>CM037879.1:18148200-19460539 GCA_021292165.1 Shinisaurus crocodilurus
TCTGTCTAAACATGCAGAGGTTTGTGCCTTTTCTGGGCAGAACTATGAATCTGCTGGATGGGCAAGTTTACTTCTTTGGCATATGAGTTTGAAGACTCTGGCTTCCAAAGATGCTATTGCCAGCTCAGGGAGAACAAGGAGAGACCCTATTCCATATTCAGCCCTGTCTGGGAGTAGAATGGTTAGAGCTTGCTCCTTAGTAAAAACTGGAATCTTTCTTTTACCCATCTTTAAATTAGAGAAGTACCAGTTCTTTAGTGGCACTTATTTCTGAAAAATTAACGCACAAATATTACTGTACTTGCCACTTGAAGCAATTGCATGGTTTCTAGTCTGCTTCTGAGCACAATTCAAATCTAATTATTATATTTAAGAACATAAGAAGAGCCATGCTGGATCAGACCAAGTGTTCATCCAGTCCAGCATTCTGTTCACATAGTGGCCAACCAGCTGCCCACGGGATCCCACAAGCAGCACCCTCCTGCCCATGTTCCCCAGCAACTGGAGTACATAGGCATTCTGCCTCTGATCCTGGAGGAAATATATAGCTAACCAGGACTAGTAGCCACTGATAGCCTTCATGAATTTGTCCAATCCCCTTTTAAAGCCCTCCAAATTGGTGGTTATCACTACATCTTGTGGAAGTGAATTCCATAGTTTAACTCTGTGCTGTGTGAAGAAGTACCGTACTGTCCTGAATCTCCCACCAATCAGCTTCATGGGATGACCACCAGGTTCTACATAGTATTATGAGGGAGAAAAATGTCTCCCTGTCCGCTTTCTCCACACCATGCATAATTTTGTACACGTCTATCATGTCTCCCCTTACTCACCTTTTTTCCAAGCTAAACAATCCCAGCTGCTGTATGCTTTCCTCATAGGGGAATTGCTCCAGCCCCTTGATCCTTTTAATTGCCCTTTTCTGCCCTTTTTCCAACTCTAAAGTGTCCTTTTTTTTTTTAGGTGCGGCAACCAGAACTGTACACAGTATTCCAAGTGTGGTCGCACCATAGATTTGTATAAGGGCAGTGTGACCTTGGCAGTTTTATTTTCAATTCCTTTCTTACTTATGCCTAACATGGAGTTTGCCTTTTTTTTTCAAATCAGCCACACACTGGGTCGACATTTTCATCGAGCTGTCCACCACAATCCCAAGATCTATTTCTATCCTACCTTTCCTCCAGGAGCTCAAGGTGTTGTACATAGTTGTCCTCCCCATTTTATTCTCACAACATCCCTGTGTGAGGGAGATTAGGCTGAGAGCTAGTGACTGGCCCAAGGTCACCCAGTGAGCTTTATAGCTAAGTGGGAAATTGAACCCAGCCAGGTCTCCTAGTCCTCGTACAGCACTCTAGCTGCTACACCACACTGGCTCCCCAAGTACCTCAAGAATGTCTTGCTCGCACAAAACATAACCAGACCCTGAGATCTTCAGGATCCACTATCTTCTGAGGTAAGATGGGTAGTGACCTGAGACAGGGCCTTTCTGGTGGTAGCACTCTGTTTTAGGAATCCCCTGCCCAGAGTGTCTTGCCTAGTGCTGATTCTGCTATCTTTTTGGTGCCAGGTGAAGGCCTTTTTATTTGCCCACGCCTTTTAGATCTTCTGATATGTTTTATGTTACTGGAATGGAGATTCAAGTGTTGCTGTTCTTTTTAACAGCCTGCCCATTATTAATGCTCTGGAATGTTGTATTGCTTTATTTTTTTTTACTATGACGATCGGCTGTTTTTAATTGTTGATTTTAATGGTTAGCTTTCAAGGCTGAAGAGTAGGAAATATGTATTTATGTATTTACAAATTAATAATGCGTATTTACAAATTAATAAATATAAATATATATAAAGAAATAAAGGAAGGCAGAACCATCGGTCCCATCCCCTGCCTATTCTGGACAGATTAGATAGGGCATCCTTTGGATCATAGAATCATAGATAGGTAGGTAGTTGATTCCATTGTCTTATTGCTCTGACAGTCAGGAAATTTTTCCTGATGTTTAGGTGGAATCTAGGTTCCTGTAACTTGAGCCCATTATTCCGTGTCCTGCAAACTGGGATGATCGAGAAGAGATCCTGGCCCTCCTCTGTGTGACATCCCTTCAAATACTGGAAGAGTGTGATCATATCTCCCCTCAGTCTCCTCTTCTGAAGGCTAAACATGCCCAGTTCTTTCAGTCTCTCCTCATAGGGCCTTGTTTCCAGTCCCTTTATCATCCTTGTTGCCCTCCTCTGAACCCTCTCCAGTTTGTCTATGTCCTTCTTAAAGTGAGGTGCCCAGAACTGGACGCAGTACTCAAGATGAGGCCTAACCAGTGCCAAGTAAAGGGGAATTATCACTTCCCGCGATTTGGAAGCTATACTTCTATTAATACAGCCCAAAATTGCATTTGCCTTCTTTGCAGCCACATCGCATTGCTGGCTCATATTCAGTTTGTGATCTACCACAATTCCAAGATCCTTCTCACTTGTAGTATTGTTGAGCCAAGTGTCCCCCATTCTGTAACTCTGCATTTGGTTTCCTCTCCCTAGGTGCAGTACTTGGCATTTATCCCTATTAAATTTCATTCTGTTGTTTTCGGCCCAGCGCTCCAGCCTATCGAGGTCACTTTGAATTTTGTTTCTGTCTTCCAGAGTATTAGCTGTTCCACCCAACTTTGTGTCATCTGCAAATTTGATAAGCATTCCCTGTACCTCCTGATCCAAGTCATTAATAAAAATGTTGAAGAGCACTGGGCCCAGGACCGAGCCCTGTGGTACCCCGCTTGTTACCTCTCACCAGTTTGAGAAGGAACCATTGATAAGCACTCTTTGAGTCCGATTCTATAGCCAATTGTGGATCCACCTGATAGTTGTTCCATCTAGCCCACTCTTAGCTAGCTAATCAGGATATCATGAGGCACTTTGTCGAAAGCTTTGCTGAAGTCCAGATATATAATGTCGACAGCATTCCCACAGTCTACAAGGGAGGTTACCCGATCAAAAAATGAGATCAGGTTTCAGTTATCCCTATCAAGTCGTACTTGCCCTCATGTATCAAGAGTTCAAGTTCGTCTTGTTTGTTGCCCATACTCTGGGCATTAGTATAGAGACATCGAAGACTATGTGCTTTATAGTCCGACTTTTCCCCTACATTTTGTGGTAGACTATCAATGGGCACCGCTGGAGCTGTTCTCTCCATTGTGGCACAGAGGTCTTCTTCCATTGGTACCCCCAAGTTTATGTCTCCCTCCCCTGTTGGATTCAGTTTAAAGCCCTCCTGATTAAGTTCCTCATGCTGTGGCCAAACACATTCTTCCCAGTCCTTGTGAGGTGCAATCCATCCTTTGCCAGAAGTCCATCTTCTAGGAAGTGTAGCCCGTGGTCCCAGAATCCAAATCCCTCACGTCGGCTACCTTCTACCATCTATGGCCACTTTATATGAGTGGATTCAGAAGTGGGGGGTGGGGTTTTTTTTAGACCTGAGTACAAAATACATGCAACACATCATGTGAAGTTACATGGATATATTTTTTGACTGCTTGTCCTTACAGACACAAGCAGATAAGGATGGACAAATCTGTCTGTTTCCAGACTTTATCACTTCTATATGTGATCACTTGTAGGTCCATTCCATCCTGTTTCCACATTAATCTGAGATTTAAAAAGATCTGCATAAAATGTCCTATGAAATACGTATTTAAATACATATTTTGGGATATAATTTCTCACAAAATAATTAACATTACTAAACAGATTTTCTCAAAAGGTGCACTTTAAAAGTTTTTTGAGTCGAGAAGTACCGCAAAATTTGGAGAAGAGCACAGTCCCAAGGATAATTTTGTTCTGATCCGCACATTATTCTGGGAGGTGTGGATCAGTTCAATTCGTATCGGAATTCTTAAAGATTGAATTCCTCAAGCATCCCTGGAAGCAGAAGCTAATCCTTTCTAAGCATGGTGTACATTAAAGGGAAAAGGCACGAAACATGCACAGTTCATTTCTGAAGTGTACATTGCATATATTATGTACTTGGTTATTATTGTATCTGCAACAAACAAACAGCCTTGAATGAAGAAATCCCATCCTAAGGTTTCAATAGGGCAGTTTGAGAGGATAGGTTTGTTCACTTTGCATAGAGATCTTTGCTGTCAACCCTTACTGAGATCCCTTTGAAATTAGGCTGTCGGAAGGGAATCCACTTTGGATGAGACATTTTAAAAAAGCATAGTTTGGTCAGCGCAAACTGCTAATGTGATTAAAAAATGATCCCTTTTGTGCATTAGTGCCAGAGAAGGAATATTCTATTTGTACAAATTAATGGGAAGATCCACCCTCCCCAAGTAAATGTGCTGTACAGAGCTTGGAGGATCCATTATGGGCCAATTTGCACATCACTTGGCCACTCACTGTGCAATACTTGCAGCTAAAGGAGTTGACCATCGAAAAGCACTGGGTTTGAGGTGATTTGAGACGTAGGTGGCGTGATGTCTCATTTACCCATGCAAGTCACCGCTTGATTCTGCAGTCCTTCATGGGTAAATCAGCCCTATCTCTCAGCCTCAGTTTCCCCATCTGTAAACTTGGAATAATAACCATTCTTCTGGAAAACAATGATGCCTCAGCATTTAATCCCCCTTTATGGGGCAATCTACACCTGAGGTTTATTCTAGTACTGGATCACCTCTGTGACTTGTGAGGCACACGATGCTCTCCCTTTCCCGTTCTGGTTGCGTTTCTCTTGTGTCCCCATTCTTTTTTTCTTCCGTAATTTCCTGGACTACTTTTATTACAACTTTTCTTGTTATTGCAATTCACTATCGCAGCACGTGGCTATGTGTGTGCTCCCTGGGTGCTGTCATTGCCTGTGTTAGCCAATTGTTTTGGAGGGGTGGGGGCCATTCAGCATTTGTTTCCGGAAGAGGAAGTGTCCTATCAGGTTCTTTGCAAAACAGCAGCAACTCTTGCTTTCCCGCCTCCCATGGCTTCTCCAAGTAAACATTTCTCCCCTCCCCTTTGAAAAAATAAAGTTTGGAATGCCCCTTGCCTCAAAAAACAACTAGCTGAAAAGGAGCCAAAAATGCATGTCTACTCAGAAGTAAATCACATTATCTTCAATGGCCTTACTCTGAAGTAAATCACACTGATTTCACTGGCCTGCCTTTGCTTTTGGGTGCATGGGAATGCGGGTACTGATCCTGCTGGCTTCACTCCATGGGAGGTGGGAGGGCAGCAGCAGTAGTACAACCTCCCCTTCTCTTCCATGATTTTATTGTGAGGGGGCAGGAGCTGTCAATTTTATTTTATTTTTTTAAAAAATTAAACTCCTTCGCTCCTTAGCTTCTTCGCACCTGCACTGCACCTGCGCATAAATAAACAAAAGATGGCCCTTTAAGGGCCATCTCCCCTGCACACATCACCTTTCAAACTCCTCCTACTTCTCCTGCAGTCGCATTTGTGTGTGACCCAAGATCGAGTTTTCAACATGCTGAATTCATTAGCACCTGCCCCAACAGCGGTGAATGCGTTTTGCATAAATATTGGGACAAAGCTCCCTGATTAAAGGAAGGGGCTCCAATGTAGATTTGCCCTACGTTTGTAAATTCAACCTCTAATTAGTGACTGATGCCTTATGCTAGAATCACTGTACTATTAGGTTGTGAGAGGTTTTTTCCTAGTGCCAAGTATATATGTGTACAGGTATGTGAACATTAAAACTGTTGGCCTAGAAGATGTTTTGAACTGCTGTACTAAAGTTCGATGTCACTCTTTCTTCTTCTCACCAAGGTTGTTTTGCAACTCACATTTCTGTTGGGACTCTCTAACTTAGGTAATTAATATATTAGATGGATGTTTTATTCTTATTTCAGTCTGGGATATAGAATTCTTTCATTTGCAAAATCTCAATCAAATTGTAGTTTTCATAAAATTATAGACAGTCCCAAGGCAGAAAAAAAGAAAGAAAAGAAAACAAATTTCCTCTCTACACCCTCCTTGAGAGAGAACAGGGAATGTCTGGTACATATTTCAAGTCATCCTGCTGTACTTGTGGCATATCCAGTAATCATGTTGACAAATTAATGGTAGAGAATTAGTTGTACATTAAAGATTGAAAGTGTATCATCCGGTACATTGTCATAAAGAGATATAAAACAATAGGAAAATAAATGTAAATGAATTCAGGCTGGTGACATGTAAAATGCTGAGAGTGACATCTGTATGCTTTAACAACTTCCAAAGCTGCTGTGCTTTATGTGCAATAAAAATAAGAGTTAGGTGTGTAAAGAAGACAGGGGGAAGAAGTGGAAAAGTCATCTTTGGTTTAGCTCTAGAAAGGTCTCAGAGGTGCAGCCGGGTAATTTTAGACCCTAGACGTAATGGTCTTATGGGGGGCCCTTTAGATGGTCTTGTGTATTACTTCAGTTATGAAGCACACAATTTTTAAAATTTATTTATTATATTTATACCCCGCCTTTCCCCATCTTCAAGGAATCCAAGGCGGCTTACATAATCCTCCTCCTCCTCTCCATTTCATCCTCACAACAACCCTGTGAGGTAGGTTAGGCTGAGAGTCAGTGACTGGCCCAAAGTCACCCAGAGAGTTTCATGGCCGAGCGGGGAATAGAACCCGGATCTCCCGAGTCCCAGTCCAACACTCTCACCACTACGCCACGTTGGCTCTCAATCAACATTTCTCCCCCCTGCCCCCCCATTGCCATTCCATGCTTTACAACTGCTTCTACAGTTCTTATATGTTAGAATGTTCGCTAACCTAACCCTGATTTTTTTTTAATTTAAAAAAATACTCTTCTCATATGCAGTTTTGTATTTTAAGCTCATTTAAATCGTAGCACCATCATGATTACAGGAATAAAATGGAATTTGCTTCCGTTGCCATCATTTGTTTATTTATTTATTTATTATATTTATATCCCGTCTATTTTCCTGCAAAGAACTCAAGGCGGCTTACATAATCCTCTTCCTCCTCTCCATTTTATCCCCACGACAACCCTGTGGGGTAGGTTAGGCTGAGAGTCAGCGACTGGCCCAAAGTCACCCAGTGAGCTTCATGGCCAAGTGGGGACTAGAACCCGGGTCTCCCAAGTCCCAGTCCAACACTCTCACCACTATGCCATGCTGGCTCTCGATTATGCCCCTCATCGGCTGCCACTTCCTGGACTACGGGGCCCTGGAGTTTGGCCCCAAGGTCCAGCCCGAGCTGCACCACTGAGGGCTTGAGAGGAAGGCAGTCCCAAGCACCAGTGTAGAAAGCAGGGCAGCCCGATCCTGTTTGCTGCTGTGCTTGCTGAGGTAGAGATTGAGGTTTCGGACTGCAGCAACTGGTGGCGTTTGATCGCCTGGCCATTCTAGAAAGGCACACGACTGTAAATACCCCTCCTCACCTGATCCCTTACTGCAGCCATTTGCTAGTACAAAATGTAACCAGGTGTGGGACCCAGATGGGCCCTTACCATTTAGTCTCCATCAGAACATTCCATGAGCTGGGCATTTGGGCCATGCACGGGGAGCATTTTGAGATAAAATAAGCACCGGATGGATTCTTTCCGGTATATCTGAAGAAAGATAAGAGGCCCCTGTAGAAGTAAAATTTGTCCAGGCTTTAGTTTAAACAGAAAGGCCTGGAAGTCAGACCTTTTCCTTGACCTTCTGTAGATTACAACCCTGAGGGCAAATCACCCATCTATTGATTTGCCTAACCCTCTTTCCTGCTTATGCTAAAAGTACTGTGAGCCAGTATCACCTTGGGATTATCACCTTGGGAAAGACTACTGATTAGCATGATGGCTGGAAGATGGGCAATACCTGATCTTTTGTTTTTGTTTAAATGTCTCCTTTTGAATTGTCTCTCAGTTTCCTGTACTGACTCAATTGTCACCTGACCTCTACATGATATTATTCAGTATAAATGGAAGTGTCTCCCTTGTGTTCTTGTTGGCATTCCTGACTGTGCTCAGATGCCATCCGTGAATTCACTAATAAACTTTCCTCTCTAAGAACCTCTTAAAAACACAACGCAGTAGATCAATTTTTCCACAACAATCTTGGTGCCGTGACTCGGATCGCTTCAAGGGACTGGACCTGCCTGAAACAGGGAAACACCACTAAACTCCCAGGCGCCAAAACCCAGGTAAGAGACCTTTTGAAATCTCTTTTGGGTTTTTGGTGTGTGTCCTTCTGTTTCTAGCAGACTATCCTTTCCCCCCAACGCGATCTGAACTTTGAGTCCATGAGGTTTTAGAGACGAAAGAAATTTCCTATAGGATTGTATGCATGTCTGTGAAAGTATGATTGCTAGATTTATGAGCTGTTGACCAGGGCTGGGACTAGGCGAAAGCTGAACCTCGTGCCCCAACAGACAGACCCTTTTCCCTTTTCCCAATTTGCCCAGTACCCATGGTTTTACTGTGTGGAAAAGGCACATCTTCCTAAAAATCTCACGGATGAGTATGTATAAGTTGCTGACCAGGTCTGAGACTTAAGCTGAGTCAAGACGCCCTGAACCTGTTCGTGAGGGGAAACCCAATGATCGGCAGTGTTTCAAAAGCAAGTGGGCTCAGTGGAACCTCGTGACCCAGTGACGTGTGACTGTTCATGAATCTGCTGATCAGGACCAGGACTTAAACCACATACTAAACCAGTGTGTGGTGGAACCCTGTGTCACACTGGAGCAAGTAAATCCCTTTTCCTGTTTCCAAGACTCATGAGTCCCATTTGAAGTCATAAGACTGACTGAGCCGACAAAAAGGGATTGTGCCGCAGTTGAAAGACTGAGTGAGCCGATCAAGGTGTTGAGCCGCTGTCTGAGACTCAAATGAGGAACATCCCTCAATAAGTTTGCCCTGGATGAGTGTCCTGTATGAGTGTGAGGAATAGGGGGTGCAAGATCAAAGGAGATCCCCCCCAAGGGAATGCTAGCATGTTGTAGGTACACACCTTATGGCCATAGGTAGGTGTGTAAATTTCTCGAGAAATGGAATGTCATGACAAAAGGATGATCCTAGTAAACAGTTCCCACTGGGAGGAACGTTTGACTTGGGACAGGATAGTGCACTTAAGGGGAGCTCTCGAGTCATGAGGAAGTAAGGTACCTCAGACTCAATGGGAAGTGTATTTTAATTGGTATGAAGAAGCTTCAAAATGCATGCATGAATCCAAGCTTAAAAGCTTGAAAGATTCAAATATATATATTAAAAGATCAACTAAAATTTAAGCAGGCCTGCAGCCAACCACCACCATTGGCTCCTATATCCATTGCTAGCGAAGAAAAATGATTTTTTTTGAAGAAAAAGCAAGATCCTGTAGATGATTATCCTTACCTACATGAGAAGACCCCAAAATGAAGATGAAAGTAGAAGGTTTTCGCATGATGATGCTGAAACTACCCCAGTGACCACTCCTTCACCCTAACCCACCTCTGCCTAGCCAGAAAGAGCAGTTAACAGAAGGAACTAGATGCCCAGAAAAATTAAGAACCCAGAAGCAACCACCTTGCCTGGCTCTGTTCCTTCTCAAAGACTGTTAGTCACCCCAAATTATGGGTCAGTCACCCTGGCTCCACTAACTAAGAGGTACCTGCAAGAGATAAGACTCTAGTGGCTGTCCATGACCCATAGACACCAAGAGATTTAAGGAATATAGTAAAATAATTTCCTAACATGTGAGAAGAACCAGCCAAATTCAAGGAAGAATTTGAGACTGTACTTATTTATAACCCTAGCTGGATAGACTTAAATCAATTACTTAAGACTTGTTCTGCCAACAGTAGTCTTAAGAAAGAAAGAGAAAAAAAAAAGAAAAAGAAATGGCCAGTAACTGATCCAAAGTTTAATGATCCTGTTAAATTGATAGAGATGCAAATGAATTACTTGATGCACTTCTATGAGAAATCAGAGTCAAAGCAAAGAAGTTAAATGTTCTACAAATTGAAGGCTTCAGCAATGAAATATTCTAGAGATGCCCTTACTACAGTAGTGAAACCTAAAACTGACTAGATCAAGATTAATACCTGTAAATAAAAGAAGTATTTTTGAAAATAATAAGAGATGCCAAGAAAGAATGCCCCTCATACTATCAAGAAAGCATTTGTTGCAGGACTGTTACCTAAAGTAGGAGAGCAGCTGAAGACAGTATGTGTAGGATGGCAAACTGCAAACCTGGCAGATTTAACCAATTATGCCAACCACTGCATGGACATCCTAAATAAGAAGAGAGAGGAAAAAAAAAAGAATGTAAAATAATGCATTTGCAAATCCAACAACTAGATCTAAAGAAAGGCAGAAAAAGAAGAAAAAAGTCAGTAAGTGCAGCTGTCCCTTTAAAGTAAAACCTCTGCCTGCTCCGCCCAGTTGCCTAGAAAAGAAAAACACAAACTAGCTAGCCACATTCCTAATAGATTAGAAGCCAAATACAAGATCTAAGAATGCCAAGAAGTACTCAAAGAACCCTGTGTTGTGTTACAGAAAAACAACAACAAGAACAAAAACGTTTGTGAGCTTTTGTGCTAAGAGTTTCTGAGCATAAGCAAAGTTTTGGTGCCTTTTGGAGTCTCCACCAGTCCTGTGTTTAGTGAAGAAAGAGAGAGTGTGCTCCTAACCAAAGCACACACTTCCTCAGATCTGAACTAGAGGCGAGAAGTCCCAAAATGAGAAAAAAAAAATATTTTTAAAAATGGCAGCAACACTCATGAGTGTTTGTGGCTGCATTCAAGTTTTGCCTTTAAGTTTTAGTGCCCAGTTTTGTTAGAGTGGGCTTCCCTGAATTTTAACCCTCCCCTCTTTAACACAATCCATGCTTAGTTGGTTTTTTGCCAAAGGCAAACCAACAAGGCATGTTGGTTAATTTGGGCAGTTTAATTTCAGAATTTATGCTTGGCTAGCAGGGATGGGGACTCGGACTCGACGACTCGACTCGCGAGTCCGACTGAGTCCCCCCTTTGACTCGAGTCCCAATTTTTTCAATGGGACTCGAGACTCGACTCGAGACTCGGGCCCAATGACTCTGCCGGCGCCGCCGCCGCCACTCACGTCACCGCCGTCGCTGTCTCCCTCGCCGCCACCCGCTCCCAGCTACCGCCGCCGCCATCGCGCCGCCCGCGTCATCACTTCCGGCGCGTCACCTCCGCCGCGCCGGGACCCTGCTCCGGCGCGCTTGGCCGCCGCCGCTTTAAACAGAGCGGCGGCAGCCAAGCGCGCCGGAGCAGGGTCCCGGCACGGCGGAGGTGACGCGCCGGGACCCTGCTCCGGCGCGCTTGGCCGCTGCCGCTTTAAACAGAGCGGCGGCAGCCAAGCGCGCCGGAGCAGGGTCCCGGCGCGGTGGAGGTGACGCGCCGGGACCCTGCTCCGGCGCGCTTGGCCGCCGCCGCTTTAAACAGAGCGCTTTAAGTTTCATGTAATCCCCCCCCCTTTATTATTTTTTAAAAACTAAAGGCTGTCACTAGAAGCTGAAATCAGGAGTGGAGGGTGGGTGGGTGAAAGGGAGGTGCTTAGCCCTTTCCCTGCTGGCCATTTTTCTACTCCCCTCAAAAGAAAAAGTTTCGGGCCACCCCCATATCTTTTTCCTCTGCAGGGAAAAAAAAGACAGCTGGGGGGGATTAAGAGAGGGAAAACAGCTCACTGGGAAATGGTTATGCACCTTCTTCTGTTTCCAATTGCAGCCTCCAGCAGCCAATTTGGCTGCCGCCGCTCTGTTTAAAGCGGCGGTGGCCAAGCGCGCCGGAGCAGGGTCCTGGCGGGTCACTTCCGCCACGCCGGGACCCTGCTCCGGCGCGCTTGGCCGCCGCCGCTTTAAACAGAGGCATACAGTGGCATACGATGGCGGCTGCTGCGAGTGGCTGGCGGCGAGGGAGATGGCAGCGAGCGGGAGGCGGCGGCGGCGGCGGCGAGGGCAACTCGAGCGGCACGGAGAACACTCTCCGCGCCGCTCAGAAGAGCGAGATCGGGCCGCGCCGCCGCCGCGGAGAACTACAAACCCAGGGAGGGCTCGTAATGCGTCCCTGGTGTGGCAGCGGCGGCGGCAGGAGCAGGGACGAGGGTAGGACCCACCTATGGTAAGTGGGGGCGGCGGCGGCGGTGGCCCATGGAGGGAGCGGGAGGGTCTCCATGGGAAGAAGGGCAGCTCTTCTTCCTCTCGCGGAGACCCTCCCGCTCCCTCCATGGGCCGCCGCTTTGGGAGTGACTCGTGACTCGTGACTCGACTCGAGTCACCATTTTGGACCTTGGACTCGAGACTCGACTCGAGACTCGGGTCCAAAGACTCGTGACTCGACTCGTGACTCGAGGCCAAGGACTCTTCAACATCCCTGTTGGCTAGTAGCTTTATGGCAAGCTAGCAGAAAACTTTTGTTAAATAGTATTTGGGTGCAATATAGCACAGTAGCACCAAGATACTAAAAGAATTGCAATTCCTGTTTCACTTTATTGTTAGGCTGGTTTTCAAGAAAAGTGTTCTAGTTTAAATTACACAAGTGCTCCCTTTGTGGCTCATGCTGGCTCAGCTTGTCTGAGCGTGGGGGGGTTGGACTCGATGGCCTTGTAGGCCCCTTCCAACTCTATATCTATGAATCCCATCACAGTTGCCACTGCATTTTAAAATTGCAGCTTCTAATTGCTAATAGTTTTGGCATCCCAGTATTTTTAAACCTTTGGTTGCATAAGTGCCTTATTTTTTGGCTTTGTTGTGTTTTAAAAGGTAGCATTTGGTTAGTTTTCTAAAGCTTGGTTTGCCTTGCTAAAGATTTTTATTGTTAACCGCTCCCGACTTCTTGGCAAAAGACAGGCAAGCCTAAGTTCAAAAGGTAATTTTTTCCTGCATTTATTTATAGCAATGTCACAAGCACCTGCTAATACACCTGAATTGCAAAATCTTGCTGCTATCCAGAATTTGACCCCAGAAAATGGGGGGGGGGGAGAGGGACATGGAAATTTG
Source organism: Shinisaurus crocodilurus (assembly GCA_021292165.1). Lineage (NCBI taxonomy): Eukaryota > Metazoa > Chordata > Lepidosauria > Squamata > Shinisauridae > Shinisaurus > Shinisaurus crocodilurus. The sequence continues at coordinate 18,161,121 of CM037879.1, forward strand.
GCAAATTGCTTTCTCTCTAAAGACTCTATGGCATCATTCGGACGGCCGCCTAGTGATGCCCAGAGTTCTTTTCCTTAAATTACTCACATGCTCCATAGACTTGTCGCATGTGAGCAAAGGGGGGGATCATTGAATTGTTTAACAAAGATTGGTTTGGATTAAATTTTACATCTGCAGCAACTCAGTCCTGTGCCCAATGTGTGGTATGCCAGGCTCATAACAGTGGTAAGCCTGTAAAAATAATAATAATAAAAAAAATGAGCATGCACCCCACACCCTGGGGACCTTTTGTAAATATACAAATTGATTTTATTGAAATGCCCAAGTGTTGTTCCTATCAATATGTTCTTGTAGTTATTTGTATGTATTCTAAATGGGTTGACGCATACCCTTGCGTGAAGGCTGACACCACAACAGTAAGCAAAAAAAATTGCTAAAATAATTGATCCCCAGATTCAGAATACCTTGCTCCATAAACAGTGACAGGAGATCACATTTTACTGGACAGGTGGTAAGAGAAGTGTGCAGGACATTACAAGTCCAGCAACATTTCCATTGCCTGTATCATCCACAATCTGCAGGAGCTATAGAAAGACATAATAGAATACTGAAAAGCAAACTGGCTAGAATATGTGCAGAGACAAGACTAAAATGGCTAGATGCACTGCCCATAGCCTCCATGAGTATGAGATCCACAGCAAATCAAGTAACAGGACTTGTCCCCTCATAAGATATTAATGAGACACCAATCTAGACCTAGCCAGACATATACACCTGCTTGATTATACAATTCAAAATTACTGCAAGGCCCTAATGAGATGTGTGAAGACTTTTCATTCACAGATAGAGGTGGCTCAGCACCAGCCCAGCACTGAAGGACACTCGATATTGAACCAAGTGACTAGATTCGTATTAAGATACATCAAAGAAGATCATCTGCTGGATCCAAAGTGGAAAAGCACCATACCAGGTACTTTAAAGCTGTGAAGTGCCAAGGACTCCAAACGTGGATCCAAGCCTCCCAACATCTCCACCCACGATGAGAATGAGGACACAATAACGCCTCCACCAATTCAGGGTGAAATGTGCTAGTAACCTCTTCCCCTGAAACAGAAGAATTTGTGCCAGGACATCAATATCATCTCAGACCTCGGACGGGATGACCATCAAAGACAACACCCAGAGGATCGGACGAGAAGAACTGATGTCATCATTTTAGAAGAACACCACCTCAGCCTGAGCCAGGAGCCTTACTTATCAGCCCTTTAGTACATCAAAGTCAGAACAAGAAGAAACACCTGTAGTTGTGCTCTTGTTAGTGACCGGTGGTTCTTTTGCCTTAATTGATATATATATTAATATTTGAAACAATATGGCCAAATGGAGTATGGTTATATTCTTAGAGCTCATGGTCCTCATCCAATCTGCCTTCCAGGAAAATACTTACATTCAGCTTTCTTTTAAGTTTGCACAAAGATTTAATGCTACCAACTGCTAGGGGTATGTAGCCACATGCCAGTACATTCCCAGGGAGGAGTTCCCATGTGGCCAGTGCCCATTACACTAGTAAACTTGACCTTCACCAACAGACTCTTGTACTCTAAAGGGTCCAGGTTACTTGCAAGTTGTTCCTACATTGGGGGAATGGTGTTTTACATGCAACAAAACACAAAATCAGCCCTCCACATTTGTAGGACAAAGTCAATGTAAGCATTATTTCACCCCTCACGGAGATTGGAGAAATAACCATACTGCCAAACCCATATTTTGCACCAATTATGGAAATTAGTTCTCCCAAAGTAATCAAACTATGGGCAATTCTCTTAAATGTAGTACCTGGAAGAGTTTTAATTATAAACTGTGGGACTGTACCCTTACAGGGAAAGGGCAGTGTTTTCGCAATGCCACAATGCAAAATAGTACTGCCAAAGATGACATTAGACATGGTGTTTGCCTCAAAAGGTGGAATATGCGCCTTGATTGGTCAAGAGTGTTGTGTGTTTATTCCTGATAATTACAATCAGAAAAGATACTTAAATTGCTTTTGTTGCCCCTGACAAAAGCCTGGAAATATGGTCTTGGCTAACAAGCTGGATACCAAACCTAGGAAGTTGGGGTAGAGCAATTGTTCATGGATTAATAACCCTATTGCTTGTATTTGTTGGGTTTTATATATTATTGTTGTTAAGCAAGTGTTGTTTTACTACATGCAGCAGAAGCAAAAGCTCTGTATTGACTCAGAAAAAAATTGATGCTTAAAAGGATTGATCAAGAGAGAGAAAAGGTAAAAGAAGCTTTAGATGCTGAATATAACAGTTACAAGTGTTAGTTGTGCTATAAAAGCACAAAATGGGGGAATGTAGAAGTAAAATTTGTCCAGGCTTTAGTTTAAACAGAAAGGCCTGGAAGTCAGACCTTTTCCTTGACCTTCTGTAGATTACAACCCTGAGGGCAAATCACCCATCTATTGATTTGCCTAACCCTCTTTCCTGCTTATGCTAAAAGTACTGTGAGCCAGTATCACCTTGGGATTATCACCTTGGGAAAGACTACTGATTAGCATGATGGCTGGAAGATGGGCAATACCTGATCTTTTAATCTTGTCTAAATGTCTCCTTTTGAATTGTCTCAGTTTCCTGTACTGACTCAATTGTCACCTGACCTCTACATGATATTATTCAGTATAAATGGAAGTGTCTCCCTTGTGTTCTTGTTGGCATTCCTGACTGTGCTCAGATGCCATCCGTGAATTCACTAATAAACTTTCCTCTCTAAGAACCTCTTAAAAACACAACGCAGTAGATCAATTTTTCCACAACACCCCTGAGGAGGGGGGGGGGGAAGTTTTCCGAAACGCATTGGGCAAAATAATCATCCCCCCCCCTTCAGGCACCTTCCTATTCTCCACCAAAATATTCCATGTGCTGGGCATTTACGCCATGCATGGGCTTCCCTGAAGCCAATGAGATCCCTCTGCAGTGGTGCTCGGAGCTTAGCGCCCCTATGCATGGAACAGCCTCTCTCAGCATGAATGTAGCAGAGGCACCTCTGTCTTTCCCTGCCTTCAAATCCCTCCTCAAGACCCACTTTGAAGGTCTTTCCTGGGTGGCCTTTGGCTTATCCTCGGAATCCTCATTCCAAACTGTAACCATGTTGTAAGAACATCTAACAACATTTGCCCATGTTCTCTCCCCCCCCCCCCCCACAGCAGCCTTGTCTCTTCCACCTTCCCTCCATAGCAGGGGTGCACAATCTTAGGCCTAGAAGCCAGATCCGATCCAGTGGAGGTCCCCAGATAGCTACATCCCCTTGTCCTTTCCCCTGACGACTGACTGTTTGGTGGTTTCCCAGCGTTTCTGTGGTTTTTCCGTAATTCTAAAAGGTAGAAATGCCTCTTCTAAGGCTGTTCTAATCACAGTCTCCCAATAATAGTCTATAGCCTCCCAATATAATAAAATAATAATAATAATAATAATAATAATAATATACAGGCAGTCCCTGAGTTAAGAACGTCTGACTTACAGACAACCTATACTTAAGAACAGACTTCTGGGTTCCCTGGCACTACGTCATTTACGTAGAGTACATAGCGTAGTATACTACGCAATTTGCGTAATTTACGCAATTTGCATAAATGCCGATTTTAATGTATAGAACGCTATGCTGTTCCGACTTACATACAGATTCAACTTAAAGACATTTTTAAGAACGGAACTCATTTGTAACCTGGGGACTGCCAATAATAATAATAATAATAATAATGATGATTATGATGATGATGATGCAGAGAATTGCACTGATAGGCCTGCTGGCCTTGCTTGTAATGTCATTGCACTCTACTGGCCCCACTTCTGATGTTGCCACAGCTAGGGATGTGTGAGTCAGCAGAACTCGAGCTCACTGAAGTTCTCTGAATTCCGTCTTGAAGCCTTGTTCCGATTCGAGTCAGTATCAGATTGCAAGCTTTGGTTTTTTTCGCTTTTCGCATGAAAATCCATGTGTGTTTTCATGCATATTTTTCCAAAGGTACACATCAATGGTGTGCATCTTTGAAATGTATCCATTCTTCTCCCACTGATTTAAAGTGTGTTTGTGCTCATTTTTCAGATGTACGCATGCTGTTGAGCACATTTTTGAGGGGTCCGTGAATCACACTGCAAGCTCGAAAACGTATGGACATCTGCCGCAGATTGCATCCGGGTTCGTGTTCTGTCCAGAAGATGCAAATTGGGTAAATCCTTATTTTAAAAATGAAATTAATTTTTCGTACATCCCTAGGCATGCTCCACTCTGTTCCCAGACATCCATGCATTAGCCAGAAGTCCTGAAAGGGGACGTCAAGCTGTGTGCACAGTTGCAACATGTGATATAGCCAGCTGTGGACAACATGGTGCTTTAAGGTGCAATCCTATGCATGTTTAGATAGAAAAAAAGGCCTACAACTCCCAGCATGCCCCAGGGGAGTGCTAACAGTTGTAAGCCTTTTTCTATCTAAACATGCATAGAATGGTGCCCTTAGTGTTCATTAATGTGTGCTGTGCTGCTTGTTCAATCTTGACAGGTGATGTCAGGCTCCACGCAGGTGTTGGTAAATAAGCAGACTTAGTAACAGAGTTATATTCAGTGCCCTGGCAAGGCTCTAAGTGCAGGTCTGCAGTCGGGTTTCTCCTACTTCAGGCAACAAAAGGGACAGGGGTATGTGTGGAGGCTGGCCAAGTGCACATGGAATTCACTGTGCCTTAACATGGCGCTGTACTCCACCGCATGGAACACCATGGCTAGCTCCTATAAAGCTCAGAATAAAAGCTGCAAGGAGCCCACTGACACAGGAGTCATCAGCCTCCCCTGCCTTTCAGGCCGTTGGTGGTGCTGTCAGGAGTTGATGGCCTGCCTGAGCTCCCTGGCCTGGCCTTCCTCACTCTGCCTTCTCTCAGGGTGCAGAGGTTTCAAGTAGCCCCAGGGAAGGCAAGGGTGGGGCTGCCCCAACAGTTCTCTAAGGCCAACTGTATTTATTTATTAAATGTATACCCCGCCTTTTTTCCTGCAAGGAACCCAAGGCGGCTTACATAATCCTCCTCCTCTCCATTTTATCCTCAAAACAACCCTGAGAGGTAGGTTAGGCTGAGAGTCAGTGACTAGCCCAAAGTCACCCACTGAATTTCATGGCTGAGTGGGGAATAGAACCTGCCCAGTCCAACACTCTCACCACTACGCCACACTGGCTCATAATTGCCCTACAGGTTGGGTGGAATGGCTAAATTTGACCACAGGACTAACAATCCCCATGTGTTTGCTCCCCTCCCTTTCCTAAAGCAGACTTTAAAAAAAAAAAAAGTAGAAGTGACAAGAGGGAGGATTTTGTGTTATCCCACTCCGAGTCATTCTCATAAATAACAACGTGTGATTGCTTCCAGCCCTTTGACTTTCAAGGAGAGTGCATACTACTATGCAAGCTAATTATAAGGATTCAGTTTCCTGGTATGAAGGAATGTACTACCTGTAACAAAGAATGCGTGAGCGATCAGGAACCAGAGAGAGAGAGAGAGAGAGAGTAGGAGAAAGCCTAGCTGAATGCCATAGTGAACTGCTGGCCTACCCCTAGGTTTATACCCACAATCCTGGCCCCTGCTGGGAGACTAATCACTTGGCCATTCTCACTGCTGTTGTCCAATCAATTCCTGAATAGCAAAACTTCACAATGCAGAGTATGAATTAGAAGGAGGGTGGTGCTGGGTGGAAATAAATTTGGGTGCAGACTTCTTCTTCTTTTTTTTTTTTTTGCAACAATACCAAACTGAGCTTTTGAGAGAGGACAAGGAGTGGACAAAGGCACTGCGGAAATAGGAGTAACTTTTGGAGGCCCTCGGAGCGCTTGTCAGTAAGAGTTAGCGCCATAATGGTAGCATTGTCCCCTCTTTTGTATTACGGAGCCATTGTTCGTAAGTTGTTGGGTTTTTTAAAGTCATAAAATGGAATATTTTCTTGTTGTCGTTCTTGTCTAGAAAATACTGGCCACCAGCCTGAATTGGACCAAATGGTCCTCCTTGTGTCTTTGGTAGAATTTTTGTTGTTAATCATTTCAGCCTCACATTAAGTACTTACAATTTCTTACAATTTCTTACAAGTACTTACATCCTACAGTCTCTGGAGGATGGAAAGGCATCTTGTTGAGCCACACAGATGTCAGCTCTGTGTATTAAAATTTAGCTTTGTTTACCCAACAGAATGGAATTCATTACAATTCAGAAATGGTACAATTTTGTGACCTCTTTAAAAAAATATATATTCAAAAGTGTCGACAATATCAAAAGGCTTATTTGAAGGTCACAGGTTTATGTATCTATTCTCTTAAGTGTTTTAGAAAATGCATACGGAGAATGCCAACAGCAGAATATGCGCAAACATACTCTTCATTGTTTACCATAACCTTGCCCTTATTATTAGATAGATACTGTGTAGCAAAAAGCATTAAAAGCTATTATGAGCGATGGAATTCTTCTTCTTTTTTCTTTACCAGAGGACTTTTCATTTTAGCCCCTAATCTGCAAAGGTCACTTTCTCATCCTTTTCTTGGTTGTTTTTATAACTTCTATATTTCAAGTTTACAGAAAGCTTTGGCAAGACTTTTTTCATCTCTGCAAGTAGTAATTTATTTCATTACATCTGAGTGTTTTACATGTACTGCCAATGGTCATGTTGACGATATTGTCAGCTTGGCAAGCTTAGGGGGGTGGGGGGTGCTTGCTTGTTTGTTTGTTCCTTTGAAACCAAGATCGTGTTGTACCTGTTTAATTTAAAATTAATAGAATTAATAAATCAGGAATGACCTTAAAGTGAAATGATGTTATCTTGATACCTGCACATGGTTTGAAATACCATTGTGTCTAGTTCTCTGCAGCGAATATTTAACTTTTACTTAATTCCATTAATTCTCTGCGTTTTGTTAAAAGAACTTTTCTTAGCTAGATCTTGTTGCGCCGTTCCATGCTAATTGCAGCTTACATTATATAAATGGCTTTGTAAAGAAAACTATACCGTAAACCTGGAAAGTTGCATGTTTCTATTTGCTCAAACCTGATGCACTTATTTTGAGAGGGTCATTGCAAGGAAAGCTGTATAGGCTGTAAGAATGTCCCATATAATAAGCTTAAACAGAACCTTTTGTTAAGCCTACTGTTCTCAGGCCCGAAAATTAGGCCTCCTTTTCCTAACTGCAAACTGAAGTGGTTCATTACTGCCGCTTCCTTCTCTAGGCCTTGGCCTAGCCATTCCCAGTACTCAAGGCCTGTAACTTCCTTAAAAAGGAAGAAGGAAAACATACCACACAAAGGTCTTGTTAGCACTTCCTATGCAAAATTAGCAGCTTTCTAAAAGGTACAACTCCAATTACCTCACATAGTGGGGACACACACAAACCTAACAAAGACTCCAGTCTTGCAAGTGACATTCTGTCTTTCTAGAGTTACTTCCCTAATTAGGAGTGAAGACGCGCTATTCTAGTGAGTGCATCTATTTACAGTGGGGCACAATGCTTTAACTTGAGCGTCCTTCTGAAAGACCAGTGTTAAAAAACACAAGTGCTCTTTTGGCAAAGCTGTCTATGGAGAAGCACCACATTCCTAACGGTTACACCCTCTAAAAAAAAGAAAGAAAGAAAGAAAGAAAGGGGGGGGGGGAGAAAGAAAAGAAAGAAAAAAGTGTAGCTCCTTCCCTCTCCCTAACCCCAGTATTATTCACACTTCAAGATTCATTTTAGACAATAACGCTTCTGCCCAGTGAGCTCTGGGAATTACAGTGGACAATGGAGAGGCATTCTGAAGAGTGTCTAATGATGGGGAAAAGAAGAAAAATATTTATTGCTTTTGACAGTTTCACAAGGGGCAAAAATCCTCCTTGTCATGGTTTAAAGTTTCCACAGCTGTTGGAGGAAAGGGTGGCTCCTGTGGACTAAAACAGTTCAGCCCCTTTGTTTCGGAGGCCAAGCACAAGGGCCAAGATGTGAAATTAAAGATTAAGTTCATTAAGGTAAGAGAATTGGACCTGCATTGTTGTTGATACAGGTGTAGCTACAGGGTCAGAATATCTCCTGAACCCATTTACATATAGCCTGAAGCAAGATATCCTCCTGAATCCGTGTGTGTGTGTGTGTGTGTGTGTATACTACACACACACACACACACACACACACACACTATGTATCGCCTGCATCACCTACTTTCACCAACTTGTTGGAGAACAGTCTTGGGTAAAGCGGACTTATCTGTGTTTCTAACTGTAACCAGGGTTGCTCAGACTCACATTCATCCCTTTCTGCCCTTTTTTTCTTCCACCTCAACCTCTGTTGTTTTTCCCCCATGGATTAATTTACTTTGTAATCCCCTTGGCAAAGGGACCTGCCCTTTTTTCCTTATGGCAATCTGTAAAGTACCATGTACACTGATGGAGCTGTATAAATAATAAATAGGTGTGGTTGAAGGCAATTAAGAAACAGACACATCTGTGAGATATATCTATATCTATATCTATATAAATATAGATATCTTCCCCATATGATATAGATAGATAGATAGATATCTCCCCCATATGGTATATATATTTCCTCCATATGGTTTTATCACAGATTTTGACTGTAATACTCCCATTTCTTCCTTACCTCACATTTAAAGGTATTTTGAAAAGCTATAGTTCTTACTGTAAATGATCTGCAATTATGAACATTTATCCCCTTTGAGTTTTGACAGCAGAGCATTGCAATTTGTTAAACCAGAAGATGGTCAGGTGGTTCACTTCTTGACCACAATGCTTGTAGCATGCAAAATTTTATTACTGTTAATACAGTGTTCAAAGGGGAAAGCAATCATATGACATAGCTAAATTATGCTGCACTGTTTATGGCACCTATGTTGTCCATACCCGAGAGTTTGTAACAAAATATGCACATCAGCTTATCCAAATGCAAGGATTAGAGCGCAAACTGAACCACACTTACCTAAAAGTAAGTCCCATTGAAATTAGTGTGACTTATATGTGAATAAACATGTTTAGGATCAGGGTGTTGAGCACAGTGCTTCATACTGAGGCTATAGATCGCTTGCATATGATGCTGTCAATGTGACTTTTAATGTGTTTTCAAGCAATTCGGCTGTAAAGTTAGTTTTAATGCTAGTTTACAAATGAGATGAGTAAATCATTAGCATTACAACTTAAGAGCTTCAGTTTCATTTCTGTATATAGCCCCATGGATGCTTACTGAGAGAGTAACTCTTTTCATGTCTGCATGGCTGTGGTGTAGGTAAACAACATTTTGCACACAATTGTTTTGTAAAAGTCCGTTTTTAAACTATTGTTCCGTTTTGTACCTGAGAAGAGAGTGCAGTTGGAGGCTGATTGGGTACTTTTCTGCAATTGCAACCATTTTGCGATGCTGCATTACTTTTGATAGAATGAAATGACTGTCTTGAGACAGTGGCATAGCATGCTTCGAACACTAAAGTCCACATATCTGTCTATACTGTCCTCCATTTTTTAATGTATGTGAGAAGCTTTGAAAGGCAGACCTTTCTGTCATGGGGTTTTCTGATTCCAATGTTCTGTGTCTAGATTTTGGAGCCTGGTCTGTTTTTGAATAATTGTTTCATTGTCTCTCATTCCATCTAGAGCAGACTACTGAATTATTTTTTTTCTCATATTGGGGTGTAATTCTCAGTAGACATCAGCTGCAAGATGTCCACTGACTTTGGCTGCAAGTTGATCTGTCATGTTTTGTTTTGTGTGTGTGCCCCCCCCCCTTGTTTCCCTTGTACCAGATGCCTTAGGAGAGAAGGTGGTTAAGCTTCAGGATGTGGTGAACAAGAGACCAGCTAACTCACAGGAAAATCTGCTGTATCAAAGAGTTTTTTGTTTAGACACAAAATAATTCTTCTTTCTCCACTCTCTTCCAAATGGTTTTTGTGACAAACAAGCAAGGGAGTTGATGTCTTTGCAAAAGGGAACCGATGAAGTGACTTGTAACCCTACCAGTCAAATTTTTTAAAGGTAGGCTCAACCCTTCCCCACCCCCCTTGTGTGAATAATGGATTCTGGGTTTCCTACATAAAGAATTGTGTGAAACGGCACAGCTGAGTCAAAACATATATCTGTTTAAAACCAATTTGGCATGTTCATTTAGAAATACTTTAAATGTCCCCATGTTTTATGCAGCTTTCCACTCTTGTTAGGAAAAGGAAAGCTCTCCACTTATAATATGCCTGTAAAACTGTGTATGTGTCTTTTCCAGCATTGTTTTGCAATAGCTCTTCAGTGAATTGTTAACATTTCATATTTTCCATATCTGCAATGCTTTCTTTTATGCTTTACTATTAAACCGAACTGTTCTATTTTAACATTTGCAAAGATGCCCCGAAGAATGAAATATCAGTTATTGTGGAAGGTTTATGTTGATACTGTTTAAAATATTTTTGAAGATATAAATTTAACTGACAACGGTAGTCAACTAAATAGCAAATGCCACCAAAATCTGATACATCAAATACTAATTATAAGTTTGCATGTAAGTACAAGTGGAAGTATCGTGGTACATTTTTTTTCCACATCTCGTAGAAAAAGCTTCATCCAAGGAGATAATTTACAGTGTCTGCTAGAGACACTCTCATTACACAAAATATATTTCATCAGGAAAAAGAGATTGATTGACTTACCTTGGTTTTGTGTGCATGTATTTGTTTTCTTTTAAGCGATGGGTCTAATTCCAACAAAATTTTACTTAGTGTTTATTTGCACATGAAAACAGGATCCTCCCCCCCCCCCAAGATATTAAAATTCTGGCAATTCAATTTCAATTTCTGGGGATCATATTATTATTTGAGATACTTCTACCTGAAATATAAATATAGGCTATCTCTTCTTTGTCGTTACAATCCTATAGAAAGTAAGCTCTACTGAGTTCAATGAGATGTAAGTGTGAATAAAATTGTAGTCTTAGTTCCAGATGTAAGCTAGGCACTCTGACTCTGCCTCTGTTTTGATTTCTTCCTCCAGACAGATATAACAGGTGACTTGGAATGGGTAAATAATTGTGCATATATAATACAATACTTACAGACGCAGAGAATCTCATACAGATATCTGACAAACATCCCGATCCTAAAAATATGTACCTGGAAGTAAGACCCCATTGATTTCAGCTGAATTTAGGATCACAACCAAAGTCATTTTTTTGGGAAATACTTAAAATTACGTAGCCATTTTAATTACTTTATAGAATTGTATAAGGCTTTAACATTTTCATTATTCTTAAATTCATGTTCTCTTTCATAAGCATTTTAAAAGTGAAATACTCCCCAACCCCTTATTCTATCATGTTGCTATTATAAAACAGTAAACTATAATTCATTTGGAACAAACCTGTATGATGCAGTTCTATTTACAATTGGTGGAATTCGATGTGAAACTATCAACAGTGTTTTGTTCTCTTGAGAAAATACATGAAACTTACAGACCTATCCTAAGCATATTTAATTGGAGGGAAGGAAGAACCACTCACTTTGTTCAATGGGGCTTACTCCAAAGTAAGTGTGGATAAGACTGAAACCTTCATCTCTTTTTTTTCATAAATATACAGTTAATTCAGGGTAAGGTTGCACTGAAGTTGTGATTTCAGTCATACAGCTGAGAAATTGTGAAAACTCTTTCAAAATACAAAATAGTAATAACTTTGTTGTTAAATATAAAACGTGATTAGGAAACTGTCTCATTAGGGAAATGAACCACAAAACTGAAGAAAGTGTGCAAAGTTCAGAACTAAAATGCATTTCAAATTTCCAGGCAAATAACATTATAAATATATTCCTAGAATTCTACTGTGCTGCATTTTTCTGCTGCCTTCTGCAGGCTCGCATTTCTTCTGCTCCTATTCTGAGGATTAGGAATACAATTTATGTATTAAACATCTCTGGCAAGCTTAATCTAAGAGTCATTATATGTGTTTTAATAGCAAAAATGTGGCATTGCCAGACAGAATTTTAATATTTCAAGATATGCTTCTCTTGCTTAATAGCATGATTAGCAAACTTACTTGACAAATTGAGGATAGTTTTAAGATACATATTGTGAACAGCAAAATAAATATGCAAGGCACTTACTTTCTTCTTCTTCTTCTTCTTCTTCTTCTTCTTCTTCTTCGTCGTCGTCGTCGTCGTCTTAAAAGATTTTTATGCTTAACCAGATTCCTGGAAATCAGTTTGCTAGTTTTTTAAAACATTGCTAAGAATGAGTACAAAAACTTCCCAATATACACTATTTCTATTTAAAGGCCCTGGATAGATCCATGAAATTCATAGGCACTGATCTTTCATCATGCCATACTTTTATATTCTCCTGCATTTGACTGAGGAAAATAGATATATTTGCTTTACCATAAGTAAATAAAGGTTCCATAGTGAGCATGCCAACGAGAACTTCCGTGTGGTCTGGTGTCATGCCCCACCCTGAACTTTTCGACATACTAACTTCAAAAGATGCATTTCCTTTAGAACTGAAAAGTCACAACATGGATTCTGCTGTCTGAAACCTCTGCAGCAACGAAGGATACCATAGGTTAGACTACATATTACATAATGGGACCCACCACGGTTAGACTACATATTACATAACGGGACCCACTGCTTACACAAGGGAGATTTAGGGCTTCCTAAGGGAAGTCCTGAAATGAGTGGAAACGCTCATTTCTGGAAGTAGGCAGGGTGGTGGAGTTCCCTTATGTGAACACCGCCGACACCGCTGACCTGCCTACTTTCAGAAACGAGCATTTCCGCTTGTTTTGGGTTGCCCCGGAAGCACTAAATCACAGTTGCAGAAGTGGTGGGGGCCACTTGCACAACAGAATTAGCAGGGCGTCAGAGAATCATCGGGGGTGTAAGCGCCCCGTTGGATTCTGCCTAGAGATTCTGCTGAAATGGCAGCCCCCATGCCAGCGTCTGACCATAACATGTAGTAAATTGACATGATGTGACATCCTCAGGTTGTCGGTTTCCCTGCCCTTGTCAGCAACAGCCAGTGTAGTATGTATGTATGTATGTATTTATTTATTATATTTATGAATCGCCCATCTGGCCAGACATCCGGCCACTCTGAGCGATGTACAGTCCAATAAAACACAAGGGGGGGAAACACACACACACACACACACACACAGTATAAAACACAATTAAAGACAGTACAAAACTTTAAAAAATCCTAACCCACCCCATATTCTCGCCTGAAAAGTCACGTTTTTAATGCCCGGTGGAAGCTAATCAAGGAAGGGGCATGGCAGAGATCACTGGGGAGAGTTCCATAAATTGGGGGCTGCCACAGAAAAGGCCCTCCTCCTAGTCCCCACCAGCCTGGCTGCTCTGGCTGATGGGACAGGGAGAAGGCTGTCTGTGGCAGATCTTGTCAAGCGGCCTACTTGATGTTGCTGGAGGCGCTCCTTGAGATAAACTGGACCGGAGCTGTACAGCGTTTTAAAGGTCAATGCCAACACCTTGAATTCGGCTCGGCAAACAACTGGTAGCCAGTGGGGAAACTCATAGGGTGATGCTATGACATGAAGAAATGAGGTAGGAGAGAGGGGGAGGAATTTCATATGAGGGGATGCCATTTTCAGCAGCATCTCCATGGTGCAGTGGAACTAGGGTTCACAGGCCCTGGAACTTTTTTTTATTAGCAGGGATGCTGATGTCATCTGCCACTCTGCTCAGAATTCCCTGTTCCCTCTGAGTTTAGCTGCAATCCTCACATTAGCTGGGAAGAAATGACTTTTACCAGCAACAGTATCTTGTTCCCTGTTGTATTTTGGGGGTGGCCTGGTCTTGAATGGGCAATTAAGACCCATTAGTTTTGCAAAAGCCCTGCTCCTGGTGGAGATGAAAATTGCTAGTACTGGTTTGTTAATATGGATTAACACAGATGCTTGAAGTGTGGACTTCCCTTGGCAGCGTGGCTTTGGGGACTGTCGTAATGACTGCCGGCACTTCAAAACTCACCACTACACCACCGGTAACATGTCATTCTGGCTGAAGCCACAGCTTCATCTACCTCACTTCTCTCATAATCCCATTGTCAACATCCAGCCTGATCTAGTGTGGGATAAAACAAGAATGCTAGTGCCTCCAGCAAATGGGAAGGAAGCTGGGTGATAGTGAAGCCAAAGTGTCTTCAATCTTCATGGCTATGAGACTATTAGAGAGACAGGAAGGTTCTTTGGGTTGCAACCCCACAAGCCTGGTTTCCCTACATCTCAGAAAGTATTTAGATGCCATCAGTCAGATATTTATTTATTGAATGATTTATTGATTTATTATATATGTAATCCATCCAATAACTAATGTTCTACTTCACAACTTGTGACCAATCATGGGCTCAATAAATCTTACATTTAGACTGATAGCCAGGGGCTTTGAGAACAATGGGAATGTTAAACACCAACCACCCCAAACATGGCTGACAAAGTTGTGTTTGGTTTCTTGGGGCCCCAATTGTATAGGCCAGCCATAAATTATATAAACTTTAGAGACCTGATTAAATATAGAACAACAACAGCAACAGTTCATGGAAACACTAAAAGAATAATTCTATTGGGTCAGAGTATAGATTTGTATGGTATACCAAATATACTAGATGTATATGAAAATAATCACATATCACCAGGTAATTAACGCCATCAATAACCCAAAATTCACAGGCCACACTTCCTCTTTACTCTCATCTGTTTCATAATTACACCTCAGATCATGTCATATATGTGTGAATTCTCTTGGAGACAATTCATGGACTCTTAAAAGACACAATGCTCATTTCATCAATATCCAATTAATTACCTAGGTGTGACAATTTCCTCTAAGGATTCAGCATTCTGCCTCATTCCTTCTGCACTAGAAATATGGGCTTCAGATAGCCCTAATGAGCCCAAGTTTTCTGCAGGACTGACCATCCCCTGGGAGAATGGATTTACAACCTATGGTAATAACGAAATCAGCTCTATCTATTTTCAATTTATTAATGTTTTATTTTTGGGTGGGTGAGGGGTGATCTGTCATAAACTAACACATTTATATGGTTCTGCAATAGCTAACTTAAATATTAAAATGTTGAAATGCAGTACATGCTAGCAGATGTGTCAGATCCCGTTTGGAAGCAAGGCAGACCGTGCTTTGCCAGCCAAAAGGAATGCAGGTTAGCTCCACCATTGTTAGTGTAAGTTGTATGCACTAACATATGTATACACACAGAGAAATCAGTTGGTCACTATATGTATTAGTTCAGGGGTATGCAACTGTTGGTGTAATATCAACAACATGCTATGGTCTTTCTGCTATCTAACATTGCTAGGCATTGCTTATGTCTAGGCTTCACTGTGTTCGCCATATTTTCCTTAGCTATTCTTAATAATTCTCAAAAAACGTGTAAAGCAAAGTTTTGTCATGTGATCTTTGCTAATAGCGTATATATGCTAAAAACAGCAACCATGTTATAAGTTCATCTCAGTCTAAAGTTGTTGTTGTTCTTCTCTCTACTAAACCTATCCTCTCTAAATATATTAATCTAAATTAATCTACAACTAAATAAACTAAACACTGCTACATAATATTAAAAAAATACTCTACTACTATATATAAAAAATCATGTGCTAACACACAAACTACATTTCCTTCAACACCAACAGCAACCTGGTGCCCTTCAGATCTTTCTTTCTTTCTTTCTTTATTACATTTATACCCCGCCTTTTTTCTTTGCAAGGAACCCAAGGCGGCTTACATAATCCTCCTCCTCCTCCTCTCCGTTTTATCCTAACAACAACCCTGTGAGGTAGGCTAAGCTGAGAGTCAGTGACTGGCCCAAAGTCACCCAGTGAGTTTCATGGCTGAGCGGGGACTAGAACCCGGATCTCCCAAGCCCCAGTCCAACACTCTCACCACTATGCCACACTGGCATAGGACTACAACTCCCATAATCCCTGACCATTGGCCATGCTGGCTGGGGCTGATGTGAGCTGCACTTCCAAACATCCCTCAGGCACCAGGTTGCCTTGTCCTGTATTAGATGGGTACAGTCAGAGACTAGTCATGGGAGAATGAGTGATGTTTTGAGTTTGTCAAGGTTCTCCATTTTCTACCTTGATGCTCAACTCACCTTGTTCTTGCTGCTGAACTTGAGTGTCTTCCCCTCCCTCCCGGACATGAAAAATCTGCACTTTTCCAAGCACATAACCCAAGTGCACCCCCCCCCCCATAGGCTACAGTGTGAAATTTAATTTTTTATTTTATTGACTTGGCCGCCTTTCAGGGCAGAAGCCCTCCCATGTGGAAAATGTGGTTTTGAGGGGGAAATACACATTTTCGGAAGTGTGCATTTTCACAAGTGCGCCCTTTTGAATGCAAGCTCAGGAAATTGCAAAAAAAATAAAAGAAGAAAATCCCAAGAATTATGCTCCTGCTTGCATGTGGGGTTGTGAATGGAACATGTTTGCAGAGTTTGCAAACAGGAACGAAATTCTTGTACAGCCCTACCAGAGACTATATCCTAAATGTTTCCAAGTGAAATCAATGCATCTACTCATAGGCATCAACTTTAGGATGGGGACAGACATATGAAGAACTCTTCTGGATCAGACCAACGTCAAGCTCAGCATTCTTCTTCTAAAAGTTACCAGCCAGATGCTTCTGGGAAGCTCATAAGCAGGCCATGATGGCAACAGACTTACCCTGCTCTTTGCTTCTGAGCAATTGATATTCAGAGCTACTCTGCCTTTGAAAATGGAGACTGCATTTACCGGTCATAGACCATGAATTTGTCTCATCCCCTTTTAGAGCCATCTAAGCCAGTGGCCATCACCATGCTGCGCGGCAGTGGATTGGATTCTGTGAGTTTATTAAATGTTGTGTATAGAAGTCACTTTTTGTCTGGAGGACTTGTTCTGTGCTGCTAGGTTTCCCCTGACTGCTGCAGGCATAGGCAGCAAGCTGACCTCACTCCTCCTCTTAATAACAAATGATGCCATAATGAAATTAAAGAAGGTAAGATGCCACCTCCACAAACGCCTTGGAATATTTGACTATATTTGTTCATGATCAACCTTAGACTGTAACCTACAAAAGCTGATGCTTCAAGAACATGTATTCATAACATGAATTATTGTGAACCTCCCAGAGGACTTCGGCTATTGGGCCATATAGGAGATGATGATGATGATGATGATGATGATGATGATGATGATGATGATGATGATGATGATGATGTGAATCCTATTTTCAGAACAGGGGTCCTCAAACTTTTTAAACAGGGGGCCAGTTCATTGTCCCTCAGACTGTTGGGGGGCTGGACTATAGTTTGAAAAAGATATGAATGAATGGATCAAGTAAAAAAAAGGACCCGGGTCCTTTTTTTTTACTTGATAGGGGTGATTTCCCCCCCCTTAAATGGAAAGTTATTTTATTTATTTATCTGCCACGTCCCTCTCAATTGGAGAGCAGAAAAGGAGAATGGAAGAAACCGGCTCATCTTCGCGCTCTGTCAGTCAGCAGACGGACTTCCAGGCCCCAGAACCCAACGGCCACATTCACAACTCAGCCGAGAGAGAACAGCGGCAGCGGCAGCGGCCACGAGAGGCTCGACACCGTCCCCTCCCAGCATTCCCCCACACCAGCTCGCCTCTCCCTTCCTCCTGTTCCTCCCCCTCCTCCTCCCCCCACCCGCCGCTGCCACCGGGTCCCATTTCTAGGCCTGACCCAGCCTCTCCCCCCCCATGAGCGCCGACGCCTGCAGCGTAGCCCCTGAGGTGCCGTCAATGACTTTGATGGCATTGAGCGCTGGGTGGTAACAGAGGCTGCAGAGTCCGTCGGCATCGCAATGCAGGCAGCCACCCTACAGCAGCAGCCACTCGCACCGGCGCCGAGGAACAAGACGTTCCCCCGGCCTCCTCCGCCGCCATCGCGCAGGACAAGAGGACCGGCGGAGCCGCTCAGTGACAGACCCGAGAGGAGCTACCGCCGCCACAAGTCAGCATCCGGGTCCGGAGAAAGGGGGAGGGAAAAGGGGATAGGGGGAACGAGAGAGAAAGGGAGAGAGCCGAGTGTCGGCAGGAAATTATGTAATTACGCTGGATGCGGAATGCCGACAAAAGAATCGGCGCTTGAAGCGAAAGAGTTAAAAAAAAGTCTGCTTCTGCCGATCGGCCGCCGGGCCGGATAAAAAGGCAAGGCGGGCTGGATGTGGCCCGCGGGCCTTAGTCTGAAGACCCCTGTTTTAGAATGAGTAAAAAAAACCAGTACAAAAGCCTGGAAACCACCCAACGTTTGATGTTTGGAGTAAAAGGGGGTGAAGTCAGCGGAACTCCAGAGGGCCGGATTGGGACCCCAGATCTGAGGTTCCCCATCCCTGCTATACATTTCTACTCGGGAGCAAGTCCCATTGAGTTCAGTGGGACTTATTCTGAGGTAAGTTGGTATAAGATTGCAGCCTACATCTTTGAAGTACCACAGACCTTTGTTAGTCTGCTGTACCAATAATAACATGGCTACTCTTACAGATTATTAGCCAACATCTCAGAAGACAGGAATAAAATTCAAAACGATCTTGATAGAATGGAAATTTGGACTGGAAATGACAAAATGAAATTCAGCAGAGGCAAATGCAAACTTCTCCATTTAGGAAAAACAAAACAAATGCAGAGGTATAGGATGGGGGATACCTGGCTTGGCAATAGTGCATGTGCAAAGGATTGTGGGGCTGTATCACATCAGGAATATGATGCTGCAGCACAAAAGGCAAATGCAATTTAGACCACATTAATAGAACAATATTTGCCAGATTGTTCAATTTTGTTCTGTACTAGTCAGGCCCCATCTGGAGTACTGTGTCCAGTTTTTTGGTGCTGCACTTTAAGAAGGACATAGAAAAACCAGAATGCATTCAAAGGAGTGCAACGAAGATGGTCGGGAGTATCGAAAGTACCGGTAAGTATGAAACCTGAATGGTGGGAGATTCAAGACAGATAAAAGGGAGCAATGCTGGACTAGATAGGCTTTTGATCTGATCCAGCATGTTTTTAAGATATATAAGCTGTATCAAACAAAAAGCAGAAATACAGCAATCTCCCATGTTGTTTAGCTAGCTACACTTATTGATATCACTAGGCATTCAGCCACAATCAAGCATTAAAAGCCATGTCACTTGAGAATGCATAGTTAAACTATACGATTCTCTATCACAAGAACTGGTGATGGCCACCAGCTTAGGTGGTTTTAAAAGGGAAATAGACAAATTTGTGGAGGATAAAGCTATCAGTGGCTACTAGACATGAGGGCCATATACTTCCTCCTGGATCAAAGGCAGCTGGCCTCTGAATACCAATTGCTGGGGAATGGGTCAACAGCTAGATAGGGCTGTTGCCCTTGTGTCATGCTCCTGGGCTTCCCATAGGCATCCGGGACGCTACTGAGGGAAATAGGATTCTTGACTATATAGGCCTTTGGGCTGATCCAACAGGGCTCTTCATATATTCCCATGAAAAAGTATAGATAGCAGAATTATCGTGTTTCATTGCTAGTTCAGAAATAGTTTTCTGAAAACTGTATGCCATCCAGCAGAGCAGGGCCAGCATCAAGGGTAGGCATGGTTGGGGCTTCTACGGGGGACCCATACACCAAGAAGGGCCCACTGATGAGTCCCTGGAGTTCCTCCTCCCCCCCCTCCTCCCCATTGCAACCTGCTTGTTCACCTTCCTCTCTCTCACTGTAGTCCAGACAACGGTGGTGGTGAGAAGGAGGAGCAGGAAATGCCGCTGCCTGCTTGCTCACTGGCTCTATGCCTATCAAGCAAGCAAGTGGTAGCGATGAGGAGAAAGAGGAGGAGGAGCACTTGCAACTGGTGACAATGGCAGTGAGAAGGTCAACTCATTGAGGGAGGGGGCCCATTGAGGGTGTCCTGTTCAAGGGCCCTCAAAAACCTGGAGCCGGCACTGCAGCAAAGTGTCAGCAATCAGATTGAACCCCTTCACTTCTGGACCCCTTCACTTATTTCAGTGCCTCTGCTCCACTTAGGAACACAGGAAGCTGCTGAGTCAGACCATTGGTACATCTAGCCCAGTATTGTTGACACTGACTGGCAGTGGCTCTCCAGAGTTTCAGGCTGGATTCTTTCCTAACCCTACCTGGAGATGCCGGGGATCAAACCTGGGACCTTCTGCGTGCAAAGCAGGTGCTCTACTGGAGTTATTTAGCAAGCCTCTTGGGAAACACAGGCAGTCTTTGCACTCAGGTGTCAAAGCCTTTGAAGGTAAAGGCTTGTTGGTTTAGGTCTCCAGCTTGGCCTTGTTTATCTCCACAGCTGTCTGCTCTTTGAAAGCCCAGCTGCCTGTCTTGCCTGTCTGTCAGACCTGTATTGCCAACTTGCCTCTTGGACAAGCGGAAGCCGGTCCCATAGACCACAATGGAAGCCAGTCCCACAGAATGATTCCTCCAGTTCTAATCTTGGCTGGTTTGCATGGAAATCCCAGGATATCATACTGTGGCCCCTCTAGCCCCACAGTGCAGCCCTGCCATTCCTCCAATTTTTTTTAGGGGGGACCATATGTATATGAACAAAATGGTGTCCGGAGCTGCTATGGAACACCAAAAGGGTCAAATTGCCATTTCGTTTTTTGTTTTTGTTTTTATTATTTTTATTACACACACACAATTTTCAGCAGCCATGATTTGGCCCATAAGGCATTGGGGGGACGATGACGACAAATGATCTCTGGACGTTGCAGAGTTGCCCACCCCTGCCTTAGCCCAAGATGAGTTCATGAACGGTTTCTCCTGTTCTGTATTATTGCACCCTCCTTCCCGTTTGAGTGCGCTACTTCTTGGTAGCCTCTGTGAAGTCTACAGTTTAGTCGAGGAAGGCATACCATGTTTTGTGGAATGTGCCTTCCCCAAAACAATGAACATAATTGTAACACACACACACACACGAATTCAATATACTTGAAATATCACAGCAGTGAGCTTTGATACACCTGAAACATCACAGCAATTGCCGTGATGTTTCAAATGTATCAAATTTAGATTTATTTTTTTTAAAAATGTATTCATTACTTTGTACTTGTATTCACCAGTTTTATGATGTGAGTCACCCTGAGAACATTTTGTTGTAGGTTGGCATATAAATATACTGAAGGTGCAATCCTGTCGGGCTCGCAGGCGTCCGATCATCCAATGCAGGGTGGGAGGAGAGGCAGAGGCAGTCTTCTCCTCCCTGTCCTCCCGGCCCGCAGATCTCGCTAGACAGGCTTTTTAACCTGTCTAGTGAGGGCGCTTCAGAGGGGGAGGGATGGAGGCTGGAGGAGGCTTGGGATAAATCGTATCCTGGCCTCTCCAGTCCCCTCCCCTCCCACCAGGAAGCCCCCTTTCCTCCTCCTCCTCCTCCTCCTCGCCTGCTTTTCTGACCTCGGAGTCCAGCCGGCATAGTTCTGTCTGTGCTGCTGGAAGGGGACAGGAGAGGAGGGCCGGATCTCCGATTCCCCTTTCTGAGGTCAGAGCACTGCCGCCGAGCTCGGAAGGGGGAATCCGGACAATCCTGTGTGGTCCCTGGGATGCCCGCCCAGGGAGCCTAGGATTGCTCTCTAAATAAAATAAATAAATGGATGAAGTTAATCCACAGAATGGGGCAAATTATATTATTTATGTGCTAACAGCAGTGCCTGTGCTACTTGCTGTGCCTGCACAGCTCCTTCCAGTGCTGGTCAGAAATGTTGGAGGCTCTTGGTCACATGGGATCAGACTATGTTGGCTTAAATACAATGAATGCTGTTTCCACATGCAGATTTCTCCTCTTGCTGGATGGGAGTGGTGACCTATAATATTGCATGTTTGGTGTGTGTGTGTGTGTGTGTGTGTGTGTGTAGGGTGGCTTTCTGTCATAGCTTAGGGCAGTCGTAGACAGTGGTATAGTGTGCTGATGATAATGTGGTCTCCGCACATTCAGAGGATGATCTCCAAACTATCCTAAATGCTTTTGCAGAAGCATACGAAAAACTTGGTCTCTCACTTAACATCAAAAAAACCAAAGTGCTTCATCAGCAAGTGCAAGCTAACCCTTTGGTGATGCCATCTATCCAGCTTGGTGGGACAATACTAGAAAATGTCGATCATTTTCTCTATCTTGGCAGCTATCTTTCTGTTACAGCTAACATCGACAGTGAAATCCAGCATCGTTTGAGCTCCGCAAGTGCTGCGTTTTCTCGAATGAAACATAGAGTGTTCGAGAATCGGGATATTTGTAAGAAGACTAAAACACTGGTTTATGAAGCCATTGTATTGCCAACTTTATTGTATGCCTGCGAAACATGGACTATCTATAAACGTCACTTCCACCTCCTTGAAAGATTTCATCAACGTTGCCTCCGGAAAATCCTACGAATTACTTGGGAAGATAGGCGAACAAATGTCAGTGTCCTGGAATAAGCAAAGACTACTAGCGTTGAAAAAATGAGCCTTCAACGCCAACTTCAGTGGACCAGTCATGTTGTTTGAATGCCTGACTGCCGTCTCCCAAAGCAGTTACTTTATTCCCAACTCAAGAATGGAAAGCGGAATATCGGTGGTCAGTATAAGAGGTTTAAAGATGTTCTTAAGGCTAATCTAAAAAAATGCAATATAAACATCGAAAACTGGGAAGCTCTGGCCCATGAACGAGCTAACTGGAGGTTGGCCTTTCACAAAGGTTCCATGGACTTTGAAGAAGCCTGAGCGCAAGGTGAAAGGGAGAAACGTGCTAAGCGAAAAGCACGTGAAACGAATCTTTTACAGGACCATCTTCCATCTGGTAACCTGTGTCCTCACTGTGGGAAGCTTTGTGGATCTAGAATTGGCCTCCACAGTCACTTATGGATCCATCGCTAGAGTCTACACAATTTTTTCTTTAGAATTTCCTCCTTTTAAAATTTCCTTTTTGTAAATTTTTATCCTGGAAGACAATCTTCCTCGGTCACGAGTGATCGCCTGATGATGATGATGAGTGGAGCCAGGGCTCACATGGATGTAGCACTAGATTTTTTATTACCAGGGATGCTGACATCAACTGCCCCCCCCCCCCATAGAATTCCTGTTCCCTTTGAGTTTAGCTGCAATCCTCACAGTAGCGGGGAGGAAATGACTTTTCCCAGCAACAATATATTGTACACCCTGTTGTAATGCAAAGCATTTTGGGGTGGCTTGGTCTGGAATGGGCAGTTAAGATCCATTTGCTTTGCAAAAGACCTGCTTCTGGAAGGAAATGAAAACTGCAAAAATGGGTTTGTTGATATGGATCAACACGGCTGCCTGAGTGTTCGGACTCTCCTTGGCAGCGTGGCTATGGGGATGGTCATGATGGGCACCTGCCCTTCAAATTTGCCACTACACTACACCACTCTTCTTGATGGGTTGCCTTTCAACAGTTAGCACGTGGACACAGGACCGGTGCAAGGCAGTTTGGTGCCCTAGGCAAGATCAGATATTTAGCGCCCCCCCTTCCCACTTGAGAGCGCTGTATTTTTTTTCAAGGTGTTTCTGGCGCCCCCTTTAGCCCTGCGCCCTAGGCAGCTGCCTAGTTGGCCTAATGGTAGCACCGGCCCTGCGTGGACAGCAGCAGACGAGGCAGTGAGCACACAGGTCACCTGGTCGCAGTCTTTCCCACTACACTGAGATACATTGTATTTCTATTTGAATCATAGTCAACTATTGTTATATTTGCATCTATGCATATAAATTAGTATATGCACATTTACCTGGATTCTCTTTTGTTTTCCTTTTGGTCATGCATTACCTCTTTTTGGGGTGATATGTAAGTGGCCATTTGTGTCTATAGGTGCTTATTAAAAGTGTGGGAAATGCGTATTCAAGTCAACAGTACCTTGGGGTGAGGAAGTTCTCAGAATGGATTTTTAGTCTATAACATTTATTTCTGAGCATGGCCTTCCATGCACAAGTCATCTGCAATCTTGAGCAAGAGAATGATTATAGCCATAATTGAAATTCTCAGTGTGGACTTGGACATTATTGATGTCTGAGTGACAAAATACTTTCGTGTAACATGTGCCTATTGAGTTGCCTTGCATGATCTCCACATCTAGTCTGCAGCGCTGAAAACAATAAGAAAGGAGCTTGTTCCTTATGATGCACCGTTTGCCTTGTTAGGTGTTGGCTTATTTATGTTAGTTCCGAAGATTTGCTATATCAAGCAAGGAACCATCCGTCAGCTAAAGCCATGAAAAGGCATTTGGAAAAGGGAATTTAAAGGACACGTAAACATAAAAAGGAAGAACAGAAATAGAACACAGTCTCCTCTAAGTCCTTAGTTTGGGCACCAAGTTAAGACACAAAAGCATTGCAACAACATTGTGGAAAGAGAAAATAAAAGAGAGGCTGTACAGCCATTAAGGCAATTAAGGAAAGATTAAGGTTGCTTTTGCTGAAAGACCCGTTAATCAATAGGCCAGAAATCACAGCATGTTGCAAAACATAAGTCTCCAAAAAAGGAAGGTGGGGGGAGGGAGAACAAGCCACTGGACCCCCTATTCAGAGTTTCTCATGAGAAGCGGTGGACTGTGCATAAGCTGTTGCACACAAAAATCAACTCTGATAGTACTAATTGTCTATGTGTGTGTAGGCAGGGGTAGCAGAGCTAACAGTACCAAGAATGGCTTGCATCCAGACTTAGTCATGCTTAGAGTAGACCCACTGAAATCAATGGGACAAGTTAGTCATTACTAACCTAGGTCCCAGTGCTTTCAGCAGATCTGCTCTAAGCATGAGTAAGTCTGGATTCAACCGCATGTGTCCTGAGGCGTATGCTGATGTTGGCATACCATGTGCATAGAGTCCAGCAGAAGCATTCTTGTATAGAACAGGATGGAGAGAACCCTCTCCCCCCATGGGACTTGTACTGGTGGACTGTGATGACTAAGGCTGGAATCCTATAGCCAATTGCCTGGTAGTGAGTCCCATTGAATTCAATGGGACTTACTTCTGAGCAGACATGTGTAGGATTGCTCTGTTACTATATCAAATCTTAAATCAAAAGGAAGTGGAAGACACGTTACTAAAATAATTGTTGAAGATTTCAGTAATTGTTTGGCAATCAAGCACTCATAAAATGCAGCCTATAAATGCAGCCTGGCTATGCACATGTTACACTGGTGTTGAAGCAACTGCACTGGCTATCTACTGAGACAAGTACAAGGTCTTGCTGTTGGTATATAAAGCCCTGAAGAGCTTGGGACCAGGTTACCTGGCAGATCACCTTCCCCTATATAGACCTGTGTGGTCATTAAGATAATCAAAGGAGGCCTTGCTGGTTATATCACAACCTGCAGATTGCCATCTTGCAGCAACCTGGAAGCAGGCCTTCTCCGTGGTGGCACCCACCTTATGGAATGCCCTACACTCTGATATTCGGGAGGCACCAATTTTAGCTTGCTTTGGGCACCAATTAAAGTCCAATCTCTTTACCCAGGCCTTCCCTGAGTGAGTGTTCTGCCCAGTTTGTTTGTTAATTATGGTGATGTATTGGTTTTAATATTTTTATCAATGTTTTATATCAATGTTTTAGAAATTATTATGTATGATAATTGTATTTTAATATATATCACAATGTATTTCCATGTATTTAAATATTTTTGTAAACTGCTTAGAGATATTTTTTTAGTATGGTATAACTTGGTATAAATCTATTATATAAATTTAAAAAAAATCTGAAATAATAAATACAGATAGTCCTAAAGCAAATATTAAACAACCAACAAAGCCAGGTCAAGGAAATTCATTGGCTTGTATCCAGTTGATGTCTCTGTTAACAGGACACTCTTTGATCTAGTGGAAGCTTCCATCAGTGGAATGGGGAGGAAGGTGATTTTTGGTGAACCCCCTCCCCCCACAGCCCCCATGTCACAGCCCACAATGTCCCAAAGGGTCCCCCAACAATCTGGAGCAGATTGGGGGGGGGGGTCCGGAGAGCTGCAGTAGGGAAGGGGAATTGACCAAATCACTTACCTCCTTGCTCTGCTGCCTGAAGCTTCAGCTGGATCAGAGAGTTTTCCACCAATGGATACAACCCATAGTTAGCAGCATAGATGATGCATGTGTGTTCTTCAAGAGGTTTTGCCTGTTCAGTCTGCTGTCCAGGTGCTAACTGTTGATGGGCAACAGTTCTTAGGGTTCTTTATCTTCTAATAGAGCAGGGCTCTCCAACCTTGGGTCCCCAGATGTCGCTGGACTACATCTCCCAGAATCCCTTGCTATTAGCCATGCTGGCTGGGTATGCTGGGAGCTGTAGGCCAGCAACATCTGGGGACCCAAGGTTGGAGAGCCCTGTAACAGAGGATGCTTTCAAACAGAGGATGGCCCTCTGGTAGCTCTTCAAACAGAAGACTGTCCTCTGTAAAAGAGGACACCTGGCCACCCTCTGCATATCAGCGAAGTGAGAGCAGCACTCCTATTTGGTCCACACCAAAGGCCTGCCCAGACTGAAAGATCTCCTACTGCTTCTGAAATGTGCTCAGGCTAGGGTTCTGGTGATCTTCCAAGGGAAGAAAGTTTCCCCGAATGGGGGCTAGTTGCAAAGACCACTTCCTATTTTGAATGGCTGTAATTTCTGCTGCTAATCCGAGCACCTCCATTCTTCCCGCTGCTAGCAATCAACCTGTTACATGCCACAGGCTGAGTTTTGCAATATCGCCTCATCATTTGTTTGGCTTCTCGTTAACTTGCTCACAATGAAGCTGCCCTTTCCAAAGTGAATATTCTTAGGGCTGCAATCCTACAGAGTGATATAGTCCAACACATCCGGGGGCGCGCGCATCCGGTTAGGGAAGGCGGCTTTTGGGGAAGCACAATCCCATCTATCACAGGCTGAAATCTCACCTGGTCAGGTAAGCCCCACACCATCGGCGCCTCTGTCTTGTCTGGATTACGTTCCAGTCATTTGCTTCATCTCCCTCATTACTGACTCAAGACATCTGTATTACACATCTGCTGTGACACCTGAGTCCAATGAAAGGGATAGGAAAAGCTGGGTATCATCAGCATAGCAATGACTCCCCAACCCCGCAGGTTTGGCCAACCTCAGCTGGTGGCTTTCATTTGATCAGGGGTGGACAACTTTGGGGGGGGTTCAGGGGTCACTTTCCACTCTCTGTACCCCCCCCCTTGCAGGCTGCATTCCTGCTGAATTTGGCACCACCACCACCAGCACCAGCAGCAGCAGCAGCAGCAACAAAAAAAAAAGTGGTTTGCCACTATATTTCAGCAGCAAACTGCTATGGAGGGTCCCCAAGGACAAATTTAGCTTGCTTTCAAGCTAAATGTGTCCTTTTCAAACCTCTGTAGAGGTTAGCCACCAAAATTCAGTGGCAAAACACCAATTTCTTTTGCTGGTGCAAATTTTGGTAGTGGCGGAGGCCGTACCAGAGGATAGGAGCTGCACGCGGCCCACAGCCCGCCCACCCTGATGTGGGTGTTGAACAGCATCATGGAACAAAATAAAGCACCAAGGGAGTCCATTGTATAAAATGCCAAGGAGCAGAGCTAAAATCCCCCAGTACCATCTTCCAGAATCTGTCCAGGTAAGAGGGCATCACCAGAGTGTGGTGCTACTAACCAGAAGAGGCCTTGCAGAAGGATACCCTGGCAGACAGCATCCAGTGCCACTGAGGCATCCTGAAGAACCATCCGGGCTTCCTTTGCTCTGAGGCTGACTTTTCTTAAACTTATGTTTGCGCTTCAGGGCATCCATTTGTTCTTCTACTGCCCCCACCCTCTCAGTTGCTTTGTAGCCACTTCTGTAAGCTGGTTCTCAAGTGTATCTTAACTCCATGTCATACACTATACAGATCTGTGATTTACATGGATCCCCAAATTCACAAGTTAGTGTTAACAGCTTTCAATTAGCCACATACAGGTCTCAGTTTTCTCCTTGGACATGATGGACATTTCCCCAACCTGAACATTAATTTTCTGGAGTAGCAAATGCTTTAGGATGTAGACTTAAGCTATGCATTGGGCGGCCACTTATGAATCGCCAAAAAAGGAGAGTGCAGGAGGACAGCCCTTTGCACAAACTTTGCATATGCTAATTTATATGTATTGATGCAAATCTAGAAATAATAATTATAATTTAAACAGAAATACAGTACATCTCACCATAGTGTGGAAGACTGTGACCAGGTGGTGACCTCTGTGCCTCCCTGTCCAGGTGCTAACTGTTGATGGGCAACCCTCCTTAGACTTCTTTTTCTTTAAACTGGAATTGGACAAGACAGCCCTTCAAACAGAGGACACCTTCAAAATAGAGGACAGTCCTCTGGCAGCCCTTCAAATAGAGGACTGTCCCCTAGAAAAGAGGACTCATGGCCACCCTGTTTTATTTATGTATTTAATTAATTTATATTAATAGATTCTAGAGCTGGAAGGGGCCTACAAGGCCATCGAGTCCAACCACCGGCTCAATGCAGGAAACTAGAGGAGGGGTCTCCCATCCAAGTAATAACCAGGCCTGACCCTGCTTAGCTTTCCACACTCAGACAAGCTGAGCCAGCGTGAGCCACAGGCCTGTATCCTGCCTTTTTTCCTACAAGGAACCCAAGGCGCTTACATAATCTTCTTCCTCCTCTCCATTTTATCCTCACAACAACCCTGTGAGGTAGGTTAGGCTGAGAGTCAGTGACTGGGCCAAAGTGGGGACTAGAACCTGGATCTCCCGAGTCCCAGTCCAACACTCTAACCACTATGCCACACTGGCTCTCAATCCCATCTTGAGCTGGGCATTCCAATGGGCAGTAAGACTGGTGGTTAATTCACATTGCTGTTGTGCCTTTGAACAACAACTCATTGAAATGACTTGCAACCAGCTGTTCATATCTACCCAGTCATACACTTGTGAGAAGGCCATCATGGCTATGAATAAGATGGTGTAATTGAGAATCATCGGCTTTGCAAAATGCCTTCAGGCTCCTCATTGGGGGGGGGGAGGGGGCTACAGGGAAGAGGGGGTCTTAATATGCTAATGAAGAAAGGGAACAGGGTGGGAGGGCAAGCTGCACATGTTAAAACCTGCACCTGAAATAATTGGAAATTGGCTTAAAGTGGAGGCGTGTAACCTGATTGATTTGCCAGCTCCAGGGCACGTTGCTTCATCTTCGGTGTCAGGGTCATCAGGCAATCCCTAATGTACAGATGTAGTTTGAGAGGGAGCAGTCACTGATGGGATGCAGCTGACAGCTGAAGGGTTTGTGAAGAGGAGACTGGAACGTGAACAGGGAACAATGATTTGGGAATTCCTTTGGGTCTGTGATTTTTACACACGGCAGAAAACATTCTGTGTCCTACTCAAGATGCCCCGGGTGGTTCTGGTGGTGGAAATCATCTGAAGACATCGTCATGGGTGTTTAAAGAGGAAGGATGGGTGAAAAATAGAAGGAAGTCTTGTAATGAAACCATAGAGTCCTGCGAAAATACCACAGAAATACATAGATCCTATACCAGGGGTAGGAAACCTGTGGCCCTCCAATTCCCATCTTCACTGAGCGTTGGCCATGCTGGCTGGGACTGATGGGAGTTGGAGTCAAACACCAAGCCATTTATGCTTAGTATTAATGACATGCTGTATCATTGGCTTTACCTGCAATCTCAGCAGACAAAGGGTGCAGAACCTCAGGCCTGGAGGGATATCTGGCCCACCTGGGTTTCCAATCAGGCCCTCTGGCATTTCCCAGATGGCCATGCCCCCTCCCACTTGCCCCACTCTCTTTCCACCCGGCCACCAATCATTGAGTTTTTTCTCCCCATCCTAAAAGGTTGAACTGCCTCTCCTAAGGCTCAGTGACTGGCACTAGGACCGTTCAGCAAAAATATCTTGGCACTTTTGGACCTGCCCTTTTGGCCCCTCCCCCTTTTGCCTTCAGTTTGCAGACCAGAAGAGCTTCTCTGAAATTCAATTTGGCACTCGGGCTGAAAGAGATTCAACGCTAGGGATGTATGGACTTTGGTAAATCTGTCCCATCTGTGTTTTGTGGATTGTCAGACACCTTTTGTTCTGTCGTCTGCTGATTGATGGAATCTGATTTTGCACAAATGTGTGTCATGCATTTGCGCAAATTCACACTTGCACAAATGTGCACTTCTGAAAATGTTCAAATCCCCCCCCCCCCAATACACATTCTCACACTTTAGGGGAAATGAGCATTTTCGGTCAGTGATTTTTAATTTTGCATATTTTTCTCCGACTACATTTGTGCAAAATTACAGAAAGTATTTAAAAAATGGTCTCCACATCCACAAAATCCATGTGACTCAGGAAAAGTAGATCCACTGCAGAATCTGTGGGACAGATTCACAGAAATCATTTGAATCGATTGTAGATTTCTCTGACATCCTTGTTCAACACCCCTGCGGTAGAGCTAGTGAAATGCAGGTTGAATACCACATATTCTATAGGAAAAGTTATTTTCATTAATTTTGCACATGCTGCTAATGCTAAAAATGGCTAATAATTAAAAATGTATTTAGTTGTTGCCTTTGCTGCTTTTAAAAAAGCACAACATTTGTCTCTTCAACCATTTATCTCTAGAGTCTTACAACCATTCTTTTTTCTAATGGTAGTTTGACATAGCGATAGTCAGTGGTACGGTCAGGGAAGGACTTTGGGGCAGTAGCTCAGGGCTCCACTCAGCAAATGAGCAGGGGGATCCCCAAGGGCACCAGCAGCACTGGGTTACCACATTGTGAAGGAAATGAAGTTGTGTTGTACACATACCATGTACAGAGGGAAGGGGCCTCCATGAACCCATTAAGGAATGATATACTGGCCAGTCCCAATTAACAATCTTGCTGGCCTGTTTTGGGCCACATGAAGTTTCCAGATTGTATAACACATTGCAGTAATCCAAATGAAAGGTTACCGGAGTGTAGATAACTGTAACTAGGCTATCTCTGTCTAGATAGGATCATAGTTAGTTTATCAGCCTAAGCTGATAAAAGGCACTGATTAAAAAAAAAAAAAAAAAAAGGTTAAAGATGAAGAACCATAAGGAGAAAGAGCAGGGGCCTTGAACCTATCCTGTCCTGGCTTGATGCCCAGGGGAAGAAGCCCACAGCACATGCCACTCACAGATGGTTTAGTGTCAGGGAGAGTGGGGTCAACTCCAGTAAAGCAGGGTTACATCTGGTTTAGCACAGTAAAGTCCAGCAGAGGCTGCCAGTCTGTTTCTGGGCCCGATTCAAAGTGCTGGTACTAACATTCAAAGCCCTAAATGGCTTGGGGCCAGGGTAACTGAAGGATCGTCTCTTATGTACCTGCCCAGACACTAAGATCTTTGTCAGCAGTCCTTCTCCGAGAGCCCCTGCCAAAGGAAGTGAGGCAGGTGGCTACCAGGAGGAGGGCCTTTTCTGCTGTGGCACCCCGGTTGTGGAATGAGCTCCCCAAAGAGGCTCGCCTGGTGCCCACATTGTACTCTTTCCAGCGCCAGGTGAAGACCTTTCTATTCTCCCCGCATTTAAATTATTTAAATCATCTTAATCATTTTAATCTTGTAGTTTTTAACTCTGTTATTGTTACTGCTGTTGCTAGCTCTGCTGTTTGTTTTTAATCTGTGGTTTTAAATTTTATATTTATATTATATTGTATTTTATGATTTTAACTGTTGTAAACTGCCCAGAGAGCTTCGGCTATTGGGCGGTATAAAAATGTATTAAATAAATAAATAAATAAATAAGCAGAGCAGGGTTACCACAAGGCAAGGAACTGTCAGGACCCTGGACAGTACACTGCAGGGGATTTCATAGATTTCATAGAGTTGGAAGGAGCCTACAAGGCCATCGAGTCCAACCCCCTGCTCAATGCAGGAAACTAGAGGAGGGATCTCCCATCCAAGTAATAACCAGGCCTGACCCTGCTTAGCTTTCCACGCTCAGACAAGCTGAGCCAGCGTAAGCCACAGGCCTGTATACTCACTGTTGTGCAGTGTTCTCCAACCTTGGGTCCCCAGATGTTTTTGGCCTACAACTCCCAGCATGCATAGCTGGCTGGGGCATGCTGGGAGCTGTAGGCCAAAAACATCTGGGGACCCAAGGTTGGAGAACACTGCTGTAGTGTTTCCCCACAGGGAGAGCTGTTGTCCCAGCAAGAGACTGCAGGGAAATGGAGATCCCAGACGATTTCAGAGGCGTGTCCCCCCCACTGGATGCTATCTGTAGCCCTTAAAGGGCACACAGTTATTTCTGTAGCCCTATGGTTCTGCGTGTCTGATGGGATGAGCTGTGGGGGAGCCATTCCCAGAGTCTAAGAATGACGGGAGGGCTACATCTTCACACCGGGAAGGTATCCGAGGGAGTGTTGAGGGTTCTCCCCGAAGCGGGGTGACCTCAGATCCTGAGTCCTCCTTGCGGTGCTGCACCTGGTTATCACCTGGACAGTGGACTGAGCAGGCACGCAGGTCACCTGGTCACAGTACGTTCTCCACTGTGGTGAGATGTCTTGTATTTCTATTTAAATGATAGTCGTTCTTTCTAAATTTGCATCTCTCTATACAAACTAGCATTATGATAATTTTATGCAAATCTGTGTCCCCTTTTGTCCCCCCCTCTCTTTTTGGTGATGCATAAGTGACCACCCTATACTGAAATCAGTGGGGTTTATACATAGTTAATTTGGCTGGATCAGGCCATGTATCTGCAGTTCCCTGCAGAGGTGCTGAAATGAATCTATCTCCCTGGTCCTCTTCCTTCCCCCTTGGAGAAGAGTGATTGGATCCAGGCTCTCCACCTCTCCATACAGGTGATTAGCATTGTTAAAGCAGATAGAACTGACCTTCTCTTTGGCAGCCAGACGTGCAGATATATGCATGTCAAGTAGTATGCAGGATCCCTCTGCTGCTCATTCTTGCCTCGGGTCTGGATTGGGTTGATTTGAGTTGGAAGAGATCCCCTATGTCATCAAGTGTAGCCTGCAGTCTGAAGTCAGCATCCTAAAGCTCAACAGAAAGATTGCTAGCTAATCTTTTCCTGGAAATCTGCAAGGCTGGACACACACACACACACACACACACACCTGTAGGGAAGAAAAAGAAAGAGGTGAGCCTGGAAGGAAAAACAAAACAGCTGAGTGGGAGTTGGAAAGCAGAGAGAAATAATGTGATTTATTTTTTAGTAGCACAACAGCTTGTGTCCAACAAAAGTTCCTGGATTTAGGGCTATAAAACAGATGAAGACCCTTGTTTCTCATTGCCGTGGCAATGATTCCTTAGGATGCAATCCTATAGTCCCCCTGGGAGGGCATCACCACAGCTGTAGGATATATCGTCGTATCTCTCCCTCCAAGGGCGAAGAAAGAATTCCATCCTTAGAAGGGAGATCTAACCTCAGAACCCCGCCTCCCTCCCAGAGTCCACCGAAACCTCCATAACTGGTTCACCTCTGACGTAGGAACTCTGATGCTGGAGAGGTGGGGGAAGGAGGCGTGGCTTAGGGATGTGTTGGGAGAGGCTGTGAACCCACAGGAACCACAACTCCCCAGGTCCCCTGACGTGCCCCCAAAGCAGTGGTAAATTTCTGCCAACCCTAGAGAGCTTCCGTAGATCAGTTCTCTCCCACTGGATTCAATGGGCGTGAATTTGTTATCCCCCCCCCCAACCATGGCCGGATTAAGATAGGGGCTGTGGGAGCGGCCGCTCCAGGCCCTTAACAGATAATCGGCCCGCAATTATAGGGACACGCGGCGATTTTTCCCCCTTTGGAGTTAGCTCTGATCGTTATCATTCAGCATAATTAATGATTTTTTCAAGATTAGAAAGGTGTTCTAAGCACATCTGCATTACAGGCTTGAGGCAAGACCTAGCAAGAACTGTTGTTCTCAAATTAGCATTTCAGTATCTTTGCATTTCAATCACTGTTACTACATTTCTTTGTGAGAACGTCTAGCACATGGGGGGCTTGCTAGGGTCTGTAATATTCAGATTTAGAAGGGACCTCTCTCTCCAGCCTCGAGCAAAAGATCTTTCTGATTCGCAGCTCAATTGTCCAAATGCTAGTTTAACAAAAAAAAAAAAAAAAGCAACAAGAACAACACAATTATTCTTGTTCAAGCAAAGCTGGCTTTTTGTTGTGGCTGCTTTTTTTTTTCTTAATAAATAATTTGGGGGAAATTGGGAAGACCCTTACTGATGAGCTGCAGGAGTTTTTGAGTTTTTGCTCCGGCTGGTCCTGATGGCCCTCCTCTGCACAGGTAAGGTTCAAAAGTTTGACTCTTTTGATCTGCAAGTTCTCCTTCTCCTTCTCCTTCTTTTCTGTAAAAGGGCTTTCCCTCTTTTGTGAGCCAAACTGAACGTAAGGGCTGTGTGTTTGTGGGTGTGGGTGTCTGCCTTTTGGGGGTGTTGATCCTCCTGCCGCCTGCAAAATGTCACCTGCTTGGCTAATACCGTGTGTGTGTGTGTGTGTGTGTGCATGTGCGCTTTCATGAGGAATTGTGTGGCATTTTTTTTAAGTTTTATTTTGAAAAACCCCAGAGAACAGAGTTCACCAAATATCCCTCTTGGATATTTTGGACTACAGTTCTCATTTGCCTCAGGCAGCATGGCCAGTGGCTGGGGAAGATGGTTTATGTTTATTTAAAAATGGTTGTTGTGAATGTTCTATTTATGTGAATGTGTCTGCCTTTTGGGGGTGTTGATCCTCCTGCCGCCTGCAAAATGTCACCTGCTTGGCTAATACTGTGTGTGTGTGTGTGTGCGCACGTGCGCTTTCATGGGGAATTGTGTGGCATTTTAAGTTTTATTTTGAAAAACCCCAGAGAACAGAGTTCTGTGTGTGTGTGTGTGTGTGTGTGTGTGTGTGTGCACGTGTGTGTGTGTGTGCTTGGCTAATACTGTGTGTGTGTGTGTGTGTGTGTGTGTGTGCGCATGTGCGCTTTCATGGGGAATTGTGTGGCATTTTAAGTTTTATTTTGAAAAACCCCAGAGAACAGAGTTCACCAAATATCCCTCTTGGATATTTTGGACTACAGTTCTCATTTGCCTCAGGCAGCATGGCCAGTGGCTGGGGAAGATGGGAGCTGGGGCCCCAAACATTTGGAAGGGCCCCGGTTGGGGAAGACTGCCCTAGAGGTTAAAAAATGTGGAGGTACTTATCATCAACGATATGTGATGAATGGTTTTATTGAGTTAACAAGCTTATTGTTTACAAAAAAAGAAATATTTTCAATATGTTTCTGTTTTGGCACTTTAATGGTAATTAAAATATTTAATTTGTTTTAATATAAAATTGCGTCTTCATTTTATTTATTTCCATAAAAAGGCCCACCAAAATCCTCAGCACCAGGCCCATAATGCTCTTAATCCGGCCCTGCCCCCAACAAACTATGGCCAGGGAGGGAAAAAGGAACCACAAACATCACTCCTCCTCCCCTTCTGCTCTGCTGGGATGAGCCCAGGAGGGCTTTGGTTGAGGCCGTTCATCTGCCTCCAGTTCTCTGCTCCTCATCCGGTAGGGTTTGTGTGTGTGTGTTTAAATCTTTTATCTGTACATACAACAATAACAAAAACCCATGCATAAAAATGCAGTCTAAACATGCATAGGATTGCACCCTAAGATACTGAGTCAAGTATGAATCAATTAGTCCTCAGGTTGAATCCTGCCTCTGCCATGTACTCGCACAAGCCTCTCTCTCTTTCAGCCTCAGTGTCGCCATCTGGAATATGGGGGATAGTAATACTGAGTAGTATGTATCCGATGGATGGTGTCCAATGTTAGTCTCATTCATTTCAATGGGTCTACTCTAAGTAGGGCCAGCACTGAAGATAACCCATTGACTTACCTTACAGTAGCCTTCACCAGTCTGGCAACCTCCAAATGTCTTGGATTGCAACTCCCAGCACTCTTGGCCATTATTCATACTGGCTGGGGCTGATGGTAGTTAAAGTCTAAAACATCGGGAGGGCACCAGGTTGGAGAAGGCTGCCTTACAGGGTTGTTGTTGTAAAGATTACACCTAAATAATGCACCTGAAGTCCTTTGAACACTTGAAACGGCTAGATCAGTGTTCTCCAACCTTGGGTCCCCAGATGTTTTAGGCCTCCAACTCCCAGCATGCCCCAGCCAGCATAGCTGGCTGGGGCATGCTGGGAGTTGGAGGCCTAAAACATCTGGGGACCCAAGGTTGGAGAACACTGGGCTAGATAAATGTTAAGTGTTATATAAAAAACTCAAAGAGAGCTATACCATTAAAATGTGGAATCTCTCTTTTTCCTTATGGGTGAAGCTGTGCCCATTAAAAAAAAAAATAATTACAACTCAATTAAGCTTTAGTAAGGTTGCCATGATTCAAGCAAGTTTGACTGGTGGGCCAACTCTGCCTGATGGGACGAGATGCTGTTTAACAAACAGAAGGAGCATTCTGGATGGCTCATCCAGGACCATGATTCTTCTTATTTAACAGCTGCAAACAATGTTGTTTAACTGTTGTTAATAGAAGCAAACATAATAAAACAAAGTCCTAACTGTAATAATAAAATAAAAACCAGCCATGCTTTCCTGGGCGATTCTCACAACCTACTGAGCTTAGTGTAGCAGCAATTTTTTTGGCAGCCTGCGGTGACTTCCAGACATGCTGTTACATAGGCTGAGCTGATCATATACATGCCAAGGTGGATAAGTGCTGAAATGGATATGTTTTTGCCACCCAACTGTGGACTCTGACAGCTTTCCCCCCAGCAAGCATGATGAGGGCTTCAGATAACAGTTGCAGAAAGGGAGAGAAACCTACCGAATTCCATAAAGAAATAGTGGAGTGCTTGTTCTCTGATAATTATTATACAGGTGTGTTAAAGGAATAAAAAGAAATTTTATTCCAAAATCAGGAATTCCAAAATCTGGGTTGAGAGGAGCCATAAGAGCTTCTTGTTTGACACAGGAGTCTGTCTGTCTGTCTGTCTGTCTTTCATTCTTTTATAGACTGCTCAATAACTGAAGGTGCTATGGTGGTTTCAGGGAATGTGAGAGATAAATTGTAAGTCAAGGTGTATACAAATGAAATATCAGGAGAGTGCTCAAAATGAGTTCACAGTGCTGTGTGAGCCTCTTTTTACGTGTGTGTGTGGTGGCGTCGTACTAGCAAATCAGTTCCTAGCATATGCCTTTCCCTGCTGGCTGGCCACCCCATTGCTGCTGCCGCCTTCTCCTTCCTTCCTGTTGTGGAGTGATGTGCCCCTCAGCCAGTTGCCTGAGGGCTAACCTAGATAACATGGACAACACTTCGCCTGTGGGCTGCATGCAGCCCTCACTACTCCTGGTGCAGTTCCCAAAATGATATTCAAAGACAAAAACAAAATGGCTTTAGCTTGTTTTGCAAGCAAGCTAAATGTGTCCCTTTTAGCACCACTGAGTGCTAGGAAGTGGGTTGCTGCTGAATTTCAGGGACAAACCGTCAATTAAAAAAGTTATTTTATTCCCCGCTCTCCCAGTGCAGCCTGCAGGGAGGGGATATCCAGGGGGGGGAACATGCTGCCGGATGGGCACTGTGTCTCTGGCTCTGGGCTTCCATCTAGACACACTGCCACCTTTGTTCCTGGGGGTGATTCCAGTTGGCCTGAAGCAGCAGGATGGGACCAGACCAGGTTCTTTTTTTCTTTTAGTGCCACAGCCTCCTCAGGTGAGGCATCGCTCCTAGCGATGGTCTCAGAAAGACCATTGGCATCCTTCGACTTTCCCTGGCACTTGCAACCACTCGGACCAGTGGCAGGATCCTTCTCTTCTTCCAAGGTCTCCTTGGGTTCCAGGGTTGTCCTGGCAGCAAGGTGGTAGGCCACGACACATACATGCAGTTAATTCATTGTCCATTTCTATCTCAGGCAACTTGGCTGTGGGGCGCTTTCTTTCCCTGCTTGCTCTCTAGTCCTCTCAGTTCCTTCCTTCTGCTGCTGCTGGGGCGGGGGGGGGGGAGGAGGAAGCACTTCAGAGCTGAGTGCACAGTCTCCTTCCATCTTGGGAAACTGGCTATGGGGCACCTTGTTCTCCAAGGATGGGGAATGGGCTACATCCAACATCACACAAGTGGACTTCTGCTCATGCAATGGGACTTCTGCTTGTTCTCCTCCCCACTGCACCTCCCACACACCCAACCCTCCAGAGCAGATATGGTGGGGCACATGGGGTGGGGGGTGCAGGGAGATCCATTCTACCACAGAGGCTGCTCAACTGGCAGATGGATGCCTCTGAATACAACCCAATGATTGGGCTTCCTACGGGAATGAGTTAGATCATATACAGAATTCAATTTCCTGGTACACTACAGCTGCCTGTCTATAGGCTCCTAAGGCTGTGAACATGTTTTGTGCTCCCCCCCCTCCACTATTTTATCTCTATGCAAGCTGTGGTTGAACCCGCTACTTTCTCATGGCCTTTGATTCTGGGAACTTCTCAGTTCACCTTATGCTAGCAAGGTTCATCTTTTTCTAACCACATGGATTGACTCCTAGAGACCGCATGTATTGTTCATGATTGTCTGCAGAAATTCAACATGCAAGAGCAAAACCAGAACTGTCGACAAGCAGTGTAGGCTAAAGGCTGTATCATCAGCACTTGTCTATATAGGGCCAATGCTAACTAGTTTGGTACCTAAAAGGAGTTAGCTTCCTTCTCGTTCTCCCCCTTCCTCTGGCACATCTATACACACATTCACTTACACCAAGTCTGCACAACTCCTGCACAACCTGTGGCCTACACAAAAGCACCTATATTCTAATCCAGTGTTCTCCAGCCTTGGGTCCCCAGATATTTTGGCCTACAACTCCCAGCATGCCCCAGCCAGCTATGCTGGGAGTTGTAGGCCAAAAACATCTGGGGACCCAAGGCTGGAGAACACTGTTCTAATTACTACCTTTCCCATGTTCCTATGCTGCCTGTGTATCTCACAGAGGAGGCCCACACAGCTCACTGCAGCCATATGAGAAGAGAAAGGATGCTACATATCTGCTGTGGCTAGCTTCCACTGGAGACACCACAACAAGGCATAGGACTCTCTAGTAGTATCCTTTGGGTTTGTGTGCAGGAGTGCTCCATTTCAGTGTTTCTTTTGAAAGCTGGCTGAATGTCAAAATAGGAATGTTACAGACTGTAGGAAAGAGGCCATTGGGCGCCTTCCATAAGCCAGCGAGCACAGAAGAATGTCAACCCTGTCCAAGGATTACCCTGGCCATATTTTACAGCTATGAGACTAAGCATTGCATTTTATTACAGACTCACTCTCTTAGTTATCTGATTTCAGTTTTCTGTCATCTTTGCAGCTTATGTATTAAGTGGGAAACATATCAGTATAATTTCCAATTAATATCATGGCTGACTCACATTACTAGATATATACAAATACTGAAAACAAAGTAAGCACAGGCCCATTGACAACAGCCACACACATATGTCATAAGATTTTCACCATTTCTTTTCACCATTTGCCACACACACACACACACACACACTTTTTGGACTGGAAGAATCATGGGAATGGGTTATAGATGTATGTACATACAATCTATGTACATATGCCTAGTGCACATGTTATGTCACATGTGTGGCGGTGGGCACATGTGTATCTCAACATTATCAACAGGACAAACCAATTTTTAGAGCCTTCAGTCAAAGGTTTGATTAATTCCTTCTCAGTTCTCCACCTTCAGCCTTCTTGACTCCCCAACACTCCTTCCTCTCTTTCCACATAGAGCTCCTGTCTTTAGGCCTTAGTACAATGTTTTTTTTTCTAAACCGTCCTTTCACTTCTCCTGCGAAAGCTGCCTGTCAGCATTCTTTCTCTGGCAGCTTTAGTTAGAATGTTGATGAACAATCCATACCATCACACAACACATTGGCTCATGACTTGTGGGAGGGGTGACTGGGTGTGGCTCATAGCTGGCAACAAGTGGTCGGCAGCTAACAACCAGGTTTTAGCCTATTCCCCTTACAACTATGTATAGAGTGCTGAAATCACCGGATCAGGTCTTTCAGAAGTGAGTGGGAAAATTACAGCTATTCACATTCACAAACTGGATTACTCTATTATTTTGCATTCATCTTATGGTTTTCGAAGCAGACTCTTCTCCTTTTCTT
Organism: Shinisaurus crocodilurus; assembly: GCA_021292165.1. NCBI lineage: Eukaryota > Metazoa > Chordata > Lepidosauria > Squamata > Shinisauridae > Shinisaurus > Shinisaurus crocodilurus. The sequence continues at coordinate 18,201,263 of CM037879.1, forward strand.
TAGTTCTTTGGAAAGCATTGCCTCATTAGAAACCAAGCCAAACCAAACAACAAACACACATAAACCTCACCAAGTCTCCTGTCAATGAATTGCAATTTTAGAAATAGGAGGTTGATATTTATGGGCCTCTTCCCCTTCCTTGCTTGTGCTGAACATCCTCTGTACAAGAAATCCACTTTCAGCCCACATTCAGCTGTAGCAAAGGAAACCGGCAAATTTTGAAGCGCATCAACATTTAAATACTGTATAGCATGACTATTTGCATATCTTAGCGCATTTTCTCTGCATGGAGTACATTTCAAAATAAGCAGGGTTGCGGGGTGTTTGGGTCGGTGGCTACTGGATCTGTTGATAATTTGGAATATGTAAATACATCTCCTCTCCCCTTCCCTTCTTCTTTTCCTTCCCCCTCTGCCCCCTCCTTCCTCCCCTGCCTTGCTTTCTTCTTTTCCACCACCAGTGCTTTAGATTGCATTAGCTGTAAACAAAGATGTATTTGTGGGGCATTCGGTTTTGAGTTTATTGTTTATGTAAATCTCTCTGAATGTGACATAGCCAGATAGCTTCCTATGTTGTGCTGATCCACGTTCTAGGCCTGCAGCCAAAAGTATTTTATCTTTTTACTTCATTATAGTGATCTTCCAATTAGCTGTGGTCTGTAATACCCTGATTTTGGTGGCCGTGGTTTGGGGAGGATTGTTTGATAGTTCTGCTCGAGAGGCAAAACGAGGGGGGGCCTTATTATAGAAAGTGCAGAGGTTGTGCAGTAGCCGAGTTCTGTTGCAAAGTTTGCCGATAAGGGAAAACTGGCCCTTGAGCATCCATTCTATTCTGTATATTAACACTTCTAATCTGCACTGCTGATAAAACTGCAAGCCATTTGCCTTTGGAGGAATTAGTTCTGCCTCACTTGTGTAACCAGGCGATGGTGATTAACCTTTAAACTGTCCAATATTCTCAGCAGACTCCTGCTCCAGATTAGAAACTATTTAGTTATGACCAACTAAATTAACAACATTCCCGCCTCTGAAGAATAGATTTGGAAGGTATGCATTTTAAGGTGGAATTGTATTTGGAAACAGTGAGATGGGCTTGTTTGCTCCCGATTAGATGCACACGTTTCTGGGGGCTGCCTAAGAAAGCATGCTCTACTTTTTAAGGAAATACGAGGAGGAGGAGAAAAATAGAAGAGACCTGTGTCTTGCTGTTTAGATGGAATTGGTTTGTAGTTATTAATGCACACGTAGTTTTGACTGAAAGAGACCTGTACATGTTTGATTATAGGCAGTTGCTATGTTTCTGAAAATATGCGTTTGAAGGCAGAGGGATGGGTTTTTTTTAAAACAAATTAAATACAGTATTTTATTAAGGGACCTATGCCCCAGGCCTAAACAAGTTATATGGAAGGAAGTCCTATTGATCTGAATCAGTGCTTTTTTTCTGGAGAAAAGGGTACCGGAACTCTTGGATTACATTTCCTCGGGAGTAGATGGCTATTAAACTGTAATGCAATTAATAGAAGAAAAGGTGCTGGAACTCAGTTCCTGTGAGTTCCACCAGAAAAAAAGCCCTGATCTGAATACAATTTACTTCTGTGTGAATGTGCTTGAAACCAAGGTGGAGGAAATTAAAAATTGGGACCACAAACTTTAATCAGTTGGTGGGATAATCAGCCGAAGCTTTAGTCAATGAATCTGAGGGGGGCATTTTTAATCTTTGGGGCTAAGACTGAATGCCCACTTTTTTGTTTTTACGGGGAACCAAGAAGGAAATTTTAAACATGGCCTCTCCCTTTAACAATAAATGTAGCATTGGTTAATGAAACTGTAAATTATCTCCCAGATTCTTTAATATGCTTCGAAAGGACACCTTTACCGAAGTTTTGATAATGAAGCAAATTTATTTCACTGTCATCAATTGATTAATTAGCTGCTTAAAAGCTGGGTGGTCAATACATTTCAGCTTTTTAACTGGCCGATAGCCCTATTCAAAATACATTTTTAAAGGCTGTGCTCTGAAACGCAGTTATTTGGAGCCAAGTTCTGTTGAGATCAATGGGACTTGAATTCCAAGCAGACGTGTCTAAGACCAGAGTGCAAGCCAGCTGTCTCAGATTTGAGATGGCTTGGAAGATTTCTGCAACGTAATATGACAAAGAATCTGTGATAAGGAGAAAACGAGTAAGGTTGGAAGGGGGGGGGGGGATAACTTCCTTCTAGGGAAAACTGGCTCTTCCTAATTTTTCTCAGGGTAAGGCAGAGCGATACAATAGATGTTCCAATTGTCCATAGCAACCCATTGTGTCCTAATAGACTTCAGCTGCTGGGGTAACTTTGCACTGTGCTATTGTATCTACACAGTATTTTTTTGTGTTTTTTAAAATGTAAAACTTATTAGTTGAAATGTACCCTCCAACTTGCATGGCATAAAGACAAAAGCAAGCGCATTTATGTAATAAATTGTATAGTGCTTGTCCGACATGCATGAAATGACCGTATTGTTCTCCCTCGCCAGAGAACAAAACCAAAATCCCCGTTAGCCATGTTTTTCTGTTTTACCAGTTTTTTTTATATTGGCTGCCTCCTTAAAAATTGCTAATCTAGATACTACATTAGTAGGATGTCAGTCAAACTGCAATCCATAGTGAAGCCTTCTTCACATACCAATTTAAATCATTCATGGTCCTTTCTTTGGCATTATTCAAAAGATCATAATAATTTTCTTGTGCCCACAGCACAAAAAAATCAATTATTTCCCCACAAAGACTTGAAAGTACTTAGCGAGTGCTGCAAGAAAAGCTGAGGGTTATATCAAATTGAAATTGCACTCATTACACACAACACAATTAGTTGCCACTAGTCTGGCCGGTCCTTTAATTCTGAATGGCATATCTTTATTATTACAGAAACAAGCATGCAAATGGCATTGTTCTGGATTTGCAGAAATCAATAGGATATAGTGCTGTGTGTTTGGTGGCCACTGTCACTCAATCGGCTGTGGATTTGAGATAATGTGTGTATTTGAATTAATGAAGGGAACGTGAGACATCATAAGTGACACCCAAATAAAAGAAATGGGTACATGATATTTGTAATTATTCTACTTGTGTTTTTGTTGTAAATACTTGTGCTTTTTGTTTTTTAATCAAAGGATTAATTGCATTTTAATAAGGCATTATGATTTTCAGAGCTTTAGTTAATTAAAACTTGTAGTATATAATTATGAAGTGATGCTGAGATTTTTCTAAAGATCACCCATATGTTTTGAATGTGTACATTTTCCCTCTTCTTGTTATGCAGTTGCTACATGATTCCTCACCCCCCCCACACCCTCCCTTTCTTTTTAATGAATTATGTTTAAATGTTTGAGAGATGATGGGTTCGAATTTCGGGCAGATTTTTGTAAGTGGCAGCTACAGTACAAAATGTACATGATCTTAGGGCTGCCTCATATGTTATGTTTCCTTCAGGCTTTTGAGGACACAAGAGAACAAGAATCTGAGAGAACAAGAATAACATGACATGGGAACGGTAATGCACATTACTGACCTGTGGCATTATGAAACCCGGGAGCCATTTTGGGGGATCTGCGTAAAACTGAAATAATCTCAAGAGGTAATTTTAGTGGTGAAATTAAAGCAAAAATTGACCACAGAGGAGAATTTGGATGCTATTGCTCTGATCCAATTGGCTGAAATTGTGGGGCTCTATTGTTCATACAAAGTTCCATTACTCACAACAGGTTCCAGATGTATCAGTGGAGGGAGAAGACCTGTGTCCACAGTCTGAGAGTGGCCTCCTCCACTGAAGCTCCCCTGTGCATGAAAGGTGCTCCACGTATGCATCAGAGCACGCACAGGTTTGTACAGGGGTTATTATTTTATTACTACTATCATTATTACTACTTCTGTTACTATTACATGCATAGACCACACTCCATCCTCTTGGATTTCAGGGCCAGGTAGAACATAAAATCAATACAATAATAACAATGGTAAAAGTGGCAGATAGAATCTTAAAGACAGAAATTTACGCAAATTAAAACTGTTAAAATGCCTGGGCAAATAAACATTTTTTCCCCCTGGTGCTAATGAGAGCAGCACCGGTACCTCTTTGGGGAGTGCATTCCACTGTGGCACCACTACTGAGAAAGCCCTCTCTCTGGTGGATGAACGACTTACCTCTGGAGGAGGAGGAGTCACATGGAAAAAGGCCTTGGCAGAAGTTTTTAGGACTGGGGTGGGCAACTTGTGGCCCACCAGATGTTTTGGCCTTCAACTCTCCTCAACCCTGACCATTGACTATTTTGGCTAGGGATGATGGGAGTTGTAGGCCAAAATATATAGAGGGCCACAAGTTGCCCACCCCTGTCTTAGAGTTGGTGGGAGTTGGTGCCCATTCAGATATTGGGGCCCAAGCCATTTAGGGCTTCACCTTTACGTATAAAATGAATGAATGAATGAATGAATATTTGAATTTTTCAGATATAGTTGTGGTGACCAATGAGTGCTGTTGCACTCATGTCCTGCTTGTGGGATTCCCGTGGGCAGCTGCTTGGCCATTGTGTGAACAGAATGCTGCACTAGATGGATTTTGGTCTGATCCAGCACGGCTGCTCTTAGGTTCTTAAGTTTGCTGAACACACAGTTCTGTAGCCAGGGCAGCTGACTTGCCTGTGAGAGTGCTGAGCTTTGAGCTGGACACCATCAGCAAGAAAAAGCAGTCACTCTGCTTCTCTGGGACGCTCAGCGAATTGCCGATCTTTCCCTTGGTTGCCAGGCCATCAGGCTGAACTTAAAACAGAGAGTTTGGCAACAAAGCAGATTGGCCAGTGGGGCGGGACCGGGCAGAGGAGCTTCCAGTCCATCCTCCTTCCTTTGCAGGAGGAAGAGGAGTGGTGGTGCGAGCAGGAGCTGGCAGAAACCTCGCAGGCTGCAAGGCAAGAGGGCGGGGGGAAAGGGGGCTGTCTAGGAAACAGTCACTGAGAACTGGCAATGCTGGTGGGACTTCTCCCCTCCAGCTCCGAACATACTTACCTGCTTGGTGGGCTGCTAGGACTGCTCTAGTTACCAGGCTTCCCCTGACTGGGGCTGGTAAAGGTACAGGGAGGCTGGTGACCCCTGTGTCAGTGGGGCTCCTTATCCACTGCAGCTTTTATTCTGAGCTTTATAGGAGTGATCCGTGGTGCTGAGCTCCATCCCCAAAATAGGATCACCGCCATGGAGCACCATGGATAGCTCCTCTAAAGCTGCAGAATAAAAGCTGCAGTGGATAAGGAGCCCCACTGACGCAGGGGTCACCAGCCTCCTATCCTCTGAAACTCGTGAACACATTGCTTTAATCTGGACCGTGGGCATGATATTTGCATATATTCAGCTATTCTCTGTTGTTGGCCCAGGAAGACCAGTGAAGTAGCTGTCTTGGGGTGGGGTGGGGTATTTTCCCTTCCCCTTATTTTGTGCTTGACAAACTAGTGAAACCTTTAATAAAAGTAAGCAGAGGTGAAGCTCTACAAAGTAGCCCACCGATTATGGAGCAATCTCCCCACTGAGGCCCGCCTGGCGCCAACTCTGTTATCCTTTTGGCACCAGGTTAAGACTGCTCTGTTCTTCAAGGCATTCAGTGGTATTTAATGTCACATGGGGGGCTTTTATATCAGTCTTGCTGTATTTTTTTAAAAAAACCCTATTTTAGCTGCTCAAATTGTTTTAAATTCTGTTTTTAAATTTTGTATATTGAAATTTTTATGCTGTTTTTAATTGTATTGTGGTTTTTGTGTTGTTGTTGTTAATGAATTGCTGGGAACCACCCAGAGAGCTTCAGCTATTGGGCAGGTATAGAAATGAGATAGATAAATAAATAAATAAATAATAAAGCAACTGTAGGCACCTCTTCTGAGCCTCTACAGCTGTGAGGAAGGTGGTTCAGGGTGCCAGGGATATAAGAATAGTTAAAAACTTCTTGTCATTTTTTGTTTCTGCTCATTCTTCATTTTGTATTTATAGTGCCGTCCACAAGGACTCCATGTTTTCATAAAATACAGATGTTCACAATGAAACTTAATGGTAGATCACTTCAGCTAATGGGCGGTATAGAAATGTAATAAATCTGTAGCTGCTTTACTTGGTATTTCTACAATGTGCTGTGAATTACTTTGAACCATTCAGAAATGTGCTATAAAATGCTTTAAACTCCATTTCTCCACTAAGAATCTGTTTCCCCAAGGGTAAAGTAAAGGGAGACCTAGGCCAGCCCCCCCCCCCACAGGAATACCCTTAAATTACTTTTTCCTCCCATCCTAGGAATGGCAAAAGCATTGAAATTCATGTAATAAATAATAATATTTAAAAATAACAATAACAAGATTATAGCATAAGCTTTCGTGGACTAGAGTCCACTTCGTCAGATGCCTCAAGTGTTATCTTAAGTTGGCAGGTATATATACATCCATGGTTGTGGAGGGGAGAATCATAAGCAGTGAGGTCAAAGAGAGATGAAATGCAAAAGGTACAGACTGATAATCATGTCAACAGCTTATATGTGTATAAAATTGTTACAGTGTCATTCACAAAACAGTTCTGATGGTAACACAAAAATCCTGGCATCAGTAAGCTAATTAACCTTAAGGTTGGGATACGGCTGTAGCTCAGCGGTAAAGCACATGCTTTGCATGGCATCTCTGGGAAGGAAGGAAGGAATCGATCTATTTCTGGTCCATGTCAGTTTCACATCCTTCAATCATAAGCCTGTTCTGTCCAGTTTCTGCATCACTCTGATATATATATATATATATATATATATATATATTAAAATGTGCAAAAAATTGCATTGATTCTTGTAAGCACTTTCTTGTGACACACACATTTTGTACGTAATTTCCCCTAAAATACACATTTTTGTACACAACTTCCCCTAATACATGCATTTTTTTTCAGTGCAGCTTTCCCTAATATATATGCCTTTCTATACACAATTTGTGAGCTGGGGGCTGCGTCGCAAAATTCAGAGACATGTGCCGCAATCCAAAGGATGCGTGTGTTCCAATCTGCATATTAATTTGCAAGAATAAGGCTGCAATCCTATGCATGTTTAGACAGAAAGAAGTCCTTCAACTCCCAGCATTTGTAGGACTTTTTTTTCCTGTCTAAACATGCATAGGATTGTGCCGTAAAGCATGATTTAACACAGCCTGTCCCCAGATGTTGTTGGAGTACAACTTCCATCATCTCTAGCCATCGACCATGCTTGTCCAACAAAGTCTGGAGAGCCAAGACTGGGAAAGCCTGAAACATTTCAGGATAATCAGCGGCAGGTGAATGTGAAAATCAGAGAGACCTGGGGCAGAACCTACATCTGCACCAATTTTTTTGCTCCAAACAAAAATGAAATGGTCCCTGACAACTCTCTTGCTCTTATCACCTTTTCTCCATGTGCCTGTTCTCAGTGTGATACACTGCTGCTTCAGTGACATTCCACCCCCACTGCACCCCCATTTTCATCAGGGCATCTTTCTCAACCACTACGTGATCCCAGCCAGTCAGGGTTCGCTGTGATGATGTCACAGTGACAGTGGCACCAATCAGATTTGGCTACATAGTCAAATCACTGAAGTTGCATTGCCTTCACTTCAAAGGGAAGGGAACACATTGCCGAGGTGCATAGCACAATGCTTCTAGTCTTCCTGCTGTTACACTCTGGCAGCTTCACAGTGCTTTGCAGCAAAATGGAGGATTGGGCCACAAGGGGACATGTGTGCTGCTGTTTTTCTGTATTGTACAGCAAGGGCAGGCAATGAAACTGCTTCAACGCAGCATGGCAAGACCAGGAACATTGGCCTGGTTCTCTGGGCACCATAAAGACTGCATTTCCTATCTTGTTGTGCTATGGAGGCTTCATTGCCCACCTCAGCTCAGTATGGCAAAGGAGCTTCAGCAGTGGGGATATGTCCGCTGTGACCATTTTCAGGTCCTTTTGACTCCCCTGAAAAATCTCCAAAATGGGGGCCTCGCTTTTCCAGGGATGCAGAAATATTCATTAAAATCAGCCCCCTCACCCGCTTTCAATGCGCTTGGAGCAGAAACACATGTGTAATATTTTCTATTTTGTTGGCAAGAGGTGTGGGCACAGCTTCCTGGGGACGCATGGAGTGGGGGGTCTTTGGTAAGGCCCTTTGCCTTGTTATGTTCACAGCTGCCTTAATGAACAGGCTTGCTGTGTGTGTGTGTGTGTGTGTGTGTGTTTGCAATCTTTTTATCTCCATCTCACCCCCATGCACACTTTAGCACCTTTTCAAAACATGTTTTGACATTTAATATTTCCGAGAATATTATTTATTTATTTATTTTTGCTAATTTTCAGGAGAGGCCTTGTCGCAGGTGTCTTTGCAGGGACAGCCCTGTCATTAGGTAGAGTGAGGCGGCCTGCCCGAGGCAGCAGATTTTGAGCATCACAGGAATGGGGACAGGTGTTTGTGGGGTTTTCTGCCTCATGGGCCAAAATAACTTGGCTGGCTGTGGGTGGGCACTATCGCAGGGATGTTGAAGAGTCCTTGGTCTCGAGTCATGAGTCGAAGTCACGAGTCTTTGGACCCGAGTCTCGAGTCCGAGTCCTTGGTTCAAAATGGTGACTCACGAGTCACGAGTCACTCCCAAAGCTGACTCCATGAGTCCCTATTAAAATCAATGGGTTTTCCCCCCAACAAAATAAGGCTACTTCAGATGTGTGGTTTAAATAAATTCTAGGCACAAGTGTGCCTTTTTATTTCAAAACTCTGCAACTGATTTTGGCAAGAACAGACCAGGCAGAAAAACCCAAAATAACCAGGCAGGCAGAGGAGGCAGGGAACCCCAAAGCAGGCAGGCAGAGGCCTATGTCTTGGACAATTCAACTGTTGAACTGGTCAAGAAGAGACCAGGCAGGCAGAGGAGGCAGGGAAGCCCAGGCAGGCAGGCAGAGGCAGCCAAACCCAAAATGTCTGAAAGGTTGCATTTTAGAAAAATGATTTTAAAAAATAAACTTGCTGTACTTCCTAAAACTTATCCATGTTGCATTTGAGGAACATGATTTTTTCTAAATGTTTGGCCCCCATTCTGGAACGGTGAGATCTCATCACAATTCCACCCTCACTGAACACCCGCTCCACTGGTGCTGAACTTGCTGGAACCAGAAACACACTCAGAGCAGCCACACAGAGTAATCTCAGGTCCTTCCTCTGCCTCTCCCAAGTACGCAACACATCAAGTCAAAATAAATCTTGACACACTGTTGGGGCTGCACTTCTGGTAGCCGTCCATAGTGGCCGAGCAGCGGCGCACCTTGCTTCCATGCGCTCTTCACCGGCAATCGCGCTCCTCTCCACTCCTTCTGGCACAGCCCAGGGATGTTGAAGAGTCCTTGGTCTCGAGTCCCGAGTCGAGTCTCGAGTCCCATTAAAAATACTGGGACTCGAGTCCGAGTCGAGTCAGAGGGGGGACTCAGTCCGACTCCCGAGTCGAGTCCTCGAGTCCGAGTCCCCATCCCTGGTACTATGTACCTTGACTTGGGTGGGTGAAACCGTTTGCCGCTCTGCCTCGGGCAGCAAAATGACATGGGCCTTCCCTGTGCCTTTACCACCTGAAGTTCAGAGGGTGGCTAGCAAGTCCAGATGTTTCTTCATGGTGGTGCACTCTCTGGGGAAGTCACCTTTCTGCAGGGACTGGCATCTGGTTATCTTACTTCAGGTTTATAGGGAAAGGACAATGAGCTATCTCTTTATAAGAGCTTTTGTGATCCAGACGAGGTTAAAATTCAGCGGCAGTTGCATTGTGTTGTTCTTATGCTCATGATCTTTTTGTTGCTGTTAGTGCTGATCTTGTTTTAAATTGCATTTTACAGTAGACTTCAAAATAGATCACTTTAGGCTTAAATCTTGTGCTCACTAACCTGGCAGTAAGTCCCACTGAATTCTATGGTGCTTACTTCTGAGTAGATGTATATAGGATTGCACTGTTAATGCACTAAATCTGCGATCCTGTATCCGCACTTCCCTGGGAGCAAGACCTATTGAAGTCGGTGGGGCTTGCTTCTGAGTAGACTTAGGGTTGTGCTGTTAGATGTTTTTGGGGAGCATGTTTGTCTGAGAAGCAGAGTAAAATAAAGAAAATAAATAGATACGATGATGAATATGCTGATAGAGAATCACATCATTTATGACACAAATCTTAACACAGCAAACTGTTGCTTAAACCTGGCAGGAAATCTTTTTCTTTTCTTTTCTTTTTTGCACATGCCTGATGGGCTTACAATTCGCTCCTCCCCGTGCAAACAGCCTCCATCCTCCCAACGCTGTTAGGTACACTTTAAATGTGCAGCTGCACAAACACAGCATTTGCCACGTTTGAGCCACCTGCGGTTGAGCATCTCTCCGATTCAGTTTATTCGGGGTTATCCCTGCTGTCTTTTGATACCACTCTGCTCACACCTTTCGAGGCAAGACAGCTTGAAAAGAAATGCAGGGCAGATCCTCAAAAAAAAGGGGGAGGGAATCACCTCCAGTGCTTATTAAGGTATATCTAAAAATGTACTTTAAGCAGGATTTGCTCCTGTTCCCGCCGCCCCCTACTTCTCCCTTCTACAAGCTGATTTAAAATCTAATATTATTAAGTTGGTCACAGCCTTCATATTTTAACTGTCAAACCCAGAGCCCGAGAGGTGATGCATTCAAAGCTTGCTAAAATATTTGCTCAGCAGCACAATAGTGTGTGATGGAAAATAAACTCCTCCGGAAGATCTCACCCTATCAGCCATGGCCTGCAGCAGGCAAAGAATGAGGGAAGGTCAGTCAATTATGTGTGGTAATCACCGTAAGCATATTATCTGAGACACAGATGTCTTCCCTGACCCCACACGACATAGCTATTAACCCCACAGCAATATAAAAATGGGAGGAGGAGATGCTGGTCCCTTAGGTAAGTCAGACCTTTTCAGTCCGGACATGTCCAGCGGATCAGAAAAAGTTGCAAGACACGGAAGCTGTTTTTCAGGAAACTGGCCAACAACCTGACCTTTTCTCTTTTTGTTGTTGTCACCTGTCGTCATAGGTGAGGTGGTGTGCCTCCTCTTTGGGGACGTTTCTATAGACCTAGTCATGTGAGATAAACAGTTGCATCATCTGAAAACGAGACTGACAAATTGACTTGTAAGATATCACTGGCGCATAATGGCTTTGGAATGCCACTTTCCATTTGTTTGGGGAAATTTAAAAAAGAAAAGAAAAAGAAAAGAATTAGCAGCCATTTGTTGTATTCATCCTGCGTACGTTTTTTTAAGTTGCCCCTGTATTAATATTGATAAAGTATAATGCCAATATCATACAACTTGCCTAGTGTAATACAGAGACTGGGAATGTGTTTTTCTTGTTATGCGGCACGTTTACAACAGTTACCTTACCTTCCTGCACAGTTGTTTTCAATGTGGAGTTTTTTCCCACAGAATTATGAAATTATCATGTGGGGTAGAGAGAACACACACACGTATATACCCTGATATAACAGTGCAACCAAACTCAAAGGCATACACACACACACACACACACACACACACACGCAGCCTTGTATACACAATGCTAAAATGGTGATTTTTAAAAAGTATTTTAAAAAATAAATTAAATCATAAATAAATAACCTCGCTCTCACAACTACTAAAGCTAAGCTAAGAATGCATTTCAGTGCAATGCTATGCATGTCTACTCAGAAGTAAGCCCCGTGAGTTCAATGGGACTCACTGCCAGGTAAGTGGAGATAGGATTGCAGCCTCATTTCCTCATTGTCTCTAGTGGAATTCTGAATATGGTTAACGTGGCATGAAACAATCAGTTGTGATTCAAATGACGCACCTCGGCAGTGTGGCTGTTTAATATGAATTATTGGGCAGAACGGTGTTCTTCTGTTCCTATGCGCAGGTGCAGCCTTAAACCTGAACTGCTGTTGGGCATCAGTCACTATCATTATTATACTAAAACGCAGCACCCAGGCCTTCCTCACTGGGGGTGCCTTAGGGGAGGCGGGTGGCTCCTGCGTCAGTGGGGCTCCTTATCCATTGCGGCCTTTATTCTGAGCTTCATAGGAGCTATCCGTGGTGCTGTACTCCATCCCCAAAATAGGTTCAACACCACGGAGCCCCATGGATGGCTCCTATGAAGCTCGGAATAAAAGCTGCAAGGGATTAGGAGCCCCACCGGAATAGGAGTCACCAGCCTCCACTGGCGTGGAACTTGTAGCCTCCAGATTTTCTTGGATTCCAGTTCCCATCAGGCCCAGCCAGCATGGCCTCCTGTGTCAGTGGGGCTCCTTATCCATTGCAGCTTTTATTCTGAGCCTTATAGGAGCTATCCATGGTGCTGTACTCCACCCACAAAATAGGTTCACCACCACGGAGCACCCTGGACAGCTCCCATAGAGCTCAGAATAAAAGCCACAATGGTGGTGGGCACAGGGGAACTCATAGGTCTAGTTTAGATGCTTACCTATGAGTCTCTTCTCACAGAGAAGGAAGTGTGCCCTCTCCATCTGCCGTGTGGTGGATCCAGGGCTTGCAGGGAGGAAGCTCTGGCACTTTTTTGTTAGCTGGGACACTGATGCTATCTGCCACCCCCACCCCCACCCCTTAGATTCCCCTTTCCCCTCTGAGCTTAGCTGCAATTCTCACAATAGCTGGGGGGGGAGATTAACAACAACAACAACAACAACATTTATATCCTGCCTTTCCCCCTCTTATGAGGAACCCAAGGCGGCTTACATAGTCCTCCTCCTCCTCTCCATTTGATCCTCACAACAACGCTGTGAGGTAGGTTAGGCTGAGGGTCAGTGACTGGTCCAAAGTCACCCAGTGAGCTTCATGGCCGAATGGGGACTAGAACCCGGGTCTCTTGAGTCCGGGTCCAACACTCTCACCACTACACCACTCTGGCTCTCCCGTGAATTTTCCCAGCAACAATAGAGATTGAAGTGACCATGTTTTTTCTTTAAAATAAATAAATAAAATGATATGGGTATGATCTCTGAGCTTAAAGTATATTACCAAATCTCTTTTGCTGAAAAATTGCATTTCTCATACGATCATGGTAACTACCCTGCGATGGCCTCGTTGTGTGAAATGGCTATCAGCCATCAGCTACTACAGAGAGACTATCCCTATCAGTGGAACACCTGCCAATGGGGGCAACTTACTAAATGATTAGTTGATCACCGGATAATGCCCACATCCTTCGAATGATCTCATAGTAGACATGCGTTACACTGTCTGCTTGATGCTCCTTCCCTCTGCCACTCTCCTCAGTCTCTGTGGGAACGTTCCCCAAAAGCACTCCCTTTTGCTCTGGATTAAAATTTGGAGGCACACTTCACTTACAGTTGAACAAGTTTAGCGTTAGTGTATAAGAGTAACTGTTGGGAAAGGTCTGTAGCTCAGTGATAGAGGGAACATGCTTTGCACACAAAAAGCCCCAGGTTCAATCGCCAGCACTTCCAGGTAGGACTGGGAAATACCCATGTCTGAAAGCCTGGGGAGTCCCTGACACTTAAGAGTCTTCTAGATGAACCAGTGGTCTGACTTGGTATAAGGCAGGTTTTGCTTGCCCTTAGTGAGGGCATTGGGATGTAGTGTGGACATCCTCCTGTTCGCTACATTATCCTTGATTGGCTGGGATCGCCTAGGGAAGTCCTCAAAGAATAAGATGTGGTAATGAAAAGGGGGGAAATTGGCACTGAAGCTGGAGCAGAGAAGAGAAACCATGGCAGTGGCCTGATTTAAAAGTGCTCAACCTTCATCATGATGTTTCGATTCGATTTTGATTTCGATTTATTACGGTCATATGACCCAAATAAAATAAAAACCAGCCACAACATTTGCAAAGCATACAGAAAAATAGAGAAGTAACAGCTCTCAATTATTATGACCCAAATAAAAATAAAAACCAGCCACAACATTTGCAAAGCATACAGAAAAATAGAGATGGAACAGTTCTCAATTATTACCCAATAGAAAGGCCCTCCTTTGCATGGCAGCTAAAAGGAATTTAGCAACTTGGGTGGTAACAATTGGTTTCTGGTCACACAAACAATAGGAAACCAGCCACCTATCTGGAAAGCCTTGAAACGTCCTCAAAAGGGGAAGAATTAGATCGTCCCTGAGCTCTGCATACAGTAGAGTAGAACGTAGGTCAAGGATTCAGGGTCCCCGACCAAGCATGGACAAAGTCTCTGCTGGTAAGGGATACCCAAAAATCTTCCCTGAAGTAATGCTGAGGGCAGGATGTTAAATCTGGCTAACATAAATGCTCTACGAGCCTGCCGAGTACTGAAAGATGACAAATAAGAAGCAGGAGTTCCATATATTGGCAGCACACTGTTTGCAGTAGGTGAGCAGGTCCTATTTGCTAGTGAAAATAGCTCCTGTCTCTCAATGTCGTGCAGCCTCTGGGACACCAATCTGAAGGACTTGCTGATGGCTGAGCATAAATAAGGAGTCGAGGGGAATACCAATTGAGTTAATTTTACGTTGAACCAAAAGAGACCATTTGCTAATATAAGAATCCATTAGCATAAATTGTACATAACTGGGGTGCTCAGATGAAAAATAAAGGCGCAGCCAAAATTTGATAGTCTGTACCCAGGCTCTCGTTTCCACCCGGCCCACTCCAGTTTCCAGGTACATAGCTGCATATCCAACACAATTTGGGACGCCCAATATGCGTCGTAAGAAATTTGCTTGGACTTCTTCCATCCCGGAGTTAACTGCACTAATCCAAATGGGGATGCCATAGAGTAATTGGGCCATAGGTTTGGCTTTAAAAACATGAATGGCAGAGGGGACATGATGTCCACCATGTATATAGAAAAAGCGAACGACTGCTAACATACTGCGATTGGCCGAGTTAAGTGCATAGCTGCGGTGGTCATTCCAGTTGGAGTTATACTGGAAGTTTATCCCCAAATATCTGTATTCCCTTACTTGTTCTAGCACATTACTCCTTAAAGTCCATCGGAAACTCCTCCACACCTTGGAGAAGACCATTATTTTTGATTTTACAAAGTGAATGGACAACGCGTTGGTATCACAGTATGTTGCAAAAGCCAATATAAGACGTTTTAGACCCAGCTGAGTCAATGATAAAACTACGGCATCATCTGCATATAGTAGGAGTGGGATTTTATGGGGGCCAAGCTTTGGAAAATGGCCCTCCACTCTCATCAAAGTAGGGGCCAGATCATTCAAAAACAAATTGAAAAGATAGGGGGCCAAAATGCACCCCTGTTTAACCCCTCTGTTAATAAAGATCTCGTCAGACAGTTCGCCAAGTGGGCCATAGTGAACCTGACAGCTCATCATGATGTTAAGGTTCTTTCCCCCCCTCCAGGAAATATTTCAGATGCCCTGAAAGTGCTACTGAAAATCAAAAAGAGAGAACATTTCATGCAGCTCTACTCATAGTCATAATATCCCGTGGCAAAGCATTGCATAGCTTAACCATGCATACCATGCAGATGTGGTTCCTTCTGTTTATATCACTCCAGTTTCTTGGTTCTTTTTTTCCTGTTGGGGGTCCCCATATTTATCCTTCTCATAAAGGTAGGAAAAGCCATTCTTATGCTTTGCCTAAGGTGAGTCTGCGGGTGATGCATCTCCCGACCCCAGTTGCACCCTTAAGACTCTTCTTCTTCTTGATGCTCTACCCTGCTGTCCAAGCTTCAGAAGGAAGGTAGGGGGCTGGATCTCACCCATGCCACACCTCCTCAACTCCAGGCTTCCTCTGGTTCAGAGAGAAAACTGGAGATCCTTCCTCTCCAGCATCTTCCTTCTTCTGCCACAAAATGGCTCTGCAAGCTGCACCCATTTTTGGTTTCCTCTCCTTATCCTCCTACTAGGCCCGTATTTAAGAGCAGACTGTAGTCTCTGCTGTTCAACGCCAACTTCAGTGGACCGGTCATGTTGTTCGAATGCCTGACTGCCGTCTCCCAAAGCAGTTACTTTATTCGCAACTCAAGGATGGAAAGCAGAATATCGGTGGTAAGAGGTTTAAAGATGTTCATAAGGCTAATCTAAAAAAATGCAATATAAACATCGAAAACCATGAACGATCTAAATGGAGGTTGGCCTTTCGCAAAGGTTCCATGGACTTTGAAGAAGCCCGAGTGCAAGGTGAAAGGGAGAAACGTGCTAAGCGAAAAGCACATCAAATGACTCCTTTACAGGACCATCTTCCATCTGGTAACCTGTGTCCTCACTGTGGGAAGCTGTGTGGATCTAGAATTGGCCTCCACAGTCACTTACGGACCCATCGCTAGAGTCTACACAATCTTCCTTAGAATTTCCTCCAATCTTCTTTGGAATTTCCTCCTTTTATCCTGGAAGACAATCTTCCTCGGTCACGAGTGATCGCCTGATGATGATGACGGAGGAAGGTTTCAGTCCACAGTACCAGTAGCATCATGCTCCCCTTCTTCATGATCAACACCTGGGGCTGTCCATTGCCTCCATGGATGGACTTTTGCCTCCTCTGCATTTCATCTCTCACCTACGGTGGAATAGTGGCAAATCTTGAAGTGCAGGTGCTCATCACGACAGTTCCCAAGGAGTCCAAAAATTCAGGCAGCTTTGTTGATCCATATCAACAAACTGGTTCTAGGCTAGCAGTTTCATCTCCACCAGGAGCAAATCTTTGTTAAGTGGATGGGTCTTAATTGCCCATTCAAGACCAAGCTACCCTAACATACTTTGCATCACAACAGGAAACCATATATTGTTGCTGGGAAAATTCATTACCCCTCAGCTGCTTAGACGGAATGGGGAATTCTGAATGGGCGGTGGGGATGGCAGATGACATCAGCATCCCTGCTAATTGAAAAGTGCTAGTGCTGCATCCCTGTGAGCCCTGGCTCCACTACACCACTGCTCACCTGTCTCCTTCATCTCAACCCACCTGTCTCCTTCACCTATGTCCCCCAAGTATAGACCCATTTCTTCATTCTGTTCTTGGAGAGCTGGCTATACTTCCTGACCTCCCCCCCCCATCCTGCCATTGTTCTGTATCTTTCAAGATCATGCATATTACTACAGACTTGTTAAGAAACCCCCCCCCCCTTAAAGGATCTTCTCTTTAAAAGAATGGGTATTCTACCCTCTTTACATGTTCTTCAAGAATGCATTTAAGTGAAAACGGTAAATAAGATATTTGTTTGCAACTGTGCCGGCTGCGTGCTGTTCATTCCATTTTTGTGTGAGCAGTGTTGTGAGCATCTAACATGGGAACAAAAGTATGATTTTAATATAACAAAAAGGGGGTGTTTTTGTTTATCCCCTGCTGATCTGTAATCAAATGCACTAAGTATATGTGTGTGCGCTTGGTCTTAAGCCTCCTGTGACGTCTACTGCGGTTTCGATTGTGAATCAAACATAAAGCAGGCAAGTCCCTTGTTTCCTGCATAAGTATAGTTCTACTTTAAGTATATAATCCATTTGGAATGAAGTGAGTCCCAAAGCATGCTTCACTTTTGAAGAAGATCAACTCAATTTTGCGGTATGATTCATTTGGACTTTAAGAAAGATGTTGACAGAATAAATTATAATCTTTTGCTCACTAAGCAATGCAGACTTCCACAAGTAGCCAGAAGAAGAATGGAATGCATACTTCATATTTGTTTGTATTGTTTTGTTTTCAGCTGCTAAAAGTTGGCATCAAAGAGCAGAGCCGTCATCAAGGGTAGGCACCATTGGGCACCTGCCTAAGGCCCACACCCCATCAGGGGCCCACTAATAAGAGAGCCCTGGTGTTGCTCCTCCTCTTCATTGCAGCCTGCTTGTTCACCTACCTCTTGCTCTGGCCCAGACAACAGAGTTGGTTCTAAGGACGAGCAGGAGATGCCACCGCCCACTTGCTCACTGGCTCTCTGCTTGTCAAGCAAGGAAGAGGCAGCAATGAGGAGAAAGCAGTAGCAGCTAGTGACAATCAAGAGCAACAGCAGCTACTAGGGCTCTCCAACCTTGGGTCCCCAGATGTTGCTGGCCTACAGCTCCCAGCGTACCCAGCCAGCATGGCTAATGGCAAGGGATTCTGGGAGCTGTAAGCCAGCATCATCTGGGGACCCAAGGTTGGAGAGCCCTGAGCTAGACTATGAGGAGCAATAGCAGCTAGTGCCACTGGTAATGAGAACGTAGACTCACTGAGGGAGGAGGCCCATTGAAGGTGTCTTGACCAAGGGTCTTCAAACACCTGGGGCTGGTACTGTCGAAGAGCAATACTCTTGGAAAACATCAGACTTCAGGGCTTATCAAAGACTGGTGTCATATCAAGAAGCTATAAAGGAGCAATTAAAATGCTCAGGGTTGTGATGCAGACAGGTGTACATGATGCACCTGATTTCTTTTTCCAGAGCTTCCTTCCCAGAAGGTGCCTTCAAACTGCTCCTTACACTCCCATGAAGTTTGCAAAATATGTTGGAGATTCGGTATGGCAACTTCTTAAAGGGCAAAGAACCCGTGTGTGTGTGTGTGTGTGTGTGTGTGTGTGTTTTGTTTCCCCTCTGATTTCTCCATTTATAAAGCTCTCACACCTAATCTCAAAAATGCTTTGTGAATTGGAGGCCACACTAGATGTTCCCCTTCGATGTGTGGCTACTACTCTAAATGGTAGCCAGTCATTTATGTTCCTACCCTTCATTCTATAATGTCTATTTAGTAGACTCT
Organism: Shinisaurus crocodilurus; assembly: GCA_021292165.1. Classification (NCBI taxonomy): domain Eukaryota; kingdom Metazoa; phylum Chordata; class Lepidosauria; order Squamata; family Shinisauridae; genus Shinisaurus; species Shinisaurus crocodilurus. Next base: position 18,219,982 of record CM037879.1, read on the forward strand.
AGTAGAAGTTACCTAAGTTGTGATATCATGATGTTCTGCATTTACCCAGGCAAAACAACTGGAATCACTGGAATTGCAGTATGCTGTGACATCAGGACATAGGTAGATTTCATAGATCATAGAGTTGGAAGGGGCCTATGAGGCCATCGAGTCCAACCCCCTGCTCAATGCAGGAAACTAAGCAAGTTCTATTACATATTGGTGGTGATGGTGGGAACTAGATGAAAGTAGCCTCTGCGTATGTAGGAGTAACACCTACTTTGGGTCTCAGGAACAGTGAAAACATATTCTTTGTAAGGAAATAGGCCCTCTGGATCATTGAACCCCCAGAGAGCCAGATTGGGACCTCAGGAAGGCCGGATTTGGTAATGGGCCTGTGGTTCAACACCCCTATCCTAGAGAATGCTCCTCTGCTAAGAAGCGCCACTATGAGATAGTGTTTGAGATGGACCTATGAGCACTACTGCAAGGAGAAAATGTATCTCCTCATGCTGCTGGTGGGAAATGGTTCTAGGTCTAACACTCCCTCCCTAAAGTTGACTAGCATCCTTGTGCTAATGTTGTGTAGAAATGGTTCTAGGTCTACAGGGGTAGTGTTAACATTGGCTCTTCGTATGGCGTCCTATGGGCCATTTATTGACACAAGACCCAGAATAGCAGCAAAAATAATTGCTGCTGTCTGATGTGCAGAAGTGGGGAAAGTAAGGTTTATCTATATCCCACCTATTAAGCATTAGGGATAGGGGAAGCAGCAATGCTTTTGCTTGCTGATATTCTCCAAGCTCCACCTTGAAGCTTGGACTGCCTTGCTCACATTTGTGATTGCAATCTGTTTTTATTTTCATTCGAAAAGTCTGCATTTCAGTATGCATTTTTTGAAAGTGTGAACCCAAATGCACACTCCCCCCATCGACTAAAGTGTGTGTGTGTGTTCCCCTCCTTTTTTTAATAAACAGACTTTTAAAAATTGTGCATATTTTTAAAGTGCCCATTTTGCAACCACAAACACAAGTTTGGGAATGTGCAAGCTATTTCTGAAAACTGTGCTCCCATTCGCATTTGCATTCGGGCTTGCGAATGGGGAAAATCCAAGTTCAAAATGAATCAAAACAAAATTCCCATACACCCCTATATAGGTGTGGCTTTAGCTGCTGTGGTAAACAACAAACAAACAAGCAAACAAAAAAACCTGTTTGTGCAATGGCAGCTAAATAATATGCACAAGAGCAGACTGCGAAAAACATGACCACTATGGGTGGTACAGGTTGAGACAGAACCGCCCCCAACACAATTTGCAAATAGATTTTTAGTCTGCTATATCTTGTACGTTTGCTTTGGCATTCCTAAGCCATATTCAACTCCCATATTATCCTGCACAATGCTGTTCTAATTTGCACATTCCTTTTCTGGTGCTTGCCGCTTGCCCTTCCACATTTTAATTTAAACTTGGTGATTTGTTTTTCTGCTCAGAAGCCTAGGGAGTGCAGGGTAGTGACAGATCCTGGCAGCCACAAGCAGCGATTACTTTCCAGTTTAGCTAATGATATAATCCACTGTGGTCACAAAGTCTTGCTTTTCTCTTTGGATGACATTTCCCGTGAGCGACACGTGTTGTCTTTATAAGTGGCACTTAGGAAGATGTGTCCCGTAATCTCCTACTTATGCCTGACACTCTACGCATGTGTTTATCTACAAGAAGTGATGACATTGCTTGTTAATTTCCCCCCTCCAGCACACTATACTATTGGAGGAGGAGGTGGTGGGGTAGGTGAAGTGTCAAAAGTCTATTTATGGAGGATAACATTAGGACATTAGGTCATGAGCACTGGATAAGATGCAGATTTGGAAAGGCGTCTGCTGCGACCAAATGGGAAGGGTCCCTCCCTAGATCACTGGTAGAGTGCATATTTTACATGCAGAAGTCCCCAGGTTCCATCTCCAGTTAAAAAGATCAGGTAGCAGGTGATGGCAAAGAACTCTGCCTGACTCCGACTCTAGGGAGCAGCTACCCGTCAAAGTGTGAACCCAAATGCACACTCCCCCCATCGAGAACCCAAATGCACACTCCCCCCATCGACTAAAGTGTGTGTGTGTGTTCCCCTCCTTTTTTTTAATAAACAGACTTTTATTAAAGTCTGTTTATTAAAAAACAAAGTAGACAAGGCTGGGCTAGGTGGAAAATTAGTCTGACCTGGTATAATAAAAACTTCCTATGTCCGGTGGAGGCTGGTGGCTCCAATGTCACAGTGGGGTGGTGGAATTTAAATGAGCTTCTCCGTGGTGCTGAACCACAGGGCCACACTAGGTTCAGCACAATGGGTAGCTCATTTAAAGTTCAGACTACAACCTGGCGTGGATGCACTGCCCCACTGACGTTGCAGCCACCAGCCCCCACTGCTTATGTCCCTAACATGTGGGGGGGGTGTGTGTGCTAGTTCTGCTGAGCAGAGTCATCCCTGTGGCCTGTTTCCCAGCAGAATCTGCTCCCACGTTGGCTAGGCGGCTTGGTGGGGGCTGATTCTACTTCAGAACAGGGCATAAGTCCTGGTGGGAAATGGGCACATGAGAAGAGGCATCCTTGCGCACCTGTTTCCCAGCAGAAGCAGGCTCCCCCCCAGTCCACCAAACAGCAGACTGGCTGGCTAGCAGGAGGCCCGGTTTGCTGCTACCGAGGGCTTGCAGGGAAGACTCTCCTCGTGTGCCGTGTGTAGTGGGGGTGGCAGCATGCATTGAGAGGGGGATTGAGGTGGCAGGGCAACGTTGGGGAGCAGGGCACCCACAGCAGGCTGCACGGGTGGTCTCCGGGGGCCTCATGTGTCCCGCAAGCCATGCGTTGCTCATCCCTGCCCTAAATCATTTCTGTGGACAGCCATTCGTATCGTATCTCCCAGGTGGACCAGTGAAGCCTTTTGAGCGTCCCTTCTCCACAGATCAATTGTTGAAGGCCAAAAAGAAAGGCCTTTTTTTGACATTTGTGAATGAGATATTTATACAGTTCATTTTCTCAAGTTGAAACTGACTGTGTAAGTGGTATGATCAAAATAGGGCTTTCCCCTCTCGGCTGCTAGAAGAATGTGGATAAATACTCATTTACCTGAATTCCACCCACATGCCACTGTGTGTCCATGTAGCTAAGTTTTTCTTTATTAACTCTCCAAGGACACAATAGCCATGCACCGAAGATCCTCAGCAAGAGCTCACACACTGCCCATATAAGTGTGGCTTTTGGGGTGTTTTTTTTTTTTTTTTAGAATCAAGCTCTTACCTCTCAAATTACATTCATAAGGCATTATTCAAATCCATGTAAGGCTGACTACTAAAGAAAGCACAATGACCGTCTACAATGCACTAATTTTATTCCACTTTGACTTTGAAAATATAATCGGTACTTACAAAAATTGTAAATACTACAGAATCATGCTAGAGGGATTATTCTAAAGTGGAAGTGCTAATATACCAACCAAAATAGCTCTTTCTTCTAGTCTTAACTGGCTGCATTATCGGTGAAGATAACATCTAGCAACTATATTGCAAGAAGCACGGATGAATACACACGCACACACACACACACACACACACACACACTATTCAAGGATTTAAGGTGGCTTTTGTATTTTAGTTCAAAAAGAACTTCCTCTGAACTCCAAAGCAGAGGGTAGAAGTTACTCCTTGTGACCCATGCTTTGTATGGCATTTCAGACTCAGAGTACCTTTTTAGGTAAATGAACAGACCTACCTACTTCAGCATTATGTTGTTTCTTATTGCATTCCAAACAGATTGCATAGTTTGCCAAATGAACATACCTGCATGCTACAGCATTCTTTTGCCAGAGTACCTATTTGGGCAAATAAACATATCAGCTTTCTAATGGGACTGTATGTTGTTGATGACTACGTTCCACACTTGACCAAATATGAACACAAGTCAAGAACATAAGAAAAGTCATGCTGAATCACAGCAAAAAAACAACAACCCTATCTAGTCCAGCATTCTGTTTGCATAGTGGCCAACTGGATGCCCATGGGAAACCCACAACTGGTATACAAAGGCGTACTGCCTCTGATACGGGAGGTCATATATATACCCATCATAAATAGTAGGCATTGATAGCCTTATCCTCCATGAATTTGTCTAATCTTCTGAAGCTGTCCAAGTTGGTGAGCCTCACTGCATCTTGTGGTAGCAAGTCCCATAGTTTAACTATGCACTGTGTGTTTATCTGTCCTGAATCTCCCACCATTCAGCTTCGTGTGATGACCCCGGGTTCTAATATTATGAGAAAACCTTTCTCTGTCCACTTTCTCCACCATGCATAGTTTTATGCACATCCCCTCCCACCCTAACTTGCTTTTTTCCTACTCTGAAAAGCCCCAAACGTTGTAACCTTTCCTCATAGGGAGTTGCCCCAGCCCCCACAATCATTTTTGGTCGCCACCATTCATGAAGCATCGTGCAGATACATATATTACTCCGCATGCTATTCCATCATACATACTTACTTAGCCAAATCCCCATACCTGTCTGCTAAATCATTCAATTGTTTCTGACTGCATTCCAGAACACCTACATGCTAAACGAACCTATCTGACAACTATGGCACTGTATTGTTTCTTACTGCATTCCAGACAGAGCACAATGATTCATGATGCATTATGTGTTTATAACATTATCTATAAGTGCCTGTTGTAAACAAACTGCTGTATTAACAGGCACGGCTTATAAAGTATCATTATAAAGTAATCATGCAATCAATCACTCCACTCAGAACCATCAGAGGGAGGGGGGGTTGTTGTCACATGAAAGGCAAATGTCTGATTTGCATTTACTTTTTCAGAATATGCCACAGAATTTAGCTTTGCAGCTCATCATCCTGAATGCCAAGCACATGTTCTCTCCCCCTTCCATGCCCCACTCAAAAGATTTCAATTAGAGACAATTGATGAGTGAGGATATTCCTTGGAAGAAATGCGATTGACAGAAATATGAAGATAAGAAGAGCTCTACTGGATTGGTCCCAATGTCCTATAATCCGTCATTCTGGATCCAACAGTTGCTAGTCAGATGCAGTCTTGGACACTTAGCAGGTACATGAAGGCAACTGCTCTGCCATATTGTTTGGCTGTTATTCAGAGGTGCACCAACTCTCAACTTGGAGATTCCGCTTAGTTATTATGGCTGGTAGCCACTGACTAGTGATGGGTGAGACTTTTGTTTCAGTTAGGTGTTGATAATTTCCCCCCCCCAATCCACAATGTTCTCCAAGGTTCTTTGCCAGTGTGGTCTAGTGGTTAGAGGGTTGGACTGGGACTTGAGAGGTTCTAGTCCCCACTTGGCCATGAAGCTCACTGGGGGCCAGTCACTGACTCTCAGCCTAACCTAACTCACAGGGTTGTTGTGAGGATAAAATGGAGAGGAGGAGGATTATGTTAGCCTCCTTGAGTTCCTTGCAGGAAAAAAGGTGGGATATAAATATAATAAATAAATAAATAAATATTTTTTTGGACAAAAATATTTTTAAAGGAACAACAACAAATTTTGGAGAAACTGAAACTGAGAGATTCTTCCTCCCAGTCCCAGAGCTTTGAGTTCTTTGCTCTTAAAAGTCTGGCTTTAAATCCCTGTGTACTCAGTCATGTTCCTGCTTAATAAGAAGTGTCCACCCCTTTTTCCTGGCAGGCTCCTCCTCCTTAACAGCTACATGGCAGGCAGGTACAACATGTTCCTCTCCATGCTGGGAATAGCTGCACATATTCAATTTGGCCAGTGAAGATGGTTGAGAACTGATTTCAGTTCATTTTTGAGAAGTTTACCAGAGTTTCCAAAGTTCTTCATACTTGGGAGAAAAAGAACTTGAGATTTAAGAATTCAAATGTGGGAAGAAGCAAAACTGATGGATTTGCCCATCCCTACCGTTGACATAAATTTTTAAGCTCCCCCTTTTTTAAGGCATGGGAAACAGTGGCCATCATCATGCCTTGTGGCAATGAATTCCCTCGTGGTGCAATGCTATGCATGTTTAGACAAGGAAAAGGCCTACAACTCCCAGCATGCCCCAGCCAGCCTTGGCTGACTGGGGTGTGCTGGGAGTTGCAGGCTTATTCTCTGTCTAAACATGCATAGGATTGTGCCTTAATTTATTTTAAAATTTATTTTATACACAAAAATATATATGCCACACTTTTCCCTTCCAAAAAGGACCCACTCAAAGTGGCTTGCAAAATATCAAAGCAGGCAATATAAATAACAACCCATCATTAAAATGGTAAATGGATGATGCATTATGGAAGAGGTGACTAATGTCTTTCAGCTGAAGGGCTGAATTTAATTTTGGAGACGCTCTTGGGGGCTGCATTCCAGTGGTGAGCAGGGCTGAAGGCAAAAGGAGCAGAACTAAAGCAAAAGTCAACATGGTGTAGTGGTTTGAGACTTGGACTGGGACGCGAGAGATCCAGGTTTGAGTTCCCCACTCAGCCATGAAGCTCACTGGGTGACTTTGGGACCAGTCACTGACTGTCATCTTAACCTACCTCACAGGGTTGTTGTGAGAATAATGGAAAGGAGGATGACCATGTGAGCCACCCTGGGTTCCTTGCAAGAGGAAAAAAGGTGGGACATAAATGTAATAATAAATAAATAAATAAATAAATAAAGGGGGCAGGGCCAGAATACAAAAAATACCAGCATATTTTAGCGTAAAGCTCTTACTGCCAGTAACTAAGCCTTGGGAGAGGCATTTCACACTTTTAGGATGTGGAAAACGCTGTGCAACAGCTGGGAAAGCCCCAATCATTGGGCGGTCAGGGGGAAATGGGTGGGGCCTTCTGGGGAACCTGGCAGGCTGGAGTGGGGCCCTAGGTGGGCTATATTTGGCCCATGGACCTGACATTTCCACACCTCTGCGTTGTGGGAAGCAGTACTTTCTTTTCCTGTCCCAAAGCTACTGCCAGTCACGCCCGGACATTCTGGTGTTATGAGAGTGGGAGAGGATTCTTCTCTATCTACTCTTTCTACACACCTTGTGATCATTTTATAAATCTCTGTCACATGCCCCCTGCCCTTGAGGGCCAAACTATATGGCAGGTGAAAGGTGCAAATACATTTAACATATTTGGTTATTTGTTTGGTTTTTAAACGCCACACGTTTAAATAGCAGTGAGGGAGACAATCGGGATCAGGACTATGGAACATCATAGGGCAGGGAGTTGATCCCTTTCTCCCCGGCACCACAGTCCTAATAAACCCTGGCCCAAGTGGTTATTTGACCCAGGAGAGAAACAACTGTTTGGATCAAGGGCACCACATGCTGGTATATATATATTTTTAAACAGATATGTGAAATGCCTTCAGACATGACACATATTATCTAGTTTGGCAATTTGTAAGATTTTTTTTCTTCTAAGCTAACCCCCCCCCCTCAAATAAAACTTTTCTCACTAGCCCAGGACGTGATGTTGGCTAGGACTGGCTTAAAACAACAACAACAACAACAACAACGGGTTTAGACAATATCATTCAGCATTGGGCTCTCAATATCTGTTAGCCAAAGGAGTGTAATAGAGCCTCCATATTCAGAAGCTCAATACCTTCAGATAACTGGCTTGCAATGAATTGTGATCTGCAGCTTTCCCCAAACTGGATTCACCGCCATATAAAAATCTGCTGAAAAAGTCAACTTTGGATGTCTTCATCATTATGTATTTATTTATTTATTATTTATTTATGATATTTATATCAGCCGCCCAGTGACAGTGTTCATCATATAACCATTGCATGGGCAGGGCTGGCCCTACCATTGCACGGGCTGATGTATCCGCATCAGGCAGCAGAGCCGGAAGAGCGGCAGATTGCGCCACTCTCGCCGCCTGCCCCTGCCAGGAGGGCCTGCCAGTGCCACTGCCTCCCCACCGCCCCCAGCGGGTGTTCTGGAGAGCCCCACGACCAGCCGCCCTCCCGCTGTGGCATTTTCTGCAGCAGGAGAGCAACAGGCAGGGCTCTAGAGCAGTGTGCTCCAACCTTGGGCCCCCAGATGTTTTTGGCCTACAACTCCCAGCATGCTCTAGAACACTGCTCTAGAGCAACCTGTGAGTGCACTGCCAGCTGCCTCCACTGCTCTTCTTACCATTGGGGGTGGGGGCAGCCCTACATACCTATCTGCTTGGCCGGCTGGCCGGCTGGCTGACTGGCTGCTCTCTCACTTGCTTGGCCAGCCGGCCGCTCACTCACCTCCTTCGCACCCACCTTGTGCCCCAGCCGACCTCTCGTGAGAGTTCAGACAACCTCCTGCGAGAGCCCCGCAGCTGGGGCACAAGGCAGGAGCAAGGGTGGGTGGGTGGGTGGGAGGGCAGGGCTGGCAGGGCGGCCGGCCAAGCAAGTGAGGGAGTGGTCATCTGGCTGGCCAAGAGGGTGGGCGGTCCGGCTGTCCAGCTGAGTGAGCAAGTGGGTGGGCAGGAGCGAGTGAGCGACTGGATGGGTGGGCCGCAGCAGTGGCAGCACTGCCGCCTTGCTTGGGGTGGCAAAACACATTGGGTCAGGCCTGCACATGGGGGAGAAATGGTTGTGTGTATTGCCCCTTTGCGTCTGATAAAGCCAAGATTCAGGCTATACAGATTCTATTGTATTTTAACAGAGACGATGACAGTTATGACAATTCGTGTCATGTCAGATAACATGGAGGAACTGTCTCATGGAGTAAACCCATCCCTGGTTAAACTGGGCTCGAAACTGCATGTCCTAGGTCTGTTTAGGTGCAGAGTCAGCATTGTGTCGATGTCTCTTGGAGTCTCCATCTCAAAAAAGTGTATCAGCGTGGATATGCTGCTGCCTAGGTGGTAAAGATGGAGATGATGGATTGAATTTTGATTGAGATGACGCTATGTCAGCTCGTGGTCTATCACAGCATCACACAAAATAGTGGCACAGCTACAAGAGGAAGGGAAAACATGACAATTCATTCCTGTTTTAAATATTTGCAGTAATGCAGGTATAGATACAGGCAAAGGCATATTGATATTGAACAAAAAAATGTAGCCACATATTTAGATGCTTAGTTCAAATCAGTATGTGAAATTCAGTCTCCGGCTCACTTTGTCTGGCCTCCCATGGCCCCTAGCCTACAATCCTCCTGCCAAAAGCACACAGTGCTAGCCCCTCCTTCCATTAGGTCTCAGGGATGGCTTTGCTCTCAGCCAAACTGGCCTTTCACTTCCCTTAGAGAAACTGCATTATTCAGTTGCTGATACCATTTCCCTCAATACCCGTATATACTCAAGTATAAGTGGACCCTAATATAAGTCGAGGCCCCTAATTTCACCAAAAAAAACTGGGAAAACTTATTGCCTCCAGTATAAGTGCGCTGACCCAAGTATAAGTCGAGGGGGCATTTTTCAGCACAAAAAATGTGCTGAAAAACTCGACTTATACTTGAGTATATACGGTATATGGAATATTTGTGAACATTGCATGTATTGCAGCATCTCAGCAGATTTCTACAGAAAGCTCACAACTGAGAGGCAGGTGGCAACCACTTTTCAGTCTGGTATACCATATATAACTAACAGAGTGGTCCTATGGCCCCTGGACAGCGTCTAGAGCAGTGTTCTCCAACCTTGGGTCCCCAGATGTTTTTGGCCTACAACTCCCAGCATGCCCCAGGCAAGGTTGGAGAACACTGCTCTAGAGGGCAATAGGATCGTTCGGATTCCCAGCTCCGAGGTTGGAAAACAGCTCTGACCTCAGAGCTGGGGGATCTACTCTCAGAGTGCCAGTCCCCCCACCCCTCGCAAAGAAAGACCTGCACTGACTGCTTCTCTGAGGTTATAAGAAAGACTTCACGGAAGGGGTTTAGGGATATATCCTTGAGATAAAGATGCTTATACTGTATATCTTTCTGCTGAAGTTAACTGAGATTTTTTTGGTCTTCTCTTGCCCTCCCTCCTTTTCCCCACTGGTAGCTTTTCGTAGCTTCTAGCAGCCTCTGGCATGCCCTGGAATTTAGGGAGACATCTATAAAATCCTTAGCTTGTTAGTTTGGCTTTCGGCTTAGAACAAGGAGCACGCAAGCGTCTAAGCACCCTTGTGCCCCCAGGAGCGACATCCGTTGTATTAGGAAGCCCTGCAGCTGGAAGGACGTGTGTGAGCTTTCCCTTTGCTTGTTTATAGTTAATCTGCATCCATATTTCATCATTGTATTCAATAAACTGTATGTTATCTTTCACACAGGTGGTTTTATTTCTTCCTTATTATCTTCAAATCTAAAGTGAGGTGCCTTGGCTGGACCAGGCCTTGGGGGTAATCCTATTATTATTTATTTACTTGTACTATTTCTATACCACTAAATATTAAGAAAACTCTCTAAGCAGTTTCCATATAAATATTAAAATCACAAATAAAATCACATTTAAAGTACAATTGTAAAAAACCAAATAATAATAATAATAATAATAATAATAATAATAATAATACACAGCGGTACTGGAGCAGTAAAATGGGACTGCATGGTTAATTTAATTACTTAATTATGGGCCAGGAAAAGCCTGGGCGAACAGGTGCATTTTCAGGAGGTGTTTATAAGATGCCAAGTTTTCTGCCTCCCAAACTGCACAAGGGAGTTTTTTCCACAGGGTGGGTGCCACTACTGAGAAGGCCCGCTGTCAAGGTATTGCATGGTGACATTCCAATAATTTTGGAATGACCAGCAAGGCCTCCTCTGATGATCTTAATGGTTGGTTGGGTATATATAAAGGAAGGCGGTCTGCTAGGTACCTTGGTCCTATGTTGTTAGGGCTTTGTATGACAACACCATAACCTTGAACATGGCTCAGTAGCTAATAGGCAGCCAGTGCAGTTCTTTTAGCACAGGTCTTATGTGGGCATAGCTGGGTGTCCCAGTGAGCAACCTAGCTGCTGCATTCTGTGCTAGCTGCAGCTTCTGAACCAGGCCCAAGGGCAGTCCCATCTAGGGTGCATTACAGTAGTCTAATTGTGAGGTCAGCAGTGCATGGATCACCATAAATGGGTGTAGTTGGTGTATCAACCGAAGCTGGTAGCGGGCACTCCGGGCCACTGAGGTCACCTGGGCCTCCAATGACAAATATGGATCCAGGATTACCCATAAACTATGTACCTGCTCCTTCAGGGGGAGTGCAACCCCATCCGGAACAGGCAAACAGCCCAATTCCCAGACCTGGGAACTGCCAGCCCATAAGGTCTCTGTCTTATTGGGAGTCAGCTTCAGTTTATAAGCCCAGATCCAACCCATAACTGCATCCAGGCACTGATTCAGAATGTGCACAGCCTCTCCCAATTCAGATCTCACAGATAAGGTGTCAGATACTGGTGACACCTTGCCCCAAATCTCCTGATGAACACTCCCAATGGCTTCATATAGATATAGATATTAAATAACATTGGGAGCAAGATGGTTCCCTGTGGCTCCCACAGTTCAGCTGTCATGGTGCCAAGGTGCAGTCACCAAATGCTATTCTCTAGAACCAACCCTGCAAGTATGAGTCAAACCACTGTAACACAGTGCCCACAACTCCCAACTCATTAATGCCTATTCCTAAAACCCCGGAGAGCTGCTGCCAGTCAGTTTCAACAATACTGGGCTAGATGGACCGATGGTCTGCCTCAGTATAAAGCAGCTTCCTATGTTCCCATGAGTGCATTCTGATAAATGGGTGGCATGGAACTATTGCAACAACAGAGTCTGAACTAGACCAAAAATCAAGTTGATCCACCTTTTGCCATTCTAAATGGTTGGCTCTCCAGAACTTCAGGCTCTTTCCCAGATATACCTGGAAAGGCCACAAATGCAGAGCATGTGCTCTACCACTGAGCTACGACCCTTCCCAATGAGCATTCGCAAAATGCAGCAGTATAGGAAAATTATAAATATGGATGGATATATATGCAGCAGGCTAAAAATGCACAAAGGAAGTCCAACACTGCTTCCATATCATTGCTTCCAAGAAGCTGCACTATAAGAGCACAGTCAATTTTGAGACTGGTTTTCTTTGAAGGTATAATTATCTTGAACTTTTAAAGTTCTCCCTCCTCCTCTGCCTTGGCTTTTGTTGTGTCCTGCAGGTTTGCTCTGGTCCTGGGATTTAATAGGGATGGATGAATCAGTCGATTTTGGTTTCTCTCAGTTTCTCATTTTTCCAGTCTTAAACTCAGTTCATTTTGAACTTTTGAGTTTTGTTTTTTTTTAAGTTTGAATGAAAATTCATTGGCATTTTTGTTCAATCTCTCCTAATGTATGCATTTTTGTATACATTTTTGCAAGCAGTTTTGGATTGAAAATGTCAATTGCAAAATTCAGAAAAGTGCGAATTTTGAAGGATAACTGCGTTTCAGTTCACTTAGTGGTTGGAAAGTGTGAAATTAGGTGGGTTTGCATTAAAAATGTGAACTGAAAGAATTTCACCCCCATCTCTACGGAGTGGGTGGAGTTCAATGAAAGAAAGGACGAATGGAGAACTGGTCTGAGAAACATTTCAAATTGCTTCCTGAATTTTGGTAAAGAAAAACAAATATGTTATTCCTTCTAATCAATAACATATTTAACAACAGTAATAATCCCTGAGGTGGTAGCTCAGTGACTTCACCAGCAACTCACCTTTTCTGATCAGTAAAGGCAAAGCATGGGTGAAGCTGATGGTGCGAGTGCCTGTGTGCGTTTGTGTACACATGCAAGCATGTTGGGTGTCATATGCCAGCAGTGGGGTGGCCATGCCCATGGGCTGTGGACCTGCCCACTGCTGACATGTGGCCCTGATGTGCTTGCCCAGAGCCAGTTCAGCCCTTGGACTGAAAAAAGTTCCCCATCCTGGTTTAAAGCAAGGATGGGGAGCCGATGGACCTCCAGATGTTGGACTACATCATCCTTGCCCATTGGCCATGTTGGCTGGGCCTGATGGGAGTTGGAATCCAATATCTGGAGGCTACAAGTTCCAGGCCAGTGGAGGCTAGTGACTCCTATTTCAGTGGGCCTCCTAATCCATTGCAGCTTTTATCTGGCACATTATAGGAGTTATCTATGGTGCCCCAAGGTGGTGAACCTATTTTGGAGATGGATTTCAGCACCACGGATAGCTCCTATGAAGCTCCAAATATAACCATGGATGAGGAGCTCCACCGAAGTAGGAGTCACCAGCCTCCCCTGGTTCCACCCCTGGCTTAAAAAAAAATTGTATTCCAAGGGGAATAATGGTATAACGCATGGGAAAGGAGTCTGTTTTTTGCATTCACCATGTTTAATAGGGCTTAGTATCAGATAAGGGTGTATAAGATTGCAGCCTTAGTCAGGTTATTACCAATGTAATTGTCAGTATATAAAATATTCTGGCATAATACAACCCAGGAAAGCACAGAATTGAGACCGTCTAACACTCTGGGATATTGCAGCATTATGCATAGTTGCATACAAGTAAGTCTCCGTGAGTTCAGTAAGGTTTATTCCCTAGGACTGTAGCCTTAAAGAACCTTTCTGAGAGTTTAAAAAAAAAGTAGGTTCCAATATCTAATAGGCTATTTTGATTTAAAATTACTGCTAGTTCATCTGCCACTGCACATCCATGTAGGATTTGTTAGTTTGGTTAACTCTGCCACATTCCAGATTCCGAATTCCAGGGGTAATTTGTAGGGTTGCAAACTTTAATAGGTGGATTGATCAGGTGAGGCGTCTCAAGAAGGAACCTATGTTGACATGTGGGTAATATGCAAATTTATTTAAATGTAACCAATTAATCAATTAAAAGGCAGATGACTAATGAACTAAAAATTCTTTAATCGGCTGAGAGCCCTAGTAATTTGGGGACATTCTGCCTGGAGGTTATCTCTAACAGTGCAGCAGTCAATATATTCATGATTAATTCTATCTCCTCAGTCTCAACTGAGGAAGTAGACCTTTACAAGGCCTTGTTACAACGGTTACCTAAGCAACAAAAAGCCACAGTCACAAATTTTTAATCTAAATCCTCAAATAGAGGGGTGTCTAGACTTGTGGCTATGTTTCAGCTCCATCCGAAGCACCATTATTATTTTTTTTGTAAATGGTGTCCATGGCATTAGGAATAGGCATTAATGGTTGGTCAGGGCGCTGTTTCAGAAATTCAGCACAACCTGGGAGGTCAGAGTGTTCGACACTTTCCAATTGCAGTTAATCAAACGCTGGCTTCAATTCCTCTACTAAAGGTGTGTGTGTGTGTGATGACGATACTGCTCAAGCTGCCCCTGGTTATCAGGAGCATCCTAAAATAGCTGCAAGCCACTTCCCAACATTCCATTCTATCCCCCCCCCCACACACACACAGTAGTGCAACCTAGAAACAGAAGACAGGATTGGGCTATGCAGATAAGGAGCAGGCTTAGTTTTTGGCTGGGGCCACCAGGATCAGAGAGGAGGTGTATCCCCCCCCCCTGCTCTTATGGCGTCCCTGAGTGCATAAGCAAAAGTTCCCATCCCCTCTCCAGTATGTAAAAGTGCTGCCCTCTGGGACAGTGTTACTATGGTACAGGAAAAAAATCCGCCTCCAGCCCCCTGATCAGTGTTGGTTCCAGGTTTTGGTGGTCCTTGGGCAAGATGGCCTGAGTGATCATCACCTCTCCTTGAGCAGTCCATCTCCTCCTCATTTTACTGTTGCAGCTGCCTATTTGCTTGTCCTGTCCCTCTGGCTCCAATCTGCACCACTGGCCAGAGGGGGAGTGGGATTGAGCCAAGGCTGCTGCCCTTCTCCTGACATTGCTCACTTGCTCAAAGAGGGCAAAAGAACAGTCTGTGGCAGCAAGGAGAAGGAGTTGCTGGATCAGGAGGATTCTGGGAGATAGCCTCAGCAGATGCCCGAGAATGCTCACCCATATGATGCTATCCAACCCTGCATTGCTGTGGATTTTGCTGAGGTGATGGGTTGGCAACTTGCAGGGTGGCCACTTCTGACTTGCCCCCAAAGAGGAAGTGTGTCATCAAAAAAGAGGATGGAACAGGACAGTAATTTGCATAAAAATTGCCTATGCTAATTTATACATCAAGATGCAAATTTAGGAATAATTTAAATAGAAATACAGTACATCTCACCATAGCATGGAAGCCTGTGACCTATGGTGACCTATGTGCCTGCCTGTTCAGTCTGCTGTTTGGTTGCTGTTGACGGGCAACAGTTCTTGTGGTTCTTTACCTTTAAATCAGAATTGGACACTGGGCAGGACATGCCTTCAAATAGGGGACGATCCTTTGGCTGTCCTTCAAATAAAAGAAGACCACGTGTAAAAGAGGACACACGGCCACCCAAGCGATGTGTACCACATCCCTCAGGGGTCTCAGCAATACGCAAGCCTTCCCAAGCCATTTTGGTGGGGGATAATGGGAGATGTAGTCCAACACATCTGGACTACAACTCCTGGTTGGGGCAGCCTGAGCAATGTAATCAGCTGTGCCTGGATGGATAGAAACAAAGGACCCCTTGCCTGCTAATTTTATGGTTATCTAGCTCTGACTGATGATCATTGGAATACATTTAACCAAAATCCAATTAATCTACATGCTATAAAAGTGCTGAGATAAAATCCAAACCAGGCAGAAGGTCATAATATTTATACAGTAAAATGGCTCCATAATCCATTTTTATCAGTAGCACAGACTACACTAACGTTTGCGATTATAGTATCTCATTTCTAGATATATTGAAGGGAAGTTCTCTTGGAAAATCTCTCTGTTATCATAGCATTATTGAACAGGTAGCAGCTTTCAGCAGAATGTCAAAACCAGCTTGTCTAAATTAATGTAGCTGTGAAATAACTTATGGGAAGGGGGAAAAAAATCATTGTGTCAGCTAGTCTCACCCCAGTGACTGCTCTCCCGGACATCATCTAAAGCCATCTGGGTGGAACGGAGAAAAATAATCTCATATCACAATAGTCAGGCACCACACAAGAGTCCACCAAGATATGATCTGCAATGCCTTCTGCAGCCAAAAGAAGAAACGCACACTACTTTTACATCTTGATCCTGAACATATTACATGGAGAAGTCTAAGTGGGTGTAGGGATCACAGACTTAATGGGCTCTAAGATCCCTTCCAGGAGAAGAGGTGATGAAAAACACAAAACAAAAAAACAATGTCAACCTGCTGCTGAGTACTAAATAACGTGGGCCTCGTAATTAAACAGATTGTGATGGATTGGTAGACACATACACCAAGAAACAAATATCAAAGATTTAGAAGCTGATATGGAGCATAATAGATAAGGGTGCAATCAGGGCTGGATTAAGGCCAACTGATGCCCTAAGCACAGCCCAATCATGGTGCCCCCTCGGCCCTTCCATTGCTTAGCTGGCAAGACATTAAGACTCAATAAGTGCTGAAGGTGAAATAAGACATTAAAAACTCAGTTTTCTTCAAGGCCACCCCCCACGCCAGAACACACAACTATATTAAATATCAACTGTTTGTTATTATATTTATTTAACACTAAATAGCAGCAAGCAATATAAGCCAATTACTTATAACTAGGGCAACAGAAAGAAATACAATTTTTCATCACTGTTTTATGCATTTTAAAAAAATAAAAACTGTTATAGGGTGAAAATGCAAATACAAAAATTTGTGGTACTCGGGTACTCTGTGGTACTCGGGTACCCTTGGTGCCCTAAGCACGTGCTTATATTGCTTAATGGTTAGTCCAGGGCTGGGTGCAATCCTATGCAAGGTTAGACAGGAAAAAAATGGAGCATGTATAGATCTAAAGCAGTGTTCTCCAATCTTGGGTCCCCAGATGTTTTTGGCCTACAACTTCCAGCATGCCCCAGGCAGCTACGCTGGCTGGGGCATGCTGGGAGTTGGAGGCCAAAAACATCTGGGGACCCAAGGTTGGAGAACACTGATCTAAAGCATTAGTTATCTGCACAATGGATCCACTTGGCCCGCATCTGGGTATGTCAGTTTAATTGACACATCATTCCCCTGAAGTTGACAGTACTAAACTAGAGATGGACAAATCCATACATTTTGGTTTTCCCCAGTTTCTCATTTTTCCAATCTGAAGTTTGGTTCATCTCGAACTCTGAGAATTTCTCCACTCTTAAATATCGTCTCAAATGTTGAGAATTTTTTTTTTTAATTTGCATGAAAATTCATATGCATTTTTTTGCCCATTTCTCCTGATACATGCACATGTGTATGCATTTTGCCTAATATACACATTTTTTGCAAGCAATTTTCCTAATCTAATGCATTTTTGAATGTTATTACCCCAATATACCATATTTTTCCATCTATAAGACGCCCCAATGTATAAGACGCCCCCCACTGGGCAGTTTCGCAACCGTGCGGTTCTCTCCCTGGCTTACTTCTGTGTATAAGATGACCCTCAATTTTTAGTCTAAAAATTTTAGGAAAAAGTATAGTCTTATACATGGAAAAATACTGTATGCATTTTCTGTACACATATTTTTTTTAATTGGAGAACTCCATTACAAAACTCAAAGAAGTGCAAATTAAAAAGGGTAACTGAGTTTTGGTTTGCACAGTGGTTTGAAAGTGTGAAATTTCTCCAAATTTCTGGACAAACATATTTTTTTTAATTGGAGAACTCCATTACAAAATTCAAAGAAGTGCAAATTAAAAAGGGTAACTGAGTTTTGGTTTGCACAGTGGTTTGAAAGTGTGAAATTTCTCCAAATTTCTGGACAAACGTCTCCCCTATTCCTATATAAAACCAGATTTTACCAGGTATTTTCACCCCAGTCCATCTAGGGGACATAACCATATGGAAGCAGACTTAGATGTGTATATCCCTAGCTGGATGAAGAACTCTGCATGAAAAAACAGGTGTTCCCTTCTTCACACCTTCCCTTTATCTGGCTGCTGGGGCTGCATCCATGTAGCTCTGTCAGAAAATCAGGAATAGCACTGAACACCTGTTCTGCAAGGGAATCTCCCCCCTCTTGCTTGCCCTCCCTGCTGAGTAGCTGATTGGGGCAAGTGGATCAGAGCCTTTGACGTATGTGTGTTGTTGATTAGGCTGAGCAGCGTGTAAACCACTTCAACAACAGTAGCAAAATTCTTCAGCAAACGGAAAAGAAATGATGAGAACATAAGAAGAGCCTTGCTGGATCAGACCAAGGGTTCATCTAGTCCAGCATTCTGTTCACACAGTGACCAACCAGCTGCCCACGGGATCCCACAAGCAGGACATGAGTGCAACAGCACCTTCCCGCCCATGTTCCCCAGCAACTGAAGTACATAGGCATTCTGCCTCTGATACTGGAGGAAATATATAGCTAACCAGGACTAGTAGCCATTGATAGCCTTCTCCTCCATGAATTTGTACAATCCCCCTTTCAAGCCTACCAAATTGGTGCCCATCACTATATCTTGTGGAAGTGAATTCCATAGTTTAACTATGTGCTGTGTGAAGAAGTACCGGTACTTCCTTTTATCTTCCCTGAATCTCCCACCAATCAGCTTCATGGGATGTCCCCTTTGGGTCCTAGTGTTAAGAGAGAGGGAGAAAAATGTCTCCCTATCCACTTTCTCCACACCGTGCATAATTTTGTACACCTCTCTCATGTCTCCTCTCACTCGCCTTTTTTCTAAGCTAAACGATCGCAGCTGCTGTGACCTTTCCTCGTAGGGGAGTTGCTCCAGCCCCTTGATCAGGTTCATTGCCCCTTTCTGCACTTTCCCCAATTCTACAATGTCCTTTTTTAGGTGCGGTGACCAGAACTGTACACAGTATTCCGAGTGTTGTCGCACCATAGATTTGTATAAGGGCAGTATGACTGTGGCAGTTTTATTTTCAATTCCTTTCCTAATTATGTCTAACTTGGAATTTGCCTTTTGCACAGCAGCCACACACTGGGTCGACATTTTCATCGAGCTGTCCACCACAACCCCAAAATCTCTTTCTTGGTCAGTCACCTCACCATTAGCTCAGATGAACTGGGCTACTGAAATACTTCTTCCAGTATTCTCTACACCAGAGTCATGGTGGTGGGCCATTTCATTACTCCTCTTTATTCCACTGCAGCCTAGTGAATGGTCTGGGAATGCCCAGTGCTACAGCATCTGTTCCTTGAATGAGATATGATCTGTCCCTTGAATGGGAGGCCATTTGGAGTCCCATAAAGCAGGCTATCAGGAAGGAGAGGGAGAAGACTTCAAATGTCGGAAAGGCTGCCATTTTGAAGAAGGCCAAGACTTGTTTTCTGCTGCCCCAGAGGGCAGGACTAGATCTAATGGGGTTAGATTGCAGTAGGCTTTGGTTGAACATTAGCAGAAACTTCTTGATGGTAAGACCAGTTCGACAACAGAATAAATGTTAGGACAGCCATAGATTACCAGTAGAGGTTTTCCATTGTAGAAGATCCCAAGTTCAATTTATGGCATCTCCAGCAGAAAAAAATGTTTGACCTTAGAGAGCTGCTGCCAATAAAAAAGCAGACAAAGACTAGGTTTAGACAACACGATAACCCACACTCAAGAGTTGAGTATGGGTTGAGTGTGGGTTGTTGTTTAACTGTGGGTTGTTGTTGAAACATGGGTTATCATGTTATCTGAACCCAGCTGAGATAAATCGTGTTGAACAACCCACAGTTCACAACCCAGCAACAAACCACGAGTTCTCTTCATGGGTTGTTCATGGTTAACACGCCAGGGATTGTTAGTGCAGCTGGGCTCAGACAACATGATGATAACCCACATTTCAACAACAACCCACAGTTCAAGAACAAGCCACACTCAAAGAGTACTGGGCACAATGGACCAAGGGTCTGATTCCATAGAAGGCACCTTGTTATGCCTATGATGGAAGAAAAGGACAGAATCTACTGGAGGGTAAGGGGAAGAGAGTGACTGGAAGGGGGCTTTATGCAGTTGGCAGTACCAATAGCTGCTACAGTCACCCAGAGGCTTTAGTTGCCCTGACTAAATGAAAAGTTTTTGTAGCAACACGCGCGCACACACACACACACACACACACACGAACCAAAGGTTAAAGAAATACCAATGGACTCATTGTATTGCCATAATCAGTAAGTGAGTATCATGTGCTTGAAATTCTGGAAGCTCTTTTGTTCATTGCATGTTAACAATTGTAATAGAAAGCTTGGGAATGAAATGATACAGCATCAGATCAAAGAATATTTCACTCAAGGAAAATACATTTATTTAGCCTTCCATCTACAAACTATCCATCAGCACAAAATAGTCAGGTGGTTATCGTCCCCCTCCCTCTTCCCACATGTAAGAACTCAGCCATTTCCAACCTGCTGTGTGTATTGTAGGGAAAACAGCACATCTCCAGCTGAGAAGCACAGACGTACTGGAAAAACAACTGTATTCTTTGTTAATTTGCAGGTTTAGCATCAATTAATGTGTTGTGATGTAGTTCATCTTTTAAAGGCAAACGGAAGCCAATCATCCCATAAGGAATGTCACCATTTCCAGTCAAGGTTAACCATTTCACACACACACACACACACACGCACGCACGCACGCACTCACTCACTCACTCACTCACATACATACTAAAATGAATGATCTTTCCCCTCCTTTTATTAAAACAAGGCATTTCTATGGAAGGCTCATGTTGTTCGCTTTAATTATAATATTCATTTGTGTCCATATTAATGTACATTGCGCCCTCACATACAAGAAAAGGCTACCCTTTTAATGTTTAGCATTACATTCATGGCTGGATGGTTTGTCTGTAGCCCGACTATGATGTTTGCTGTGCAGCCAATCACTTTTTCTGCTCAGCCTGACTGCCAGGAATTAAAAATTAAGGTGGTGCTGTGAGCAATTCTAATGGATCTTAATCTATCTGTGGACTGTGGTTACAGCTCAAAAATGCACTGGATAGGGAGAAAGAAAGACCATCTTGTTGCTCTTGAGTGACCTCTTCCAGTCCATAAGATAGGCCTTATCTACTCTGGGCACTGGAGAAATGAAATGAAATGAAATGAACTACAGTGCAATCTCATTTATCCGGATGGCCTGAGGGACATCCAATCCATTCCAGACTTTGGGGTAAACAGGGGCACAATTTACATAAGGATACATCAGTTTGGCGCCACCTACCCAGCACACAACGAGCAGCCAGCGCTGGGATCTTTTTGATTGCCATGTTTATTTCATGTTCTTTTATTTATAAAACTTAGGAGATTTCAGTGCACAAGGTGGGGATCAACAACAAAATCCCTCAAAAAGAAATTGCAAGCAAATGTAAAACACTGAAAACAACAATACAGGCATGTGGCATTTACAACAGGGGGAGGGAATCCATTAAGCCAGCGGGCAAGTGATGAGCTCATATCAAATCCCCCCCAAATGCGTGATGGAGAAGAGATCTTTTCACCAACTGCCTAAATACTTAACATTTATACAGCATGTTCAGGGTTGGCATCAAAGGTAGGGATGTTGGGTGCCAGCAGGGGCCAACTGAGGAAAGCCTGCTGGAGTTTCTCCTCCTCTTCACCATTGGAACCTGCTTGTTCACCTTCCTCTTGTTCTGGCCCAGACAATACTGAAAGAGAGGAGGAGGAGGAGGAGGAGGAGGAGGAGGAGGAGGAGGAGGAGGAGGAGGAGGAGGAGGAGATTCCACTGCCGACTTGCTCACTGGTTCTCTGCCTGGCAAGCAAGCAAGTGGTAGCAATGATGAGAAAGAGGAGGAGGAGGAGGAGCAAGAGCATCTGGTGACCATGGTGGTGAGAAGGTAGACGTACTGAGGAAGTGGGTCCATTGAGGGCGCCTTGCCCAAGGGCACTCCAAAACCTGCAGCTGGCACTGAGCATGTTCTTGAGTTCAATGAACATCACATCCATTAAGTATTTGTAAACCATACTACAACACTTTAAGGGAGAGGCTGTGAGAGAGTGGCTTGCCCAAGGTCCCCTAGTGAGTCTACGGCAGAGTTGAGTTAAAACTGGAGAATTCTTGATCGGTAACCCAGTCTCTTAACAACTACTTTGCAGTAGCTCTCTACATACTGATTTATTATCCAAAGGGCCTTGAACTATTTCTGAACGAGCACCCATTGTTAAGTCTAACTGAAACAGCTTTTCATCCCCCCCCCATTATGTATGGTTTTTAAAAAACATTTCTTCTGTTTTTCTGTCTGTCTAGAACTATCCCTTTTTCCTTTACCTTCTTTGCCCCTGCTCTCCCCCTCTCTCTGTTCCTCTTTCTCCTTCCCTCTCCTTCTCTGTCTCTTAAAGATGGTTGTGGTGCCCTGTTCTATGATGTACAGATCACTTTAGATCTGATCAAAACCAAGTAAGCTGAATTGCTGCAATCTATCAGTTGAAGACCAAGAAATAAACCAAAAGGAAAATGGAGATTTCTTCCACCAATGGTGGACATGTCGATTAGCAAACAATAAAAATAAAATACTGAAAACATTTTAGATAGTAATGGAAACTACTAACACAACTTAGGATACATTGCTATCCAAAATGGTTTCCCTGTGTTCTTATATGTCTATTTACATATAAGAACACGTACATCTTAAAGATACTGATACTGATGTCATTGTCATACATGGTAACAGCCAGGGCCAGCCCTACCATTAGGCAGAGTGAGGCAATTGCCTCAGGCAGCAGATGCTGGGAGGTGGCAGTACAGTAATACCTTGGATTACAAGTAACTTGGTCTGAGAGCGTTTTGCAAGACAAGCAATTTTTTAAAAATAAATTTTGACTTGATAAACAAGCGACGTCATGCAAGACAAGTCGTAGGGATGTAACCGCTCGCCTCGAGCGGGCGTAGCGGGCTGAAATCGACCCCGCTCACACCCGCAAGAGACTCGCTTTGATATAAGAGCAGTTTTGGATTACAAGCACAGTTCCGGAACGAATTGTGCTTGCAATCCAAGGTATTACTGTAATGTGTTGGAGGAGAGAGCTGTGGCCCCTACAGCCTGCCCTGTGCCCCCAAAGCTAGCCTGAAGCCTTCAGGTGTGGTGGAGGATGCTGTCCCATTGCTAGTGTTGAAGAAAATATTAAACCACCAGCCCAGTTGACTTTTGGACATGGGATGGCAGGGGGTGCCATCTTGTTCCTCACCTCAGACAGCAAAAAAGTGTTGGGCCAGCCCTGGTAACTGCTGCTAGCACTGAGAATGAAAGACACTTCATTTCAATGTGTTTTGGAGGAGATTGTTGTCCATATCTCCGAAGTACTTCTCATACAGGTCTCCTCATGAAATTAATGAAATTTTATTTATTTAATTATTTATTTATTTATTTCATTTTTATACCGCCCAATAGCTGAAGCCTCTCTGGGCGGTTCACAGCAATTAACAAGACAGTCCCTGCCCCGCAGGCTTACAATCTAAAAAGACACGACACACAAGGAAAAAGGAATGGGGAGGGAAGAAGGGGGGGATATTAATTAATGCTCCTGGCAGGGCTGGTGGAATGGCCCTGCGCTCCCTCTCTTCTCCCTCTGCACAGCCTGCTGGAATATCTGATGAACAGCTAGCAGGAAAAGGTAGGGTATATTCCATCCTATATGTGTTTACTCCTACTGGCCTCTCCTTCTGGTCTAATGACAACAACATTTAATGCTATCGATGTGGCTTTCCTAGTTTTAATTTTTTGACATCAAAAATGCCAATTACCGCTGCATTGCATTTTTTTTGCACATTATTTGCCAGAAATCATGGCAGGTTATGCAGTGTCATGTGGCTTTATATGACACCGTATAACAGAAGGTGGCACTATGCAGGGCGGCCAGGAATGTAATTGTTCCGCTTGAGCTGCATGGGGTCAAGGGGAATTTAATTAGTTTATCGTAACGAAGCTTTGTATGTAATGTCAGATGCGTGCCTGGAACTTTGAAATTTCTACCTTACATTGCACAAGATCTGCCTTCAAAGGACAATCCGAGAGTATTCCCTATGGAAAATGGGAGTTTAAGGACTTTTGTTTGGCATAACCTGTGTGTACTATGTGTGTGTGTAGTATAGCTTTGGTATAGATATACCCACACATATAGAAGGTGGAAACTGGCTGGGGAATGCTGGGAGTTGTAGGACTTTTTTCTTTCTAAACATGCACAGGATTGCACCCTTAACTAAACAGTGTTAACCTAGCTCTGTGCCCCCCCCCCTCTGGGTGTGTTCAGGATGTCACATTCATCCACACCGAGGAAAAAGCCACACAGTGTTGGTTAATTTCCCATGGCCTCATGATGTGCCTGACAGACAATCAGGAATGTCGTGGGCGCATGCCCACCTCCTCCCCCGTTCGGTCCTCCTGCAGGTATCCCAGGGGAGCACCAATGTTTCCCCCTCTCCCTGCTGCAAGCAGGGATCACTACAGCTGGCTATCCAGGGTTCAGATGACATGACAACCCACCGTGGTTAAGACAAATCCAGCTACAAGCCTATGGGCTGTCAGGGTGGCTTATAAGCCAAAAAAGCCACCCTGACAAACCCGGCCCAGATTTGTACAACATGACAACCCACTGTGGCTTATAAGCCACGGTGGGTTGTCGTGTTGTGCTAACCCAGTCTCTCTCTCTCTCTCTCTCTCTCTCTCTCTCTCTCTCTCTCTCTCACACACACACACACACACACACGGAATTGCATCTTTGACTGATCCAAGGCTCAGCCTCCCATGAAAGAGAGTGAAGTGTCCAACTCAGGTGACAGATGCTGGGGTCGTGGTATCAGGGAGTAGTGGTGAGGCACTGGAGGACAGAGCTGTGTGTGCCATGCAGACTGCCCTGCATCCCCTAAGTTACCTGCTTCATTGGGGGTAGCAGAGGATGCCTTTTTAGTGCAATAGTTGAAGTAAGATTCAACTGCCAGTCCAGATGGCTTCTGCATGTGGAATGGGAGGTGGGCACCATCGTCTTTATTGTTTAAATTTATATACTGCTCTTCATAACAAATCACAGTTCACAGGTAAAAAAGAAAGAAAGAAAGAAAGAAAGACCAAGAGGTTCAGAAGACAAATTTATTATTCCAAGTAGTTAAATTCCAATGCATTCCAAACAAGTAGCACATCAGGGGATGGTTTTAAAAATATACATAAGAAATTACAGCTAACAACAGCAGTAGAAATCCCGCCCCCCTTCTAGCAGACACATATAACATAAACAACACACAATGCATCATACGATAGAATGTGCAGTAACAAATACTGATGGGGTTGGATCTTGAGAACTGTGCACAGAGAAGTTCTCTCCTCTTAATGTCCATCTGCTTGTGCTTCTCAGGGTCTAACCTATTTTACAAAGAAACATATTAAAAATGAAGCTAAAATATAGAGATTCAAATTGTTCCTCCCAAAGAGAACATAATTTTTTGAAGATCTTATAAGACTGGGGCTGCAAACCTCTACCCACTTACCAAATAACTTGATAACTCAGAGAGTTGCAAGATTTTGTGCCCAGGCATGTAAGATTAGGAAGCAGTCGATAAAATCATCTTAAAGACAAAACTAAATTATCTTAATATATTTGTTTTATCTTTACTTTTGTAAATAAATAACATGATGTATGTATGTATGTTTTTTACGTTTGGTCCATGACCCTAACTAAATAAACTGAACTACCCACTTACCAGGGAGTAAGCCCCACTGATCTCAATGGGACTTACTTACAATGAAACATGAATAGAATTCCTCTGCCAACCACCTGAAGGAATGGTGTGTTTTCTCTACCCATAACCTGCCACGTTTTCCCTCTGCCCCTCCGTGTTATCCCAGGTGCCATCTTTAACTTGCTCTGAATCTGTTTTGTCCTGACTCTGGTTGTCCTAGCTCTATCCCCATGGAGTGGTGGGGGCGGGGGGGGGATGTATTTTAAGCAAAAAGTTAGGTTGGTTACAATTACTTGTATTTTATGGATGGGGAGCTAAGCATGAGTGACACTTGGTTTGTTTCCCAAGACCACAGTGGAGTGGTGCTGGGTCTAAAACCCATATTTCACAAGTTGAAATCCCTGTCCACTTGGACTACATTGACTGGTTTCAGAGAACACGATAACCCACACTCAAGGGATGGGTATGGGTGGAGTGTGGGTTGTCGTTGGATTGTGGGTTGTCGTTGCTGTGAATTGTTGTTGAAACGTGGGTTATCGTGTTGTCTGAACCCAGCCGAGATAACAAACCATGGTGAACAACCCACAGGTCACAATCCAACAACAAACCATGGGTTCTCTTCATGGGTTGTTCATGGTTAACAAGCCATGGCTTGTTAACAGAGCTAGGTTCAGACAACATGCTAACCCACGTTTCAACAACAACCCACGGTTCAACGACAATCCACACTCCACCCATGCTCAACCCTTGAGTGTGGGTCATCATGTTGTCTGAACGCAGTCAATGGCTCCCTTTAATCATCATAGACAAAAGAGCATAAGAACAGTGGTGTGGTGGAGCCAGGGCTCACAAGGACGCAGCACTGGCACTTTGTGAGCAGCAGGGATGATGACGTCCTCCGCCACCCCTCTCCTCCAACTTCCCGGTTCCCTATGAACTTAGCTGCAATCCTCCACAGTAACTGGGGGAGAAATGGATTTTCCCAGAAAAATATATTGTTGTGAGTTATCCCTGTTCTAATGTAAAGTATTTTTTGGGTGGCTTGGCCTTGAATGGGAAATTAAGCCCCATTAGCTTTACAAAAAACCCCTGCTCCTTCTGGAGATGAAAACTGCTATGGATCAACACAGTTGCCTGAAATTTTTGGACTCTCTTTCAGGGCTAGGCTATGGGGACTGTCATGATGAGCACCTGCACTTCAAAATCATAGAATCATAGAATCATAGAAAAGTAGAGTTGGAAGGGGCCTACAAGGCCATCGAGTCCAACCCCCTGCTCAATGCAGGAATCCAGGTTAAGGCATCCCTGACAGATGATTGTCCAGCTGCGCCTTGAATGCCTCCAGAGTGGGAGAGCCCACCACCTCCCTAGGTAGTTGGTTCCATTGTCTTATTGCTCTAACAGTCAGGAAATTTTTCCTGATGTTTAGGTGGAATCTGGGTTCCTGTAACTTGAGTCCATTATTCCGTGTCCTGCAAACTGGGATGATCGAGAAGAGATCCTGGCTCTCCTCTGTGTGACAACCCTTCAAGTAGTGGAAGAGTGCTATCATATCTCCCCTCAGTCTTCTCTTCTGAAGGCTAAACAGGCCCAGTTCTTTCAGTCTCTCCTCATAGGGCCATCATAGACAAAAGAGCATAAGAAATCTGTAGAGCCAGTGTGGCGTAGTGGTGAGAGTGTTGGGCTGGGACTCGGGAGATCCGGGTTCTATTCCCCGCTTTGGCCATGAAACTCACTGGGTGACTTTGGGCCAGTCACTGCCTCTCAGCCTAACATACTTTGCAGGATTGTTGCGAGGATAAAATGGAGAGGAGGAGGAGGGCTGTGTAAGCCGCCTTGGGTTCCTTGCAGGAAAAACGGTGGGGTATAAATATAATAAATACAAATACCGCTACACCACTGTATAAGAATACAAAAATTACCCTGCTGCAGGTGGTGCAGGATCTCTATCAGCCCGAGGGCTGAATTGCATTTTGGAGAAGCTTTTAGGGGCCACATTCCAGTGGTAGGTGGATCCAAAGGCAAAAGTGGTGGGGTCAAAAATACTGGTGGTGTCAATCCCCCCTCCACCCAGAATATTTTAACTGAAAGATCTTACTGCCAATAAATAAACTTTAGGAGAGGTATTGCAATCTTTTATACTGGGGGGAAAAACTGCACAAAATCTTAGAAACCCCCAAATGATCATTGGTTGGGGGAAAGGGGGTGGGGCCTGAGGAAGGGGTGGGGCCACATGGGGAACCAGATGGAGGGCCAGATTGGGGCTCCAGAAGAGCAGGAGTTAGCCCCTGGACCTGGGATTCTGCACCCCTGCCCTGCTGGATCAAGTCAAAGGCATTCTGTTTCCAAGAGCAGCCAACCCAATGCCTGTGGAAGATCGGTAGCAGGAGGGATGGAGGCTAGGGTGCTGCCAGGATGACAGGATGACATATCATGGCAGCACCTGTCTCCTCCCATCCCCGCCCCTGAAACGCCCACTAAACCCCGTCTCCAAGGTCGCATTTGCAACCTCAGAGAAGCAGCTGGTGCAGTTCACTGGCTGCAAGGGGGCGGCGGCGGGGGGGGGGGCTCTGAACTCTGAATCCCAGCTCTGACGTTGGAGTGACTTTCCAAGGTTGGAGCTGGGATGCCGGTCTAGCGGCCACAGGATTGCACTGCCCACCACTGTCTTGAACTAAGTTTCCTGCTCACCTGAAGAAGCTATTTCCCCATTTTGTCGAAGCGTAGTGCAGATTCTGTGGTGCATGTGCCACATTTCTGGGAAAGGGAAAGGTCTCCTTGCTCCCACCTTTGTCATGACATGTGTACACATGCGCGTTTCTGTGCACACGTGAGTGAGGACACACAATAATGTTCAGTAGCAATTGGGGAACTTCCATTTAGCTATCATGGTTAGTAGCCATTGATAGGCCTGTCCTCCATTACTTTGCCTCATCCCCTTTTAACACCATCCCAAGTTACTAGCCATCAACACATCTTCCTCCTCCGCCTGGTCTGGTTTTCCTTTCCTTCTTCCTCCAACAGTTAGTCAGTGTTCCCTGCTCAGTGAGCATACCCATTCTTTACTGACCAGTTTTGGGGTCTTTCCCCTCCATCTTAGGATCCCCCCCTCCATTTTGTGTTTTTTGGGGATGGGGCGGACACACCTGTGTCCAGCTACAATTTTTGATTTCTCCATTGTTTTCTATGGGCAGTTCTCAATGCCATCCCTGGGGACATTTAAAAACAGCTTCTCAGTGTGAACCAGGAAGTGACATATCCAGACAATGTGGTTGTTCCTTCTACTCTTTATATATCTACATGTCTTTCCCTTCTTCCTCCTTTTCCAGCCACTCCATTTCATAGATTCATAGATCTTAGAGCTGGAAGGGGCCTACAAGGCCATCGAGTCCCACCCCCTGCTCAGTGCAGGAAACTAGAGGAAGGGGTCTCCCATCCAAGTACCGTAATAACCAGGCCTGACCCTGCTTAGCTTTCCACACTCTCCCACCTGGTTGTCAGTTCCCCCCCCCCCCTTTCAGTCACTCAACATTTGGTGCCATTGAATTCTTATGGGACTCTTTTTGGCTCCCCATCTTAGGTTCCCCCCCAAAAAAACCTCGGGGTCACATGTGCATGGATAGTGTGTAGTTTTGGCTACATAAGCACAAGCACAGGAAGGAACACTCGGAACTGTATTAGAAGGAATGCTGCTGCTTCTATAAACAGAGCTTCCATTTAGCTGCCATAGTTCCTGGCCATCGATAAATCTGTCCTCCACGAATTTGTCTCATCCTCTTTTATAACCATCATAAGCTGGTAGCCCTGTCTTGTGGTCAGTGGAGGCTGGTGACTCCTATTTCGGTGGGGGCTCCTATTCCATTGCAGCTTTTATTTGGAGCTTTATAGGAGCGATCCACGGTGCTCCGTGGTGGTGAACCTATTTTGGGGATGGAGTTCAGCACAATGGATAGCTCCTATAAAGCTCCAAATAAAACCTGCAATGGAATAGGACCCCCACCAAAATAGGAGTCACCCGCCTCCCCTGCTTGTGGTAGTGCATCCCGTACAGCAAGCGTGGGTAACACGCGGCTTGGGGATTCCATGCAGCCCCCGGAGGCTGCCTGTGCAGTGTGCTGTGAGTGCCCTTCCCCCCAAGGGTGCCCTGCCACCCCAATTCCCCACCTGCGCATGCTGCCACAGGGCACGTGAGGAGAGTCTTCTTTGCATGCCCTGTGTAGCAGCAAAACTGGGCTTCTGCCAACCCATCAATAAGCCATTTGGCAGACTGGTGGGATCCTGATTCTGCTGGGAAATGGACGTGCAAGGAGGACTCTCCTTGCATGCCTGTTTCCCAGGAGAACTTATTCTGCTGGAAAACAGAGTGTGCGGGGGGATGACTCTCCCCACACACCCTGTTCTGAAGCAGAATCAGAGCCCCCACCAGCCCACCAAACAGATGTTCGGCAGGCTTGAGTGGGAACAGATTCTATTCAGAAACAGGCACACAGGGACGACTTTCCTTCATGCACCAGTTTCCCAGCAGAATCTGCTCATGCTGGAATAGAGGGCACCCAAGGAGAGTTGGAGAATGAGTGTGTTCATGTGTGTGGGTAACTGATTTAGGACCTGAGAACATCAGTTCTGAAATCAACTCTGAAGGCATATATAGATGGATGGATGGATTGCCCCCTCTTACGTTTGATTCTAGAAAATTTCTGGGTCTGCCGGTAGGATATTTCTCCCTACATTCCAAGTGGTGTCTTGGCTCTATGTTTCAGACTACACTTTCCTGTTTGGTCAGGCCAGCTTGACTTATTTCATTGCTCCTCTATTCATGGCAGCATTCTGCTCCCAAGAAAAGAAATCAATCACATATAGATGTATCTAATAGTTTCTAAAGAAGATTCAAAGAAGGGTTGGGTTTTTTTTATACTATCCCTTTTTGTTTCATAGATAAGCATTTCTTAAAGACAGGACAAAGATGCAAAAATAACACATCCTCAAGAGTACTGAACTGAGATGACATCCAATGTTAAAACAGGAAAAAAAAATAGGATGCCTTCTGGGCATGCTATCAATTAAATAGTCATTTTAGGCCACTTGGTTAGAAATCCTGAACTTCACAGCAAAATTCAATCGTGTAGCAAATAATTTGTCATTGGCTGAAGAAAAGGACCAGCAAGAAGACGGTTCCCTATCTATTCAGGGGGAGAGAGAGAAAGCTGTAGCCAGCTGGATTTATTTATAATAATATTATTTGGTAGCAAGGAATGTACTGTGGCTGAATGTAAAAAAGTATATTTTTGATGAGTTAAAGAGATTAAGAAAAATCAGGCAGATTGTGACAGAGAATGGTGTGTAAATGAGAGGTGTTATCAAGCCGAATCTGGCAGCTCCATTTTTGTTATGGTGAAAAATATCAGTATTATTTACTAAGAAGATTAGGCCTGAATTGGAAGAGAGGCTGGTTGTTGTGTGGAGATTGAGATAAGATAAAGGATTTTACCTTCTATGCACAAGCCAAATGCAATCCACACAGGACTGTTATCTCCAGCTCAGGCCTAGCAGAGGTATATTAAGATGTACATTGTAATTACCAGTGGCAGGAGTAGATTTCATAAAGACTGTTTTAAAACCCTAAGAAAATTCTGCGCTTTAATTATACAGCTTTTGGGGGGGAAATCTTAGTTAATTGCAGTAAGAAAAAAATAAAAATAAACCAAATATTTGAAAATGATTCTTAGAGGGGAAGCTCATAGAGTGTAAGACAGCTTTTGCCTGATCTGTACTTGTTTTGCAGTTCAGCTTCATTTTGGCAACGGAACTGCAGACAATTGAGACTGCTAAATGCTTTCCTCGCCCCCCCCCCCGCCCTATCCAGAATGCAAGATTAGCAAGGATTGAGGGGAAAGTGGGGGGTAAATCCTCTTTCCATGACATAATTAATTAGTTCCAAAAATGAGCAGCATGCTCACAAATAACTCATGTACACCAGGGATGGTTACTACTCCCTCATGTGCTATGGTGGTGGATGGTAAGGGAATTGTTCTTAGATGCTTCAGAAAGACGTACTAGTGAAAGGCAAATCTCAAAAGTGTGCATGGATGGATACTTAAACAGAAGCTTATCCACTGCATTCTGGGGCTACGTAAACAGTCTTAAGACAGAGCCGGTGAAGACTTTCATCCTGAGTATGCTTACCCGGGAATAAGTCCTATTGAAATAATTTCTATAGAGATATAAATCAGGCAGTGGCATCATCCCCTCCAGTCTACCTGCCATTTTGTGAGGTGGCAGTCGTTTGGAAAGTGCAGTTCTCCATGGACTGAGGCCTTCACCCTGTTGGCCTCTCTGCCAAGAAGTTGGCTGTGGACCCTGCCTCATCTGTCTTGCTCCAGGTTCGACAGCATTCCTTCTGCGACTTCCCGTAAGGCCAAATGTTTCCCCTTCCCAGCTTTTCCCAAGCACACAACAGATGATGACTCTCCCCATGTCAACTCCTCACATGGTCCTTTCCCATCAGGGGACCTGGGTAGGGTGGCCACTTGTGAATTGCCAAAAAAAGAGGGAATGCATCACTGAAAAAGAGGACACCGATTTGCATAGCGTAGGCCTATCAGAAATAATCATTATAATTTAAATAGAAATTCAGTCCATCTCACCATAGTGGGGAAGACCCACTCTTATGGGTCACTATGTTTAATCTGGAATTGGACAGTGCAGCCCTTCAAACAGAGGACAGTCCTCTGGCAGCCCAATAAAGGACTGTCTTCTATAAAGGAGGACACATGTCCACCCTAGACCTAGGCCAAGTGTGGGCAGAAGGTAGATCTCCAGATGCTTGGGACTTCCGGTCCCAGAAGCCCCTGCCAGCATAGCTAATGATCAGGAATGCTGGGAGTTGAAGTCTAAAACATCTGGAGATCTACTTTCTGCCCACTCCAACCTAGGCTAACCAACAGAAGAATGCTCATTCATAGCCTCACTTGGCAAAGGCTCGAGCAAGTCTAAAAGGGAGTGAGTAGATGCACAGTCAGCCATGCCCAGCAGTGCTTTTGTCTCTGAGGTTTGTGTCCCTTGCACACTTTTGTTAAAAAGTATTTGAGTATAAACTACCGACCTGTACCCACCACACCAATTGTGAATTGGCGCATGGCTGTATTATCACACGAACATAAGCACTGTGCACAGTCCAAACAAGAATTGCTCGGGGCCCCCCCCACACACACACAACAGCTGCTGTTTGACAGAGGAGGGAAGCTGCTTTTGGGGATCAGGGGATGATTGTTGGAACCATAACGTGCAGTTTGTCTCAAATAAACTGAGCAAAAAGCGAATAGATCCACAAAAGGGAAGACCCCTATCATTTCATGGACTGAATCATCCCTATATATTCGATGGAGAGGACTGCAGTAGAGGCAGCTTAGGGGAGGCTGTGGAAGAGGGCTGATGAAAGCAGAAACTGATCAGACTCTTGACTTCTTTATGGCAGTTGTCCAACACTTTTTGACCCAAGATCTTCCTCAAGGGCAATGGGACTTCATGTGTCTTATTCTTGCACTCAGGGCTGGTGTCAAGAGTAGGCATGATTGGGTACCTGCTGAGGGCCCGCGTCCCAGCAGGGGCCCACTGGCAGGAGCTCCCTGGAGTTGCCCCTCCTCTTCACCACTGCAACTTGCTTATTTGCCTGCCTGCTGCTCTGGCCCAGACAATGTTGAGAAGAAGGAGTGGTAGATGCCACTGCCTACTTGCTCACTGGTTTTCTGCTTGTCAAGCCAGCAAGTGGTAGCAATGATGAGAAAGACCACGAGGAGCGGTTAGTGACAATGGCGGTGAAAAGGTAGACTTAGTGAGGGAGGCAACCCACTGAGGGTGCCGTCAGAAACCCAAGGGCCTAAAAAATCTGGAGCCAGCACTACGTGTACCTCAGTTTAAAAAAAAAAACCAAAACTCACTGAGACACATATATATGTTCTTTTTTGTTGTTGGTAAGGCCTGCGATCTATCTTATTCTACATGGGAGCTGGCTATGCATGTGTATAAATCCTGCTATTAGGTTGTCAATGTTTTTAAAACAGTTTGGCTGTCACAAACAGATGTAATGTTCCAGCTTGTCTTTCTAGACAGATGTAAAATTATACTGAAATGTATGAAGGATTTATGTGATAATTAAATGACAATAATAATGAGGCCATTAGCTTTGGAGGGTGGATTATTTATTTAAGTTTGGCTTTATTGAGAATGCCTTTTCATAAGGAATCTCTGGTTTCAAGTGCTTTTCAATTAAAATATAAAATCCTTTGGTGTGGCATTTCCCATGCATATCCCATATATAGAGGTGAATATTTGCATATGAAAATTTGATTAAAACTCTATTAGGTCCTTTCTGGTGTTTCTTTTTTTTCATATAGTTACATTTTAAAATTATTTTCTTTGCCTTGGGGTAATCCATTTGAGGTATCAAGTAGAGGTGCTATTGAAATTTGTTAATAGCATTCAGGTTCCATCAATTCTGAATATTGTTCCAAAAATTCAGTCGTTTTAGTGAATCTGCTATACACACGGACTTTGCGTTCTTAAGTTTTAGTGTTTTCAATGCCACATCAGTAAGCATTCTATATTTTCTGCAATATCTGTTCTTCTCCAAATCACTTTCTGAAATCTCACTTCAGCACACAATAC
This sequence comes from Shinisaurus crocodilurus, assembly GCA_021292165.1. Classification (NCBI taxonomy): domain Eukaryota; kingdom Metazoa; phylum Chordata; class Lepidosauria; order Squamata; family Shinisauridae; genus Shinisaurus; species Shinisaurus crocodilurus. The sequence goes on from CM037879.1 coordinate 18,254,194, forward strand.
CATCATTTTGTGTCTCACAAATTCTATTGAGAATGTTTACTACCCAATTTACTTCTGTTTCATTCGTGTTAAGACTACTGCCGGCTCCAGGTTTTTGAGGGCCCTTGGGCAAGACAACCTCAGTGGGTCCGCTCCCTCACTGTCTCTACCTTCTCACTGCCATTTTGAACAAGTGGCCTTCTTCCTCATCCTCTTTCTCATCAGTGCTACCACTTGCTTGCCTGACAGACAGAGAGCTAGTGAGCAACAGAAATATCGGAAATTATTGGTATTAATCTAGAGGTCTGTCCAAAACTAGCATTGCTATCAATAATGGAGAAAGTTATTTGTGACCAAAATACGAAGGAATTAATTGTAAACTTGTTAACTGCGGCTAGGCTAATGATGATAGAGAGAAAATGGAAAGTACAACATGTCTTTTTGATTACTGATTGGTATAAGGAAGTATGGGATATAGCCCTAAATGATAAATTAAACCTGTAATATCAAAATGCAAAAAGGGACAGTTAAAGAAAAATAATTTTATGGATATTTGGAATCAATTATTAGAGTATATATTAATAAAGGGGAAGCGGAGTATGCCTTGTCAGGATATGTTATATTTTTGGAATATGGAAGGTAATTAATTAACGGGATGGAAGTATGACAATTGGTCCCTAGGAGAGTGGGGGGTGGGATGCACTTTATGATTTTGTGTATACAGGTTTAGTTGTGTGTTTTTGTCATATTGTGTTGTATTTAGGTTTTATAAAAATTAAATATACTATATTTTTTTAAAAGAAAGAGAGAGAGCCAGTGAGCAAGTAGGCAGTGGCAGCTGCAGCTCCTCCTCCTCACCACCGTCATCGTCTGGACCAGACCAAGAGGCAGGTTCTAGGGGCTCTTTTTAGTGGGGCCCTACTGGGGTGTGAGGCCTCGGCAGGTACCCAAGCATGCGTGCTCTTGACACCAGCCCCGGTTAAGACTATGGAAGAAGTGCTCAGACTACGAAACCCACAATGAAGTGTGATGATGATAGAAACATTTGGTACGATGCAACCATCAGCGGCAACGTACGTGTAAGGGTCCTAAATTAAAGAATGATTGAGAAAGCAGCTAATCACGGGATTGCATAAGCAGCTGGCAAAGTTCTAAATTGCCAGTGGGACAACAAAAAATCTGTTTCATGGATCTGGAAAAACTGAGTTGACGATGGGATTCCTCCGTTCCTATCTACCAGGAATGCATGACAAGTTCCACAAAGGCATCAATTCAGTATTTTTGTTTGCTTTTTAAATCGTACGCTTTCTTTAGGGGCGCAGTATCTTCATGTGCGGCGTAGAGATTTGATAAATAAAAAATAAGTCTAATTATATGATTTGTAACTTTTGTCATCATTTAAAAAAAAATAAAAAAATACACCTGCTACAAATGCCAATACTGGTGACACACATGCAAAGACAAATATTAACTTCACATGTATGGATACAGTAGGAGCACCATCCTGCCAAAGTCAAGCACGAAGTACCATTGATTTCAATGGGAAAGTTAACACTTGCTGAACAATGCAATCCTATGCATATCTACTCACAAGTAAGCCCCACTGAGTTTAATGGGAGTTACTCTCAGATAAGTATATATAGGACAGCAGCCTATATCGCTCCCATTGAAATCAACGGAGCAACAAGTGCTTATCGTTGGGCGGATCATGAAGATATTTGGTGCTGCTCTCCTGCCATTGACTTCCTAACACAGGAGTGGAGAACCTCAGGCCTGCGGGCCAAATCCTGCCTCCTGGGGTCCCAATCAGGCATGCCAGGGGTGTCCAGATGGCCATGCCCCCCTTTCCCCCAACTACCTATGGTTTGGTTGTTTCCCGGCTTTTCTGCAGTTTCTTCTTCATTCTAAAAGGTCGAAATGCCTCTCCTAAGGCTCAGTTGCTGGCAGTAACAGTGTTAAGCTAAAATCTGCTGGTATTTTTGGTGTTTGGGCCCCCGTCCCCTTTTGCCTTTGCTCCACCCACCACTGGAACGCGGGCCCCAAGAGGTTCTCCAAAATTGAATTGAGCCCTCAGACTGAAAGAGGTTCCCCACCCCTGTTTTAAAGCTACAAATACTGCACAACCCCCAGCCAAAATTAAGCTACGTATATTAGGGCGCAGTCCTATGGCTGCCTGACCTTGTCTGGGGGGGGCGGATAGGATAGGTCGGAGTCCCCACTGGAACCTCGGAGGTCGCGGTGCAGACTCCATCTGTGGAGTGCCACACACCCCACGCTCGCAGCCGGTGCGGTTCTTTCCATGCCAAGCTGGTGCAGTTCTTTCCATGCCAGCTGGGATCTGAAGATGGAAGACTGTCTTCGGTACTGGTGTGTGTGTGTGTGTGTGTGTGGGGGGGTCGTTTCAAGGGGCCGGGAGGGGAGGAGCAAGGCACTGCCATCCTCCGTGGAATCCTGGCAGTGCCTCTGCCTCTCCTCCTCACGAGCAGGGGGGAAAACATTTAGATAGCTGAAATCGGCCATCTAAATGTTTTGGAGGGCAATGGGAGTACCGCCATGCTCCTCCCCTCTTCCATCGGATGCCCATAATCCTCCAGGTTCAGAGGGTTATGGGTACCCACATTGGATGGGCCTGCTCAGGACTGCAATCATATGCACACTTACTGGGGAGTAAGCCCCCTGAACTCAATAGGGTTTACATCTGAGTAAACACATGCATGGGATTGTGCTGCACTCTACACTGATGTCAAAAGAATTTATTTATGCAGTGGCTTAACTCAATCAGACTTAACTGGGGTTAGCGTTATCTGAATCAGGACCACTTCCACATGTATAGAATGAGATTGGGTGAAACTCTATGATGGTCTTGCTGTGACCTTTCTTTGCCTGTACCGAGGGGTACAAGCAACTGAGTGTTCCACTCACGCTAATGGCTGATGAAAGAGCATTCGCTGGTTGTGCTGAAGGGTGCAATGTCTAAGACATGAGTAGACGTTCTGGTGGGAAAAAATTAATTTTTCAACAAAGGAGACATGAGGGCAAATAACTCATTTGAAAGATTTAAAAAAAGGTTAATTGACTAATAGGCAAATAGGATTAAATATTAACATGTGGATTACTTCAATATGGCTCTACAATACTAGCGAGGGTTTAAACTCAGTGATGATTTTGGGGTAAAAGGAGATGGAAGTGGAAGAGAAAGGATGAAAATGAAATTACAGCAGAAAATGAGACAGAATATTGGGAGGGTATAATAAATGCCAACATAAAGAAAGTGATTTAGCACAGGAATTGAATGTGCTATGGGCAAGCCATAATTGCCTGGGGGTTCAGGAACCTGCAAAAACCTGTTTGATCAGAGATTATATTGGGACAAACAAAATGGGGGTATGAACTGCATAGGGGTGTACATTCATCTAGAACAATAAAAGAGGATGTGTGCCTATCTGTCTGTCCGTCTGTCCATCAGGGCAATAGCACCAAGACTGTGAAACTTAGACACCTGAAATTCGGCCTGCATACTAAGGGCACCCTATGGGTTTGTACTTCAGGGTTATTCTGTTTTTAAAATGCATTGATTGATTTTAGTTCATTGAAATGTGTCCATGTGGTTGAACTCTGCAGTAACATCTTGAGCCACTAGAGGCAGACTTCCCTAACCAGCCCATAGCTTTGTACTCCATACAGTTTGAAGCCAGGGAGATTAGTAGGTCAAGGAACACAGTTATACAACTTCCCCTACCCCCCTGCTGTGGGGCAGCCCCACCCAGAGGAATGGACTGGGCAGACCCACCCTCTCAGGGGACTATAGGAGTACACCATGGTAGGGGCTGGGCCTAGGGATGACGGTGGACATGGCTTCACTCAGATGGGATGGGTACAATGGGCTGGTTCACACAATCAAAACAAGGCTTGTTGTGAGCCATGGTGCATGCTGGGTGTGATTTGCATAATCATCGCCTGGCTGTGGTGTATCGTGTCATCCGAACCTGGGCGGCATGGCTTGTTGGAGGGTTAAACGATCCTCAAAAAACCCCTACAACAGCCCATGGGTAATTTGAGGGTTGTTTAAGGAGCCTTTTCTGTGGAGAAATTGGGTTGGTAGTTGAATTTATACTTTAGATCACTAACAGGATCAGATGATGAGTTTTTATCATTTTCAATATTGCGGAGTAGATATCAGTTATCAACTAGTGCTGGGTGGCAATATATTCAACTACAGCACCTCTTGGTGTCTATATATATGGGCCATCAGCGATGAGTGCTTCAGCACCTCCTATACTGTTGGAGGAATTACTGTCTCCCACTGAGGGTATTCGGAGAAGGGCCTCCTTTGAAGATCTTAGTGCATGGGCAGGATAGTATGGGATAGTACGGGAGGTGAGTATCTCTGTATTGGATATAGCTTTAAATGAACATGCAGAGGTGAAAAGCAAATAAAGCTCAGGTGCAATAGGAGAAAAAAGAGAAAAGGAAGGAAGTGCTGTGGGGAAGGAAGCTGTGGTACGAAAACGTATAATGAATATCTCAGATTTTTCTCCTAAGAATCAGTGACTTCTCTCTGCTTCTACAGCCAAAGCTTCTCTACCTCCGCTCCATTTTCAGAGAATCTTCTCCGATATCTCGAGACTTTGTCAGATAATCACCAGGCCTCTTGTTATTAGCTCTTCATCAGATGATATCTTCCCCCTGCTTCAGAGATACCAATCCTTAATCATCTGAGAGAGTGTATTTTGCCACTAGCACTGCAAAAACTCCCAGAGCGTCGGCGCTGCTAGAGCCAGCCCTTTTCTTGGTTGGGTGCAACAGATTGTTTCAAATCCTTAACACCAGTGTCGCAGTATTAAGCTGTCAGTTCTCAGCATTGTTTGTCACAGTTGCCTGTCCGTTACTTGAAGTGTTGGCTGTTTTCATGCCACTGGAACAGGGCACAATCGCATGGAGTATGCCTGATGCTGCAGCCGTCTAGTCTGCGTGCCACTCTTAACAGCTGCCGAGGGCTGCAGAAAAATCACCCTGAAGACTAGAGGCTGTATCATAATCGGCTCACATCATTGACCCATAGAAAATATTCTTCTGATGGCTACCCTGGAAATATTTCTACATTGAAAGGTGTGATTTACATTTATAAAATATTTGTTTTGTTTATTGGTTTAAACTACTTACGGTATATACCACTTGATATCACAAGATCTAGGGCTGTTGCAGAAATCCACAATGGATTCAAACAGGTTCAGATATCTATGAATCCAACCTGCATATTCCTGCAGCACATCATTTTTTTCCAGGTCGTGTTGAATTTTTTTTTTTTTACTTGCTGGGGCGGGGGGGGATTTCCACAAGACTATTAAGACTAATGCACACTTGCAGAAGTGGAACGAAATTCCTGTACATCCCTTTAAAAAAAGTCTGATTCCATCAATGAATAGACAATGGGACAAAAGGCGCCTGACAATCTGTGAAACGGAATGGATTTAACAAAACCCTTACGTCCCTTGTACGATCTCTAAGGGTGCAATCCTATGGCCACTAGACACTGTCTAGATGGCCATAGGATAGGTCAGAGTCCCAGCTCCGACCTTGGAAATGTGTTCCGAGGTCAGAGCTCAGATCCCGACCGTGGAGCACCCTCCTTCCACCCTCACAGCTGGCACGGAGGGGCTGGGGGGTGTTCCGAGGGAGAGAAAGGGGACGAGTGAGGCTCTGCTGAGATATGTTGGGACTCAGCCCCACCTCCTTGTGAGCAGGGGTAAAAGACATAGACGGCCGAAATCGGCCGTCTATGTCTTTTGCAGGGCAGGGGAAGCGCAGCAGAGTTCGGGGGGTTATGGGCAGCCACATTGAATAGTGCCACCTGCGGTTTACATAAGAAATACATAAAATACAATATAAAAGCCAATATAAAAAACAATATAAACTAATACATACATTAAAAACGTTACAGAAACAGTAAAGCAGAGTACTGCGATTATGTAAGCCTGAGTAAACAGGTGCATCTTCAAGAGGTGTCTAAAGTTCACCACAGTTTCCATCCCTCGGACCATATGTGGGAGAGTGTTCCAGAGGGTGGGTGCCACTACCAAGAAGGCCCGCTTACCTGCCTTTACTTGATGACATGCTTTTAGTCATGGGGTGACCAACGAGGCTTCCTCAGAAGATCTCAGGGATTGATTTGGTGTATATAGGAGAAGACGGTCTGCAAGGTATCTTGGTCCTGAGTTATCTAGGGCTTTGAATGTCAACAACAAAACCTTGAATATGGCTCAGTAGCTAACTGGCAGCCAGTGCAGTTCTTTTATATAGGTGTAATATGTGTATAGCCAGGTGCTGCACTAAGCATCCTAGCTGCTATAGTCTGCACTAGCTGCAGCTTCCGAACTAGCTGCAAGGGCTGCCCCACATAGTACACATTTCAGTAATCTAATCATGATGATCAAGAAATAAATAAAGAAATAAATAAATATGTATGTGGGGCAGCCTCTACTTTATGATACTCATCCTTGACACACCACTTTCCTTGGAGGGAGCATTTTAAAAATTGTCTTGATGTTGAGATGATTACAGACTCATCAAGAGCAGCTAAAATGTCAATTGTGATATATTGGAAAAAGAAAGTAACACCAGTTCTCTAAGATTGGTTCTATAGATTTTGGGATATAGCTATAATGCATAAACGTACATATTATCTTCAGGGTCCTGAAAACCAAACGTATGCAAATCAATTGATAAGGTAATGGTGATTTTTTAATTAATTTCTGGAATGATAAATTTAAAGCTGATGTACGTCTCTACCCACTGTTCATGTTACTCTAAGGTATCAATCTCCTTTGTAGTTCTTTCAGACTTATCTGTCTTGAAACATGGTTTTGAAAATATACTGTGGATGTATTGCTAAGAGTCCTGAAGTCCTGTTCTTTTAATATGCAACGGAATTCTCTTGTTCTGGTCTTTATATAATGGAAGCTCGTAATGTGAATATGTGTCAAATATCTTTTTTTTAAAGTGTGTATTCTTTTGTAGAGTAACTTTAAAAAGATGGTCTTGATGAAACCTTGTATAGCATTGTAGCTAAGAGGCTGAGCTGCAAGCAAGGAAGTCCACAGCTCAAATCAGAGCTGGCCCAAGACATTTTGCTGCCTGAGGCAAAGGACAAGATGGCACCTTCTCCCATTCGAAGTACAAAAGACTAGCAGTTGAATCTTTCTTCCACACTGGTGATGGAACAGCATCCTCCCCTACACCTGAGGGCATCAGGCTAACTTAGGGAGTGCAGGGCAGATCCTGTGGCATACAAGCTCTCTCCTCCAACACCTTGCTGCCATCTCTGCTGCCTGAGGACAACCGCCTCACTCTGCCTACTGATAGGGCTGGCCCTGGCCCAAATCTCCCATCAGTCACGAACTCATTAGGTGGCCTTAGGCAAACCACTCTCTCTCGCAGCCTCAGTCTCCCCATCTGCAATATTGGGGATAATAATACTGCCTCAGCTTGTGAAGTTGCAGGGGTGCAGAACATTCTTGGAGCGGGAGACCCAATTACCTGCCCCCTTGGGCCCTCCAAGTAGCATGCCTACTGACATCATCCAACCCACCCATTTTTACTTTCTCCATGTTGAGAAGTCGCATGGACTTCCATTCATTTCCTCAGCGTCGAGAAAGGAACTCAGCCAGTGATGGAATGAGCATCCTCTCCCTCCAGCGCCAGCTGAGTCCCCAGGTCTGTGCACTGCTTGTTATCCTGATGGGCTTGGTCAGCCGAGTCTGATGCCTTTCTCACCATCCCCATTGGGGGTGTCAAGAGGTGCACGGAGGAAAACTCAGCCAGAGCTAGGAGGAGGAGCATCCTCTCTTTCCAGTGCCGCCTGACTGAGTTCTCTGCTGCTCATATCCCCACCAGTCTCTCCGATCTGATTGTTCTGCACAGAATAATACTTTTGGGGTCCTACTATGTGTTTCAGTGGGAGAGATTTACGGTCCAATCCTAAACCTTTTTTTACTCCAGAGGAAGTCCGATTGAGTTCAGCAGTACTTACTCCCTTGTAAGTGCCCATACGTTTGCAGCTTCGAGCACATCCTATTGTAATCAATGGGATGTAAAAGTGCTTCTCTTTGGTGAATCATGTCCCGAATTTTTAAATCACCCAAGTTCCTTAAAAAAAAATAAAGAAGGTGCAGTCTTCACCTAAAAGAATCCTTTCAGTTGCTATTAAAAGAAGAAAGATGTACATGATGTATCCTTTAAAACATACCAGGCTTCCCTAACATGGTGTCCTCTGGATGTGTTGGATTACAATGCTGTCTGGTGATGGTGTGGGTTGTGTAGTCCAACACAGCTGGTGGGCATCAGGTTGGAGAAAGCTGAAAGATACCATATTATAAAGCCAGGCATTCAAATATGCCTTTCCATTTCTGCTGAATTTCTCCTGTCTGCCCCTTGACAGTATGTCATCTTGGATAGGTCTCTGCCTTAACCTTCCACTAGCCTGGGGGTGTTGGCAATGTGGATTGACACCACCTTGGAAGGATGTGCATTTCACTAGTAAATAGAGAATTATTGACACTAGATATGGTGCCCTGTCAACACTCCCTAGCATATTACTGTGTGGTGAACCTCTTCTAATAGGTTCGTACCCTGGAACGAACGCCACTTCCAAAATATATGTTGGCATCCTGCCAGATTATATTACACCAATATTCTTACACTTAATATCAGCAAACTTCAAAGGCTGATTTGGGGCCCGGTATTTGGGGACTCCCCATTGCTATTTGATCCCCGAAGTCTGCCTTTGACATCAGCGCACACATTCAAAAGATAAAAGCTGCACGTGCCATCTTCTGTGACTGGTATACTATCAATTAAAAGATTAACCATTTATTTTAATTTCACTGATTTTTTTAAAATGAGCTCATGATTAAGATGATAAATTATATAATTAAATGACATTACACAATGTAATCATATTTTGAAATTCAGAATTTCCTATCTCAGTCATTAGAAAACTCAAGCTCCATGGGTATGATCCTTCCCATTGCAGTTGCAGTACCCATGAGCAGAGGGTACAGCACATTACAAAAGACCTACACAGGACATAGATTCATAGATTCATAGATCATAGAGTTGGAAGGGGCCTACAAGGCCATCGAGTCCAACCCCCTGCTCAATTCAGGAAACTAGAGGAGGGATCTTCCATCCAAGTAACAACCAGGCCTGACCCTGCTGGGCTTTCCATGCTCAGACTCACAGAGAGAGGGGGGGGCGGTTCACATGAGATGGGAACCACAGGGGAGCAGAGGCCCCCCACAGTTCCCGTGTCATGCAAATGCCAGCCGGGGGCACCCCCGCAGGATGGCCGCATGTGGGAAGCACAGAAAGTCACCATGGGCGGTAGAGGGGTAAGCCCCTGCCGTGAGAACAGTGGGCAGCCCTCCTGTGGGAGCCTCCCGTGGCTGCACAGAGGTGGCAGCCCAGAGCGGGCAGAGCTGTGGCCGCTCCGGCCTGTAGGGGCAAATGGCCCTGCTGGGCATCCTGAGCTGCGCCCCCTAGCGCTGGGAGGCCCGCGCTGCGGTGCGGGGACTGCTGGCTCCACCGCGGTCCGCCCATGCATGCGGGGCACATGTTGTCTGCGGCGCCCCGCCAGACCCTGTGGACGGCCCCGTGGTGCCCCCCCCCACTCGCCGCCTGGGTCATATGAACTTGCCCAGAGAGATGGATCAGAACCACTGCTTGCATTTTTGGACTCTCCTTGGGGTCATGATTAAGGGGACTTTCTTAAAGCCACACTTCCAAAAATTACAAAATGCAACACTGGGCAGAGCTGGCGTCACAGGTTGATATCATTGGGCACCTGACAAGGACTCACCCTCAAGCAGGGGTCCACTGAAAAGAGCCCCCTGGACTTGCTCCTCCTCTTCACCATTGCAACTTGCTTATTGACCTGTCTGTCACTCTGGCCCAGACCACGGTGGTGGTGAGGAGGGGAGGAGGAGCAACAGCAGATGCCGCTGCTGACTTGCTCCCTGGCTCTCTGCCTGTCGAGCAAGCAAGCGGTTGCAATGATGAGAAAGAGAATGAGGAGCGAGAGCAGCTGGTGACCATGGTGGTGAGAAGGTGGACTCCCTGAGGAAGGGGGCCCATGGAAAAAGTCTTGCCCAAGGGACCTCAGAAGGCTGGAGCCAGCCCTGCGCATATATGGCGCAGTGGGGCCTAGTCCCTCCCCTCTTCCCAGTGCATGGACACAGGAGCAGGTCATGCATCAGGGCAGCCCAAGAGATGGGATAGTTTTGTGCACTCCCCATTTCCCCATCCAGCTCTACCCCTCTGCTCCGGCACAGGCCTTCCATTCCCCGTGTACATCAAGGGTGGTGGTGGAGAAACAGGAGCCCCCCCCCATCTCTCTGTGAGTGCCTTGAGGTGAATGCCGGAAGTTGATTATGCACCGTATGAAGAGGTACTTTTTAAAGAGTAGGCATGGCGAATTCCTAGCCCATCTTCACCTTATGGCTAGCTTATCACACTTCCTGAGGGTGAAACAAGATGTTATAATAATAATAATAATAATAATAATAATAATAATAATAATAATAATAATAATAATAATACTGGGGCATCACCAAAAGAAGAAGAAGAAGAAACGTTTCATTTGATTCTCCCCACCACCCTCGTAATGCATGGTAGGGCAACCACTGACCCTCTAGGCCTAATTTCATGTGGCTTTCAGCCTATTTTCAAAAGCTCTCTGTGTAGGGATGCTTGAGAAATTCATTTCAATTTGGTTTTGATCAGGATTTACCCAGTTTGCATCTTCTGGACTGAACACAGTCTCGGACGCAATCTGCAGTCAAAGTCTGTCCATTTCTGGACACACACCCCCCCAATGTGACTCATGGACCACCCAAAAAATGAACTCAACAGCAGGCGTACATTCGAAAAATGCTCATGAAAAAAAGCGTACTTTTGAAAAATGCGCACAAATGCACTTCAATCAGTAGGGAGAAGGAATGTGTACATTTCAAAGATGTGCACAGTTGAGGTGTACATTTGGAAACCTATGCACGAAAATATGCATGGATCTTCGTGCGAGGAAAACCAGCAATGCTCGCAATCTGATATGGACTCGAAGCGGACTGAGCTTAGAGATGGAATTCGGAGACCTTCGGTGAGCTCGAGTTATGCTGATTCACACGTCCCTATAAAAGACTGCGCGTGTTCAGACCACCCCCTGCTGGCTTTGGCCCCATCCACTGCTGATGTGTGGCCTCTGACAGATTACCCACGAGGGAGCATGGTGTCAACAGAAAAAGGGTCGCTCACCCCTGCCATAACGTCTAGTTCAACTTATTTCATGTTCTGGTTTCATCACAATAATTGTTTCCCTACTAATGGCTGCTGGTTCAACGGTGTAGGGAAATGTTCAATGTAACGATTTCAGTGTAAGGTGAACTACACTTTACGGAAGGAGAAGGGACACACAGCTGCTTTTTTTTTTTAAGTGACAGATGTTTGTTGTAAGATCTAAGTCATGGGTGGGAGACCTGTGGACCCCTCCCAGATGTTGTCAGACTGCAACTCCCATCATCCCTCACCACTGGCTCTGCTGGCTCGGGCTGATGGGAGCTGTAGTCCAACACCCTCTGGAGGGCCACACAAGTTGCGCGCCCCTGATGTAAGTATTTTCCAGACATTTGATGAATGTTTGAGCAGGGTGCAGTATCGTGGCAGAAGGCTCCATCCCTTTGTCCTGACATATGAAAGCTCTACCCCTCCACCACAGCCTATGCAGGCTCCGTCCTGGACATCATTTGAACATCTGAAATGAGCTGGAACACATACACTTGTTCAGATCATATGTTGAAACAAATGTGTGTAGGCTGAGGGCAGATCCTGCCAGCCCAGCCCACCCCCGTCCCCCAAAGTTCACTCTACTCAGAAAGAATACATGAAAAGAGTTCCACCTGTAAAGGGTAACTCTGAGAAAATGGTTGGGAGTTTGGGCTCTGGATCCTGTCTGGAGAATCTGAGCTTTGACTTCATTTAAACAAACAAACAAAATTTCTAGCTGCGGCGATATGCTCAAAGTATGCCAACAGCATTTTTGTTTGGCTGAGATAAAAAGTATTGCTTAAAGACACCATAAACAAAATAAGTGGAATGCTTTAAAAAAAAAATCAATCAATTCCGCTAATAATGAAAGAGTTGATAATTTCAGAAGATAGTTTCAATGGAAGAAAAGCTTGCACAATGCGTTCTATTCTAAACTAAATGATTTTAAATTATTTAAGTGGGCCTAATGTATTTTATTTGAGGGGAAAACACTTCCAAGATTCAAATGCTGCTCTTCTTGATGTCTATAATCACATTTCCATTGACGTTCTTCTGGAGCAGGATCAGCCTTGTCAGAAGATTACTAATGTTTTTTACAACTTGGAAGGCCTGTGTCTGACATAGCCGGGACTCCAAAGATGTCATTCCGCTAACGCAAATTACATTGCATTAGTGTAAGGAACCTCTAGTGCAGTGCCTATAGTGTTAGCGGGAAGGCTGCCCAGTCCAAACCCAGTATAAAGAGGAAGAACCATCAGAAGGAAGACGTGGGCCTGGAAGTTGCCCATCAGCAGCACCTAGACAGCAGACTGAGCAAGGCGCACAGGTCATCTGGTCACAGTCTTCCACATTATGGTGGAATATACTGTATTCCTATTGAAATTATAATAATTATTTCTAAATTTGCATCTATACATATACATTAGTATATGCACATTTTATGCAAATATCTGTCCTCATTTTTGTGATGTGTGTCCTCTTTATTTGTCACACAGGGGAGGGCCAGGATCTCTTCTCAATCATCCCAGTCTGCAGGACACAGAATAATGGGCTCAAGTTTCAGGAACCTAGATTTGGGCCAGTCACTGACTCTCAGCCTAACCTATCTCACAGGGTTGTTGTGAGGATAAAATGGAGAGGAGGAGGAGGAGGATTATGTAATCCGCCGGGTTCCTTGCAGGAAAAAACGGCGGGGTATAAATATAATAAAATAAAATAAATAAATAAATAAATAAAATAAATAAATAAATAAATAAATCAATCTCTGGATACAATTCACCTCACCTTTGAAGTTGTGAGGATACTTGCAGAAGAGTTTCCAAAGATGCGTGTAACAGTTGGGAAGTCTTATGAGTAGGTACTGGAAAAAAGCTAGCCTGCGCTATACCACTGCTCTCCATATTTGCCTATGGAAAGTAGGGTTGTCATTCACATGAGAGCGAATCTGTGCAGAGAGCTCACAGACAGTGAAACGGCTTTTGGAGGATGAATAAGTTACAATCATTGAATCTGAAAAGGATGCATACATCCCTGGTTAAAGCTTGACAGGTATTTCCAGTCTCTGAATCCATGTTTGCTGACACCAGCTGTTAATGGAGATCTATCCTGGGCTGAGCATAAAGAGATGAGCCACCTCATCTTTTTGACAGTTTGTTTCTTTGTCTTTGCTGAAACTGTCATGGTGCTTGTGCACAACTGGCTGGCCCTATATTGCCAACATCATTAGGCTGAGAGCCAGTGTGGTGTAGTGGTTAGCGTTTTGGACTGGGACACAGGAACAGGGCCTGCATCAAGGAGACGCACCTGCCAGGAGCCCACAGCCAAACAGGGCCCCACTGACAGGAGCCCCTTGGACTTGCTCCTCCTCCTTACCATTGCAGCTTGTGTGTTCACCTGCCTCTCACTCACGTCCAGACAACGGTGGTGGTGAGGGGGAGGAGGAGCAGTAGATGCCACTGCCTGCTGGTTCACTGGCTCCCTGCCTATCAGGCAAGCACGTGGTGTCAGTGATGAGCAAGAGAGTGAAGAACAATAGCCGCTAGTGACAATGGTGGCAAGAAGGTAGATTCAGTGAGGGAGGAGCCCCGTTGATGATGCCTTGCCCAAGGGTCCTCAAAAACCTGGAGTTGGCATTGCTCAAGAGACCCGGGTTCTAGTCCCTGTTCAGCCATGAAGCTCACTGTGTGACTTTGGGGCAGTCACTGACTCTCACCCTAACCTACCTCACAGGGTCATTGTGAGGATAAAATGGAGAGGAGGAGGATCAGGTAAACCACCTTGGTCTCCTTGGATATAAATGTAACAAACAAACAAACAAACAAAAATAAATCATACACACATGGGTATTCTCCAGTCTGCTCATCACTTTACCCCTATTGTATTGGTAATTGGTCTTCAGCTAGTGGGTGGTGCTCTGGCCTAAACTGGGTTGCATCAGTCCTTCTGCCGCCATTTTGTTGTTGTTTGGGTTTTCTTAAGAGAAGGAGGAATACAGAAATAGAAAATAAGCAAGGGGGATGTAGGATCATGCTGCCTTGTACCAGCTGTACAGACCTATTTGTCCATTTGGCCCAGTGTTGTCTATTTTGACTGGTTCTCGAGGGTCTCAGGCAGAGGTCATTCCCATCTCGTACAACTTGATCCTTTAAACCGAAGATGCCAGGGATTGAAGCTGGAGGGACATTCTGCATGCAAAGCATGTGCTCTACCACTGAGCTATGGTTCTTCCAACTCAAAGAGTGCTTATCAACGGTTCCTTCTCAAACTGGGGAGAGGTAACGAGCGGGGTACCACAGGGCTCGGTCCTGGGCCCGGTGCTCTTCAACATTTTTATTAATGACTTGGATCAGGAGGTACAGGGAATGCTTATCAAATTTGCAGATGACACAAAGTTGGGTGGAACAGCTAATACTCTGGAAGTCAGAAACAAAATTCAAAGTGACCTCGATAGGCTGGAGCGCTGGGCCGAAAACAACAGAATGAAATTTAATAGGGATAAATGCCAAGTGCTGCACCTAGGGAGAGGAAACCAAATGCAGAGTTACAGAATGGGGGACACTTGGCTTAACAATACTACAAGTGAGAAGGATCTTGGAATTGTGGTAGATCACAAACTGAATATGAGCCAGCAATGTGATGTGGCTGCAAAGAAGGCAAATGCAATTTTGGGCTGTATTAATAGAAGTATAGCTTCCAAATCGCGGGAAGTGATAATTCCCCTTTACTCGGCACTGGTTAGGCCTCATCTTGAGTACTGCGTCCAGTTCTGGGCACCTCACTTTAAGAAGGACATAGACAAACTGGAGAGGGTTCAGAGGAGGGCAACAAGGATGATAAAGGGACTGGAAACAAGGCCCTATGAGGAGAGACTGAAAGAACTGGGCATGTTTAGCCTTCAGAAGAGGAGACTGAGGGGAGATATGATCGCACTCTTCCAGTATTTGAAGGGATGTCACACAGAGGAGGGCCAGGATCTCTTCTCGATCATCCCAGTTTGCAGGACACGGAATAATGGGCTCAAGTTACAGGAACCTAGATTCCACCTAAACATCAGGAAAAATTTCCTGACTGTCAGAGCAATAAGACTATGGAACCAACTACCTAGGGAGCTGGTGGACTCTCCCACTCTGGAGGCACTCAAGGTGCAGCTGGACAGCCATCTGTCAGGGATGCTTTGACCTGGATTCCTGCATTGAGCAGGGGGTTGGACTCGATGGCCTTGTAGGCCCCTTCCAACTCTACTTTTTTATGATTCTATGAGTCCCTAAAAGACTAACCTGTAAAGTATTTTAAAAATGGGTGGGTCCCATGTTGTCATGAAAGATCATGGAACCCAGATTTGAAAAGGTTGGCCCCAGAGCATGGCTTGAAGGCACATGATACGGCAGTGCAGGGAAGCTCTTGAAGCCTGAGTGCAGTGCTGAACTGGGTTTTAGAGAAGCTCTTCGGTGGGTGTGTCACATTCCAGTGATGGCTGGGGCTAAAGGGAAAAGGGGCAGGGCCAAAGGCAAAAAAGGGTTGGGCTCCAAATACCCAAAATACCAGCATGTTTTAGCTGAAAGCTCTTCCTCCCAGGAACTAAGCCTTAGGAGAGGCATTTCAACCTTTCAGAATGGGGGGGGGGGAACCTATGCAAAAGATGGGAAACCACCAGATGATCAGGGAAGGGATGTGGCCATTGAGAGCACCCTGGTGGGCCAGATTGGGACCCCAGGAGGGCCGGATTTGTCCCGCAGGCCTGAGGTTTCCAATCCCTGTGATACAGTAATGGCGCAAACCTATGCATGTCTACTTAGAAGGAAGTCCCATTGAGCTCAATGGTTCTTACTGCCAGGAAAAGTGTGTATGGGATTGCAGCCCAAACATGCTGTAGGAAGCAGGTCTGTATCTGGTTAGTGTCTGGACAGGAGTCTGCTTGGGAACCCTATATAATACGCCATCTTGAGTTCCTTGGAAGAGAGATGGGCTAGAAATACAATAATAAAAAAGAGTGTTAATGTAATGTAATCATGGACAGTGGCTTAGGGCTGCACTGACAGAGCTGGCCCTGTGAGCTGGGCAAAATGCCTTTAAGATACTACAGAGGGGAGCCTTACTCAGGCCAACCACATCCTCCACTTCCCTCCTTCTTCACAAGAAGCAAAACAGTAATATCCTTCCCCAGGAATTCGATAAACATGCATCCAAAATATCACTGTGAAAAATAGGCTAGAAAGAGATGGAGAATTGCAGATGCACCCTTGCTCTTCCATGTAGAAAAAGATTCCAACCCCTTTACTACACCTGGTTTGTGCAATATGTTGATTTACAGCATGCAACAAATCTTTTCAGCCTAGCTGTGAATTTTAAGTTTGAGAAGCAGGAGAGATCTTTCCAGTGTAAATGCTTTTATTAATAGGAACTGTGCTATTGGACAAAATTAATAACATAACGCTAGCATGCTGCTAAGTTGGTTTTGAAAAATACCTTTAAAGAATATGGATACAGTGGCAAAGTAGCCCCTTGTACAATCTATTTCTTTTGATGAAATGTTTAAAAAAATGTATTATGCTTTCCATTATCATGTGATTTATTTTTATTTTTTAAAAAGAGCCATTCCAAATGCAGTGCTTGTATGTGGCAAACTTTCCACAGAAGCAATTTCTAGTCCTATTCCTGAAGCTCAGAAATGATTAGTTTATTTGACAGACTGGATGCCAGATAGCACTAAATGCCCCCCCCCATTAGTATTAATGAAGATTATCTTTACATAACCCTGTCTACAAGGGTGTTTTCTCTCTCTCTCTCTCTCTCCTGCCCCTACCTTTTTGGTATGCTCTAATAAAATTGTGTAAAAATAAAAGATGCTAACTTAGGAGATGTTACATGCAAAATACATTGCAAGGTCAAATTCAGCCTCAACTTCATCTTTCCTTTTCATTAATGTCTTTGGAAGGAGTCTTCCAGCTCATAGGTGCTGGTGTGCTGGGATTTGATATGAAGATGTGACACCTCATCTTAAATTCCTGAACCACATTTCTTAAGTTGACAGGGATGTCAGGAAGTGTGTCTGATAAGGCTTGCTGTCCTCTCCGAGCTGACTAATCAAACATGAAGTCTTGGCAACAGATAACCAGGTTACAGTAGAACCAAAATGACATTGCATCAACTCCATTTCATAACCTGTAGACACTAGTGCCTATCACCACTCCAGGTTGCTAACATCCTTGACACACAAATGGTATTTTCAGTCTCGGACGTCCCCTTTTAACTCTGTATCTGTCACGGTGGGGTAAATCAGCAGCACATTTGTCACTAAATGTAAAGAACCATTAACTCTCCAGCACTTTGTCAGCCAAAGCATCCTTTGCTTGTGTACGCCGCTCACTGACTGACCTCCCCCGCCCACACCCCTGATATTCTGGCGATTTGCGTAACAGTTCAGTGGCATGAAAACTGGTAATCTAGGGATAATGTTGAAGAAGTTGTTCAAAATTCCATGCAAAACTCTGCCCAGAAGCAGGGGCGGGGGGCGGGGTGGTGGTGGAGAAAGAAAATGGACTGGTGCTTTAAATCTTGGAGAGTTGTTCACATCAATAATGAATTTCAAATAATTTATTCACTTCAGGAGTAAGTGGTTGGCATACAGTCCTTGCAGCTGGTTTGTTGAGATAATTGATTTCCATATAGTTTAAAGATGGGGGGTGGGAAGGGGGAAAAAAAAAAGAAATATATGACGACTACTGTGAGTTTTTGATGGAAGCAATGAATGCCGTATCAGTTTAATTATAGCTCCATCTTTAGCTGACATGGGTTCTTTCCTATTGGAATTAAAATATTCCAGCAACTTGAAATGGAACAGCAATGAATTTTTTATGTCCTTTTACCTAGCTTGTATGCAAGCTCAGGGCACTGTTACAAGCATACTTCGAGCTTTTATCCCACTAGATAGTTAACATGACATGCAAGACCGGTCTGCGTGACATAGATAACTCAGGGGAACAGGAACAGAGTACATGAGAGATATTAGGATTTAGATGCAAACTGGGGGTGGGGGTAGATAAATATAAAATTCTTAGAACTTCTTGTTTAATTTCTAGGACTGGTTCCCTGCCACCATCTTCTCCCCTCCTGTGCATGAAGATTTCTAAATGGTAATCATATTCAGGAAATGAGATGTTCTCTTTTCAGGGTATCAATATGTAAAAGAAAAGGGTGAGGGAATCATTAACAAGATGTAGTACTCATTGAGGCCTATTATGTGTCAACAAGCTAACTTAGGTGATAAAACAAACCTTTTAGCTGAGATGTAGAGATATTAGCTATGGCGATATTGGAAACATATATTTGTGTGTGTGTGTGTGTGTGTGTGTGTGAGAGAGAGAGAGAGAGAGAGGCTTATTGACCACTCCAGTTTAGAGATGTTCTCTTAATATTAATGGAAACAGAGTGAGGTGTGTGTGTGTGTGTGTGTGTGTGTGTGTGTGTACATACACATGCATACATGTGTTACGACTGGCTTCTCTTAACACATCAGCAGTTTCATAGATCATAGAGCTGGAAGGGGCCTACAAGGCCATCGAGTCCAACCCCCTGCTCAATGCAGGAAACTAGAGGAGGGGTCTCCCATCCAAGTAATAACCAGGCCTGACCCTGCTTAGCTTTCCACGCTCAGACAAGCTGAGCCAGCGGGAGCCACAGGCCTGTTGCTTAATCGCACACAGAAATTAAATTGCAGTTTCTAAGACAAGAATATTCAGCTGAAAGTATAGAGAACCAAGCCCACATCAAACTAAGAGAATGCCATCTACATGCTAATTTAATAACGTTTCAAATGTCTGCAAGCAAATGCATCTCTCTGCCTCCTTCACCCTCCTGCTACTGAATGACTATATCTGCAGAAGCAACAGTGGTGCCATCAGAAACCCGAGAGGGATATGATGGATTTGGGGCAGACTTGTGACCTGGAACACAGCTCCCCATAAACAGGGAGAGGATTGGCGTACTGGGCGCTGATGTCATGGCAGCCCTTAACTCTGCCTTGAGAGAGCCTTTTCCATACTGCTGTATCTAGGGGAGCATGTTTCTGAGTTTGGAGCTGTGACTCCAACTTCTCCAATGGCCATCTAGGCTCTGTCTAATGGCCATAGGATTACACCCTGAGCCAAGCAAATCACAACTCAAACGTATCTTCAAAAATAAAGGAAGGTGAGAATATTTGCACTATTACTTCACTTGTCCTGAGTTTCTACCAGTAGAAAGTCCATCTTGATATAAATGTGAAGTCCATCTTGACATAATACTGATTGCTCCGAATCTTGAGATAGGGTGGAGAATAATTTAAAATAATAAAACCAAAATAAATAAAGCAGTTATGAAGCTATTCAAGAAATGCAAAAGTATAAATGAGATAAATGAGAAAAGGGATAAATGAGAAATTCAGATGAGGAGCTCATTGGAGCTGACTTGTCTGCTATGCCCCATTCTTTTGAGGAGCAAATGCTGCTGATGAAGATAAAGTATCCAAATGTGAAATCAGCAATAAAGACAGGAAACAGAAGGTTGAAAGAAGCATTAGCCTGTTGTAAACCGTGACCTCTGTCAGGGGATGAGGCCAAAGTAATAAAGACTAAACTGACCTACATTCCTATGTCAGACTGATATTTACATGCTCCACTATGCAATATGCAGCCTCTCTAGGCTGGTATATTGATCTAATATTTATTTATTTGTACTTACTGATTTACATTTGGCTCACAGTAAGTGTTGATGACTATTTTAAAAAATATTATTTTTTAAAAAGGAAAGAAAACTTATCTCCAAAGGAAGAGAACAAGGTTGGGGGTTGGAGCCAGACTTAGTCATGCTTAGAGTGAAATTAATGGGACTTCAAGTTACTCATGATTAAATTGGGTCTTGTCTCATTGATTTCAATAGGCGGTATCCATGCCCGCTGCTAGCGCAACAGGGAGTTAGCGGTTCTAGAGGCGACCGGAAATGGGGTTGTAGAAGTAAGCTCCACTGATCTGTGCTGATGTAGAAACAAGCGTATCCGCTTGTTTCCGGGGTTGCTTTTAGAGCTGCTGGCTTTCGATCAGTGTGTCCCGCTTGCACGACAGACGGACTGGGAGTGTGGCTGCACTATGGGATACTCAATGAGCAGCAGAGGCCAGTGGCTCCAATGTCAGAGGGGCTGTGTATCCACTCCTGCTGCGATGCATCTGTATCTGCGATGCATCAAAAATTGAAGATCTAGAGCACTACCTTCTTGAATGCCGCCTTTATGACAGCTATAGGGCACACTATTTTGCTCCCTTTCTGGAGCATATGAGTAACTTGTCACGGATGGGTAAATTATTTTTTCTCTTAAATGGCTCTAATTGCTTTGTCTCCCAGAGGGTCGCCTTATTTGCTATTAGGGCTGCCTGTATAAGGAAAAAAAGAAGCAGAAAGGAAAACTTTGGTATAGGCAATTTTAAACATTTTAACTTAAAATTTTATATATTTTATATTCCAAAAATGGAACTATTGTAAGGATTTTATTGTGTACCTCTGTGTATAATATTGTTTTTGAAAATGGTCTGCAGACTGATTCAATAAAAATGTTGTTGTTGTGTATCCACTCCAGATTTTACTCCGAACTCTTAAGGAGCTATCCCTGGCACTGAACCCTACCCCCAAAATAGGTTTGGCACCATGGATAGCCCCTTAAAAGTTCAGAGTAAAATCCAAAGTGGATACACAGCCCCTCTGACACTGCAGCCACCGGCATCCACTGCCGATGGGTCTCCTGTAAGCATGACTGTGTCTATTCATTTCATTTCATTTCATTTATTTCATTTCTATACCGCCCCACAGCCGAAGCTCTCTGGGTGGTTCACAACAATTTATACATAAAAAACCAACAATAAAAACATACAATATAGTTAAAAAGATTAAAAACCAAATTTAAAAGCACAGTTTAAAATGACAATACAAAATATGCTGGCTCAGCTTGTCTGAGCATGGAAAGCTAAGCAGGGTCAGGCCTGGTTATTACCTGGATGGGAGACCCCTCCTCTAGTTTCCTGCATTGAGCAGGGGGTTGGACTCGATGGCCTTGTAGGCCCTTTCCAGCTCTATGATCTACGAAATCTATGAAAGTGAATAAAACCAAGCCTACAGGTGACAATCCCCCCCCCCCATGTGCTATTTTGAACTCTTAACTATTGAATGCCTTAGCATAGAGGGAAGTCTTAACCCAGTGCAGAAAAGATAGTAAGGTTGGCGCCAGGCGGGCCTCAGTGGGGAACTTATTCCATAATTGGGGGGCTACCACTGAGAAGGCCTTCCTCCTTGTTGCCACTAACCGAGCCTCTCTTGGAGGTGGCAGTCGGAGGAGGGCCCCAGATGTTGATGTGTGTCTGTGTTCTGTGACACTTCGTTCGAAAAAAGCAAAAACAAAATTACTGATAATTATACGCCTCTAAAATATCCCATACTTATCACATCGACTTCCTACCTAAGTAAAACAAACAAACAAACAAACAATAAGACAAAAATACACCCTTGTGTCACATCCATAACATGTGAAGGACTGGATCGTACATAAATGCAGCGGAGGCTG
The DNA here is from genome assembly GCA_021292165.1 of Shinisaurus crocodilurus. Taxonomy (NCBI): domain Eukaryota; kingdom Metazoa; phylum Chordata; class Lepidosauria; order Squamata; family Shinisauridae; genus Shinisaurus; species Shinisaurus crocodilurus. The sequence goes on from CM037879.1 coordinate 18,276,074, forward strand.
GTGGCGCCAATGTCAGTGGGGGTGATGTATCCACTCTGGGCTTTAGCCTGAACTTTAAAGCAGCTCTCCATGGCGCTGACACTATTTGGGGGTGGGGGTAGGGCTCAGCACCATGGAGAGCTCCTTTAAAGTTCAGGCTAAAGCCCAGAGTGGATACACCGCCCCACTGACATTGGCGCCACCAGCCTCCGCTGCAAACATATACGTAGATGATTTCTCAGCACTTGATTACTCAATTCATGAGTGCTTTTCGGGCATTAATCTGAACAGAAACAGTAGAAGGGTAAGTGGGATTATGCTTGCTACAGCTGCTGGCCCCTGCAACCCTCCCTACACATGTGTGGAGGAGTAATGTCTGAAATAGCCTATGCATGCTGTTTAGATGAGTGCTGGCTCTGTCTGCATAATCATGTGTCAGGACTGGCGTCACCACCTGGTATCGTTGGGCAGCAGCAAAGGCCCCAGCACCCTGGCAGGGCCCACCACTGATGCCTGCCACATACCGCCCCTTCTCCCATACTCCAGTCAGTGTCAGGCACCTTGGGACCACTGCTATTTAAATTTCCTACAATGTCCCAGGATGCCTCCAATTAGTGCCAGTCCCAGGCTTTTGAGGGCCCCCTGGGCAAGATACCCTCCGTGAGTCTATATTCTCACTGCCATTGCCACCAGCTGCTGTTGCTCTTCATCCTCTTCCTCATCACTGCTACCACTTGCTTGCTGGACAGGCAGAGAGCAAGTAGGCCGTGGCATCTGCTGCTGCTCCTTCTCACCACCACCACCGCTGTAGTCTGGGCCAGAGTGAGAGGCAGATGAACAAGCAGGCTGCAGTGGTGAAGGGGAGGAGCAAGTCTAAGGGGGCTCTTGTCAGTGGGCCCTGTGGCGTAACCCCACGATTCAGTTCCCTGGTGTATGTCTGCATTAGTATGTTTAGTGTGTCTAGAATGTTGACCTGAGTGGGTGTGGTTTGTGATGTCTTGGAAAGGGTGGTGGGGAGGAGTATATAAGGAGTGTTTGAGTGATGTCAGAGTTAGTTGAGTGTTGGTTAGAGTGTGTTGGGAGTGTTAGCGAGTTTGGGAGTTAGGTTAGTTGGGTTATCTGTGTCTTGTCAGGAGTTTTGAGAGAAATCAGTGCTTTTATGAGGAGTGAGAGTATTTGGAGTTATAGGGACTTAGGTTAATTATAAAGTGTTTGGTGTAGGCAGGTTTATTTTCTGGAACTAAGATTTTGAGAATTAAAATAAACTTATTTTTTATTTTGTTTGCTACCCAAATCCTACGTGTCAGCTGGGCATTATTAACCTGCTTTACTTTTAAATCTACACACACACACACCTTTGTACCCACAGCATCATACATTTAAAAATAGATCCTTCATAACCAGAATTAATCTTTTCCCTCATTAGTAGGGGAAAGGTTTCATTTGACCCTCCCCTTAGGTTTTTAAGTGTTGATGCTCTTGGCCTGAGAAGGTTTTATACGCCTGGTCCTAAAGTGTAAGGGGCCGTGCCGTCACAGGCCCCTGCTGGGGTGTGGGCCCTTGGCAGGTGCCCCCACCATGCCTACCTTTCATGCCAGCCCTGCCTCCAACGTAGCATCCAGGGCATTTGTGAGAAATAAAAATGGCAGCAGCTCCAAGCTGTCCAGGGCTCATCAGCGCGCCCCTGCTGCCGCCTACCAGGTTAGTTTGCCTTGGCAGATGGGGGAAGCCCATCAACGTAAGAGGGTCCCCACCAGAGGGCACTGTGCCAAGGGTCCCCTCAAAGCTGAAGCTGTCCCTGTTGGGGGACGATTCCAGAGTTTCTGATTGGGCTGACAAATCCTAGGCAGGTATGGGCATCTCAGGCTCTTTCAGACATTACTCTGAAGGCATGTAGGCAGTATGGGCTGGGCCAGAAGCCACGAGCAGGCACACAGCCCTGCTCCCCTTTACGTGCATTCAGCAGGGATGGGGACTCGGACTCGAGGACTCGACTCGTGAGTCGGACTGAGTCCCCCCTCTGACTCGACTCGGACTCGAGTCCCAATATTTTTAATGGGACTCGAGACTCGACTCGGGACTCGAGACCAAGGACTCTTCAACATCCCTGGGCTGTGCCAGAAGGAGTGGAGAGGAGCGTGATTGCCAGCGAAGAGCGCATGGAAGCGAGGTGTGCCGCTGCTCGGCCACTATGGACGGCTACCAGGAGTGCAGCCCCAACAGTGTGTCAAGATCAGTGCTTTTTTTCTGGAGAAAAAGGTACCGGAACTCTTGGATTACATTTCCTCGGGAGTAGATGGCGATTAAATTGTAATGCAATTAATAGAAGAAAAGGTGCTGGAACTCAGTTCCGGTGAGTTCCACCAGAAAAAAAGCCCTGGTCAAGATTTATTTTGATTGATGTGTTGCGTACTTGGGAGAGGCAGAAGAATGACCTGAGATTACTCTGTGTGGCTGCTCTGAGTGTGTTTCTGGTTCCAGCAAGTTCATCACCGGCGGAGCGGGTGTTCAGTGAGGGTGGAATTGTGATGAGATCTCGCCGTTCCAGAATGGGGGGCCAAACATTTAGAAAATTCATGTTCCTCAAATGCAACATGGATAAGTTTTAGGAAGTACAGCAAGTTTATTTTTTAAAATCATTTTTCTAAAATGCAACCTTTCAGACATTTTGGGTTTGGCTGCCTCTGCCTGCCTGCCTGGGGTTCCCAGCCTCCTCTGTCTGCCTGGTCTCTTCTTGACCAGTTCAACAGTTGAATTGTCCAAGACAAAGGCCTCTGCCTGCCTGCTTTGGGGTTCCCTACCTCCTCTGCCTGCCTGGTTATTTTGGGTTTTTCTGCCTGGTCTGTTCTTGCCAAAATCAGTTGCAGAGTTTTGAAATAAAAAGGCACACCGGTGCCTAGAATTTATTTAAACCACACATCTGAAGTAGCTTTATTTTGTTGGGAAAAAACCCCATTGGTTTTAATAGGGACTCGTGGAGTCAGCTTTGAGAATGACTCGTGACTCATGACTCGTGAGTCACCATTTTGGACCAATGACTTGGACTCGGACTCGAGACTCGGGTCCAAAGACTCGTGACTCGACTCGTGACTCGAGACCAAGGACTCTTCAACATCCCTGGCATTCAGAGTAATGTCTGAATGTGTGAACTGACTCTGTGAAAAATATTGTGCTTGAGCTTGTCTCATGCTTTATTTATTTATTTATTTATTTATCTACAGTATCTGTATTCCGCTCCATATCTAAGTAGATTCTGGAGTGGTGAACAATAAAAAGAGAAAAACAGATAAAAGAAACAAAAACAATATATTGAAAACAAGGTAACATTAAGATGGTGGTTGGACAGCGGAGAAGTCTTCCCAGAGCAAGGAGGTCTTCAGCAGGTGACTAAAGCAGCGCAGTGTCAGTGCCTGCCTGACCTCCAGAGGCAGGGAGTTCCACGGTAATGGAGCCACCACACTGAAGGCTCTTCTCCTGGTGGACTCCAATCGGGCCAAAGGTCCACGAGGAACCAGCAGGAGCATGCCATCTGTTATGGTGGAATGTTGGAGAAATCCACAATGAATTCAAATGAGTTTGAATGTCTATGTATCTGACCTGTGGATTCTGCAGAGGACTGGCTTTTTCTGAGTCGTGTGGATTCCATGGACTTGCAGACCAGTTTTAAAAACTTTGGGGGGGGGGGGAATTGCACAAATGCGCACTTGCACAACTGGAACTAAATTCTTACACCTCCCTAAAAAAATGTGATTCTGTCAATGAGTGGACAATGGAATGCAAAATGCCTGACAATCTGCAAAACACAGACAGAACAGATTTAACAAAATTTATACATCCCTAACTGTTAATAGTGTGATTGTCACGGTCAGTACTCTCTGCATTGAATTTCCTTCTGACCACATAGTTTTCAATTCCTCCCCCCCCACACACATACCTATATGTACTGTATAAAAACCTGAAACTCTCTAGAATACTCCATGCATCTGATGAAATGGTCCATGAAAGCATATGCCCAAATAAATTTGTTAGTCTTTTAAGGTGCCATGAGACTCCTAGTTGTTTTTGTTGCAATAGGCTAACATGTAACTCTGGAAAATGCATCTGATGTATATTTGGATGCACATTCATTTTATGCCTGCAGTTCGACTTCCAATAAGTGTGATATGCACACAGGAGCCTATTTACACCCATGGATGTTCTTAGCTGGATTGGGATCATGATGTTTCATCTGTCATTAGTTGATGGACATGCGGTCATCAGTTGAAGAACATACATTTTTGAACTAGCACTCACAGTCTGATGAACTAAGTGGGAAGGGAGTTCCAGGGTCAAGGAGCAATCAGTGGTAATGCTCCTTCTGTTGTTATTTGATGGACTAAGAGAGTACCCTTGACTGGCTACAGAAGTCATATGATGGAAGAGATAGGAGAAGCTTATGGTTACTCAAATAAATACTGTATTGGCTCCTAGTTTAAGTCCACTAAAGGAATATGCAAAACCTCAAGCAACAGGGCTGGCAGATTTTGGGTCTTATGAAAGGGCTGGGAAATGTATCATCCTCATCCTCATCTGCTGCCAGCGATGGGAAGAGGTGCTTATGGGATTTTCTGCCTCATATTCCAAAATAACTTGCCTGGCTTTGTGTGTTGTGCAGCTTGACTTGGGTATGTGCGTGGGGTGGGTGGGTGCCATTTCTGCCATTTTGCCTCAAGTAGCAAAATATCTTGGGCTGGCCCTGCCAAGCAATGGATTCCCATGCAAAATCCACTTGCTCATTTGAATGCTGCATTGTTATGTTTCTTTCCTTAATACCTACCTAGCTTCAAGTAAAGGCCCAGGATCTCTGTTCCATTCAGAGTCTCACACTGCATCAGTACGCTGAGATCAGAGGCCTCCACCATCTGAAGTGTGGCGGATGATGATAGGGAAAGGACCTTCTTGGTGCTGGTCCCATTAGACTGCTTGGCAAACCATCATGGCCTTTAATTGGATGTATGTAGGTGGCAGGGGCTGCCATCCCAGGACTTAAACTGAGAACCTTCAGATCTGTGTTTAGCTGCCTCATGTGGTTGCAGCACCTGCCTAGGCAGCTTAGTATCCTCAGGCCCTGGACCGCCCCTGCCCCACCAGGTGGTTATTGGGTCCTCATGGACAGGAAGGAGTATAAGAGGGCTTCCTGTTCCAGTGAAGCCTTGCTGGGGCAACAAGGTCTTCCTGAGCTCTGGTATGTCCCTGGATCCTTTGGTTGTTCTTCAGTCTTCACTTCTGGATTGCTTCTCAGTCCTGCTGCTCCAGATTGTCCTTCAGTCCTGACTTGTTCTCTTATTCTGACTACTATCTTTGTCCCATGGTTCCTGGCTTATGGCTTCCCTCAGACTACTGCCCATGACAATCACTCACATTATATACTAGGTATCTTGAGCCAATATATCTAAATAACTGCCACTGTCCATATCTCTTCATATATTTTTAGGGATGTGCGGGGATTTCATTCAGGGGGTGGAAATCTGGCGGGCTAGCCGGGCTTGACTCCCTGCACTCCATCTCGCTTACCGTACCTCTTAATTAGTTAAATTAATTCTTGAAGCCCAGAACACTCAGCTGGGATTTATACATCTGTTGCTCGGTGGGGTCTGTCCATACAGGCATCAGTTTTCTCTCTTGGTCAGGTAAGTCACAGATGCACCTGTTCTGGTAAGGGAAATAAGTTAGTCAGATGGTGCAGGACCAGTTCACCCATTTCATTATGTAGTCATCAGGGCTGAAAAGGCTGCCCACCCCCTGCCTTCGAGTAACAGCTATCCTCAAAAGAGATATCCCGCCCCTGCAAAAAAATCCTGCAGATTCTGAATCCTTAGGAAATCATAATGTAATGCCCTTTCTTCCTGTTTCTTAACCCAATCCTCAGTTGCTTTGATATTCCATATTTGCAGATACTCTTCGTTTTTGGCAAGCTCTTTTGGGTTTCCGATGTTTCTTTGCGACTGAGATCCTGCAAGAGCTATGAAAAAGAAGCTCCGCGTGTATCATTAGCCTGTACAAAATTCTTCTCAGGTGGCTTATTAAATGGGGGGACACAATTGAAATCAAGTTGCGTAACCTGATTGATACATTTATGTGTCACAAATGACAGAACGCGAATGTACTGAGAACTCGCTGAAATGTTCATGGGTTTATAATCCTCCAGGGAGTGCTACACATCCACACAATGTTTGTGAGTGCTCCGTGTTGCATTTGGAGCACCGATTCCACTGATATCCGTGCAAAAGCTCATGTAGAGAGACAGGCAGAGATCTCTTGTGACTGCCTGCCTGCCAAAGCTTGGGAAGAGAAAAAGCATCCCTGCGTGGATTTGGAATAAATTATATGTAACAAACTAGCTCTAAATGAGTCTTTTATACTCAGTAATACTGAGAGATCAGTTAAGAACATAAAAGTTGCCAAACCAGCAGTCCATGTGGCTCAGAATTCTATTGACAGTGACCAGTCAAGATGTTGCAGGAAAGTTTGCAAGCCGGGCATAAAGGTGCTATCTGCCCTCTATTTTTAATCCTCGTCATCTGTCCGCCAGAGATATGCTTTCTCATAACATGGAGAAGTTGCTCTTGTGGGTTTTTTTTTTTTTTGCTTGTATCCCAACAATAGACCGATCCTCCAGTGCCCTGATTCAGTCAGATTAATACGCACATGCAAATAGGCGTTTGCGTGCTGATCGCCTTTCTAGATGATATCCTACATGGGCAAAAGGTTGTTGGCGTGGGGAAGCCTATGGGGTATATGTCTTTACTCTCCTTGCATGGCATGTAGGGGGGGTGCATCGGATTTGGACGAATCCCGAATCCAGAACCTAATCGGACAAATTTGGGAGAGGTCCATATTGAAAGAGGGCTCCTTCAAATAGTTTTGGGTGATGCTGGGAAATCCATTTCATTTAAGTGGGGCAGAATTCTACAGCATTGTCAATCCAGCAAGCAGCAGCAGACTGCACCGGATTTGGGGGGTGGGGGAGTTCATGAGCAATTTGCACATTTAAAAAAATAATAATTTGGTCATGAAATTTGCTCTCATTATAATTTGTGCAAATTGTAATTTGTGCAAATTGCATTTTTTTTAAAAAAAAGTTTGGGTCTTTTGCAAGTGGGCACCTGCACACTTACGAGGGTGTCTCCTGGCAAAGTGCAGCAAGCACCATCCCGGAACATTGAGAAAACAAGGCTACTACAAATAGGTTAAATTGTTGCTTTTCTTTCTCTGACAGCTGTCAGAAGGCAAGCTGTCAAGTGAAAGCAAAGCCGCAAAGGAATCTTTGCTCGTGAAAGGGGGTGGCCAGTAGATAACCTTCTTCTAGTTTTTATATATGGCCATGACAGTTCTCAGTGTCCTCCACCTTTCCCACCCTTTCCTGAGCCTCTAGGTGCTTGGGAAATTGGAGAGGCATGAGCTACCCCATTTACCAGAGCCATCAGTTTTGACAGGAGCTCTCAAAACTCAGGCTTCCTTTTAAAATGTTTTTTTTTTTTTTTTTACAGGGCTAAGCAGGGTTTTTTCACAGGGACATATGCATATACATATTACAATGTATAATTACAATTTGCTGCAAATTTCAAGACCAAATTAAAAAATCTGGAAATCTGCATTCTGGTTTGACTCGGTACAAATTGAGTTGACGCCGGTGGTGGTGGTGGTGGTGATGGAATGAAATATGGGGGGCTGAACTGGAAAAATCCATTGGATTTTCACCACCCAAACAGAATTCTCACACATCCCTACGAACACTCCTGAAGAATTGGGATTCAGAGGAGCACAGAGGCAGACAGTTTGTCTAAAAAAAAAAAAAAAAAGATACATTTCTCCTCAAGCTCTCCATTGTATTGTCTGAATCCAGCTGTGCTAACAAGCCATGGCTTGTTAACCACAAACAACCCATGAAGAGAACCCATGGTTTTGTGTTGGGTTGTGAACTGTGGGTTGTTCACCATGGTTTGTTATCTAGGTAGGGTTCAGACAACATGATAACCCACATTTCAACAGCAACCCATGGTTCAATGTCAACCCACACTCAACCCATACTCAACCCTTGCGTGTGGGTTATCGTGTTGTCTGAAGCTAGTCACTGTGTGCTTGTTTGGAAAAAGCTGGATGGCTCCAATGTCAGAGGGGCTGTGTATCCACTCTGGATTTTACTCCAGACTTTAAAGGAGATATCCATTGTGCTGAACCCTATCCCCAAAATCAGTTTCGGCACCATGGATATTTCTTTAAAAGTTCGGAGTAAAATGAGGAGTGGATTACGCAGCCCTGCTGACATTGGAGCCACTGGCCTCTACTGCTTATGTCCCTACCAATCACTCTATCAAAGAAACTGGGTCCGCCATGATAGAAACAGAAAGCCCACTTTTTTTTCCTCAGGAGGGCATTTATATGCTTACAAGCATTCCGTTATCATATGTATTCCGTTATCATATGTTTTCTACCATTTCAATTGCTTTGATTTCTCACTTTAAAATGAAAGGTGGGATATATGACTTGGAAGAATACGTGATCATGTATTTCCAGCCCAGTCTGAGCACTCCACTATAAACAGGTGTGGGATTGGGGAGCTACACAGCTCCCTTTAGGAAGGACAACGGAACACATGGATATCAAGAGTTTACCACAGGGGACTTGTGAATATCCCTTATAATCAGCTACATACAGTGTGGATAATATGAGGAGTGTCTCATCTCCTTTGCTGCACAATAGCTGCTTTTAATGTGACAGTTTCTCAGTGACAAAAGGCCTATTGTTTGAATGTTAGATGTTTGAAAGAGTTAAAAACACAGAGAGTTACAAATCTCCAACTATGCTATGGGCCAGCAGGCTATACCTTAATGTATCAATATTATAATAACATAATCACCGTGGAGCCTTTAGAGTCTGACCCATCAAACGTTTAATGTGACTAGATAGCTTCAGGGAATGAAAATAGATTTGCTTATTTAATTAGCTATTGCAGGTTCCATGGAGCTCAAATCCTGGGCAGGGTGGAAGGAAGTTATATTCACTTGCTCTGTTGTCAGACCAAGAGGGGAGGGAAATTATAGTTAATCTGCCACACCAGGGCTGATTCAAGACATGTTGCTGCCTTAGGCAAAGGACAAGATGGCGCCATCTCCCCGGTGCATCTACAGAAGCTGACTTGACTGGCAGTGGGATCTTACTTCAACACTGGCAATGGGATAGCATCCTCCATTACACGTGGGGCTAGTTTAAAGGGGGCAAGAACAGGTTGTGTGACATACACTGTTCTGTCCTCTAACAGAGGGGAAGAGCTGGAGAGTTTATGAGAAGAGTTGGGAGGCTTCCATTGCTGCTCCTCCCGCCTCCCGCAGCATCTGCCAACTGAAGTGGTTGCCTCACTCTGCCTCGTGGCAGGGCTGGCCCTGTGCCACACCCACAGATCTTATTGGAAGGTGAAGCTGGTGAGGGATCAGGTGACCTATATGAACCAATAATGGGCTATGACCACTTCTCCAGCTGCCTGGACTGCGCAGCTTTTCCGAGACTCTGAACCAGTTCTTCATGCCTGGAATTCTTCTCAGATGTGCAGTACAATCCTATGCATGCCATTTACCTGGACGCTTAAGTCTCATGATGTTCAGTGGGACTTCCTCCCTAGTAACTGCAGCCATTTCCCAAGAGGACTCAGGGCAGCTTACACCAATGTGAGATCCTTTGCACAATAGAGACTTGTGAGCAACAGTGATGGTGGCAGTGCTTAGGCTGTATTAAGCATTATGCTAAACATGCTATAGTGTAGGTATGGATGGATGGCAGGGAATGTAAGTCCTGTCACTGACTTTCTTTGGAAAACCTCCCCCTAAGAGGTTACTTGCTTTCCTCGACCACACCTCCCCTTTTTGATCTCCAGCATGTAAGAGCATAAGATGAACCTTTTGATGGAAATTATAATATTGCCGCTTAAATCAACGAGGTAATGTAACCACTAGTTACAGTGGGAGGAAAGGGTTAATTGAACAATCCACAGGGTGCATGTTTTGTAACCCCTCCTCCCTACTTCCTGCCTCTCTGTGGCCAGCTCTCTCTCTCTCTCTCTCTCTCTCTCTCTCTGCCTCTCCAACCTGATGGATGCACGGTCTGAGCTGGCTTCCTTCCAGTGATCTCCAATGAAGCAGACTCATAGAATCATAGAAAAGTAGAGTTGGAAGGGGCCTACAAGGCATTCGAGTCCAACTCCCTGCTCAATGCAGGAATCCAGGTCAAAGCATCCCTCACAGATGGCTGTCCAGCCGCACCTTGAATGCCTCCAGATTGGGAGATCCCACCACCTCCCTAGGTAGTTGGTTCCATAGTCTTATTGCTCTGACAGTCAGGAAATTTGTCCTGATGTTTAGCTGGAATCTGGGTTGCTGTAATAACTTGAGCCCATTATTCCGTGTCCTGCAAACTGGGATGATCGAGAAGAGATCCTGGCCTTCCTCTGTGTGACATCCCTTCAAGTACTGGAAGAGTGCGATCATATCTCCCCTCAGTCTCCTCTTCTGAAGGCTAAACATGCCCAGTTCTTTCAGTCTCTCCTCATAGGGCCTTGTTTCCAGTCCCTTTATCATCCTTGTTGCCCTCCTCTGAACCCTCTCCAGTTTGTCTACGTCCTTCTTAAAGTGTGGTGCCCAGAACTGGACGCAGTAGCTCAAGATGAGGCCTAACCAGTGCTGAGTAAAGGGGAATTATCACTTCACGCGATTTGGAAGCTATACTTCTATTAATGCAGCCCAAAATAGCATTTGCCTTCTTTGCAGCCACATCACATTGCTGGCTCATATTTAGTTTGTGATCTACCACAATTCCAAGATCCTTCTCATAACACCCAAGACTCTAATCTGCCTATATGCATCCTGCATGTATGAATAAATGGACTGTAAGTAAAACTAATAAATGTCTTTATTAGTTTTAAACGTTGTATGGACAATCCAGTTCCTTTTAAAGAGCCTTTTACCAGGGTTTAGCAACCCACGTGGTGATGATAACCAGTTTCAATAACCAGGCTACGCATAAGAGGGAAAACTCTGCTTTGTCCTAACCAGTATAGGACCGACTCCTTTCCAATATCCTCCAACACCTTTGCCTCTAGACACAAGATGCATTGACCCCTCCCACAGCTTTAATTTCTTGGGAGGGAGCTTATGCCTGAAGAATGGTAACTCTAGCAACTTGTTTGTGAACAGCCCAGAGAGCTTCGGCTGTGGGGCGGTATAGAAATGAATTAAATAAATAGATAACTCATGCCAACACGATTTTAACAGGCTATCCCCAAAAGGCAGAACGGGAACATTCATACCCTCACAAGGTGTTGCACAAGCTGTTCTGTAAATTATTGCACAAGGCATTGCACAAGTCATTATGACTTCATTAGACAAGGTGTCGCTTGGGCTAATTGTGCTAGTGGTTGTGCAACTGTTAGCAGAATAATGCCAACTCTTGTCATTTTTCTGCTAGCATGCTGTTGGATACAACCCAGGACTAGCACAACTAGTGCAAGCGACAACTCGTGAGCCCACCCTTTAAAATAGTTCAGTTGGCCTCATCCCTCTTGCCTCCTGATCAATAGAAGCAGCAGGAGCATATGCTGTGGGTGCCTTCAGTTTGGTGGATCTCAAGTTGGACAGGCCTGGAACATAGTCTCAGTAACTCTGCAACGAATGCCAACCACACATGAACAATTTTAAGTTAGCCCACAGACGTTTTCTCTGGAATAAACCTTACTAAGTATGCAGTTTTCCATTAGGGTTCTTCAGTGGTATGGAATTGATTAGGGTATTTTATATTCCCTCTTTGTTTATTTTGTAAAAAGTATACTTGGATAGCACACCATTTTATGCCAGCCTTGCTTTGCATTTTTACAGTCTGCTAATTAGACCATTTTAACTAATTTGTTTGCATTTTGCATGAGCAAGTTAGGCTTTTGGATTGACTAATGTAATTGCAGCCAGTTTCTGCCAAATACAAATTACTCTTTCTAGTGCGAGCTAGAGAGAAAAGTAAATATTTAATAGACATCAATACCCTTGCAGCATTTTTAGAGTGTGGCTTCTTTTTTTTTTCCTATGGAAAGTTTAAATAATTTCTAGTGGTGCTTGATTGCCCTTTAATGTTCAGAAATTATTTTTTAATCTTTTTTTAAAATAATAATGAATTGGACATTTTAGCAATTCCACGAGGGTTTTGTTTCTGTACAATTTACTATTTTAAAATCCTGAGTTGCTCTAAGATCGGGGTTATTCCACATTTAATGTTAATGGGCACAACTTTTAAAGCTGAGTGCTGCTTCCTTGGAACCGTTTCTGTAGATTTGATTTGTTTGCAACATTTATAGAACTAATGTGAGACTGAAATATTTGTTACACACACACACACACGCACGCACAGCACGCACACACGCACACACAAACTTTCTTCCTTAAAGCTGGGGCAGCTATGTCTAGAACATTCCGATAAACAATTATATCAGGGCTCCCCAACCTTGGGTCCCCAGATGTTGCTGGACTACAGCTCCCAGAATCCCTTGCTGGCTGGATATGCTAGGAGCTGTAGGCCAGCAACATCTGGGGACCCAAGGTTGGAGAGCCCTGAATGATATAATCTTCATATAATTGCAGCTGGTCCATATTGCTGCAGCCAGACTGTTGACCGGGGCCAGTTAAAGGGAGCATGTGACTCCCTTGTTACACCAGCCTCACTGGCTACCAGTCTGTTTCTGGGCACAATTCAAAGTGCTGGTTATGACTTATAAAACCCTATATGACTTCAGACCAGGCAGTTTGAAAGACTGCATTCTCCCATACAAGCCTGGATGGGTTTTAAGGTGTTTCGAGGAGGTCCTTCTTTGGTTCTTCTGCTACCATCAGAGGCATGTTTGGTGGGGAAGCGAGAAAGAAATTTCTCTGTGGCTGCTTCCAGGCTCTGGAACTCCCTGCCTATCGTGTCCCATTCTGGAAGTGGTCATTTCACCTAGTTTTCTGGGTTGTGCTAGCAAGCGCTACTTTCTCATTGTACTAGCAGATGTTCCTGTTACTGCAGCAGCAGCAGCAGCATTGCCAGGGGAGGCTGGTGACTCCTATTTCGGTGGGGCTCCTTTTCCATTGCAGGTTTTGCCAGTTTTATTTGGAGCTTCATAGGAGCTATCCACGGTGCTCCATGGCGGCGAACCTATTTTGGGGGGTGGAGTACAGCACCACGGATAGCTCCCATGAAGCTCCAAGTACAACCTGCAAAACCTGCAGTGGAAAAGGAGTCCCACCGAGACAGGAGTCACCAGCCTCCCCCAAGGTTGCCAACTGGCCAGAAAAAAAGGCTGGTCTGCTTCTGTCTCTTTAAAAGAAATTTGATATGTACAAATCTGCAAGTGAAGTTGTCAATACACGGAGCTAAGTGTTTCTCCATTGACTTGCTGCAGATCGAACTGCTGTTAAAGCGACAGCTACAGGGGCCCTGCAGTGAAAACCAGTGCACTGTAGTGGTTAGGAATGCCTGGATTTTGTTACATCTGTTCCGTCTGTGTTTCACAAATTGTTAGGCATCTTTTTGCTCCATCGTCTGCTCATTGATGGAATCAGGCTTTTTAAGGGATGTATGAGAATTTCATGGCACTTGTGCTAATGCACATTAACACTAATTTGCACTTGCACTAATGCGCATAACCACAAGTGTGCATTATCATGAGAGCCAGTGTGGCGTAGTGGTGAGAGTGCTGGACTGGGACTCAGGAGACCCGGGTTCTAGTCCCCACTTGGCCATGAAACTCACTGGGTGACTTTGGGCCAGTCACTGACTCTCAGCCTAACCTACCTCACAGGGTTGTTGTGAGGATAAAATGGAGAGGAGGAGGAGGATTATGTAAGCCGCCTTGGGTTCCTTGCAGGAAAAAAGGTGGGGTATAAATATAATAAATAAATTAAATAAATAAAATCACAAGTGCGAACTTATGCAAATCCCCTCCCCCAAAAGTTAAAAACTGGTTGGCAAGTCCATGCAATCCATGCATCTTGGAAAAAGCCGGTCCACTGCACAATCTGCAGGTCAGATTCTTAGAAATCCAAACTGATCCGAATCCGTTGTGCATTTTTCCAATATCCCTAGTAGTGAATGTAGTGTCTTTCTAGCTCTGGGAGTATTCAAATCCCTACTCAGTTATGGAGCTCACTGGGTGACCTTGGGCTAATGCCTATCTCTCAATATAACCTACCATGCAGGGTTGTTGTGTGGATATAACGGTAAAGGGGTGTGTGCGCTGCTCTGATCTCCTTGGAGGAATGGTGGGATAGAAGTGTAATAAATAAAACATCTCACATGTATGTCCAAAGAATTTAAAGTGCAAAGTGTCCTCAAATCTCAAAAAATCATTTTAATGGAGTTATCCATTCGCTTCATCCAATATACTGTAGGAACAAACATTAAACCGGTTTTCTTCTGTAATCAGTGAGAGTAGAACAAAAGGGAATATGCCAGGAGTAATTGGCTTTCAGAGGGCATGTTGTTACCTTATCTAAATCAGTCATAACTTGCTTTTGAATTTAAGCTAACCACAGTTTGCTGTGATATCTTAAATTGGGAAACTGTATCTTGTTCAAACTATGGTTAGTGAAAATGAGCCAGAAACAAACCATGGTTTCATTCATTTCATTTATTTCATTTCTATACCGCCCCACAGCCGAAGCTCTCTGGGCGGTTCACAATAGTTTGTACATAAAAACAACAATAAAAGCATTCAAAATAGTTTAAAAGATTAAAAACCAAATTTAAAAACACAGTTTAAAATAACAATCCAAAAGTTAATAAAACTAAGCCTACGGGTGACAATCCCCCCCCCCCCCGTGCTATATCCATGCTCAGATCATAGTTTAAACCAGTGTTTCCCAAACTGTGTTCTGTGGAACCCTGGTGTTCCACAAGCTGTAAATAGGGGTTCAGTGAGAAAACATTCATGCTAGCAGTATTTTTCCCTCTAAAATATTAAATTATGTAAATATATCAAGAATAATTAATTGAATAGTATGTAGATTGTGAAAGCTTCTATTGTGATGTTTCCAGGCGTCGAAAGCACATAATGCAGGCCACATGCTGAAGCTAAGCAGGTATGAGCCGGGTCAGTGCTTGGACGGGTGACTGCCTGGGCTGCCCACATCTGTTCTCCTGCACTGAGCAGGGGGTTGGACTTGATGGCCTTCTCGGCCCCTCCCAACTCTGCTATTCTATGATTCAATAAGGACAGTCCTTTTTTAAAACAAAATTGTCCTCCCTGTTTTTGTACACAGGAAGGACACTACCGTCCTTCCTTTAACTATTACATTGCTGTTTTCTGATGAGTTTGTACTTAATCTTTAATTTTTATATTTAGCGTTTCTAACCATCCTCCTATCCTTTGTTCTGCTCTCTTTATCATTTGTTCTTTGTAAAATATAAAACATCCCCCCAAAACAAACTTGTAAAAGGCATCGCAGTAAACCTACACAGATCATCAACACCTTTTCACTTGAGTGTCTGACATGCCAGGATTAATTTCCTCCTCAAATGTCATTAATTCATACGCAATTATTAGCTAATAGGATGATTCCCCATAATCACTATGAAGTGACAACAGTGGTCTATGTCATTGGCCATACTTGTTGTCAGGGCTGTGAAGTTCACCCGCAAACCATGCCTACCACAACCTCATTACCTCCCTCACTCCCACAACTAATGGGACGTGATTTTTTGTTTTGCAATCCTTGAGGATCCCACACAGTCCCTCCACCAGCTTATAAGGACAAAGTTACAAGCTGTTGAGTTTATAGGCACTGGCCTCTGGCGCTTGATTCCTCTTGATGTGTGTAGGAGCCAACCTCAAGAGGAGGGCAGATTTAGACACCTCTGAACAAACAGAGCTACTTTTAATATCAGATAAGGTTTTGCCTGATAAAAGCAGGTCGGTGTGCTTTGAAATGAAATCGAAATTCTGCACAAAACTCCTCCGCACATCCTTCTACATCCTCAGAGTTGCTTTATGTTATTGCTGGGCAAATCTATCAAGCTTGATTTGATTCAGGTTCTCATTTTTCCAATACTAAGTTCATCCCCCTCCCCCCCAAAAATTGTGGATTTTTTTTAGTCTGCACAAAAAATTGTAACATTTTTGGGCACACATTTTAAACAACTGTATTCCCCCCCCCCATGTACACATTTTTGTACATGCTTTTGCCCAATGTATGTATTTTCCCCATTGAATAGATCATTTTATGTGTATTTGTGCAAATATACACATTTATGTGTGCAAATTTCTCACCCTTCCATACTGTATGGTGCAGCTGCATTTGGAATACTATGTACAGCTCTGGTTGGACCATCTCAAAAATGATATTGTTGAGCTGAGAGAGGTGCAAAAAAGGGCAACCAAAATTATTAGGGGGCTGAGCACCTCGCCAATGAGGAAAAGAAAAGGTGCTTTTTTAAAAAAGTTTTTTTTTAAAGGGGGATACAGGACACCATGTTATTCACGGTGTGGTGGATGTAGATAGAGAATGAAATACATTTTTCTTCCTCTTGCATCGTACTAGAACTTGGGTGTGTGTCATCCAATGAAATTGATTGGCAGCAGATTCAGGCCATGTTCAAACCATGGTTTAGTGTGACATGACGAGTTGCAGTGAGCCTTGGGCATGCATGATCCTCCTCCCCTCTCTTTGTCCCCTATGGCAAGGAGGAAGACTTCAGAAATTTGTGTTTCCAGTTAGCCACGATTTGTTATACTGTGCAGCCCCAGAACTGTGGTTAACATAAACACTGGCTAGTTTAAACAAGCCAGCTTCAGAAACCAAGTTTTGAAGCTGGCTTGCTTTAAACTAACCATAGTCAATGTTAAACACAGTTTGTTGGTCCAAATGACACAACAAGTGATGGTTAGGCAAAAGCAGAAGTGAAAACTTCCAAACTTCTCTCTTCAGGAGAACTTCAGGAGGAGGGGGAGTCAGGGAGCAGTCCGTAAACCTAAGCATATGGTGGTGGCTCATTTACACTGTGCTAAACTATGCCATTTGAACATGCCTTCAGTCAAAACAAAGCACTTCTTTACTAGGGATGGATGAATCTGTCAATTTTGGCTTCTCATTTTTCCATTCTTAAGTTCAGTTCATCCCAAAGTTTGAAGCTTTAAAAAAAATATATCACATAAAAATGTGTATGCCTACCTGCATTTTTGAACCCAATTTTGACTAATACAGACATTTTGTGCAAGCAATTTCCCTAAAATAATCCAATTTTTACCATTATTTTCACTAATATACATATTTTGTGTGCATTTTTTGATTGGCGAGTTCCATTGCAATGTTGATATTTTGTACTACAATTCCCATCAACCACAACCACCATAGCCAAAGGTCAGGAATGATGGAAGTTGTAGTCCAAAATGTATGAATGGTGCCAGGTATGGGAAGGCTACTCCAGTCTATGGTCTGGATCGAGACTTAGGCTGTAATTCTCCAAGCTAAACTATTATTGATAAGCACTTACCAAAATTCGCACATTTCTCCATAAATGGGACAGAAAGAACTTGTGGTGAAAAAAAATAAGTGGCCAACTTTGCTGACGACACCAAATTATTTCAGGTGATTAAAACAAAAAGGGATTGTGAGGAGCTCCAAAAGGATCTCTCCAAGCTGGGGAAATAGGCATCAAAATGGCAAACGTGGTTCAATGTAAGAAGTGCAAAGTGATGCCACTGGGGCAAAAAAATCCCAACTTCAAGTATAATCTGATGGGATCTGAGCTAGTGGTGACTGACCAAGAAAGAGATCTGTGGGTTGTGGTGGACAGCTTGATGAAAATGACCATCCCAGTGTGTGACTGCTGTGAAAAAAGCAAACTCCAAGTTAGGCATAATTAGGATAGGAATTGAAAATAAAACTGCCAATATCATACTCCCCTTATATGAATATCTGGTGCGACCACACCTTGAACACTGTGTACAGTTCTGGTCACCACACCTAAAAAGGGATATTGTAGAGTTGAAAAAGTGCAGAAAAGGGCAACTAAAATGAGCAGGGGGTTGGACTTAATAGCCTTGTAGGCTCCTTCCAACTCTATGATCTATGAAATCTATGAAACTCCCCTATGAGGAAAAGTTACAACATCTGGGATTGCTTAGCTTAGAAAAATGTGACTAAGGGGAGACATGATAGAAGTGTACAAAATTATGCATGTGTAATGGGAGTTGTGGAAGATGGCGAGGAGTGCAGTGTTGCACTACAGTCCTGCCTCAATGCTCTGTATTATGCTCTGTATTACACTATACTCTGTATTATGCTCTGTAATATCAAGGCATGACCTTGCTATAATTGCTAGCATGTGAGTTGGCTTCTAGCCAGGACGTGCGACCTGGCTGCTGGCCAGAAGAATGACACTGCACAACAGCACAGGTGCTATCATTTAAACACAAGGTCTGCAGCCCATGGAGTTTGGTGCTAGAATTGTATATAAGACTAGCAAATGCAGAAGTGTGGGGCTTGGTAGTGGTGGTTCGTAGTGGTTGATTGTGTGTGTAGTGGTGGAGTGCTGAAGAATCAGAAGGAGCAAAGAGGAGCAGAGGAAGCTGTTCAGAGAGCCCTGCTGAAGCCCCAACGCTGAAAGCTGATACCCAGGCGGAGAGCTGCTGGAACTTGCATTCGGGTTGGTTGGAAATAATACAGTGACTGTGTAGCTAAGGGGTGGGATTTCCACCAGGGAACTTGGAGGAAGGCATAGCATTGTTGTATTTCATGCTCAGCTTTGCAATAAAGATGTTTGGCTTTAACTTCCTGGAGGAGTATTTATTATGGTCTGAAAATCCTTCAAAGAACCTTTGCCAATCCCTTTTGAGGAACCTGTGGCAAAACAGCATGTTGTGGAGAAAGTGAATAGAGGGACATTTTTCTCCCTCTCTCAAAATACTAGAACCTGAGGTCATGCCATGAAGCAGATTAGTGGGAGATTCAGGACAGATAAAAGGAAGTACTTCTTCACACAGTGCATAGTTAAACCATGGGATTCACTTCCATGAGATGTAGTGATGGCCACCAATCTGGATGGCTTTAAAAGGGGACTGGACAAATTCCTGGAGGAGAAGGCTATCAGTGGCTACTAGTCCTGATGTCTATATGCTACCTCTTGTATCAGAGGCAGTATGCCTATGCACACCAGTTGCTGGGGAACATGGGCGGGAGGGTGCTGCTGCACTCATGTCCTGCTTGTGGCTTTCCTGTGGGCAGCTGGTTGGCCACTGTGTGAACAGAATGCTGGACTAGATAGACCCTTGGTCTGATCCAGCAGAGCTCTTCTTATGTTCTTATGCTCTTCTTAAGTGTGTGAGAAAGTAAAACTGACAAATTTATCGGTCCAGCTGGAAGGCTTTGAGTGAAACTTGAAGGAGCTCCTGCAAGTGCCAGACCAGTGTGCTTCGCTTGTCCTTCGCCTTACCCCATGAGCTGCTGCGAGGACTCAGTGAGGGAACCCGGGGTGAGCAGCTTTGGCTGCCCCATGTCCTCTCCCCAGTGGGGTAGGCAAAACACTTTCACTGCATGTGCCCTTCTCCAATGGTATGCAGCAAAGCTGGTTCCTATCACTTGCTGGATGGATCATCTTCTCGATGCACTTGGCAGGGACCAAATGATGTCAGGGGGCTTGGCCCTGCCCCTTTGACATAATTCAGCCCTCGGTGGGCTGGGTGGGGCATCATTTGCCCCTCCCGCGATTTTAGCTTCCCACCCCTGAGCCAGACTGTACATCAGGGCTTGTGCCAGCATCTGGCATCCTTGGGCAAATGCCAGAGCCTCAGCACCTCACCAGGGCACAATGCTGATGATGCCTGCCCTGGGCCTCCCATTGAAACCAATATTTGGCCTGATCTTCTGAGCAGCACTGGGCAGTTGGCTCTAGTGGCCATATGAATTTCCCACTATGCCTCTGGTGTAGCATCATTCCAGGGCATTGGAGGAAATCAAAGTGCAGGTTGATTCAGCCACCCAGTGCTGCTTGTAGCATTGCTCAAAGCACTGCTGCATGTCAACAGAGGGAAAGGCCCACCAGATGACACTTTGCCTGAGGCCCCCTGAAACCTAAAGCTGGCTTTAAAGGGAAAAACTAGTACACCGGTACCTTGAAAAGGGTCCAGATCCAGAAACAAATTGGTAACCCATGCAGATGTCTTGGAATGGGTGTAAGGTGTTTCTTGCCAACGTATGCCCATCAACTTTCAGGAAGAGAACATTTTGTACCAGCTGCGGTTTCCAAACTGTCTCCAATGGTGGCCCCATGCAGAAAATGTAACAGTAGCCTAATCCTGAAATCACCAAGGCAGAAACTAGAAAGCTTGCTTTAAAAGAAAGGGGGGGAGCCAAGGTGCAAATTCTCCCAAGTTACATTCTGTGCCTGATACAGCAAATGGTGCTTTCCCTGCATTTGTGCATTTGGCCCTGGGCATCAGTCTCTCAGTTTATTTCCTTGCTGAGATGCTGCTGGAAACTCCCGCGCTGTTGTTCCTCATGAGTGAAGCTCTGAATATGGGTCAGCATTGGGCTTTCTCCTGCAGCACTCCTAGTGAAATACTAACATGCATTTCCTATTATGCTCATCGTCTATTTGAGAAGAATTGGAATTATGTGATACTGGTTGAACATCACATTTTTTAAAAAGTTAGCTGTAATTCCCAGGGTTGCTTCTAAAGAGCCTGCCATCCAGAATCTCAAAAAGGCATTTCATCATGCAGAACCGTATGTGTGTTCATAAGCACAAATGTATTAAAAAAATACTCTACTCTAAATTGCTCATTCAAACCGGCCACACTGCAGATTGTATATTTTTAGAGGTTGTCAACTTGCTTATGAATTGGATTTCTCTGTTGCTGCAGTTTTGAGTGCATGGGTTAAATTACTTGACTTTTAATATATATATATATATATATATATATATATATCATGGTGGTTTATTTTGTATTTATTTTATTGTTGTACGCTGTCATGGACACGTTCTCATGGAGAGCCAGAAAATCCATTTAATAAACCATCATCGTAATTGTCTTGCCAAACAGTTTGCATTGAATTGCCCTGGACAGCAATATCCACTCTTCATGTCCTGGAAAATGACTTATTGCCTGGTGTGGCAAGATCCTGGACACTGCCATCCTCATGTTCCTGCCACTCTGCATTGTTTTCCCCATACCCTAGGGCAGCCTTTCCCACGCTGGTGCCCTCCAGATATTTTCAACCAACTCCCATCATCCCAGCCAGCTAATGATCAGCCTTAAGGGCTCTTTGATGCTTGGAAAGTTTTTAAAACTATTGTATGTGTGCACGGCAAGGTTCTTTCTTGCCGATGTGGAGTGAGGAGGGAAGGATCTTGTAGTTTAGAAATTAACACACAGAACTTAATACTTGTGCAGCTCCTTCTGTGTGGGCTATTAACCCCTTCAATTGCCACCTCACTGGGTACCTCTGCCACTCCTTTATTGCCACCACAGTGTTATTCCAAGAGGTCTGTCATCCAGTTTAAACAAATCTTAGTTGATTAACCATATGAGTTTTAGTTCATTGATCTATTGGTTATATGTGTGTACATTTGCCTATGGGTAAAGCAATACTTTGGATGCAAGATTCACATATAGTAATACCTTGGATTTCAAGCATAATTCGTTCCAGAACCGTGCTTGTAATCCAAAACACTCTTATATCAAAGCGAGTCTATGGAAGGTGTGAGCGGGGCCGATTTCGGCCCGCTACGCCCGCTCGAGGTGAGCGGTTACATCCCTACACTTGTATTGCAAGACGTCGCTTGTTTATCAAGTCAAAATTTATTAAATTTTTTTGTTTGTCTTGCAAAACGCTCTCAGACCAAGTTACTTGCAATCCAAGGTATTACTGTACTTTATTTGCCTAAACGAGATGCACACATATGTTGTAGCAGGCATTGTCTTAGAAAAGGCATGCCTCCAACGCGAGACGGTGCTTGCCATCTGCAGGTTTTATAAGTACTTGTGCGAATAAAAAATATCTGTGGCCCAATTAATCAGGATCACCTTTTTAGTTTTTTTAATTGATTAATGTAGCCCAAACTTCCCCAGTCTGGTTCCTGGAATGATGGGAGTTGCCATCCAATACATTGGGAGGGCACCAGATGGGATAAGACTGATCTAACCTATTCATTAATTTAATTTTGTAGTCATAGATCAGGGGTGCAGAATCTCAGGCCTGGGGGCCACATCTGGCCTGCCCGGGGTCTCAGTACCAGCCCTCTGGGGTTCCCCAGAGGGCCATACTCCATTTGATTGCCCCCACCCCCTCCCATATATACCTGCCCAGATCCTAAGATCATGCTCAGCGGTCCTTCTCCGGGAGCCCCTACCAAAGGAAGTGAGGTGGGTGGCTGCTACTACAAAGAGGGCCTTTTCTGCTGTGGCACCCCGGTTGTGTAATGAACTTCCCAGAGAGGCTCTCTTGGCACATATGTTGCATTCTTTCCAGCACCAGGTGAATACCTTCTAATTTCCCCAGGAATTTTAGTCTTCCAATCTCTGTTTTAAATCCTTTACTGTATTTTAAATCCCTGTACTGCTGCTAGGTTTTATTTTGACTTTTACTCCTATTTTATACTGTAGTTTGAAATTTTTAAAGTTTTATACTGTATTTTATGTTGTATTTTGTTTTTTTAACTGTTGTGAACCATCCAGAGAGCTTTGGCTATTGGGCAGTATAGAAATGTAATAAATAAATAAATAAATAAATAGGGCAATCTATCTGATGATACTTGCAAATATTTTAGGTGTCATAAAGCTGGCCTAAAACAAAGATGTTCTTGAGGCTGAACTCCTTATACGTATGTTAAACCAATTAATAATAACACTGACATTTGCGTAGCTCCTTCAAGTGTTTAACGTGCTTCACATGCTTTATCTACATGTAATCAGGGCCGGTGCAAGGCAGTTTGGTGCCCTTGGCAAGATCAGATATTTAGCGCCCCCCCTTCCCACTTGAGCCCTCCCTCCCTCCAGCCCTATGCCCATTATGAAATAAATTTCCCTCCCTGGGAACTGCCGAGCCCCATAGAAAAACTTTGTGGACTTTGAGACTTTTCCTTTGTGTTCACGCGGAAAGCAAAGAAGCAACATCAGCCCAGCTATGCCAGGAACTCCCAAAGGCCTTCTCCTACTCCATATATATGTAAAAGCCTGTCTCCTCCTGCGGGCAGCACAAGGGATATGAAAAAAGGATGTGAGAGAGGTGTGGTGGCGCTACCTGTGAGGAATAGAGACAAAAGGGCGTCTTGCAGCCTGTCCTACCTCGCAGGGTGGAGGTGCAGAGACACCGGTTTGACTCATACACCTTCTGCGTTGCGGGGGGGAGGATGCATGTAGTAGAAGCATAGCAAAGAGAGAGCCCGTGGATCATCTGGTTCAAATTTAGGAGGGGCTTTACGAAACTTGCTGCTTCCCCTCCTCTCTCTATCACTTTGTTGCAATATTTCTGCCTTTTGAGGCTTTTTTCTGCCTCAACGGGCATAGGATTGCGCATGGCTGGCTGGGGAATGCTGGGAGTTGTAGGACTTCCCTCCAAACACACGTAGGATTGCATCCTAAAAGCATTTAAAACCAAAACACAGAAACAGCATGGTAAATAAAACATTGGAGCCCCAGCTAGCTTAAAATACCTTTCCCTCCCTCCCTGGTTGCTGGAAATAACTGCTTTCAGGGGACGGTGAGAGGGAGGGCAGAGGAGGTGTTTGCAGGTGCATCCTTCCCGCTGCCCACCAGCCTCCCATCATTGGCCCCTGCCTGGGAAGGTGAAGGAGGTGTTTGCAGGTGCATCCTGCCTGCCTCCACCAGCCTGTCACCTTCTCTGCCTCTTTTGATGCTGGTTGTGAGGAGGAGCCTGCCTGAAGCTTCAGCGGCATCAGATTGGAGACGGAGCCCTGAGGTGGAGGAGAGAGAGGGAGGGGCGCGCTTCTTTCGCCTCCCCTTCCCCCGTGTTTCTGGCGCCCCATTTAGCCTGGAGCTCTAGGCAGCCGCCTAGTTCGCCTAATGGTAGCACCGGCCCTGCATGTAATATGTACAACAACCTTGTAAGGTAGGTCAGTATTGTTATCCCCCTATTGCAGATGAAGGGACAGAGGCCACCTAGTGAGTTCATGGCAGAGGCAAAATTATATGTTAATTTTGTATTTATTGTATTTATTACATTCATATCCCACCATTTCCTCCAAGAAGCCCAAAGCAGTGTATAAGGTCCTCCTCCTCCCCATTTTATCCTCACAACAACCCTGTGAGGTAGGTTAGGCTGAGAGTCAGTCACTGGGCCAAAGTCACCCAGTGAGTTTCATGGCCGAGTGGGGACTAGAACCCAGGTCTCCCAAGTCCCAGTCCAACAGTCTAACCACTACACTACAGTGACTCCTTTTAACTGAGGGACTTCCTGATGTACAGCTCAGTCTCTTAGGCTCAGCCACTACACTAAACCAGCCCACAGTAATGTTGTAACATCTGAGGCTCTCCCTCAGTTCTCTGATTGCGATAAAAGGTGTTAGATTTTCTTTCACAATATTTCCAAGATCCACACTTTTTTAACCATCAGTTCTGCTAAAACACTTCCGGTGCAATCCTATACCCACTGAACTGAACTGAATCCTAAAGCCTATACTCACTGAACTGAATCCTAAACCTATTGAACTCAGTGGGACTTACTTCTGAGTAGACATGCATAGGATTGCATTGTTATTCAGTCTGTTGTTATTTCTAGAGCTGATGACATGATGGCAGTCTTTTCTCTTAAGTGGTTTTCCTGTCTCTTCTCTTTTGGCGTTAATCTTTCTGTTTTGCATTCTTCTGCTCACCTCTGCTCTGGTTTCAATTGTCTTTCCCTTTATACACTTTATTTGCCTTGCCTCCCTTTTTCTTACTGGATTAAATGTAAGCTTCTGTGGTTCATTTCTAAGTGCCTTCATGGTCTTAGTGTTCGCTATCTCTCATCTCTGCTTTCTCTTCATCCTCTTTCTCAGTCTCTTCACTCTTCAGATACTAATCTCCCTTTTAAAAAACCCTCATCTCTCATGCACCACTTTCTGGCCACATCTTTTTACCTTGCTGTATGCCTGGAATGCTCTTCTGCCATGGATCCTTCTGGCTTCTTCTCTTCTTTTACTTAAACCTCATCTTCTTGGGCTTTTCTCTTTGGGGCTTTTTTTTTTTTTTTTACTCTTGCTTTTGCTTCATGATCCTCTCTTTTTCTTTCCTTGATTGACACTTGGCAACTTATCCTTCTTTCCTCCTAATTCCCTTTCCCTCATGTGTCATGTTTTATTATATTGTGAGCCCACGGGGTAAAGCCGTGTCTCTTATAATCTGCGTATGGTGCCAAACATAGTGATAGGTGTGGCATAGGAAGTAATGGTGGTGCTGGTGGTGGTGATGGAACTGAGCAGTAGGCATGAGGCGACTGCATGGGCTGATCAGGTGATGAGTCACACAGAATCCAGACTCTACAGCAGTGTTCTCCAACCTTGGGTCCCCAGGTGTTTTTGGCCTCCAACTCCCAGCATGCCCCAGCCAGCGTAGCTGGCTGGGGCATGCTGGGAGTTGGAGGCCAAAAACACCTGGGGACCCAAGGTTGGAGAACACTGCTCTACAGAGTAAACACAGCCACTTGCTCATCACAATGAGCAGTGCTAGGTACCGAAAAGATCCTGGGCTCAGGCCTACAGCCCCCCCCCCACAAAGCAGACATTTGCACATGCTAATTTACATATGCCCTAAAGTCTCTCTCTCTCTCTGTGTGTGTGACTTTAAAGGACCCTGTCTCTTAAGGACACCCCTATTTGTAGAAAGGGATGTATAGATGAGGAAGAGTGGGCATTTGATTTCAGAAAAAAACCTCAGACTGAAAGATTAAAGAGGGGGGCGGCGGGAGGTGAAGCACATGTGGGCAAAAAGCCAGCTAATCCAGGGGGATCAGATGCAATAGAGATCATCGGGGGTGTGGGGGTGTGGCTGTACCTATTTCAGCAAGTGCCCATGGACAGCAGGGTTTATTTTTATTTATTTATTTAATAATTTTTTATATAGTTGTAGGGAAGATGCCGCCCAGAGATTTGGGGCTCCAAATGAAAGATTTGGGGCTCCAGCCCTAGTGGGCTGCCCCCTAACACTGCCTCTAGTCATCACAATGGCCAGTTGTACCATTTCCCCATCTCATAGAATCACAGAGTTGGAGGGTACCTTGGAGGTCACCTAGTCCAACCCCCTTGCTCGATGCTGGAGTATGCAACCATCCTCTCCCGCACCCAGGCATGATTGTGCTGGGGAAGAGGGTGCGTGGAGATGACTTTCCCCACACACCCTCTTCCTCAGCTCGACAGGGCTTCTGATTGAGCCCAGTTGAGCTGGGGTAGGTGGGGGTGCAGAGATACCCTTCCCTGCATTCCCAATTCCCCAGCATAATGGATCCTGATGCAGCTGGGATTGGGATCTCCAGGAGGGGGGAAAGTGATGTTAGCCTTTCCTTTCTGCAGCAATCCCATCTCGTGTGCGTGGATGTCTGCATGTGTATGTTTGCGCACACACATACTGCTACCAAATCACCATCCGGTTTCACTTGCCGCCCTAGTGGCCGAAAACCTTGTCCACACCTGAACTACAGCATCCCTGACAGATGGCTGTCCTGCCTTTGGTAAAATGTCTCCAGAGGAGAGGCCGGGTACCATTACCACGCTCTGGCCAGGGAGGTGCCAGAACGTCTTGGGGGTGGGAACACGCTCCATGGGAAGGGGGGCGCAAATTCTATATGCCTAGGCACCAACTGTTTCACGTCCTGCAGAGTAGAGCTACCACCTCTGTGGGCATCTTTGCAACACTCTACCCTTCATTTTCTCTTCCAGTAGGCTATCGGTCCCTTCTTATAATCATCATCATCAATCATCATCATCATCATCTGTGGCTCACGCTGGCGCAGCTTGTCTGAGTGCGGAAAGCTAAGCAGGGTCAGGCCATGGGTTATTACTTGGCTGGGAGACCCCTCCTCTAGTTTCCTGCATTGAGCAGGGGGTTGGACTCAATGGCCTTGTAGGCTCCTTCCAACTCTATGATCTATGAAATCTAAATCTATTCATCGTCATCATCTTCTTCGTTCTGATGGCTCTTACTTTTATTTATTTATTTATTTGAATTGTACCCCACCTTTCTAACAAGACAAATAGCACCCAAGGTGGCTATTTGTTGGCGTTTATTGTTTGAGCCACATGCTGAAGGCAAGAAGTGTGAAACATACTGTAGCTGGACAGACACAGTGCGCCGAGACAAAAACTTGCTGGGGGGGACGGGACGATGACTTTGGGCCAATCACTGTCTCTCAGCCTAACCTACCTCACAGGGTTGCTATGAGGATAAAATTGGGATTGGGAGGAGAACCACCCTGATCAGGGGGAAGATGGTAAAATGGAAATATAAATAAGGTATGTGCAGTGTGCTGAAAACAATACAAAGAAGATAATATGAAATGAAATGTTTGCAAAAAATATATATATGAAATGTTTGCAAAATAAATGTTTGCAAATGTATTGCAAACAATACAAAAAGTAAGAAACAATACAGTAAGAAATGAAATGTTTGCAAAATGTTTGTTAAGAAATACTAGGGAACTGCTTGATGATGATGATGATGATGATGATGATGATGATGATGATATGATGAAGAGGAATAGAAAATATTTTTCATATGAAAAAAATGTGGACATCCCATATGTGAGGAACCCAGCCTCCCCCAACCAATCTTCTTGGAAATATCTTTGAACAAAGGACATCCCAGGCCTGGCCAGGCTGTGATAGACCCAATGTCTTTATTTATATACCCCTTCCATACTGACTCAGCTTATGTTAAAGAGCTCCTGTAGAAATCACCTGGAAGATGCATGACCCAAGCTACTGACTGGCCAGTTTGAATGTTCTTCTCTGGGAGATGCTCCGCCCCCATAGAAGTACCTGTGAGTGTGAACTCTTTTATTTGGGTCCAACTGGTTGGCAAAGAGTGAAGACAAGACCAAGCCACACTCAGAGCCCAGGAGGCTTCATCTCACTCCACACCTGTGAGCTGCATTAGTGAGTTACTCTTAGGATCCTGATAAGTAAGGCCTAGTGAGCTAGTTTGACATTACATTTTGTTTTAAAAGCAACTAACTACTTCTGTTGCATTCGTGGGCTGCCCCCTAACACTGCCTCTAGTCATCACAATGGCCAATTGTACCATTTCCCCATCTCATAGAATCATAGAGCCGGAGGGGAACTTGGAGGAGTGTATTTGATTTCTCTTGCCTAGTCTGATGGTTGGATTCACCCATGCACTGGACTGCTTGGCAAACACATATATAAAAGCCATAAGCTACGTATCCAGGGTATGAGTTGTTAAACGTTAATATTCCACAAGAGATATTAATAATGCATAGGTGGTGGCAGCCTACCTCTGAGGAATACAGACAAAGGGTGTCTTGCAGCCTGTCCTACCTCACAGCGCTGGGGGTGCAGACTCACCAGTTTGTCACACTGAGACATCTCAATGTGCTATGAGCAAGAAAAAGGGAAGTGATGCCCACACAGACTGGGTTCAGACAACACGATAACCCACACTCAAGGGTTGAGTATGGGTTGAGTGTGGGTTGTTGTTGAACTGTGGGTTGTTGTTGAAACATGGGTTATTGTGTTGTCTGAACCCAGCTTAGATAACAAACCATGGTGAACAGCCCACAGTTCACAGCTCAACAACAAACCATGGGTTCTCTTCATGGGTGGTTCATGGCTAACAAGCCATGGTTTGTTAGCTCAACTGGGTACAGACAACATGATAACCCATGTTTCAACAACAACCCACAGTTCAATGACAACCCACACTCAACCCATACTCAACCTTCAAATGTGGGTTATCATATTGTCTAAACCCAGTCACAGAGATAGTAGTATGGAGAATGTGTTAAGTTTGGCCGTAAACTTTAGTAGCAGGCAAATGTTGATTTTTCCTAATGAGGCCCTTTTGTAAAACAGACAATGGTGCATGTCTGGAAATGGTGCATAAGATGGTTTGCATTATAGTATCAGGTAGGCAGCACCCACAAATGGAATGGAAGTAGCTAATGGTGAGGGAGGTGGCAGGGGGTGGCGAGAAAGCAGTGTTAGACTGTGATGATGAGTCACACTCGGTGTCCGACAGCTCTCCACTCCTGCCTCTGAATCACACTGAAGTTCCTCGTCCTTATTAATTGCAGCTTTAATCCACCCATCCTTTTCTTGAGCTCAGATGGCAGACAGGTCATGCTCAGAGCAGATGGTTACCTCACCACGGCACAGAGAGGGATTGGATTACATAGGTGACATGTTCAATGCATACTTTGATTTTGTAAGATGTAAGCTTGTCTATGGAGGTATTTTTAAATAAAGGAAAACAGACAATGCCAGTAATGTCATTAACCCGAGGCAAACAATTTGTACAAAGTTCTGCCTTTATCATGTTCCCCCCTCTTTCCAGATTTTGATTTCATTTAACCCTCAGGTCACTCTCAAGTAAGCTCCTAGAAATTACTCTACACCCAAGCTGTAAATGCACTTAGATTTAGTATTGTTTAAGTTTGCATTTCTGTTTGTTATTAGCTACTACCCAACCCTCTGGATATAACAAATTCCGCCCCCCTTTCCCCACTGTGTAGGGTTATGCTAGGGCTATTGATCATGGGTGAGATTTGCTTCTCTGTCAATCTCTAGATAAAGAAAGGAAGGAAGGAAGTCCTTTATTTATTTTATTTTATTTACTGTATTTTTGATCCAACCGATAACAAATGTTCTCTGGGTGGATTACAAATGCAAAAGAATGCAATGAAAATACAATACAGTACAATACAATATAACAAATAGCATGGGATGTATAAGAGCCATAACATAATTTTTAAAAGTCTCTAAAATGCATGGGAGAAAAGAAAGGTATTTGCTTGGCACTGAAAAGATAACAATGGCTGGTTTCAGACAACATGAGAACCCACACTCAAGGGCTGAGCATGGGTTGAATGTGGGTTGTCATTGAACCTGCTGGGTTGCTGTTGAAATGTGGGTTATCATGTTGTCTGAACCCAGCTTTGCTAACAAGCCATGGCTTGTTAACCACAAGCAACCCATGAAGAGAACCCATGGTTTGTTGTTGGGTTGTGAACTGCAGGTTGTTCACCATGGTTTGTTATCTTGGCTGGGTTCAGACAACATGATAACCTGTGTTTCAACAAGAACCCACAACGATAATTCACACTCAACCCTTGACTAGAGTGTGGGTTATTGTGTTGTCTGAACCCAGTCAATGTAGGCACCAGGTGAGTCTCCTTAAGGAAGGCATTCCATATCCTCTCTCTTGTAGTCACCTACCTAACATTCTTCATTGGGGGCACCTGGAGTTAGGCCTCTGGAGATCACCTACGGGTCCAAGCAAGTACGTAAAGTTTGAACTAGATGTTATTGGACATGGCTTACGCTGGCTCAGCTTGTCTGAGTGTGGAAAGCTAAGCAGGGTCAAGTCTGGTTATTACTTGGATGGGAGACCCCTCCTCTAGTTTCCTGCATTAAGCAGGGGGTTGGACTCGATAGCCCTGTAGGCTCCTTCCAATTCTATGATCTATGAAATCTATGAAATATGCCAAATTGCCAGTTTGTTTCCAAGCATAAGTCACAGTGTGGGTAATTATCTTTCTAAACTCCTAAATGGCTAGGGTCCAAGATACCTTAGAGACCATCTTCCCATGCCAGCCCATAACTAAGATCAGGGGTGGGGGGGAGAGGCACCCCTGTGATGGAGGCACATTTGTCTGGGATAAGAAAAAAGGGCTCTCTCAGTGGTGGCACCCAGATGGTGAAATAGCTTGTCCCATGGGGGTCATTTGGCTGCCTCACTTACCACTTTCCATTGTCTGGTGAAAAACATTCCTGTTCTGGCAAGCTTTTGTCTTGCTGGACAGATGAGGCTTTAGATGGTGTACCATGCTTAGGGCTTTTATCCACTGAACTTGTTACACACACACACACACACACACACACATATATATAGAGAGAGAGAGTTTGGTTTTTATATTGTTGTTTTATTATGGATCGAGGTATTTTGATCGTTATAAGCCAAGTCATGCTAGCTCATTAGGAGAGCAAGTTTCAAATCTTTGAATGAATGAATATGGGGCTGGTGCCATAAATGGTGGACCTGTGTTCAGTTCTTCCCATCTCACCCACAATGTGTAGCGAAACTCACCTTGTGATGTGATATCAGTACATGGTGAGTTTCCCTGTCTTTACTCCAAACCGCAGGTTGCTGCTGCCAGGTACAGATAAATTTATGGCATGGCGGTGTCATGCACAGTTGCATGCAAAAAGAAGGAAGGAAGGAAGGAAGGAAGGAAAGGAAAGGAAGAGGAAATTTAATGCATCTGTGCTTATTTATTTATGCATTTATGGGTAGTTGGTTTGCAAAAACAATATACAGTCATGCCTTGGATTACAAGTAACTTGGTTTGCAAGCATTTTGCAAGACAAGCAAATTTTTAAATATTTATTTTTTAAAAATTGACTTGATATACAAGCGACGTCTTGCAGTACAAGTACTGTAGTACGGCTTAAATTAAAAATCTCTGTACAAATTTTTTTGGGGGGAATTTCATTTTGATATACAAGTGTTTTGGATTACAAGCACGTTTCCGGAATGAATTATGCTCTCAATCCAAGGCATGACTGTACACAAAACCAGTTTTCAAAACAGCAGACTTAAAACAGAGTATTGAAAACCAAAAAGAGCAGTCTGCAGTCACAAATTAAAAACCATTAAATGCCAGGCAGGATAAAACTGTTTTTGCCTCCCACCTAAAAGTCATTGGGGACTAGACTGACCTCCCTTGGGCGAGGATTCCCTAACTGGGCTGTTCCTGCAGAAAAATCCTGCTTGCATTCCCACCAACCAAACCTCTTTCTGCAGTGGGACATATCGCAGGACCTGAGAAGAGGAACGCAGCTGGCAGGCAGCTTCACATTGGAGGAGGTAGACTTTCAGATATCCTGGCCCTAAGCCAGGGGTGCAGAACATCAGGCCTGTGGGGCAAATCTGGCCCTCTGGGGCTCCCCAGGGGGCCATGCCCCCTCCTACTGGCCCCACCCCCTTTCCCCAACTACTGATCATTGGCGGTTTCCTGGCTTTTCTGCAGTTTCCCCCCATTCTAAAAGGTTGAAATTTATTTTATTTTTATTTATTATATTTATACCCCACCTTTTTTCCTGCAAGGAACCCAAGGCGGCTTACATAATCATAGAATCATAGAAAAGTAGAGTTGGAAGGGGCCTACAAAGCCATCGAGTCCAACCCCCTGCTCAATGCAGGAATCTAGGTCAAAGCATCCCTGACAGATGGCTGTCCAGCTGCACCTTGAATGCCTCCAGAGTGGGAGAGCCCACAACCTCCCTAGGTAGTTGATTCCATTGTCTTATTGCTCTGACAGTCAGGAAATTTTTCCTGATGTTTAGGTGGAATCTAGGTTCCTGTAATTTGAGCCCATTATTCCGTGTCCTGCAAACTGGGATGATCGAGAAGAGATCCTTGCCCTCCTCGTGTGACATCCCTTCAAATACTGGAAGAGTGCGATCATATCTCCCCTCAGTCTCCTCTTCTGAAGGCTAAACATGCCCAGTTCTTTCAGTCTCCTCATAGGGCCTTGTTTCCAGTCCCTTTATCATCCTTGTTGCCCTCCTCTGAACCCTCTCCAGTTTGTCTATGTCCTTCTTAAAGTGAGGTGCCCAGAACTGGACGCAGTACTCAAGATGAGGCCTAACCAGTGCCGAGTAAAGGGGAATTATCACTTCCCGCGATTTGGAAGCTATACTTCTATTAATACAGCCCAAAATTGCATTTGCCTTCTTTGCAGCCACATCGCATTGCTGGCTCATATTCAGTTTGTGATCTACCACAATTCCAAGATCCTTCTCACTTGTAGTATTGTTGAGCCAAGTGTCCCCCATTCTGTAACTCTGCATTTGTTTT
The DNA here is from genome assembly GCA_021292165.1 of Shinisaurus crocodilurus. Classification (NCBI taxonomy): domain Eukaryota; kingdom Metazoa; phylum Chordata; class Lepidosauria; order Squamata; family Shinisauridae; genus Shinisaurus; species Shinisaurus crocodilurus. The sequence continues at coordinate 18,309,132 of CM037879.1, forward strand.
CCTCTCCCTAGGTGCAGCACTTGGCATTTATCCCTATTAAATTTCATTCTGTTGTTTTCGGCCCAGCGCTCCAGCCTATCGAGGTCACTTTGAATTTTGTTTCTGTCTTCCAGAGTATTAGCTGTTCCACCCAACTTTGTGTCATCTGCAAATTTGATAAGCATTCCCTGTACCTCCTGATCCAAGTCATTAATAAAAATGTTGAAGAGCACCGGGCCCAGGACCGAGCCCTGTGGTACCCCGCTCGTTACCTCTCCCCAGTTTGAGAAGGAACCATTGATAAGCACTCTTTGAGTCCGATTCTGTAGCCAATTGTGGATCCACCTGATAGTTGTGTATCCTCCTCCTCTCCATTTTATCCTCACAACAACCCTGTGAGGTAGGTTAGGCTGAGAGTCAGTGACTGGCCCAAAGTCAACCAGTGAGTTTCATGGCCGAGCGGGGACTAGAATCCGGATCTCCCAAGTCCCAGTCCAACACTCTCACCACTACGCCACACTGGCTCTTCTAAATGCCTCTCCTAAGGCTTAGCATCTGACAGTAAGAGTTTTATGCTAAACTATGCCGATGTTTTTGTTATTTTGACCCCACCCCTTTTGCCTTTGATCCTGACCACGACTGCAGTGTGCCCCCCCCCAAGAGCTTCTCCGAAATAGAATTCGGCCCTTGGGCTGAAAGAGGTTCTGCACTCCTGCCCTAAGCTTGTTAGGACAGGGGTGCTGAACCTCAGGCCCACGGGTCAAATCCAGCACCCCTGGGGCCCCCTTGCCTTTGGCCCCACCCACCACTGGAATGTGGTCCCCACATGTGGAATGTGGAATATGACCAAGAGCTTCTCCAAAGTTGACTTCGGTCCTCAGGTTGAAAGAGGTTCCCCACCCCTGAGTTAAAAGGATGAAGTAGGAAGAGACTGGAAATACCTCTGCCTGAGACGTTGGGGGAGCTATTGCCAGTCAAAGTAAACAAGACTGGTCTAGGTGGGCAAATAGGTTGAGCAGCTTCCTATGATCAGAACAAGGCTGGCCCTACCATGAGGCAGAGTGAAGCTGCCGCTTCAGGCAGCAGATGCTGGGAGGCAGCAGCCAGGTGTTGGAGGACACAGCTGTGTGTCAAGCAGCCTGTCCTGTGCCCCCTAAGCTAGCCTGCTGCCTTCAGGGGTAGTGGAGGGTGTTGTCCTATCCCCAGTGTTGAAGGAACAGTCCAGTTGGTTTTTGTACATGGAATGGGAGAGGGTGCCATCTTGTTTCTCGCCTCAGGCAACCAAATGTCTTGGGCTGCCCCTGGATCAGAATTAAACCCAATGAGGGTGCTTCAATCAGCCCCACTGCTTCATACTTGTACATCCATCTTTAAATTATACTTCAGTGCTCCATAGATGTTACATCTGTCTTCAAATTATAGTAAGGGGTTCAGACACACACACCCATGCGAATTGAAAGTATGCATGAGAGGGCTCTGTGGGCCATCTCAGCCACCTATCATGCATGACAACCACATACCCCCCACCACCACCATCTGCACATTTGGCCAGCACATGAAGGGGTTCTACACGCATACTGATGTACATGTGTAGAAATCCTCCACATGAGAAGGGATCCTGATTGATGTTTTGTTCCGAATCAAGTAAGTCGTAGCATCTCATCTCTAAAAGGAAGAACTGTTGCTCAGTAGTGGAGCACATGCTTTGCATGCAAAGGGTCCTGGGATCAATCTCCAGCATCTCTAGGTAGAGTTGGCAAAGACTCCTGCATGAAACCCTGAAGAATATAGCATAGACTAAGACTGAGCAAGATGGACCAATGGTCTAATCCAGTGTTCTCCAACCTTGGGTCCCCAGATGTTTTTGGCCTACAACTCCCAGCATGCCCCAGCCAGAGTTGTAGGCCAAAAACTTCTGGGGACCCAAGGCTGGAGAACACTGGTCTAATCCCATACAAGGCAGCTTCCTGTGTTCCCTCTCTGAGTCTTGGAAAGCTCATCCCTTTAAATCATGCCCGCAAGAGTCATCTGTAGGTTACATGGAACACAGTATCACTTATGAAACAAGAATGTAGCATCTAAAAATTACACATTAGGAAGTTGTACAGGTTACTGATGCCTCAGGACATCTTTAAGTCACACTTCAGCGAATTATAGAGTTATCTTTGGATAGCCATCAGACCAAGTTGTCTTACACAAATGAGCAAGTTTTCTGCACTTCGAAATGTGTCAGTAATCTCCAAACAGCAATGAGGAGGCACTGGAGATTTCAACAAAAGACAATCACTCCTATTTGAATTCACATAAATTTTACCTGTGAGATTCAGGGGCTATTTCCACACTGAAATGCTCAATTTTTGAAGTAAGCTTATCTCTTCTCCCCCCCCCCCCCTGGGTTCAGCAATTATTTCCCAAGTGTCAAATCTGATTCCTTCTAATCTGGTTCTTTTCTTTCTTTCTTTTTTAGGTACAAGATTCAACAGGAAAATCTTTTGCCCATGAACTACTCTTCATGACCTCTAATTTGAGGTTGGCCACAGGGCTGAAAGAAACAGGAGTTTTCTAGGAGTTCTGTGGAACAGTCATGAATATGATCCACCATATGATCTCAATATACTTCATATTCTATTTACATCTGTAAAAGGAAGACCAAATATAATAATACACATAATACATTGTACTCAATGTTTCAGCTGGGAAAGAAGAGTTACCATTTGGAACTGGCTGGGGGATTATGGGAGTTGTGGTCCAACACATCTGGAGGGTGCCATGTTGGAGAAGGCTGATATATAGAGAGACTGAGCTAGGGTTACAATCCTGTATACATTAGATGGCCAGAAGGAGGAGGGGGGCATATAGGGAAGACAAACATGTCTAACTCCAAAAGGGGTGTGGGGGGTGGCTTTGTGTGAGAGCGAAGGCAATGGAGCTGCACCTGGCGCCAGCAGCGCAATTGTTTCAACATCTGCTCAGAATGCTTTGTTTACCCAGGCATTTTAATGGGATGATCTCGTCTATTCTCTTGTATTTGCCGCCTTCTCTGTTTTGACGATGGAGATGATGTCGTTTTAGTGTTTGTGTAGCATTTGAATCATACTTGTACACCGCCCTGGCATCTGCAAGGATACAAGAAGGTTTTTAATACATTAAATAAATAAACAAACAAACAAAGTCAGACTTCAGGGTGAGTCTCAGGGCTGGCATCAAGGGTAGGCAGGGTTGGACACCTGCCAAGGGCCCACAGCCCAGCCGGGGGGGTGGGGCTGAAAAGAACCCTCTGGTGTTGCTCCTCCTCCTCCTCACCATCAGGGCCGGCGCTACCACTAGGCAAACTAGGCAGTTGCCTAGGGTGCGCGGCTGAAGAGGGCGCAGAAACGCTGCGTTCCTCTTCGCTGCCGCTGCGCCGCCCCTGCCAGGCCTCCACTGCGCCGCCCCCGCCAGGCCTCCGCCTCTCTGCCCGCCCGCCGCCGCCGTGCCTCCCCCGCCCTCCTGTCCCACTCGCCGCCGCGCCTCCCCCCGCCCTCCCGCTCGCCACCGCCGCCGCCGTGCCTCCCCCCCGCCCTCCCGCTCGCCGCCGCCGCCACCACCATCCAACCCCCCCGCCACCTACCTTCTCCGCGTTGCGTCGCTTCTGGAGCCCCACCCGCGTTGTTTTGGCGGGAGGAACCAGGGCAACAGGGCTTAAACAGCCCTGTTGCCCTGGTTTCCCCGGCAAAAAACAGAGCACGGGGTCCCGTCGGGTCACTTCCTCCTCCTCCTTGGAGGCGGCAGCGGCAGCAGCAGCAGCAGCCAGGGCGGGGGGGAAGGTAGGTTGGTGGCGGCAGCGCAGGGTTTTTTTTTTTGCAGAGTAGGGCCCCCCCATGGCATGAGAGGGGGGGGCGCTAAATATTATTTCGCCTGGGGCGCCAAACTGCCCTGCACCGGTCCTGCTCACCATTGCAACCTGCTGCCTGTTGCTGTGGCCCAGAGGGCGGTGGAGGTGAGGAGGAGGATCAGGAGATGCCATAGCCTATTTGCCCACTGTCAAGGATGCAAGTGGTAGCAGTGATGAGAAAGAGGATGAAGAGCAAGTGCAGCTGGTGGCAGTGGCAGTGAGAAGGTGGACTCGCTGAGGGCGGGCGGCCCATTTATGGTGGTCCCGCCCAAGGGCGCTCCAAAACCTGGAGCCAGCAGCGGCGACTTTGATTCTCTCAGGAGAGCTTCAAGGAATCAGCGCCACCTGAATGTACCCCTCTTTTCTTTTTCTTTTTTTGTGCTCCTCAGTGTCTTTCTCAGCCTTTGTCTGTGGGGATCTGGCTGATTCCATTAAGCAGCAAAAATGTGGAGCTTCTCGTTTCTGGGGAGACTTTACATTGGGCCTTACACGCTGACGGAATGGATGAGGGGGTGGGGACACAGGACTGGATGGGCTAGCCCTGCCCCTGTGGCAGCGGAGTAGAACCTCAAGCCCGGGGGCCAATTCTGGCCCTGCTGGGGTCCAAATGTGGCCCGCAGGAGTTCTCCAGAGGGCCGTGCCCCCTTCCCCTTCCCCGCACCCCACCCCCCTTTCCCCAACAAAAATGGGGAGGAGGGGTGCAATTTCCAGCGATTCCTCCATGTCCCAGAGATCTGATCCTGAGGGTCCCCCAATGTTCTGGAGAAGATTTGGAGGGAGGCATAGGAGGGTGCGGAGAGGAGAGGATCGGGGAAATTGCTGACAATCACCCCATGCCCATTCTGCTGATGGAAACCTTAAGTCGGCAGAAGGAAACTAGTTGGATCCACTCTCCTCCCTACTGCTTGCGCTGCTCTCATAAGGAGAGGAACAAAAGCACACGCCCAACCATATGCAAAGAACACAGTCTGCATTGTGCCCTTAGACCAGGGGTGGGCAACATGCAGCCCGCAGGCTGCATGTGGCCCCCACAGCCATTTTTGTGCCTCCTGCTGCCACTTCCACTGAATTTGAACACGTGGTGATTTTGCAAGGAAACACATCACACAGGGAGCATGCGCCTTGTCTGCAAGGGCAATCATCCTCTCAGCAGCCTCCCAGGAGTGTGATTCTGTGATTCTGCATGCAAACCAGATGCATGTTCCCTGCATGCCTTGTTTCCTTGCAAAACCAGACTCCCCCCCCCCCCCGCCATGGCAGCAACCAGCAAAGTCAGTGGTCGTTTCAGCAACAGGCTGGGGTGTGGCCTCTGGTAGGCTCTTGGGGGGGGATAATGTGGCCCCCGCAACCACTGGAAGTCACCCACCTCTATCTTAGACTGCACCAACACTCACCTGTTTGATGGTGTTATTCCCCTGGCTGCTTCCTCTGCACCATTGCTACGTCTAACATGATGATGTCACTGGATAATGGGAACTGAAATCATTAGCCATGAAATTGGGCTGTACGATTATGTCATTTGTGGCAATGTAAATGAATAAGCAACTTTTTTTTAATAAGGATTAAAAAAAAATTCAAAAGGGGAAAGGGTGAGGGAGGGTTTTTTGTTTGTTTTTTATTTTGGTCGCTGAAAATGTTCATGGAAAAGTGTTGATTGATTTTTGTCTAAGTCCTTCAAGGGCTTCCGGATCGTCACCTTGAAGTGGTGAGTGGGCTTGCGTGTTCCGATGAATCCTGTGAGCAATGCCGTCGGGAGCTATGTACTCCCAGTAGGGTCACCCATGGCGGTAAGGTCCGGGGAGAGGAACCAGACAAAGAACGATCCAAAACATAAAGTCCTCAACGGCAGAACAGGCGGAAGATAATTAAACCTAAATTACAACGGCTGTGAAGGCGGATGAAGGCTGCAGCAGAGAATGGTTTTCCAATCGTCAGGGTAACCGTGCCATTGGATCTCTGCCGTACTCTGTCAAGTTTGTGTGGTGATTCGTTGTGCACCGATCTCCCCACATAAAACAGTTTCACGCACAGGCGTCTTCCAACCCAACCCATCCAACCCAACCCAACCCAACCCATCCAACCCAACCCAACCCAACCCACACAATCTTCTTTAGAATTTCCTCCTTTTATCCCGGAAGACAATCTTACTCGGTCACGAGTGATCGCCTGATGATGATGATGATGTCCATTACTATGGAAGAAACCAATCCACATAGCCATTCTTGTATGCATGAAGATTGGCTGTCTCCACTGAAATGAGTGGGGATGGCCACATGCATAGAGATCTTGATCATATGATGGGTGTGTGTACACGGTATGGAACTGGCAATGAAACATCTTTGCATTGGGAAGGATCCAACTGTGCACTCCTGCTGGTGCTTTTTGACATTCCGCTGGCATAAACCAACGCTTGTGCAATGGAACTAGCACAACGGGAAAAAGTGGTGCTTTGCCTCTGGCAAATAATGCTAGTAGGAACACACCATTGAATCCTTCTCATTGTACCAATCTGACAGAGATGAGGAGGTTCAGTTTAGCATACGTTGTACGTCGATTCTCAGAATTCAGATACAGAGATCTCAGAAGGTCCCCACTCTTTAGCTTAAGGTGCATCCAACCACATAATGATGGTGAGGATGATTAGATTACGTTTATATTCCACCTTTTTTCTTCTTACAAAGAGCACAAGGCGACTTACATGGTCCTCCTCCTCTCCATTTTATCCTCACAACAACCCTGTGAGGTAGGTTAGGCTGAGAGTCAGTGACTGGCTCAAAATCACCCAGTGAGCTTCGTGGCCAAGTGGGGACTGGAACCCGGATCTCCCGAGTCCCAGCCCAACACTCTAACCGCTACACCACACCGGCTCTTCACCACACAGACTAGCAACCTTTACAGTGATATCACAGCAGGTAAGCGAACAATAGCTGTGACAGTTCTCACAGGACCACTGCGATATCAAAGCAGAGCAGCCATCTAGAGAGAGGCATAGAGACAGAACATGCTAGACAGATCAGAGGTAGATGGTGACAGTGTGGAGGAGATTCCTTTATATCATTGTCCATCAGCTGTCTTTAGCTAATACAAAATAAGTAAACTTATGCAGATCTGGGTGCAGCCTTTCTAGGCACACAATCCAGCATATCTTGGCATAGCAATTAGATTTTATTTTTTATTTTTTTAGTGCAGAGTGTATACAACCGTGAAATTCTGTCTTTTTGAATGTGGGTTGGTGAGAACTGACCACTGTAGCTTAGATGTGGATACATCATTGATTTCTCTCGGTGCTTTGCAATTGATTATTTGTGTGGTAGTTCCCCCCCCCCCAATCCTTTTCTAATACTTGCTGAAAACGTGTGGGTAAAAATGACTAACGTTTACCCCAATAAGTCCCACCTTTTAATTAGGGATCTGCCACTAGAAATGTGGAATATGTCATAAGGATAAGTCTGGTTTATGATATGAGAAATTCCAGCACATCAGAACCTAAGTGCATGGAGACATGCACATTGAGATCTGCCTATGTTATTTGTAATGAGAAACTATAGCATGGCTTGGGGGCATGATGGGTCCCTGTGGTTATCAGTCTCCTCAAACACTCAGTGTGAATTAGGTGTAGGAAATGTACAAATACGCTTTCAACCAGGAAAAAAGAGCAAATGTATATACTGTGCTTAATGCAAGTGGCTACTGAGATCTGTAGCATTGATTGAAAAGTAGCATTTTGCCTAAAGGCCCTTTATGAATGGATGTTTCATATTGACTTCAAGGGAACTGGCTGGCCATGCAGGGAAGGGGTAATGTTGGTATAATGCCTCAGCAAACGCTTTTATTTTTGTAGACAAGGTAGGAAGGAGCTTTTGCAAGTTCAGTTTTCTCAGTATGAAACATGGAGAGGGAAGGAAATGAAACTGGTGAGGGATAGCTACACCCGAAACAAAGAGGAAGTAAATGATACATTTATTTTGACCAGACCTGTATTCAGAAAATTCTTCTCAATGGGGCCCAAGAAATTTTGCTGGGGCAGCCAGTTTCTGGACAAAATGTGCACACATGCATGCACACTGCTGAACACCTAATGTGGGCGGAGACTCTGGTGAAATCTAAGGGAGCAGCAGTGCTGTAGTGGTAAATTTTGAAGTGCTGGCACTCATCAGGACGGTCCCCATAACCATGCCCCCAGGGAGAGTCCCAAAATTGGGGCAGCTATGTTGATTCGTATCAGCAAACCAGTTCTAGCACTTTTATCTCCACCAGGAGCAGGTCTTTTGTAAAACTAATGGGTCTTAACTTCTCACTGAAGGAAGACCAAACCACCCCGACAAAGTTTGCATTACAACTGACAATATTATATTGTTGTTGTAAAAATTCATCCCCCCCCCCCAGTTACTCTGGGAATTTCAGCTAAGCTCGGAGGGTGGCAACGTCAGCATCCCTGATAATAAAAAAAAAGTGCCAGTGCTGTGTTCCTGAGAGCCCTGCTACACCACTAGGGATCAGTGCTCACTCCAATGATATCCCCAAAGTTTTTCACAAATAAAAGTGTCCGCACACATCCTCCTTGTTACACAGCTCCTGGGTAAGACTTCCAGTAAACGTACATTTGTATCAAACAGTTCCCAACACATTCCTCTTGTGTCCTCTTTTTCTCTTTTGTCCATGTGTCCTCTTTTACTCTTGTAGGAAGTGCGGCTCACTGGGATACTGGAAATGGAGACCCCGAGCTGAACCGTTGAACTACAAGCGAGCCAGGAGCCCAGCACTCACGCTGAGAGGAGGAGTTGAGTTGAGGCTGCATGCAGCCCAGCAACAGGATACAAACAACAACCTCTTGCCACCTCATGACCAGGTGAACAAGCAGGTGATGGGACCAGAGACTTGATGGCTGGGGCCGGGACGCATCTGGCCCCAGCCTATATATATGGCCCTGATTTAGGGATGAATGAGAAACTTGGTTCAGTTTCTTTATGACCAGAAATAACCCAGTCCGCACCTCCCAAAACACAATGTAGACCCGAACGCAGTCTGCAGTCAAGGTCTATATACATTTCTGAGTAGCGATGCAATTTGTGGAGCAAGGAAAAAAAAGTGTGAATTTTCGTGTGAAAAGAAAAAAAAAAACCCCAAACTCGCAATCTGATATGGACACGAGTCAGAACAAGTAGAATTTGGAGAACTTCAAGGAGCTTGAGCTTTGCTTTGGACCAACTATTGTTTAAAATGCTGTAAGAGAGCTTGCAAATCATACAATCTGTTTTTCTAGGCTGAGAAGGGGGGGGGATCAATCTACTAAGTGCATGTGAGCAATGAGGTTCTTGACTCTTTATTCCCACCCACAACAGAAGTCCCTTGTGCCACTGTTAGATCTTGAGGGAGTTTCAAAAGTAGTTTGCAATGAATGTAGATGAGATCTCTTTTTGTAAAAAAATTAATTAATTAATTCATCTTTTACATTGTTTACAAATAAATGCAATAAACCCATCACATAAGCAAATAAATATAACATTGTTTGAAATGCTCAGTTCTATTGGTTATATGTTCCAAGTCTTTTACATATCAGCCTGTATTCAACCCTTGAGTGTGGGTTATCATGTTGTCTGAACCCAGTCAATGTTGGTGCCACCTTTGAAAAGGCCGTGTAATAGGTACTCAGCCATCTGTTTTCATTTAGCGGTGGGACTGTGAGCCTCAGACGCTGATCTTTACTGACGATCAGGCTCATATGGGAGTGGGTGGTTGCTAAAGTAACTGGCCCCAAGCCATTCAGGGCTTTCAAGACTAAAACCAGCACTTTAAATTGAGCCCAGAAATGAATAAGCAGTCGGCACAGATGATTAAAGGTGGGATTAAAGCTCTGGAGTAAAATTAATGTACGTAGGAGTTGTGTGTGTGTGTGTGTGTGTGTGTGTGTGTAGGGGGGGGAGTTAAAAGATCCATTTCATGCCACGTGGCCAGGATCCAAAGAACTGAATGACTCATTTTACATGCCCAACAAGTCTTTGGAGTTATATTTTGTAAACAACCCCCCTCCCATTGTTACACAAGGCAAAGAGCTTTTGAAATTCAGGGGGAATTTTGAAACCATGGAGTGGTCTGGCAGTGGCTTTTAACTTTCTACATTTGGGGGAACTGATATTGACTTTGAACCCCTTTGTATCTGCCATGGAACCTTGTGCATTGCTGATGTTTCCAGGGAATGTTCTGTGGTATACACCAGGGCTTCACCATTGGACAGTTACTTTATCAGCGTCTACAGTGCCACAGATGTTGCCTTCATTCACCCTCTGAATATGCCTAAAGGAGTTCTGGTGCTGCAATTCATATCTGCTGATAAAGAGGATCTCTGATAGTGCCAGGTGTGGGAATTGGGCGGGTTTGGAATGAAACAAACAAACAAACAAAATGGTTTGGAAGTAACAAGCTGATTACAATCCTTTGAATTTCAGCTCAACCTATAACTAGGGTTTGCCCATTTTGAGCCTCCCCTGCCTCCCTAAATGTCTTCCTTAGTAAGGACCCAGAAGCCCTGACAAACTCTCATTTCCAGAAAGTCCTGTTCGTAAGGTTACTGGGCATAACGAAGACCTGGGGAGCAGTCTTTCCTTCACACACACAAACCCACTGACGTGAGATTTGGGGGAACAAAATGGAAAGAGAGCTTACAAAGAGGAGGGGGAGTAAAATAATGGTTACAGGAAAGGTTGGGGACTGGAGGCTGGCAGGGAAGCATTTGAACTAGACACAGGGTCTTTATAAGTTTTCACAGAACTCCCCTCTCTCATAGCAGGGGTGTTAACCTCTTTCACTCCGCGGGCCGAATTCCATTTCAGAGAAGCTCTTGGGGGCTGCATTCCAGTGGTGGGAGGGGCCAGAAGCAAAAGGGGAAGGAAGGGTCTAAATATCAAACATACCAGCATAATTTAGCTTAAAGTTCTTACTGATAGTAGCTAAGCCTTAGGAGAGGCATTTTGACCTTTTAGAAGGGTGCAGGGGACACGTGCAAATGCCAGGAAACTACTAAATGACTGGCAGTCAGGGGAAAGGGGGTGGGACCATCTAGGGAACCCTGGAGGTAATGCAGGCATGCCAAATTTGGCCTGTTGGCTTGAGGTTGAACACCCCTGTCTTATAGGATACAAATTACAAAAGATCTTCTGGAGAGAAAGTAGCAAATGTGAAACCTTTCGGAATATAATAAAAGAATTAAAGGTAATTCTGTATCTTCATTCTGGAATGACAATAACAACAACAACAAGAAGACAACACCATATGTGCACCTCTATAAATGTGGTTATATCCAGCATGTTATCCTTGCATACAAATCAAGACACTCAAATAAAGAAAACAGAACCTTTATATATAGAGAGACTGTGAGATCATCATAATCTTATCTCACCATGCTTTCTCTGCTTCAGTATCTTGATTTGTATGCAAGCAAGCAAGTAGAAGACTGTGGATATAACCACATGTATAGATGAACATATATGGAAATGATGATGATCTTTTACCCTGCAGGACTTACAGAATCCTTGGACAGAGCACTATGGTCAGAAATATTGACCATTATGTTAGCAACACCAAAGCTTAATTTTGGAAGTCCACTAGATACTGGATGTCAAGCTTGATGGTATTGCCTTGTGTGGTGGAAATATTTGGTCTTGCATCCTCTTAGAACAAAGATCCACCTCTCAAACTGATGGAAGGTTTTGATAGATACTTTCCTACATTTTTAGGAGGGAAATCAGTGCTGAGGATCCTTGCCTGCCCAACCTGTGCCACTTGTAACAGCTCCTCCTCCCTACCTTGGATCTGCCTCACCTTTCAGCGGGGAAGCAGCAATGCTTGGTTTTGGCTGATTGACAATGATGCAGTTATGTAATTTACACTCTGGACTCAATGGGCTTACTGGCGGCGGGAGGGTGCTCTTTAGATGGCAATGCGCATTACTTCATTTCCTTCTAAATGTGGTAGGCCTGCTCCAGGGATGGGGACTCGGACTCCAGGACTCGACTCGTGAGTCGGACTGAGTCCCCCCTCTGACTCGACTCAGACTCGAGGCCCAATATTTTTAATGGGACTCGAGACTCGACTCGGGACTCGAGACCAAGGATTCGTGTTCCAAAATCGTGTTCCTCAAATGCAACATGGATAGGTTTTAGGAAGTACAGCAAGTTTATTTTTTAAAATCATTATCCTAAAATGCAACCTTTCAGACATTTTGGGTTTGGCTGCCTCTGCCTGCCTCTTTGGGGTTCCCTGCCTCCTCTGCCTACCTGGTCTCTTCTTAACCAGTTCCACAGCTTGAATTGCCCAAGACAAAGGTCTCTGCCTGCCTGTTTTGGGGTTCCCTGCCCCCTCTGCCTGTTTGGTTATTTTGGGTTTGTCTGCCTGGTCTGTTCTTGCCAAAATCAGTTGCAGAGTTTTGAAATAAAAAGGTACACTTGTGCCTAGAATTTATTTAAGCCACATATCTGAAATAGCCTTATTTTGTTGGGGAAAACCCCCATTGATTTTAATAGGGACTCGTGGAGTCAGCTTTGGGAGTGACTCGTGACTCGTGAGTCACCATTTTGGACCAAGGACTCGGACTCGGACTCGAGACTCGGGTCCAAAGACTTGTGACTCAACTCGTGACTCGAAACCAAGGACTCTTCAACATCCCTGGCCTGCTCTGTTACATATGAGGACCCTCCTGCTCATTCTGCTGAGTGGGGCCCTGGATATCTGTTCTGAAGTCCTACCCTGATGGCATCATAACTGATTGTGCCTGGAATTTGAAAGGTACCAAGATAACAATTTCCCTCATAGTTAGAAACCTATCCCATCCACCTTCGTTCTAAAATTAGAGGATTTAAATGTTGAATGTTCTGCCCAGGGCTTTTGAAAGTCTCCTTCCCAAGGTTGATTTTTTATCCTGTTTTAGTTATGAGGAAGCTGGGTAAAAATACCACATAACTAGAAAAGAAGGGGACAATTGACGATTGATTATGGTTCTTTGACCTTTCCAGTCTGCAAAAGCATCTGATGGGCAGACGCTTAATGGGGAAATCAAATAAAATGACTCCAGCCACTTTTTAAAAGTCCATGGGGGAAATGCTACACATGTTACATGCTTTTCATTTCCACATTCCAACAGCATCAACAAAATAATGGCTCAGTGGGGAAAACAGACCCATCATCTTCTCCAAAACAGTTGTTTTTCTCCACTTCAGCATCTGAGTCTATTTGCACTTTTAGCATTTAAAAGGAGTGAGATGGAGGTCTCCAGATCTGAAAAAAGAGAAAGATAAGATCACATAGTAAAAGGGTGAGATGATCCTTTAAAGCAGCCTTCCACAACCTGGTGTCCTCCAGGTGTGCTGGACTACAACTCCCGTCATCCCCAACCAGCATGGCCAATGGTCAGGAATGCTGGGAGTTGTAGTCCAGAGCATTTGGAGGCCACCCAATTTGGGAAGGTGGCAGGTTAAACTATGTAACCAGGGTGCCTATTGTGGTTTCTGTACAAAAAACCTTAGCTGTCGTGTACTGGCTTTCCTCAGATGAGCATATTTCTTTTATATAATCGGTAAGGTTAAGAACATAAAAAGAACCATGCTGAATCAGACCAGAGGTCTATCTAGTCCAGCATTCTGTTTCCACAGTGGCCAACCAGATGCCTATGGGAAGCTCACAAGCAGGACATGAGTGCAACAGCACCCTCCCACTCATGTTCCCCAGAAAGTGGTGTTCAGGGGCAGGATGCCTCTGATCCTGGAGATTATATTATGTTATAATATTTCATGAACTCTCCTTTTCCTAACAACTGAATAAGGTGGATCAGAATGCAATTTTTAGTTCCAGCAAATCTAATGGCTAAATCCCCATTCATTTAAATAGTGGCCAAAGTTGCATACTCAATGTTTGGGGCTTTGCAACTCATTTCTGCAAAATCAGGGTGGACTAGATGATGTGTTGAATTTAGATAAAGAAGACAAGGGTTCAGGCCCCAGCCTAAGCCATAAAATCATTTTAGGTAAATCTTATGTTCAGTTTCCTCATCTGTAAAATAGGTACATTGATCACTTTTGATTTTGTGGTGTGATAAACAAGACACAAATTGTCAGCCACATAGACTGCAATCCTAGTAATACACACTTACCTGGGAGTATGTCCCATTGAATTTAGTGGGACTTGCCACTGAGTAGACATGCATAGGATTGTACTCTTAAGCTCCAGCCTGATGGAGAGCTCAGAAGAACTTGAATTCCATGATGTAAGAAAACTGGAATATAAAATTAAAAATCGCCCAACTGTGGATTTTGGAACATAATTATTGATAAGAAAGATTCTCATAAAAAATTGCCCAACAGTGAAATAAATGGGTCTTTTACAAATGAAGTGTTCTGAGGATTTGGGCCTCAGCTCTTCATTTATGTGACAAAGATAGTAATTGTCTTTCCTTCTTTAATCCACTTATATTATAAGATAATCAACACAGGGAACTGTGCCTTATGATGCATTTGAACTGTGCCTAGAATAATGGGCCCCATTTTGTGTTGAGGCCTCTAGGCGCAACGGTTAGATGGAAGAATAACAATAATTAACAAAAGTAAGGAAGGCAGGTTCGGTGATAATTATAAGCAAAGTAATTAAGAATCAAATAAATTATATGCACACGTATAATTAGAACACAGGTAAACACATAGGGCATTTGTTTTGTAATGCTGGGGAGCGAAGCAATAGAGTGTTGAGAATACAGAAATTGAGATATAAAATTAGCTGCCGTGAAATGTTTTCCACTTGGTTTATGCTTGTCCAGCTCTGACTGGTGTAACTTATAATTACCGGTAGCTGCTCTGCCTACACTGGTGTGGTTCCAAAGAACTGTGGATTAAGGAGAAACTCTAGAATTTCTCAGCACCTTGACAAGTTACAACCTGAAATGCTACACTTAGTCCATTAAAGATTTCTTCCCCCCCCCACACACCCCCTTTCACCGTGACATTTTAGTGCAGCTAGGGAAATTTGCCATCTCGCCATTTATCATTTTCAGGGCATGGATAGAAAAAAGGAGGTTGCTATGAAGAACACAAATAAAATGGATTGCATGTATAGAGGTGAGCTGAAGAAAGCTGATAAATACACTCCCCTGAATGTCAGCAAATGTCACTTGAGAAGCCATTTGCTGCTACCATAAGAGCCTCGTGAACCAACAAAGAAGAGTAGCAAAACCAGGCAGAACAGGCTGGGCGTACTCACTTCCACATGAATAAGCAATGAGCGTGCTCAGAAGTTACACCAGAGAAGTTGTTAAACTTGATAGATGAAGCTTTTCATTCAAACCTCCCTCTCATGTACCATATCCTTAGAGGCAGTGGAGAACAAAGGAGATATCTTTGCTATGAACTGTGGGATTTAAACCTCTTCCCCAGTGCCTTTTGTTCATACTTGCCTGAAGAAATAGCTTTACAGAATCGCTGCAAGTAACCCTAGTAGCACACATATTAGGATGTGGTCAAGCTTCCACATTTTCAGAACTGGCCAACAAGTTGGTAACATACAGAATACTAAGTAGGAAGAAAATGGTATAGCACCACCTACTGTCTTGGAGGTGCTTCACACACACCTAAGCATTATACCGTCCTTTTCTTTAATCACAGACTCCATTCTTTCTTCTCCTCTGTAAGTCTTTGTCTGAATGGCTCTTGGCACATATGTGACTGCAGATTCTTTCTTTTTTTAAAAGGTCTCTTCTTTGTATGCAAAACTTTTCACATACTATGAGTACAGTCCTGGATCCATTGAAAACATTGGGCATTTTTGCCATCAGTTATGATGAAATGAAGAATGAACCTTGAGTTATTGAAGAAGACTTTCAGATGTTTCCTTCCCAGGCGGGTTCACCAATCACCATCATCTTTAGCTCTCTAGATATGTGTCCAAATGCAACGGAATTAAAAAGTAAATTAAAAATAGAAGTTCCTAACAGGCAAGATGATGATGATGATGCATCTATACAGGCAGTCTCCAGGTTACAAATGAGTTCCGTTCTTAAGAATGTATTTTAGTCGAATTTGAATGTAAGTCGGAACACAATAGTGTTCTATACATTAAAATAGGCATTTACGCAAATGGCATAAATTACGCAAATTGCGTAGTATACTACTCTATTTACTCTACATAAATAACGTAGTGCCGGGGAACCCAGAAGTCTGTTCTTAAGTATGGGTTGTCTGTAAGTCGGACGTTCTTAACTCAGGGACTGCCTGTATAGCACATTTTGAGTGATAAAAGAGCTTCACAATAATTCTTACAACAACCATGTAAGATAGCCCAGTATTATTACCCCCATTTTGCAGATGGAACATTTTCATTGAGGCAAAGAGAATGGAGGCTGGTCTACAGCCAAGAGTGCTGTAGACCAGCTGAGGTGAGCTGAGGTGAGCTTAGCCACTGACTGGGTTCAGCCAACACAATAACCCACACTCATGGGCTGAGTATGGGTTGAGTGTGGGTTGTCATTGGACCATGGGTTGTTGTTGAACTGTGGGTTATCACGTTGTCTGAACCCAGCTGAGATAATAAACCATGGTGAACAACCCACAGTTCACAATCCAACAACAAATCATGGGTTCTCTTCATAGGTTGTTCATGGTTAACAAGCCATGGCTTGCTAGAGCAGCTGGGTTCAGACAACATGATAACCCATGGTTCAACAGCAATCCACACTCATGAGAACATCAGAAGAGCCATGCTGGATCAGACCAAGGGTCCACCTAGTCCAGCATTCTGTTCACACAGTGACCAACCAGCTGCCCACGAGATCCCACAAGCAGGACATGAGTGCAACAGCACCCACACTAAACCCATACTCAACACTTGGGTGTGGATTATCATGTTGTCTGAACCCAGTCATTATGTTACAACAGCTCACACATTCTCTCCATGATAATGCCTTCAAAGATCTTAAACTGGCTTGCCTTCCAACAGCCTGATGGGCTGTTAGCTTTCTTCGGTTCTTTCTTTGATTCTTTCTTTGACACCCACAAAGGAAATGCGGAAGTTCATAAACTTTCCTGTCAGCTGACAGCATGCCCGCAAGACTTTATGTGGAACATATTGATCACAGTGCTGGTGTGATGCTATAAAAAAATGGGCTGGCATTGTATCAGCAATGCAGAGAAATTACTTGTGGTGGGCAAGTGCACCAGGGCAAAGGTTTAGGACAGGGGTGGGTACATTTATGATGATGGATTTTACAAGTTATCTTAAACTACCTATTAGTTATATTCCTTCTAGCAATGCCTAGAATCTTCATTCATGAAATAAATGGAATGAAATGAGCCAAAGCAATATTCCAGCTTTCCCCAACCTAGTGTCCTCCAGAGGCATTGGACTACAATTCCCATCATTGGACTACAATTCCCATCACCAGCCAGCATGGTCAATCCTGTTGGCATGTGAGCAGAGTTGGGAGATTTATAATCCTAGATGTGTGCTAAGAGACGCCTGAAATTCCACACACAGATCTTCCAGATCTCACCTCCCTACGCAGCGTGCAGTGTGTTGTGTCGGTGCCAGTTTTGGCCAGCCCAGTCTGACCTGTAATCAGACTTACTTCCAGCTTCCCCATTGCAGATTAATCCATGGAGTCAGGAAACACTCTGTAACGCCACAGGTCTATTTCTACCTGTTTATTTACTTAGCAAGTAAAGTTCTACAGAGTATACATTTCCTAGTTACAGTCCATGTGCAGAGTATAAATGCATAGCAAGCATTACATCCAGTGGAGTAAGTTGAGCTTCACTCCACCTCAACAAAGACGTTACATTGTTGCAGGAACAAAGTCTTAGCAAGAAGAACCAGAAGAAGAGAGAAAGCAGTCCAGCTTCTCTCTAAGATGGCTTCAGACAGAAAACAAGTTAGCACGTCATCAGAACATACAAACCATGTGACCAGCTCATGTTGTTCTCACAGCCCAGAATCAAGGATTCTAGTAAGACATAACAAAACCTGTTTACAGCCATTTTGTCTCTTCCATGTGTAAACAATGTGCTGCAGCTGGTAAAGTGATACATATCACAACAAATCCACCCAGAAGCAGCTTTTCTGGTTCAAAAAGGTCCATTCTTGCAAACCATGAGTTGGATCTAGACTTAGTCATGCTTGGAATAGACACATTGAAATCAATGGAATAAATTAGTCATGCCTAACTTAAGTCCCCATCGATTTCAATGGGTCTACTCTAAGCACGACTAAGTCTGGATCCAACCCAATGATTCACATCATTTGAGTTGATAGGTCATTGAAAGAATTTGAGAAAATTATGGAACTTAACTTAAAAGCAACAACACTAAAGACCTTCAACCTCACATTTATTCCATTTTGATTTCAGCTAAACAGGAGGGGGGAAGTAAAATTTAAAAATGGAAGGCTAGAGGGAGTTACCGTTGTAAATATAATATCTCAGAACAAATGTGCAAATATATATTCAAAAATGAACTTCAAAATTCAGTTTCTTCTAATCTGTGCAACAAGGCTGGTGGCTCCTGTGTCAGTGGGGTTCCTTATCCATTGCAGCTTTTATTCTGAGCTTTATAGGAGCTATCTATGGTGCTCCATGCTGGTGAACCTATTTTGAGGATGGAGTACAGCACCATGGATAAACAAACAATAAACAAACAAAAAACCCCACTTGCATTGTTTCATTATCATAACCCTGCAGATTTGGCAGAGTGGGAGATACAATAGGAATCTACCTAGCAATTGCTGGAGAGGTCAATTTCCTAATGCCAACTACATGCACATTGTCTCATGGAATTCAATGGGGCTTACTTCTAAATAGACATGTATAGGATTCCACCATAAGCACAAAGTGTCTTGTACATGGTAAAGGTAACACGTCTTCTAAGGAATCAAGAAGGAAGGGAGGGACATTTCAAATGAATAAGATACTATGAAAATCAAAACCTTTTTTTAAAAAAAACTTCTGGAATATGCATTTTAATCAAAATATACATTTGATTATATTACATCCTCTAATTTATCGGATAATAATTTCCTATTTGGGGGTAGTTTTGTGGGGAGGGTATATCTATCCATTTGGAAGTTAATTTCTGTTAGTTGTTTATGTATTTGCTTGTTGACATGTTAATTTGATAGTTCAAATTGGATGCAGTGCATCCTTATTTCAAATGAATGCAACATATGGATGTTTCTTTTTAAATATGTGTTTATTTATTAAGAGGGCCATCAGGGTAATGTCAAACACATCTTTATGTGACACCTAGTCTGGCCATCAGGGAACCTAGGTGAGAGGTTCATCTCACTGAAAGCATAATAAATAAATAAATAAATTTGCCAGTTGCTGTAATATCAGAACTGAAAAAGTGTTTATATGTAATAGAAAACCACAAAGACCCTTAAACTGCAAACAAATGGGGGGGAAGTAATGTTTCCATTTGAAATTTGTTCTATCTATCTAATCTCCACATGAGGATACCCCAAAGTGAATAACATAACACTTTGTTATGTGTGTAGTTAGAGGAAAGGTGGGATGAAACTGTAGTTAGGTAATTTTAGACTCTGGGCAATGGTCATATGCCCACCCACCCCGCCCCCATAGATGATAATGTATATGACTTCAGTGAAGTCAAAATGTGCTAAGCCAGCCCTCCTGCACATGAGGGGCCCTCCTGCTTATTCTGATGAGTGGGTCCCCTGGACGTCTGCCCCAAAGTCTTGCCATTATGGCAACACTGCATAACATGTCTTATTCACACAACCATTTAGTGCATGATGTTCATGCTACCAATTCATACCTTTTTCATACCTGTTACCATCCCTGGGGTGATGGCTGCTTCAGTGCTATTAAAAATAAATCATTGTGAAACTTCTTTCTTCTTGAAATGAAGTAATCACATAGCCAATCAGGATTGGCTAGGTGATGACATCGCAGAGAGCAAACAAAGGTATGACATTCCCCAGAAACATTGTTAGTTCTCAGTGTTGACAACTAGTCAAATCTGAATGACTAATCATGATGTCATTTATTTCTAGGATCAAGGCTGGTATGTCTTGATTCTAGAAATAAATAAATACATACATACATACAGGCCTGTGGCTCACGCTGGCTCAGCTTGTCTGAGCGTGGAAAAGCTAAGCAGGGTCAGGCCTGGTTATTACTTGGATGGGGGACCCCTCCTCTAGTTTCCTGCATTGAGCAGGGGGTTGGACTCGATGGCCTTGTAGGCCCCTTCCAACTCTATGATCTATGAATCTATGGTGTGGCCTTGTAGCCCCCTTCCAACTCTATGAATCTATGAATCTATGGTGTGGCAGTTATAGAGTGTTGGACTCTGACTCAAGAGACCCGGGTTCTAGTCCCACTCAGCCATGAAGTTCACTGGGTGACTTTGAGCCAGTCACTAACTCTCAGCCTAACCGATCTCGTGGGTTGTTGTGAGGGTAACATTGAGAGGAGGATCATGTACTCTGCCTTGGGCTCCTTGGAGGAAAGGTGGGATGAAACTGTAACAAATAAAATAAATAAAAGAAAAATATCCTCTGAAGCAGTAGCTGACTGTGATCTAAAAAAAAAGAAATCAAGTAAGGGAGAGTTGAAGTTTCGTAGTGTTATATGACTGTATATTCCTTTTTGCATGCACACCTAAACAACCAGGGGGTATATTTCCTTGGGGGTGGGCATAAGATATTCAGCAAAATATGCCCCTTTCATTGTGGCTCAGCACTACTAAGCACACTAGACACAATCCAGACAGGGTTAAGGCACAATCCTAAGCAAGTTTAGACAGAAAAAAGGCCAACAACCCCCAGCATGCCCCAGCCAGCTATGCTGCCTAAACTAGGATTGCGCCCTTAAGCTCTTTTCAGTCCAGCTGATTTCAACGGAGGCATGAAGCATTGGTTGAAGCCTCTTTTACTGAAACCAGTGGGACTGAACTGCATGAACCTATGCATGTTTACCCAGAAGTAAGTCCCACTGTTGTCAGAGGGGCTTACTCCCTAGTGTGTTTAGGATTGTAGCATCAAAAAGTGCTTCCTTTCGGCTCGATGGTGCCCATTGGTTTCAAACTCACTCCCATTCATTGCAGTGCCATTGAATTCCAAATTGATGAATTTAAGATCTTCAAACACAGGGCTGGACTATTTATTTATTTGTTGTATTTCTGGATCACCCATCTGGCCGGCAAACCGGTCACTCTGGGCGATGTACAACGTGATGAAATACATTTAAAATACATGATATAAAACATATTTAAAACAGTATAAAACAGTATAACTTTTAAAATCTTAACCCACCTCATATTCCCACCTGAATAACCATGTTTTTAGTGAGCGGCGGAAGCTCAACAGAGAGGGGGCATGGCGGATGTCACTAGGGCCAATGCTAGAGGCAAACTAGGCAACAGGCTGTTGTGCCAAAATGGTTGGGGTGCCTGCCTGTTATGTCACCATCCTGGAGAGAGAGCCACTTGCTTGCTTCCAGTTGGGATTAATCTGCTTTTCCAGCACACGTTTATAAGTGAAATAGGGAGTCTATTCTACTGCTGAACATGTGATGCTGCTTTATACTGAGTCAGAAAATTGCTCCTTCAGTATTGCCCACAACTGGTGGTGACTATCAAAGGTCCCAAGCAGAAAATAAGAAATTTGTATCTTGGCCATTAAAGCGTAATGGATAAAAATAATGGGTTGTATCCAGCGCAGGCTTTGCCTTAGCAGAACGCACTTTTGCCCGTACAAGTTGGGGCATCCAATTCTTGCCAATTTCCCCTACCTTCCACAGTGTGACTTATCCCATTTTATTCTGGAGCACGCCACCCCCACCCCCCACTCCTCAGGCTTAAGTGGCCTTGGGGGAAATCAGCAAAAAATTGAGTGTCCCCACTTGCATGAATGGAAGTACTTTCTGCTAAGGCCAAGCCATGATTGGATACAAACCAAATGACATATTTATTTATAATAGCATCTAGCTCAGGTGTCCCAAATGCAGCACCATGGTGACCACGGGGACCTCCAATGTCACCCATGAGAAGCTCTCCACTCCCTGCCCCCTTCAAAAAATATTTTTAATTAAAAAAAAACCTTGAAAAATGTAGAAGCTGGGAAACTACCAAATAAGTGGTGGTTGGGGGAAAGGGGGTTGGGCCAGGGCAGGGAGGCGTGGCCATCTGGGGAACCCTGGAGAACCAGATTTGGACCCCGAGCAGGCTGGATTTGGCCTGTGGACCTAAGGTTCAGCATCCCTGGTCTAGGGCAGGGATGGGGACTCGGACTCGGACTCCAGGACTCGACTCGTGACTCGGACTGAGTCCCCTCTCTGACTCGACTCAGACTCGAGGCCCAATATTTTTAATGGGACTCGAGACTCGACTCGGGACTCGAGACCAAGGACTCGTGTTCCAAAATCGTGTTCCTCAAATGCAACATGGATAGGTTTTAGGAAGTACATCAAGTTTATTTTTTAAAATCATTTTCCTAAAATGCAACCTTTCAGACATTTTGGGTTTGGCTGCTTCTGCCTGCCTGTCTGGGGTTCCCAGCCTCCTCTGCCTGCCTGGTCTCTTCTTAACCAGTTCCACAGCTTGAATTGTCCAAGACAAAGGCCTCTGCCTGCCTGCTTTGGGGTTCCCTGCCTCCTCTGCCTGCCTGGTTATTTTGGGTTTTTCTGCCTGGTTTGTTCTTGCCAAAATCAGTTGCAGAGTTTTGAAATAAAAAGGCACACTTGTGCCTAGAATTTATTTAAGCCACACATCTGAAATAGCCTTATTTTGCTGGGGAAAACCCCCATTGATTTTAATAGGGACTCGTGGAGTCAGCTTTGGGAGTGACTTGTGACTCGTGAGTCACCATTTTGGACCAAGGACTCGGACTCGAGACTCGGGTCCAAAGACTCGTGACTCGACTCGTGACTCGAAACCAAGGACTCTTCAACATCCCTGGTCTAGGGCATGAGAGCTTCAATGCACACAAGGAGCTGTCCTGTGAGGAATGGCTTTCAGATTTGTTCCTGACTTTCTTCCTGATTGCAGCAACCAAGTGCATTCATCCCTTTGCATGAATGGATCTCCGTCCGCTGGAATGAATGGTGTATGCCAGAGTTGCATGTGTACAGATTTTGCTCAGAGTCTTGGATAGGGGTGGTTGTGTTCTTCATTGGCTCGTTATGGTATACATTTCTCTTTCCTAATAAAGAATGAATTGTAGCACGAGGGGGCAGGGAACAACATCATACTCTGTATTTTTAGTGTTTATTGTCAAATGTGGTCATACTAGCTAACCAGACATTCTCGTCCATCAACAGGTTTCTTTGGTTTGCAATAAATAAGAATACTAACAACTAAAATTTGGTATTTGGTATGCATTGGTGTGGGGTTTTTTGTTTGTTTGTCTGGGTTTTTTTTTTTTTAAGTTTTCTTTCTTTAGGCCTCATTGGCATTCAATATGGCATACTTCCTTTGAAACATATTTATAAATAAGTACAATATAATTAAACCAACAAAGCCAATCTTTTAAAGAAACTTAATAGCTCATTCCCCCCCCTCTGTAAATTCGTTTTATTTTAAAAGGTGGGAAGGCACAGTTCTGCCTCAATTCAGTTGTTCTGTTTCTTCTGCTTTTCTAATACTTCTTTGCCTCTGAAATCTGTGCATCTCTAAATTTTTTTTGACAACTATTGATTATTAATAAAGTACTCATGAAAGATATGCTTCATAGCTTCTTCAACAAGAATTTTTTTTTGTTGTTGTTAATGGGAAGTGTAACATATCTTGACAGATACAATATATAAAACACACACTTCTCTCCTCCTCCTCCAGCTCGCGTAATCGCTAATGTTGCGGTACTTACAACTGAATACACAGGAAGTGGCTCAACAGATATGGCAGGTAATAATCAGAGTGAATGCTATTTTATAAAATGTAACTAAAAATATTTTAATGATATAAAAGCAATAGATAAATAAAAGCAATTACGTTTAATTTGGCTTTCAGCTTGTGAGCAATTTTTTGTTAGCTTTAATAATGGAGAAAGCTCATGCAGAAGGGCTAATGGTAGATTTGGTGTTAGCACTATTCATCAGGGTTTCTAAGTAGTACTTAGCCTGGGATATTTCCCAAGTAAAGGTAAAATATTCTCGGGGAGGGAAGCTAGGACAATAATGCATTTGCAAATATGTCTCAAAAACATGCAACTTGATGGCATTCTTCTCCGGAGTTTGCAAGTGTTACCGTTGATTAAAATAACGTGCAGGCTTTGTAAAGATAAACAAAGGGGACATTCATGAGAGTGAGCAGCATTGGGGACTTCTGTAGTAGTAGTTCAGGAGTATGTACCTATTTCTGTACTGTACACACACTCTATATGCTCAGGAGGAGATTCCCAATGTTTTCTTCACCAACAGGAACATTGTTCATGCAAGCCAGATGGAGGTATCCCAAAATTTCTCTCCAGGAATGGCAATTTCCCAGGAGTTTTGGCCAAGAGACTGGTATTTACCTGGTTTTCCCTGGCATATTTCTTGGCAAAACTGATCGGTGCTATCAGCTCTGGATCCTACTCTGTGGGAAGTTATCCTGCACAAGACACATTGGTTGGGTCCAGATTGACCATTCTGTGAATGGAAGTGCAGAACATTTTTAATATAACATCATTATTATTATTATTATTCATCATCAGGCGATCACTCGTGACCGAGTAAGATTGTCTTCCGGGATAAAAGGAGGAAATTCTAAAGAAGATTGTTCTTATTATTATTATTATTATTATTATTATTATTATTTTGCAGGGGACGTGGTGATACTGAGATTAGATGCCTCCTTCTGAACAGGTGGCCACCAGTGCCAGAGCTGACATGGTATGGGGGCTCTCATATCGTTCAGTTCCATGACATCATCTTTGGATCAGAATCATTTATGTTAATGTCACTGCATCAGATCTATTGTTCACATCAAGGAATACACTCACATTGCCACCTATATTTTTAGTGTCGTTTAAATATTATTTTCTATTGACACCATCCTTCCTCTCCTGTATGGTGGAGGGAATCCCCATAAGTTTCTACGGAGGCTTCATGCCCCCCCACCCCCGGTTCTCAGTAAGATGTGCCGCTGCTGTGCTGGGTACAATCCAGGGTGGGGATGGGGGGCTGCAGTGAAAGGAGAGATCATAGCAAAAGCCAGTGGGGAAACTATGCATGGGAGGGAAAGGTTGTGTCTGCAGTTATTCATTTAAAATACTTTCTATATTTATTGTAGATTACGTACTAATTTTATTAACTTGAAATTAAGGCTGTATGTGCAAATAATAATAATAATAATAATAATAATATGCCAATAAACTAAAAAAAAAAAAACTTTAATCCATTGACAATCCTTGGAAACCAAAATAATGACATTCCAGCTACTCAGAATGTTGAATCTGCCCTTTGCATTTCCTTAAATTTGTTCTCTGACAGAAGCAATAATCCTTAGGCCACTCCTACTGTAGAAATACAGTAGACATCATTGTGAGGTTCATTATTTAAAATTGTTACCAAGGTTACAAATTACCATCACTGTGAGCAACAGGTCCTTCTGAAGCGGTATCATTACAGATTAACTGTAATGTGTAGGATTATAATAAAAGGCATAAGGGATTAGGTGCAAGGGGGAGAAATGTTAATAATAACTCAGATACAACCAGTGCATTTTGTACCGGGAGTTGGCTAAAGGCACATTTCCAGCGCTAATGGTATGTGGCTTCAGAGTGGATTCTGCGTTTCCAATGGACTGCCTTATGCAGCATGTTAAACGGCTGCAAAACAAACTTCAGGAATGGCGAAACAAGGTTGCCCTTAATGGTGTCCCTTAAAGTGTTCTCCTCGGGTAATGTGTGCTATTTGGGAGTTATCTGGTTGACAGGAAAATATGTCTCAATGATGTGGCAGTGGGCTATAGTGACAGAAAACAGAATTAAGATGAGGCTGTACTCAGCTAGTGCCACGAGGACGATGCTGAGAGAGAGGCCCAGAAGGCGTGTGTGTTGTGCGAGTGAGTGCAATCTGCAACACTACTCAGCCAAAGGACTGAGGATATGCTGTGGGATAGTGGTAAATGTTGAAGTGAAGGCGCTCCCCATAGCCAGGCTCCCAAGAAGAGTCCACAATTGCAGGCAGCTGTGTTGATCCGTATCAACAAAACCGGTTCCAGCAGTTTGCATCTCTGTCAGGAGCAGGTCTTTAGCCAGCCAACTGGTTCTTAATTTATTTTATTTATTGTATTTATATCCCACCTTTTTTTCCCGCAAGGAACCCAAGGCATATTACAAAGTTCTCTTCTCCATTTTATCCTCACAACAACCCTATTAAGAGGTAGGTTAGGCTGAGAGAGTCAGTGACTGGCTCAAAGTCACCCAGTGAGTTTCATGGCCGAGTGGGGACTAGAACCCGGATCTCCTGAGTCCCAGTCCAACACTCTAACCCAGTGTTCTCCAACCTTGGGTCCCCAGATGTTTTTGGCCTACAGCTCTCAGCATGCTGGGAGTTGTAGGCCAAAAACATCTGGAAACCCAAGGTTGGAGAACACGGAAGACCACTACACCACACTGGCTCTTAATTGTCCATTCAAAAGCAGGCCACCCTCAAATACTTTGCATTACAACAGGGAACAATATATTGTTGCTGGGATAATTAATCCCCCTCCCCCAGCTACTCAGGGAATCCTGAGGGGTCGGGTGGCAGATTATGATGTCAGCATCCCTGCTAATTATTTAAAAAAAAAAACCTGCCCCGCTGCATTCCTGTGAGCCCTGGCTCCACTACACCACTGGCTATATGTGCTGACAGTTTCCTATTGACTTCACTGAACATTCATGTTGGAAAGAGCCATAGCTCAGGGGTACCACGGAGCACATGTATAGCATGCAGACAAGGGCAGGCTCTATCTCCAGCTATAAGGGTTAGGCCATAGGTAATGGAAGAGCTTCTGCCTGTCATCCATTCTAGACAGCTGCTGCCTGTCAGAGTAGAAAATATTTGGCCGCAAGATCCAATGGCCTGACTCAGTTTAATACAGCTTCATATGCTGCTACATGCGCTCACAGACATTTTACAGTTGGTGCAACATTATGGGTTGGATCCAGTTACAGTCCTACTTAAGAGCATTAACCATTCTTCTATTGTAAGCAATATTGGGTCTTTCTATTCTTATATCTTAATAAAGTTGCATGACTAAACTTCATATTAATTTTAACCCTTTTAACCACATACAGTCATGCCTTGGATTGAGAGCATAATTCGTTCTGGAAAGGTGCTTGTAATCCAAAACACTCTTATATCAAAACGAAATCCCCCCAAAAAAATTTGTACAGAGATTTTTAATTTAAGCCGTACTACAGTACTTGTATTGCAAGACGTCGCTTGTATATCAAATAAATAAATAAATAAATAAATAAATATTTAAACATTTGCTTGTCTTGCAAAACGCTCTCAAACCAAGCTACTTGCAATCCAAGGTATTACTGTATTTTCTCACTGCTCTAACGGGTCTGCTCTAAGTATGACTAAAACTGGATCCAACCCTATAATTATAACTATCATTGTAATGATTCAGTGCCATCAATGCACATAGCATTTCGCTATCAGTGGACAGGTCCTTGCCCTGAGGTGCTTACAATCTAAAATTTGAGACAGGAGAAAAACAGAGGAAAAAATGGAGGAGGGGGAGAATGTGCACTTACCGGTATTTCAGTTACACATACTTAGGTTTAGTTACAGTGGGGTCAAGAGTGAGGGGCTGAGGAAGAAACGTTTTTTAATGCTCTTGACTGAGGCCCCCTTCAAACACACAGAGCATCAACCTGCATGCCTGGCAATTCCATGATGCATGGGCGTGCGTGTGATGCATGGGCGTGCATGTGAACACCACAACCACAGGGACAGGGCCAACTGCAAAGGTATTTCCCACCCCATTGTCATCTGACCTGTGGATGCTGATAGGGTGGGAAAGAGCCATACCATCATCCTTGCCCAGTTGCCAGAGGCACCTGCACACAAACACCCTTGCATTTTGGGATTGCATAGGATAATAGATACACAAAGTTGGAAGGGGTCTTAGAGGTAATCTAGTCCAGCCCCCTGCTCAATGCATCACGGGGAGGTGATTCCCATGTTGCTGGGAGCCTGACTGAGATGGGAATTGGCCATGCTGAAATAACAGGGGTGGGTTTCTCCCTCCCAACCCAGCCCCCTCCCCCATATCTTAATGTTCACATGCAGGGTCGAAACAAAATGCAGTTTTGTAGAAATTAGGGCGCAATCCAGTGGGGATGCCCATAACCCTCCGAACGTGGATTACGGGCATCTTATGCAGAGCGGGAGGATCACGGGCACAATCTCTGCTTTCCCAGTCCTCCCACTAGATGGCCGCTTCCGGCTGTCTAGCTGCGGCACTTCGGACCAGGGAGGGATGGAGGCTGGGCACCACCGTATCCTGGCAGCCCCGGCTTCCTCCGCTCCCCACACACCCCCGGAACACACCCTACTCTTTCTCCAAGTTCGCCATTACAATCTCAGAGAAACAGCTGGCGCAGTTCTTTCCATGCCAGTTGTGTGGGGGAGGGGTTGGGGGATTCGAGTACGAATCCCCAAATGTGAGATAGGAGCTGTTTTCAACCTCGGATCTGGGAATCTGACGCTGTCTAGGGGACATGGAATCGCTCTTCCTCTTAGTTAAAGTTTTTTTATATGTCACTGTGAGAAGAGGGGCCGTGGCTCAGTGGCAGAGCATCTGCTTTGCATGCAGAACATCCCAGGTTCAATTCCTGGTACCTCCAGGTAGGGCTAGGCAAAAAGCCTTCCCGAAACCCTGCGGAGCCGCTGCCACTCAGTGTTGACAATACTGGCCTAGATGGACCGATGGTCTGACCCAGTATGAGGCAGGTTCCTGTGTTCCACTGCTTTCTGGGCATCCCCCCTCCATGCAAAGTGGCATGCATATAAGTAAGTAAAATACAGATAAAGCAACAGAATCAGAATCACAGCAAATTCAAGAACTGCCATTGTCACATTGGCTCAAAAATCAAAGGGGGAACAGAATTTATTTATTTATTTATTTATTTTATTAAATTTATACCCTGCCTTTTTTCCTGCAAGGAACCCAAGGCAGCTTACACAATCCTCCTCCTCCTCTCCATTTTATCGTCACAACAACCCTGTGAGGTAGGTTAGGCTGAGAGTCAATGACTGGCCCAAAGTCACCCAGTGAGTTTCATGGCCGAGCGGGGAATAGAACCCGGATCTCCCGAGTCCCAGTCCAACACTCTCACCACTACGCCACACTGGCGTCATTGTCCACTTGTGGCCCTGCTTCAGTGTAACATTCAATGAGCAGGGGGTGGAGTGTGGGGGGCTGACATATCTCCCCCCCACACACACAACCATGTTTTCATGCTTGAGCTCTCCCTGGACCTGAAGCTCACACCTTTCATCATAGCAAGGATATGCTGCTTTCTCTTTGCTTGTTACACTGGGAAGCATGGAAAGTGGAGGCATGAGCCATTTGCGCGCCTCTTCTCCACTTTCCTGGAACACGTAAAGCCGTGCGGCCTCTGGAGCAACAAGACTATATAAAGTACAGACACTGAGATTTACCATGGCATGAATTTTCTTCGGCGAGAACCTGCACCAGATTGCATGAGGTGAGTCGAGAGAACCCGAAGGGAATTGACTAAGTGAAGGAGCTGCCTGGGATCAGGTTATTCTAACCTTCCTTAATCCAAGTGCTTTTGCTTAATTGGGCTGTGGATAGTGCATGTGTTTGTACCTCTCCAAAAAAGCAATGTGGGATACCATCAGCACTACCTTCTTGAAAACTAGAGCATGTGTCACTGAGATTTAGCACAACTCACGTATTGGTGATTCATGTCTAAATTATCTCAGTACGGTAATTCTTACAGCATCCTTGTGGCGGCGGGGGGGGGGAGAATTATTACCCCCTTATTGTAAATGGGTGGTTGGGATGAGGCTGAGGGATGTATGGCTTGCCTGAGGCCACATGAAGCCTAACCCATTGCATGTTTACTCAGAAATAAGTCCTACAGTGTTTAGTGGGGTTTACTCCCAAGTAAGTGTGCAAAGGGTTGCAACCCTAGCAAGTTTGCTGACATGCAGCTCACAGTGGCTCGGTTTAGACAATAACCCACACTCAAGGGCTGAGTATGGGTTGAGTGTGGGTTGTGGTTGAACCGTGGGTTGTTGCTGAAATTTGGGTTATACTGTTGACTGACCCCAACTGTGCTAACAAACTATGTTCTGTTAACCATGAACAACCCATCAAGAGAATCCATGGTTTGTTGTTGGGTTGTGAACTGTGGGTTGCTCGTGATTAACCATGGTTTGTTAGCGTGGCTGGGTTCAGACATCACGATAGCCCATGTTTCAGCAACAACCCACACTGAATCCATACTCAACCCTTGAGCATGGGTTATCGTGTGGTCTGATCCGTCACTGTATTAACTCTTACAAATCCAAGGGTTTGGCTAATTTCAATCCACTTGCTCCAAGACACAACCTAAGGACAGCTCCAGTGTGGCACAGTGGCCAGACCAATGGAGGATTTGGACTAGGGAGATGCGGGTTCAAATGCCCACCCAGCTATGAAGCCCAACCTATGTCACAGAGTTACTGTGAAGATGAAAGTGGGGGGGTGGTGGAGAATAATGCATGCAGGTGTCACCCTAACCTCCTTGAAGGAAGGGTGCACTAAAAAAATTGTAATAAATTAGGGAAGGATCCAGTGGTATCCATGCGGTAGTGCTATTGACATTGTGCTAGCACAGGGGGCAACTTTGGGAGGTTTGGGGGACATTTTTGCCCCAGATCCCCTCCCCCATGCTGCACCTCCCTCCTCCACAGTGCTGGGGGGGAAATACCACACACCAGTTAGCAGAACTAGTTTTACCATGCACCCAGGTTAGCACCAACTCAAGCTTCTGGTCATCCTTCAAGGGTAGCCCCACGTAGAGCACATTGGAATAGTCTAATCATGATGTAACCAAGACATGGGTAACTGTTGCCAGATGAGATTATTCCAGTTGTGCAAATGTTGGGGCTGAGGCTTGCCCAAGGCTATCTAAAAGAAACACAATTTAAATGCTTCTTGTAAATCCGCGCTGTGATTGATGGATTCATGAATGTAAGTAAAATCTGATCACGTTTTCATAACTGACAAACCTATTTTTCAGGCCTGGTCTGCTCCCTTGGTTGTGGGGGGATTGCTGTGTGACTGCCTGAGGCCAGAAATAAAAAAATAAAAATAAAAAAAATCTCTACATTCTCTCTTTGTTTCTGGGGGGGTGGGGAGAGAAAGAGTAAAGCAGTCACCCTCAACCTAGTGCCCTTCAGATGTGCTGGGTCACAACTCCCACCCTCTGCAGCTACCATCTCCATTGGCAGTGGTGGCTGAGGACAATGGGAGCTGTAGTCCAACACGGCTGGAGGGCACCAGGTTGGACTCCTGTGACTGTGTGAATAGCTGGGGGAATAGCCGCCTTGCCCCTGGCGCTTGATCTCCTGCAGCTTCACCTCCTCCTCGTTCTTCCAACAGGGCCTGTAACCAGAGGGGGGTGGGGGGGCTGACCCCCTAAATTTTCTCTGCCCCCCCTTTTTACAAACAAATAATTTTTTAAAAAGAGTTTACAATTTTATCTTTTAAAAGCCTGCAAACCAGATGAACTCTCCCCCTACTTTTTCGGCACACACACACAGACCCGAACTTTTAGGCTGGCTACGTCCATCCCGCCGCTGGCGTCCCCTTCCGTCGGGGTGGGGAGGGGGGTGGGGGGAGCGTCTAAGAACAGAAAAGGAGGAGAAGGAAGGTGACCCCAAACAATCCTCGCAAGCGTCGCCGAGCTAAAGAAAGCCAGAGGAGGAGCCAGGCCTGCGGAGGAGACGTGACCTCCTGGCTTGGTCGTGAACTCCGGAAGAGCCGCCGTTTGTTATGAGTTTTCTCTTCAAAGGTCGGGCCCGGCTACTTTTAGATGAACTTGGGCGGGCACTTTTCGCCTCCATCCTTCCCAAACAATCCCCGGCCTGGCCAGGAGGAGATGGGAGGCTGGCGCTCGCTCCTCCCCCCCACCCGCAGGAGCAGGAGCCGACTCTCCGGGGGGTGGGGGTGGGGGTGGGGGTGGCCGGCTCCGTGACGCACCAAAAGCTCGGTTTGTTTTTCCTTCTCTCGGGCCGTCGTGGGGGGAAACTGGGAAAACAATACACGGCCGCGTTGCGTGAGACGGGCGTAGAGAGGGGAAGAAAGCCGGGCACATCCTCCGAGAGGAAGGAAGGAGGGTCCCCAAAGGGAGCGGACAAAGGAGGTCAAGGCGGGGGGGGGGAGGCGTCTCCTAACCCCCCTGTGAACCGACGGCCTCCTGGTGGACCTGGAGCCCGGACGTCCCACTACCTCTGTCCCACACTGGACGCCGTCGAGGGCTCTGCTTCCAAGTTGGGATGGCTTCGTTGCCGTCGCCTTTCGCCCACTCACGTCGTGGGGCTGGGAAAAGCAAAGTAGTAGTAGACCAGCCTTCCCTAGCTTGGTGCCTTACAGAGGTTTGGGACTACAGCTCCCAGCATTCCTGACCATGCTGGCTGCGGCTGACGGAAGCTGAGTCTGACGTCCAAAACATCTGGAGCTTGGGGAAGTTTATACAGTAGACCAGCCTTGGCCTTGCTGGCTGGGAATTATGGGAGTTGCAGTCCAACCCATCTGGCGGGCACCAGTTTAAGGAAGGCTGGCAGTAGACAGACGGTGGTTTTTCCCATACCCTATGGGGAACAGTTAATCTCCAAAGTTGCCTGGGCTCCGAGCTTCCTGAAATCTAAACCTTCTGACTAGCAAGTCTTGGCCCCTAATTCCAGTTATGTGAAGGCAAGTCAGGGTTGGACCCAGCAGGCAACACCCACCTATTATTGTTCCCATCTATCTTCTGTTGAGATGGATGGAACAGGTGATTCATGCTCCAAGGTCACACTCCCCTTGCATAGGATTTCACTTTTAAGTGACTAAAGTCCCATTGAGTCTAACCCTAATCATGTCATGACTAATTTACCATGGCTCAGCTTGTCTGAGCGTGGAAAGCTAAGCAGGGTCAAGCCTGGTTATTACTTGGATGGGAGACCCCTCCAGTTTCCTGCATTGAGCAGGGGGTTGGACTCGATAGCCTTGTAGGCTCCTTCCAACTCTATGATCTATGAAATCTATGGATCAAACCCATTGTTTCTTGGGCTAAACTAAAGTCCTTTATCAATACAAAGCAATTTATAATTTTGTCTGGCTTGCCCCTACAGTCTATAAAAAGTGGCAGGCCAGAGAGCAACCTGCCCTAGGCCACACCATGTGAATGTGGCAGGCCATGCAAAAGTTAACTGCAGTTGTTCTCAATGCAAGCCCAACTGCCTGAAGATGTTGACTGTTCAAGCAGCCCCAATAACACTGCAATCCTGTGCACCCTTGCTTGGAAGTTAAGTTCACTGAACTTAGCCAGGTTTACATTTAGATCACCTGTGTATAGGAATGAGCTACGTGCCAAGTGAAAGGAATTACTCCAGGGTCAGTGGACAGCCCCACTCATAGGGTTGTATCCAATGTTATTCCTACTTAGAGTAGACCCATTGAAATGGCTGGGACTTAAGTTAGACTCACCTTGGATATGACGCCCGCCAAGCATGTGTCCCCACCTGAGGCCATTCCTGCGACTAGAGCTGGATTGGGCCAGTGTGGCCTAGTGTTAGAGTGTTGGACTGGGACTCAGGAGATCTGGGTTCTAGTACCCACCCACTCAGCCATGATGCTCACTGGGTGACTTTGGGCCAGTCTCTGACTCTCAGCCTGACCTATCTCACAGGGTTGTTGGGAAGATAAACGGGAGAGGAGGGGGATTATGTAAGGCGCCTTGGGTTCCTTGCAGGAAAAGGGGGATGGGATATAAATATAATAAATAAAATTGGAGCCACGTGTATTTTGTCTTGGACATCCCTCCTGCCGCCCACCCATGTTTCTTTTCCCAAGTTATCTCTTCCAGATGCGCATGTGGGAAGTCGTGAATTAACTGTCTACAGAGAGTATTGGCTTCTGCTTGGCTAGATTGGCTGCGGGGGAGACCAAGTCATCCGTCAGGTCTCTCCAACGAGAAAGTCCCAGAGTGGACCAAAAATGAACTGGCTGGGCTTGATGAATAGGCCTGTTTAAGCGAGGAAGGCTGCAGAGTTAATGCAACCCCCGGGAGGTGCTCCTTTCAAACAGCTGTTCCTCATACATATTTCATTATACAATCAGATAATGGGTCCCACCACCTTCTCAATTATTCCCAGATAAACATTTTCGAGACGTTTTGACATCTGTTTTAGTGCCTACTATTAATTTAGTAATCACGGGAGTTACAAAAATAAATGGAAAATGTTGGGGGGCGGGGGCGGAAAGAGAGAGACTTCAACCACAGTTAAGGCTGCAATCCTGTGCACACTTCCTTCTAAACTCCATTTTAACATAGTGTGACTGATTCCCAGAGTAAACAGACATAGGATTGGGGGGGGTCAGCCTACGATTCCAGGCAGGTGACAAGGGACTATGGGCTGCACTCCTGAACATGCTTACTAGGAAATATGCCACGTTCCTAGGCCACTGGTGGGACTTACTTCTGAGTAAACATGGTGCATGTTGCATTCCTGCTTTGAATTCAGTGTGGCTTACATCCTAGTTAACACCCGCAGACTGGAAAGCTGCCATCCTGCTCTCTTACCTGGGAGTAAGTCCCACCAGTGGTGCAGTGAGGTACTTTTTGACACTGGACTTCATGGTCTTACCGGGTGTCCCCTCTTCTTTTTTTTAATATTATTTTTATTGAGTTTTAAATCACATGTTTTCAATATAATCATGAGTATATAAAAGTAATACAACTTTTCCAACTAGCAAAACAAATACATTACATTTTTTAAAAATCAAATTACAGTTAACAAGAATCACAGGGAGTTCATGAGATAGCGATGCACAGTACTTTAGTTCCTTCAAAATGTGTTAAGCCAGCCCAACTGCCCCGAAATCCTACCCTGATACTACCACTGAGCCCTACTGAAGCTCAGTGTGGAAAGGAAAGGGAAAAAGGCCTTCCTTCCTCCACACACACACACACCGCAGGCTGACCTCTGTAGGACTAATGCTTTATCCACAACACATTCGGTCGGAAGTTGTCCCATCGATCCATTTCAATCTACGCACTTCAGATCCGTCTGACCAGCTGCGATTCTCAACACGGGAAACTAGTTTCCTAGGAGTCAGTGAAACTCATAGCGAAGTCAATGCATCCAGGAACAAGAAGTTGAATGGCGAAATCCTATGCAAGTTTAGACAGAAGAAAGGGCCTACAACTCCCAGCATGCCCCAGCCAGCTGACTGGGGCATGCTGGGAGTTGTATCCCCCCCCCCCCGGTCTAAATTTGCATAGGATTGCACCTTAAATCAGCTGAAGTTAACCCAGCTCTTTGGCTTAGCTCTTGCAACCCAATCCTATGTTTACTCAAAAGTAAATTCTTGCTAAGTGCTATTGTAGGAGTGGGGTACCCAGAAGGTTTATTGATCATATATGTGTGTGTGTGTGTGTGTGTGTGTGTGTGTATCCAACCTTTCCAGCAAATGATCTCCAGGGTGGTTTTCCTGCTGAAATCTTTAAAGAAGGGGGCCCCGAACTTGTACAACATCTTCATAAACTCATCGAAAAAATCTGGATAAGAGAAGAGATCCCAGAAGACTTCAGGGATGCCATAATTATCACCCTCTTTAAGAAGGGTGATAGAACAGACTGTGGAAACTATCGGGGCATTTCTCTCTTAGCAACCGCAGGTAAAATATTTGCTAGGATTCTCGCAAACCGTCTTCTATCTATTTCAGAAGAGATCCTCCCTGAAACTCAATATGGTTTCCGCCCCTCTAGAGGGACAGTAGACATGATTTTTACTGCACGTCAGCTCCAAGAAAAATGCCGGGAGCAAAATCAACCCCTTTATATGGCATTTATCGATCTGGCTAAGGCCTTTGATACTGTAGACCGTACAGCTCTCTGGACTATCCTTATGAAAATTGGATGCCCCAATAAATTTGTGAATATCTTGCGACTTCTCCATGACAACATGACGGCAACGGTTTTGGACAACAACGGCTCTCATGGTGCTCCATTTAAAGTGGGATCAGGTGTTAAACAGGGATGTGTTATCGCCCCAACATTATTTGCCATTTTCATCGCCATGGTTTTACATCTTGTCAAGGGGAAACTTCCCACCGGTGTGGGAATTATATATCGAACAGATGGAAAGCTTTTTAATCTCAGCAGGCTGAAAGCAAAAAGTAAGGTAATTACAACCTCCGTTGTGGAACTTCAGTATGCTGATGATAATGTGGTCTCCGCACATTCAGAGGACGATCTCCAAACTATCCTAAATGCTTTTGCAGAAGCATATGAAAAACTTGGTCTCTCACTTAACATCAAAAAAACCAAAGTGCTTCATCAGCAAGTGCAAGCCAACCCTTTGGTGATGCCATCTATCCAGCTTGGCGGGACAATACTGGAAAATGTCGATCATTTTCTCTATCTTGGCAGCTATCTTTCTGTTACAGCTAACATCGACAGTGAAATCCAGCATCGTCTGAGCTCCGCAAGTGCCGCATTTTCTCGAATGAAACATAGAGTGTTCGAGGATCGGGATATTTGTAAGAAGACCAAAACACTGGTTTATGAAGCCATTGTATTACCAACTTTATTGTATGCCTGCGAAACATGGACTATCTATAAACGTCACTTCCACCTCCTTGAAAGGTTTCATCAACGTTGCCTCCGGAAAATCCTGCAAATTACTTGGGAAGATAGGCGAACAAATGTCAGTGTACTGGAAGAAGCAAAGACTACTAGCATTGAAAAATGATCCTTCAACGCCAACTTCAGTGGACCGGTCATGTTGTTCGAATGCCTGACTGCCGCCTCCCAAAGCAGTTACTTTACTCCCAACTCAAGGATGGAAAGCGGAATATCGGTGGTCAATATAAGAGGTTTAAAGATGTTCATAAGGCTAATCTAAAAAAATGCAATATAAACATCGAAAACTGGGAAGCTCTGGCCCATGAACGATCTAAATGGAGGTTGGCCTTTCACAAAGGTTCCATGGACTTTGAAGAAGCCCGAGTGCAAGGTGAAAGGGAGAAACGTGCTAAGCGAAAAGCACGTCAAATGAATCCTTTACAGGACCATCTTCTATCTGGTAACCTGTGTCCTCACTGTGGGAAGCTGTGTGGATCTAGAATTGGCCTCCACAGTCACTTACGGACCCATCGCTAGAGTCTACACAATCTTCTTTAGAATTTCCTCCTTTTATCCCGGAAGACAATCTTACTCGGTCACGAGTGATCGCCTGATGATTGAGAGGACAGTCTTATGCATTTCTACTCAGATGTAAGTTCCATTTAGTTGAGTGGGGTATAGGAGTGCAGCCTATACATTCTGAAGATAAGGGAAGCAATACACATTTTCATTTAAGGGAGGGGATAGGTGGGGGTCCATTAGGTCCAGAAT
The DNA here is from genome assembly GCA_021292165.1 of Shinisaurus crocodilurus. Lineage (NCBI taxonomy): Eukaryota > Metazoa > Chordata > Lepidosauria > Squamata > Shinisauridae > Shinisaurus > Shinisaurus crocodilurus. The sequence continues at coordinate 18,346,573 of CM037879.1, forward strand.
CTAAGATGATCTAGCTACACCAGTAACCCATAAGTTCCATATAGTTTACTTTCCATTGGTTGTTAGGCCACAATCCTATGCAAAGTCAAGCGAGGGTGCAAAAGACGGAGGCCTAGAGGCCAGATTTTAGTCAGACTTTCCCAGGAAGAAGTGCCGCTGAATTAAGTGGCTTTTACTTCCAAATAAACATGCAGAGAGAGATCTATCTATCTATCTCTCCCCCTTGACTGATCAAGCCAGTGGGAGACTATTTTCAGAAATTTAAAAAGCATGTGATTTTTCTTCATCAATGAAAAGTGAAGGCCTGAATCACAGTGGCTAGTATGGACTGGCCAAATGCAAAAGAGGATGAGGCTCCTACCCTTTGGGCAGTTATGCAGAAAAGGGAAACTCTTCTACAAAACTACAGTAATACCTTGGATTGCAAGTAACTTGGTCTGAGAGCGTTTTGCAAGACAAGCAAATTTTTAAATATTTATTCTTTTTTAAAAAACTTGATATACAAGCGACGTCTTGCAATACAAGTACTGTAGTACGGCTTAAATTAAAAATCTCTGTACAAATTTTTTTGGGGGAATTTCGTTTTGATATAAGAGTGTTTTGGATTACAAGCATGTTTCCAGAACGAATTATGCTCTCAATCCAAGGCATGACTATATTAAAGATGCTGCTGCAGCCCTGTTCACCTTTGAATCTGGCCACCCTAGTCTGGTAGCTGGCAATTCTCTCCAATATATATATTGAGAAGTTATTTGGGGAGGGGGCTTTCAGGGAACCACTAAAAGGAGCTCCTTTGTGTCTGTTTCCTGGACTTAATCCTCTTTCTTTCTCCTTTCCTAAAGTATCAGCTGTTGCCCATTCTCCATAAAGAGAGTGAGTCAAACAGATAATGGAAAAGGGAGGAAAAATATGTATCTTTCAAGCCTGCTTGTTTCTTAAATTAACCCAATCAGCAAGCACCTTCATCCTAACCAGTTCCCTACTCTTTTGTCTGGGTGGGTGGTGGGAAAGGAATCCTCCAAGGAATTTAATTAATTAAAGTTAGGTGGAAAGGAAATAAATACCTTGCTGGTAAAATGGGAATTTGCTTTGAGTAAATAGTTTTTCAAAACACATTTCAGATTTTTTTAAAAAAAAAAAAAGCAAGCAAAGAAAAGGAAAGAATGCAAAATGTACATATTGGGAAAAGGTGCCCTCCAGATGTTTTAGACTACAATTCCCGTAAGCCCCAGTCACCATAACCAATGGACAGGGATTATGGGAGTTGTAGTCCAACACATCTGAAGGCTATCAGGCTGGGGAAGGCTGGGATATATGCTTGTGAACTCTCGTATTTACATTCGGAGGTGGGTCAGTTTACACTCTCAGAATCCCTGTTTGCACATCTGGAAGGCCAACACCTAAGCTCTGAACACATCTTTCTGGAAGCAATTTCCCCTAACTTCAGTTAAAAAAAATTGGGCAAAGTCCAGCCAAACTCTGAAAACACCTTGACTCCAATGGGAAAGTAGAGTAACATGCTTAAAAATAAAGCTTTCCTATCAAAGCTGGTGGGAGATGGAGCATGGCTCTAAAAGTGGTTACTCAGACATTAAGCCCTCTGCCTTTCATGAGATTTACTCCCTAGTAAAGGTGTTTAGAACTGCAGCCTGAAAAGTGTATTAATTTGGATTGGATTCTGCCCCATGATATTTCTACATAAACATGTAGGTGGTTTTTAGTCTTTTCATCCCAATTCCAGTCAGATCTAAAGTGTGGGGTGGCAGTTTGGGCATTATATTCTTTATTGGACCAGCCAGTGTCCTGGATTTTATTTTATTTTTAAATTAAGCTTAATGCTTGAGTTCTGTTCCACAAGAAAGTTCAGGCAGACATTTTACTTCAGACTTATGGAAGAGGCAAAGGCAGCTCTAAAATAACTTGTCAATAATGGTTACAAGACTGAATAAGGAACAGAGGTTATCCATTAACTCACTTATCTTGGCAGCTCATTCATGTTCACTACCACTAACTTCTAAATGAATAACTGCAGAGAAATCTCCCTGGTTCTAAGTGGTTCTCTTCTTTGTCTGGCCCTACCATAATTCATTCCTCACAACCCTCACAACTCAGTTCTGTGTCTGATTCTCCTAACTGCCAAAAGCATGTTCTTGCCCACAAGTGTCAATCACTTGAATCTTCCCACCAACTTTCTAACCCAGCTGGTTGGCAACATCTGGGGCCTTCCTGGTGTTTTGGACTATGTTGGGACTTGAAAAAGATACTAGGAGAGGATATATTGTGGAGTAATATCCTTCGTATCTCACGTTAGTGAGATCAGCAGAGTAGAAGTCCCTTTCCATCTTAAAAGAAGCTTAGATTTGGCTAGTGTTAGCCAGTTAGCATTTGGTAATCCAGGATGCTTTAAGGCAGACTGGATTTCCCTGGTTTTGCCCCCTTTTCTCTCCCTCAGAACAATAATCAGAGACACAGTCTTGTAAAAGTTAAAAGTAACATTTACTCACTCAGATTATGCAGTTTCATTCAGGCAGGCTTAAAAGAGTTTCTTACAGTTGGTTACAAGTTCATTTGGAAATACTTGAGGTCTGAACTTGTGGAGTTCAGACCAGCAACTCTGTCTACTTGCTGCTACAAGGACCACGTGGAGACAACAACCTGGTGGTGCCAAGCTCACTCCAGTCTGAACAGAAAGAGGAAGAAGCTGGGAGCAACGCCCACTTCCTGTTCAGGCTGTTAATAATTCAATGAGTACCTTCTAGGAAAACCATCCTAGAAGGTATCAGTGATCTTAACCATTTCACCCAATTACCTGGTGAAACATTAGCCATAGGTTTTGACTGCAATTTTAGTTATCCAACACACCCCTTCTCAGGCAAAACAACACACATTCATTCACAATTTTATTAATCCACCCACAGTCCCATCTTGACTCGAAGATTCTGGAAACTGTCTCTTGGTAGAGGCTTGGTTAGGATGTCAGCAGTCATTTCCTTAGTATGACAGTATGTCAAGTCCACAAGTCCATCTTGGACAGCCTCACGCACATAATGATACTTCACCCCGATGTGCTTCGTTCTGGCGTGGAACTTCTCACTCTGGGACAGTCTCAGGCAACTCTGGTTGTCTTCCATCAGGCAAACAGGCTCCTTTCGCACCAACCCAAAGTCTTTGATCAATTGATCCAGCCAGGTCACCTCTCTGCAGGCTTCTGTGGCAGCTATGTATTCAGATTCTGTAGAAGACAAAGCTATACAGTTCTGTTTATAACTGCCCCATGCAATTTGACCATTTGCATACATGAACACATACCCGCCAGTGGATTTGTAGTCCTTTGAATCACCAGCCCAATCAGCGTCCGTGTACCCCATTAGTTTTGGGTTGCTGTCAGCTTACTGTTTAGCTTACAGTTCATGGTTCCTTTAAGATAGCGAACCACCCTCTTTACACCAACCCAGTCAGATTCAGTGGGATTACTCACTTTCCTGCTGAGAATCCCCACTGCACTCGCAATGTCTGGCCTATAGGTGGTGGTGAAGTAGAGAAGCTTTCCTATTGCTGACCTGTACTTGTTGTCAGGCAAAGGCTTTGACTCTTCCTGGTTCTTTAGAAAGTCAGTGTTCATGGGTGTGGCGACTGGATGTGCTTCTTGCATCTCCAGGCTGTTAATTAGTTCAGCAACCTTCTGCTTCTGACTTAGTAGAAAAGAACCATCTTCTTCTCTCTCTATTTGGATTCCAAGGTAGTAGTGTACTTTTCCTAGTTCTTTGACTCCTACATCCTTGCTTAAATGTTTCACAACCTCTGTGTAGTCTCTGTCATTTGCTGTTGCAATGATCAAATCATCAACAAATGCAAGAACGTAAGAGAGTTGTCCATCATTGCATTTGGTGTACAAACACTTATCTGCATCCCCTTGTTTGTACCCTAGTTGTGTCAGCATCTTGTGTAACTTTATATTCCAGGCCCTGGCAGCCTGCTTGAGTCCATACAAGCCCTTCTGGAGCTTGCACACCAAATGGGCTTCCTGTGGTTTGACAAAACCCTTTTGCTGTTTCATGTAAATCTCCTCTGAGATTTCACCATACAAAAATGCTGTCTTTATGTCAATGTGCCTCACCTCCATCTGCTTTGAAGCCGCTATGCTCAAAAGTGTTCTCACTGTGCTGTACCTCACAGTGGGGGCAAATGTGGCATCATAATCTTCTCCATATTGCGGGCTGAAGCCTTGAGCTACAAGTCTCGCTTTGTAGCTCTGCACTTCCCCTTCTGCCCCTTGCTTAATTTTAAAAATCCACTTACGGTACTTCCTATGGCCTTCTTTTCAGGAGGTAGGTCAGTAAGCATCCATGTCTTGTTCTGATGCAGTGCATCCATCTCCTCCTGTGCAGCCTTCCTCCAGAGACGGGCTTCTGTGTCTGGCATCTCCTTTATCTCCTCCCATGTAGAAGGTTGTTGGGGTAGCGCCGACCCTGCAGAGTAGGACAGCCGGAGTGGTGGAACATCTCTGTTGGATCTAGATGACCAGTCTGACCTGTGGTTCTGGAACCGCATCAGCTTCATCGTCCTCCTCCAGTGCAGGCATGTCCTCATCACTCTGCTCCTCTTCGCCTCTGCTGCTGCTTTCAGGGTTTGGGTACTGTGGGGCTTTACCTCCTCTTGCCAGCTCCTTGCACTGCAGTTCCTTTATTGTGCTTGTGTCTCTATGTCCAAGTCTTCTGCGCCAAAGCTCCAGATCAGCCTCATCCTTCTTCTTTGGGTACGCCACTTTAGCAGACTGAGATTCTGAAACAATAACCTCATACACGCCATTGATCAGACTAGCTTCAACAAACACTTTACCATTTTTGGACACTGTACACTTGTCACCTTCAAATAGTACTCTGAAGCCTTTCTTTGCTAAAGTGGAGACACTGAGTATGTTGCAACTTAATTTTGGAACGTAGATAACTCTGTCTACACAGTTCTTTCTGGTTTCACCACCAACCTTGCAGTGTAGAACTCCTGAGCCTGCACCTTGTGCCTTTATCACATTGCCATCTGCAATCTGGATATCCTCACTTTGTGATTCTTCAATCTCATTTATTTCTTTGAAGAATCCTCTCTCAGTGTGAGAAATGGCTCGATGCACCCGAATCTATCACCCATTTGTTTCACTTACTTTTGTAACAGTTAGCTGCTAAACTCTTCTGTTGCATCAGTAAGCTATTCTCATCAATCCCTTACTTTTCCTTTTGCTGCCTAAAAGGTGGGGGCTTCTTTGTCTTCGGGGCCTTACAGAACTTGGCAATATGTCCCTCTTTGTTGCAATTAAAGCAGACAATTTTCTTGGATGTGCCTTTCCCATTCCCTTGGGACAAGTAGTTTGAGTCACTTTGCCTAGAATGCCTGATTGGAGATTCTTCCCTTCTCTCAACACATTCTTCTCTCAAATGACCAATTATATCTTTTAGGGTTAAATTTGGGACACTGTCCATTCTGGATATAAAAATCTCAAACTTATATCCCAGTGACCCCAGGAAGTAGCAGACCTTCTGATCTTCATTCATCACGTATTCTGCCAGTCTTAACTTTTCAATAATAGTTTAAAACTCTTCCACATACTTCCACAATCTTTCTTGCACTCAAGCTTCAAATGAAACATATCTCTCACTAGGCGCCTGTGAGACCGCTTGCTTGTAAACCCAAATGCCTTTTCTAGATTATGGAGCACTTCTCTGGCTGTTCCCCCTTCTCCAGCATGGATCATTTGGCAATCAGTTAAATTTTCTATGATAACAGATATTGCTATCCTGTTTTGCTTTTCCCATTCTTTGGCTGCTGCTCTGGCCTCTTCACCAGTGCCACTGGGCTTATCTTCCTTAATACAGCCCAGGACTTCAAGTCTGTCCAAAATCACTTTCAATCGCCTATTCCATTGTATGAAATTTGCTTCAGTTAATTTGGGCAGCCTGGAGAAGCTCTCTCCTCTTGAATTTGCTCCGCTCATCTTCAGGGATCAAAAATCAAGAAAAATGCCCCAAAAATTCAAAATTGGGAAAAATGCCAAACTGAAAAGTGGAAAAATGTGCAAAACTGAAAATGCCCCAAACTCAAAAACCTTCACTGCCTTACTACTGCCTTCTGAGGAAAGGGGGTTTCTCTTTCACAAGGAGACAATGGAGTCACCATGTGCTCACCAGGGAACAAAGAAAAATATGGCCCCTTTGAATTCCTCTTCTCCCTGAAGAGAATCCAGTGGCATCCACCAAAATGCTACCAAAACAATCTATTCTGGGCCCATAACCCGTGTTGGGACTTGAAAAAGATACTAGGAGAGGATATGTTGTGGAGTAACATCCTTCCTATCTCACGTTAGTGAGATCAGCAGAGTAGAGTCCCTTTCCAGCTTAAAAGAAGCTTAGATTTGGCTAGTGTTAGCCAGTTAGCATTTGGTAATCCAGGATGCTTTAAGGCAGACTGGATTTCCCTGGTTTTGCCCCCTTTTCTCTCCCTCAGAACAATAATCAGAGACACAGTCTTGTAAAAGTTAAAAGTAACATTTACTCACTCAGATTATGCAGTTTCATTCAGGCAGGCTTAAAAGAGTTTCTTATAGTTGGTTACAAGTTCATTTGGAAATACTTGGGGTCTGAACTTGTGGAGTTCAGACCAGCAACTCTGGCTACTTGCTGCTACAAGGACCACGTGGAGACAACAATCTGGTGGTGCCAAGCTCACTCCAGTCTGAACAGAAAGAGGAAGAAGCTGGGAGTAATGCCCACTTCCTGTTCAGGCTGTTAATAATTCAATGAGTACCTTCTAGGAAAACCATCCTAGAAGGTATCAGTGATCTTAACCATTTCACCCAATTATCTGGTGAAAGATTAGCCATAGGTTTTGACTGCAATTTTAGTTATCCAACAGACTACAACTCGCACAACCCCACACCATTGGTCATGCTGGCCGGGGCTTATGGGAAGTGTTCAAAAACATCTGGAGGGCACCAGCACCAGGTGCCTACCCCTGCTCTAAATCATGCCCAGTGCATTATTATGTGTGTGCACTGCTTTCAATTCTAGGGTGGTCCAGAAAAAGTTGGGATCTCACTGATCCATTGATTTTGAAAATGTGAACCCTGAATGGGAAAGAAGGCAGAAAAGTTACTCAGAAATGTTCTCCGGATGCCTGTGGGTCAACCAAAATGGATCAAGAGGCTGAAGAACTTGCCCTATATTATTTTGGTTTTCTTTCTCCCTTCCCACTCCTGTCTCTCTCTCCCTCCCTCTCTCATTCATGTTTTTTTTTTCAGTTTAGGAAAATATTACTAATACTACAATCCTGCACATGTCTACTCTGAAGTAAGTCCCACTTAGCTCAATGGGGCTTACTCCCAGGTAAGCAGGTATAGGATTGAAGCCCAAGGAGGGTCATGAAAGTGGTTTATTACGAGGAAGTGGGGCGGGGGTGGGGGGGTGGAGAGAAATGTTTTCCCCTTTCCCCTACAAAAACTCGGGGTCAGCCCATGAAATCGATGGACACTTTTATCTAGGATAGGCAAAAGTTTGGTATTTCGCAGTTAGCCGATGGTTCGCTGTCACAAATTAGCTGATGGAATTAGCTGGCGGTGATGGCCACTGGCAATAGAAGAGGGGGTTGGGCCAGTTCACAGAGCGCAGAATTCTCATGGCTGTTAGCTGAATTGAAACTCTGGGTTCAGAGATGGTCTAGCTTTTAATGCCGGATGCTGAGAGCCAAGCAAAGGCTGAAGCTTTTTGCCTTTCTGATCTGCGTTAGGGCTTCCTGGAAGTTGGAACAATTAGCTGGCTCCGGATGGAAACAGGATACCGGCCTTAGGCTGCAATCCTGTGCCCACTTAGCTGGGGGTCAGCTCCATTGAATTAAATGGGACTTGCTTCCGATGTAAGTAGACATGTATAGGATCCTGCTGTAAAATGGACCTTCAGTCTGATGGAGTTGGGCTCTTTTTCGTGTCCTTACGTTCTTATCTTCTCATTATGCTTTGGAGGACGCGTTTAAGATCAGCAAAGAAACTTGTGGTACCTTAAAGACGAACACATTTGTTATGGCGTAGGCTTTCGTGGACTGCAGTCCACTTCATCAGATCAGGAGGGTTAAATGAACATCAAAAGTAAGCCCTCACAAATCCTGTCAGTAAACAGGAAGGATAATATATAGCAAAGACATCATGCATTTTCTCTGAACAGGTTTGGATGTCTTATCTCTAGTCAAGAGGACAGTCAAAACAAATACCATATACAGTATGTGGCTGGACCTAGACAACTTGCCAGGAGGACAACAACCCTAAAAGCCAGTAAAATAGTAGGGTTAGAACTTGGTCCTCAATTGTTTTAAATCGGATTAAATGACAGGTATATACAGTTGATGCATATTACTAATTAAACTGGAGTATCGATCCACGTACTGGAGGAGTCGGGGCTCGACTTACCTCCAATCCCAGGTAAGAGAAAGCACTTTACGTAATTGAAGCCAAATTTCCCCTCCCCCAATTTCCACCCACAGGGACTCAATAGACTTACATATAATTCGTCTTCAGTTATCGGGTTGGTAAGTCTTTCCGGACCCCATTGAAGCTATTACCCCAACCGTATATCTGGGCTGCAAACTTATGCACACGGACTTGTGAGCAAGCCCAGAGTAAACAAGTTATAGGGATCGGGCTACCTGAAAACAATGTGTAATTACTACATCGTCTGTGGATCGTGATGAGTTTATTTATTTATATCTCCCTTTCCTCCAAGGAGTTCGAGGCGGCTCACATTTTCCCGACACCCCCCCCCACTTTATCCTCACAACAACCCTGTCAGGTTGCTTCGGCTGAGAGACAGTGTCTGGCCCAAGATCGCCCAGTGATCAACATAGCTGCTTGGGGATTCGAACCTGGGTTTGCCCAGTCGTGGCTTGCCACTCTGACCGTTGCACCACCGTTCATGTATATAAGAGGATCAAACGAGGAAAACGAATATTATTTGTTTGAAAGTCCCTATAAAGCCCATTCTAACCTGAACGGGAAAATGTATGTATTATGTGACACACTCCCTAGTATTCTGAAACACCCACACCCACCCACACACACACACAGACTTCAGTGTTAATCCGGACTGATTACGAGTGGAGTTTACTCTCAAATAAAGCCACAATCCTAGGCCGCGCGCTTATTTGAGAATAAACTCTATAACTGGGTGGAATTTCTTTTGAGTAATTATTTTTCTTTCCGCTGTTAGCCACTTTGTGTGTTGTATACTGAGAGGTGGGATATACATTCAGTCAGACAATCAATATTTGGCATGGGACATTAAAGCATCCCCAGTACAGCTAGATAAGAGGGAAGCCATCCTCACCTACAGCTCCCGTGCAGTGCAATCCTATGCATTCTCACTTAGAAGTAAGCCCCATCGAGTTCAATGGGACTTGCTCCCAGATGTACACAAGATTGCAGCCGTAAACTGTCTGTTTGCCTCCTGTTGGCAGCGGGTGGGGCGTTATTCTGAAGCTGTTGGCAGCGGTGGGGCGTTATTCTGAAGTGGGTGTGTCTGTTTGCTTGTTACATTTATCTCTCCTTTTCCTCCCAAGAACCTAAGGCAGCCTACACGTTCCTCTCCATTTTATCTTCACAACAACCCTGTGAGGTAGCTTAGGCTGAGAGAGTCGGCCCAAAGTCACCCAGTGAGCTTCATGGCCAAGTGGGGGCTTGAACCCCAGGTCTCCCGCAGTTCCAGTCCAACACTCTAACCACTACACCACACTGGCTCTCCACAGAGTTCCCTCAGTTTTAGGCAGAAGGGCGTAAAATTTTAGGGATGGCGTGGAGATGGGTTTAATTAAGTCCCAGTACCTAATCCGACCTTGATTTCGAGTTCAGGACTTGGAATTCGCACAGTGGTGCAAGTGAGAGAAATGCTATTCCAGGTGTCGAAGTTTTGCGTGGTTTCAAACGTGAAAGCCCCGGAAAGTCAGCTAAAGGCTCAATCCTATGCCTGTTCAGACAGAGAAAAAAAGTCCTACAAGCTCCCAGCATGCCCCTGCTAGCTGGGGCCTGCTGGGAGTTGTTGGACTTTTTTCTCTGTCTAAACAGGCATAGGATCGCGCGCGCCCGAAGGGATCTTCCGCCACAGTTGCAATGCAATCCCTATCATTGACTAAGAAGGCAGTTCCATCGGGATTTTGTTTACTCCGAAGTACCTAGAACAGCCGTCCCTAGCCTGGTGCCCTCCAGATGTTTCCCTGTCCACTCTCATCATCCCTGTCCATTGGCCACACTGGCTGGGGCTGATGGGAGTTGCGATCCAAAACGTGGCGGAAGTCTGGCATAGCAAACGTCAGTGCCTTAGCTCTCGTAACAGTTCCAAGCCCGGACGCTCAGCCTCAAAACTTGACTCAAAACGTTTGTGCGCTTCCAGTCTGTTTTCAGAAAAGAAAAGGTTTGTGCAGTGCAGTATTTCAAAGTGGAGAGTGCAACGACAGAGTAAAGGGTACGGAAATCTAAGCTTTTTCAGAACCACCCGGTACGATATCCCGCCTCCCCCCACCCCGCCTCCCCAGAAAGCGTCTCAGGGGCAGGGCATATTAAAGAAAAGAATAAATTTACAGGTGCAATCTTAGCCATATTCACTTGGAAGTAAGTCTCACTAGGTTCGATGAGACTTACTCCCTCCTAGTAAGGAGTACCCTTATCCTGCCGCAAACATGCGCGGACCTGAGCTCACCATCAGATCCAAGAGTCCAGGAAAGCTTAGGACACCATAAGAATAAATCCCAAAATAGTGTAATCCTATGCATATCTACTCAGAAGTAAGCCGCCTTTGAGTTCAATGGCGAGTCAGCCCCACTGAACCCAATAGTACTTACCTCTGAGTAGACATGCATAGGATGGCACAGTAAGTCTTCTAGGCGGCCCCACAAGACTCTCTTTTTGCTTTGTTTTTGCTGTAACAGACTGAACAGTGCAATCCTGTACATCTCTGTTCAGAAGTAAATGCCAATGAGTTAAGTGGGTATAGAATTGCAGCCGTAACATGGCTACTTCTGTACGATAAACTCGACTTGTTGGGGCGCTGTCCCTTGTCCACGGAGTACCCCTCTATCAGAGCTGCTATACATTTGTTGGTTCTGCAGCCAGTTGTAGTTTAGAGATTGGTGCCTTCTTGATACAGAAGTCTTGTAAGACATCATCATCATCAAGACAGATTTTCACTTTTCAGCTGACGTTGAAGTAGGTTTTAACAGGTAGGTGCTGTTTATTTCTTTCGCTTTTCTTTATTGGTGAGCTTTTAATTGATTTGCTTTTGGTGCTTTAATTATAATTTTGTACTATCGTATATTGCATTGTTGTTAGCTGCCTTGAGCACTATTTACAGTGGAAAGGCGGGATATACATTAAACAAGATAAATAAATGAATAAATAAATATTAATTATTCCACGCACATGCATCGATTTTCTTATGGAGGGGGGGGGGTCGCAGCTCCTGGGCAGAGCACCTGCGTGCATGCAGAAGGTCTCCTGCATCAATCCCCAATAGCGCCTGTTGAAAAGGTTCCGGTGATGGGGGGTGGGGGCGCGGGAAGGAGGAGAGGAAATACCCTATGGAGATCCTGGAGCAGTGGAGCAGCCTTCCCCAACCTGGTACCCGGCGGATGTTTCGGACTACAACTCCCATCAGCCCCAGTCGACATGGTCAATGGGTTAGGAACTCTGGGACTTGTAGTCCCAAACATCTGGAGGGCACCAGGCTGGGATAAGATGCCCTGGAAAACTGCCGTCCATTTGAGCAGAAGTAGCCGAGACTGTTGTGAGGATAAAATGGAGAGGAGGAGGATCATGTACGCCGCCTTGGGCTCCTTGGAGGAAAGGCGGAATATAAAGGTAACAGCTAAATAAATAGATGGAAAAACGATCTGAGTGGCAGCTTCCTGTGGCCCTAAGACGGTGCAGGTCGGGCTCCCAAGCCATGCTCACCTTCAACAAGGTTGCTGTGTATCCTGTTTAACCCTTTCTGCTCTTGGCCTATGTCTCCTACCGGCCTTGAACCAACTGAAGTTCTCTCTTCAGGCCTTTGATAATATCAGTATTAGATCTGCCACTCCGCTGCAGAGCAGTCAGTTCCCCCTCCCTCTCTCTCTCTCTCTCTCTCTCTCTCACACACACACACACACACACACACACACTCCTCCCCAAGTCGCCCTTCCTTCCTTCCTTCTCCCTATTGATTGCGCTCTATCCAAACAGGGCGAAGAGACGAGAATCGTATTGGACAGACGCTGCTCACTCGTGAATAACGGGTTCAGTGCCTATGCCGGCTCTCGCCATTATCCTGTAAGTTAATATTGAGTAGCAATAGCTGTCTAAATAGCAAAATCTTTCGAGAGGGGGAAAGCACAGCGATGACCCCTTTCCAGCTGACCTTGAGAAATTGCACTTTGGAAACGAGGACATAAACAAACAAAAAATAAAAAGTGGGAGTGTTTGAGAAGCGTGGGAGGCTGTGGATGGGGCCTTCCTTGAAGTCTATTTCCACTTGCAAAGCGATTTTAAGCATGTTTAAAAACAAAACAAAACTCAGTATCCCCCAAACACTTCTCTTCGGGAGGGAGTTCCAAAGGGGTGGTTTATGCTACCAGTTCCTCCCCCCCCCCAACCCAAACAAGAACCACAACATGGCAGACAATACCTCAGTGCCAAAAGGAAACCATCTTCTTCTGGTCCACTCTGTCCCAGGCAGCATTCACAGAAGAGCCAGCAGTGGCGTAGTGGTTATAGTGTTGGACTAGGACTGTGTGGATCTAGAATTGGCCTCCACAGTCACTTACTAGAGTCTACACAATCTTCTTTAGAATTTTCTCCTTTTATCCTGGAAGACAATCTTACTCGGTCACCAGTGATCGCCTGATGATGATGATGATGATGATGATGGACTAGGACTCAGGAGATCCGGGTTCTAGTCCCCACTCGGCCAGGAAGCTCACTGGGTGACTTCGGGCCAGTCACTGACTCTCAGCCTAACCTACCTCACAGGATTGGTGTGAGGATAAACTGGAGAGGAGGAGAAGGATTATGTAAACTGCCTTAGGTTCCTTGCAGGAAAAGAAGGCGGGATGTAAATATAAATATAAGTTAATAATAATAAATAAAAGCGAACCTGGTTGCCAGAAAATGTTCTATCAATGTTCGAAGAAACCTCGTGCTTTGTGACTTTTACTGGAGGGGAAAGACTCATGAGTATTCAGACCAGTTCTGCCCCCTTCCTTTCATTAGCTCGCATTTCCCAGCACAATGAACTGGGGAGGCGTCGTCTCATGAACACCGAAGGACCTATTCTGGATCGAGTGCAGAGTGGCGCTGCACTCCGGAAAGAAGTCATCTCCTGGGAAAGAAGACCTGGAGGTTTCAGTAGGACTTCGGGGGCAGGAGGGAAAGTTGGCTCCAAAATGAGGCCCAAGGAAACAGGAGTAGACCAAATAGTATATCCTGCTAGGACCGCTCACTGTGGGTGTTGCCGGCGATCCTATCGGAGACCTCCTCATACCCTAGATGTCTTTTGTCTGAAAGATGATGCAACAGATTTAATTATGAAAGGGGGACGTGGTCTGTATAAACCTGCCTTTCCCCAACCCGGAGCTCTCCAGATGTTTTGGACTACAACTCCCAGCATTCCTGGCCATTGGTTAAGCTGGCTGGGGCTGGTGGGAGATCCCCAGATTTGGGAAGGCTGATATAAATTGTTATATCCTTCTAGGACAGGAGGTTATATATACTTATCTATAAGTACTTATTGATCGACTGCTACAGAGAACCCCGTTCTATTATCTTTGTGGTGCCACTTTCCTTGCTGTCCTTCCATTGGTCTATATAGCGCAGTACTGTGTGTTCTGACTGGCTCCAACTCTCTAGGGCAGGGATCTCCTACCTTTAGGTCCCCAGAACTTGCTGGCCTACAGCTCCCAGCATGCCCAGCCAGCATGGCTAATATGGCAAGGGATTCTGGGATGGCAAGTCCAGCAATATCTGGGGACCCAAGGTTGGAGAGCCCTGCTCTAGGGTCTGAGGCATATTCACCCCTTGTTTTCCTTTCCGTTCCTTCCCCTTCTCTAGTTTGCTGTATTTGCCTTTTCTTCCTTTTGGTACCACCTTCCACACACATATTGCTCAGGTTTAGACTGCATATTCTTTGGTGTCATTTGCGTAAGTAGTCTGTAAAGCACCATGTGCACAATGATGCTATAGATTAATAATACTAAAATATATATCCCCCCCTCTACTTGAGTGTTTGTTTGTTTTGGAATGCATGTGCAATACAACTTTCTCCTGGATAACACCCTGGAGATCACCATATGTAGAGATGCACAAATATGGATTATACATGTAGATCTCACAGTAGGCTAATGTTACAAATGTCACAATATGGACAAGAAGCCTGCTTATTATTTTGTGACTTTTTACCTGGTCCTAATCAAGGTATGATTGTGCTGTAATTTCTAGATTGATTTATTTATTTTTAATGGAGCAATACAGCTATTTATTTATTTATTACTTTTCTATACTGCCCAATAGCAGAAGCTCTCAGGGTGGTTCACAACAATTAAAACCTTAAAATACAACATAAAATACACTATTAAAGTAAACTACTCCAGTGTGGCTTGGTGGTGAGAGTGTTCGACTAGGACCCGGGATATCCGGGTTCTATTCCCCGCTCTCGGCCATGAAACTCACTGGGTGACTTTGGGCCAGTCACTGACTCTCAGCCTAACCTACCTCACAGGGTTGTTGTGAGGATAAAATGGAGAGGAGGAGGAGGATTATGTAAGTCGCCTTGGGTTCCTTGCAGGAAAAAAGGTGTGGTATATAAATATAATAAATAAATAAATAAATAAAAGTAAGGCTACCACTTACTTTACAGGTAGATGTGAGACATATTGTTACTCAATATTTACCAATGTGGTAAATAGTACAGCTCATTATGGCTGAGGGGGTTGAAATGCTGAAGAGTGAGAAAAGGGAGGGAAATTATTGGGGGGGGGGGGACATGTCTGGTTTCATGGAGACACCAGAAGCTGATCTGCAGAAAAGCTAAGAAGAGTTTTTTACACTGGTTGACTAAAATGCCCCAATGCCAACAAGAAGGATGGAGGAGAAGGCTATCAATGGCTACTAGTCTAGATGCCTATATGCTACCTCCAGTATCAGAGGCAGTATGCTTCTGTACACCAGTTGCTGGGGAACACGGGCAGGAGGGTGCTGTTACACTCACATCCTACTTGTGGGATCCAGTGGGCAGCTGGCCGACCACGGTGTGAAAGGATGCTGGACTAGATGGACCCCAGGTCTGATCTAGCATGGCTCTTCTTCTGTTTTAGGATATGAATGCAATATCACGCTCCCACTCATGTTCCCTAGTACAGTAGCTGGTACTGAGAGAAATACTGCCCTGCCCCCTGATATTGGAGGTAATATATGGCCATGAAGACTAGTAGTAGCCATCGATAGCCTTCTGCTATTAATGTGTCTCATCCCCTTTAAAAGCCAACCAAGTTGGTGGCCATCACTATATCCTGTGGCAGCAAATGCCACAGTTTAACCAGCAACTGTGTGAATAAGTAGTTCCTTTTATCCGTCCTGAATCTTTCACCATTCAGCTTCCTGGGATGACTCCCATGTTCTAATATTATGAGAGAGGGAGAAAAACCTTTCTCTGTCCACTTTCTCCACACCATGCATAATTTTGTACTCCTCAATCGTGACTCCCCTTCACTCACCTTTTCTCTAAGCTAAACAGTCCCAGGTGTTTTAACCTTTCATTATAGGGGAGCTACTCCAGCCCGTTGATCATTTGGGTTGCTGTTTTCTGCCCCCTTTCCAACCCTACAATATCCTTTTTGAGGTGCAGTCACCAGAACTGTACACTGCCCTCGAAGTGGGGTAGGTCACACCATAGATTTGCATAAACCCGCAATCTTATACATGTCTACTCAGGAGTCAGTTCCACTGAGTTCAATGCGACTTACTCCGTCCCAGGTAAGTAGATATAGGATTGCACCCTAACGCACTTCCCTGAGAGTAAGCCCCATTGAAGGGGAACTGCTTTCTGAGTAGACATGTATAGGATTGCGCTGTTAATCAGCAAAGATTAGGTTAAATCCGTCCAACCATCTAATTGCGTAGGGAGCGTCTTCCCCTAACCCTCCCACGGTTCACCGTCTTTCCATGAAAACGGAGCCTGGAAAGCAGAGAAGTAATGCTGACGCTCCCCCTCTACTTCCGGGAAGTTCCAAATTTGCAGTGAAATGGACGCCCCGCCCCAAAGGTCATGTAAGGCAAAGCACCGATTTCCCGCTCTGGCGGTTGCGTGTCAACCGAGCTTGGGAACCTGATGAAGAGGGTGGGGGTGGACCTGCTCACACGTCGGGGGAAGGGCGTAAACCCGTCTGGAAGGAAATGTCCTAACTCAGCCACCATCCAAAGGAGGAAAACATGAGTCTAGAGAACAACACCAAGGGTTTCATCTGGGCTGGATTTAACCGTGACCTTTAATAGGCTACAGCGCAGCTTGCCTGCCAGGCAAGGTGGAATTTTGCCAGAGTTTCCCCACTGCACAGCCCGCTCAAGGCTGCTGCTCTGTCTTCACAAGGCAGGGGAGGACGGGCCGCTTTTCTTGGAGCTGAAACAATCGAATTATGTTCGTCTCTCCTTTATCTGCTCCCTTATGATCGGGATTCTTCCCTTAATTTCCTGTGTCTTGTAAACTGCAAGCCTGGCAGATGGAGCGTTAGGACCTGCTGCCCTCGTGTCCTGCGCATAACACCCTATTGCTTAAGAAGTGCCGCCTACTAGCTTATATATTGAGCGGGTTTAGGTGGCACCAGGGGGAGCGAGCACCAGGAATATAAGGGGATGAAAAGAAGATGGGAAAGCTGTAGGGACCTACCAGGGTGGACAACCTGTCTCTCCCCCCCCCCCCAGATGTGTTGGACTACAACTTCCATCATACCCATCCAGCATGACCAATGTTCAGGGATCAGGGAGGGACTGTGGCTCAGTGGTAGCGCACGTGCTTTGCATGCAGAAGGTCCCAGGTTCAATTCCTGGTATCTCCACGTAGGGCTAGGAAGGAAACCTGCCTGAAAACCTGGAGAGCCACTGTTCCGTCAATACTGAGCTAGATGGTCCACTCGTCTGACTCCGTATAAGGCAGCTTCCTATGTTCCTATTTTGGGTGTTGTAGTCCGAAACATCTGGAGGGTGCCAGGCTGGAGAAGGATGGTCTAGAACTAAAGTCTCAGGCCTCCACAGCTAAACTGGTTCTTCCCACCATAGACTTGCATGGACAATGCTTTCATTTCCGAAAGAAAGGTGCCAAGACTTCTCACCAGGAAGATCTTTTTAAATCTGGAATCCCAGGTGAGGGCTTTCCCGGGGAAAGGGTCTCTGCACATGCCCAGAAACACTGCCTTCTGTATCATCACTGTTTGTAATCCACAGAAGTTCTGGCATGGCAAAATGGATACACACACACACACACACACACACACACTGGATTAAGCCTGGGCAAGTTTAAAGTGACCCCTGGTGCATTACTAAAATAACTGTCACTGCATGGAAAACTTTTCGAGAAGAGGTTTCTTTTGGAATGTTCTCTTTAAGAAAAGTTTCCTATTGGACACTTTCTCCAACATTTTCTTCATGATATTATCTCTATCTTAGCACACTTTCGCCCTCTTTTTACGCACACTTACTCAGCAGTATGTTCCGCGGGGGGCTTAGGACTGCGGCTTCGAGTTCCCCTCAAATCAGTGCCATTCGTGGCTGGTTCACACATGCATCTTTTTCAAGACTGGAAACACCAAGAGATGAACGCACATGTGAATGAGCCACCACCGCAGACACATCGACACAGACAGAGTGATCCTGTCACTTCCTTTCCAGTCCACACATTCAACCTGCAATCCCAATCCCATAGGCACTTTACCAGGGAGTCTGGCCCATTGGATTCAGTGGGACTTACTTCTGAGTATACATGTATAGGATTGCACTGTCAGTGATCAACTGGGCAATCATCAAGGGTGGAGAAACGAAGTGAGGCCCATAGGTATGTGAATTGTGAATTAGCCTTAGCGCCCATGTAAATGCATCTAAAATCGGAGTTAGATGCGGTGCCTCAGGCAGCTGATTTTGGGTATCATGAAAGGGCAACATATTGTTACTTACTTAAATTTATTCTGACTGTATTTTATTTTTTTTACTCCCAGAGAGAGGCGCTTGCGGGAATTTCTGCAAGTCTCCCAACCTGGAGTCCTCGAGATGTTCTGGACTACAACTCTCATCATCCCCAGCCATACAAATGTAGCCGAGGTGGAGCTCATTGAGAGCAAGAGGAAGCGGAGATCCAGAATCCGTGACCCAACCCGGTGCCCTCCAAATGTGTCGGAATGCAACTCCCACCATCCATATGCTGGCTGGGAATGATGGGGGTTGTTGACCAGCACATCTGGAAGGCGCCGGGTTGCGGGGAGGAATGAAGGCTGCCTCATAAGGCGTTGCCTTTCTCAGGAAGGTTTTAGCCCCTGCAGGCTTGTCTTCTAGATGCTGCGTGTGGACACTTTCCAGCTCAAGCGAAGCCCCTCTAAGTCCCACTGATTCGAAGGAAGGCGGAGGTGTCAAGCACGCCTTAACCGAGCGATACGATGCACGTCTGATCAGCGGTGAGCCTACTACAGGGCTTACTCCAGGTATCGGATCAGGAGCCCTTAATCTCCCTTTTCAAACCAGCGGCGGGACTTCAAGGGGCTTCGCTAGGGATGAATCGTGGCCAGTGTTTCCAAGAGCTGCCGCCCTCCAGTAGCCTGAGCGGCTGGAGCGGAATTGTCCCCACTCTTGTCTGAGAGGACTGGATCGCCGTTTTCGGGCTCGCCAGCAAGACGGGGGTGAGGGGGGGGGCGGGTATGGGATGGGAGTTGGGGGCGCACCTTAACAGCTTCCCCACAAGAAAAGTGTCCGTGGAGGTCGGGGTGGGTGAGCGACGGAGCCGCCTCCCAGAATGCCCGCCTGATGTCGCCCCTCTCACGCCTCCCTCAGATCCCTCCCCCCCAACCCCATTTCTCCACCCTGGGGGGGGGGGAGCGGAAGCCTTTGTTTTAGCCCAGCCTTCCCCAATCTGGTGCCCTCTAGATGTGTTGGAATACAACTCACATCATCCCCACGCAGCTTCCGGCTTAGCCCCTTCGTCCTCGTTTCCCCACTGCAGCTAAATCTGAATACGTGTTACTGAAATGATCATATGCTCTATCGATAACCCCGTTTTCCTCCCCTGCTCTAATTTGTGAGCTCAGCGGGGCAGAGGAGTGTAGAAAGGACGTCTAGGGAGCGTTTCCGTATTGGTTAACTGTCTTTGCAGCAACGCTTCCGCGGCGGCAGGCTCTTTAGTCAAGGACCCCGCCTTTCCCTACCTCCCCGGCTCTAAACACTATCAGTTGAAAGTACAGGGCACTTTAGGATCGCTGTCCTGGTCTATTAAAAAGCACTCAATTGGATGCTGCCTTTTCTAGTTATCGATTTCTGATATTTAGTCCTGTGTGATACCAAAAATAATATAAGTTCCTCCGTGTACAAAATTGACACCGCTATATTTCCGAAATTCAGTTTTACATTTTCTTAAATAACGACCTGTAAGGATATGTCATGCACGCGCGATCTATATAGATCTATTTGTCGGTGCAGGCAGAAGCAATATATTGTGTAGGTGCACATAACATATAAACTTGTGCAAATATTTGTAAATATGAGCATAAGCACGCCCAGTATATGTATATCTTTCTGTAGATGGCAGACCATAGCTCCGATCCTAAACATACTTACCTAGAAGTAAGCCCCACTGAACTCAGTGGGACTTACTTCTGAGTAGACATACGTACGATTGCGTTGTTACTTGAGATTAACTTCAGTTGAACTCACTCCACTGAGTTCAACTGGATCGAGTGGAAAATCTCTTTAGGTATCCGTCTATATTTTGTATAAACCAACGCAGCAAATACAATAATTATAGAAGAGACTACTCAACTATTTGTGAAGGTAGCCAAACGGATGCCAGTGTTAACCTATATTCTCAGAAGTACATCGAAGAAGATAAGATTATAAAGTTTTTTTCTTGGATCAGTACTGTTGCAATTTCCTGAGAGCAACAAACCTGAGCACTTCTTAAAGTTTTTTTTTTAAAGCACATCCTAAAAAAATCTTCCCCCATCGAAATAAATGTGCTTAGGTACACTGTCTGGATGTGCCCAATTTATGTACAGACTTTTCCAGTCCGCAGTTTATTTATTCCAGAGTAGTCCCATTAAACTCAACAGAACTGCTTTCACTCTGCCTACCTTCCAGTCAGATAGCATATGATCACCGAGATCCTAAGCATATTGCGTGAAATTTGAGGTCCTTTGAAAGCCGGGGGCGGGGGGCGGGCGAAGTGTGTCTCTCTCTGTGTGCGCCTGTTCTAAACATACAATGCCAAAGTTGGGTCCCATTTATTTCACTGCCACTTTCAATCCGATCTTATTTACTAAGAAGTAACTGGTAAGTAAGGGACACACGATCCTGCTGAAGTGAAGCCCTTTCAAGTCATATTAGCTTCACAACGAGAGAGTTAAGGGTGCGCTTAAAGTTTACCCATGGAAAGTATGGGACACTGAAAAGGGTTTCTTTTTGGCTGGGTTCGTGCCTTGTGGTGCTAATCATAGGATTATACCGGGCTTTTTTACTCTCTGGTAGTAAGGGTGATGTGATTAGGATCCAGAGCTGCCCGTTTTGGTACTGCATGCCGAAGCACGTTTACTCAAAAGTCAGCCCTCAACAGTAAGTCAAACGGGACTTACTCGTCAAGTAAGGGAGCTTAGAATTTCAGCCTTAAGGCTGCAGTCCTAAGCAACCTGACCAGAGAGTAAGTCCTACTCAGCTCAGTAGGTTGCTGTATCCAATGTTAGTTCTACTTAGAGTAGCCCCATTTAAATGAATGGGTCTTCCGTTAAACTAACATGGGATACAACAACCCATTGGATGCAGCCCAGTAGGTATCAGAATTTGCTATCTGGGTACAGTTCATCCGTCTCCAAGATCAATCTCAGAACAAGGATGCTCATTGTGTAAAGCGGAACTGGGCTCTGTCCGCACATGGATACAAGATGCGGGTAGTGAATCTGGCTTGAGTCTTCCGGTGTGGGGTGGGGAGAAGAATAGCCTTGCGGGAGGGGGAGCAGCCAATTTGGGGTTCTCTGTGTAATCCTTTAATTTAAAAATAAAATAAAATACAGATCGCTTCGGAGAGATTCACCTTGCCCAACTCTGGCTTGCATCTGGGGTCTTGCGGACGGGAGAGAAAGTGGATCATTGGGGGGGGGGGAGAGAAGAGGGGCAAAGTCTTATGAATTTCCGGAGACGTTGGAACCACAAAGGGGTGGGGGATTTGCCCTGAAAGACTGTGGCGTTGTTGTTGTGTTTTTCCATTCAGTCCTACCCAGTCAAGCGGCCTGGCCAAATCACACGTGCTGAGCGCAACTTTTCCCCCTTCTTCTCCCTCCCCCCACCGGCCTCGATTTTCTCTCTTTTTCTTTTTTTTTTTCTTTTGGTTTGGTTTGGTTTTGTTTTGTTCCCCCAGCTTTGTCCTCTTCCGCTGATTGAGCCCCTCATATTAAGCTGCTCCACACAACTCCTTTCTCGGCAACTGCTCAGAAGTCAAGAGTATTCCTCGCTCGCCTGGCCTTTCATGCCCTTCCGTTTGTTAGTCCGCTGTGACACTTGCCTTATAAAGCGGAGCGCCGAAAGCAGGCGAACATTCGCCTCGCCAAAACTGCTCAATCCTCTAATCGCGCTATATATATATATAGTTTTAAAAAGAAAGAAAGAAAGAAACAGATTTGAAACTTAGCAAATAAAGAAAGCTACAGTTGCTGTCCCTCAGGGATACACAAGTGTGTGTGTGTGTGTGTGTGTGTGTAATTCCTCATTTTTTTCTGATTTCATAGATACTAATTTATAATGAAATCAGAGCCTCTTGTCTATACTTATCTAGATCTGTATCTTGGAATAAGCTTTTTAAAATTATTATTTCTTCCTTTCTCAATTTGGAATCCAAAGGAAACTGCACCTCACTTCCTGCCTAAGCCCTGGCTATCGACTCAAAACAGGAACTGCAGGTTGGCCGCCTTGATCACACCTTCTGTTGCATCTGTTCAGCGATTCACGTCTCTTATGTACGTTTTGTTTCTTTGACTATTTTTAGAAATATGAAGCAAAATCGTTGTTGCCTAGAATGCCCCCCCCCCGCATCTCCTTGGGTTTAATTCTTTCTTCCTTTTAAATTCCAGATTATCTCCATACTTTCTCCCTTTTGCTTGTTGGAGATGATATATACAACGATTTTTTTTTAAAAAAAATGTATATGTACACAGAAAATAAAAGGGATTCTTGAATACAGAAATGAAGTTTTACAGAAACACAACTCTGTGTGAAGGCAGGCGTGATGATTTAGGAGATTTTTGCTGCGATACGATGTACGCAATAGTACTATATAGGCTTATGCATGCCATGTTTGTTTGTTTCCTATGCAATAACTGATGTGAGTTGGTGTGTAATTGTTACCACCCTCACTGGATCTACAAGCAGTCAAAAGACTCCTCAGTCCTCAGCACATTTCTTGGAAACAAATCTCACAAAAATAAAAAATCGATGTTGTCTTAAAACGGTATAAATCCTGCTATTTCTGTTGAACAGTAGTATTTTTAGAGTGTGCATGGTGTATAAAGACACACATATCAATCATACTATATATCTTACACACACACACTGCTATGGAAGCTTGATTAGTCCAGCATCTTTAATGAATGATTATTTTCCTGCAACAGCCCAAGATCATCTCATTTCTGTTCTGGGAATTTTGGCAAGTATTTTAGTCTTGAGTCTTACAGAAGTTTCCCAGGAATCTAGGACCGAGCTCAATCCTCTAAACTGGGGGTCGAGTTAATGGCAATTTACATGATAAAGAAGAAGACTCCCCAACTGCTACACCTGGGCCATCTTTAGGGAGAATTTGACACTTGTTAGGGGGAAATAATAATAAAGGATAGATAGAGTCAGCACAGCTCGATTGTCTTCTCCTTCTCACCAAATCATGGGACATGGTAGGAAGGATGAGATTTTGCAGAATCCTGGAAACAGCATGGACAGGATCCAGCCGCAGTTAATCACGATTCATCCCCACTGACTTCAATGAGAGAATTAGGCCAACCATTGTTTTGTTTATTATATTTATATCCCACCTTTTTTCCTGCAAGGAACCCAAGGCAGCTTACATAATCCTCCTCCTCCTCCTCTCCATTTTATCCTTACAACAACCCTGTGAGGTAGGCTAGGCTGAGAGTAAGTGACTGGCCCAAGTCACCCAGTGAGCTTCATGGCCGTGTGGGGACTAGAACCCGGGTCTCCCGGGTCCCAGTCCAGCACTCTAACCACTACGCCACATCCAGCTCGCTGGAATCAGTGGTGGTTAGAAGTGCTTTACTTTGGCTGAGTCCTGTCTCCTGTGGTTGTAACTAATCTTTCAAAATCATGTAAATGTTTAAAGATTGTTTTAAAAGATTCCTGGGGACACTGGTTTATATGGAGAGGGAAAGGCCATTTTTGTTTTTGCACGTCCTGGGTGATGGAGCGTTGGCTGGCAGGAGAGGCTGATCGCAGAAAAGCCACAACTCACTTCAGCCGGTGGAATTTGGTTCCAGCGTTCTCATTTCAAATGGTTTGCTGCTGGAGTTGTGAAAGAGAGGTTGACATAACAACTGTGGCATGCAGTGCAATCCAATGCATGTTTACTCAGAAGTAATTCCCAGTGTTCAATGGGGCTTACTCCCTGGTAAGTGGGTATCGGATTACTAGAATATATTTCCATTTAGGTCCCCCCCCCCCTTTCCTAACACGGTTCATTAAAGAAAAGTCTTTTTATAGGGATGGAGTAGGGAAAGGCGACTGTCGGTCACATTATTCGGGTATCCTGAGAGCTGTTCACACGTTTTAGGGGGTCTGTCTTGGATGGTGGTGATGACAGAGAGAGAGAGAGAGAGAGAGAGAGAGAGAGAGAGAGAGAGTCCTCACCACTTACTGTTCTAGAGCAATTCGATTGCCTTTTATAGGCAATAAAGATTTCACACAAGCTCCTTATCCCGAAGCAGTGACGTCTGTGCAACGAAGACACCCAAAGGCTCCGGAGTAAGGATCTTTATGGGTAGGAGACACTGAGTAAGATCCTTAACAACGCCATCCCATGCACGTTTAAGGGATTTACTCCCGCTAAAATCAATGTGACTTGCTTCCCAGCAGGGGATCGCACTACACAGGTTTTGGCCTTAGGGCAACCTTTATAAGAAAAAACACTTATTAAAATCATCCCTTCCCATCTTGTCTAAGGTCTTCCCGCTTTCTGCTAAGGTGCCTGATTCAAAAGCATCCCATTTTAACTGGGCTGTGGATTGCCCTTTCTGCCTCTCTCGGTCTCCTCCTAGTATAGCTGATGGGCAGAAACTCAGAACTCTGCTGCTAAAGATCCACTCTTGGCGTTTCCAGACAGGAAAACTTTGAGGTTGAACTTTCTCTCCATTTCTAACGGTCTGGCCGGTTCGTTCTTCCAGCAGGATCTTAAGGAGGTTCCCTTAACTGGAAACAGATTGCTCAAAGTAGTCTTTCCCCCGCCCAACGGGTGCTGGGGATGATGGGTGTCCTAGTCCAACACTTAGTTGGGGAAGGCTGGCTTGGAGAGGCCAAGCCACGCAGTGGGCACGACACGGACAACTACTGCCAAGGCTCTAGTCTCGGGTGAATTGGCAGAGCCTGGTGAAGCGAGGAGAAAAAGCTAGGGATGGAGAACCAGGTGAATAAGTTTAGGGATCTCTGATTCCCCCCCACGTCTGACTCTGCCCTAATCCCACTCACCATTATTGCTCGCTGGCGAAAAAATAAAAATTAAAAAAATGCAGCTGGTACCTTTAGCGAGGTACGTGTGAATGCAGCCCACATTTGCCTGAGAGCCTGAACTTCCTTTGGGGGGGGGGGGATAGAGCATTCCCTCTCCTGAACGCACGATGTCATGGACAAAGGCTCTTTGCCTCTCTCTTTCTCTCTCTCTGCCTGTCTAGGCGCAGCTTTCGACCTGCGTGAGCCGCAGTTCAGCCTCGGCACCGCGGCTTTTTCCCGGGCATGAAACGTGGCTATATGGAAATCAATATATAGATAGTGCAGACTAGGGCGGATAATGGACGAAGATCGGTGAATGTAATAATCCGCATTTAGTGCTGGGTATTGTTTAGATCGACCCCCCCCCCCCCATCGCCACTTGCTGCTTCTTTGACCTTTATAGTACGTGCTTTGTTTGTTTGTTTGTTTGTGCTTTGGCCATCCTAGGGCCACCAATCTACCAAAATACGAGCCCTCCCCTCCCGCCCCAACTGGACGTCCTTAAGGCGAAGAAGCTAATGCCTTGCGTTTTAATTGGAGCTGTCCCCTTCTAGTTGCTCGGAACTCTCCGTCTTTTGTTGCTTTTGGGGAGGTGTGTGTGTATTAGAGGAAGAAGCGGAGGGGGGGGGAAGCCAAGGGGGAGGAGGAAATCAGGCTAATCAAACCTTTTGTCATGGCCAAATTCTCCCTCGGGGTCTTTCCAAACATTTGTTTGAATAATTTACCTCCAGAATAGAGAGAGAAAGAGAGAGAAATACTAATTGATTTTAAAGTGCCGGCCCAGAGGGAGGGGAAGCGGGGGAAATCAGGAGGCGAACAGCAAAAAAAATGGAACCTTGACAGCAGCGGAACCTCCGCGGCTCTGTCGTCGTGTAAAAAAGAAAAGAAAAGAAAACCCGTCGCGAAGGGCCCTCGGAGAAAGCGGAAAAGAGAAAGAGAAAAAGCGCCGCAGAGACTTGAAGCGCCGCCGCAAAGTTCCCTAATGGAATGCTGGAGCCCCCGGATTTAAAGGGGCCACGTCCCCTTTCTTTCTCCTGACATGGAGAGGCCATTTCGACCTCTCCCGCCCCTCTTCAGAAACGCACTGGTCCCAATCCGGCTCCAGTTAGCCGCGAGGAGTGACCCAGGCGGCTCCAGCCCTACGCGCACGCTTACTTGGGAGTCATTCCCGTTTGAAACGTAGGGCTTGACTTCTGCCTTGATTAGTTCGAGAGGCGATATGGCTTCGCTGGGCCAGAAGCGTCCTTATACCTGCCAAGCCACCCCCCTCCCCCCTGCGCGCGTTTCTGATTCAACACGGATGAGCTTGCACTGCCATTCCCATTGAAAAGGCCAGGGCAGTGGTTGTGGTGGCTAGTTGGCTAGGGAGATGAGGGCTCAAATCCCTGCCCGGCCAGGGCGCTCACCTTGGGCCAGGCGCTCTCTCGAAGCCCACTGCACAGGGTTGTTGTACGAAGCTGATGTACGTCTCCCTGACCTCTTTTTGGAAGGGTGGGTTCAAAACGTAATGCTCATGGTGGTACTACTAATACTAAATTGTGACTAATTCGCAGTGATGGTGGTGGTGATACTAATACTAATACGAAATTGCCACTAAGTCGTAATGATGACGGTGATACTAATATTCATAGCAGTACTGAGACTAAATTGCAACTACTTCATTCCGTGGGTTTTTCAAAAGTGATGTAAGACTGCAGTCCTAAGCAATAGGGAGTAAGCCTCCATCTGACACAGTGGGACTTACTTGTGAGTAAACATGCCTAGGTTTGCCCTGGCAAGCCACCGCTTACTTTAGCTGGATCGGAGCCACCGAGTGACTTGTGAGCTGCAGAAGGGTCTCTGCAGAAGGGGAAGAACTCAGGAGCCGTTGGTGAGATGGGGCTGGAAGCAGAGAGGGTGGCTGCAGAGAGCGGCAGCTTCTCCGTCTACTCCAGCTCGCCATTCAGGGCCGGGTTTTGATGCGATTCATTAGAAGTAACGAGTTGACATAAGGTAAATCGCCATTGAGCGGGCCTTTCTTCGACTGTATGGCGAAGCTTCATTAACAATGTCTAACAAGGCGTGCAATCGCTCTGATTGGGCAGCTTTCTTCCAACGGCGGGGCCTTTAGCAGGATACCCCCCTAATGAGGGTCACTACCAGAGACTGATAAGATATTCATCCCGCCCCCCTTCGCACCAGGAATTTGGGAATGAAAAGAGAAAAGTTGATGGAAAACGTATACTTGTTTGGGTACGTTTTTGTTTTAATTCGGAGAAAGTGAGCCCCCCCCCCCGTGAAATCGGGCCTTAGCAATGTCTGTATTTTGCCTAACCTAACTTTGGTTCTTCCCTGTCTACTAGCACCCCTCTCTTGACAGGCCTACGGACGGTGTTCGGACAAAAACCAACCAAACCACGCTTCGACCGGCTGAGATCCTTCTGTGCACCTTCACTTGGGTGCTCCCACACAACACAGGGGAACCTACTTCTGGTACAAACGCGCCCAGGCTGTCAGTGTTCCCTGCATTTTGGATAGAAGTCTTTAAAATCCATCCTGATGGCTAAACGACACGTCAATCAACCCATCGCGGCCTGGCCGCAGTGCTTAGGTCACCCTGAACACAGAACCGACGCGCTCCTTTCAGCAAAGAAGACCTGAAACATTTTTTGCATGCAGGTAGCCTTTGACTGCCCCCTCGCCCACCTGCGTGTGTATCTTCTACTTAATATAGCTACATTACCGTTTCTAAATTAGATTAAGAATCTCCACGGTACCGATTGGGGCAGTCTGCTCCCGTGTTACTCAGGTGTTAGCTCCGCTGTATTCCGGGGGATTTACTCGCAGGCAAGTAGATACAAGTGAAGCCTTGAAACACATGTTCTTCGAAGCAAGGGGTGTTTCGTTCAACAGGACTGCAATGATTCTTTAATGTTTCTGCCTGAGTTCATAGATGCGTGTATACATTCATGCACGCCTGTTTAAAAAACGCATTTAATTGCGGTCTGGACCCTGTAGAGAGACAATTTCCAAGTTTGAGGCGCCTTTCTAAACACACCTACTAGGAAATAAGTTGCCTTCGACTCAGTGGGATTTATTTCAGAGTAAACACGTTTAGGATAAGGCTGGAGGTCTCCACACCGTCTTCTGATCAAAAAGACATCCGCCGCAACCTAGTGCGAAGGTGAAGCCCGATCCTATGTATACTTACTCGGAAGTAAGTGCCATTGAGGCCAATCCACTAAAATCGCTGGGCCTTAAGCGCTCTGAACTGAGGCCATAAGGTGCGTAGCCTGCAATTTTAGCCACACCTACATGGGAGCAAGCCCCACTGAACATCACAGAACTTACTTCGGAGTAAATATAAACGTAATATAGGGCTGTAAGGCTACAATTCTATCCATGCTGATTTTTGGAGCTCATCTGCATAGGATCAGACTCCACGACTGAGTGAAATCAGTTGGGACTTATTTCTGAGTATAACTGTAGTTAATGCGGGTTTTGGGTTGCTTGTTGATTTGAGATACAAACCCCTTGTAAGTGCTTGGCATTCAGAAATGGCAGTCTTGGGGGGTGGGAGTGTAAACCTGCAGATGAGGAAGCTCAACGTCTTGAGGCAGCAGGGTGGGCGGGGGAGATGTGGCAGAATTGGAACACCTGGTGAAAAAAACGCTTTCACCTGGAAGGAGAGTTCCAATCCACTGTCATGAATGGGTCGTCCTTGAACCCAAAAGCAGACCAAACAAAAGTAGCAGAGATGCAGCTCATTCAGTACAAGAGGAGGCGGAGGTCCAGAATACTATTACTCTACCTGGCGCCCTCCAGATGTGTTAGACTACAACTCCCACCATCCACATGCTGGTTGGGGATGATGGGAATTGTAGTCCACCACATCTGGAGGGCGCCAGGTTGGGGAAGGCTATACAACTGTTCTTTCTATACACACACACACACACACACACACACACAGAAGTTGTCTGCCTGCAGAATCCCTTAACTATATCATTAGATTGTAAATAAAATAAATAATAATCAGTCCCCCCCCACACTCTTCAGAACCGAAACCGAAGCGTTTTCTTTTGCACTCTATATTTCCAGAAGAGAAGAAAGACTTTAAAAAATAAATTTAAAAGTTTCACCTTGAACCTTTTTGGAGGTGGCTAATCACTGACTTCTTCCCTACACACACACACACACACACACACACCCGCCATCGCCACTCCTCAAAGTCATTTGCCTTCAGTTTGTAGCCCCGCACGCATGTAGGACGCACCTTTCAGATCAAGTGGGATTGAATTTCAGCTGCCCAATCGGTCAGACTTGAGAGGACGTCCAACACATGTGTTCGTTTCAGTTGGGAAAGGCGCTGTATTTACTTTTTAGGGGGGGGGGGAGATACTTCCTCCCCCCCCCCTCCAAAGGACTCGGCTGTACCAGGACTTAGTCACTGGTTGCCACCAAATGACTGAATAAAAATCCCAAATTAAAAAGGACTTTCTCTTTCTCTCTCCCTGTGTGTGTGTGCGTGTGTGTGTGTGAGATGGAGTTTTCCTCCTCTTTCTTTTATTCTGATTTCTCTTTCTAATTCTGTCCTGATGTCCACAACGCTTTAAACCTCCAGAAGAAGCCCAGCGTCTTACTGAGCCAATCTGAACAGCACCACCACAAACAACATGGGTGTTTGTGTGTTCCGAATCTAACTCCGATCCGCTGACACAATCAGGATCAAAGGGGGGCGGGGGAGACTGCAGGAAACAGAGATGAACTGAAAACTATAAAAGAAAGCAAGGAGTCTGACGGAGAGCCCCCAGTTCCTTTGCTTGACCCAAAGGCGCTTGTAGTCCCAAGACAAGGCGCAGGGGGAATGTTAACTTGCACTTTCGGCCAAAAGATCCGCCCTTAGAGGACGAAGTCTCACTGATAAAAATGGAATTTACTTCTAGGTGGCATCCTCAAAGTTACCCAAAGAGGCAAAAGAGATCGGCATCATCATCATCATCATCATCATCATCATCATCATCATCATCATCATCATCAAACTAGTTTCAAACGCTTAGGACCGTAGCCTCCTATTGGGACCCTGGGCGTATTTACCTGGCAGTCAGGCCCATTGAATTCGATGGAGCTGACTCCCAGCGGGGAAACTTGCCGGGAAGTCAACTCCCATCCAACCCAGTGCCACAGCCAGCTCAATTTCCCCGACACATTTCCCAGTTCGATTCGGCGTTGGCAAGATAGCCGCCAAAAGCAAACATTTACACAATTCTTTCTAAACGTGGCGCAGAGGAAAAGCGGTCAAAGGTCTTCTCTTTCCTCCCCACCGCCAGTCCTCTGTGTCCGAAGCACGATATTTGGAAGTGACGCCCTATTGATCTCCCAGGGAATGGACTTCCGCCTATAGATCAGGGGGCAAGATGCCCATCCGTGGGGGGGGGGGGAAGAGCCCCAAGGAAGGAGCAAGCAATCCTGGCGGATAAAAGGCACCCTGGAAGAGTGTAGAGGCGTTGTATTCCCTACAGCCTCTCTCTCTCTCTCCCCCCTCTCCCCCCAATGCCCTCCCCTCCTCTCCTCTCCACGGCTTTTTAGGAAAGAAAGTGTATTAGGGATCACCCTCTCCCAGACTTTATCGGAACCCTCCAGCAACCGGGTCATGGAGGTGGGGAATGAATATATATATAGAAAGAGAGAGAGAGGAAAATCCTAAACAAAAACGGAGCATTCCCTGTGTGACCACAGTGTGAATTAAAAACAACAACAACAACAAACTTACAGGATCCGGAAAGGATTTTCAAGGGCCGAATGACTTGGTTCCCCTGACCCTGGCGAAGGGGAGGAAGAGCGGATGGCTCAGTTGCTGCGATCCTTCCTCCAATCTCTCCTTTTTCACCCGTCCTTCTTCTTCTCCTCCTTTCTGTCTGTCTGTCTCTTTTCTCGCCCTCTTCGGCTCCAGCGGCGCTCAAGCTCAGTCGCTCGCTCGCAAAAGCCTCGGTGTGTGTGCGTGTGTGTCTGTTTTCTTCTTCTTCTTCTTCTTCTTTTCCGGGGGGCTCTGCATTAGCCAATTCCATTGACAGTTTTCAGCCAGCAGCTGCGGTCATTAAAAGGCATTTACACCCTGGCCTCCTTCGCACAAAGATAGAGCGCCGACAATTATCTGCTTGTACGTTTAAGGACGTGAGAATGTGTCCCTAACAGGCTTACAGGGGCGATGGAGAGCTCAATCGCCCTGCTAGGCAGAGCCCGAACCTTTCTGCCCATCCTTTCCTCTCCACTCCCCCAACACCCCCCCATCTCCCCCACGCCCCATAACAATGCCCACAGTTTTGGTTTTTGTGGTCGTTTTAATTTTAATTTTTTTGGCTGCGCTAGACAGGGCCACAAAGGCGCTGGAGTGCAGAAATCATTTCAGCCTTTGGTGAAGTGGCTGGGCCATCCGAGAGGACTAGCAAGAGAAGTCCAGGGGCTCCCGCAGAAAGTCAAAGAAGAGCATTTGGGGACGGAAGACGGAAGGGCACCGGAAGGACACCCGAGTTAGGTCTCTTTCAGCGAAGAGACGCAATCGCGCGGTGTGATGGTGACCCATTTCTTGAGGCGCGCACCAACTACGGCAGGCAAAAGCCTACTTCATCAGGCGCGTGATGAAGACAGATGCCAGAGTTGTGAGGATCTTTTGGGAAATGTGAAATGTTTGAGGAGTCATTCTGCGCCAGGGGAGAATTTAGAAGCCTCTGCTGAAAGGCGTCCTAAATCCAGCTTTTACATATAGTTTGTCGATTTGAAACGCTTCAGATTAATCTTCTACAGTGTGTGTGCGTGTGTGCGAGAGACACAGCGAGAAAGAAATGCTACTTTTTGGTCCCTCTATCGGAAACGTTTTAAATCGAAGTCAAACCCACTGGTGAAGGCCACCTTTAAAATGTATTTAGGATCCTGGCGAAAGAACTAGGCTGTCAAGCGCCATGGACTGTAGGATCCCGATTCAAACACGTGTATTCGAAAGACAGGCCCGGTGGGTCTGAACGGGAATGACTTCCGAGCAAACCCGTTTAGAACTGAGCTGCTGGAAAGTCATTTCACAGGAAGGCGGAGAAGTGGGTTGCAGAATCGTAGTGCCCGGAGACGTTTGGGAGGGTGGGGTGGAGGAAGGAAGGGGGGGGAAAGGAAGAAAGAGACGTCCGGGGACTGGTGTCTTCAAATGATTTCTTCTTCATGGTGTAATTTGCATCCTGGTGATAAGCCGTGGAATATTAAGACACCCACCCGCCCTCGCCTTTCCCATGCCCCTGCATTTTCCACCCGCTTTGCCCCTTGCCTGTAATCCTTCCCCTAAAAGAGAAGGCTGGCGAAGCGGT
Organism: Shinisaurus crocodilurus; assembly: GCA_021292165.1. Taxonomy (NCBI): domain Eukaryota; kingdom Metazoa; phylum Chordata; class Lepidosauria; order Squamata; family Shinisauridae; genus Shinisaurus; species Shinisaurus crocodilurus. The sequence continues at coordinate 18,378,898 of CM037879.1, forward strand.
GATGAAGTGCCCGCCATCCCAACCAATCTTGGGGCTAAACACGAGGGTGGAGTGGACAATCCCTGCCTTTCATAAATGGCAGGGTCTCTGTCTCTGCCGCTGCTGCGTAAGTTGAAATCCGAGCCTGGGACAAGGTAACGGGGTCGCCGGGGTGGCTGGCTGGGCGGAAAGAATTCCTCAACCCACCCCGCTGTCCCCTCCCGACGAGCACGTTAACAGGAGTGTTTAAGCACATCGCTAAAAAAATGAAGAGGGCGAGTTGTTTTCATTAGGAATATGAACCAATGTAGCACACCCTCGTTGACAGTTGGGTAGGGAAGTGATGAATACCTAATCCAGCCAGGAACTTCCAGTCCAGCAGCTCTTCCAACTGGACCTATTCATCTGCCACTTGGCATTTATTTCATGGGGGCTGCTCGGTGAAAAGATCCCAACCAGTTTGTGAGTCCGGCTAAGTCTCTCTCTCTCTCTCTCTCTCTCTCTCTCTCTCTCTCTCTCTCTCTCTCTCCCCCCCCCCCCCCTACTCACTGCAGCATTTCGAATTATGAAGAATATGATTATCCTTCGAATAGGCCAAGTCACGCGATGTTTTCCCCTTTTTAATTGTAGATCTGCCCCCACCTTTTCCCTCTCCCTCTTCCCCTCCCATTGATGGCTGTAAGGAGTTTGGGCTCCATGTCTCTCCCCCCCCCCTTCTTTTCCCTTCGCCCTTCCAGATCTGCATCGGAATGCAGAGCAAAGATTCCCCCCCTCTTTTTTTAAAGTTTTGAATTCCTCAATGATTCCTCCCCCCCCTACTTCTAGAAAGGCGGCTTAGGATAATTATTTCAGCTTTATTGAGGGCAGATTAGGAGAAGTCTGGATGCTGCGTTTCAATACGAGTTCTACATGCCTCGACAATGTCCCTATTGTTTGCTACTGTGTGTGAACCCATTCAAAATATACACTTTTTAACACCAACCAAAGTCCTGTCTAAATATACACAGTAAGGCTGGAAAGACATCCATGACCCGTACAAATCTCTGTAAATCACACTTCCATAGCCGCAGAAACGAGACAAAGGAGTTACCAGCTCAAGATGCCGATTAAAATCGCCTTAAAAGCAACGCACCTAAGGATAAATGGAGGCGGACGGCAGCAGAGAAGGCCGGCTTAGCTCTTGGGGAGATCACAATTCATCAACGTGTGTGTGTGTGTGTGTGTGTGTGTGTGGAGAGAGAGAGAGAGAGAGAGAGAGAGAGAGAGAGAGAGAGAGATCTGTATGTGTATGTATTTGTGTTTTCCCACACACATACGGAGGATTTTTTCCTGGAATATTTTGACTATATTTTGAATATTTTGACTACTCTTTGACCTTTTTTAAAAAAACAAAACAAAACTGGAGACCAAAAGGGGCAAGAAAAAAAAAAAGAGAGGAAGAGATACAACTGATCATAGGGATATATAATATCCGGACAATATTCGGGTGGGTTTAAAAACCACGTATGCAAAAAAGGGCACAAAAGGTTATTTAAGCGTTGGGAATAAATGGGTAGGCGTAAGAGATGGGGGTGGGTGGGTGGGAGGGGAGGAACCAGAAATAATTCGTTGGAAGTTCTAGGCTACAATGCGACCCTCCACTCACACACACACACCCAATATCATTTACTCAAGAGTATTTCTGCCACGATTCTGAAAGAGAGACCAATTAAAAAAAACAACAACGCAAAACTGGATGGTGGATCGCAGTCCCCTCTCGTCCTGGCAGCCAGATGCTGCTGGGCGCTTTGAGAGGGAATGCTTAGGCACCTTTACTCGGAAAGCAGTCCTGCTCAGTTCAAACAGGGGGTTGCTCCCGAGTAAAGACACTGGGATTTTGCCGCCTTTCTTGGAATTAAGTCCCATTTGACTTCCAGGCCAGCAGGTTGTTTGGATTTAGAAGGACTGGAACTCTTCAGCTCCAGATCCTGGAGATCCAAGAGTTTGGCAAAGTTTATCTTGGAAATTGCATTGAGCAGATCCCCCCGTGAAACTCGGGCGCGGTGTGTGTGTGTGTGGACACACAGACAGGAAGGAAAGATAGGAAGCGAACCGTCTTCTCTCCCCGCCCCTCACCTCCAGCCTACACTGTATTTAGAGCCTGCTCTTGGCAGGGTCAGCGGCCTGAGGATGGGCATAATGATCTCATCTCGCTTTTCTTCCCCGGCGCTATTAGTGCTCAGATAGGCAGAATGAAGCGCAACTACGTGCAAATCATGTGTAAATTGCCTCCGTTTGGAGCCCCCTTTCATCCCAAGCTGCACCCTTCTTCTTTTTCCTCTTCCTCTTCTTCTTCTTTCCTTCCTGAAACTGAAAGGGGGCTCCTTAAAGAGGGCGGTCGGATTTGGAGTCGGCTGGACCCATTCAAACGAGTGGCTGCGCATTGCCTTGCGCATGTTTGATGTATTTAGGGGAGGGAATGGTGTTGGTGTTGGGGGTGTTGTGGGGGGGGAGACACAGTGAGAGAAGTGGAAGTGCTAAGATTAGGAGTTTCAAAGATTAAAACACACACACACACACACACACACACACAAGCTTTCCTCCGCTCGCTCGCACTCCCGCCTCCTCCTCCTCCTGCTGGCTCCCTCCCTCCTCCGCAACTCCCCTCCCCTTCGCCTTTGGGCGCAGTGGTAAGAGCCCTTTTTCTTACGTAGTCCCCGATGATTGGCAGGGCTGACAGTGATTGGCAGGGCGCTGCCATGGCGACGCCACAACGACACCCGGCAGGCCAATAGAAAAGCGAAACAAAATGCTTCGGCGCTGCACTCACGGTGGATTTAGGAGAGATATTATGAGGCTGTTGTCATTAGCGCGATCGCGGCCGAATCCCTGAATCGTTTTTTCGCCTCGGCGGCGGCGGCGGCGGCGGCAACGGGACTGGGTTGGGAGGTGTGTGTGTGTGTGTGTGTGTGTGTGCGTGCGTGCGTGCGTGTGTATGCGCGTGAGCAAGCGCGCGGATGTCTGTCTGGATGTCTGCCTGCGTGTGTGAGTGTGCGCGCGTGTGAAAGGTGGTGGTGGGTGGGTGTGCGCGCGCGGGTGTGTGCGTGGGTTTGAATGAGGGTCTCTATGCGGCTGCGGGTGCGTGTGCGGGTGTGGATGCGCGCGGGGTGCGTGAGCCCCCTTGCCCTCCCCTCTTCCGCCTCTTTCTCGTCTTCTTTTTCATCTCCTCCCTCCTGCCTCCCTTTCTTTTCGCCTTGATCTAGCTTCCCTCTCTCTCTCTCTCTCTCTCTCTCTCTCTTTCTCTCTCTCCTGTTTTCCGACCCCCCTCCCCCGTCCGCCAGGCTGGGTCCCATGGTGTTCAGATCCCCTTTAGAGCTTTATCCGACCCATTTCTTCCTGCCAAACTTCCCCAGCGACCCGCACCACCACCACCGTTCGCTCCTTCTGGCCAGCGGTGGCAGCAGCTCCGGAGCTGGCGGCGGCGGCGGCGGCGGTGGCAGCGGCGGCGGCAGCAGCAGTGCCGCCACCGGTTGTAGCGCCGGATCAGCCGGTGGTGGTGGTGGCGGCGGCGGCGGCGGAGGCGCCTCGCGAGGAGCCCCGGAAGAACTGTCCATGTTCCAGCTGCCCACGCTCAACTTCTCCCCGGAGCAAGTGGCCAGTGTCTGCGAGACGCTGGAGGAGACGGGAGACATCGAAAGGCTGGGCCGGTTCCTCTGGTCCTTGCCGGTAGCGCCCGGGGCATGCGAGGCCATCAACAAGCACGAGTCGATCCTCCGCGCCCGGGCGGTGGTGGCCTTCCACACGGGCAACTTCCGAGACCTTTACCACATCCTGGAGAACCACAAGTTCACCAAGGAGTCGCACGGCAAGCTGCAAGCCATGTGGCTCGAAGCTCACTACCAGGAAGCCGAGAAGCTGCGCGGGCGCCCCTTGGGGCCGGTCGACAAGTACCGCGTCCGCAAGAAGTTCCCCCTTCCCCGGACCATCTGGGACGGCGAGCAGAAGACGCACTGCTTCAAGGAGCGGACTCGCAGCCTCCTGCGGGAGTGGTACCTCCAGGACCCCTATCCCAACCCCAGCAAGAAAAGGGAACTGGCGCAGGCCACCGGCCTCACCCCCACGCAAGTGGGCAACTGGTTCAAGAACCGACGGCAGAGAGACCGGGCGGCGGCCGCCAAAAACAGGTCAGTGGGAGCCGGATCTGACTGGAGGGGGGGGGAGGGAAGGGAAGAGGGGGACACGCACACTCAACACACGCACATACGGGCACGCACGCCCCACACACCCCATGCACAAAACCACAACACACGGCCTGTGTCGCCTGCGGGCTGGAAAACTCTCTTTCCCTGCTGCGAGGGGGGGGGGTCTCCCTAAGGGAGACCTCCTTTCCAAAGGCTGGGATCCGATCCTTCCTTTCCGATGTGATCCTTCCTTTCCCTTTCCGATCCTTCCTTTCCCTTTGAGCTCGGTGTGGGGACCGAGAAATGTTGCCCAGGATTGCTGGAGGGTCCTTCCAACAGCACCGATGGGGCGGGGTGGCGGCGGTGGTGAGGCCGTTGTTTATTGGAAAGCGACAGCAGAAAGACCCTTGTGGAGGATCGAGGCATTGAGCCCACCCCCCACCCCTAAGACGGTCCTGTTGAAATCAGTGGGGCTTTCTGTTATGTTATTCCCCACTCCCACCACCCCCACCACCCAAGGAAATGATTTTACCTCTGATGCCAACAGCAGAGTTCAGTTCGATATCCCCAGATGGAAAGCACCACGAAATCACGCCTCCCTGCTAGTTTCAAAGTTTTATATTCTTTCCAAACTCCGTTCATCCCTTATATATTTAAAAAATAAGGCACCCCTTCTCCCAGTAAAAGACTTTCTATTTTTCTAAACAACGTGTGTGTGTGTGTGCGTGTGTGTGCGCGCGCGCGCCTGCCTGTTTAAGTAGGGATTGACAATCATAAAACAGAAAGACTTGAACTGAAGCCCGTTTCTCCCCAGTCCTATCAAGGGGCAGAAATCGGCCTAAATCTTAATTTTCTGGCTCTGAATTGTTCTGTTACCCTCCTCCCGCCCTCCCCTTGCAAAGGTCTTCTATACGTTTCTCCCTTTTGTCATGGATTGGCAAATTATTATCAATAACAATAAAAACAACTCAGAGCAAACAGCTAGATGCTGGAGGGGGGGATTAGACGCATTTCTTTATTTGTGTAATGAAAACAGTATTTGGCAACTCTTAACTTTTTCTCCCTCCGCCCCAGCTTTCCTCACTAAACAGTTTAAACAAACACCATACTGCTAAGCGTCCTTCTGGAGAAAAAAAGAGAGGCAGCTGTTCCTCTATTGTTCTTATTAATTATAAAAACAAACAAATTCATTTGCGGAAAGAAAGAAAGAAAGAGAAGGGGGGGACAGCAAACAAAAACAAAAGGAAAGGAAAGCATTTAAACCCATTTTAAAAGTTGTTTCCACCCCAAGTCTCTGTTTTTCGATCTAGCTAGCTTGATTTATGCATGATTGGTTTATGAGTGTGCAAATAAATAAACAAGGTCATGTGTGAGTATCCTGGGCACCCATATAGGTAGACTTTTATAGTGTTCCTGTGGTAGGTCAGACCCTTCTTGTAATTCTTTTCTGCTCAATAAGGCTTTAAATAGTTCTAAAGACTACATTTTTTTTAAAGTCATGGAATAAAACATAAAAGATGAGCAAAACTTGCCATCTCCACACGCACACACCCTAGACTTTCCCAGCCCTGTTTAATGTTTATATTGGTAAAGTTTACTCCGAATTCTGGAGGAGGCGAGCGGTGGGGGCGGGAAGAGGGGAGAAGCAAAGCAACCGAGCAAGAAGACCATTAAAAAAAAAAAAAAAAACCCTTTCAGTTGTAATGGTGGGGGAGGGCAGATCAACGCACACCAGTAAAGCGTGAAAGTTGCTAATGGTTTGGGTTAGTGAATAGAATATTATGCCAGGAACTGTATCCGTGGGGGAGAGGAATAAGTACAAATACTGTGAAAATAAAAAGTGGAGATGTTCTATTTTTTAAAATCAACTCACTGTGGGGTTGGGGTCGTGGCATTAAAATTATTTTAGGAACCACTCGCCCACAGCTTGTTTTCGAAACACTTTAGAAAGGATTGGAGGGTTCATGAATAATTATTTTTGATTTTATTTTTTTTTGCCTCCAACCGTTCACCTTTCTAAACTGGACTTCCTATTTTCTTTCTTTTTCTTTTTTCCTTTAGGGGTGCAATCCACTCCCTAACGCCTCTCTTGATCTGAATGCCCCAAGAGTTAACATCCATCTAGCTGGGCTGTGTGTGTGTGTGTGTGTGTGTGCGTGCGCGTGTGTGTAAGCTTCACAACATTCTGCCGCGGTTACTGATCATTTTAGCGGGGGTTGGATCCTATCCTCCCCGCCCCCTCCAACCTCTAAGCAATCTGCTTAGTTGTTCACTATTATAAGGAGCGGCAGCACGGCTGCCTTTGTCTGCCGGTATATCTACGTTTCCAAACGCCATCTGAAAATTTGACTGTCACCTCAACAAACCAGAAAATACATTGCGGGGGTATTGATGGTGTGTGTGTGTGTGTGTGTGTGTGTGTGTGTGTGTTGTGCGTGTGTGTGTGTACCGAGCGTGCCCAAGGACTTAAGGGGAGGGGGGGAATGTTGCTTTTTTTATTATTACGATCAAGCAGTCCCAGCACTTTGTTCTGGTGTTTGTTTACATTTAAAATGCTATGTCTTTCCGCGCGCGGCGGGGAAGTATTTCGGGCAGTCCTCTGGCCTCCTTTCTTGCTAGTATAGACCAGCCTTTGTGACTTTCCACGACGGTTGTTTGAACTGGACTGTCACTGGTTTGGGGGGGGGGAGGACGGAGGGGGAGGCGGAGAATGGACTAGAGGTTACAGACGGTGAGGCCCACAATCTCCCGCTCTACCCGAATGAAACGGTCTCGCGGGAGAGAGAAAGAGAGAGAGAAACCTTATCCGAAAATTAACTAATATTTTGAAACCTAACCGAGTAGCAACCAGAGGGTGCGTGTCAATTATTTTCCTATGCAAATGCCCTGCCCTTCTGTGTGTCTCCCCACTTTAAAAAAGAAAGGAGAAAAGCGTTTCTTTTCGAGCGATCTTTCCTGTCTGGAGTGGTTTTGCTTACCTTTCCCTCTCCAGCGATTTGAAACACTTGCCGAGAGAGGCTGGCCGCCTGGGTGGGGGGGGGGGGGTTGTGGAGAGGAAAGCTGGCTTGAAGCCGCCGTGGCTAGTAAGAGAGGCAGCGGCCCCTGCCTTTCGTGAAATAAGGCCGAAAGGACAGGCGTGGGCGAGCGAGTCCGAAGGAAGGAAAGAAGGAGGGAAGGAGGGAGGGGAAAGGAAAGGAAGAAAGAGAGAGAGAGAGAGAGAGAGAGAGATTATTCTCTGGGCCAGGCAAACCGATTGTTTTAGGAAAGGGCGAAAGAAGGAGGGTGTCTCTGGCTAGATCCGGATCAGTGCTCCCTGTTGCGGATGCCTTGGGATTCTGGTCCCGATAAACGTGTCCGTGTCGATGCGAGAGTTAGTTCGGAGGGCTGTCTTTCTTTCTCTGTGGCTCGGCTTCTGAGAAAGGATTTGTGCTGTCGGTTTGTCTCCCCGCGTCCTCTAGGCTCCAGCACCAGGCGATCGGACAGAGCGGCATGCGGTCGTTGTCAGAACCGGGATGCCCGACCCACAGCTCGGCGGAGTCTCCGTCCACGGCGGCCAGCCCCACGACCAGCGTCTCCAGTTTGACAGAAAGAGCTGAGACCGGCACGTCCATCCTCTCGGTAACCTCCAGCGACTCAGAATGTGACGTATGATAACGGAAAGGAACAAAACCTAAGGAGAGAGAGAGAGAAAGAAAGAAAGAAAGAAAAGAAATGAAAAGGAAAGGAAAGGAAAGGAAAAAAACAATCAGAAAAAGGAAAAAATAAGCCCCCCACCCCACCCACCCCAAGCAGGCAAGAGAGTGAGCGCCCGCCCCCTCTCGGAACTGCCCCATCCCTCCAAGATAAAAACAACAACAAGCCACTTTCCGTACACACAGAAGAAGAAAAAAAAATGCAAAAGAGTCAGCAAACAGACATTTAAAAGATTTTTTTTTAAAAATAAATTAATTAAAAACCCAACCCTTACCTAGCAAACAAAAGAAATGAGAAACAAACACTCCACTTCGAAAAAAAGGCACAAAACAAAACAACAACTTCGACAGTTGCTGATGCTGCAGCGGGGGAAATAATAATAATAACAACAATAATAATGATAATACTTTGCTATTATGAATATTATTATTGAGAAAGAAAGAAAGAAAGAAAGAAAGGTGACATTTGTATTCTTTGTAGGACAAAAGCACGTTCGAGCTCTCTTTCCTTTTTTTTTGTTTTTGTTTTTATTTCATGGTTTGCGCTTTCCCATGAACTGCATCTCACCCATTATGCATGACGATGATTCAATTTGTATGGGGGGGAGAAATAATAATATTCTCTATAATAAATGAACAAAAAAAGAAAAAAAAAGACTAGGGGGGGGAGAGAAGGAAAACGCCGATCAAATTTGTACAAAAAGAGAGAGAAAAGCATTCAAAAAATTTTTAAAGGAACTCTTTGAAGAGGGAAATAACAAATGTTTATCGCCTTTTTGTTGGGTTTTTATTGATCTTTGTCTCTATTGATCTGTATCCCCCCCCCCAAGTCCAAGCGATGGTTTAAGCTAGATGCAATTTTTTCCTCCTCCTCTTCCTCCTCCCTCCGTTGTTGTTGTTTATTTTTTTATTTTTTATTTTTTATTCTTTTGTTCAACAGACAATCATTTTCTTCGTAAGCACCTTTTTTTCTACACTTCTGTCACTGCCTGTGTGGGTACTGGTTATAAATGTGGAAAAAGAATAGTTATGACTGTAACAGATTTTTATTTTTATTTCAAAATTTTATATGAATTATGTATATCTTAATGATGCGGTCATTTTCCCCAGTTTGTAATATATGTGTAGAAAATGCTTGTATATGATATTTGCTCTTCTCTTTCTTGTCTCCTCGCTCTGTGCCCTCCCCCTTTTCTCTCTTTCCTCCTTTCTTTTCTTTTATTTCCTTTTCTTCTTCTCCTCCCCCCCCCTTTCTTTTTAAACATTTTCCCTGACTTGAGTTCCTTGCACAAACTTAGCTGTCAAGAGGTGACGGGCTAGGTTTTCAAAAGGGACCTCAGTGATAGACTGAAACGAGGCTTAGGGTGCCACTGTAGTTCTCTTATGCAAAAGCATTTTTGAGTATTTAAATAGCAGCTTTTGGGGTCTCTTCTTAAACCCCATGTAGGACGCTTATGCCACTGTTTCCTTTACTGCGTGTTTACCTATATGTACAAACTTTCTTAAAAAAAATCAAATACAGTATTCCATTTTTCTTATCTATTCAGTGACGTTGGTGTTTTTCCTCTATTTCACGTATTTTGTCTTCCCTTTTAGCCGACACAGAAACTGTGTCTCTTTTTAAAATTGTGTTTCACTTTGGCTCGCTTCAGTGAATCCATGCCTTTACGCAGGTGTAGGGCATCCCCTACCAGAAGCCGTTTAAGCTGGAGCATTTGCAGTTAAGCCAATGTAGCCCCCTTAACTTCCCCCCAATGCTTCTTCTGAAGCAAGTCCCCATTCACTCTGGCGGAACTTACTCTGGACTGCAAAAGGTGACTCCCCCAGTACTTCGGATTTGGACTGGCTAAGACAGTTTTCTGAAGCGACCATCTCAAGTGCATTTATTTACTTGGAAGTAAAACTCATCGGTCCACGAGAATTACTTCTAATTGAGTGTGTAATGAGTGAAGGATCGGAACTTTTGGCAGGCTGAAAGACGGCTTACAATGGCTTACAAGCCAGCTCCATTGCAGACTTATTTTAAGTCCATGTACTTGGTTCCGGAGGAGCTCAATCGGGCAGAATAGGTACCCAGACAATCCGGTGCCTGTACGTATGTATTTGGGTGGGATAGGCGGGTGTGTGTGTGTGCTTCTGACTCTAGTGCGTTGTTTGTTTTGCTCATTGATGAAGGACCAGAGACAAACTTTGAAGCTGTGTCAAACGCTCAGAGAAGAATATAGCATGATATCTACGGTGTGTGTGTGTGTGCGTGTGTGTGTGCGTACCTTCTACCCCCATCTCCACTTCCTTTTCTCCAGCCATTCCAATGGCTCGGAAATACACGCCTAACTTAGCTGTGTGAGTGACACTAAGGTGGCAATCCTAGGCACACTTACCTAGAAGAGAGCCCCCCCCCCCGCCCATGGAACTTAGTGGGGTTTACTTATGAGTAAAACTTCTATAGGGTCGCGCTGTTAAGCAACGTACTTGCAAATAACGGGCTGAAGTCACCGGCCCTTACTACAAAATAAGCATGGACCGGGGCTCTCAAAGCTGATTTGGGATGGGGGGCGGCGAGGGCGGGGATTGCGATTTACCTCCCGTTCAAATCAATGGCAAAACGTCCCGAATCTGGAGAGGGGGAGGTTGCATTGTATCTTTAGAGGATGGCTTTCACGCTTTCCCCATAATTTTATTTCCTTATCACTTCTCTCTCTCTCTCTCTCTCTCCCACCCTCCCCACAGTCAGCCTAAATTATGCTTTGCTTTGTTTGTTGTGCTTCGATGAGGCGAACTGCAAAGAGTAGTTTAAGGCACTTTAGAGTTTTCGGTTGGGGGGGCTTTTTGGGGTGTGTGTGTCTGTAGCTATAAATGCAAACATGACAACCAAACAACCCCTCCAAAGCGACCTAACAAACTCCTTCTTCCCTAATCAGTTTACGGCTCCTCCCCTCGAGTCCTAAGTAGATGGTTAATGTGTTGAAAAGAGTCTTTCTTTGCCCTGACGAACAGGGGTCCCGCGTCACCTTTGACGCTTTCAAAAGGGGGTGTTTTTTGGGGTTTTTTTTTGCTTGGCCCGGGGCAGGTTAGTCAAGCGTGAATTAAGAAGAGGTGAATTCTAAACTTGTTTTTACTTGAAAATACAATTTTGAAACTTTGATTGGGATTAAGGAACAACGTGCTTGGAATTTTTCTTGACCATTTCCAAACTCGTTTGGGATGTCCGAATTACCTTTTCTCCTGCCGTTTGTTGTGAACGGAGCGGGGGCGGATTCGCGGAGGAGGAGGGGGTGGGAGGGGGAGGGGGAGGGGGAGATGAAACTTTGGATTCGGCAGAACCTTCTTGACAAGCAGAATTCGAGCGCGTGTGTCTGTGTTATAATGAAATGTTAACGCCTTTCCAGATGTTCCCCCCCCACCCCAAAATCTCGACCCTAGCCACCTCACAAGACTGCAGTCCTATGCCTGCTTGCTTTGGAGTAAGTTCCATTGAACTTACTTTTATAAGAACGTAAACGATCTTGGGATCAGGCTGTACGACAACATTGGACACGATCCGCCCAAACGCTCTGAAGTCCCACCGATTTCAGTGCAAAACTTGAGGCGCCTGCTTCCTTCCTTCTTTGAGAGATCAATGCGACTTAGAAGCGTTTCGCTTGGTCTGGATCGTGCCCCTATTTACCTGGGTCTTATGTAAATGTGTTGATCCGATTGGAGCATCTGAGGGAGAGAGCGAGAGAGCGAGCGAAAAGAGACAGACTGGAAGAGAGAGAAAGAAATCCACTTACTTTGATTGACTTATCCGCTTGTTGGGAATATCATGATTTCGAGCTTACGGAAGACCAGGAAAGGTTTCTGTAACGGATAGAAAGGCTAGGATGTTTCAGTGGCCGTAAATAGATTCAGGAGGCTTGATCTGGCGTTCTTGGAATGTGTTGCAGCAACAACAAAAGGCAACTGGCAAAAGAACGGATTTACAACCGTGAGCCTTCAAGGTGTTAAAGCAACACCCCACCCACTCACCGGCATAACTTTTATTAAGAGGTCCTTTCCCCCCATAACTATCAAGCCAGTTCCGCCAGGGTGTTGCTCCATTTGCAAACTGGTTCAGATCTATTCCTGTGAGGATTAGGTTTGTTTGTTTTAAACCACAGTAGCCAGCTCCTTCCCCCAGGTGAAATGAATTACCTGGATTTCAACCAGTATTTAAAAACTCCATAGGAAGGCCTCAAAGCCCCTGATCCTAAACAGAAAGAAATTCTGCCCGTGTGCTCAGGATAGCAGATTGACTCAAATCCAAGCTCTCGAGTTTGTGGCGATAAAGAAAGAAGTTGTCTCCTCTCTAAACGAAACCTCATCCCCTAAATTCTGGCTTAAGAGAGGAAGGCTGCGATCCCGGGAACCGCCCAAAACAGCAGATATGCACATCCCAATCCTGTGCTTGCCTAAATCCCACTCAGTTTAAGAAGGGTCTCCCAGGTAAATGCGCATAGGATTAAACAAAACAAAACACAAGATCCAGTGCATGGGAAATAAGTTCAGTTGAGTTGAATGGGGCTTTCTTTGTGCATCGAAGTCGTCGTCTTAGCCCCATTCACTTCAGTGGGACTAAGTCGGCTGAAATGGAATTGCTGGCACTTAACTGGGCTCTGATCTGGGACGGAAAAGGAGAAATAATGTAAGATTGGAATAATTGACCACCTTGTCATGGTCCCTCTGTTTTATTTAGTAAGACGAGTGAAACCGGTTGTAGTGTAAACCGTTTTGACCGCCAAGCCAAGAGTAGAGTTTGTGTTGAACGTGTTGGCCTAAAATGAATCAGGAAGGAATGTCAAGTGTTACACAGCACAGGATTTCTCCCCCCCCCCCAGCGCACTTTTCCATGTTAGAAGTTGGTGGGGCACCTCTTTGTCCCCCATGTAGACCCAGGGACTAGGAGACTTTGGAAGGCGAGTCCTAAGTGTCCTGTACTATAGTTCGCAGCCAAGAAAAGGTTGTAAGTAATTCGATTTCTCGCTTCTACAACGTTTTTAGCAACGAACACCCTTTCTAGGTTGTTGGCGAGGTTTTGGGAGTCAACCCGCTTTATCTCTAGATCAGTGTGTCCACCTGATTTATTGGGTGGGGAAGCGATCCCCCCCCCAACTTTGTTTCCTGGAAGCTTCGTGGTGTTTGTATGCGAATTAAGTAACTTGAAATTATTATGCGAGGTGAAGCGAGGTTCTTCTCGGATCCCAGAGACCGCAGGAAGAACGTCCTAATCTCGCGTTTTCTTCCAGTGCTTCAGATACCAACAAGATCTGCAGACCGAGGCGAACCACGTTTGCTCCTAAGTACGTCTCGTTGATTCCAAGAGGCTTACTTCCTCCTAGAAACGCTTTGGGGTTTCAGTCTTAGGCGCCGGGCTAATGGTGCTTGATTCGAAGTCCGTCCGTTTGGAGTCCAGTGAAAAGGCCGTGGGGATAAGATCGGCTTATATTCAAGTATTCGGTCTTAATTAGAGTCTACTGGCTGCGCTGCAAGAAATTCTTTTGCCAGATGTGGTTTGAACTAATTTTATTAGACAGCGCAGTTATGGTTGGAGAACCAAATCGCCAATGTTGTCCCCTTTCTGCTGGACTGTTGTGCTCTCCGAAACAAGGTCTATTGATACTGAGGATACTCAGGCCCCAGCTACGGCCTTAGCAACAGAGTGTAAAAATGTTTCTCTCTCTCTCTCTCTCTCTCTCTCTCTCTCTCTCTCTCAATTGTAAAACGCCTGGAGGGTTTAAGAAATAATAATCAGGCGGCATGCACGTTTTTAATTATAAATAATAACCCAGGCCAGGGCTGTATATATCCTAAAACAGAATCCCTCCCTCTTGATAGTGTAGCCAAGGTCCCAGGGCGTCCTCCTTGGGAGCGCAGCCCTACAAATAAAAGCCGCTGCCCCTTACTAGGACATAGTTAAATGTTATGTTGAGTTGCCTGTCAGACACATTTCTACTTGCTCCTATGCTGTTTGTGTCTTCGGCTTCAGAGGCTGTGCGGGAGCCTTCCCGCCGTGTTCACAGAGCCCCGGATCTCTTGTGTGTTTACTCGGAAGTAAGGTCCACTTAGTTCGACGTGGCTTGTTCCAAAGCAAGGATGCGCAGCACGCCGTATAGAAGCAAGCGTTATTGAAATCGATGGGACTTACTTCCAGGTAAATGCACCCTAGGGTTGGGTTGCTAGGCTGTCTCTTTTTATTCCTTCCTCCCTCTGCTGGCAGGGCCCTGCTTCTCTGCAGACACAAGTCCTTGAACCACTTACTCCCGAGTAGCATCATCCAAGTGCGGCCTGGAGGATTCGGCTGCTTTTAAACTCCTAGTCCCAGACGACGCTAAAACTCATAAGTCAGCGTTCTCTCTTGCCAACGCTGGGTTTTCCCCCCACCAAGCAGATCAACGAAGTTGCGTTAGGATTTGCATCAGAAACCTAAATGGTTGATTGAGGTGTAAATCTATGAAAATCTGCATTTAAGCCTTCCCTCTCTCTCTCCCCGCGCCCCACCAAAGCCATCTGCCCTGGCAAGATAGGGCCTATCGAAAAGCGCCAAACTGGGGGGCTTACTTACCTCTTCTCTCCCCCCCCCCGACACACACTCCTTGCTTTGGCCGATCGTTATCGACAAGCCCCTTCTCCTATATTAGTTTATTATCCAGGACAAGCTGGACTGTTGATTAAGATGAAATTACTCGGAAGCTGAAGTGCGTTTGATCAATAGGCAAGAGAAAAGCCACAGGACTGAGGACGTGGCCAGATGGCAGACAAGGCGCCGGGCCTAAGAGACCCGGCGGGGCAGGGCGGCAAAGAGATACCAGGGGGAGCTGGGGGGGGGGGCGAGGACCTAGAGGGAGGTCCAGGCTTCCGGGATTTGGGAGACTGGGATTGGGGGGAGGGAGCGGAATCAATGCGGGGTGGGTTTTTTGTGTCTCTGGACCCAAATCAACCACTTCACAAACTAGTGAAGACAAAACTCCAGAGTCCCGAGTGACATCCACTTGCTCCGCAAACCAGCCGATCAAATCCGATTTAGCCCTTTTAAGGCTAGAGTTCTGTGCGCCTTTACTTGGGCTTGTCCCACTGAATTCAGTGGAACTGACTTCTGAGTAAACATGCATAGAGTCGGGTTGTAATATATATATATATATATATATATATATATATCAAACGTTAAGACGCCCTCTTGTTTTTATTGTTCTACGGTTTTATTGATTAAAAGAAATGCCTTGATCGCTTTTTTTTTTTTTTTTTTAGCAGATAGATATTAACAAGAGATAGATAGATAGGATTGTCAGGGCTGTCGGATCTCCTCTCCTGCTTTCTCGGCCCTGTCCAGAAGCAAATTAAGCCGGAGTAGTTGGATTTCAATTGATGTACACACCCCCTTGACCTTTGAAATCTCGGCGCTTCAGCTAATCCGAGTTGGGCGCTGGATCGCTTGGCTTGGAGGCAAACACACGCCCCTCTCCCCCAACTCGACGTCCTGAATGGGACGGGTGGGGCAACAACTTTCGACCGGCTTGCTTCTGGCTTGTCCCATGGCTTTGGATGCTATTTCTCTTGAGTAAATGAGAGGGAGTCCCCCCCCCCCCCAAGTCCAACCTCTCATTTAACGACCTTGTGGTGGTACGGCTGGGGATTTCTCTCTTACCTACGAGGCGCACAATTTTATATTGAATTAGAAGTGATGGCTAAGCAGAAAACAACTACAACAGCAACACCAAATCGACCAGGCCTAATGACAGAGATAACGGGGTCGCAACGGGCTGGGGTCCAGGGTCGGGGATAAACCTTTCCAGCATTTATTTTTTGTAAATTTTTATCCTGGAAGACAATCTTACTCGGTCACGAGTGATCGCCTGATGATGATGATGATTTATTTTTTATTTTAAAATTGGTTTTCCTTTGGTCTTTGCCTCCAAGTTCAGGGAGCTGCTTGAGTTGCGGCGGGAGAGGAATCCGTCTCGGGGCCAGTCGTCCCCCCCCCCCCGCCCGCTTCTTTCCCTCCTGTGTGTAAGTGCGCGTTCACTGTAAGCCACGATCATTAAAATCAATGGGAGATTTTCCTCGGACTTCAATGGGCGATGCATTTTTGTTGCTGGGAAGGTCTACATTTTTGTCTGTCGGCAGATTAATACAGGTGTGTGTTTGGTGTGTGTGTGTGTGTGTGTGTGTGTAAGATGGTATGCGTGTAAGGCCCTTTGTCTGGCAAGGAAGTCACCTGGAAGGCCCTCCTTTTTAAATTCCCAATGTTGGGCATCCTTTGTGTGCCTCTTTCCGCCCCCCCCTCCATTCCCCATTGACTGGGGAGTAGTGTGTGTGTGTGCGTGCGTGTGTGTGTGTGTGTGTGTGTGTGTGGCTCTTCCTGGCCAGGATCGGTTTTCGATCCTTTCTCGCCGCCTCGACGTGATCAATTACAGCCTGCACTCGCGATGGGGCTGCCTCGCCTCGCCTCGCCCGTTTGGCCCCTTTCGTCTTCAGCCTCACCCAAGGAGGTGAGAGCCCCGGCCGGCAGTGAAAAGAAACGGGGACGTTGGTGCCCTGGCATGGCTCTGATTTCCTCGGTTAGCTGAGCACAACTTTTCTATTCGTGTTTATTCATGCAGGGCCTTATTGAGCTCTGCACTGCGCCGGCACTGTCCTGGATTCAGTGTGTGGGGAAGGACGGGGACTCGGAGACGCCGCCTCTGCGAATGCTGGAGAACACGCAGAGGCGCACACGCGGACACACGCGCGTACAGAGACACAGGCACGCACAGACGTGTGCACAGGCACGCACAGTGAGTCACCCACCCACAGGCCGTACCACACCTCCCTCTCTCTCTCTCCCTCTCTCTCTCTCACACACATAACTATCACCCCCCCCTTTGCACACAGACAGACCTCTACACACGTAGAACACGCCCCCCATATCTCTTCTCTCTCTCTTGCACAGGATTGTACACACACAAAGATCCTCCTTCTCTTCCCCCACCCAAACTTGTCCTATCATAGCCTCAGACCCCCCTCCCCCGCAAAAAGACCCATTCTCTCTCCCCCCCCCCCCATACGCACACAGTAGTCAGATCACATATGTTACACCAATCCATCACTCTCTGGACCTCATAAACCCACAGGTTGCCTTACATTGTACACACATGGAGGCATCACTTTTACAAAAGCGCACTGCACAGACACACCTTGGAAGCGCCCCCCTTCTCCCTCCACGCTCCCCCCACCCCCTTGCAGGAAGACCAAATAGAAATAAGTTAGGAAATGTAGAAGAAAGTGCGTGCGGGGGCGTGTGCGCTAGGCGGGGACGCGCGCGCGCGCGGGGGAAAAAAAAAAGAGAATAAGCCAGCAGCCCACAGATAATAGGAGGAGGCGAGGGAAGGAACTGAGTTGCTGAAGAATATTCTCGGAGAAAAGGAGAAATCTGACACTGGGGGATGTTCACATCCGAAACATTCGCGTTCCACCATGGTCCGGGATGGATCTGAAGGAAGCCACACAGCTGAGCTTTGTGTGAACAGGGGCTTGGCGAGAGAGTTGGCCGTGCTAGAGGGGCAGAAGCAAAGGAAGGAGGCTAAATGCCAAAGAAGAGAGACGAGGAGTGGAATTTTAAGAATGACGATGGCCACTTCCGTTTGGTACAGTTCCCCCCCTCCACTTGGTTTCCGGGTGTGACTTTTCATGGCAGAAATCAGTCTTTGAAAAATAGGTCAGAAAGGCAATCTAGACTTGCTCCTTTCTTCCAAATACAGTTCTCGAACTGATATGACGAATAATCAGGGGAAGTGAATTAGATTTATATAATGAGCATTATACATTTCGGCCCTCCCCTCCAGCAACTGGAGCAGAACATAAGAAGAGCCGTGCTGCTGCATTAGACCAAGGGTCCATCTAGTCCAGCACTCTGTTCACACAGTGGCCAACCAGCTGCCCACGGGAAACCCACAAGCAGGACATGAGTGCAACAGCACCCTCCTGCCCATGTTTTCCAGCAACTGGTGTACAGAGGCATATTGCCTCTGATACTGGAGGAAGCATATAGCCATCAGGAATAGTAGCCATTGATAGCCTTCTCCTGCATGAATTCGCTAGGAATTCATGGATTTGCTAAGGGAAAAAACATCACGGGTCCTTTCCTAGCAAATCTTGCCTGCATGGTAGCAACAGTCCCGCCTACAACCCAGAAACAAGCACTTGCATTTCGACCGATTTAATTCAGTGGGACTAAATCGGCCCTTTGGTAAGTCGGTTCCAATGGATGTGCTTCGGCTTGCCGGTTTGCCTTGCGCGTGGTTTGCTGCCATCTAACGGGCCTGCATGTGTGTGAGGGTATGTGGGGAGGGGAGAGAGATCAGCAACCTATTTACTCCGCCCCACTCCTATCAAGCCCTAACGATTTCTCTACAATATGTGAGTTGCGGATGGCGGACCTCACATGCGCGTGTCTATGCATTGTCTCTTGCGAAGATTAACTCTTGTAATATCTCGTTTGAACACCAAACATTCTTTTGAAAGACGAAACTGGGTCAGCTGCAATAGTTCAATAACACTGAAGGTGCTTGTATATTTCTCTCTTCAGTCTGTGTGATAAAAAAAAAAATTCTTTAAGACTATTGGGATTTAAAACTGTAATTCTATTAAATAGTAATTGAAGGGTCGCGAGAGGCGATGATACAGGATCAGCAGCGTGTAAGCCAGCCGTTTGAACTTTAATTTGGAATCGGAGGCAGATGGGATCACGGCCTCTTTATATGATGCTTGCAGATTTAAAACTAGCCGGCCCAGGAAGAGGAGGGGGTAGGCAGGAGAGAGAGAGAGAGAGAGAGAGAGAGAGAGAGAGAGAGAGAGAGAGAGAGAGACTGCAATGCAGATTCATTCATTAAACATGAAAGGTTAGAGCAGGAGAGGAGAAACGTTTAGACGTTTAGGTAGAAGCCGGAATATTTTCTTCCCCCTCCATCATACACCTCCACTCAAGCTGTCTCACTCACTGCTGTTCATCTGTTATTATAAATAATCTCGCTTCAGGCCTCAATGGAGATGGTTTATACCTTTAAAAAAATTATTTAAAAAATAAAAATAAAAATCTTTGCTTCTTTCATGCTACAGACTTGCTTTCCCCAAACAATATCATGAGGTGTAGGCCCTCGAACAGCCCGACCCACAACTAAGGGCTCACTTCTATGCACGTTGAGACAGAAACAAAGTCCTACAACTCCCAGCATTCCCCAGCCAGCGAGTGAGCCCTTAGCTGAGTCCAAAGTACTTGGATTGAGTAAATTGGACCTACCTCCCGTTCTTAAACTCAAAACCCATTATTTAGGACTAAGGGCCAAAACAGAGATTACTTTCATTCCCTGTGTAACAGCTACCTCTTCCCTCCCGCCTTCATTTTTACTTTAGAGTAGTTGTGGGGGTATACCACTACCTGAATTGGGGGTAGGGGGGACTTTTGACATCTGGATCGGCCCCCTGCACTTACTCTAGGTACAGATGGACAAAAGACTTCGCTGCTCAGCACAGGTTTAAAGTAATAATGTCTAATTTGGGCCTAAACCTGACAAGCTCAGATGAGTTTACCAGAAAGAGATTAGACCAGCCTTCCTCAGACTGATGCTTTCCCAGACGTTTTGGGCTACAGTGCTCAGTATTCTTGTCCATTGGCCATGCTGGCTGGGGCTGTTGGGAATTGAAATCTGAAACATCTGGAGAGCTCTGGGTTGGGGGAGCATGGCTTAGACTAGGGCTCTCCAATCTTGGGTCCCCAGATGTTGCTGGCCTACAGCTCCCAGCATACCCAGCCAGCATGGCTAATGACAAGGGATTCTGGGAGCTGTAGTCCAGCAACATCTGGGGACCCACAGTTGGGGAGCTCTGATTTAGAGAGAGTCAAATCTGATCTGACTTCCATGTTCAGACACAAGGTATCTATCTCTGATGTGGGGACAACCAACAGCCCTGGGTTTAAACTTTCATGTGCTGGTGTGGTAGAGTCAAAGCCCAGAGAGCAAGAGTGGGGAACCTGTCACCTTCCAGATGTTGTTGGACCACAACTTCCATCATCCCTGAATTCATTGGCCACACAGGCTGGGGCTGATGGGCATTCAGCAACATCTGGAGAGCCACAGGTTCTCCACCACTGCAATAGGCTAGGACCGGGAGACTTGGGTTCAAATCCCCACCAACTCGTGAAGTTGATTTCTTGTCCTTCGCCCAGCCATATTCTCTGAGTCTAACCCACCTCACAGGCTTGTTGTCAAACTGAAGAGGGGAAATAGTTAAATCAGCTCCGAGGTCCTTGGAGGAAGGGCAGGATTTTAAAAGAGAGAAAAAAGAGAGGAGACCGAAAATTGTTCTAGACTAGATAGGAATTATGGTTTACTCTAGCAAGGTTCTCCTTTGGTCTTCACTTCCAAGTAATGGGTCCAATCAACAGGGCAGTTCTCTTGAGCAAACCTCTAGAATGAATGGTAGCTGAGATCCAGACTCTAGGATATATTTTTTTTCTTGTGCAGTGGAGACCAATGCTTCTGTGCAAGCCCCTTTTCATCTCAATGGGGCTTGTGCAGAACTACCAGGTGGGGCAAGTCCTGGGTGAGTCCAGAGTAAGATTCTGATGCTGCAGCAAACTTTCGCCTCCCTTTGTAAGTCCCAAGACAAGAGATCCTAAACTCCTGAATGAAGGAGGGTTCTTCTTCCATACCTTCTCCATAGTTTTGACCTTTTCCTATAGAACAAATGTGCAGAGAAATGGGGATGTGCTTTGTATTGTATCCTGCAAATGATTCCTATGGTTGCTGCTGATTTTATCTATCTTTATGACATTTGTATCATACTTTTCCTTAGAGGGGTTTAAAGCGATTTGATAATAATCCCCCTTGTATTATCCCACAACTCTGTGAGGTTAGGTGGGGAGATGTGGCATCATTGTCTCTGAGGTGGCCAACCTACATCCGGGGCTGTACCATTTCAAAAAGCAGGCGAGGGCTCACTTGACAATGCTTCTTCCTAGAACAAATCCATCCCCAAGGGCAGAAGCTTCTTTTCTATGGTCTGTGACTTCTATTTCTCATGTTCAGGCACTGAGTGCAGTTGCTTATGTAGCCAAAACAACAACACCCAACCACAAGAGGGAGGTACCAGCAGGCTGCCTTGAGGTTTGCAGAAGTGCAAAACATCTTTGGGGTGGGAAATAAACCCCTCAGTGGGCATGCCCAAAACAGCGTAATGAGGACACAGAATACTGACTAACTATTGCAGGGAGGCCAGAAAATGGAATGGAGTATCCTGCAAGAGGCATGGATGATGAACAGGTGCACTCCACAGCTGGAGAAGCATTCAATCATGTTAACCTCACCTGCAGTCCAAAGTGATCCAGCCCATGTAGTGGTTTGCCACTACAGGGAAAACAGCCCCAAAGACTTTATACCAGGAGTGGGCAGAAGGTAGCTCTCCAGATGTTTTGGACTTCAACTCCCAGAAGGCCCTGCCAACATGGCCAATGGTCAGGAATGCTGGGAGTTGAAGTCCAAAACATCTGGAGAGCTACTTTCTGCCCGCTCCGTGGGCAGAATACTATCAAGATTATAGGTAAGCAAGTGTGAATCACCACCTCATGCCAGCAAAACACTTTAATCACAACACACGTGACCACCAAGGTCTGAATAAGTGTGAGATGAGATAAGCTCTGGGATCATCAGCCACCTTTCGAAGCCATCACCCTTTAAAGCAGAAGCCTAGTTGTGACTCCCCCCCCCCAGGTGGCAAGGGAAATAAACTCTGCACATGCTCAGAGACATGGGGAAAAAAGGGATTTCAGGGTTCAGACCTGCCTGAGATGAAGCTCTGCCTGGGATCAAAGAGGTGCCTTCTGCTTGGAAAACAAAAATATATCCCCCGCCCCGCAGTGGCAAGAAGCCTTCCCCCCCCCTCGCAAGAGGGAAAAGACCCAAGACCCAATTTCCCACCCTTCAATGCCTTCCGTCGCGTGCATTTAACAGCTCCCTTCCACAACCCTCGCCCGGGCGTTTGTTTCTTCTTTCTAAATATTTGCCAAAGCAGCCAGTTTAGAGGCTAACCTAATTAACACCCCCACCCCCGCAAGCCCGAGTCGTCTGCGCAATCCCCGGCCTTAAAAAACAATAAAAAGTCCTTCGTGTTGTTGTTTTTTTTTTAAATACTCCGCTTTGGGGTCGTTTGTGGGTTCCAGGAGATTACAGGCGGGCTGGAGCCTTTCCAGATCGTAGATGGTTTTAGATGTTGAATTTTCCGATGAGTATTTACCATCATAACTAATTTAAGACCATTATTAAATAGAAATTCTCAGCAGGGCCCCTTAATGATGGAACACGTTGCTAATTAGAGAGTTTACGCTCTGCTTTGGCGAGGCGGTCTAGGGGGAAGGGGTTGTGTTGTGCATGCAAAGGCAGGAAGATTACCGACGAGGAAAGGAGAGAGAGGCGGTGGGGGGCGCTGGAAGGAGCAAAACCAAGCCCAAACACATTATCAGCGAGGCCTTCCCCAACCTGTCGCCCTCGGGACGTGTGGGACTACAACTTCCATCATCCCAAAGCAGCTGGTTGGGGATGCTGGCAGTTGTAGTCTGACACATCCTGAGGGCGACAGGTTGGGGAAGGCTGTGTTTCAGAGACAGAAGAGCCTGATCAGCGGCAGCTAACACATTTGCTCTGTATTCCCTGACCCTTTCGGATCCGATCCGCTACATCGCGGAGGCATCATCACAGTCTTCGGAGCTGGCCATCTCTGCTGGTGATGGGTGTGATCTCAGGAGAGGACTCCTCTTTAACTTGAGAATGTGGGAGGCCTCACGACTGTACATTCCTCATTTGGGGGTTCACATCCCTGCAGCAGCAAGGAAGAGAGTAAAATGGATAGTACCACTTCGGAATGCACCTGCAGAATCATATTTCATTCATTTGTTTAGTTATTTGGTAATGTTCCCCTAGTAAAACAAAATAAAACAACAACTCTAAGCGGAAGCTAACACAACAGAGGGCGATGCCATAGAAACGTTCTCCTTGGTAAGATAAGTTTCCTCTTGCAGAGTTCTGATATGAAAGAACATTTTTTATAAAATAAAAATTGTATCCACTCCATGAACTCTGAACTCCATTCTACCAACTCATTCCCCTGTCATGTGAGTATGTTTGTTCCCCAGGCCTTGGCGCTGCTGCATCAAGTGGTGCCTTGCATGCAGGAATGAGCTACCCTACAGAATTAGGCCATAGAATGGACTACTCCACTTCAGATTCAAATGTGGGATACCATTTTGAAATGCTCCACTGTGTTTTAAAACAAAACAAAACAGAAAACTCCCTGCAAATAGCCAACAGAGGGTTTGGTTACAGCCTTTCTCCCTATTTCTGTTTGCACCAAGTTCTTCCTGTGGGGGAAGCACACACCCACACACAGATCATATACCCCACCCACCCGGCAATCTGAAGACAGTAGCATGGCCCATCCACCTTAGCATGCTACCAATTAATTCCAACCTCATTCTGCTACACCTGTAGACCTGTAGATTTGAGGATCATCAAATCTTGTACATTTGAGTGATGAGATGCAGGTGATGTGTAGGCACATGTGAACCTGCATGGGAAGGAGCCTAAGAAAGAGCCTAAAATTGTTATTATAGGTAACACCACTATGCTTTCTACGACATTAGGCTGCAGCTTTTACCAATATCTAGCATTCATATTTTACAATAACATATCCCCCCACCCTGCTGTCGTATATATCTGTAGTAATAAACTACTCACACATTGCAAAATCCAGTTTATTGGACACTTCATTGTGGGTTAGATAACTTTTAGTATTACATACACTATTGTCTCTGTGTAGTAACATCCACACAAACCTGGTGCCCTCCAGATGTTTTGGACTTGAACTTCCATCAGCCCTAGCCAAACATCTGGAAGACATTAGGTTGGGGAAGGCTGGTGTAGTGGCTAGAATATTGACCAGAGATTGGAAAGTTAGTCTCAGACTCAATAGTGCAGTTAGGTAATTTTAGACTCTGGACTTAAATTTCTTAGAAGGCCCCCCTCTTTAGATGTTAAGGAGACTAATGTGTATTGCTTTACTTGCTTCAAAATGGGCTGAGTCAGCCTGGCTGCCTTTGGAGGCTCTCCTGCTCATTCTGCTGAGTGGGGCCTTATTATTTATTTATTATTTATTATTTATATTTATTTATCGCCCATCTGGCCGGCAACCGGCCACCCTGGGCGATGTACACAGAATAAAAACAATAAAATACATTTAAAACAATATAAAAATTTTAAAATCTTAACCCACCCCATATTCCCGCCTGAACAACCAGGTTTTTAATGAGCAACGGAAGCTCAGCAGAGAGGAGGCATGGCGGAAGTCACTCGGGAGAGAGTTCCACAGTACGGGGGCCACCACAGAAAAGGCCCTCTTCCTCCTCCTCGTCCCCACCAGTCTAGCTGCTCTGGCTGAAGGGACAGGGAAAAGGCCATCAGTGGCAGATCTTGTTGAGCGGCCCACTTGGGGTTGCTTGGCTGTCTGCCCCCAAATCCTACCCTTATGACAGCACTGATCAAACTGCCCTCCAGATGTGAATATCTCTACTTGGCCTTGTGTAAGTCACTCTTGTTTGGCCTAACATACCTCACAGGGTTATTGCAAGAGGCTAAACCTACTCTGAATTCTGCGCTATTTTTGCAGGCTGGCAGGCCTCATTGTAACCATATGTCATTTTTCCTCTGGAGTATTCCACCTAGTCTTTCTACATCTTCATTAGGTAACAGTTTGAAAGAGTTACTACCTAAATATGCTTATCTTTTTATTCCCTGCCAATTCCTTTTCCCTTTTGTATCATGTCTCTTGGACCATAAGCCATTATTATCAAATATAAACCACCTTGAAAGTTTGGCAGAAATGCAGTAGATAAAGAGTAAAGTCTCTCTCTCTCTCACACACACACACAGAGTCAATATTTCTGGTCAACTTATTGGTTCTACACACTGAGTGACTATGGTTATAAAGAATGAAATGGAGTTTATGTAGTAGGTGTGCATTCCAAAGCACACATCCCTTTGTCTCCCCATATATATATGGGGAGATGTTTTAATTTGTGTTGATAAGATTCTGATTATGAAAATTTCTAGAGGGGCAGCTGTGATAATCTGTTGCAGCAAAGACAATGAGGCTTGGGGCACCTTAATGGTTAACAAAATATATCATGACACAAGCTTTCAAGGACTGGAATCCCCTTTATCAGATGCATGAAATGTTCTCCTAAGTTGGCAGGTATGGTTGTATTTAAACTTTAACATAATTGTCACTGTCTGTACTTTTTGCATTTTATTTCTCCCTAACCTCTCTTCCTACAATTCCACCCCCTCCAAACACAAACACACACACACACCCCTTCTGTATATATGCCTATGAACTGAGTACAACAATTCATGCATCTGATGAAGAGGAATCTAAAAGCTTGTGCCATCATGAATTTGTTAGTCCTTAAGGAGACACATGACTTTTGGATGTTATTGTTGCTATTATGAAGTATACAAATGTAACTACAGCTACAACAAATGCTCCCAAAAAGTGCTTTTGCCAATCTGAACTATATCCAAGAGGAGGCTTTAAAATCTTGCTGGGAGTCTCCCCCCCCAACTGAAATTTCGTTACTTTCCCCTACTTTATCCCTTGTGAAAGAGGAATACAAATGCAACCCCAAAATGCTATGATTGCCAGTCCCCCCCTCCATGAAAGAATGCTGTCTCTCAACCCTTCAAGGGTGTTACCCAGAGTGTCTACATCAGTGTTCTCCAACCTTGGGTCCCCAGATGTTTTTGGCCTACAACTCCCAGCATGCCCCAGCCAGCGCTGGTCTACATGTTGCAAAAGCCAGTAGCTTCTTTCTATCAAATGGTTATAATTGTGACTGGCTTTTACAGGACAAGAAGAGCTGGGAAGTACAACAAACCAGGAATATGTTATGTATGAACAGAGGAAGAGCCCTGCTAGACTGTGCATTTAGGGCACAATCTGCTGCATCTTTAGATAGAAAAAAAAAAAGTCCTGCAGCTCCCAGCATTTCTGAGCCAGCATGCCTGCCTTGGGAATGCTGAGAGCTGCAGGACTTTTTTTCTGTCTAAACATGCATAGAATTGTGCCCTTAGTCTTGTATCCTGTTTCCCATGGTTGACAGCCCAGATGCTTCTGAGATGTCCACGGGCAGGGCACGAAGGCAATAGCTCTCCTCTGTTGTTGACTTCCAGCAACAGATATTCAGAGATATAGTGCCCCTGCCCCTGGAGGTTCAGTTTAGCTGGCTAATAGCTGTGAAAAGGTCTCCCCTCCATTTAATCCCCCATTAAAGCCATCTAAAGAGTTGGCCTTAACCATCACTTGTAATTGTGAATTCTATAAGCTAATTATGCATTATGTGAAGAACTATTTTCTTTTGTCCATCCTGAACCTCCTGCCAATCAGTTTCATTGGATGACCCCGAGTTCTATTATTGTGGGACAGGGGAGGGGAAAAATAGCTTTCTCCAAATCATGCATACTTTTAATAAAGCTCTATCATGGCCTCCTCCCTCCTTAAGTTGTCCTTTTCCTTAACTAAAAAGAAGAAGAATAAACAGTTATGGACACTACAATCTGTTTGTGCATTTAACCATGGGCAAGCCCTTTGGAACAAAGGAGGGGGGGGGGAAATGCCTTTGGATATGCCCTATTTTCTATTTCAGACCAAGAAAAGAGTTGCCAGGGCTTAAGTTGGCCCAAGGACCTTCCCACTAATCCTAGATCAGTAGTAGTGACTACTGTCTGTGGTCCATGATAAGGCAGTATGCCTATCATGTACCCCAGTTGCTGGGGAACATAGGCAGGAGGGTGCCGTTGCACTCATGTCCTGCTTGTGGGTTTCTCATGAGCAGCTGGTTGGCCACTGTGTGAACAGAATGCTGGACTGGATGGACCCTTGGTCTGATCCAGCATGGCTCTTCTTATGTTCTTATGGTAAGACATTTTGCTTTTAAGGGTCACACACAAGACTCTGATTTGCCTACTCATTCATGTGTCTCTTCTTATTATTATTCACTGAAAGAAAACTCTTAAGCACAACTAACAGTTTCCAACCAACACGTCTAAAGAGAAAGAGTCCAGTGTGTATCCTTCCAAGGTCAATTCACACATTTTGGAGAGGTAAACCCAGATTTGCCACCGAGTATATACAGTCATGCCTTGGATTGAGAGCATAACTCGTTCCGGAAACATGCTTGTAATCCAAAACACTGTTATATCAAAACGAAATCCCCCCAAAAAAATTTGTACAGAGATTTTTAATTTAAGCCATACTACAGTACTTGTATTGCAAGACGTCGCTTGTATATCAAATAAATAAATAAATAAATAAATATTTAAAAATTTGCTTGTCTTGCAAAACGCTCTCAGACCAAGTTACTTGCAATCCATGGTATTACTGTATTCAGTGAACTGCAGCCAGTCCTGACTCCATGACCGATATACCATCCATGTTTGTTGCATCTGCATGTTACATTTTGAAATGTAAACTTAAACCATCTTGGGTGCGCACCCCTCCCCCCCCAAAAAAACCCCAATACAGGAACCAACCTAGCACAGAGAATCAGGAATCCGGCTCAGCCTTGAAGCTTCCTGGGTCACCTTGGGCCAGTCACCATTTTTCAGCCTAAACTACCTCATAGGTTGTTGTGAAGAGAAAATGGGGTGGGGGTAGAGGGAAGCATGTTATGCCACCCCATGCCCCCTTGGAGAAAGGGCAGGATAAAAATTCAATAAACAAGAACAACAATGTAGTGTCTGAAGTCCCCCCTGCCCCGCTCCAACACAACTGTTTTGAGAAAGACACCCGTGCCACCTCAACAATCACCTGAGCACATTCTTGACCAAGAGTGCCCAGTTGAGGCAAGGATTCTCTTAGTGGCATAGTGGTCAGTTTTGAAGTGCAGCCACTTGCGATGACACAGCCCTTTTCACTTTAGGACCACGCGCATAAACCCTTCTCAGGCCAAGCATCAACACTTGAAAACCTGAGGGGAGGGTCAAATGAAACCTTTCCCCTACTAATGAGGGAAAAGATTAATGCTGGTTATTAAGGATCTAGCTTAAATTTATGATGCTGTTGGTACAAAGGTGTGTGTGTAGATTTAAAAGTAAAGCAGGTAATAACGCCAAGCTGACACGTAGGATTTTGGTAGTTAACAAAATAAAAATAAGTTTATTTTAATTATCAAAATCTTAGTTCCAGAAAATAAACCTGCCTACACCAAACACTTTGTAACTAACCTAACTCCCCAACCTGTGTCCTCACTGTGGGAAGCTGTGTGGATCTAGAATTGGCCTCCACAGTCACTTAGGGACCCATCGCTAGAGTCTACACAATCTTCTTTAGAATTTCCTTCTTTTATCCGGGAAGACAATCTTACTTGGTCACGAGTGATCGCCTGATGATGATGATGATATCACACTAACTCCAACCATCTAAAACTCTCTTACTCAACTCCACACACTCCCATAACACTCTACTCAATCAAACACTCCTTATATACTCCTCCCCCAACCCTTTCCAAGACATCACAAACCACACCCGCTCAGTTCAACATTCTAGACACACTAAACATACTAATGCAGACATACATCAGGGAACTGAATTGTGGGGTTACGCCACACCACACCACTCACCATGACAGTCCCCATAGCCATGCTCCCAAGGGGAGTCTAAGCATTCAGACTGCTGTATTAACCCACAACAACAAGCCAGTCTTAGCAGTTCTCATCTCCACCAGGAGCATGTCTTCTGTAAAGCGAATGGGTCTTAAATGCCCATACAAGGCCAAGCCTCCCCTAAATACTGCATTACAACAAGGAACAATATATTGTTGCTGGGAAGATTCATCTCCCCGCCACGCCCAGCTAAACTCAGAGGGAACAGGGAATTCTGAGCCAGGGGCAGATTAGCAGGGGGCAGCATCCTGCTAATAAAAAAGCCCCCGTGCTGCATCCCTGCGAGTCCCCTCGCTCCACTACCCCACCTCTGACTTTTCATAGATTTCATAGATCATAGAGTTGGAAGGAGCCTATACAAGGCTATCGAGTCCAACCCCCTGCTCAATGCAGGGAACCACAGGAGGGGTCTCCCATCCAAGTAATAGCCAGGCTTGACCCTGCTTAGCTTTCCACGCTCAGATAAGCTGAGCCAGCTTTGTCCGCCTCTGTGCCGCATTGGGGCCTGCATTGTAGTTAAATAACACGGAATGCCATTGGGAAGAAATCTGGCCTGCGTCCTCCTGGGCCTTTCCCTCCCCTGCGCCTTTGAAGTGTCAGGCAACTTCCTCTTTTACCGTCCTATTTTGCTCGCAACCTGTTTGCGGTGTGAACAGAGGGAGAGAGTTCACTCCTCGTTAGCGTTGGGTGTGCATTTAGGCGTTACGCTTAGGCAAAGCCGCGCGCGCTTGTGTTTTTTTCTTCTCTTTCCGTCTGGGCCTGCGGCTCCTCAAATCTCCAAGCGCCCCCCCCCAAGGGGAAAAAAAAAAGAGGAGCGGAACGGAACGAAACACCCCCGTCTGTTCAAACAAAAGCGAGTCTTTGGGTCCACAAGATAGTCCCGCCCCCGTGCTCAGAAACAGTCCAGTTCGAGGGAGGCAAAGGCGGAAGGAAACCGGCCCTCTCCGCAAAACATTCAGCTGGGGAAGGTTTGTTTTTCTGAGAGAGGAAAGCGCTGAGTCTCAACGCTCCGTGGAAGCCTCGATCCGTAATCTTCCATCTGAGGGGACGCTGGCTGCTGTGTTGGCTCTCTGCACATGCTTAGGAGCGCTTCTGTGACTTTTCCTCAGAGGCGGTGTTAGGGGGCGGCCCACCAGGGCTGGAGCCCCAAGTCTCTGGGAGGCCATCTGCCCACCACTTGTCCATGGGCCCTTGCTGAAATAAAGGTACAGGGGCCCTGATGATCTCTGTTGCATTTTTAAAGACACACACGCACAGAGAGACTTTACAGCATATGCAAATTGGCATATGCAAATTTGTGCACCTTTTTTTTGTCCTTGGGCCTGAGCCCTGGATCTTTATGATAGCTAGAGCTGCCCCTGTTTTTCCTTTACTACCCCACCAGTGCAGGTGGTTTAATCACGCCATTCCACCCTTGGAGAGGAAACAAATGCAATTCTGGGGTTGGCAGAAAATCTTGCCTGTTTTAGTGCTATGTGTAATTTAATAGGGCTGGAAACAATATCCAGGAGGGGGGGGGGAATCAACAGGCACTTTTAATCTCACAACACCTTCTTTTGAAGTCCTAGCTTTGAGCCTAGCTGCCATGGCCATAGATGGTCTTTGGTGGGTACTTCGCCAGGGAAGGTGGCTATGAATCAGGGCAGTGCTAGGTACCAAAAAGATCTGGGGCTCAGGCCCACAGGACAAAAGAAAAAAGTGCACAAATTTGCATATGCTAATTTACATATGCTCTAAAGTCAGTGTGTGTGTCTTTAAAAGGACACTGTCTCCTAAGGACACCCCATCTGTAAAAAGGGATGTATGGAGGGGAGAGGAGGGCATTTGATTTCAGAAAAAAACCTCAGGCAGGAAAGATTCAAGGGTGGGGCAGCAGGAGCTGAAGCACATGTGGGCAAAAAGCCAGCGAATCCAGGGGGATCAGATGCAACAGAGATCCTCAGGGCCCCTGGACCTTTATTTAAGCAAGTGCCCATGGACAGCAGGGTGGTGGGGCAGAGGGCCTCTCAAGAGATTTGGGGCTCCAGCCCTAGTGGGCTGCCTCCTAGCAGGGTCAGTCACAGATCAGTCCAGCCTTTCTAGACCTTAGTGGGCCAAGCTCAAGGAGGTAGAGGGCGCTGCAGAGCAAAGAGATCTGGATGGCTCTAAGCAAGGGAGTCAAGCCACAGGTATGGGAAGGGAGGGACACAAACACTATCAGGGTCATTAGCCAACCCAGTCCAAAGGAGGGGCATTCTTTTTCTGCAACCAAAATGTCCATCATTTGCCTTCTGAGTGTGAATAATATTAAACCTCCAGTCTTCCCAAGATTTATTTATTTCGTATTACATTTATTTCCCACCTTTGCTCCAAGGAGCCCAGGGCAGTATATACAATGCTCCTCCTCTCCATTTACTCCTCACAACAACCCTGTGAGGTAGGTAAGGCTGAGAGTCAGTGACTGGCCCAAAGTTACCCAGTAAACTTCATGGCCAAGTGGGGACTAGAACCTGGATCTCCAGAGTTCCAGTCCAACACTCTCACCACTACACTAACACTGACTCTATTCACTGGTATGGGAGAGGGGCTGAAAGTGTTGGAACTTTCATTAGATGCTAGGAGATGATATATTTATTGGTTATTATCCTTCCTTCTCACGTTAGTGAGATCAATGGAGTGCGGTCCCTTTTCAGCTTAAAAGGGAAGCTTAGATCGACTAGTGTTAGCCTTTTGTACTAGTAATCCAGGATGCTTTAAGGCAGACTAGATTTTCTTGGTATTACCCCCTTTTTAGCCCTGTAAAACAATAATCACACAAGTAGTCTTGTGAAAGGTAAAAATAACATTTACTCACTCAGTATGCAGCTTTGTTTCAGGCAGGCTTAAAATGGTTACTCAGTTACTAAAACATACTTAAGTCTAGTTTAACATGGAATCTGAGCTTGAGCTCAGACTTACAGATGTTCTCACCTTGCTACCATATTGCAGAGCAGACAAAAGTAGGAAGAGGAGAGATACAACTCCACCCACTTCCTGTCAGGGCACAAAAGGGGGAGTGGCCTCACAGAGTCCCCTTTCATGTGCCTATCTAGCAAAACATGAATTGTTGGTTTGACTGCATTTGAATATCCCACACAAAGAGCCATGCCTGCTCAATATACTGAGATTGGTGGAATCTGAAGAGAGTAGGGGAGGGGAATCAAGTTAGCCCCATTAAACTAAAAAGAACACTAAAATGATTGAACCCCATGGGGAGCCTGTTATCTACTTGGAGATAAGCAGTGCTAAATCAGTAGAATTTATTTTCACGTTTGGGTGTAGGTGGGATGTAATATAGAAACCTGCTCTTAGAGATGAATCCACACTTTCACCCTACTACTATGCCTTTATATAGCAATCCAGAGTTTTCAAAGCACATTACCTATTTGCTTACGTATATGGATGGACCCAATGGTACTATGTCTGGCTCCATTTCATTTATTTCAATTCATTTATTACATTTCTATGCTGCCCAATAGCTGAAGCTCTCTGGGCAGTTTATAAAGATTAAAACCTTAAAAATACATTATAAAAACATATACATACAAACATATAAACATAAAACACACAGAGAGAGGCACACATAATATCTAAAAACAATTTGAAACAACAAGAAAAAACGCAAGACCTGATTAAAAACCTCATCATATGCTGCCAAATGCCTGAAAGAAAAAGAAGGTCTTAACCTGGTGCTGAAAAGATAACAATGTTGGCGACAGGTGGGCCTCATCATCGGGGAGATCACTCCATAAATGCAAATACATCTGGCTCTGACCTAAGATCTCCAGAATATTTACAACACCCTGCAAGTGAGCTCAGTACTAGTATTACTTCCCCCTGCATATTCCAGATGGAGGAGGGGGCTGAGGGTGAGTCATAGACTGGGTTCAGACAACACAATAACCTACACTCATGGGTTGAGAGTGGGTTGTTGTTGAACTGTGGGTTGTTGTTGAAACGTGGGTTATCATATTGTCTGAACCCAGCTGAGATAACAAACCATGGTGAACAACCAACAGTTCACAACCCAATAACAAACCATGGGTTCTCTTCATGGGTTGTTTGCGGTTAACACACCATAGCTTATTGGTACACCTGGGTTCAGCAACACGATAACCCATGTTTCCACAACAACCGACGGTTCAACCCACATTCAACCCATACTCAGCCCTTGAGTGTAGGTTATTGTGTTGCCTGAATCCAGTCATAGTGGCCTAGAGATGATCAGCTGCTGAGTTCATGGCTGAGCTGTAGTTGGAACTGCTTTTCATGCCGCAGTCCTGCAAACAATTGCTATGTTTTGGTTGAAGATTTCTGACTTTTATAGGTCTTACTGTGGCATTCTTCAGAAAAAGAAATCACACCACCTTCCCTGCCCCCATATAAACAAAAATAGTACCCTTTCCCTCTACTTGGTGAAACTATGGTTTCCCCCTCTGAAATTTAGTTTGCATTGCAAGTTCTTTGGGGAAGCAACCTGTACCCCCTCTCCTTTTTTAATGCTTGTATTCTGCAATGGCACTAAAATAAACTGATCTTAAAAACTCATCTGGTTCTGGATTTCATTCAATACAAGAAGGTTCTCAGGATTGCTCTACTCAATGGCATCTAGAAAGCGTGGAGTACCAGTTTGTTTGTTTGTTTTTTAAAGGGGTGCAATCTAGTCTAAACAATTTGCTGGTTCTTTACAATGCATTCATAGCATCTATCCTTGATGCAGCACTTTCCCTAAGTATACTACAAAGGGCTTTATATATCTCAACAATCCTTATGGCAATGACATTATTATCTTCAGATATTTCAGCTGGAAAACTGAGGTTGGCAGACTACAGACTAGCAAATAGTATTAGCTAGAGAGCCAGTGTGGCGTAGTGGTGAGAGTGTTGGACTGGGACCCGGGAGATCCGGGTTCTAGTCCCCGCTTGGCCATGAAACTCACTGGGTGCCTTTGGGCCAGTCACTGACTCTCAGCCTAACCTACCTCACAGGGTTGTTGTGAGGATAAAATGGAGAGGTGGAGGAGGATTATGTAAGCCGCCTTGGGTTCCTTGCAGGAAGAAAGGCGGGGTATAAATATAATAAATAAATAAATAAACTAGCCTTTCCATTCATGTGTAAACTGAGATTTGAACCTATAACCACTCCACCTCTCATGAGGCTTCATGCACCTGATGACTTTGCCTAAGAATGCTCATGGCACACCTGTAAGGGATCAGGGCTGATCATGGGAAGTTCTCCTCTCAGACCCAAGACAAAAGTCATGGATTTCATACAAGAATGGAATTCTATCCCTACCAGTTTGGAAGATGGAAGATCGGAGTTAACACAGGGATTCCTCTCCGCCTTCTCCCTAAGCCTCTGATAGCCTCCAGGCCAGTGGGAAGGGCTTGGAGAGGGGGGGAGGGGCCTGCAGATGGTGCCCTACCCTCTCTGGGGCAGATAAGAACCTCTGGAGGCCAGATTAGGCTCACAATCTGGAGGTCCCCACCACTGCCATAAGGTATCTCAATACCCACTCCCCTTTAAGCCTGGCAAGAGAGAGGCCTGGCATGAATTTGCACATGGGTAATAATTACTCTGAACTGAAATGTCCGCATCTTGTTTTGCAATATTAGTCCTGGGAAATCAAGCTCTTCACACCACACTTCAAATTGGATCAGACCAAGGGTCCATCTAGTCCAAAATTCTGTTCACACAGTGGCCAACCAGCTGCCTGCAACTAGGATGCAAGATGCTATCTGCAGGCAGCTGGTTGGCCACTGTGTGAACAGAATGCTGGACTAGATGGACCCTTGGTCTGATCCAGCATGGCTTATGTTCTTACATTCTGGAAAGCCACCCAGGAGTGTCAGATGAGTGATCTCTTAAAAATGTGGATAGTATGTAGAACCCCCAGGCAGAATATAAATCCAAATAATTAATTAAGGGTGCAATCCTTTGCAAGTTTAGACAGAAAAAAGGCCCACAACTCCCAGCATTCTGGCTAGGGCATGCTGGGAATTGTAGGCTTCTGTCTAAACTTGCATAAGATTGCACCCTTAATTAATTATTTGGATTTATATTCCACCCTATTGCAAGGACTCTGGCTGAAGAACACAATTCCTCCCTATTCCTGGCCACAAAAAGCCACTTTAAGTAAAAACATCTTACACTTGAAACAAATGGTACATTTTATTTTTATTTCATTAAAAGACAAGGGGAAAAAAGGCGCAGTATTTCTAATCTACCCCAAACCTTCTTCTTTCATTTCCCAGTATAAAAATAAAATTCACACAGGTAAACAAAAATTTCAGGTATCCATGTTGGTCCACTCAGAAAAAAGCAATACCTTTATTACAACCAACAAAATTTTATTGGTTTATTGACCTTTGAGTTGGTCTTAATAGATGTATTACTTTTGATTCAAAGAGGTAACTGGATTTAACAAAGGCTCAGACATCACATCTCTTGTGGCAAGAGTTTTGGTGGCACAGTTTGATGAGCAGCTGAATTATTGTCCTAGCTACACACTGGTCAAGGGAAAAGATCCAAAGAGGAATTTCCACAAAGGAAAAGGTAAAGAATTAGATTCTAATCTAAATTCATGCTTCAGCAAGTTGACAGTTCCTTCTGACCCAATAGAACTGGATGGATCCATTTTGTTGCGTATAGCATTTTAAAAACAAAAACAAAATCCAATCAAATTTTAAAAGGATAGCAATGTAAGCATTTGCAAATAAATATTCAGATGAATTTGTTTGGGAATCCCTACTTTCACCCAATTTGTCTGCTGAGGGAATGTACAAATGTACATATTCTAGAGGTTGGACAGTCTATCTTCTCTGGAACAGGCCTGTGGCTTACACTGGCTCAGCTTGTCTGAGCATGGAAAGCTAAGCAGGGTCAAGCCTGGTTGTTACTTGGATGGGAGACCTCTCCTCTAGTTTCCTGCATTGAGCAGTGGGTTGGACTTGATAGCCTTGTAGGCTCCTTCCAACTCTATGATCTATGAATCAAACATAGACCAACTGCCAAAGAGATAGCTGGGTTCTGGTTGGGAAGCTTCTAGAGGTTTGCTATCAGAAGACAAGAAGGTCTAGGCAGGGTGCAGATATACAACTAAGGGTGCAATACTATGCATGTTTAGACAGAAAAAAGTCCTATAACTCCCAGCATTCCCCACAGAGTTGTTGCACCCTTAGTTGTTGCACCGAAGCTGGGCCAGAGCAGGTTGAAGGCAGGGCCAGAGCCAACAGTGGGAGGAGCCACTCCTCTGTTTCTCTCTTTTCCCACCACCCCTTCATTCTCTTTTTTCTCCCCAGCTCAGTCAGCTGCCAGGGGAGGTACAGATGGATCTTGCCAGAGGTCTGAACTGATCATGTTTGAAATTGTTGGGACTTGAAAAAGATACTAGGAGAGGATATATTGTGGAGTAATATCCTTCCTATCTCACCTTAGTGAGATCAGCAGAGTACAGTCCCTTTCCAGCTTAAAAGAAGCTTAGATTTGGCTAGTGTTAGCCAGCTAGCATTTGGTAATCCAGGATGCTTTAAGGCAGACTGGATTTCCCTGGTTTTGCCCCCTTTTCTCTCCCTCAGAACAA
Organism: Shinisaurus crocodilurus; assembly: GCA_021292165.1. Classification (NCBI taxonomy): domain Eukaryota; kingdom Metazoa; phylum Chordata; class Lepidosauria; order Squamata; family Shinisauridae; genus Shinisaurus; species Shinisaurus crocodilurus. Next base: position 18,415,088 of record CM037879.1, read on the forward strand.
TAATCAGAGACACAGTCTTGTAAAAGTTAAAAGTAACATTTACTCAGATTACCTATGCAGTTTCATTCAGGCAGGCTTAAAAGACGTTTCTTACAGTTCATTACAGTACATTTGTAGTTACTTGGGGTCTGAACTTGTGGAGTTCAGACCAGCAACTCTGGTTACATGCTGCTGCTAGAACAACGTGGAGACAACAACTGGTGCCACACTCACTAAGAGTCCCAGCAGAAAGAGGAAGAGCTGATAGCTACGCCCACTTCCTGTTGGGGCTCTGTTAATTATTCAATGAGTATCTTCCAGTGAATCCACCCTAGAAGATACCAGTGATCTTAACCATTTCACCCAACTACCTGGTGAAACATGAGCCATAGGTTTTGACTGCAAATTAATTATCCCACAGAAATGAAGCCGAGAACCACAGGAGGCCTTAGGGTGGCAGGTCCCCCACCCAACTCAAAAGCAACTGGGGCAACAGGTTTCAGATATGCCTTAAAGCAGTAACAGGCAATGTTACACCTGTAGGCACCAATGTGTCCCGTCCCCTGACACCTTTCTTGGCACCCACCAAGGTGTGTTACTCCTCCCATCATCATCATCATCATCATCATCATCATCATGAACACATTTTCTTATCAGCAGCTGGGGGTGCTGTGAAATAGGCTTCTGTTGGTGCTGACAACTCTGGGCTGAAATGTTTAGTGTGTTGGGGCTCAGACCCATGTATTCAGTCTTTGAATTGAATACTACAATTCAATTCAGACTACTTGTTCCATGACAGCCATTTTGTGGTGGTGCCCAGGACAGTTTCTCAAATTGCCAGATGCGCCCACAACCCAAAAAAGTTGCCTACCCCTGCCTTAAAGAGCCAGTGGGGTAGGTAAATAAACAGTTGTATCAGAATAAGGTATCTTCTTATGTTCAAGGCAATGATGCACAGCAGCCTTTGAGGATGGCTCATAGCTCAGTGGTAGGGACTGAGTGGCAGTATGCCTACGTGCCCCAGTTGTTGGAGAACATGGTGGGAGGGTGCTGTTGCACTCATATCCTGCTTGTGGGATACTGTGGGCAGCTAGTTGGCCACTGTGTGAACAGAATGCTGGACTAGATGGACCCTTGGTCTGATCCAGCATGGCTCTGCTTAAGTTCTTATGACTAGGGTGAGCATGCTTTGTATGCAGATGGTCCCATGTTGGTTCCATAGTTGGCATCAAGATGCCAGGAAGAGCCAAAACTACACCCATCATATCCAGCCAGCATGGCCAACATCATGCCCTCCTCCTTGTGGGGGATATCCAGCATTTCATCTTCATTTCTTCATAGGTGGCCTTGGTCAATTCACCACCAGTGCATACAAAACTCCTTTACTGTTAGGCCAAATTAGTTCTCTCTTAAGACTTGGAAGGCAGCTTGGACTTTGTTCCAATTGACCTGAGATATTCTTCCCAAACAAGTGGAGGTAAACAAGCTGAGACTGGGTTGGCGTGGGGTGACAGAAATAATAATAAAAAAACCCTCTTCATGTGTGTGTTTGGGAGCAACATACATTGATTTCCCCCAACCCTAACCTGGTCTCCAACACAACACATTCTGCTATTCAGTTCTGCTCTCGGAAACACTGTGTAGTGGTTGTTGCTGGGGGAAGCTTCTGGGCTTCCTCCTTGGACATTGCTCCTGGAAGCTGCCCTTGGGAGAAGTTTCCTCTTCACCATCTCCCTACACCTCCTTTTGTGTCTGCCCCTTCCTCCATAAGAAAGAAATCCCAGTAATTCCCAGAAGAACATTTTATTGACTATCTCCAGCTCCGTTCCCAGCCCCAACTGCAGTTACCTTCTCCTTCCACCATGCTTCCCTCTTTCTCCTTTTCTACCAGGTCTCACCCAGGACAAACTTCTAAAAACTCAAATGAATAGTTAAGAGAACACACCTCCATCTGCATCCAATTTAGCAGCCCTCCAGGCCAGACAATACCACCCAGCTTTCAAGACCCCCAGAGTAAAGTCGGCGAGAGAGGCACGCACACCAGCATCCACCATAGTCTTTCTGGATCAAACTTCTCATCCTCCAGGCTGCCTTAAGACAACAACATTTCTGGTTTGGATATATGTGACCTAGTCTTGAGAAGGTCGGTCAACTGTGGAGTAGGACAAAGAGGATGCTGTTACCCTGTTACTACACCAGTCTTCCCCAACCTGGTGCCCTACTGATGTGTTGGACCACAACTGCCATCAACTGCAGCCGGCATGGCCAGGAATGATGGAAGCTGTAGTCCAACACATCTAAAAGGCATCAGGTTGGAGAAGACTTTGCTACACCTACACCCAGGCTGAACTGAGGGAGTGGACAGTCAGCCTTGGAGCTTAGCTAGGGAGCAAGGGATAGAATAAAGACAAAGGTGTGTCTGAGTATATACAGAGTTCACTTTTCCTGGCAACCTAATAAACCAGGCCCTGTTGGCACCCTCCTCCCAATATCTGAAGAAAGTCTAAGTCAGCCATCCCCAACCTCGTGCCCTTCAAATGCTCTGGACTACAATGCCCACCATCCACAGCCACCATAGCTTGTTGGCTGGGGATGATGGGAGTTGTGGTCCAGCACATCTGGAGGGCACCAGGTTGGGGAAGGCTGATCTAAATGCTACATGACACTGATTTAAGCCTGGCACACCTCTCTCTCTCTCTCTCTCTCTCTCAGATGAAGTGCTAGGTCCTGAAAATATCTGGGGTTCAGGCCCACAGGGCAAAAAAAAGGGTACAAATTTGCATATCACTAATTTGCATATTGTTGGGACTTGAAAAAGATGCTAGGAGAGGATATATTGTTGAGTATTATCCTTCCTACCTCACCTTAGTGAGATCAGCAGAGTACAGTCCCTTTCCAGCTTAAAAGAAGCTTAGATTTGGCTAGTGTTAGCCAGTTAGCATTTGGTAATCCAGGATGCTTTAAGGCAGACTGGATTTCCCTGGTTTTGCCCCCTTTTCTCTCCTGCAAAACAGTAATCAGAAACACAGTCTTGTAAAAGTTAAAAATAACATTTACTCACTCAGATTATGCAGTTTCATTCAGGCAGGCTTAAAAGCGTTTCTTACAGTTGGTTACAGTACATTTGGAAATACTTGGGGTCTGAACTTGTGGAGTTCAGACCAGCAACTCTGGTTACATGCTGCTGCTGTTAGAACAACAGTGGAGGCAACTCCCTTTATTACCACATTCAGAGTCACAGTAGGAAGAGAAGAGCTGAGAGCTACACCCACTTCCTGCTGAGGCTCAGCTAAACACACACATTGAGTACCTTCTAGGCCAGTGATGGCGAACCTATGGCACAGGTGCCACAGCTGGCACGCAGGGACCTCTCTGTGGGCACTCGAGCCATTGGTCACCAGATCGTGACAAGACTGTCCCCTTCTGCAAAACACTAATGATCTTGTTCTTTCTCACAGTGTGGAACAGAATGATTTTATTCTAGAATTCCTGTTACAGAATTCTTTTCTACATTGTGATCACATTTAAAAGATTTTGAAGAATGATGCACAGAGCATGGCTTGGATGTAAAGCCCTAACAGTTGACCTGAGTGCTGCATGTGTTGCTCTCAAACTAACGGAGTATGAGCCAAGGTTTGACAAATTATCAGCATGCATGCAATAGCAAAAATCACATTAATTGCACAAAAGCATGCCCAATGCAAACTTTTACCTAATGCAGTGTTTGCAGTCCAAGACATATAGTGTTTAAAATGTGTTAAGCACCTTTAGTTTTCTTGTTTATCTTGCTCATCCTAGTACAGGTTGACTTTTACTTTTACTAATCCGACACCTGTAGAAGCAGGGAAAGGACCCGGGGTAAAGCTTGCCCCATACAATTTCAGTCTAGCATATAATCATATTACAAGTTGAGAATCCCTTACCCAAAAATACATGTGCCTAAATTTTTTAAAAAAAATTGTATAAATTCCCTTCAGGCTATGTGTACAAGATTATAATAATCTTTTGAGTTGATTTTTTTTCCAACAAAAAACTGTTTGTATCATTGAAAGCTGTTATTGTGTTTTTCTTTTAAGACAAAAGATGTTAATTAGTTCGGACAACTGTATGAGTTGTTTTTCTAAAACTAAAACCTCGGTATTCAGGTTTAATTGCAGTGTTGGCACTTTGAAATAAATAAGTTGATTTTGTGTTGCAGTTTGGGCACTCGAGTTCAAAAAGGTTCGCCATCACTGTTCTAGGCTAGGGAATCCACCTTAGAAGATACCAGTGGCCTTAACCATTTCATGCACCTAACTGGTGAAACATGAGCCATTGGTTTTGACTGCACTTTAAATATCCCACACATATGCCCTAAAAAGTCTCTGTGTGTGTCTTTAAAGGAGCCTGTCTCCTAAAGACACCCCTATTTTTAAAAGGGGATGCATGGATAGAGGAGAGGAGGGCATTTGATTTCAGGAAAGAAAAAAAAACCTCAGGCAGAAAGATTCAAGGGGGGCAGCAGGAGGTGAAATACATGTGGGCAAAAAGGCAGCTAACCCAGGTGGATCAGATGCAACAGAGATCCTCAGGGCCCCTGTACCTTTATTTCAGTGAATGCCATGGAGAGCAGGGTGGTGGGGCAGGTGGCCTCCCAGAGATTCGGGGCTCCAGCCCTAGTGGGCCGCCCCTCACACCTCCTCTGCTCTTTCTCAATTCAGCATGTCCTCTAGGAGTCCATCCTCCCTGCATTTGCGCCCAGAGAAGCCTCGGGACTTGGCCTTCTTCTGCAGAGATTCTTCTTGGAGGCCCCCACCAAGTCACCTTCGAGCGGAGTTTATATTAGCAAGAAGCCATCAAAGCAGATGTCAGGTTAGCTTCCCGGTGACACTTGGGCGACACCTCCTCTCCCAATGAATTGCTAATTGTCTTCTGGGCACGCAGGAAAAACATTCCCCCCACCCCACCCCGTCCCTCCATTGTTTGTCTTCGAGAGAAGTTTTTCTGCCACGAACATCGGGGGCGCTTGGAGGGCGGGCGGAGGGGCCGGCAACGAGGCTTCGTTCCAGCCGAGGCTCGCTAGGTCTCACCGTTTGGAGTGCCACGGTCCAGGAACAGGGAAGTCGGCAGTGCGTGCTTCTGAGCACATGCAGAGCGCCTCCCCCCCCCTTCCAGCAGCGAGGACTCGCTCCTCCAGCCCCATCCTGCGTGGTCAACCGCTGCTCTTGATGGCGGGGGGTGGGCGATGCGGTCTCCGTTTTCGAAGCGCTTCGCAAACTCCGCGTCCGCGGCACACGAGCGGGAGCTGCGGACAAGGATGTCCCCGATTCCAATCCCGCCACGATTCTCGCCAAGCAAGAAGAGGGGAAATAATGCATGTGCCCCCCCCCCCTAAACGCGAAGTTATTCTTTTTGATTTGCAAAAATGCCCGCCATCTTGACGGGCAGCGCACGTGTGAAGGAGAGAAGGCGAAGGCCCCTTTCTGGCAAGAGCTCCCTGGCTCCGCATCCGGGGACGCAGGGCACCTACCACTCCCTCCTGGCAGGATTAGAACTGTTATTCATTAATGGGTATGAATTACGTGTTTCTGTCACCCTTCTTACATGGAGCCCAGGGGCCCATCTCATCATCATCATCAGGCGATCACTCGTGACCGAGTAAGATTGTCTTCCGGGATAAAAGGAGGAAATTCTAAAGAAGATTGTGTAGACTCTAGCGATGGGTCCGTAAGTGACTGTGGAGGCCAATTCTAGATCCACACAGCTTCCCACAGTGAGGACACAGGTTACCAGATAGAAGATGGTCCTGTAAAGGATTCATTTGACGTGCTTTTCGCTTAGCACGTTTCTCCCTTTCACCTTGCACTCGGGCTTCTTCAAAGTCCATGGAACCTTTGTGAAAGGCCAACCTCCATTTAGATCGTTCATGGGCCAGAGCTTCCCAGTTTTCGATGTTTATATTGCATTTTTTTAGATTAGCCTTATGAACATCTTTAAACCTCTTATATTGACCACCGATATTCCGCTTTCCATCCTTGAGTTGGGAGTAAAGTAACTGCTTTGGGAGACGGCAGTCAGGCATTCGAACAACATGACCGGTCCACTGAAGTTGGCGTTGAAGGATCATTTTTTCAATGCTAGTAGTCTTTGCTTCTTCCAGTACACTGACATTTGTTCGCCTATCTTCCCAAGTAATTTGCAGGATTTTCCGGAGGCAACGTTGATGAAACCTTTCAAGGAGGTGGAAGTGACGTTTATAGATAGTCCATGTTTCGCAGGCATACAATAAAGTTGGTAATACAATGGCTTCATAAACCAGTGTTTTGGTCTTCTTACAAATATCCCGATCCTCGAACACTCTATGTTTCATTCGAGAAAATGCGGCACTTGCGGAGCTCAGACGATGCTGGATTTCACTGTCGATGTTAGCTGTAACAGAAAGATAGCTGCCAAGATAGAGAAAATGATCGACATTTTCCAGTATTGTCCCGCCAAGCTGGATAGATGGCATCACCAAAGGATTGGCTTGCACTTGCTGATGAAGCACTTTGGTTTTTTTGATATTAAGTGAGAGACCAAGTTTTTCGTATGCTTCTGCAAAAGCATTTAGGATAGTTTGGAGATCATCCTCTGAATGTGCAGAGACCACATTATCATCAGCATACTGAAGTTCCACAACGGAGGTTGTAATTACCTTACTTTTTGCTTTCAGCCTGCTGAGATTAAAAAGCTTTCCATCTGTTCGATATATAATTCCCACACCGGTGGGAAGTTTCCCCTTGACAAGATGTAAAACCATGGCGATGAAAATGGCAAATAATGTTGGGGCGATAACACATCCCTGTTTAACACCTGATCCCACTTTAAATGGAGCACCATGAGAGCCGTTGTTGTCCAAAACTGTTGCCGTCATGTTGTCATGGAGAAGTCGCAAGATATTCACAAATTTATTGGGGCATCCAATTTTCATAAGGATAGTCCAGAGAGCTGTACGATCTACAGTATCAAAGGCCTTAGCCAAATCAATAAATGCCATATAAAGGGGTTGATTTTGCTCCCGGCATTTTTCTTGGAGCTGACGTGCAGTAAAAATCATGTCTACTGTCCCTCAGAGGGGCGGAAACCATATTGAGTTTCAGGGCGGATCTCTTTCTAAATAGATATAGAAGACGGTTGCGAGAATCCTAGCAAAATTTTACCGCGGTTGCTAAGAGGAGAAAATGCCCCGATGTTTCCAAAGTTGTCTATCACCCTTCTTAAGGTGGGTGATAATTATGGTCCTGAAGTCTTATGGCCAGTATTGTCGACAACTGACTGGCAGCGGCCCTCCAGGGTTTCAGGTAGGATTATTTCCTAGCCCTACCTGGAGATGCCAGGATGGAGCCCGGGACCTTCTGCATGCAAAGCATGTGGTCTACCACTGAGTTACCCTCCCCCTTCCAGAGCCCAGCCTCCCGCAACCTGGTGCCCTCCAGAGGTGTTGGATTACAACTCCCCCCCCCCCAGACAGCACAGTCACTGGGGATGATGGAGACTATCGTCCAACACCTCTGGGCCAACACCAGGCTGGGAGAAAGCTGCAACCAACTACCTCACACTGGCTCCCAAAGGGATCGCGGACGACGAAGGCCGCCAAACCGCGCAGCGTCCGCGGGTTGAGGGGCAGGTCTTATTTCTTACGCGATGGCTGCAAAGGACGCCCCTCCGTGTTCAGAGGCCGAGAGCCGCTAGTTGCCGGGAGGGGGCGACAGCGCCGGGGCGCAGTCTCACCTTGGCCGCTTTGGAAAACAGGAGGCGGGGATGGGATGGGTGCTCGGTCTTCCGCGGTCCCTAGATTGGGCTCCCGATGCCGCAACCCTCCAGCGCCCCTGTCTTCCCTCCCTCTCGCTCAGCATCCTCAGGCGCTGGTACCCAGGGGTAATTCTCATCTTTGCCGCGAGAACACATGCCCCTCGAGAATTGTGCCCCGAGTTATTATTATTTACATTCTCCGGGAACTAGTTTGGCACAGTTATGTAATTTTAGACTCTGGGTTCATGGACTTGCGCACCCCACCCCCCACCCCCCTTTAAGATGGCACTATGTATTGCTTTCACTTCCTTCAAAATGTGGTAAGCTTTCCCTGCTGATGGGTTTGGGCACCCTCTTACTCATGCTGTTGCGGGCTCCCCTGGAGTCTGCCCCAAAGTCCTGCCCTGGAAGCACCTCTGACCAGGGCCAAAATCCCCCCCCCCCCGGCACTCCATTTCTCCCTCCAGATGTTTTGGACGACAACTTCTTGAACATTGGCCATGCTGGCTGGGGCTGATGGGAGTTGAAGTCCAAAACATCTGGAAGGCACCACGTTGGGGGGTTGCCATAGTCTATATAGCTCCATGGAGCCCGTGAATTCCTTCCACCCCCGCCCCGCGCGAGTTCCCACAGCTCCAGCCTGGGAAAGGATCCTTGGGCTTGCAACGAAAAGCGCAGGGAAGACGAGGAAGCCGCCACTTCGCCAGCCAAGTGCAGGCGGAGGCGGCAGATGTCAGCCTGCCCGGGAGACCACCGGGGAGGAGGAAACGGAGGCTGAGCAACGCGGAGTCGCCTCACCTCCCCCGGAGCGAGGAAAGAGCAGCGAAGACTTCGGAGGCGCGAGCAGAGAGAGGAAGCAGCCAGAGACTCGCGCCTACTCCGCATCACAGCCCGAGAGGCGCCCTGCTTGGCACGATCCGTGGCGCGCTGCCTTGCAAGGGATTCCCATTGAAGTCGACGGGATGGACTTCCGAAGAAACGGATCCAGATGGAGAGGCGAATGCAAATTAGGCGAAGATGTGAAACAGCATAGACAACACACGTGTGTGCGTTAATGATTCTATTCTATTCTGTTCTGTTCTCTATTCTATTCTGTTCTGTTCTACAACCCATTAAAACAGATTTAAATTGAGTTAAAGCCCTGCATTTGAGTGGGACATTCCAGATTCTGTCTGTCTGTCTGATTTATTATTGAGAAACGTCCCACTATTTCAATGACATTAATATCCAAATAGTTTTGTCCTCTTGGAATCCGAATGAATTTACTGCACTGTCTAGGCATATTGACAGAGGGACAAAGGAGCATCACCTTGGGTCTATAAATTCATATATGCCAATCCACGATGTATCGAAAGGTCCCGAGGCACGAGCACTCCCGCACGTGTTTCTGTGCGCTCATAGTCTAGGCGCATGGCAGACCTCCCCGCCGCAAATCCGTATTTATGCGACTGTCTAAAATTTGGCAGCCGGATCCAAAGCAATGTTCTTGGAGGAGGAGGTGCCTCATTGGTTTCGGCGGCATTTGCTTCCACGTAATGTATGCAGGATCGAGGCTACAGGGGAGGGCAGAGAAGGCCAGTTAAGTCATTTACAGGGATGTTGGGTCGCCTCCCTTCTTCCCACACTCTTGGAGCTGGTGTAAGGCGCAGAGAAAGAAAGAAAGAAAGGAAGAAAGAAAGAAAGAAAGAGTCAGGCTGAGGAACGTGAGCAACGTTCGACCGGTGTTTATTTGTTCTTACAAAGAAAAAGACAAAAGACAAAAAAGGCAAGCTGATCCAGTTTGTTGGTAAAATTAAGATCCGTAGACTAGCTATGTTATGTGCACTTACCTAAAAGTTCCATCGAAAGAAAAAGAAAACAACAACACCCTTTACTTACTTTGGAGTGAAAATGTCTCCAGGATCAAGTTTTGGCTGTAGGGTGGTTCCATTGTATTTACGGGACTAGCTTGCAAGTGAACGTTCTCTCCTTTATCCGAAACCAGCCTGGCACCCCGATCCTAAACATATCGACAGAGGGCTGGTTCACACATCCTTATTTCTCTCTTGATGACGGCAGCGTCAAGCCAAGGGTTGACTGTGCGAATGAGCCATCACGGATCTTAAGAGCAGCGGGGATGTCCATCTCCGCTCATACCCCACTTCAAAGGTCAACCCTTTTCGATGGAGTCGATTCACACGTTCAGCTGCCAGTCTACAGTAATCAAGGGGTGGGGACGCACGGGGTCATCCTGGGGATTTCCACAGGCATTTCCTAGAAGCTGGCTCGCTGTCCGTCCTTTTAAAGGAGCTTGAATAGGGCACACACACATCACACACACCTACCCCTCTTAACCCTACTGCCATACGGGGCCGGTGGCCGGGCTATAATCCTCATGCGGTCCATTTAATCTGACGAAGTGCTTTGCCCATCTTTATAATGGCTATGCCTCCTAAACATGGTTCTGCGAGTCCCATTTTACAGAATATTATTATTACATTTGTATCCCACTTTTTTCTTCTTCTTGCAAGGGACACAAGGCGGCTTACATAGTCCCCCTCCTCTCCATTTTATCCTCACAACAACCCTGTGAGGTAGGTTAGGCTGAGAGTCAGTGACTGCGCCAGAGTGAGCTTCATGGCCGAGTGGGGACTCGAACCCGGATGTCCCGAGTCCAACTCCAACACTCTCACCACTGCAATAGTAACAACAACAACAACAACTACGGCCATTGCCCAAGGCCACACAGTACCACAGTGGCAGAGGAGGGACTTGAATTGCCACCCAGATGACCCCAGGACATGCTGGCTTACTCAAGATCAAGTCTCATTCGTTCCAGTGTCACTGATTTCCGCTGAATGTGGAAATGCAGCTAATTCGTTGGCTTCACTGAAGCTTGCTCATCCGGTCTTCCACTCCTGAGTTATTGCTGGCTCGTGTTTTCTCTCTCTCTCTCTCTCTCTCCCCCCCCCCCCCCGCTACTTTAGTAGTAGAGCGCGGCTCAGCCTCTTCTACAAGAAGCACCGCATCGTTTTGCAATCGCCCTCCGGGGCAGGCTGGGGAGAGCGTCCTTCCAAGGAAGCGCGAATGCCCGGCTGGCTTCTCTCCCTCTGCCTCCTGGCTCTGCCGGACCCAGCTCAGCGCCCCTTTTCAGTGCAGAGCGGGACAACCCACCTGCCCGGCTGAAGCGATGAAAGGTGGAGGGGGGAAAAACAAGCAGATACTCGTGTGTGTTTGATTAATCGGATAAACACGCAGTCATTATTAATGATTATGATTGTGATATATTATTATTATTATTATTATCATTATTATCATCATCATCATCATCATCAATATTCGTTTCATTGATTCAGCAGTAGCACCATTTACTTATGGAGTAAGTGGCTTGAGGATCGTGGCTAATGGGCATGCTAATAAAAGAATGATGACGGAACTCTATAATAGTGAATTCCTTCAGAAGTCAATAATAATAATAATAATAATAATAATAATAATAATAATAGCTCAGTCAGGTTGTTTTTGTTTGTTTGTTTTGTTTTTAGGTAACGGGGTGGATTTTTTTCCCTTTCCTTTCCCAAGCCCATTATGAATAGTGCTAATTAGGCGGAGGGCAAAGACTTCAGCCCATGGGCATACTCGGAATTTTGCTGCTTTTTGCATTGCGAAGATGATGTTCTGATCGATTCTGAGTTGAGTAAAACTCCCTACTAATGATCGCCACCATCATGGCTTTAACATCCCACAAGAGACGTCCTCTGTAACCACGCCAGTTAAGTTAATTTTGGGGTCCTGTTACTCCCAGTGGGTTGGGAGTGGAAGAAATAATACTGATAAGGATAAACAAGTAGTATTATTTCTAATCATTGCAATTAGACTCGTCACTTCCGTTTCCGGAACCAGTCAAAACGATGGTGTTTTGATTTTAAACGTTTTCCTGCAGTACTGGACTGGTCGATTTTATGTAATGGAAGAAGATGAGTGAAAAGAGGATCTCCTCCTCCTCCTCGCTCCGTCTCTCCTCCAGTCCACACACACTCTCAGCTCAGGCTCCCCACCGCCACCAGTTCAAATGCTTCTGGCAAATATCTTCTCCTGTCCTCAGTCTGGAAAAACTCCTTCTGCAAAAGTGCTGAAGTGGTATTGGAAAGCGACGGATCGCTCACCAGGGCGGACGCGGGGCCAGCGGGAGTTGGACTGCAATGGAGCCTGGCTTGATGAGCAACATTCCTCATTTAATTCCCCACCCCCATTCTTCCTCCCTCTAAGTATTCCTGGCCTCCCCAATCACCTAACAATAACAACAACAACAACAACAATAATCATCATCTGTTTGTCTGAAGAACTTCTTTTCCAGGGAGGGAGCTGCAACTAGTCGTGAAAGGAGGAGCCCAGGCAAGGCAGAGGGCAGACATGGACTCAGAGGAGTGAGGCTTGAAGCCTTGAAGTTGAGGAGGAACAGAGAAGCAACCGATGTGGTATATAGTGGTGAGAGCCTTAAGCTGGGACTCGGGAGATCCGGGTTCTAGTCCCCACTCAGCCATGAAGCTCACTGGGTGACTTTGGCGCAGTCACTGACTCTCAGCCTAACCTACCTCACAGGGTTGTTGTGAGGATACAATGAAGAGGAGGAGGAGCATTATGTAAGCTGCCGTGGGTTCCTTGCAGGAAAAAAGGCGGGGTTAAATATAATAAATAAATAAATAAATAGCCTTCCAGTGAAACCACCTGGTGCTGGGCAGCCTGGATCTCTAGCCTAGCCAGCCGCAGGCAACAGGTCGTCCAGCCTGGGATCCATCCCTGAAGCGCAAGCGCCTGCAGGCTGTGCCTGCCCAGCACTGTTGGTGATCCTCGACACCCCCACCCCATCCATCTCCATGCTCCCGAGTGTCCCAGCTGGGTCCAGTCGACCCAAGAGAGCACCCATGGGTGCTCAGAAGGAAGACCTGTCTATCCTAGGGATGGGGAACATGTGGCCCGCCAGATGTTGTTGGATTGCAGCTGATTGCAGCTGCTCTCACCTCTCCCCATGGGAGTTGCGGTCCGGTCCATCAATATCTAGAGGGCCAACAGAGGTGTCCTGGTACATTTTGAAGGGCAGGCACTCATCAGGACAGTCGCCATAGCCAGGTCCCCAAGCAGTGTCCCAAAATGCAGGCAGTCCGGTAGGTCCGTCCATATCAACAAACCAATCCTAGGGGTTTTCCTCTGCTAGGAGCGGGTCTTTTGTACACCTCATGGGTCTTAACTGCCCATTCAAGAGCAAGCCACACCAAAATACTTTGCACTACAACAGGGAACAATAGATTAATGCTGGGGAAATTCATCATCATCTTCATCATCTCAGAGGGAGCAGGAAAGTCTGAGGGGGGGAGGGGTAGCAGATGGTGTCAGCAGCATCCCTACTAATGAAGAAGTGCCCTGTGAGCCTTGGCTCCACAGCACCACTGAAGGTCACACGACCTACAATGACCAGCTGCAAGCCGTCAGACAAGGGTCTTTTCCCAACCCTCCCTGGAGATGCCAGACCAGGACTGAACCAGGGTCCTTCTGCACACAAAGCAGGGGGCTCTAACTCTGAACTACAGTCCTTCTGTGTAAGGCTGCCATCCTGTCCTGGGAGTAAGCCCCATTGAAATTAGTGGGCTTCACTTCCAAGTAAATAAATATGTGTAAGATTACATTGCACAAACTGGGCCAGTTTCTAGCTGGTGATGGTGGTGGTGGTGAGATGGCCCCTTGCAGTGATCCCGAGGGAACAGGTGGCACTGCTGAGCAGAGGTGGATCGTGGGCCAGGAGCCAAGACCCTCCTGATTGGGAAGGCTTCACAGAGAGGAACCCGGGACTGGATCAGCAGCGGTGCACTGGGAGCCATGCCCCTTGAATGGCCATTCTTTGGGTTCGGATGAATCCACTTGTCCTATCTACCAGCTCTGAAGTTCTCAAGCAGGATTCAGGATTCGGAGCCACTAGGTTTCAAACAAACTATAAGAAGTTTGTTTGAAGAAGGCCTTTTCTGTTGTGGCACCCAGTTGTCAAATGACCTTCCCAGAGAGGCTCACCTCACAGTGTGCTCTTTTTGGCACCAGGTGAAGACCTTCCAGTTTCCCCAGGCATTTTAGTCTTTCAGTTTCTGCTGTTTTAAATCTGTTCCTGTTGCTTTAAATCTGTTCCTGTATTTTGAATCTTTGTATTGCTGCTATTTATTTTTGTTTTTATTTTATACTGTTGTTTTAAACTTTAAAACTTTTATATTGTATCTTATCATGTTGTATTTTATGGTTTTAATTGTTGTTAACTGCCCAGAGTGCTTCCGCTGTTAGTCAGTAAAGAAATGCAATAAAAATAATAATTAAATTACCTAGGGAGGCGGTGGGGTCTCCCACTCTGGAGGCATTCAAGGTGCGGCTGGACAGCCATCTGTCAGGGATGCTTTGACCTGGATTCCTGCATTGAGCAGGGGGTTGGACTCGATGGCCTTAAGCCTCCAGGAAGTTGCAACCCTTGACCCGGAACTCAGCTGTGTTGAGTTTCGGGAAGTCACCAGATGTGCTCTGGGACACTTCTGATCATCCTGGGAGTCCACAGTCCTGATACTGAAAATCATGTTCTGCGGCTGCAACCTAGTGATGATCCAATCAATCAATCAATCAATTGACATGCAGATATGTGAATAATGTTTCTGTTGATCCTTTCCTAACCAGTTACATAGATACTCATTGGGCTGGATCCAGATTTAGTCATACAGTACATTAGAGTAGTCCTGTTGAACTCTATGGGACTTAATTTAGTCACAACTAACTTCATTGATTTCAATGGTTCTACTCTAAGTTTGACTATACGTATCTGGATCCAACCCATTATCCTATCTATCCTATGAATATCCTTCCTTTCTTCCTTTTCCTCCTCCTCTTCTTCTCCCTCCCTCCCTGCCTGCCTGCCTTGCACGTTCATGTGCAGAGAAACGAAACAAAGGAATTAAGCAGAGGTCATTCCACAGGAACTCTCCAGCCAAATCAGGCTCGGCAAAATATTTATATGTAAATAAGTGTTCCAGTAAAAAAGAAAGAAAAAACCGCTGCACCTGCCTTCCTGGGGTGACTGCCCTTCGGGGTGCCCTTTCCGGCAGGATCCTGTAAATTATAAACTGCATCTCCCACCTATTTCAATTATCCTATCTTCTCTTGCCTGTAGTGCGAGTGTTTTTTGGGGGTAGTTGGGGAGGTTTGGATTAATGGGAGGATTTTGGAGCGGTGTTCTCCAAAACACCGATTGACAGATTAGCGATTAAAACTAAGACTGGGTGGGAAAGTTCTCATCCAAGAAGGCCAAGAGACCAGGCAGAGAACAGGAGCGCTGCATGCAGGATCTAGAGTTGCAAAGGGGCCTCTGAATGACCGTACCATCAAGCGAGGGCGTGCATATGGCGTCCTACAGGAGAGAATGTTCACATCCTCTCAAATGCAGAGCTAATTACAGATAGGGTTACTTCAGCTCGCGTGTCGTCAAGCCTCGAGCAATCAAGTAATCCGAACCGTAATGATGGGGGCACGGCACGCACGCACGTGTGAAGCAGCTCTTACAGCACAACGCCTGCCTTACTCAGAAGCAAGTCCCATTGAATTCAATAGACCTTACTCCCAGGTAAGTGTGCATAGGATTGCAGCCTTAGGGTGCAGTCCTATGCATATTGAGATAGGAAAAAAAGTCCCACAAGTCCCAGCATCCCCCAGCCATTTATTTATTTATTTATTATATTTATACCCCGCCTTTTTTCCTGCAAGGAATCCCAAGGCGGCTTACATAATCCTCCTCTCCATTTTATCCTCACAACAACCCTGTGCGGTAGGTTAGGCTGAGAGTCAGTGACTGGCCCAAAGTCAATGCAGGACCCTTTTCTGACCAAAATAGGATTGCACCCTTATTGTCCAAAAGCTGCCCGTTCTGTAGCTGAAGCAGCCCTAACCGATGCATCCTCAGCAGACCTCCACGGAAGGGAGCCCCACGTGCTCCCTCGCCGCTTCTTCCATGAACGGTCTTCTCTGGGTAGTGAGGAAGTTCCAGCCCGGTCCCATGCCGAGCTTACACGGGAGAAAGTCCTGCGGCTTTCATGCTACTTCGTCCCAAGCAAGTGCGGCGTCTAAGGGCGCAATCTATGCGTGCTTAGACAGAAAAAAAAAAGTCCTACAACTCCCAGCATTCCCCAGGCAACCATGCTGGCTGGGGAATGCTGGGAATTGTAGGACTTTTTTTCCTGTCTAAACATGGTAGCATTGCGCCCTAACTCTTCTCTCCTATACAGCCACAACTCCTTGCTTCTTGTTCCAGCTCCTGTAGGCATTTCTTTCCCCTCTTCTTTAACGCGATATAGTATATGACAGATAGTATATTTGGGCAGAGACCGCCGGGGGGAAGCCTCTTGGCAGCCCAAATGAAATGAACTGCCCGCTCTGAATTCAGATTCAAATTCAACCCGACGTGGACTTAATTTGGCTCGAATGGGAGTGACTTTACCGTTTACTGTCCTCCCTCCACTGGAGAGTGGAGCTGCGGCGAGTTTCGCATTTTTTTAAAAAAATTTTTTTGCGGATAGTGCAAAAGCCATGCGCAGCGAACGGATCCGGCAGAACTTTAAAACGCGGGCTCTGGAGCGCCGGGAGAAGCCGCCGCGCTCGCAAAGAAGTTGGGAATGTTACAAATATATTTAAAGAGCCGTTCAGCGGTTACATAGTCATTCCGTCCTTTTGTTTATACTGGGATATTGCATTACCCTCTAATTGCCATCTGCACCTTCCACTCTCCAAACAGGGAAGACAAATATTGGATCTAGACAAAGTTGTACCGCTGCTCGGTTCAGCGGCTGCGGTGGTCGAAGAAAACCCATTCCGCGTGTTTTTGCTGCCACCTACTGGTCAAACAGTACGGAGTCCCATTTCTGCGTCCCCCTGAACACTCCCCGATAGAGGTGCCTCCTCCGAAGAACGTGGTGGTGGTGGTGGGGGGGGGGGTTTGTGGCGATTAGCCTAAGGAAAAGGCAAAGAGACAAACGTGCCAGAGCCTCTTTAAGACGAGAGGGCTGCAGCCCTATAGACACTTTCCTGAGAGTAACTCCTATTGAACTCAATGGGACTCGCTTCTGAGTAGATGTGCGCAGGTTTGCTCTGTAACTGATTTATGGAGTTACCTTTCATAGGGAAAATACTTCTTTGTCAGATGCATAATGTGGGACTGGAATTTTTTTTTGGTAGGGTTAGGCATCACTGGAAAGCAAGCATGCACGCAGTATGAGGAACCAAGTTATCTGGTTCTAGTACCCTGGTAGCAGGAGTACAGAAGATGTGAGTCAGGGGAGGTGCTAGGTACTGAAAAAATCTGGGGCTCAGGACCACAGGACAAAAAAAATAAATCAGAAATTTGCATATGCTAATTTACATATGCTCTAAAGCAGTGTTCTCCAACCTTGGGTCCCCAGATGTTCATCTGGGGACCCAAGGTTGGAGAACACTGCGAGTCTAAAGCCTCTCTCTCTCTCTCTCTCTCTCTCTCTCTCTCTCTCTCTCTCTGTGTGTCTTTAAAGGATTCTGTCTCCTAAGGACACCCCTATTCTAAAAAGGGATGTATGGACAGGGGAGAGGAGGGCACTTGATTTCAGAAACCTCAGGCAGAAAGATTCAGCAGGCAGGGCAACAGGAGGTGAAACACATCTGGGCAAAAAGCCAGCTGATCCAGAGGGATCAGATGCAACAGTGGACAGCAGGGTGGTGGGGCAGATGGCCTCCCAGAGATTTGGGGCTGCAAATGAAAGCATCAGGGCTCCAGCCCCAGTGGGCTGCCCTGAACACCGCCTCTGATCTGAGTACAAACACATTGCAAATCCAATAGGATATACCAGGGGTCCCCAACCTGTCTGGGTTGGTGGGCAAGTTCTCATCTCTTGGTTCTGTGATGACTGGCTGGCGGCTGAACTGAATATGTGGGAAAGGGTTGCAGAATGCTGATCTGTTGTGTGGGACTGTTTCAAAGATTAATGAGATAATGTGCGTTCTGAACACCCAAAAAGGGCTTTATAAATGCCAAGCACCTACCACCACCACCCCTTATTTTGAGCTATGGAAGTTCTATCTCTGGCGTTAAATCTGTGACAGACCATTCACACATGCAATTCCTCCCTGAATGTTTCACTCCTCAGGTGATGAAGATGCATACATGTATAAGCCAGCTCATACGTCAGTGCTACACAGGAACATAGGAAGCTATTTTATACTGAGCCAGACCATCGGTCCATCTAGCCCAGGCAGGATTTTTTTTCCAGCCCTACCTGGAGATGCTGGGATCGAACCGGGGACCTTCTGCATGCAAAGCAGGGGCGCTGCCACTGAGCCACAGCCCTTCCAGTGCTGAAGAGAGAAACTCAAGAGATGCAGATTATTCCTCCAGGGTTCCTTGCTGACACATTTGGACACGATCTAAGATGTGGGTGCGACGCAGGAGCCCGGCCGCGCCAATGCAACAGTGGCAATCAGGCTGTTTGTCCTGTATACAAAGCAATACAGCAGCTTTGCCCCCAGCCCGGTCTCCTCCAGACATTAGGTATGCCAACTCCCAGCATTCCTGACCATTGGCCATGCTGGTTGCGGCTGATGGGAGCTGATGTCCAAAACACCTGGAGGGCACCAGGTTGGGGGAGGCTGCTGTATGGAGTAAGTAAGCATCAATGGATGGCATCTTTTTTTTAAACATAGCACTGGACACGTTGACTTGCCTTGCTAACATTTGAATCCAGACGTCTCCTGGCTCCAGCCAAGCCCGAGTTTAACACAGGCGTATTTCGTATCGAAGGGCATTTTCGAACCTCTCTGCCTGGCAAATCGATGGGGATTTATTTTGGTGCTTTATACACGCTACGTTAGGAGCATGATATGTGGGAGCCTGCTGGGACACATGACCAGTCTGAGTGCATCCTGATTGAGGCGTGTTGGTTGCACTTGCCCAATGCACTAATCCATTTCCCAGCCACTACAGAGATACGCTAGAGGGGATCCCCCCCTCCCAGCCCCACCCCATGTGCTTTTCACTTACACTCTCTTGTCTTGCAGGCTAAATAAAGAGCCAGTCGGCTCTACAGTAGCAACAGATAAATGCCTCTCCCTTTCTTACAAATCTTTATGGGGGCGGGTGGGTGGAATGAGCCTTTGAAATGGAAGTTTGGGTTCCAGTAGGGATGATTCAGAAGGCTGCTGTCTCCAAGAAGACCCTCACCCCAGCAGAGCAGCAGAGGGGCTGACGTAGCCAGAGATAGCTTGTCGTCGGCTCCTGCAGGAGCCAGGTGAGAACGCTCTATTACCATCTCACATCTGGCTGAGGCAGAAGGGCGCGACTGTCAGGGGAGTTCAGAGTCAGCTCTTTGTTAGCACAGAGATGAATCAAATATAAAGATGTTGACAGGGATGGCTGAATTGTGGCATCTGCAAAGGCTCAGGAGGGAAAGCTTCCACTTTTAAAGTCCCCCACTCCCTCCCTCCCTGACTATGAGCAGGGCTACCCATTGCATCAGGGCTGCAGAGTCTCTTTGAGCGGAAGTGCTGAATTCCAATTTGTAGAAGCTCTGGGGTGTGTGTGTGTGTGTCACCTTCTAGTGGTGGGCGGGGACAAAGGCAAAAGGGGTCGGGGCCGAAACATCAAAAATACCCACCCACCCCAATCAGCATATTTTAGCTTAACGCTCCTATTGCCTGTAACTAAGCCTGAGGAAACAGATTTCAGCCTTTTAGAATGGGGGTGGGGAAACGTGGCACAAAAGCTGGGAAACCACCACATGATTGGAGGTTGGGGGAAAGGGGTTGGGGCTGGGGAAAAGGGGGCATTGCCCTCTGGGGAACCCCAGATGGGCCATTTTTGGCCCCCAAGTCTGATGTTCTGCACCCCTGTATTACACCTACCTATGAGGAAGTTGCTGAAGTTGGCCTCTGCACCGTGAGGTCCCTCATCCTCTGCTGGAAAAGTAGAATCATAGAATACGTAGAGTTGGAAGGGGCCTACAAGGCCATCGAGTCCAACCCCCTGCTCAGTGCAGGAATCCAGGTCAAAGCATCCCTGACAGATGGCCATCCAGCTTCACCTTGAATGCCTCCAGATGTGGGAGAGCCCACTGCCTCCCTAGGTAGTTGGTTCCATTGTCTTATTGCTCTAACAGTCAGGAAGTTTTTCCTGAAGTCCAGGCGAAAATCTGGCTTCCTGTAACTTGAGCCCCACTGATTCTGTGTCCTGAAATCTGGGATGATCGAGAAGAGATCCTGGCCCTCCTCTGTGTGACAACCTTTCAAGTACTTGAGGTAGCTCAGTGTCACCATCTGGCAGGCAGTCACGAGGGGTGGGGGACCCCACACTCACAAGCTTAAGTCCAGCCTCCCCCAACCTTGTGTTCTCCAGATGTGTTGGCCTGCAACGCCCCTCATTCCTTTAAGGCTGCAATCCTATACAGTACACAGGTACCTTGGACAGGGGAGGCTGTGGTGGTGATTCCTGTCCTGCATCAGTGGGGCTCCTCCTGATGATGATGATGATGATGATGATGATGATGATGATGATGTTTGAGCTTTATAGGAGCTATTCATGGTGCTGTTCTCCACCCCCCCCCCAAATAGGTTCACCAGCATGGAGTGCTGTGGATAGCTCCTATAAAGCTCAAACAAAAAGATGCAATGGATCAGGAGCCCCAAATGACATGGGAGTCACCAGCCTCCACTGACCTTGGAGTAATCCCCATTAAGCTCAACGGGCCTTACTTCTGAGTAGACATGCATAGGATTGCACTGCAAGTCTCTCTTCTTTAACCAAGGCTTGCCTGACCCATCACAACCTCATCTGTCCTGATCCTCCATTGACAACCCATTGTCTCTTTGGGTACTGCTCAACCACTCAGTGATGGTTGGCTAGAAATCCTAAACACACAGGACTAAGGCACTAGGCCTGTGTGCTGCTAACCTTGGGTTGCATAACATGGCATGCAGTGCCTGTTTGTACACATGTATGCTTGATGCCTGTTATTCTACCTCTCCCCTTCTCAAAATGGTGAAAGGACAGTGCAGATTAAGACCACAAGTGTTTGAATGTATGCATGCATGCCATGTGTTGCATGTTAAATGTGTAGTGGGGATGCATCTGCAGGCCAATAACCTACCACATATCCAAGATTTCCAGTGGGCAATTGTGAAAGTGGCATGTATCATATTTCTGTTAGAGAGTGTAAACCCTGGGTGAGAGACGGCATCTTTTCTAGGACAGTTTCTGCTGATTTCACATTTTCTTTCTCTTTTCAGAAGATCCTCAGTATTTCCAAATAGTCACATGCATAAGTTCCAGTAGGGATAGATGAATCTGTTGGGTTGGATTCCACTCAGTTTCTCATTTTTCCAACATTAAGTTAGCCCTGTCTTGTTTCCACACAAGTTTGTGATTTTTTTAAAAAAAAGGTTTGCACAAAGATTTGTACATATTTTCATGCACATTCCAACTAATATACATATTTTTGCACACGTCCTAATAAAAACATTGTTTACTGTCATTTCCTCCAATGTAAAGAATTTGTTTGCACAGTTTTCCCTAATAGATGCATTTTTGTGCACACTTTTTGATTTGCAAACTGCAGCACAAAATCCAGAAAAGTGCAAACATTGCTATACAAATGCATTCCAGTTCATGTGTAGCTTCAGACAGTGCGAATTTGGTAAATTCATATTAAAATGTGAATCAAATGAATTCCTCACCTATCCCTAATTTCAGGCAATGCAGCTCCTTTCTGTTGATATTTCAAAGCCTGTGCCACTTAGGGAAGACCCCATAAGGAAGCAGTAAAAAGAAGACACCATTTCATATATAGGATGAAATTGTACCCATCTCAAACTAGAGGCTTCTGACAAGAGAGATGGGTTCTGAATGGGTGCCAGTCCTCATCATGTTTCCATATACCAGCCTTCCTCAACCTGGTGCCCTCCAGATGTTCTGGATGACAACTCCCAGAATTCCTGATCACTGACAATGCTGGTTAGAACTCGGAGTCATCCCATGAAGCTGACTGGTGGGAGATTCAGGACAGATAAGGGGAAGGAATTCTTCACAAACCACATAGTTAAACTATGGACTTCACTTCCACAAGATGCAGTGGTGGCCACCTCTTAGGATGGCTTTAAAAGGGGACTGGACAAATTCATGGAGGATAAGGCTATCAATGGCTACTAGTCCTGATGGCTATATGATACTTCTAGTATCCGAGGCGGTATGCCTATGTACACCAGTTGCTGGCTGGGGAAAATGAGAGGGAGGGTGCCGTTGCACTCATGTACTACTTGTGGGTTTCCTATGGGCAGCTGGTTGGCCACTGTGTGAACAGAATGCTGGACTAGATGGATCCAGCATTCTGTTCATATATATAGGAAATGTTTCATGCTTCCCTCCCCCTTTGAAAGATGCAAATCAAACATTATTCTGGCTTTTCTGGCCTCCTGGTTGGTGCTAATCTATTTGTACAGAGTCAAAATAGCAGGCAAGGCATCATTTATCTCAGCAATGGAACATGGGAGCCATGCAAAAGCCAGATTGCTTTGAGCAATCTGGATGATGACGGATTCCTTTTTTTGTTGTTGTTTAAGGTTCCAAACACTCCTGTTTCAGCATAAGAACCCCATAAATATTTAGCATGGAAGTTGTTGTTTTTATATGGCCTATTCATACTTATCTCACTGCTTCCCCTCTATTGAGCTTGGAAATTCAACATTTCTTTTTGCTGCAGTATTTTCAGTGTTTATGCAAAACCTCCCCTCTCCTCACACCCACACTCAGCATTGGTTTCTCATCTCCCTGAGTGAATCAGTCACCCAATTTCCATTTTCATACTTTCCCCAAATTCTAAAATAAAGCTTAGCTAAGGATAGAGATGGGGGGGGGGCGGAATCCAGCCGAGGCTAGGCTAGTGCCAAGAATTATTCCCAGTCTTTTTAAATGCTCGTTAAAGGCTTTTGCTGTATCTCACTTCAATAAACATCATGCTCCAGTTACTACTTCAAACCATAGGGGCATTATCCTGTGCAGCACTTATCAATATTTTAGCATGTGAAAGTCAAATGATGTTGAAACATTGAACTATATTTCCATCTGTGCAAGCTAAAATGGTACAAATGCATCTCATGTAATGGAATCCCGCATCCCTAGCTGCTTTCTCACAAGTGATACCCGATTCCTTGCAATTTAATGCAGCTGTCTTCATTGACTCCAAGAGGGACCTGGGGAAGATATGACTTTTTAAACTATATATATGTGTGTGTGTGTGTGTGTGTGTGTGTGTAAAATATTTAAACAGCTTTAATGCGAATGAACAAGGAGGGAAAGTATACTTATAGTCACCTGGCATAATGTTAGTTTTGGGGGGACTCATTTCTGGAATGGTTTGACCTAGCACCTGACCGGTGTTTATTATACATCTGGAGGCTAGTACATGCTTTAAAAGGGACTGGTTAAAAAAAGTGAAGTCATTAGAAGACTGCATCCAGTAGGGGGCAGCGCAGAAACACATTGCAATAATACCTTTTTGACCTTGATGGCTCGAAGACCCTCATACAGCTTAGAGCAGCCTTCCTCCACAGGGTGCCTTCCGGTTGTGTTGGACCAATGGATGACAACTCCCATCATCCCCAGCCAAAGGCCATGCTGTCTGGGGATTATGGGAGTCGCAGTCCAACATATCTGGAGGGCGCCAGGTTGGACACTGGCTTCAAGCAAGGGCAATGTGTTGGCTCACAAGTCAGATCCAGGTGAGATTTGGGCTCCCTGGGATTTTTTTTCCCTAGCCCCATCAAAATGTAATCGAGGTATATTCAGTTTTAATATATATTGACATACATATCACCTGACCATTAAATCACCATTGCTTAGCAGCTCACCTGAGCCACTTCTGCTGTACCTGGCTCCTCTCCCTCTGCCCCTGAACAGCAAAAGGACCTGTACTGGGGCGGGGGGAGCAAGGAGCATGCAGCCAGGCCCTGACCACCCAATTGCCAGCATTTGGGGGTGAGGGGAATGCAATGAAGACGATTATATTTAGCTTCCCTTTTGCACTTTCCAAGCGTTCAGAGCAATTCACACGCATTTATCTTCCTGTAATTCTTCTTACAAGGATTCTATAAGGCTGGTCTATATTAGGATCCCTATATTTTATTTATTTAATTTACGCAAAAATGTACGTATACCCCACTTTTCCCCTCCAAAAGGGAGTCACTCCGAGCAGCTTACAAAATGTCAAAGAAAACCAAACCCAGAGGTAAAAATAAGAATGGTCCATCATTAATATGCAATTGATGAAATAAAAGCAGCATCAAGACAAAAACAACAACAAAACACCAAGAGCCAAAATGAACAATCAGTCAGTCAAGTTATGAACAATCAGTCAGTCAAGAACAGAAGGAAGCGCTTGTTTAGAAAGAAATTTCTTTGGACGCTGGTGGAACAGAGACAGAGAGGAAGATGATGGGCAGCACAATCCAACATGGCTGCCCAGGGATTACAGGCCTTCTATGGAGGGCAGGAGGAGCGTGGAGGCAAGGATTGCCTCTGTGTTTCCCTCACCCTCCAGAACACTTAGACCACTGTTTTCGGCCAACTAAGTGTTTTACACTGGCTCACAAGGGGAGGAGCTGGGGGCACCACCAGGTGTGGCTCACGCTGGCTCAGCTTGTCTGAGTGTGGAAAGCTAAGCAGGGTCAGGCCTGGTTATGACTTGGATGGGAGACCCCCTCCTCTAGTTTCCTGCATTGAGCAGTGGCTTGGACTCGATGGCCTTGTAGGCCCCTTCCAGCTCTAGGATCCTATGATTCCTTGTCGGATGGTGGTGCCTCGCTCCTCCCCTCCCCGTCCTGCCCCCAGTGCTGTCACTGAAGGCAGTCTTCTGTCATCAAAGCCGCAGCTGATGCAGAAAGAACCGCACTGGCTGTGAGGGTGGAGGCAGGGCGGTCCACAGTTGGAGTCCCAGGTCCGACCTTGGAGCACTTTTCCGAGGTCAGAGCTGGGACTTTGACTTTTCCTGGGTCCTTCTAGACAGTGTCGAGTGGCCATAGGACTGCACCCCTAAGCTCTAATCAATCAATCAATCAATCAATCAATTACATTTCTATACTGCCCAATAGCCAAAGCTCTCTGGGAGGTTGGCCTCTTGGGCAGGGAGTTCAACATTCAGGGCACTGCCACAGAGAAAGCCCTCTTCCATGGCCAGGGGTGTAGTGGAACCAGGGCTTGCAGGGATGCAGAACCAGCACTTTCTGACTGGCAGGGATGCTGATGTCATCTGCCACCTCACTCAGATTTTCAGGTTCCCTCTGAATTTAGCTGCAATCCTCACAGTAGCTGGGGAGAAATGAATGATCTAACAACAATATATTGTTTCCTGTTGTAATACAAACTGTTTTGGGGCGGCCTGATGTTGAATGGGCAATTAAGACCCATCAGCTTTACAAAAGACTTGCTCCTGGTGGAGATGAGAACTGCTAGGACTGGTTTGTTGATGGAACAGACACAGCTGCCTGCATTTTTGGCCTCTCTTGGGGTTGTGGCGATAGCATCTGCACTTCAAAATGTATCACTACACCACTGGGCATGGCACATGCAAGAGGGGGTGCTCTTAAAGCAGTGCTTCTCAAATAGTGGGGCGGGCCCCCCAGGGGGGGCGCGAGGCTCCGTAAAGGGGGGCTCGTTTGACCTCAGTTAAAAGTTTTTTTTAATATTGTGTTCCTTTAAATCCTGTGCTCCTTTAAATCTTTTCTGCTACAGTTAATAAAGCTATTCTTTGTTGTAAATTGATCCACATTTCTTTCTTTTTTAATTCTCTTATACGTTAATAAGGATGCAGTGTTATGCAGAGGTGTACTTATAACAATTTTATAGACAAATGATACTATTTACAGTCGCGCGGGGCGCAAGGAAGAGCAAATTCACATGGGAGATGGGGGAGGCCAAAGCAAAGAGAGAATGGCGTTCCTAAGGCTACATACAGCAAAAGTGAGACTTGAATTAGGAATTTTCTGATTCACAGCTCAGGTTTTTTTTATAGTTACTATACCACACCAATGAGATGAAATGAAGTGGGAACAGCTACAGTGACCTCTAATGCTCTCCACCCCCACACAATCGCTCACAATAGAGTTCACAAAATAACACCCAACTTGAATTGGAATACAGTATTTTTCCATGTATAAGACTATACTTTTTCCTAAAATTGTTAGACTAAAAATTGAGGGTCGTCTTATACACGGAAGTAAGCCAAGGAGAGAACCGCGCAGTTGCGAAACTGCCCAGTGGGGGGCGTCTTATACATGGGGGCGCCTTATTGACGGAAAAATACGGTACACATATCTATGACTGAATAGCTGAAACACTTTATTACTCTTTTGTTAAAATGTCATGTCTCAGGTTAAGGCATGGTCATATCTGTCAATTTTGTTTCTCTCAGTTTTTCAGTTTTCCAACCTTAAATTTGGTTCATCCTGTTTCCACATCAAGATTCATCATCATCATCATCATCATCATCATCATCATCATCATCATCATCATCTTAAAGAACTGGCATTGCCCAATCAGAAGCAACCCTTGATAGATTCCCCCCCCCTCATAGTACCAGAGCTCAACAGACTAGTTAAAGAATTTAAAATGGTCAGTGGGATACAACAAGACAAGACAACAAGAAGAAAATGCCATGAATTTACAGGGTCCAAACATTACACAGGGAGGGTTATATCCAGGGATGTCATTCCACCAGCCCCCCCCCATGTGCCCACCAAATCTGCTCTGGAGGTTTGGGAGGCCCCCTGGAGCAGATCTGAGACCTCTGTGTATGTGGGTGTGGGACATGGAGAAGAGGAAAGGGAAGTTCCATTGTGCAAGAGGCACCCCGTTGCGTGAGTGGACTTCTGCTTGTGCAAGGGTTGGATCCAACCCAGTGTGTTCACCAGTGTTTCAGAAATGAAGGGCATCATTCTAGAAAGGAGACCCCTTTCATGACAGGCCACCTGAGATGGGTAATGGTGTGAAAAAGGCAGTAATGCCAGGAACCATCCAAGATGACATTTTTAACAGGGACTTCATGACGAAAGAATCATCAGAGCACAGTAGCCAGTCTGGTTCCTAATGGGAGTGGGGGTGGAGAAAGCCTCCTTGAAGCTATTTAAAGACTCTTTCAAATGCATCAAGAGCAAGGTCAAGAACAAAATTGTTGAGCTTTGAGAAGAGAGAACTCTTCTGCCTAGATTCTTCATTGTAATGAAGTCAGCCACATATTGACCTCAAAGAGGCACTTGGAAAATATGAGTTCTCAGCACTGCTAAGATCCCTCTTCACTCCAGATGGAATTGGAAACATGCTACTTACATCAGACAAGTCAAAAGCCATGCATCCCTGGAAGAACTGGTGAAAACTATCCACCAATGAGCAGACGTCCAATATGGCCTGCACATTCTCAGAAAAGGGTCATATTATTGGATGGAACAGGACTTGTAAATACATGAAAACCGATCACATGAAAACATGCAAGGACTTGGCTGAAAACTTTGTATCTAATGATTATCATGAACTGAGACTTATATTTGGTAGGTATGTGCAAAGCTCTCTGAAAGAGAAGATGAAGAATAAGCGCACAGGTGGTGGTGAGGTACAGAACCATATGGCTGGAAGCACAATGATCAAGAACATCATAACTAGTCACATTGTAATATATAGCCATATAGCCTTTGATAACCTTATTCTCCATTCTTCATGCCATCAATGCCAGTAAAGTTTCCCCTTTGAGAGAGTTGGACACACATTCATGGGACAGTGGGGTCCTCTTGTTGTTGGTTATAGCATAAATAAAATAACTGATATAATCCCCCCCCCCCGTGCTCCCTCGTGCTATGCTAAGTGTGTTGCCCACGTACTTAGCGCAACACCAAGGTGCACACCAAGGCGCAGCCTTGGCCAAGCCTTCTTTTATGCAGCAGAGGATAGTGTGGAGCAGCCCAATCAGGCTTGTTTGGTAGGGGGAGGGAGCAGAGGGCCAAACCCCAAGAAGAGCACAAACGTCTTCTCTAGCCCAGCAGCTGTTGGTTATAGCACTTAGTTAAATATAGTTAGCACTTGGTTAAATATAGAAAAGGCCTCCTCAAAGCATGCTACCCCAATTGGGCTGCCCCAATTGGGCTGAGGGCTGGTGGTGAGAGTGTTGGACTGGGACTCGGGAGTTCCGGGTTCTAGTCCCCGCTCGGCCATGAAGCTCACTGGGTGACTTTGGGCCAGTCACTGACTCTCAGCCTAACCTACCTCACAGGGTTGTTGTGAGGATCAAATGGAGAGGAGGAGGAGGATTATGTAAGCCGCCTTGGGTTCCCTGAAGGAAAAAAGGTGCGGTATAAATAAATAAATAAATAAATAAATAGGGCCCTAGGTGAGGGAAGTGCCAAGACCCTTCTTGGCTTTCCTGTGTTCATCAGGGCTGATACAACTGGCAATTCTTTCTGGCATTGGCAAAGAGATGCCCATCAAAACATTTCTGACCTCTGAGCCAAATTTGAAGGAAGATGGAGAGGAAAAAAAGCAACTCTATTGCTCCTCCTGCCCTGCTGGCAAGAGGCTGGCAGGACACAGGATGGATGGAGGCCTCTGTCATTTGGTTGTCTAGGCCAGTGGTCCCCAACCTTTTTGGGACCAGGGACCGGGTTCCAGTGGAATAAATTTTTCCACGGACTGGGGTGTGTGTGTCGCCCACCGCTCACCTCCTGCTGTGCGGCCCGGGCGGCAGCACCAGAGAACCAGGAAGTGACGCGATGGGTCTCCCGTCGCGTCTCTTCTGGCTTTACGAAAATGCTCGTCGGGGAGGCGAGCAGAAGAACGAGTGGCAGGGGGTGCTTGCTGGAGCTCATGAGCACCCCGAGAACCAGATGGGGTGCTCGCTGCGCATCCCAGCGGCACAGCGGCCGGGCACGGTGGCCAGGCAGCGCGGCCAGGCGTGGCAGCTGGGCATGGTGGCTGGGCGGTGCGGTAGCCACCTGCTGGGAAGTGCCGCGAGCACCCCACCTGGCTCTCGGGGTGCTCGCGAGCTCTGGCGAGCGCCCCCCCGCAACTCGCCTCCCCAACAAGCATTTTCGTAAAACCGGGCGGAGCGGTGGCCGGGCGCCGCGCGGCCCAGTTCTTAACAGGCCACAGACCGGTACCAGTCCGCGGCCTGGGGGTTGGGGACCCCTGGTCTAGGCCATAGGGTTGCTCTCTAACAGTGCAATCCTATGTGTGTCTACTCAGAAGTAAATACCATTGAGTTCAATCTCCCACACTGGAGGCATTCAAGGTGCAGCTGGACAGCCATCTGTCAGGGATGCTTTGACTTGTATTCCTGCATTGAGCAGGGGGTTGGACTCGATGGCCTTATAGACCCCTTCCAACTCTACTTCTATGCTTCTATGACTCTATGTATACATACATATATATAATTTGCCAGATCCATTTAGCCTCTCCAGAATGATGTACAAAATAGCAACAAATCAATATTTTAATTTTAAGATTTTGTGCTCATGGAATTATACAACAGCTTCCACTGAATGGATTGAGGAGAACTCTACTATTTGAAATGTCCTTCTTATGTAGATATTTATAGAATACATTTCATGTTTCTTAGCAGTGTCAGCAATGATTCAGCAGCATGCCACCATTGCAAAGAAGGTTAAAGCCATTTGGGGTTGCATGACCAGAAGCATTGCTTTGCACTCCATCTGAAGTTAGACTGACACAGTGGCTTTTGTTATGGCAAAGTCACAGTGAACTGACCATTTCCCTGCTCCTTGACACATGGTGAACATTACTTCTATTTATTTATTTTTAGTATGCAGAACAATCATTTAGAACATTGATTCTAAAGGACATATTTAACATTTAAAATAAAGTGAAACAAGGGAAAACAAACAACAGTAGGATAAGAGAAAGGAAGAAACATTAAGAAGTACAGTTTAAATCCCCAAACAAATAAACCACAAAATCACGGCAAATTTGAAGTGTTTGATCCATTCCCCATTACCTGGAGGGTTTTTGGTAGGGCTCTGTTTTTCTTCCCTCTCCCAGAGCTACACATGCATATGGTGGCCACTTACACATCACCAAAAGAGAAAAGGGGAAAAAAAGGGGGACCAAATAGGACACAGATTTATATAAAATGTGCACATGCAAATTTATTTGTATAGGGGCACATTTAAAAACAATGACTATCATTTAAATAGGAATGCAGTGTTTCACCACAGTGGGGAGAACAGTGACCAGGTGACCTGTGTGTCTGCTCAGGCTGCAGTCCAGGTGCTCACTGCAGATGGGCAACTTCAAGGCCCCTCTTCTTCTCCTTGCTTATGGTTCTTCTTTCTCTTCAAACCAGACTTGGTCTGGACAGTACTTCAGTCAGAAGATGCCTTCAGATAAAGGGTGTCCTCCTTTACCTCTGTAGTGGAAATGAGGAAGGCAATGCGGAAGAGCGAGTGTAGCATGTTGGACTGGGACTCGGGAGACCCGGGTTCTAGTCCCCACTCACCCATGAAGCTCACTGGGTGACTTTGGGCCAGTCACTGACTCTCAGCCTAACCTACCTCACAGGGTTGTTGTGAGGATAAGATGGAGAGGAGGTGGAGGATTATGTAAGCCACCATGGGTTTTATTTATTTATTATTTATTTATTTGTTATATTTATAAAATAAATTAATAAATAAATAGTTCTTTCAAGGAATTAGTGGTGCACAACAAATTGCTCCTTCTCATGTCTGGACTTCCAGTTGGGCCTGTTGCTTTTAGTGCTTAAGCAATGCTTCTTCTTCCAGGGGCCAATGATCAGTTCGAGACTCGAGGGGCTAGCTAGTAGATAAGCCTCTGGAGAGATCTCAAGGTTAGCTACTTGGTAGGAGAGTAGCCGGCATAGAGCCATCTCTGCTGGCTTACTGCCGAACATTCTCAAAGTCATGGGACGATGGCCAGAATAGGGGGTGGGGTTAATGTGAGTATAATAGTATATATGAATCCCTGAGACACTTTGTTTTGCCACAGGTTCCTCAAAAGGGATTGGCAAAGGTTCTTTGAAGGATTTTCAGACCATAATAAATACTCCTCCAGGAAGTTAAAGCCAAACATCTTTATTGCAAAGCTGAACATGAAATACAACAATGCTATGCCTTCCTCCAAGTTCCCTGGTGGAAATCCCACCCCTTAGCTACACAGTCACACTATTATTTCGAGCCAACCCGAATGCGAGTTCCAGCAGCTCTCTGCCTGGGTATCAGCTTTCAGCGTTGGGGCTTCAGCAGGGGTCTCTGAACAGCTTCCTCTGCTCCTCTTTGCTCCTTCTGATTCTTCAGCACTCCACCACTCCACCACTATATATATATACACACACACACACACACACACACACACATACACAAGAACAAATCCTGCCAGACTAATCTGATCTCTTTTTTGATCGGGTAACCTCCCTTGTGGACTGTGGGAATGCGGTGGACATAGTATATCTGAACTTCAGCAAAGCTTTCGACAAAGTGCCTCATGATATCCTGATTAGCAAGCTAGCTAAAAGTGGGCTAGATGGAACAACTATCAGGTGGATCCACAATTGGCTACAGAATCTGACTCAAAGAGTACTTATCAATGGTTCCGTCTCAAACTGGGGAGAGGTAATGAGCGGGGTACCACAGGGCTCGGTCCTGGGCCCAGGGCTCTTCAACATTTTTTATTAATGACTTGGATGAGGAGGTACAGGGAATGCTTATCAAATTTGCAGATGACACAAAGTTGGGTGGAACAGCTAATACTCTGGAAGACAGAAACAAAATTCAAAGTGACCTCGATAGGCTGGAGCGCTGGGCCGAAAACAACAGAATGAAATTTAATAGGGTTAAATGCCAAGTGCTGCACCTAGGGAGAGGAAACCAAATGCAGAGTTACAGAATGGGGGACACTTGGCTCAACAATACTACAAGTGAGAAGGATCTTGGAATTGTGGTAGATCACAAACTAAATATGAGCCAGCAATGTGATGTGGCTGCAAAGAAGGCAAATGCTATTTGGGGCTGCATTAATAGAAGTATAGCTTCCAAATTGTGTGAAGTGATAATTCCCCTTTACTCAGCACTGGTTAGGCCTCATCTTGACTACTGCGTCTAGTTCTGGGCACCACACTTTAAGAAGGACATAGACAAACTGGAGAGGGTTCAGAGGAGGGCAACAAGGATGATAAAGGGACTGGAAACAAGGCCCTATGAGGAGAGACTGAAAGAACTGGGCATGTTTAGCCTTCAGAAGAGGAGACTGAGGGGAGATATGGTCGCACTCTTCCAGTACTTGAAGGGTTGTCACACAGAGGAGGGTCAGGATCTCTTCTCGATCATCCCAGTTTGCAGGACACGGAATAATGGGCTCAAGTTACAGGAACCAAGATTCCACCTAAACATCAGGAAAAATTTCCTGACTGTCAGAGCAATAAGACAATGGAATCAACTACCTAGGGAGGTGGTGGGCTCTCCCACTCTGGAGGCATTCAAGGTGCAGCTGGACCGCCATCTGTCAGGGATGCTTTGACCTGGATTCCTGCATTGAGCAGGGGGTTGGACTCGATGGCCTTGTAGGCCCCTTCCAACTCTACTTTTCTATGATTCTATGATTCCACATACACATACACATACACATACACATACACATACACATACCGTATTTTTCCGTCTATAAGATGCCCCCATGTATAAGACGCCCTCCACTGGGCAGTTTTGCAACCACACAGTACTCTCCTCGGCTTACTTCCATGTATAAGACGCAGGGATGTTGAAGAGTCCTGGTCTCGAGTCACGAGTCGAGTCACGAGTCTTTGGACCCGAGTCTCGAGTCCGAGTCCGAGTCCTTGGTCCAAAATGGTGACTCACGAGTCACGAGTCCTGAGTCACTCCCAAAACTGACTCCACGAGTCCCTATTAAAATCAATGGGGTTTCCCCCCAACAAAATAAGGCTACTTCAGATGTGTGGCACTGGCTTAAATAAATTCTAGGCACAAGTGTGCCTTTTTATTTCAAAACTCTGCAACTGATTTTGGCAAGAACAGACCAGGCAGACAAACCCAAAATAACCAGGCAGGCAGAGGAGGCAGGGAACCCCAAAGCAGGCAGGCAGAGGCCTTTGTCTTGGACAATTCAACTGTTGAACTGGTCAAGAAGAGGCAGGCAGAGGAGGCTGGGAACCCCAAACAGGCAGGCAGAGGCAGCCAAACCCAAAATGTCTGACCCTAACCCAAACCCCCCACAACAACACATCAATCAAAATAAATCTCAACACATCGTTGGGGCTGCGCTCCTGGTAGCTGTCCATAGTGGCCGAGCAGCGGCGCACCTCGCTTCCATGCGCTCTTCACCGGTGATCGCGCTCCTTCTGGCACAGCCAGAAGACTCGTCAACAGCCCAGGGATGTTGACGAGTCCTTGGTCTCGAGTCCCGAGTCGAGTCTCGAGTCCCATTAAAAATATTGGGACTCGAGTCCGAGTCGAGTCAGAGGGGGGACTCAGTCCGACTCACGAGTCGAGTCCTCGAGTCCGAGTCCCCATCCCTGATAAGACGACCCTCAATTTTTAGTCCAGCGATTTTAGGAAAAAGTATAGTCTTATACATGGAAAAATACTGTACACACACACACACACACACACACCACTACCAACAACCACACTTCAGTCTGCATTTGCTAGTCTTAAATACCATTCTAGCACCAAGCCTCATGGGCTGCAGATCTCGTGCTTAATTGATAGCACCTGTGCTGTTGTGCAGTGTCATTCTTCTGGCCAGCATGTTACTGGAGATTGCATCAGCCTGGCTAGCAGCCAACTCACATGCTAGCAATTCAAGCAAGGTCATGCCTTGCTATTACAGAGCAAAATACAGCATACAGAGTAGTATCATACAAAGCATAATACAGAGCATTGAGGCAGGACTGTTGTGCAACACTGCACTCGCCATCTTCTGCAACTCCCATTACACACTCCCAGGGTAGGATAGTGACACAGGCCGATCCGGAAAGGTGCTGCATAAGACCAGAGGCTGGCATTGGAGTCACGTCCATTGTCATATATATTTTGATGAGGTCCCTGGCAACTATAGGGACATAAGCATATAATCTTGCTCTGTAGTGTTCTGCTTTCTTCTGCTTCAGTCACTCTGTTATAATTTGCTCCTGCTTAATGAAATATTTAGCCTTCACCTATTAGTGTGTTCATTGTATTCTGAATTCTAAAAAGAACTGTTGCCTCTTGGCAACACAGGCCCTTCGAAGTAGGACACATGGGCCACCCTACACATGGATAGTGCTTCCTTCAGCATGGCCAGGCCAGAGCTGTTGCCTACCACCACAGTGACTGCCAGAGACCATCTTGGTCTGACCATCTGACCAGTGGCACATCAGGTGGCTGTGGGAGGGGCCAGACCCAGAAGCAAGGCCTGGAGGGCTGAAGATTCAGATTGATGGCAGGTGGGCACTGTGCAGGGGTTAGATTGGCAGTGCCCTATTAGAAGCTCTGGGGGTGAGCAGGAAGACATGGGCTGGCCACAGTGACAGGCAGTGGGAGCGCAGGCCATGGGAAAGGCAGCAGTGGAAATCACAGAGGAGGAAAGGGCCAAAGTACAGGCCAAAGCAGTCTGGCACTTGTGGGGCTCTGGCTGGAGGCCCCATTGACAAACTGCTGATTGGCAAATCTCAACCCAAGCTGGGGGTTGGGGCAACTGAGCCCACTGAGGCAACTGAGCTCCTCCAAGAGACACCACCCTGTAGAAGGTGGAAACGGTAGCTAGAAAAGCAAGTCAGACAAGGGAAAGGTGGGGCCTAGAGTGGCCATATGTCCTCCTTTACAGAGGACAGTACCCTCTTAGAAGAGCTGCCAGAGGACCTTCCTCTATTTGAAGGCGTCCTCTGTATGAAGGACTGTCCTTTCTGATTTCAGTTTAAAGACAAATAACTTTTGGATGTCAGGGAGTGGCTTACGCTGGATTAGCTTGTCTGAGTGTGGAAAGCTAAGCAGGGTCAAGCCTGGTTATTACTTGGATGGGAGACCGCTCCTCTAGTTTCCTGCATTGAGCAGGGGGTTGGACTCGACAGCCTTGTAGGCTCCTTCCAACTCTATGATCTATGAAATCTATGAAACCATAAGAACCATAGCACCTGGACAGCAGACTGAACAGGCAGGTACACAGGTCACCTGGTCACAGTTTCCCCCATTTTGGTGAGATTTACTATATTTCTATGTAAATTATAACAATTATTTCTAAATTTGCATTGCTTCATATAAATTAGCATATGCATATTTTATGCTAATTGTTGTCATTGTTGTCCTCTTTTTTTGGTGACACATTTCATGCTGGTCTTGGACCGTAATAAAGATTTGATTTGATTTGGTGATGTATTTCCTCTTTTTGGCAATTTGTAAGTGGTCTCCCTAGAGGTCCCTGTGATCAGGGAAACAAGTGGGTCTGGCCACTTTGTGAGGGGCTACCTGGTAGAGTTCCACCTAAGCAACTGATGCTACAGGTTCATATATATATATATATATATATATATATATATATATATATACATATACACACAGTATATGAATCAATTTTTATTATACGGTCACGGACCCAACAAAAACAATATTGGACATCATTAAACGAATAAAAACACAATCATTAAATCATTATACAACAACAAACATTATTAAAACATACACCAGTTTAAAACATCTTAAGATAACTGAAAACAAGATCCTGCTATAGAAGTTACATTTATGATGGAAGAATTGCCTTATGAGTTCTTAGTACAGAAAAAAGAAACGTAGCCACTGCCTCCATTGTTGGTTTACACGTCCCTGCCAGGAAGTGTTTCAAGTACTGGTCTGGTTACCTTCCAGGACATTTCCTCATAATAGGGCCAAGAAGTCTGTTTCGTGCCTCCCTGTGGAGGCTGCCTTCAAAAAAAAGTGCTCATATATATATATATATATATATATATATAGGAATGGACAACGAGATCCGTGTGAGATCTGACCATTGTGCTCCAGCATCTTCTGTGACATTGCAAGTGATGCTGCCTGGCTTAACAAATGTCCCGTGCTGGCCCAGATTTGAGGATTGGTGGGGTTTTGTGCATGCATATGGAAGAGCCAAAGCTACTGGGCAAATAACTGCCATGGGTTTTAGCAATGCCAATATGCCTTCTCCACCAGACTTTATCCAATGCCCAGAATAAGTTCAATGTTCTCTTGATTAAACGGGTGGGATTGGTGCTGCCATCTTAGATTTAGAGCATGGAACTGTGAAAGAATCCAAGATGGTGAAACTCCCACTTTCCAATTCATTTGGGCCAATGTCACCCACATCAGAACCTGTTTGGGAAAGTCAGCTCCTAAACAATTCAGTAGGATTTCAGTGCCTGGTTGTATTCCAGGCTTCATTCCTGTAGGTGACTTGTATTGCCATTTTCTCAGAATTTGATTTATTCATTCAATGTGTTCATGTTGTCCTCACCAGTGGCAGAATTGGTAGTTTCTGCTCCATGTGTTAAAGTAGCCATACAGAATATATATTCCAGGTAGTCAAGGAAGAACAGAGCAGCAGAGAATAACCACTTGGCAGAAAAGTTACTCAGCTCTAATGTGCCACTGAAGTCACCTGTTGATCTGTTTGTGAGGAGATAACACATCTTGTGGGATACCCTGTAGATGGCCAGTTGTCATTGAGTGACCTTGAATCAATTAGGTTGGTTTCTTTTTTAGATGCAGAGAGCAAAGGACTCTGTATCATTGGAGTGTTTGAGACTGAAGAACTGATTTGTGAATCCGTTGACTCTATGTTGGTTATTATTTATTTGTTTATTAAAATGATTTACTATATCCCATCTTTCAAATTACAAATCCTTCCAAGACAGCTTACAAGTAATGTCAAAATACAGTATCAATGTATAACAAGTAATCAGGATACTTCCCACAGGGCAGGTGGTGGTAGATGGCCCTGTGAGAGGAGCAGCAAGTCCAGCTGGAGCAGGCCCTGAGGTCTGCTTTGCCTGCCTTCCTCACTCTCCATAAGTTATACAATGGATCACCAATGGTTGCAATGACACAAACAGTGACTGTTCATATTGCAGCTGAAGCACAATCCGATCCTTTGTGGGACAAAGTTGGTTGGTACGACTCCTGTTTTCTAGGATATGCTCTACCTTCCTCCCTAACCATTGTGGTGGGGACATTTTTGCATCACTACTCATTCATGGGGCATACTTGCAATCTCAATTCCCATCACAGATGTGGTTCAATAGGTTCCCTGCACCTGTTGGAGGAGGGTACACATTCTGAGCCAGTCAGTAGCATGCATGCTACCCTGAACGTCACTGGCATATTATTGTTCATTCTCAGATGGGTGAGAACTCAAGATGGATGGCATAACTGTTCATTCTTGGGGAAGGCACACATGGAACCCAACAATGTGGCCTAGGTGCAGCCCTAGGGCCTAGATCAGGAGCTCAAAATCGAGAGTGAACAAGACAGTGGACAGACAGTACCACTGATAAAAGGCTTGGAAGCAGAGGGTCTCTGTGGGTAGCTGTAGCAGCTGTCATAACCAAAGGCTGCTACAGCCAACCAGAGATTTCTCACCAATGAAGGCTCTAGTTAGGGCTCCTGTCCTAACTAGAGGTCAGAATACACAGATCTGCATGACACTGCCCACCCTATGCTGACTGGTGCAGGTAATCTACTGAACCCCACTGATGATGGGGATTGGAGGCTGCACTGCAATTATTCCCCATGAGTGACTAGTTATGGAACAGCCAAGCAGTTGGCAACCAGCTTCTTTGAGGAACAAGGTGCATTCATAGAATCATAGAATAGTAGAGTTGGAGGGGGCCGATAAGGCCATCAAGTCCAACCCCCTGCTCAATGCAGGAGAACAGATGTGGGCAGCCCAGGCAGTCATCCATCCAAGCACTAACCCGGCTCATACCTGCTTAGCTTCAGCATGTGGCCTGTATTATGTGCTCTCGACACCACTTATACTCGACTTTTTCTCTTATGGGACAAAAAAACCCACCATCATGAACTGCTGCATGACCTTGGAAAAGCAGTTGGCGCTTCCCTACACTGGCTGGGAGGGCGGAGGAGATCAGAGTGCAGATCCCAGCACCGAGGTTGGAGCTCTTTTCTGACCTCAGATCTGGGAATCCAAAGAATCCTATGGCCCCCTAGATGCTGTCTTGGGGGCTATAGGATCACTCTGTTAGTCATAACTCCAGTAGATGCTATTAGTGCTTAAGTTCCCTCCTCCCTCTTATTCTTCCTTGCTCACATATTAATAATGCAAATATATCACAAGGTCCTGAGAATATGCATATTTTAATAAATACACACACCATGCTTCATATATTGATTTGTGTATCTTTTCCTGCATCAAGCAAGGGGTTGGACTAGTTGGCCCACAAGACCTCCCTCCAACTCTGTGACTCTGATGAGTGGCACGAAATATTTCTCCATGTGCAGCATGTTCTAATCTGAAGTCTGATGTGGCTGTTTAGGATCCCTACAGGATACAGAATGAGCAATAGGCTGGATCCAGCAGAAGCCTCCGGTGGACATAAAGACTCTGTGGATGGAGGCTTTTGATCCAGTGGAGGTTTTCTGCTGTCTGAATGGGGGTGAGGAGAGGCGATCTTCACAGATTCCCTTCCCCTTCTGCTGTCTCCTATATATTCCCCACACACCCCCCAAAAAATCTGCCTTGCAGGTTTGGGGGACCCTCCAGAACAATGGAGGAAGTGTTGCTGGGGATTGCAGGGGGAGGGAGTATCATCAAAAATTGCTTCTACCCCCCCCCCCCCTTCTGCCAGCAGGAGTGTTCTCAGTGGAACTCTGCTTGGGGACGCTCCCACAGGTGGAATAAAAACTCTGGATGCAACTCTAAGGGAATAATAGCAACATAGGTAAGAAGGCTTTCATTTTAAATTCAACATGTCTCTGTACAAAATTTTATTCACGAGGATGCTAACCTTGTAAAAAAAAAAAAAAAAAAAAAAAGACCCCTGAAAATTCTTCTGCTGGGAAAAGTATAGAACATGTAACAATACCATGTGTCTTCCTGATTACAGCTGAGCACTGGCTGGCTGACTCTCTCAAGGTACTCATCATTTCAGGCATTTCTGTACAAACTTTGTCCCAGTTCCTCATACCCTGTTCATGTCTGTGGGAAGCACCGATCACACATACCCTTGCAAATATGCACAGCCACATTTTGCAGTGGGGGCTGCAACCCCGGGTCACACGTGGCACAAAGCACGTGGCATGCCTTTCAGTGAAGCGAGAGCTGTCTCACAAGCCGGCTTCTCAGCTGTGACACTCTGCACCAAAGCTGGCCGGTTCTGCACCTGGAGCTCTTAGGTAGATAACAATGCCTACTCTGCTATTTTTGGATGAAAGGAATGTTTCAAAAGGCATTATACAATCCAGAGCTCGAACAAACAATTTCCTTCTAGTCATGGCAACAAGGACTGTCTGGGTGGCATATATCACAAGGAATAAAAGAGCTGATTTCATTGGCTCCATGCTCTAAATCAGGGGTGTCAACCCTCTTTAAGCTCAAGGGCCAAATTCAATTTCAGAGAAGCCCTCGGGGGCCACATTTCTGTGCTGGGCGGGGCCAAAGCCCAAAGCGGCCACAGTACCAGAAATACCAGCATACTTTACTTTAGAGGTTTTACTGCTAGTAACTAAGTCTTAGGAGAGGCATTTCAATCATGCAGAATAGGGGGAAATGTGCAAAACTCAGGAAACTACCCAACAACCAATGGTTGGGGAAAGGAGCTGAGGCCAGGGGAAGGGTGTGTGGCCTTATGAGGAACCCCCAGAGAGCTGGATTGGGACCCCAGGTGGGCTGGATGTCAGCTTTAGTTAAAAAAAAAAGAAACAACAATAATAATAATAATAATAATAATAATAATAATAATAATGATAATAATATAATAAAATTTTATTTCTTACACACCTCTCCACTCAGATCGAGGCGGGGAACAACCGTAAATATAACATACATAATGAATGAATTCTTTATTTGCATCAGCCACTGGCCTTAAAATACATAACTAGTTAAAAACATAGTAAATATTATTAAAATATTCTTAAAAACCTTTAAAAGTACCCTAAAAACTCTTAAAATTCCACTGGGTAGGCCTGTTGGAAGAGGCCAGTCTTTATGGCCTTTTTAAAAGCCAAGAGACTGTCTAGTTGACGAGGCTCCTCCAACAGGCCATTCCACAGTCTGGGAGCAGCAGAAGAGAAGGTCCTCTGGGTAGTAGTACCCGCCAGCCTAGTCTTGGCTGACTGGAGCAAATTCCTCCCAGAGGACCTAAGTGTGCGGGGCGGATTGTACAGGAGAAGGCGATCCTGCAGGTAACCCGGACCCAAACCATGTAGGGCTTTAAAGGTAATAACCAACAGTTTATACTTCACCCGGAAACTGATTGGCAGCCAGTGTAATGCTTTTAAAGCTGATGTAATATCATCATGTAATATGTAATATCATCATCATCATCATCATCATCATCATCATCATCAGGCGATCACTAGTGACTGAGTAAGATTGTCTTCCAGGATAAAAATTTACAAAAAGGAAATTTTAAAAGGAGGAAATTCTAAAGAAAAATTGTGTACTCTAGCGATGGGTCCGTAAGTGACTGTGGAGGCCAATTCTAGATCCACACAGCTTCCCACAGTGAGGACACAGGTTACCAGATGGAAGATGGTCCTGTAAAGGATTCGTTTGACATGCTTTTCGCTTAGCACGTTTGTCCCTTTCACCTTGCACTCGGGCTTCTTCAAAGTCCATAGAACCTTTGTGAAAGGCCAACCTCCAGTTAGATGGTTCATGGGCCAGAGCTTCCCAGTTTTTGATGTTTATATTGCTTTTTTTTTTTAGATTAGCCTTAAGAACATCTTTAAACCTCTTATATTGACCACCGATATTCCGGTTTCCATCCTTGAGTTGGGAATAAAGTAACTGCTTTGGGAGACGGCAGTCAGACATTCGAACAACATGACTGGTCCACTGAAGTTGGCATTGAAGGATCATTTTTTCAATGCTAGTAGTCTTTGCTTCTTCCAGTACACTGACATTTGTTCGCCTGTCTTCCCAAGTAATTCGCAGGATTTTCCGGAGGCAACGTTGTCGTTGATGAAATCTTTCAAGGAGGTGGAAGTGACGTTTATAGATAGTCCATGTTTCGCAGGCATACAATAAAGTTGGCAATACAATGGCTTCATAAACCAGTGTTTTGGTCTTCTTACAAATATCCCGATCCTCGAACACTCTATGTTTCATTCGAGAAAACGCGACACTTGCGGAGCTCAAACGATGCTGGATTTCACTGTCGATGTTAGCTGTAACAGAAGGATAGCTGCCAAGATAGAGTAATATGGGCACCTCTAGAGGTACCGGTGACCTTAAATAACTTTTGAGGGCACCAGGTTGCGGATGGCTGTTGTAATGTAATACCAGCCCCTCAGAGAAATGTTTTTGTTCGCAGCTCAGGTCAGCCTGGAACAGGAGCCTTGCAGTGGTATTTTGAGCTCAGAGGCAAGTGAAGGTCTCAGGAGAGAAAGCAAAAATAAATAAATAATTAAAAGGATACAGGCCTTTGGCTCATGCTGGCTCAGCTTGTCTGGGTGTGGAAAGCTAAGCCGGGTCAGGCCTAGTTATTACTTGGATGGAGACCCCTCCTCTAGTTTCTTGCATTGAGCAGGGGGTTGGACTCGATGGCCTTGTAGGCCCCTTTCCAACTCTATGATCCTATGATCTTTTTTTCTTCCCCCTCTTCCTGAAATTTCTCCTGCTGTACTATACAGTGCTTAAGAGTTCAGCCTTGGGGCTGATTGCCCGCCCCAACCCTGAGTGTTTTATTGTTATATATCAGGGCAAGGAGGTTTCTGGAGAGTGGGAAGGGAGAAACATGTCCTTTCTCCTTTCCTCCCTTGTGAAACTTCTTCATATAGCAGTGGTGGGGAACCTGTTTTAGCTAGAGAGAAATCTTCTGGGAACCACGCACCCCTGGTGGGTGTAGCCAAACTTAAAAGTGGGCAGGGCTACCTCTCTCTTTCTTTTAACCACCGCACACACCCACACACTCACTCATAGACATCCACTCCCACACCCTCATTCACATGCACATTCATACATATTCACACACACTCATTCACATGCACAGACCCACCCATTCGTAAACATTAGGAACATAAGAAGCGGCTTTATACTGAGTCAGACCTGTGGTAAGCGCTATTTGATCATAGCCTTTAGGTTTGTCCAACGGGACCTGGACCCCAATGAAAATTAGCAAGACAACTGGGATGGGTCTTCAAAGTTTTATTGCAGTACTAGTCTGACTCTTTTTGCAAGAAGAGACAGCCTCGCCTAAGCGTCACACACACGCTTATATACCATGATCAAAAAAGCTTTCAGTACAGGACGTTGCGTGCGCACGCTTACAGAATGTGTATGTGTACTTATACTGATTGGCTTATCTGCCTGTTGTCAGGCAAGCTTTCTAATTTTGGTCTGCTAGGGACTTTCCAGGAGACTTCCTCTGGGCACCATCTTATGATTTCCACCCAGGGTGTAGCTTTTTTGCAGATAAGGACCTTATTTGCAACAGACCCTTGGTCCATCTAGCCCAGTATTGTTGACACTGACTGGCAGTGGCTCTCCAGGGATTCAGCCCTAGCTGGAGATGCTGGGAATTGAACCTGGGACCTCCTGCATGCAAAGCAGGTGCTCTGCCACTGAGCTATGGCCCCTCTTATTCACACA
The DNA here is from genome assembly GCA_021292165.1 of Shinisaurus crocodilurus. Classification (NCBI taxonomy): domain Eukaryota; kingdom Metazoa; phylum Chordata; class Lepidosauria; order Squamata; family Shinisauridae; genus Shinisaurus; species Shinisaurus crocodilurus. Next base: position 18,457,698 of record CM037879.1, read on the forward strand.
CACACACACACACACACACACACACGCACACACGCATGTATCCATATACCCAGGGGATACTGGTGACTCTTGTGTCAGTGGGGCTCCTTATCCATTGCATCTTTTTGTCTGAGCTTTATAGGAGCTATCCATGGTGCTGTACTCCTATCCCCCAAAATAGGTTCACCACCATGGAGCACCATGGGTAGCTCCCATAAAGCTCAGAATAAAACCTGCAATGGATAAGGAACCGCACTGACATAGGCGCCCCCCAGCCTCCCCTTGCATACTCCCATTCATACGTATTCACTCTTGGTCACACATGCATAAATGAGGCTGGCGAAGCAGAGTGCACTATTTTTGCTTCCCTGGCCTCAAATGTGTTGGTGTGTACTAACTGGAGAAGCAGGGACAGGGCACTATTGGCCTCATATACGGTAGTCAATTGGGCTGGTGTCTCATACAGACGCATTCCAGATGATTGTCACGCGTGCAGTTTCCTCTGCTATTTCTTAAACACTCTCGGCTAGTATGCATTTCATGGCCATTATTGAATTCCCATCAACATTCTGTGCCATATTTAATAAAATTGGTTTTCTTAATGTCAAAAGCATTCTTACCACTTCCATCAGGACATTCTTTCCCATGCACTTAAGATCTCCTGCTATTCCAATAACTAGAACCTTGATGTTTTCCAGATACGCACCTACATGCCTGCCCTAGCAGGTCCACTCATTACTATATTTTTATTATATTTTCTCTAGATTAGTTGCATGGAATGCTACTTGACTGCCCTTCACAGTTTTAACAGAAAAATTGCCAGTCAGATGTAAGTTATTTCAAACAAATCAACCCATGAGTGTGTTGAAATGTTGCAGGTATGACTCAAACGCCAAACTTGAGAAAATAGTCTCAGTTTCATTCAGAGGAGAAGTTTGCTAAACTTCCCAGGTTCCCTGATTCTTATTCTTTCTTCCTTTCTTTGGTTCAAGAAGAAAGGCAAAATGTATACAATAAATCACCGCACCGCATCCTTTCCCAGGTTCTGGGAAAACCATTGCGAAACTCAAAAGTCAGAAGAAGAGACACACACATCCAAGGCCCACGGGCCAAATCCTGGGGTCCCAATCTTCAGGATCCCTCCTCACCCTAACCCCACCCTGTTTCCATCAACCGCTGATCAGTTTGGCAGTTTCCTGGCTTTTGTGCAGTTTTCCCCACTCTAAAAAGTTGAAATGTCTCTCCCAAGGCGTACTTATTTGCAGTAACAGCTTATGCTACAAATTGCTGGTAGTTTTATTTTTATTTTTTTGCATTTTGGGCCCACCGCTGTTCCCTTTGGTCCCAGCTCCTTTGCCTTCGGCCCTGCCCACCACTGGAATGCAACCTCCAAGAGCTTCTCCGAAATTGACTTGAATCCAGCCTACAGGCTGAAAGAGGGTTGTTTATTTATTTATTAATTATCTTTATACCTCACCTTTTTTCCTTCAAGGAACCCAAGGCGGCTTACATAATCCTCCTCCTCCTTTCCATTTTATCCTTACAACAACCCTGTGAGGTATGTTAGGCTGAGAGTCAGTAACTGGCCCAAAGTCACCCAGTGAGTTTCATGGCTGAGCGGGACTAGAACCTGGATCTCCTGAGTCCCAGTCCAACACTCTCACCACTACGCCACACTGGCCCTGGTTCCCCACCCGTGTTTTATGTCATGCCCCTTCAGATGTTGTTGGACTACAGATGTTGTTGGACTACAGTTTTCAACATACCTGACAATTGGCCATGCTGGCTGGGGCTAATGGGAGTTGGAATCCAACAACATCTAGAGGACCACAGATTCCCCACTGCTGTTTTAAGTATTTGTTGATTATCTTGGTATTTCACCCAACCTCCAAGGTTTCTCATACTGACCGGGTTCAGATAACATGACAACCCACACTCAAGGGCCAAGTGTGGGTTGTCGTTGAACCATGGGTTGTTGTTGAACTGTGGGTTATCGTGTTGTCTGAACCCAGACAAGATAACAAACCATGGTGAACGACTCACAGTTCATAACCCAACAACAAACCATCAGTTTTTCTTCATGGGTTGTTTGTAGTTAACAAGCCATGGCTTGTTAGTGCAGCTGGGTTCAGACAAGATGATAACCCACGGTTCGACGACAACCCACATTCAACCCATACTCAGCTCCTGAGTGTGGGTTATTGTGTTGTCTGAGCCCAGTCACTGTGTATAGCTTTTCAGAGACTTAGAAGACTTAGTTGTCTGACAGAACTATAATTCCCTGTGGTAATGCACATTCATTCCCAACTCCAACCCCCGTGATTAGAGACCATCAGAGGACAGAAAGCTTGTGTGAGTGGCACTATCATAGTACTTCCAAAACTCCGAAAAATTGTATACAGTGAGCAGACTGCTGTTTATGCCACAGGAATTCCCCTTCCCCTCCTATCCCTGCACCAGCTGTTGCTTCTAGCATTGTGCTGAATTTTTCGATTGATTTATTTTCACCCGTTCGTTCAGGGGGAGGGGTGAGAAAGAAAACTGCGCCCGAATATTGGGGGAAGGGGGGAGAATTTTGGAGAAATTTCTCAGGGTGCGGGGCGTCAGTGCTTACCCTTGCTGTAAGGAGGTGGCTGAGGGGGGTGCATGTGCTCTTTCTTTTACCATATTAACCCCCACCCACCCCCGTTCTGCCCTTGCAGCCTCTCTGGCTGCTTGAGCTGCTTGGAAAGCCCCCCCCCCCAGGGCAGTGTTCTCCAACCTTGGGTCTCCAGATGTTTTTGGCCTACAACTCCCAGCATGCCCCAGCCAGCGTAAGGTTGGAGAACACTGCCCTAGAGGACTTAGCCAGGGCTTCCTCCCTTGGGGCTTTCCAGTGCTGCCGCCCGCTGAGTGCCTGAAAGCTGAGTGAGGAGTTGTAGCTATTCAGTTCTGGTTTCTCTCAGTTTCACATTTTCCCAGCCTTAAGGGTGCAATACTGTGGGGATGCCCGTAAGCCTCCGAACTCGGAGAATCATGGGCATCCTATGCAGGGTGGAGGGAGCAGCAGAGGCACTGTCTGCCTCCACGCTCCTCCGGCCCTGCAATTCAGCTCGATGGCTGATTTCGGCCGTGTAGCTGTGGTGCCTCGGAGGGGAGGGAAGGAGGCTGAGGTGCCGTCCGGATACATTTTATCCTGGCAGGCCCAGTCTCCTCCCCTCCCCGCCCCCCCGGGAACACCCCCCGTTACCCCTTTCTGAGGTCGCTCTTATGACCTCGGAGAAGCAGTCGGAGCAGTTCTTGCCATGCTGGCTGCGATGGGGGGGGGGCGCGGCAGCGGAGGAGGATCTGAGCACAGAATTCCGGCTCTTTCCTGGCCTCAGATCTGTGAATCAAAAGAATACTATGGCCCCCTAGATGCTGTCTAGGGGGCCATAGGATTGCTCTTTAAGTTTGGTTCATCTTAACTTTGAGAATTGATTTCATAGATTTCATAGATCATCATAGAGTTGGAAGGGGCCTGCAAGGCCATCGAGTCCAACCCCCTGCTCAATGCAGGAAACTAGAGGAGGGGTCTCCCATCCAAGTAATAGCCAGGCAAGATCTAGCAAGACTAGCAAGATCTAGTCTTAAGTTTGGTTCATCCCAAATGTGGAAGGTTTTTTTTGTTTTTTTAAAGTTTGCATGATAATTCATACGGATTTTTGCGCACATTTCTCCTAATACATGCATTTTTGCCTAATATACACTTTTTTTTTTTGCGAGCAATTTTCCTAATATAATGCATTTTTTAAACATTGTTTCCTCTAGGATGCACATTTTTGTATGCATTATTTTTAATTGGAAAACTCCATTGCAAAATTTGGAGAAGTGCAAATTCCGAAGGAGTTTTGGTTCGTATAATGGTTTAAAAGTACAACATTAGGTAAGTTTGCATTAAAATGCAAACTGAAGATTTCTCCCTCATCCCTGCCTGGCACAAGGCAGCTTCCTATGTTTCTAGCAAATATAATTTTTGATCATTTGTTCCGTTCTTTTTTATTTATTTATTTATTTATTTATTTATTTATTTATGACATACATTTCTATATTGCCCAATAGCTGAAGCTCTCTGGGCCGTTTACAAAAGTTAAACCTTAAAGTGCAACAACATGATAAAATAATATAATATTTTTAAAAGTTTAAAACTGCAATATAAAACCAAAGTAATAACCAGCAGCAGTGTAAAGAGCTAAAATTACAATAGCATATTTTAAAACAATAAAAACCGAGGGACTAAAATATGTGGGAGAATACAAGGTCTTCACATGGAGCCAAAAAGATCACAATGCAGGTGCCAGGCGAGCCTCCCTGGGGGCGGGGAATTCCACAACCGGGGTGCCACCACTGAACAGGCCATCTCCTTAGTAGCCACCTGCCTCACCTCATTTGTCAGGGGCTCATGGGAGAAGGCCACTGAAGATGATCTTAGGGTCCAGGCAGGTATATATGGGAGGAGACGATCCTTCAGGTAATTTGTAACAAATGTGCTCATATAGAGGCAAACATCAAAACAAACATGAGAGGCCATACAGTACAGTCATATTAACATTACATTATGAAGTATCCTTGTAAGTGATTGTAACATGAATACGCACAGCACACAAGAGGGTCTTCTCAACGGCCGCTCCCAGACTGTGGAACTCGCTGCCAAGGGAGGCTAGGTTCGCTCCCTCTCTGCTGTCCTTACTCTGGTGTGCAAAGACCTTTTTTTTTATTCAACCAGGCCTTTGGCACGTAAGCAGGTTGGATGCTGTTTCTATCCTGTTATCGTTGTGTTTTAAATTGTGTTTGAACGCATCCGTTTGATTGTCGTTTGAATCAAGTTTTATTTATGATTGTCTACCTTGCATGCCATTTTTCTTAGTAGAAAGGCAGGGCACACATAAAACAAACAAACAAACAAACCGTAGTAAATGTGTATATCTCATCTTCATACCTGCATTTGGAATGAAACTCCCCGATTCCACCAAGAGTGCTTTTTGATCCAGGATGCGTAGCTATACATGACCTCAAGAGATGTGTTGTACCATCTGTGGCATCTTATCAGTGGGATCGATTTCATCCAAGGTGAACAGGGAATATTTGCCATTTTGGTTACCGTGGCATCTTATGCATTATTGTGTTTGTTTGGGGTTTTTGCAACTGTCATTGCTCCATTAGCCTCATACAGTCACGCTCTGTTAGTGAATCTGCCCTTACCATTTTGACCAGCTGCTTATACTCCCCTATCATGCAGTCTGTTTTGTTTATGCTTCACTGTGTTGCGCTGTACATCAGAGATTATTCTCCATCGACGCCAACAGCATTTGTGCTCATACACCATGCTGTAATCAGAGCTCTCATGAATATATTGTCCTTCTCCCACTTTCTGTTCCCTTCATGAAAATGGAGCAAAGTCAAAAGAGCCTTCCAGATTTCAGTATCATGAATATGCTGATGGCGGATAGCTGGTGCAGAGATTGGTCAGGCAGCGATGCTGTAAAACGAGGAGCCACATCGGTTGTTCTCCCTCCTAGAAATATAGGCAATGCAGCTTTTATCATTGTGTAGATTGTGGAAAGCTAACAATACCAACTGAAGAATCCTCTGAAATGACCATATTGTGGGGCAGAGTTTTACAAAACACGGAAAGGGTATAGCCATTAGCAGGGCCCCTTGCCCAAAAGAGGATTAGCAAACTTGTCAGTATTGGAACAAATCCAACATGTGATCTTACCTCTCACTCATCAGGTTTGAACTATGCCCTACTCAAGATCCCTTTAGAACATGAAGGGAAAGCAGGCATCATACAAAAAGGATGAGCATAATAGACTCCATCAGTCCATCCACCCAGAAATACATTTTTAAAAATTGTCATGGAGATGAGTCATCTGTATTTCCAACTTTCATCATCTCAATCTGGACACTCCTTGTATTGTTCAGGTGCTCCAATGCACACATGGAGCTCCTGTCCCCATAAGGGCTTCCCCATTAATTTCATTGGAAGGGAAAGCTTGGAGACAGCATGGTATACTTAACTAGTTCTGATCCAGCAAAGCAATTCTTATGTTGCCTTCTCATGGGAGTTCCATACGCATATCCTATTGCACACTCATGTTTACGTACAAAGCATTATTATTATTATTATTATTATTATTATTATTATTATATTATTATTATTATTATTATTATTATTATTTGCTGGTGTGTTGTTGAAAAGTGGTATGTCAGTTTGAAACATGTGGAGTGAACGAGTGCATACTCATTCAGTAGCAAACTGCTCTAGATGTAGGAGATTCGCAACTCGATAACCCAACATTTTTAGATATTACTTTACAGCAGCTGCACAGGACACTGAATTTGATTGGAACAGTAGTACTGTTGGGAGGGGGGAGTTTAACCCTTCCCTTTGCACCATTTCCCTGCTGTACTCCCCCCCCCCCAGCTGCTGTTAACCACAGTGGGGAACATAAATACAGGTTTTTGTTTTTCAAGAGGGGGGCTAATAGCAGGTTGACGGTGTGTGGGTGTGTGTGTGTTAGACCAGGAAAATGAAGCAGGGAAAGGAAAGAGGTAACAACCCCCAACACACAGACACGTACAGCACTGCTGCTCCAATCAAACTTGGAGCCTCTCTGTGGCTGGTTTAAAGTAAAAATTAAAAAAAACACCTTGAGATCCAACTGTGTATCTCCCGCATCCTGTATAGAAAGGCCTGTGGCTCACGCTGGCTCAGCTTGTCTGAGTGTGGAAAGCTAAGCAGGGTCAGGCCTGGTTATTACTTGGATGGGAGACCCCTCCTCTAGTTTCCTGCATTGAGCAGGGGGTTGGGCTCAATGGCCTTGTAGGCCCCTTCCAACTCTATGATCGATGAAATCTACTCCATAAGTGGGCTTGCATCGATGAAACACCTCTGCTCCCACAGTTAATCTTCCCTTATGGCATACCACACACCTTGCTGACTGACTCATATGGGAAGGACTTCCTTAAATGGCTCGCTGCCCTTACCAGCTCTTCCGTCATTGATACCCTTTGCACCCTCTTGTCAGTGTTGTTGTGACATATCTTGATTGGCTCACAGAAGGTATTTCTGCCAGTTAATGTGTCAGGGATGGTTCCAGGGTAGTGAACGTATGTATCCAGATGATGGATAAATTCTCTTCCAGCCATGCAAATCTATACCTCTATGGCCCTACAGTACACTTATTCTGGGTTTATTCATTTATCTATCTATCTATCTATCTATTTATTATGTGAAGTATTTTTATCCCGCTCCTCAGTCAAAAAGGCTCCCGCAGCAGCTTACACAGAATCAGTAAAAGTAGACCATCACTGCCCACAGGCTTACAATCTAAAAAAGGCACAGCACATAAGGAACAAGGAATGGGGAGGGAAGAGGGGGGAAATTAAATCCTTCAGCAGGGGCTGGTGGAATGGCCCTGCTTCCCCCTCTCATCTCCTTCAGTACAGCTTAAGAGGCTGGCCACTCCTACCTCTTGGGATGGTACTATAGCTATGCTTGCCAGGTGCTTTTTCTGAATGCTTGGGTTGGCTCTAATCATGCTTCATATGGGTTCCCCACAGGTAAGTAATATGCAACATTTCCCACAGACACATTGTCTGTGTTTCTGTGTCCGTCTGAATCAGTCCAAAAGCTTTGGGAAGAGCCCAAATTCATTGCACGCTGCCTTGGAGGACACCTGCTTTGCTTTGGACGAGTCCTGGATCTCTCTGTCTGAAGTGGCCCACATCAGTTTGGGGTATAGGATTTCTCTGAGGTGAATGCAACCACCGCCACCCAATACACAACGAAATTTGGTCTGAAATGAACATAAGAAGAGCCATGCTGAATCAGAGCAAAGACCTATCTAGTCCAGCATTCTGTTCGCGCAGGGGCCAGCCAGCTGCCTGTGGGAAGCCAGCACGTAGAACATGAATGCAATTGCACCTTCCTGCTCATGTGCTTCAGTAACTGGTATACAGAAGCATCTAACCTCTGATACTGGAGGCAGTATATAGCTATCATGACTGGTAACCATTGAAAAGGGTAGGTGATGCACTCCTGCCTTCACTAAATACCGTCGTCCCCCCCCCATGCTCTGAGTCAGCATGGCTCTCTTATGTTCATTTCATAGATTCATAGATCACAGAGTTGGATGGAGCCTACAAGGCGATCGAGTCCAACCCCCTGCTCAATGCAGGAAACTAGAGGAGGGGTCTCCCATCCAAGTAATAACCAGGCCTGACCCTGCTTAGCTTTCCACGCTCAGACAAGCTGAGCCAGCATGAGCATTTCAGACCACATCTGATTGTTTATTGGGTGGACGTGGTTGCATTCACTTCAGACAAATTCTAAACCCCACACTGATGTGGGCCACTTCAGAGAGATCCAGGACTTGTCCAAAGCAAAGCAGGTGTCCTCCAAGGCAGCATGTAGTGAATCGGGCTTTCCCCAAAGCTCTTGGACTGATTCGGAGGGACGCAGAAGCACAGAAAATGTGTCTGTGGAAAACGTTGTCCAAGGCATGACTGTACTTACCTATGGGGAAACCATATAATATATGATTATTAGAGCCAACCTAAGCATTCAGAAAAAGTACCTGGCTGGCAAGCCACAGCTTATAACTGTTGGTTTCTATTATATTTCTTTGCAGTTGCCATTCCTGCCTATTTCTTTTCAGTGGCCCTTCTTGTTTCTGAGAAAGAGGATGGATTGGGAAAGAGGAGGGTTCTGAGAAGGATTGGAAAGGAAGAAGTTCCTGGAGAAGGATTGGGAAGGAAGAAGTTCCTGGGAAGGAGGATGGAAAAGGATTGGGAAGGAAGAAGTTCCTGGGAAGGAGGATGGAAAAGGATTGGGAAAGAAGAAGTTCCTGGAGAAGGAGGAAAAGTTTCTGGAGCAGGACTGAGAAGGAAGAAGTTCATGGGAAGGAGGAGGATTGCTGCTGCTACCACTTCTGAACTACCCTGGACTAATAAGGACAGAGGAGCACAACTAGACATTACACTGGAGATCCTTGATGTGATTTTCATCTTCTAGCAACAGCTGCAGGGCATTGTGCCTGTATGCTTCCTTTCAGTAGCAAGTAGCAGCTTGTATGGTGGCGGCGGGGGAGGGAGACTTGACTTTAGACCCCCTCCTCCCTGCCATGGCTCTGATCCAAATCCTCCCTCCTGCTGCTGCTTTTAGAAGAAGAAAATGAGATTGGAAGACCCAATCACAGATCTCCCGTGTGCATCACACTTTTTGATAAGGGTGTGATATATGTATATATAGTATATATATAATTTCATTATTCCCATTTATTTTCATTATGAAGGTCCCCATCTACCCACAAATGAGTGACAAGTGGGAAAACAAAACAAAGCACACACCCCATACACTTATGTGTTTAATTATGGCATTTGTTTGGGAATGAATGAAAATTAAACCCAACTTGGTTCAATTTTGTGTTTGTTCCAAAAGAAATGCACACCCAGAGTTTGGTTTTTAAAAATGGTTTTCTGTTCAGCAGCCAACATTCCCCATGTTTAAAGCATCTCAGGATGAAATCTGACACACAATTACCTGTGAGTAAGACCCCTTGAACTCAGTGGGGCTTACTTCTGAGTAAACATGTACAGGATTGAACTGTCAGAGCCTCAGTGCAGAAGCCGATGATGAGGACACTGCTAGAAGAACTCTGGTGTAGAAGCACTGATAGTGTGCGTAGGAACATGTCATTTCACTGGATTGTCTCCAGTATGTTTGATTATGTACATGCCAGGTTCGTAAAGGGCTGTAAGCTTCTCAGGATAGGGATTCCTTGAGGACCCATGGACTCAGGATGAAGACAGACCAATTTCACAGGCTATGGCTTGAATTTCCGAGAAAGCCTCAGGCAGCCAGGTTCCCAGATCTACAAATCACACCCACATTAAATAGGATTATTACAGTATTGCGTTGGTATTTTTTTCAAGGATTCATGTAAGGGGTGTGCTTAGGATTCTTTCCTTAGCACACCCATTGCCTTGGAAAATTTGTTGAGTCTCATTTCTACTGATTTCTTCCTGTCAATAAGTAACTCACCCACAAAGTGCAGGTATATACATTTATGATGTGCTAGTAAATCAGATATGGGCAACCCGCGGCCTTGGAAGCCTCCAATGTGGCCCACTTTGCATCCTCCCTGAGATCCTGATCTCCTTCATCACATCTAGTTCATCCCTGATAAAAGTATGTTAATAAGGATGTAGGTAAAAGTTACTGCAATGTCCAGACACAGAGCAGCTCCATTCTTGACATGGGAGACACGATTGCTGCAGGTAAACCGATGTTATACTGGAGTTTCCCCACTGCAAACACATACAGTATGGACAGCCAGAATGGTGTGGTGGTTAGAGTGTTGGACTAAGACTGGTAAGACCTGGGTTCAAATTCCCATTCAGCTATGAAGCTCACCGGCTGACCTTGGGCCAGTCACTCTCTCTCAGCCTAACCTACTTCACAGGGACGTTGTGAGGATAAAATGGAGGAGGCAGAGAACCATGTGCACTGTTCTGAGCTCGCTGGAGGAAAGGTGGGATATGTGTAGTGAATAAGATAAAATAAATAGACTCGCATGTGTCTTTAAATATGCATACATATGTGTCTGGGTTCCCTGATTGGTTATATCTTTTCTATGCATGTACATTAAAGATGTGCCTCTGCTGTAGGAAACATTGCCTTTGTTGAATCACTGTCAGGTCCTTTCTAAATCTACATTTCCAAAGATGGTAGTGCTAATGAAGTCCCATTTAAACATTTTTCAAGTTGTGTGTGTGTGTGTGTGTGTGTGTGTGTGATATGCTGAGGCACGTAAGAGTCATGCCTGCCTGTGAACTCAGTAGCCCTTTCTGACAAGAATAATATCACAATGGCATGGAAGCTAATTCAACCACAATATTTAGCTTGGGGAACATGACTAAACAAGACTAGAGATGTTTATGAGGAGGTCGTTGTCTGTCCTACAGAGATCAGAGCATGCAAATGTGTGTGTGACAATCCAGCCTGACGCCAATCTATTTAAGTTCTTCAAACTGAGGTGTTGACAGCTAAATTGAACTACTGGCAGGCACTTCTAGTCGACTCTGGAGAGAACAGCAACTCCTCTCTGGTTTTCAAAACATTTATTAAAGATAATAATTACAAAAGCTACATAGTTCGAGGATGACTTTCATTTGTCAGGGAATGTAGCAGCAGGAGGAGTGAGAGCCAAGATAAAAGCCCAAATGTTTCTGGCAGGCATATCTTGACAATTTTTTTCTGGGGGTGTGTGTGTTTTAAAAGACAAGGCTTACACAAGACATAGGTAGGATGTTGGCCCTTTTGTTCTCAGCTAAGGACAGATGCAAATGAGATTATGCCTTTTGTCAGGCCAATATCTGTTGCTGTAGGAGTATGCAGATTCTTGAGGCACATGAAATGTTCTGTATAACCCTGAAACTTGTATATCAAGAAGTGGAAACATTCTGTGTGAGACAGAAGTGCATATAAATCCTCTACTTACTGAAACTGGTTCAAGTTAAGATAGTTCCTTACCTTTTCTGCATCTGTTATGGCGCATGTATAGCGCAACTTTGAGGTTCTGAGCCAGTTTAACTATTATGGCTTCTCCCAAAGAATCTTTAGAGTTGTCAGTTATATTCTGATGGGGGGACATAACCTATGAGGTTCTGAGCCAGTTTAACTATTATGGCTTCTCCCAAAGAATCTTTAGAGTTGTCAATTATATTCTGATGGGGGGACATAACCTACCTACACCATGTAACAACAATTCCGCACATACACATACATAAACATGGTAATCCAGCTAAGGGCACTGCTCCATCCCTAGCGCTGCATGAGGAACCATATGTGTAGCTAAGTGCTGCAATTTAATTCTCTCTTTATTGTTGTAGTTTGGGGGGGGGGGTTGCAAGATGCCTTGCTTGTACATATTTCATATAGAAAGGTGAATAGAAATTGCATAGATTCCTTTGAGAAGGGATGGACTAATCTGTCAATTTTCATTTCTCTCAGAAATGAAATTTTCATTTCTTATCATTTTCTTTCAACCTTAAATCTGGTTCATCCCAAACTCTGCGACTTAAAAAAAAAGAGAAGAGGTTTGCATGAATGAATTCATAAGCATTTCCGTGCACATTTCTCCTAACACATGCATTTTTTGCCTTACACACATTTTTCCCAAGCAGTTTTCCTAATATAATTTAAACATTATTTTCTCGAATACACACATTTTTGCACATATTTCTTGATAGGAGGAGAACTCTGTTGCAAAATTCAGAAAAGTGTAAATTTTAAAGGATAACCGACTTTTGATTTGCACAGTGGTTTGAAAGTATGGAATTCGGTAGGTTTGCATTGAAATGTGAACTGAGTAGGTTTCTCCCCCACCCCTCCCTATCTTTTACAAGGTATTTGAGGGGATGTGAAGTGATATGAACACTCTATCTTTAGTGTCAGATACATGACAACCCATTCTCTACAGCCAAGTCATCACTGGACAGAGGGGGTGTTAGGCGGTGGCCCACTAGGGCTGGTGCCCTGAATCTTTCATCTGGAGCCCCAAATCTCTGGGAGGCCCTCTGCCCCACCACCCTGCTGCCCATGGGCACTTGCTGAAATAAAGGCCCAGGGGCCCTGATGATCCCTGTTGCATCTGATCCCCCTGAGTTAGCTGGCTTTTTGCACACATGTGCTTCATCTCCTGCTTCCCCCCCCCTTGAATCTTTCTGCCTGAGGTTTTTTTCTGAAATCAAATGCCCTCCTCTCCCCTGTCCATACATCTCTTTTTACAAATAGGGGTGTCCTTAGGAGATAGGGTCCTTTAGAGACTTTAGAGCATAGCTCTCCAACCTTGGGTCCCCAGATGTTGCTGGACTACAGCTCCCAGAATCTCTTGCCATTAGCCATGCTGGCTGGGTATGCTGGGAGCTGTAGGCCAGCAACATCTGGGGACCCAAGGTTGGAGAGCCGTGCTTTAGAGCATATGTAAATTAGCATATGAAATTTGTCCATTTTTTCCTGTGGGCCTGATCCCCAGATCTTTTCTGTACCTAGCACCACCCCTGTCACTGAATGTTGCAGTCACCAGGTGGTCATGAGTATCTTATGACCAGATACTGTTTTGGGTGAGATGCTCTCCTTCATTCTGCTATATAGCTTTGAGTTGCTGTTAGATCTGGCTCTGGGAATGGCTATGCTGTGGAAAGATCTATGTCATAGATTCACTGAGAATGAAGTACCTTTAATCAGCTATGGCCAATACACCAGATACATCATTTCTTGGGGAAACATCACTAAATGAAGCTGTGGGCTTGAGGAGTTCCAGGAGAAAGGAGACTGGAACGGAAAGGCCTACTCTCCCTGTTCTCGCCTCCCTTCAGCTACAAATCAGCTCCTCCAGAGGGTTTTTTGCAATGGAGAAGGGGCCATTGGGACTTTGATATATGTGGCTGCAGTATAATTTGTGGTCTGCCCCTCGGTACTCAGTCTACTCAATTGGAGTCTCATTTGTAGTCCAGGCACAATGCCATTTTTACTTGTACCTGCACTTTCCTGAAAGTAGCCTAACCCATGCTGTGCAGTGATACATGACCTTGAAATTGACCACCAAGGTCATTGGGGGGATGACATCCACCCACCTCTTCTTTCTCATCCTACATACAATTGGACCTCTGGCACAGATCCCTGCTTCGAAAATACTGACACCTATGCAAATAAAGAGAGACATTGTAGCTGGCCTACTATTAAGGTACATGGTCATGTCTCTGATTTACAGTCATCACTTTGTGAATAACAATCACATTTGGACATCCCATGCATGAAATGAGTTGGCTAACAAATCTGCAATAGGCTTGAAATAGCTGTCTGGGATCAATTAAACAGCATGGCAGTCCAAAGCTATGTTTTTGCCATAATTTCTGGTGTTTTTGTTGCTTGAGCCCTTCTAGAGCACCACCCATCAAAGGTAGACTTCCACTGCTTTGATATGTTTGGTAGCACAGCTCCTTACCTTCATTTTGGTGCACAGTATGTCAAAATCAGTCCATTCCTTTCAGAGTTGCAATACTTTCCCCAAAAGTAGCCTAACCCTTGCCATGCAGTGATGTGTGACCTTGACAATGACCTTCAAGGTGATTTTTGAGAGTAGCATCCATCTTCACTTTCTTTGTCACCTATGCCAGGGGGTGTTGAAACTCAGGTCCGCGGGAATCATTCATAGAAGTATAGAACAGTAGAGTTGGAAGGGGCCTACAAGGCCATTGAGTCCAACCCCTTGCTCAATGCAGGAACCCAGGTCAAAGCATCCCTGACAGATGGCTGTCCAGCTGGCTGCACTTTGAATGCCTCCAGTGTGGGAGAGCCCACCACCTCCCTAGGTAGTTGGTTCCATTGCCATATTGTTCTAACAGTCAGGATTTTTTTCCTGATGTTTAGGTGGAATCTGGGTTCCTGTAACTTGAGCCCATTATTCTGTGTCCTGCAAACTGGGATGATCGAGAAGAGATCCTGGCCTTCTCTGTGTGATAACCTTTCAAGTACTGGAAGAGTGCGATCATATCTCCCCTCAGTCTCCTCTTCTGAAGGCTACACATGCCCAGTTCTTTCAGTCTCTCCTCATAGGGCTTTGTTTCCAGTCCCCTGATCATCTTTGTTGCCCTCCTCTGAACCCTCTCCAGTTTGTCTACATCCTTCTTAAAGTGTGGTGCCCAGAACTGGATGCAGTACTCAAGATGAGACCTAACCAATGCTGAGTAGAGGGGAACTAGTACTTCACACGATTTAGAAACTATACTTTTATTAATGCAGCCCAAAATAGCATTTGCCTTTTTTGCAGCCACATCACATTGCTGGCTCATATTCAGCTTGTGCCAAAGCTGATCCTCCAGGGTCCTAATCCAGTCCTCCAGATGGTCATGCCTCCCCCATCCTAAAAGGTTGCAATACCTCACCTAAGCCTTAGTTACTGGCAGTAAGAGCTTTAAGCTAAAATATGATGGTGGTGGTGGGGGGTTGTATACTTGGCCCTGCCTCTTTTGCCTGTGCCCCTTTTGCCTTCAGTCCTGCCCATCGCTGGAATGTGGCCCTTGGGAACCTCTTCAAAATAGAATGTGGCCCTTAGGCTGAAAGAGGTTCAACACCCCTGCCCTATGTACAATTGATATGGCATGCATGCCTACTTTTTACATGCCAATGTAAAGAACTCATTTTCTAAAGCACTGCCTGCCTGTTGGCTGACCTTCAAATGGAGCAGGGGCAGAGAGCAAGCATAAGGAGCTGTGGAGAAGCTCACAAGTCTGGAAGAGGTCCTCTCCTAATCTCTGCAGTTTGATCTGCTCTGTAATCCTGGATTTCTTGCTTTGTCTCTGTTTCTTCTTCTTCTCCTCTCTTGTTTATTTGGATAGTGGGCGCCTCTGTCTGTCACTGTGTATTTGCGCTGTCTTCATTCATATCATAAGCAGAGTCTGTCTCTGAATATGTATTTGCAAAGTAACTGACATAAGGGAGACCTGATCTTATCTAAAGTCATTTGGTGATGGCGGAAATGTATTGCAGGAAGAGCACTGACCCAAACTGTCAAGGCATTTGATCAAGGGTGTTTGAATCCAGGCATTCTTCTCAGATGCTTGATGGGTTTTGCAATCAGCTAGTGACGGAAATCCCATGGAACAAGACTGTCTGCATGGAACAGTGTAGCTTGTTACAGAGCCTATGAAAGCTGTAGCATGTTTGGTTTGCAGAGATCACGATGACTGTCTTTCACATTTAGGACCTTGCATGCAGCCTAGTACCACTGAATTCCTCCTACCTTTTGGTGGCTTCAAGCCTTAAGTTGTTATAAGTTTTGAATTGCATTTTTTAAACACCTGGCTGGTTACCCGTGTTAGAAGCCCATCTGAATGCAGGAAGACCTTGCCCCTTCTCTAATCTTCCCTCCCACCTTGAACTCCTGGAACATTGCAACAGTAGTGTCAGAGCTACTGAGTAAGAAATTTGAAAATACAGGTTAGTGTAGGGTGGGCCATGTGTCCTACTTTATAGAGAATAGAGAATAATCCTCTATTCGAAGGCACCCTCTGTTGGAAGGGCTGTCCAGTCCAAGTTCAGTTTAAAGATCAAGAACCATGTCCCACTTGTGGGTTTCCCGTGGGCAGCTGCTTGGCCAGTGTGTGAACAGAATGCTGGACTAGATGGACCCTTGGTCTGATCCAGCACGGCTCTTCTTATGTTCTTAAGTTAACCATAAGATCATGAAGAAGGAAGAGCAGAGGCCTTGAAGTTGCCCATCAATACTTACTTAGCACCTGGACAGCAGACTGAGCAGGTAAACAGGTCACCTGGTCACAGTCTTCTACCTCATTATGTTGAGAAGAATTGCATTTCTATGTAAATTATAGTCATTATTTTCTAAATACACATCTAGACATATCAATCAACACATGCAATTTTTATGCAAATCTTTGCCCTCTTTTGTCTTCTCTTCCGGTGATGCATTTCCTCTTTTTTGTGATGTAGAACTAAGTGGCCACCTTAGGTGAGTTCCAGGAGTTAGTGCAATTCCCATGCTGATCAAGGAACAATCATACAGCGGTGATATAGATAGCATTGCCAGTGCCCACACCAGCTGTAGGATGTCCTCTGCTGGTGTTGACCAATGGTATGGATGAGAGTATTCGACTTGAATCAGGTGGTTATATACCATTTCTGGTGGGGGGAAAAGCCAGAGGGAATTGAAATTTCAAAGGTGCACAAATACAAAGATTATGGGTTAAATCCAACATCATGCTAGTGGAAGTCTAGTGTGATGGGACTTTCTCCCTCTCTCCTCCTCACTGTAGCCCTCTGTGCTATGCTAAAAATTGTTCCGGGGGGGTATTCCAGCAGCCCTCCACAGCAGACCTTACATGTGTCTGCCCCTTCCCAGGTCTTCTCATGGAGCTGTTAGCACAGCAGTGGGCAACAAGTGGCCCACAGGCTTCATGCAGCCCATGCTGCCCCCCATCCCCTGCCCCCCATTTTTTTAAAAAAATATTTTTTGAAGGGGAAAAAAAGGCATCTGGACCAGCTATGGAGTGCCAAAAGGGTCAAAATTACTTGGTTTGCAAGTTATTTTTGACTTTTTAGTGCTCCATAGCCAGTCCAGATGCCATTTTATTCATTCATTCATTTATTTAATTTGGCACTTTGGGGTGTGTGTGTGTAAGACCAGCCCACAGTGGGGGGGGGGATGCAGGGTGCAAAAATGGCTCCCAGGCCTTCTGAAGTTGCCCATCCCTGTATAAGCAGAACTTAATCTTTCAGTCTCTGTTTGCTGTTATTCCCTGGGAATTCCTGTATTACTTCTGCAGGGCTGAGTGTAAAATCAAAACGGACAAAATGCATTGTCAAAAAAGAAGACAAAGGAGGGCAAAGACTTGCATAAAATTTGCATATGCTAATTTATATGTCTAGATGCACATTCAGGAAGAACGATTATAATTTAAACAGAAATACAAGACAAGACTGACCGGATAACTTGTGTGCCTGTTCGGTTTGCTGTCTAGGTGCTAAGCGCTGATGGGCAACATCTATTGTGGTTCTTTATCTTTGAAATGGAATTGGCCAGGACATCCCTGCAAATAGAGGATGCCTTAATGGAGGATTAGTAATGGGCAAATGTACCCTAACAGGAACTTACCCTCCAGGCACCCACACTTTTCCTTGGCCGTTCAGGTCGAAATCCAAATGGGGAGGATCAGCAAAGGTGACCAGCTGGTCCTGCATTGCCGTATGAAGCATCTGAGCCTTGCTGTATTGCTAGAGGAATCCTCCTGTGAGTTGAACCATGCCTATTTGTTGCTTGTAAGCACACACAATTTGTGACATGGCACAACATCATTACTGATAATTACTTTTCATCATTACTCCCATGCCCCTTTAATCTCACTACAGCGATCAGAAAGCTTTCTTTTTGGATGTTTGCATTGCAGTGGCATCCACGTTGAGTCTGCTGCAGCCCACAAGCAGCTCATCACTTAATATGCAGCCACCATGTGGAGTGATTAAGAGTGACCCCATAACATACAAACTAGCCCTCGCTGCATTATTTATATCACATCCCTGACGCCGGATAACGGAACAAATCCCAGGTAAAAGCAAAGCTTCGGTAATAATTAATCCAAGATTGAAGCACATGGAGATCTATGTCTATAGCAAGGCAAAATCATTTTGTTGTTGTATGTTTTCCCCTCCACCCACACTGTTTATCTTCCCCCAGCCTTCCATTTTTGCTGATATCACTGCATGCGTGGAGAGATTCAAATTCCCAATTTAATTTCATATCACGATAATATCAGGAACGGGACTCCCTAGGTTTGCATAGAAATAATTGATGGTATTTACATTTCACATTCTAACAGATTCATAACAAGCTCTCTGAAGATTTGCCCTGGAATTGTTTTCCTGTTGAAGTCTCACAACACTGTGGTAGTATAATGACATTTTAATGGGGTCCCCATAGACTTGCCGTGAAATTGTCAGGAGAAAATTGTGGTGATGTTAATTGAATTGAGAACACACGTCGCCGATCTAAAATGTGAACAGTAATCGTTCTGCAAGAAGAAAGAAAGCAAAAAATGATTCTGAGGAATGATTCTGGGGAATGATTCTGCCAACACCTATATGAGAGGCCAGTCAGGGCTGTATGTATTGTGAGATTCTGCATAAGTACAGAAACACTGCAGATTTTTTTTTGGACAGCAAAATACAGCACCCTGGAAATCTGAACTTTCACGTAAAAAAACCAACCAAACAAGCTTCTAGCCCTTCTGGTGCAAATACAGATTTTAAAGTGGATAGTTGGGTGGCTGGTTGCAAGAATTAGTGTGACAATAGCCGAACAAGAATTTATCAGTAAATTTGATTTTATTTACTGAGGCCACAATCAAGACTTGTGCTTCTTCGTCCAATATAGCTGTTGAATTAGCTAGGGAGTTTCCTATTACCGCTGTTGTGAATGGCCACTGTGCTCAACTTGTATACACTTAAGCTTTACAAAGGATTGTCACAGAGTGTACCATTTGTATTTTGCGCCCCCCCCCCCACCGTCCCCCACCAAGAATGAAGACAGGAGATACGATATGGGTTTAAATAGGGCACAACTTTTATTCAATGTAACAGAATCTGCAGTGAGAAAAGAAGAGTTAGTCTTTGGCTAGCAACCAATCGGTGAGGGCCCCTGATCTTCAGGAGAGAGCTGGGTAGTGCTGCTCCCACTGTGAACCTACAAAGGGTCAAGCACCAGGTGAGGTTGCTGCCTGTGTGTTGCTTGTCCTAGCCAGCACGTGAAGTAGGTGTGCTGAAGGGGCCCCGCCATTTGCATGGCACCATGTCCGCCAAGGCCCTCGATGTGATGAGACTGTCATAGCCCTGGGGCAGGGGAGTTGAACTTCTGGCCCAGGGGCAAAACCGGAGTTCTCCGGATGGCCATGCCCTTTCCCTTAGCCCCACCCCATTTCTCCCGACCACCAATGGTTTGGTGATCTCCTGGCTTTTGTGCAGATTTCCCCCCCCCACACACACACACACACACTCTAAAAGGTTGAAATGCCTCTCCTAAGCCTTAGTTACTGACAGGAAGAGAGTAATAAAATGTATGTCAGCAGCGGTGTTTGAGCCAGCACCTCTCAGGGCTCGAGACAAACCCAGTGGCGATATATACAGCCCTGTGGCTCACGCTGGCTCAGCTTGTCTGAGCGTGGAAAGCTAAGCAGGGTCAGGCCCGGTTATTACTTGGGTGGGAGACCCCTCCTCTAGTTTCCTGCATTGAGCAGGGGGTTGGACTCGATGGCCTTGTAGGCCCCTTCCAACTCTATGATCTATGAAATCATTAGGCTGTCCGAATGTCAGAAATGCATTCAGGACATGGATTAAATCAAATGCCTCTTGACGGTGCGCTAGAGCCTCTGCTTAGTTAATTGCAGTCTTGCTCTGATCAGAGGCAAGGGGCACAGGTAGAGAAGGTGTGACATATTTAATCCTGCTTGGAAATGAATGCTGGAAAAAGGCATGCATCAGGGAAGGGGCCATCGACCTTTTTCTGCGTATCCCGAGCAGGGCCTTTAGCAAGAAGGAGGCACATAGATCAATGAAGGAAGCAAACAATTGGTTGGTGGCCTGATAAGCCATTTCTCCCCTTTTTCTTACAAGAGCCTGAGAACTATTGATCTGTCACAGAATTCACGCAGTTCAACATCGTTGACAACTCCATGGCTGCACAATGGCACACACCGTAGGGGCTTGATAACTCAGGGGGATTAGTAAGGAGATATAATACAAAAGATATCTTGGTTGTCAGGATTGGAGTGGGCCTGCAAGGGCTCTCTAGCTGGTAGTTGGGCTTCAGAGCCACTGGACCGACCTCCCCCAAGACTATGTCTATTCAGGCATGCTCCAATAAACGTGCAGCAGGAGTAGTTAGAGGGGTAAGAATGGCTTGTACCATTTTAGATTGCAGATGGGGAATGCTCCTCCTGTTAAGAACACAGACACCTCCCTACTAATAGAAATTAGCATAGCCCAGAAGCAGTGTTAGGCAGGGATGTTGAAGAGTCCTTGGTTTCGAGTCACGAGTCGAGTCACGAGTCTTTGGACCCGAGTCTCGAGTCCGAGTCCTTGGTCCAAAATGGTGACTCACGAGTCACGAGTCACGAGTCACTCCCAAAGCTGACTCCACGAGTCCCTATTAAAATCAGTCGGGTTTTTCCCCAACAAAATAAGGCTACTTCAGATGTGTGACTTAAATAAATTCTAGGCACAAGTGTGCCTTTTTATTTCAAAACTCTGCAGACTGCAACTGATTTTGGCAAGAACAGACCAGGCAGACAAACCCAAAATAACCAGACGGGCAGAGGAGGCAGGGAACCCCAAAACAGGCAGGCAGAGGCCTTTGTCTTGGACAATTCAAACTGTGGAACTGGTCAAGAAGAGACCAGGCAGGCAGAGTAGGCTGGGAACCCCAAACAAGCAGGCAGAGGCAGCCAAACCCAAAATGTCTGAAAGGTTGCATTTTAGGGAAATGATTTTAAAAAATAAACTTGCTGTACTTCCTAAAACCTATCCATGTTGCATTTGAGGAACACGATTTTGGAACATGAGTCCTTGGTCTCGAGTCCCGAGTCGAGTCTCGAGTCCCGTTAAAAATATTGGGACTCGAGTCTGACTCGAATCAGAGGGGGGACTCAGTCCAACTCACGAGTCAAGTCCTGGAGTCCGAGTCCCCATCCCTGGTGTTAGGGGGAGGCCCACTAGGGCTGGAGCCCCGAATCTTTCATTTGTAGCCCTGAATCTCTGGGAGGCCATCTGCTCAGCCACCCTGCTGTCCATTGGCACTTGCTGAAATCAAGGGACAGGGGCCCTGAGGATCTCTGTTGCATCTGATCCCCCTAGATTTGCTGGCTTTTTGCCCACATGTGCTTCAGCTCCTGCTCCCCCCCCCTGCATCTTTCTGCCTGAGCTTTTTCTCTGAAATCAAATGCCCTCCTCTTCCCTGTCCATACATCCCTTTTTACAAATAGGGGTATCCTTGGGAGACTGGGTCCTTTAAAGACACAAACACACAGAGAGAGAGACTTCAGAGCATATTTAAATTAGCATCTGCATGTGAGTGTGTACATAGGATTGCAGCCTTAAGCTGCACATTTAACCATATCCCTTTATGCAGTTTTTCTGTAGTGCCTGCATTGAACAATACAGTCATGCCTTGGATTGAGAGCATAATTCGTTCTGGAAACGTGCTTGTAATCCAAAACACTCTTATATCAAAACAAAATCCCCTAAGAAAGATTTGTACAGAGATTTTTAATTTAAGCCATACTACAGTACTTGTATTGCAAGACGTCGCTTGTATATCAAGTAAAAAAATTTTTTTAAATAAATATTTAAAAATTTGCTTGTCTTACAAAACGCTCTCAAACCAAGTTACTTGCAATCCAAGGTATTACTGTATAGTACAGTAAGGACTGAATACAAAATGATCTACTTGTTTTGGAGGCTTATTAACTGATAATGAACTTGTACTCCATTTGTAGGACCTGTTCTATGCCTTGCTGAAATCAATGAGAGGCCTTCTATTGACTCTGTATGGAATTTGGATCACATCCTATAGCTGTAGGCGCCACGGAAAAGGTCACTTCATTTAATTCCTGGCCTCTTTTTATTGTAATTGTTGCTAAAAGGAAAAGAAATGATTTCTAATCAATGTCCTGTGTTCTCTCCCCTAAGACTCAAGGGGCTATTCATAGAAAAGAAGGCAGAGATATGTCATTCTCTTATTGCTTTTCTTGTTAGGCTTAGTCACTGACCAGGTGGAGTGGGGAAAAATCTGGCCATGTTTTTGACCCCTTGCTGGAATCCTTTCTATAAAAGCCAGATTTTATTTTGGTTAATTTTTTTTAAAGGCAAAAGTTTGCAGCTCACTTCAATTGTATATTCTGCACATGTGCACAAAGGAACCTTGTTGTTGGTACCATTTCGTGTGCAGCTGCATGTACGTCTGCAGGACACAGGTAGGGTTTGGGGTGGGGGAAATCTGTTCAGTCCATATTTTAATGCCAAATTCAAACTACCGTGAGAACTGAAATCCAGTTATCCTTTGATATTTGCACTTCTCTGAATTTTGCAATGGAGTTCTCCAATAAGAATTTTTTAAAAATGCATACAAAAATATGTATATTAGGGGGGGAAATCATGTTCAAAAATGCATTATATTAGGGGAAACGCTCACAAAAATGTGTATATTAGGGGAAAGTACATACAAAAATACATGCACGAGGAGAAATGTGCACAGAAATGCTGAAGAAATTTCATGGGATGAACTGAACTGAAGACTGGGGAAATGAAAAACGGAGAGAACCCAGAATTTGTCCGGACAGATTTGTCCGGACCTAGCTACATGTGGACACTTCCTCTGTAGACATTACCCACAGGCTCTGTTGAACTGGGAATGGTTGGAGGCTGTGGATGCCAGAGCAACATTTAAAGGAGTCGATTCTCACCCATATTCATCCAGCAGCCTCACCTGAGGAGGTTACTGGATTACTGGGTTACTGTCTTTTCTTAAAAGCAATGCGAAAGCACGGCAAGTGCCACAGGTAATGCGGGGGGGGGGGGGGAGAACACGTCAAGGTTTTAATAGTAGCCATTATACTATTGACATTCTGTTTCCTTTGCTCTCTCTCTCTCTCTCTCTCTCTCATTCTAGATCCACACAGCTTCCCACAGTGAGGACACAGGTTACCAGATAGAAGATGGTCCTGTAAAGGATTCATTTGACGTGCTTTTCGCTTAGCACGTTTCTCCCTTTCACCTTGCACTCGGGCTTCTTCAAAGTCCATGGAACCTTTGTGAAAGGCCAACCTCCATTTAGATCGTTCATGGGCCAGAGCTTCCCAGTTTTCGATGTTTATATTGCATTTTTTTAGATTAGCCTTATGAACATCTTTAAACCTCTTATATTGACCACCGATATTCCGCTTTCCATTCTTGAGTTGGGAGTAAAGTAACTGCTTTGGGAGACGGCAGTCAGGCATTCGAACAACATGACCGGTCCACTGAAGTTGGCGTTGAAGGATCATTTTTTCAATGCTAGTAGTCTTTGCTTCTTCCAGTACACTGACATTTGTTCGTCTATCTTCCCAAGTAATTCGCAGGATTTTCCGGAGGCAACGTTGATGAAACCTTTCAAGGAGGTGGAAGTGACGTTTATTATATATATATATAATCAGACCTGTTCCCAGCACCAGTTTTTTGGACCACCCCTTTTCCCCATTGCAGGTTCAATGAACCAATCCTGCAAAGTTGCCTGCACTTCCTGTCCATGCCTGAAAGGTGCCTGCACTTCCGGTCTACTTCATTGTCCACGTTTGAAATGGTGTTGTGTCTTAAATGCTCCTCTAAAGGTTCTGCAATCCATTAGACATAGATTATATTTGTATTCATTTATTAAATTGATGTCCTGCCGCCGTCCCACTGAAAAAAAGAATGCTCGGTGTGGCTCAGGAACATAACATGATCCTTCTAAGTAGAGGGCGATTCACAGCCAATCCTGTTCCTGTCGCAGAAAGGCTGGGTTCTGGTGGGGGAACAGTGACAACGACAGATGAGTGTGGTGCAGACTTCCCCAACCTGGTGCCCTCCAGATGTTTTGGACTTCAACTCCCATCAGCCCCAACAGCTAGGTCTATAGGAACAGGCAGTTAGTAACAGCTCAACTGTATAAACATGGAGATAGGTGGTGTGACTTACCAGAATATTTTTTTTTCCTGCATCAACAGGGGTAAATGGATGAGAGAAGAAGGGAATTGCAGTCGTCCTCTATTTTTTATGCAACTGGCTCAGGTGACAGTATACTGGGTTTCCCCCCTAAGCCCTGAATGCCTGGTAAGATTTTTTTTACTTGCAAAAAATGACCCACAGGAGAGGGGGGGAGAGTATTATTATATAAAGGATGAATTGCTTTCAGATTCAATCATCATTCTGTCCAGGAAATGGCATCCCACTACCTAATGACAAGCCCTGAGGATTTAGAATAAGTTCAGCAACAAATAATACACTGAAGCTTTAACCCGAACCTGTATTTGATTCAAATTACTCATGCTGTGGTAGTTTAACTATGCATCCTTCTTTAGATTCGCTTGATCAAAACTGGCAGGCAAAATACAGTGAGTGGTGGCAATTAATCTCTTCGAGTGGAGAGGAGGAAAAGAGCAGGATGTGGCATAATCTTGCAGACTCTTTTCCAGCAACATGTGCTGCCTGGGTCAATACATCACCCCCGAAGGATTTGCACAGGTAATAATAATGTGACCTTTGAAATTTGCAGATCAAGAACCACAAGTGAGTTGGCCCTCCCAGGAGAAATGCCAATCAAGTGCCGGCAAAACGCTGACATGCATCTCTCTAGCAGTGGTTCAACCTGTCCTGCGGCTTGGGTTACTGTCTTTTCTTAAAAGCAATGCGAAAGCACGGCAAGTGCCACAGGTAATGCGGAGGGGGGGGGAGAACACGTCAAGGTTTTAATAGTAGCCATTATACAGTTTACTTTGTCACCATGCTTGGTAATAGCTGGCACCGAAGAAGGCGGAGATTTGTTCTCCGCTGCCCCAGGAAGCAGGACGAGATCTAACGGGCTTAAGGCAGTGTTCTCCAACTTTGGGTCCCCAGATGTTTTTGGCCTACAACTCCCAGCATGCCCGAGCCAGCTACCAAGGTTGGAGAACACTGCCTTAAGGCATGGTGTGTGTGTGTGTAAATTTTGGCTGAACATTAAGAGAGACTTCTCGATGGGAAGAACACTTTAACAATGGAATCAGTTACCTAGAAGCAGGGCGAGCCCAAGACATTTTGCCGCCTAAGGACATTTTCCCACCTACAGAAGCCAATGGGACTGAACTGGCAGTTGAGTGTTACTTCAACACTGGCAATGAGACAGTGGCCTGCATTGCTTCGGAAGGTAGAAAGCCAGCTTATTTATTTATTTATTTATTATATTTATACCCTGCCTTTTTTCCTGCAAGGAACCCAAGGCGGCTTACATAATCCTCCTCCTCCTCCTCTCCATTTTATCCTCACAACAACCCTGCGAGGTAGGTTAGGCTGAGAGGCAGTGACTGGCCCAAAGTCACGCAGTGAGTTTCATGGCCGAGCAGGGACTAGAACCCGGATCTCCTGAGACCCAGTCCAGCACTCAAACCACTACGCCACACTGGCTCAAGCAAGCTTAGGGAACACAGGGCAGGCGGAGTGGCATACACAGCTCTGTCCTCCAACACCTCTCCACCATTCCCCGCCCCTCAGCACCTATTGCCTGAGGCAACCACTTCTCTCTGTCTAATGGCAGGGCCGGCCTTGCCTAGAAGGGTGGTGGACTCTCCCTCGCTGGAGGTCTTCAAACAGAGGCTGCACAGCCGTGTGTTGGTGATGCCCATACAGTAGCTCTAAATTTTCTCCATCAAGCAGGTGGTCAGTCTGGGCCAGTGTTCTCCAACCTTGGGTCCCCAGATGTTTTTGGCTGGGGCATGCTGGGAGTTGTAGGCCAAAAACATCTGGGGACCCAAGGTTGGAGAACACTGGTCTAGACGGCTTACCAGATCCCCTCCATACTATGCTTGTGGAACCCTGAACAGACACTGTGTCAGTCAGGGATGGGGAACCTCTGGTCTGCCAGCCTAATTAGGCTCCCCATCCAGCCCGCAGACATTTCCCATCCGGCCCACAGAGACTTGGGGCTCAGCCAGGGAAATTTCTATGTGTGTCTGCGCATGTGTGTGCTTTCCATGGCCAGGGGAAGTATAGATTCACTGAAGCTGAGTGTGAAGGGGGCTGCTTCGCTCTGCTTGGGCCCCAAGGAGTGATGGGGGCTGAGCCTGCTCAGCTAGACCTGGCCCACACTCTCCCCAACCTGGCTGAGGATCATCCACCTGGCATTTCGGCAGGGGCAGGTTTGCTGCACACATGCTTTCCCCAATGGCAAAGGGCTGGGGGAGCGGTCATCTGGCCAAGAACCCCGAACTACTTTCCTGCTTCTACTATAGCTACTACCTTGTACCCTGCTTATATATTCATCTGGGATGGAAATGCCATGGAAGTTTGCAAAGTTAATGTGTAGCATGAAATCTTTTTGCAAAGAGCAGAATATGGCAACGTCTCTGTCTCTGTCTTTCTCTCTGTCTCTCCCTCCCTCCCCCCCCTCTCTCTCTCACACACACACACACAGATTCATCACAGATCATCTCTGCTTCTGTGCAGATCCAAAATAATATTTCTTCTATGTTCTATGTTTCCCAGCTGGAGGAAATAGGTGGCAGGGCTTTTTATTAAATATAGTTTATTAAAGTTTAAATGCAAATATATCAAAATACACATCATAGAATCATAGAATCATAGAATAGTAGAGTTGGAAGGGGCCTATAAGGCCATCGAGTCCAACCCCCTGCTCAGTGCAGGAACCCAAGTCAAAGCATCCCCTGACAGATGGCTGTCCAGCTGGCTGCACTTTGAATGCCTCCAGTATGGGAGAGCCCACCACCTTCCTAGGTAATTGGTTGAAGTTCCATTGCCATATTGTTCTAACAGTCAGGAATTTTTTCCTGATGTCCAGGCAGAATCTGGCCTCCTGTAACTTGAGCCCATTATTCCGTGTCCTGCAAACTGGGATGATCGAGAAGAGATCCTGGCCCTCCTCTGTGTGATAACCTTTCAAGTACTGGAAGAGTGCGATCATATCTCCCCTCAGTCTCCTCTTCTGAAGGCTAAACATGCCCAGTTCTTTCAGTCTCTCCTCCTCATAGGGCCTTGTTTCCAGTCCCCTGATCATCTTTGTTGCCCTCCTCTGAACCCTCTCCAGAAGTAAGTCCCATTGGACTCAATGGGGATTCCTCCCAAGGAAGTGTGTATACAGTGGAGGCTGGTGGCTCCAGTGTCAGTGGGGTAGTGTATCCATGCTGGGTTGTAGCCTGAACTAGTAAAAGAGCCATCCATGGTACTGAACCCTACTCTCAAATTAGGTTCGGCACCATGGATGGCTTCTTTATAGTTCAGACTAAAACCCGGAGTGGATACACCACCCCACTGACATTGGAGCCACCAGCCTCCACTGTGGGTATAACAAAGGTGGGGAACATGTGGCCCTCCAGAGGTTTTGGACTTCAGCTCCCATCAGCCCCAGCCAGCATGGCCAATAGTCAGGAATTCTGGGAGTTGTAGTCTAAAACATTTTGGAGAGAACCAAGTTGGGGTAGGATGTTGTATAAGATTGCAGGACTAAATCCAGCAGGAAAGCTCTGCTGTGTGTGTGTGTGCACACGTGCGTGCGTGCGTGCGTGCGTGCATGCGTGTCTGTATATATGTGTGTACACACACACACACACAGTAGTCACATAAAAATGCATGCATGCTGGACTCTTTTCAGGGCTGCCTTTCGTTCCAAGCCTATGGGGCAAATGGCAGCCAGCCTGCAAAATCTTTCCAATTCAGCCTCAAGGGTCTTGTTTGCCCAAGTTCACGGCTCTTCCAAACAGCTCACTGTTGAGCTACCTAATTTTTATTTTTTATTATTTGGGGGGGGGGGTTTATAAACAAATGCCCGGGATTCTTTACGATTTCCACATCAAGGTGTGGGAGGGAGATTATGTTACCTGTTGAGGGAGGTGAAAGGGGTTGTGTGGTGTGCTTAAGGAATATCTCAAGCATTGCACAGTAGCGGGGGTGGGGGGAGATTGTGCTGTGAGATGGAAAATGTTAGGCCAGTGTTCTCCAACCTTGGGTCCCCAGATGTTTTTGTTGGTGCGTGTGCTTGTGAGCAGCAGAGTGCAGTGTGCGCATGGGAGATTTAAAATCCTGTCTGTGTGCTAGCAGAGGCCTGTTATTCCACACACAGATCTTCCAGATCTCAGCTTCCCCCTTTTCGCAGCGTGCAGCATGTTGTGAAGATGCCAGCCCAGCCTGCCTGTAATCCAACTTGCTTCCAGCTTCCCCGTTTGCAGATTAATCCATGGAGTCAGGAAACACTCTGTAACACCACAGGTCTAATTCTACCTGTTTATTCACTTAGCAAGTAAAGTTCTACAGAGTATACATTTCCTAGTTACAGTCCATGTGCAGAGTATAAATGCATAGCAAGCATTACATCCAGTGGAGTAAGTTGAGCTTCACTCCACCTCAGCAAAGGCGTTACATTGTTGCAGTGACAAAGTCCAGCAAGAAGAACAAAGGAGAAGAGAGAAAGCAGTCCTGCCTCTCTCTAAGATGGCTTCAGACAGAAAACAAGTTAGCACGTCATCAGAACATACAAACCATGTGACTAGCTCATAATGCTCTCACGGTCTAGGCTTCCCATGCGAAAAACACGAGAATCCAGAAAGACATAACAAACTTGTTTACAGCCATTCTGTTCTTTCCATGTGTAAACAGTGTGCTACAGCTGGTGAAGTGATACTTATCAAACAGTTTTTGGCCTACAACTCTGGCTGGGGCATGCTGGGAGTTGTAGGCCAAAAACATCTGGGGACCCAAGGTTGGAGAACACTGTGTTAGGCTTGAACCGCGTGAACTTCATGGGGTGGTGGAGGGCCGTGTACCATTAGCCACTAGGAGTGCTAGGCGCAGGACTAAGGGGCCCAGAAATGCTGGGAAAACAACACTTCAATGGGAAGGGGGGCCAAATGGCTAGGGCACCAATGCACGTCCGGGTGTGGGGAACCCTTGGTCTCAATCCGGAGTTCCCACCCACCCCCTCCCTTCCCCCACATATTGTTTGGTGGTTTCCTGGCTGCCCCCCCCCAATTCTAAAAGATTGAAATGTCTCTCCAAAGGCTTCGTTACTTGCAGTAAGAGCTTTCGGCTCAATTATGCTGGCATTTATTTATTTATTTTGTATTTTTGGCCCCATCCTTTTTGCCTGTAGCCTCACCCACCGCTGGAATTTGGCCCCCAAAAGCTTCATTGAAATGAAACTCGGCCCTTGGGCTGAACGTGGTTCTGCACCGCTACTCTGAGGAGAGCATATCACACCTCCTGCCATGCCTCTTAGGAAAACATTGTGTGCCTTTCTATCTATTATTGATTTAATCATTTTCTAGACTGCTTGACTATATGTAACAAGACATCTCAAAGCAGTTTACAACATAAAAGTTTAGAATACAAACATGTTCAAAGCTAAAATGTTGAAAACCAAATACAAAACTTCTCAGTTAAAAACATTTATAAAACACACACAGAGAGAGAGAGAGAGAGAGAGAGAGAAAACATTCCCAATTAAGACATTTACACTTGGAGAACTTCTGCATCACATGCCACTATCACACTGTCTGTAATTACAAATATTTGATTACGGTCACAAAATTTGCTTACTGTTCCATTGCAGGAGGTGTAGCCATCAGCAGGATTTCATGTTTAGAACTCCTTCCACGGAATCTCTGGACGTGGGTGATTATAAAGTGATTTCCACTTGAAATTTTTATCAGGGCAGCCAGGCTAAAAATGACCACCACTCATTTCCTGGGACTCCATTCATGTGGGTAGTCATGACAAACCTGCGGGTGAGAGGGGGATGTGTTCTCTTTGACATGTTTATTACTTATTCCTGCTGAAACCATTAAAAAAAAAAAAGGCAAAATCCTAGGTATCTAGAATTATAAGATGCTTTTGCTGGACCACAGCCCATCTTTCTATTTATATCCCATCTTTTCCAGGAGCTCAAGACAGCAGCCACACTCCTAACCTCTCTCCTTTTTATTCTCACAATAACCATGTGAGGTAGGGTGGGCTGAGAGAAGGTGAACTGGTCCACCCACGGCCCTCCATGTGCTGCATGGCTAGGTAGGGATTTGCGATCCCAGGGCTTCTCTATACGAGGCTTTTAACCCACCACTTTACCAAGGATTCTGCTTCCATTTCTTTGTGGGATTAAGAGCGTGTTTTATTCTGGGCTTTTCTTTCTTTCTTTCTTTCTTTCTTTCTCTCTCTCTCTGCTTTTCTATATATTCCATTACACAACCACAAGGTGGAGCTGTGGTATAGCTGTGATATAGAGGAATGGCGGAAATACATGAGCTTCTCATCATGTCTTCCTGTGAGATTAGGAAATAATACCTGATTTCCCTCACCCTAAAAAATAAATAAATAAAAGCCATGAAGACGGCTGCAAAACACGGGAGAGGCCCTGGAGGATGATGACATGGTGTAAAGGTATTGCAAACTACCGTGAGGAATCCTGCGTGCGCAATAAATGCCTCCTGTAGAGAAGCCCCTAGCCTGAGACTCCCAAATGCAGCATATCTGGTTTGCTGCACTTTGAAGTGCTAAGTGTAACTGACCATTTAGTCCAGAGTCTAACATTACCTAACTGCATCACTGTGTACAATTCTGCCTATGGTTGGGCCAGAAATACCCCAGTTTGCATTTTAGCTGAAGTGTGTGTGGGGCGGGTGGGTTACTTACTTGTAACTTCCAAGATTGTCATGTTGGGACAAAGGGCAGCATCCATAGTTAGGCCTATGCAGAGTAGACCCATTGAAATGAACAGGACTTCAGTTAGTTGTGTTAGAGCGCAATCCTATGCCCCTCTGACCTTGTTTGAGAGGGGACATAGGATTAGGGCTGGAAGCCGCTGCAACTTCAGAAATCTGTTCCGTGGTCTCAGTGCTGCGGAGCACACCCCCCCCCCCCCGTATCCAGCACAGTTCTTTCCGTGCCAGCAGGGAACTGAAGATGGTCTTCCATCTTTGGTTTTCCCCATGGGGGGGTGTTCCTGGGGGAGGGGAGAAGCAAGGCTCCACCAGATTCCAAGGAATCCAGGTGGCACCTCAGCCTCTTCTCCTCATGAAGAAAGGAAAAACATATAGACGGCTGAAATCAGCCATCTAGATGTCTTTGAGGACGAGGGAAGCGTGGCTGATATCCTATCTTCCGTGCTTCTCCTGCCCTACATAGGGTGCTCACAATCCTCTGGGTTCAGCAGGTTCAGATCAAGATCAAGACAGATCATAGGATCATAGAGCTGGAAGGGGCCTACAAGGCCATCGAGTCCGGACCCCCTGCTCAATGCAGGAAACTAGAGGAGGGGGTCTCCCATCCAAGTAATAACCAGGCCGGACCCGGGTCGTGGGCACCCTCATAGGATTATTGTGCTGCCCCTTAGTTGTGACTTACTAAAGTCTCATTCATTTTAATGGGTCTACTCCACATAGGACTAACATTGGCTCCTACCCAAAGATCAAAAGGGAATTATTAGTCAAACAACCTTTTTTTTTAAATCTTTAAAAAGTCTATTTTTAAAAAAGCAGTGTTTACTTTGAGATTCCATGGTTATTGAAACTAGAATACCCGTGATTGGCATTAAAAGATGAGTCCATTGTGTTGGATTAAAAAAATGTATCATTTGCTTAAGAGCCCGATAGTGCCGCAGGCATGGACCGCATGTGACACACAGCTGTTTGCTTTTTCTAGAGAACACCCTGGCAAAATCGCTTTGTAATAGGCCTCTTGCTGTCTTTGCAGCATTTCGGTATTATCTCATTGACCTACTTATCAATAAAGAGGGAAAGCCAAGGGTTTCGTTGTTTAGCTTCTGCCAAGTGCTGTGGAACAGATTTCCAAATGATAGCAGAAGGGTGACCAAACCCTGTGATACCCTCATTAGAGACAAAGGAGATGCTTGTCTCTTTCTCTAGATTTTCTCCTCCTGTCTTATTGGGAAAGGCAGTGGTAATGACACAATTTACTGCAACTGTGAACCTCTGAACCATTTTCGAAGGCTGTTAAAATCCTCCTTGTTGAAACCTGGAGTCTGCAACGATTCCTTGAATGGGTGATGAGAACTGCAGTAGGTCTATGGTGTGGGGAAAGGGGACAGGGAGACATTTTCCCCCCTCTCTCATAATACTAGAAGTTCCCCGGGCTCATCCCATGAAGCCGACTGGGGAGAGATCCAGGACAGAGAAAAGGAAGGACTTCTTCAGTCACATAGTTAAAGTATGGAATTCACTTCCACAAGATGTAGTGATGGCCACCAATTCAGAGGGCTTTAAAAGGGGATTGGACAAATTCATGGAGGAGAAGGCTATTGATGGCTCCTAGTCCTGATGGCTATGTGCTACCTCCAGTATCAGAGGCAGTATGCCTATGTACACCAGTTGCTGGGGAACATGGGCAGGAGCAGAGGCGGTGTTAGGGGGCAGCCCACTTGGGCTGGAGCCCCAAATCTTTCATTTGGAGGCAAAATCTCTGGGAGGCCATCTGCCCCCACCATCCTGCTGTCCATGGGCACTTGCTGAAATAAAGGTCCAGGGGCCCTGATCATCTCTGTTGCATCTGATCCCCCTGGATTAGCTGGCTTTTTGCCCACATGTGCTTCACCTCCCTCTGCCCCACCTTGAATCTTTCTGTCTGAGTTTTTTCTTTCCTGAAATCCAATGTCCTCCTCTCCCCTGCCCATACATCCCTTTTAACAAATAGGGGTATCCCTGGAAGACAGGGTCCTTTTAAAGAAACACAGACACACACTTTAGAGCCTATGTTAATTGGCATATTCAGATATGTGCATTTTTTTGGTCCTGTGGCTTGAGCCACTGATCTTTTTGGTACCTAGCACCACCCCCAGGTGGGAGGGTGCTGTTGTACTCATGTCCTGCTTGTGGGACCCCTTGGACTAGATGGACCCTTGGTCTGTTCCAGCATGGCTCTTCTTCTGTTTTATGTCTGTCACTAGGGTGGCCAGTTACACATTTCCCAAAAAAGAGAACAAAAGAGGACACAGGATTGCACAAACGCCATAATAAGGAAGACCAGGTGACCTTTGTGCCCACTGCTCAGTCTGCTGTCCAGGTGCTAACTGTTGATCGACAATTCCAATGCCCCGGTGCCCAGTAAAGCCAGTGTGGCATAGTGGTTAGAGCAGGGCTCTCCAACCTTGGGTCCCCAGATGTTGCTGGACTACAGCTCCCAGAATCCCTTGCCATTAGCCATGCTGGCTGGGTATGCTGGGAGCTGTAGGCCAGCAACATCTGGGGACCCAAGGTTGGAGAGCCCTGGGTTAGAGTGTTGGACTGGGACTCGGGAGATCCGGGTTCTAGTCCCCACTTGGCCCTGAAGCTCACTGGGTGACTTTGTGCCAATTGCTGACTCTCCACCTAACCTGCCTCACAGGGTTGATGTGAGGAAAAAAACAGAGAGAAGGAGGATCATGTATGCTGCCTTTACAAACAAATACATAAAACTGGACTGGGCAGCCCTTCAAACAGAGGGCTGTCCTCTGCAAAAGAGAACACATGGCCACTCAAAAGTAATAGATCATTTCAATAAGGAAGGCTGGGGCTATGTGTCAGCTCATTTGGGGCCAGAGAGGGCACTGGCAACTTTACTTCAACAGATCATTTGCAAGATCTCAGCAGTTGTCACATTGGCCACATCTTGTTGCGGGGGGGGGGGGGAGCAGCTGTTTTGTCCCGAACAATTGAGATCATTGTGCCGGAGAATGTGACGAGGCCGCTGGCAGTATGTAGGACATGCCAGGAATCCACGGACAAAGGCACTCGGAAGCTGCATTCAGGCCTTGCCTTGGTTCATAATCTGGGCTCGGCATGAAATATAAATGAGTGACATCTGTTTCGGCTTTTAAGAGCACCATATGCATGGCAGACCGTTAGCCACTGGATGGAAGAAACTGGGTGACAGTATGGGGACTGGGCTCTTTAATGAACCGTACAGTGGAAGGAAACGCTTCTCTGTGCTGGGAAGGAACAGAACGAGATGGGAATGACGGAGGATCCAAATGGCTCAGAACGCCTGTTTGTATGGATGTGTCTGCGTGAGCCAGATATATTTTCATTATCAGAATTGAAAATGGGTTACAAAAAGGGGAATAGAGGCTGTGTGGAAACCTTCATAGATTTCATAGATCATAGAGTTGGAAGGGGCCTACAAGACCATCGAGTCCAACCCCCTGCTCAATGCAGGAAACTAGAGGAGGGGTCTCCCATCCAAGTAATAACCAGGCCTGACCCTGCTTAGCTTTCCACACTCAGACAAGCTGAGCCAGCATGAGCCACAGGCCTGTGTTCGAATGAATTGTGTGTGCGTGTGCGCGTGTGTGTGCATGTGCGTGCGCATGTGCGTAGTTTTGAATGACTACCCATCAGCACATGTTCTCTGGGCAGCTTGCAAAGCAAAAAGTAAAATGTTAAACTGCAATATAATATTTTTTAAAACCTCTAGCCACCACCCCTGCCCTTAAAATGTAGCATTAAAAATTCTGGTGCAGGAAAATATAATAAAACTACCAGCTCAGTTTGCAAAATAAAACATAGCTTACACTGCACAATTTTGTTTGTTTAAAACCTTAGCTGTTCAAAAGGCCTCAGGTGAACAGCAAGGTCTTCATCTGGGGTGGAAAAGATTGCAGCGATGGCACCAGGTGGACCTCTCTTGAGAAGGCTGTTCCATAACTCAGGTGCCACTACTAAAAAGGCCCTACCTTTGGTTGTTGCCCACCTCACTTCATTCTGCAGGGGCACTTGAAGTAGGGCTTCTGAAGATCTTAAGGTATGTGTGGGTACATATGGGAGAAGGCAGTCTTTCAGGCAACCTTGTTAAAAGCACACTTTAAATTGGACCAAGAAATTGACTGTGAGCCAGTGCAGCTGACAATGCACAGGTGCAGTTCACAATAACGGGAGATTACTAGAGCACATGTAACTATGGCAAAGCTGTCTCCATCCAGCTAAGGTCACAACTGGCCTGTCAGCTGAAGTTAATAAAAGGTGCTTTGAAACACTGGAGGTCACTTGAGCCTCTCTAAATAAATAAATAAATAAATAAATGATCATGCTAAGTATGGATTTGAACCCAGGTCTCTCCATCACTGTAGCCATTAGGCCACACTGGTTCATCCTTTTCTTAAATCCCAGCTATTTTTCCATTTCGCACATAACCAAAGAGCACAGTGACTTTTTGAAGAAAAGAATTCAGAATGTCTAACACTTGGCAGCCTACCGGGAGCACAAGAATAAGGCCTTTTTAGTATTTTCAAAGGCTAACAAAGGTGCTAATGAAGTAGAGCAGGTTTCTCACTTTTAAAGATATCACTAGAAGGCCATCCAGGTTGGAATGGGAAACTAATGAGCTGGAAAGAAATAGCACAAAATAAATATGGGCTCCCAGTATTGACCTGGGCTTAGTTTCAGTTTATCTGCATAAACTCAGGCGGATTTGCAATGCAAATATTACATTTAAAAATAATAATAATACAGCTACCATAATCCCCTCATTAAAACATTATGGGCCACCAAAACCTATCCAAATAAAAGCAACTTGTATCTCCTCCTCTCAAGCTTGGTGGGTTTTTTTTTGGGGGGGGGGACTTCCAGTGGAAGCTGGTATCAAAGTGGAGAGTATCCACTGTGCCTCCCTATAGGCCAGGGAGCCCAAGGGCCAAATGTCAGTGGTGGGCGGGGCTGAAGGGAAAAGAGCTGAAAGCTCTTGCTGCCCCTAACTAACTAAGTCTTAGGAGAGGCATTTCAACCTTTTAGACTGGGGGGAAATTGCACAAAAGCTGGGAAACCTCCAAATGATTCCCAGTTCAAGGAAAGGGGGCGGAGGGTATAGGAAGGGGGCGTGGCCAGCTGGAGAATCCCAGAGGGCTGGATTGGAACTCAGGTGGGCTGGATTTGGACCCCTGGCCTGAGGTTCTGCACCCCTGATGTGGAAGGATGATGCTCCCCTCTCCCTGGAGTTGTGTTCACTGTTGTTGTTTGAATAATGCCCAAAACTATGGGTCAGAAGCTGGCAGTCCTTATGTCAGATTTGCCCCCTGAGTGGAGCCGACTGGTGATCCGCTGCTCAAAATGTGAGGGTGGATGAACAACACTGTAGAATTGGAAAAAGTGCAGGAAAGGGCAACTAAAATGGTTATCAGACTGGAGCAACTCCCCTGTGAGGAAAGCTTACAACACCTGGGACTTTTTGTCTTAGAAAAAAGGCGAGTGAGGGGAGACATGAGAGAGGCATACAAAAATTATGCATGGTGTGGACAAAGTGGATAGGGAGACATTTTTCTTCCTCTTTCATAATACTAGAACCCGGGGTCATCCCATGAAGCTGATTGGTAGGAGGGTCAGGACAGATAAAAGGAAGTACTTCTTCACACAGCGCATAGTTAAACTATGGAACTCACTTCCACAAGATGAAGTGAAGGCCACCAATTTGGAGGGTTTTAGAAGGGGATCGGACAAATTAATGGAGGAGAAGGCTATCAATGGCTGCTAGTCCTGATGACTCTATGCTACCTCCAGTATCAGAGGCAGTATGCCTGTGCACACCAGTTGCTGGGGGGGACATGGGTGGGAGGTGCTGTTGCACTCATGTCCTGCTTGTGGGATCCCGTGGGCAGCTGGTTGGCTGCGGTGTGAACAGAATGTTGCACTAGATGGACCCTTGGCCTGATCCAGCAGGGCTCTTTTTATGTTCTTAACAGCTGTGGTAATGCAGCTTGGTAGCATTTCAAAGGGGCACCATGACAAAGCAAATGGCTGAACAGGCCTTTAAGTGATATACACAGAAAGGTGGGAAGCCTTTTATAAGCTGCAAGAGAGATCACCTTTTGGGAACTCCCCTACAAGGAAAGGTTACAATGTTTGCAGTTACTGTAAAACCTTGGATTGCAAGTAACTGGGTCTGCAAGTGTTTTGCAAGACAAGCAAATTTTTAAAATAAATTTTGACTTGATAAACAAGTGACGTCTTGCAATACAAGTACTGTAGTACGGTCAAGGAAAAATGAAGACTTTACACTATCATTCTTTATTGCAGCTTAAATTAAAAATATGTGTACACATTTCTTACGGGGAATTTCGCTTTGATATACGAGTGCTTTGGAATTTACAAGCACATTTCCGGAACGAATTATGCTTGCAATCCAAGGTATGACTGTACTGTGTTTAGAAAAATGGTGAATAAAAGGAGACATGGTAGAGATGTTTAAAATTATGCAAGTGTGGAGAAATTGGACAGGGAGAAGTTTCTCTCCCTTTCTCATAATACTAGAGCCCAGGGTCACCCAATGAAGCTGAGTGGTGGGAGATTCAGGGAATAGAGAAAAGGAAGAATTCCTTCACACAGTACATGGTTAAACTGTGGAATTTGCTACTGCAAGATATAGTGATGATGATGGCCACCTAAGTGGATAGTTTCAAAAGGGATTAGAGACCAGGGCTCTCCAACCTTGGGTCCCCAGATGTTGCTGGACTACAGCTCCCAGAATCCCTTGCCATTAGCCATACTGGCTGGGTATGCTGGGAGCTGTAGGCCAGCAACATCTGGGGACCCAAGGTTGGAGAGCCCTGGATTAGACAAATTCACTGAGGATAAAGCGTTTCAACTGCCACTAGTCATGATGGCTATATGCTACCTCCAGTATCAGAGGCAATATGTCTCTGTATACCAGTTGCCTGGGAACATGAGTGGGAGGATGCTGTTGCATTCATGTTCTGCTTATGGACTTTCATTGGGGCATCTGATTGGCCACTGTGGGAGCAAGATGTTGGACTAGATGGCCTTTGGTCTGATCCAGCACGGCTCTTATGTTCTTATGCTCTTAACCATCTCTCTTAGGCTGTGTCTAGGGCTGCCACCATTTTCCTGACTGAGGTTCGGAATGCTTTCAACAGCAGCATGGTAAAGTTAGATGTTTGCTAAGTGCTCCTTTTCCTGGCATGGAAATGTAATGATGGGGAGCCTTACCTGTTGGATTTTCTGCCTGTCATACAGCCATTAAGGACATTCTTTCTCTTGTCAGGGAGAAAGGGTAACAATCCTAGCAGTTTTCCTCTGGCTGACTGGCCCCTGAGGCACATTGGAATGAATGTAACCCAGAGGGTGGCCATTTAAAGTGCTTTACACATTTACACACTATGTTTACACTGCATTAGGTTA
The DNA here is from genome assembly GCA_021292165.1 of Shinisaurus crocodilurus. Lineage (NCBI taxonomy): Eukaryota > Metazoa > Chordata > Lepidosauria > Squamata > Shinisauridae > Shinisaurus > Shinisaurus crocodilurus. The sequence continues at coordinate 18,496,161 of CM037879.1, forward strand.
ATGCTCTTTATTCTAGACCACCTTGGGAGATGACCCAAAGCAAAATACTTTAAAGCATTTTAAAAACAACAACAGAACACTAAGTGATGTGTGGACTCTGACTGGTGTTACAATGTTATAAGCCACTTAAAGTGCCAATGTGTGAATGCAACCTAACATTCCCCACCCCCTGTGTGTGTGTATCCATCCCAGAATGGCCTATGAACATCAGACTTGAAACATTCACCCACTTCACTCCCACAGGCAGCTAGAGATGTGCTAAGTAACAATAGCTGAGAGATGAGCTCCTGGCTAGTGCAGCAGAGAAAAATCCACATTTTACACATTGCTAAGAAGATGGGACTGAATGAAAGAAAAGGCTTAAAACTCTGCGCCCCTATGACAGATTGTTGCCTTACTCACACCAGAGTCTTATATTCCCTGGTTTTATGTTCTATTTTGTATCTTTAAAAAAAGTATGTTCATTTATTGTAAGCCACCAGGAGAAGTTCAGGTGCTTCCTGATGGAAGGCTCCTACTGCTTCCAATTAGAAGGCCTTGTGCAACCATTCTGTCTTTTTCTCCTTAATGGATTTTCTGCAGCAAGAAAAAAGATGGGAGAAAACACAGGAGGGTTCATAGAATCATAGAAAAGTAGAGTAGGAAGGGGCCTACAAGACCATTGAGTCCAGCCCCCTGCTCAATGCAGGAATCCAGGTCAAAGCATTCCCGACAGATGGCTGTCCAGCCGCACCTTGAATGCTTCCAGAGTGGGAGAGCTCACCACCTCCCTAGGTAGTTGGTTCCATTGTCTTATTGCTCTGACAGTCAGGACATTTTTCCTGATGCTTAGGTGGAATCTGGGTTCCTGTAACTTGAGCCCATTATTCCGTGTCCTGCAAACTGGGATGATAGAGAAGAGATCCTGACCCTCCTCTGTGTGACAACCCTTTAAGTACTGGAAGAGTGCTATCATATCTCCCCTCAGTCTCCTCTTCTGAAGGCTAAACATGCCCAGTTCTTTCAGTCTCTCCTCATAGGACCTTGTTTCCAGTCCCTTTATCATCCTTGTTGCCCTCCTCTGAACCCTCTCCAGTTTGTCTACGTCCTTCTGAAAGTGTGGTGCCCAGAACTGGACGCAGTACTCAAGATGAGGCCTAACCAGTGCTGAGTAAAGGGGAATTATCACTTCATGCGATTTGGAAGCTATACTTCTATTAATGCAGCCCAAAATAGCATTTGCCTTCTTTGCAGCCACATTGCATTGCTGGCTCATATTCAGTTTGTGATCTACCACAATTCCAAGATCCTTCTCACTTGTAGTATTGTTGAGCCAAGTGTCCCCCATTCTGTAACTCTGCATTTGGTTTCCTCTCCCTAGGTGCAGCACTTGGCATTTATCCCTATTAAATTTCATTCTGTTGTTTTCGGCCCAGCGCTCCAGCCTATCGAGGTCACTTTGAATTTTGTTTCTGTCTTCGAGAGTATTAGCTGTTCCACCCAACTTGTGTCATCTGCAAATTTGATAAGCATTCCCTGTACCTCCTGATCCAAGTCATTAATAAAAATGTTGAAGAGCACTGGGCCCAGGACCGAGCCCTGTGGTACCCCGCTCGTAACCTCTCCCCAGTTTGAGAAGGAACCATTGATAAGCACCCTAGTAGGGAAGTTCCTATAAGGGAAGTCAGAGGGATCTGCAGTGGATTCAAATGAGTCCAGATTTCTATGGATCCGACCTGCAGATTATGCAGCAGAACAGCTTTTCCCAAGGCACGTGGATTCCACGGACTTGTGGACCAATTTTGTACTTTGTGGGGGAGATTTGCACAAGTGTGAATTAGCGCTGATGCGCACTTGCACAAGTGGAATGAAATTCTTGTACATCCCTAAAAAAATAAAAATAAAATCTGATTCCATCAATGAAATTTCTGTAAATGAGGCTGGCTGATGTCACAATAAAAGCCTCATCTAGAACCATCCTAAAGGTTACGGGCTGGCATACAAATCACCCAGCTTCAGCTACCTCAAAGGGCTGTAGTGAGGATAAACGTGGGGAGGGGAAAACCATGAATGTTACTCAGAGTGAGAAAGGACAAGATAAACATGCAATAGATAAAGATTCAGAGGGTGCCATATTTATGTATGCATATACCACAGCCGTGTGTGTGTGTGTGTGTGTGTGTGTGTATGAGGGGGAGCATATCTATACTATGGATAACAGGGATGGGGACTCGGACTCCAGGACTCGACTCGTGATGGGACTCGAGACTCGACTCGGGACTCGAGACCAAGGACTCGTGTTCCAAAATCGTAGTTCCTCAAATGCAACATGGATAGGTTTTAGGAAGTACAGCAAGTTTATTTTTTAAAATCATTTTCCTAAAATGCAACCTTTCAGACATTTTGGGTTTGGCTGCCTCTGCCTGCCTGTTTGGGGTTCCCAGCCTCCTCTGCCTGCCTGATCTCTTCTTGACCAATTCCACAGTTTGAATTGTCCAAGACAAAGGCCTCTGCCTGCCTGCTTTGGGGTTCCCTGACTCCTCTGCCTGCCTGGTTATTTTGGGTTTGTCTGCCTGGTCTGTTCTTGCCAAAATTTTGTTGGGAAAACCCCCCATTGATTTTAATAGGGACTCTTGGAGTCAACTTTGGGAGTGACTCGTGACTTGTGACTCGTGAGTCACCATTTTGGACCAAGGACTTGGACTGGGGTCCAAAGACTCATGACTCCACTCGTGACTCGAAACCAAGGACTCTTCAACATCCCTGATGGATAAAAACTGGTTTGTTCCCCCTCCCCTTGGACCACTGGGAAAAGTAGTTCTGTGGGGTCGGATCTGTTTCCTAGCACTCTTGGCAGGCTGAAGTTCCCAGAATTCCTGGAGTGAGGAGCCATGGCAGTTAAACTGGTATTAAACTGATCTACATTTATAGTGTAGCTATATCTATTTGGAATAATGTATACATCCAGATTCTGTGTTATTTGCCCAGGAACTCTGTGGCGGTGGCATCAGGACTCCTTTTGATGTAAGATGCCACCCACACACCCTACCTTCAAGTCCAGTTGAAGTCACAGCATAGAAAAAAGACGACTATGGTGTCACAAAGGATGAATGTTATAACACGTATTGTTGACAAGAGTTTGCTGTATTTCATGGGAGTGCTATTCATTATAACCTATGTGCGCTAACTGTAAGTGCCGAATGATTGGTTGAGTTCTGCATTTGCTATGTGGTAGTTTTAAGTGTGGAATGTGTTCTTAGACCAGAGGCAAGGGACATCCAGGTTTCTGGGTCCCTTGGGCAAGATACTCTCAACGGCCTCCTCCCTCAGCTGGTGCCCAACCATGCCTCCCCCCCCCCCCGGTGTCAGTGAAGGAGCTTGCTGCAGCTGGGTTAGTTAGTTCTTGGACGTGAAAAAATCCTTAGGAGGAGAGCGCCCTTCACAAGGGTGCTTCTGCAGTTAGCTGTAAGCCTGGCTGTGTTGTGGAGAGGCCCTCCTCGAGTTAGGTGCAGAAGCTATGTGCAGAAGCTATGCCTGAGTCTGAAGCTCTTGCTTAAGAGCTTTTCTACACGAGGCTGTTAACTGGCTGTTAATCCACTGTATCTACTTTCGGTTTCATCACAGAATTGAGATCCCAACACTACACAAAGAGCATTTCCTTTTTCTGCTTTCCCACTACACAACCTCTAGGTGGCACTGTGGTATAGCAGAATAGCACAATTACACAAGTGGGAAAAGTGTTGTCTTTCACTCTCACAAATAATACCACATTTTCCCTGCTCTAAAAAAAACTCGCCAAAAGTGCTGTTTAAAAACAGAAGTGAAACTGGAGGGTCACAACATTGTCTAAGGAACCCATAAACAACCATGAGTAGGGAATGATGAGTGCACAATAAATGCCTTGTCACAAGTCAATGTTTGGTAGGCTTCTCCCAGGATCTCTCTGCTCAACCAGGTTAAAATCTTACTATTCATAATATTCTACCTAACTTTGCCTCATGTCCTTTATTTTAAAGCATGTCATCATCTCTTTATTAATATTACCTGCCAGTAAGGGATCTGATGGGTCACTGTATCAAGATGAATCACTGGTATAATCTAACATGACCAGTCCATTTTATGCACATTTGGATGTTCTTCCAGCATACAAACCCATCCATATTACTTTCCCAGTACCATGCCGGGAGGCTGAAAAGGATACCACTAGTGTTTTATAGAACTAAAATCACATACAATAATGGGCTTATTAATTATTATAAATAATGTGATTTATTATTATTATTATTATTATTGTTGTTGTTGTTGTTGTTGTTGTTATTATTATTAAAAACTATTATTATTAATAACATTTGTGTAATGCTTTCAAATGTTCAAAGTGCTTCACATGCAATAAATAGTTGTAATCCTTATAACAACTATGTCAATATGCTGATCCCCCCATAATGCAGATGGAGGGACAGAGGCTGAGAGAGGGTGGCTTGCCTAAGGCCATGGAATGAATTCATGGTAGAAGTGAAATTTGAACCTGGGACTTTCTGAATAGTAGTCCCTTAGTCACTGTGCTACACCCACCCTTACAGAAATATGGAAACATACAAAAGCACCCCGGGTGGCAAAACCTGTGGATTTTGCCCCATTCAAAAATGTTATCTGGGACTCCATAGGTTACACTCTTGGAAAGTCAGATGGGTTTTTATACTCTGGTGTGCAATTTTACTCAGGGGAAAGGGTGGGAGGGACATACAATACGGATTTCATTATATTGTTAAGTTGCTGCATACAATTCTAAAAGGTGAGTCTGTGGCAACAGGTTGCTTTGCAAGAAATCATTTGCATGAAATAGCAAACACTGAAAGTGCTACTGCTGTGTTATTTATCACAGCGATGTTATATAATAACCAGTCACAGCAGGGCATGAACCTAATAAATGTGTATTTAAGTCGGCTAAAAAGCACATTCCCAGGTAAGCATCCATCACTATACAATCACACACATTATTATGCGTATTGATAGATAAGCACATGCTTCATGTCCTTTCTCATGCAGCGTGTATACAGACTAAAGCACCCACTGATAAATGGTTTACTTCTTGCTTCTCTGTCTGTTGCAGTGGTTGCGGCCTCGCAGAGTCCAGGGGACGAAGCGCTCTGTTTTACCAGCAGATGGCGCCGAAACTTTATCTTCCGCAGGCCTTTCTACAAACAGAAGACCACGCTAGAAGTTGCCTTGAGAAACCTGAAACAACTGCCACCAGCCTGCTCACTTGCACTTTCTAATATGGGCAGGTTAGTTGGACCTTCTAATGAAGGCTGGAAATAAAACTGCATATGGGAACATGCCGTTTCCAACAAAGTGGTCTTGCTGGCCGTCTGCTTTCCCCGTGGTGGAAATGGAAGTCAATCTTTTTGAGCCAGTGAAAACTTGTGATGAAAAAGGGGAGATGGGGCCGGCCCGGCCCGAGACATTCTTTCGCCTGAGGTGAAGGACAAGATGCCCCCACACATACAGAGAAGCCAACCACAGGAACATAGGAGGCTGCCTTATACTGAGTCAGACCGTTGGTCCGGCTAGGCCAGTATTGTCAACACTGACCGGCAGTGGCTCCCCCAGTGTTTCAGGCAGGCTTCTCTCCTAGCCTTAGCTGGAGACTGAACCTGGGGCCTTCTGCCTGAGAAGCAGGTGCTCTGCCTGCCATTGAGCCACAGCCCCTCTTCCTATGAATCACTGCTCACTGACTCTTACTTCGAGACTGGTGACAGCAGGGCCTCCACTCACCTGAGCAAAGCAGGGTAGCTTAGGGGCTGTATGGCAGGCAGCAGAGGTGGTGTTGGGGGGTGGCCCACTAGGGCTGAAGCCCCAACTCTTTCATTTGGAGCCCCGAATCTCTGGGAGGCCCTCTGCCCCACCACCCTGCTGTCCATGGGCACTTGCTGGAATATAGGGACAGGGGCCCTGAGGATCTCTGTTGCATCTGATCCCCCTGGATTCGCTGGCTTTTTGCCCACAGATGCTTCACCTCCCGCTGCCCCCCACCCAAATCTTTCTGCCTAAGTTCCCCCCCTGAAATCTAAAGCCCTCCCCTGTCCATACATCCCTTTTTACAAATAGGGGTGTCCTTAGGAGACAAGATCCTTTACACATGCACACACACACACACAATCAGATTTTAGAGCATATTTAAATTAGCATATGAAATTTGTGCATTTTTTTTGTTTTTGTTTGGTCCTGTGGGCCTGAGCCCAGATCTTTTCAGTACCTAGCACCACCCCTGGTGGGCACCACTCCTTCCTCCAACAGAGGGGAATGGTTAGGGGGCTTCCACTGCTGCCCCCTCCACAGCACCCATCAGCTGCCACCCGAGGTGACTGCCTCAATTTGCCTAATGGCAGGACCAGCCCTGGAGCGGGGAATGGAAGGGACTATAGCTCAGTGATAGTAGGTGATATGATGGAAGGCCTCTACCTGAGACTCTGGAGCAGTGTTCTCCAACCTTGGGTCCCCAGATGTTTTTGGCTTACAACTGGCTGGCCCGTTTTTGGCCTACAACTGGCTACGCTGGCTGGGGCATGCTGGGAGTTGTAGGCCAAAAACATCTGAGGACCCAAGGTTGGAGAACACTGCTCTGGAGGGTTATTGCCAATCAGAGTCAATAATACTGGATTGGGTGGATAAAATACCTGAACCCATTATAGGGCTTTCTATGCTCCCCATGAGATCTTTCCCTGTGTTTTATTTAAGGACTTCCCTTTACCAGCAGGGCTTAATAGGGATGGGGGAGACATCTGTTTGGTTTGAATTTCAATGCAAACTTACCTAGTTTTGCTCTTTCGAACTAACACATGAAAGGAAACTCAGTTACCTTTCACAATTCGCCCATACAAAACTGTGTCTATTAGGGGAAAGTGCACACAAAGATGCATCTATTAGTGAAAATTACATTAAAAATGCATTGTATTAGGAAAATTGCTTGCAAAAATGTGTATATTAGGCAAAATTGCATACAAAGATACATGTACTAGAACAGGGGTCCTCAAACTACAGCCCGCAGGCCACATCCAGCCCGCCGGCTTTCATCTGGCCCGCGGCCCGATCTAGACTTGTAGGGAAGGGGAGAGGGCTGATCCGGGGGGGCACGGGCCGCCTGCCCGCCCGCCGCCCTGCATCTCCTGCGGGGGGGAGGAAGGGAGGAGGGCGGCTTAGCCGGGCGCCTGCCGTGGACCGCCCTCCTGCATCTCCTGCGGGTGGGGGGTCTCTTCCCGGGCTGGACAGCGCCGCATCCCTCCCTCTCTCCCCTCGCAGGCTACCTCTTGCTCCCCGTGCTGGTCCGTCGTCCATCCTGGCCCCGCCGCCCTCTGTTTTTTTCAAAACTGAGCGCGGGCGGAGAGTCAAGGATGGACGCGACGGAGCAGCTCCGGCAGCGACGGACTTGGGCGGTGGTGGAGGCAGTGGCAGCAGCGCGCAGGGGACCAGGTAGGACGGCGGCGGGGACGGCGGCGGGGGCAGGGGGGTCCTGCAGCAGCAGCGGCGGCAGCAGCGGGGGGTGGCGGGGTGGTCCTGCAGCAGCGGCAGCGTGGAGGCGGGGGACGGCGGCGGGGGGGCGAGAGGCAGGAGTGTTGGTAAGGGAATAACAGGAGGTCAAGCATGGCAAGGTTTGATGTAGCAGGAGATCAGGAACAGGCTACAGCTAGCATGGGAGACCATGTTGCTATGGCAAAGGCTGAAGGTGAAATGCAGCTCTATAGCCCTTTCCTGGCAGCTCCCAGCTGGTCCACATTAGCCCACCTGGGAGTGCCTGCTGGTCTGGACCTGAACTCTGCAAGGGTTTACCAGTCAGGGCTCACACCCTGCGAAGCCCTGCGGCCGGTTATATGCAAAGCTGTCACCAGATGGCGCTGCAGGACAGACCCTGACACTCTCTGACTGGCTGTGATTCACGAAAGCTTAAGCCAAGAGTGGGGCATGTGTGGCCCTCCAGATGTTGTTGGACTGCAACTCCCATTGGCCCTAGTCAGCATAGGCAATGGTGAGGGGCCAACGTCAATGGACCGGTCATGTTGTTTGAATGTCTGACTGCCGTCTCCCAAAGCAGTTACTTTATTCCCAACTCAAGGATGGAAAGCGGAATATCGGTGGTCAGTATAAGAGGCCTGTGGCTTACGCTGGCTCAGCTTGTCTGAGTGTGGAAAGCTAAGCAGGGTCAAGCCTGGTTGTTACTTGGATGGGAGACCCCTCCTCTAGTTTCCTGCATTGAGCAGGGGGTTGGACTCGATAGCCTTGTAGGCTCCTTCCAACTCTATGATCTATGAAAAATCTATGAAATATGTTCTTAAGGCTAATCTAAAAAAATGCAATATAAACATCGAAAACTGGGAAGCTCTGGCCCATGAACGATCTAACTGGAGGTTGGCCTTTCACAAAGGTTCCATGGACTTTTCTGCTGTGGCACCCCGTTTGTGGAATGAGCTCCCCAAAGAGGCTCGCCTGGCACCCACATTGCACTCTTTCTGGTGCCTTTTTATTCTCCCAGGCATTTTAATCATCTTAATCATTTTTATCTTGTAGTTTTTAACTCTGTTACTGTAATTTGAACTGCTGCTAGCTTTGCTGTTTGTTTTAATCTGTGGTTTTAAATTTTATAGTTATATTATAATGTGTTTTATGGTTTTAACTGTTGTAAACCGCCCAGAGAGCGTCAGCTATTGGGCGGTATAAAAATGTATTAAATAAATAAATAAATAAATAGTGATTGGCTTCTCCTGCTTGGAAGAATATCTGTGAACGTTCTATGATATGGTGGTAGTTCAGCCAATGGCTTGAGGCGAGGGACATCCAGGCCAAAAAGTGTGAGAGGCATAGGAATGTCAGAGAGATCCACAATAGATTCAAATGAGTTCGGATTCCGATGAATCTGACCTGCAGAATCCACAGCAGACCTGCTTTTTTCAAGTCGTGCAAATTCCACGGACTTGGGGACCAGTTTTTCACCTTTTGGCAGAGGTGAATCAGCACAAGTAGAATGAAATTCCTACAGGTGGGTTGACCTATGGGCTGACTTTGGTGAGCTATGCTGCGTATCGAGCGGCGGTAAATAACCCAACCCCTGGGAAACCAATGGTTTTGGCTGGAGGAGCTTGACCAGGAGGCTTGTGGAGCCTTCTGGAATTAAATCGCCTCTAAATTCCACCTGACCTTGGGCAGCATCAGTGCCAGTACCGACTGGAGACCAAGGCAAGGGATACTGACTGGGCTTCGGTGTGGAAAACTGCGGGCAAGATGGTAGCCATCGTCATCGGCCACAGCACTGTGATGTGGAAGGCAACGGAAAACCAGCACATTATATTTTCCAAGTATACTCATCATGGCTAGATACACATCTAAAGATAGTCTATCCGTGACGATGTCCAAACTCCAGTAGGAGAGGAACAAGAAGGTGAAGAAGAATGGAATTCTGATTTATTTTTATTTTTTAAAAAAATTGATTCCGCTAATGAGTGTACGATGGAACAAAAGACGCCTAACAATCCACAAAGCACAGATGGAACAGATTTAATAAAATCTGTACATCCTGAGAGAGAGAGGTACTTTTTAGCTTGTTAAAATGGTGTATTCTGGGATCACTACAAGTACACCTTGAAAGAAGTTTACATGGAAAATGGATCTCTCTGTAGATACCCACAGAAGAAAAGGCCAACCTGTATGCGTGTGTGTTTTCCACTCTGCTGATGCACCTCTAAACTAATTTATTTACTGATATAATCCTCCCAGGAAGCCCTGAGTGAGGCCACCACCTTCTTTAATGTGTGCCTGGTATTTCTGAATGAGCCAACAGTATTATCCTGCTTGCCATGCAGTGCATTAGCCGTATCGGATAACAGGAATGGTGCCATCTAATGTACTGTAATAGCAGATGCTTATAAACACTGGGTTTAAAGGCCTATGCTTGTGACCTTCCAGCAGATGGAGGCAAAAATTATTAATCAATTGCTGTATCTTAGCCATGTGCTTTCTTTAATCAAATGCTGAACAAGGGGGGGGGGGGAGCTGATGCTCCAGACAGCTAAAATCGATAGATTTACACCAGTGATTCAACTGGCCCTGAATGTGGTATTGTGGATCTTTTTGAAAATGGAGATCTTTATTTTCTTGGAGATAAAACTCCTCCTGGAGACTTCAACATGGTATCCACCAAATCCAAACATTTAAAGCAAGAATGGGCAACATGTGGCCCTCCAGATGTTTTGGCCTACAACCTCCATCGTCCCTGACTATTGGCTATGGCTTGGGCTGATGGGAGTTGCTGTCCAACAGCATCTGCAGGGTCACACATTCCCCATCCTTTATTTAAAGCAGGGCTCTCCAACCTTGGGTCCCCAGATGTTGCTGGCCTACAGCTCCCAGCATACCCAGCCAGCATGGCTAATGGCAAGGGATTCTGGGAGCTGTAGTCCAGCAACATCTGGGGACCCAAGGTTGGAGAGCCCTGATTTCACCTACCTCATATATGCTTTTTTACAACCCAGTTTTGAAAGGCTGAAATAAGGAGAAATAAGGATTAGGGTTCAATAAGCCATAAACAGTATTCTCTGTGCTCAGTAGCCTTTTGGTTCCTCTTTTGCACTGCTGTTCCAGAGGAAAAGCTGTTCCTGAAGGTTAGAGACCATCCGGAGCAGCATTTGATGCAGCATGAAGGGGCTATGGAGGGAAAGAGAAACTGGTGAACAAGCAAACTCCAAAACCTTCCCCCATGTGTGCATATGGAAGCTCTTTTTGTGCCTGCGTGGAGCTCGCTGGGTCTTAGCTATGGATGTATGCAAAATTTGGTTCAGTTGATTTTTTAAATTAGGATTTTACCCAATTCACACCTTCCGGACTGGACTCGGACACAAACCGTGGTTGAAGTGTGTACATTTCCGAGCTTGCAATGTGATTTGCAGATTATTATTTTTTTAAAATGCACACAAATATGCTTTAATCAATGGGAGAAGAATGCATACATTTCAAAGATGCGCACAATTGATGAGAACATCTGGAAAAATACACACTAAAATACAGATTTTCAGTACTCCTGCGTGGGTGCACGCTCTCCCTCTAGAGCAGCCTTCCCCAACCTGGTGCCCTCCAGATGTTTTGGACTACAACCCCCATCAGCCCCAGCGAATGTGGCTAGCAGTCAGGAATTCTGAGATTTGTAGTCCAAAACATCTGGAGGGCACCAGGTTGGGGAAGAGTGCTCTAGGACTTGGAGCTGCTGAGATTAAAGTGGGTGGTACCTAACTCCAGTAAGATTAAACAGAATAGATAACAATTGCTCCACACTTTGTTGGAGAGGATGTCAGGAAATAGGTACATATGCTCATATGTGGTGGAGTTGTAGAAATGTTCTGGAATTTTGGTGAGAGGTTTTTACAGAAATATCAGAAATTATTGGAATTAATCTAGAGGTCTGTCCTAAACTTGCTTTGTTATCAATAACCAATAAAGTCACTTGTGCCCAAAATACGAAGGAACTAATTGTAAACTTGTTAACTGCGGCTAGGTTAATGATAGTGAGGAAATGGAAAGTACAACATGTTTTTCTAATAACTGATTGGTATAAGGAAGTTTGGGATATAGCCCTAAATTATAAACTAACTTGTAGTATCAAATGCAAAAAGGGACAGTTAAAGAAGAAGAATTTTATGGGTATATGGAATCAATTATTAGACTATGTATTAATAAAGGGGAAGGGGAGTATGCCTTGTCAGGATGTGTTATATTTTTGGAATGTGGCTGTATGTAGTTTATAACAACTAAATAAAATTTATTTTAAAAAAATAAAATAAAGTGGGAACAAACCAGTAGAGGCAGGACTGCCTGTTTTTCAGGGAATTGAATATCTCAATCAGAGGTCTGGACATGGATGCTCAAAATCCAGGAATGGCCTCTCCATCAGCCTTCCACTGGTGGAATGTGAGCTCTCATCGCTCAGCTCCATTTGGGGGAGAGAGGGAGGGGGAAGGGGAGAGGGGGAGAGAGAGAGAGAGAGAGAGAGAGAGAGAGAGAGAGAGATGGTGGGAGAAGTAGAATGGATTGGTCAGGACAGATTTTCTCCTACTGCCCACACTTTTGCAAAATTGCAATCATTTTTGGCTGTCCCAGGCTTTCTGTCATTTCACCCAGGAGCTTAGCTCTGTTATCACTGGTCAGAGAGAGGAAACCATGGCTTAAAGCAGCCAAGGCTGGAGAGCCTTTTTCCTGTCAAGGTCCACAACACATCACTTGAAACCTGCCAGGGTTTGTTTTAAAAGTGAATATTAAAAATTGGAGGTACAATCCAATCTCTCCTCTCCATATACAAGGGAGAGAATGGGCAGAGGCAATTTTTGTCTTCCTCTCTCATAAGACTAGGTCATATCAGGACTAGAAATCATCATCGTCGTCATCATCATCGTATGTGTATGCCACTTTCCCAAGGTAAAACCATGCTCAAAGCCACTTATATAGCAACATGGGGGGGATAATAAAATACAGCATTGTTTTGCGATAATTCACTAACAGTTGCAAATCATAACAACATTTAAATAGTTATACAGAAATAGATCACATTAATAAATATACTGCAAGATTAAACAATCCGCTAAAATTAAACAATTAGAACGAATGGGTGCAAATGACAAGGAAGCAGATTTCAGCTAAATATTTGGAGAATAAGAACAGTTCAGCAGTGGAACCGTCTGCCTCCAGGGGTGGTGGGCTCTTCATCACTGGAGGCATTGAAGAAGAGACCGAATAGCTATCTCTCAGGGATGCTGAAGTTGCAAGATTCCTCCAATGAGCAGCAGGTTGGACTAGATGACCTCCCAGACCTATTCCAACTCTAACCTTTGATGATTCTGTGATCATCTGATCAAATTGATCAGCAGTAGCCATTCAGGACAAACAAAAGAAACTCAGGACAAACAGAAGAAAGAGCTTTGGCTGTTGGGTGGTATACAAATGTAATAAAGAAATAAAATAAATAAATAAAATGGCTTCTTCACTCAGTGTATGTGGAACTCCTGGCCACAAGATGTGTAGTGATGGCTGCTAGTTTAGGTGGTTTTAGAGGAGGATTAGATCAGGGGTGTTGAACCACTTTCAGCCCAAGGGCCAAATTCCATTTCGGAGATGCCTTTGGGGACTGCATTCCAGTGGTGGGCGGGGCAAAGGCAAAGGGGGCGTGTCCAAAATACCAGCCTATTTCAGCTTAAAGCTCTTACTGCCAGTAACTAAGCATCTCAGACTTTTAGAATGGGAGGGGGAGGAAACTGCACAAAAGCTGGGAAACCACCCAATGATCAGTGGGTGGAACCAGAGGAAGCGGTAGGGGCTATCTGGGGAACCCTGGAGAGCTGTGTTGGGGGCCACAGGGGAGCTGATTTGGCCTGAGGTTCTGCACCCTTGGATTGGATGGATTCAGTGAAGGCAGCTCTATCAGTGAGCATTGGCCATGATAGCTAGATGAAGCCTTCAGGTTCGGAGATGGTGCAGCACTGAGCACCAGTCCCAGGCATGGAGGCAAGCAGCAGGGTAGGTCTGTTGCCTTACCAGCAGTTGGATGGTCATTGACGGAAACAGGTTGGAGGACCAGAATGGGATATAAAACGGATGCCTCCAGGCGGAGGGAGAATGCAGGAAAGGAAAAATGATCTTCATCCAGTGCCAGAAATCATCCCTGCCCTCCTCAACCCCGTTGTCGTCACTCACCCTGCAGCGCCCATTCACACAGCCCCGCTCTTCTGTTGATTGGCATGTTTCAGTGCAATCAGGGAGCAGGAGGGAAGTGGTGGCGTTGGCCGATCTCTTCTCCATTCATGGCCACATCTTTCCCCCAGCTTCCCTGTCCTCTGCACTCATCCTCTCTCTCTCTCTCTCTCTCTGTGTGTGTGTGTGTGTGGCGGTGGAATCTGGATCAGGCCCATCATCTTTGATCTGATCTGCACTAGTCATGCTTGTAAAAAGTAAGAACATAAGAAAATCCCTGCTAGATATCTGGTCCACATTCTGTTTCCCAGACACCCTCATGTCCTGCTTGTGGTGGGCTTCTCATATAGTGATCTCCCACTCTTGTTCCCCGGTATCTGGTAATTCAGAGGCCTGCTGCCTCTAATCCTGGAGGTAATATACAGGGCGGACATCAAGGGTAGGTATGGTAGGGCGCCTGCCAAGGGCCCACACCCCAGCAGGGGCCCACTCACAAGAGCCCCTGCAGCTGCTCCTGCTCTTCACTTGCTTGTTCACTGGCCTCTCACTCTGTCCCGGACAATGGAGGTGGTGAGGAGGAGGAGCAGTAGATTTATTTATTTATTTATTTATTTATTTATTATATTTATACCCCACCTTTCTTCCTGCAAGGAACCCAAGGCGGCTTACATAATCCTCCTCCTCCTCTCCATTTTACCCTCACAACAACCCTGTGAGGTAGGTTAGGCTGAGAGTCAGTGATTGGCCCAAAGTCACCCAGTGAGCTTCATGGTTGAGCAGGGACTCGAACCCGGATCTCCTGAGTCCCAGTCCAACACTCTAACCACTATGCCACACTGGCTCTCTGCCACTGCCTACTTGCTCACTGGTTCTTTGCCTGTGCAGGTGAGAAGGTAGACTTACTAAGAGAGGGGGCTCATTGAGGGTATCTTGCTCAAGGGCGTTAATATATACTGGTAGTATAGAGCCATGACTAAGTAGCCATTGATAGCCTTATCCTCCATGAATTTATCTAGTCCCTTTTAAAACCACAAAGTCTAAGTTTGAGCATTTGGATATCTGCAGAGGCTTTTAGTGAGATATTTCAGATCCTGGTGGCAAAGTTTAAGTGTTCAAACACAAAGATTCACAAGTGTTCTCTAACATTTGAGTTATGAAATTCAAATGTTTGCATTATTTTGCTTTTATAAATAGTGTGGATTCAAATCCCTTGCTTTGAGAATCATGTCATTTTGTGTACTTCTTGTAAAAAGGTGGGACGATGATGATGATGATGATGATGATGATGATGATGATGATGATGATGATGATCATGCACAGGCTCAGGCTGTCAGGCTGGCTGGAAGACCAGGGGTGGGCAGAAGGTAGATCAAGATCAGTAGATCTCTGGGGGATTTGCAGTAGATCCTCCCCAAGGGTTTCTGATTTCCAATAGCTTAAAGAGCAGGAAGACCAAAGTGACTTTTCTCAGGCTAAATTAGGCTGCTGAAATGAAGAAAGCAGGATTGGACTTTTGTGTGAAAAGGACTGTGAGCTTTCTGGTACTCAGTTCTGGTACTGAGAACATATTCCTGAGCTCAGAATGTGCTCAGAGACATCTTGGGTTGTATCTAATGTTAGTCCTACTTAGTTAGTCATGACTAACTTAAGTCCCTTTCATTTCAATGGGTCTGTTATAAGTAGGATTAACACGGGATAAACCCTTGTTCTTTAATTCTAAGTGCATGTCTTTTGCACCTGGCCCTGGCTAGAGGTTCTTGAGGTTCCACTTAGAGATATTATATCAAGCGGTATATAATAATATTACAGTATTAATAATAAATATTTTTAAAACAAAAACAACAACGTAGATCCAACAATCCCCCCCCCCCCCGTTGCAACTTTAGAGGATGCATTTTGCATCCAGAGCACTAGAGTGGATGTTAAGGATTTATTATATGTCAATAAGAATGTGGAGGTGTGCTTGGGTGTTTTTCCTCCCTTCCCCAGGTCTCATGTCTGACAGCCCCCTTCTGTGCTCTAGGATTGAGTTACACAAGGCCACGGGTGTAATAGATATCAGCCACAACTCAGCTACTTGAAGCAGTGAACGCTTCCCCACCATACCCGGTCATACCTGTTTTCTTCTGAATAGAAACCAAGGAAAGTTTTTTCTTTGCTTCCCTTTTGCTCCTCCTGTTGTAGTTAAATGCAGGACGGAACCCCTTTGTTCTCCCTAAGTCCCTGTTACAGGAGAAGGCGGCTACTTCACCCAAGCATGACTCAGAGGTGACCTGATCTTTCTGGGAAAGAAGGGCCTCACTATTCTGTCCTTAACCCCCACCCCCCACCCCCCACACACCAGACGCAGATCCATGGCAAAGAGCAGCAAGAGCCAGTGCTGGAGCAGGGGCTTAAACTCCCAGTCCCAAGCAGCCGAAGAAGAGGGAGCACAGGAGTGAGGGATAGTTTCAGGTGGGGGGGGGGGAGAAGCAATTACAGGAGAACAACATTGTGGGATAGGATGACTGAGAGTTTCTATACTTAGATGGGTCTTGCACACCCTCCACTTTCCTGTTCACCAGTGGTGAGTGAGAATTGGCTGCAGGTTACTAGGTAGAGGAGTTGACAAAACTTTCAAAAGCTGGTGTTCCTTCTCTCTCTCTCTCTCTCTCTCTCTCTCTCACACACACACACACACACACACACTACTGGTAGATGTCTCTGGGCACATGTAGGGCAGTTTGGGGTAGTGGCTCACGTGTCCAATTTTGATCAGGGAGATCATAGAATCATAATCATATAATAGTAGAATTGGAAGGGGCCTGTAAGGCCATCGAGTCCAACCCCCTGCTCAATGCAGGAGAAAAGATGTGGGCAGCCCAGGCAGTCACCCGTCCAAGCACTGACCCAGCTCATACCTGCTTAGCTTCAGCATGTGGCCTGCCTTATGTGCTCTGGATGCCACCTATAGAGTCAAAGCTGGACTCAGCCACAAAGCTTACTGGTTGACCACGGGCCAGTCACTTTTTCTCCACCTAAGCTACTTCACAGGGTTATGGTGAAGATAAAAGGGGAGGACAAACCCTGTAGGTTGTCCTGAGCAACACTGAGGAAGAGCGGAATAAAACAAAATGAATCAGAAACCTAGGAAGCTGCATTATACCAGGTTGATCTAACCCAGTACCATCAACTCCAGGGATGCAGAACCTCAGGGCCTCCTGGGGTTTTCAATCTGGCCATCCAGGGTTTCCCAAATAGCCCCACCCCCTATCCTCCAATCGCTGGTCATGTTGTGGTTTCCTGGCTTTTGTGCAGTCCCCCCCCACTTCTGCCCCCCCATTCTAAAATGTTGAAATGCTTCTTCCAAGGCTTAGTTACTGGCAGGAAGAACTTTAAGCTAAAAGATGCTGGTGCTTTTGGGTCCACCTCTTCTGCTTTTAGCCCTGCCCATCACTGGAGTGTGGCCCCCGAGGTCTTCTCCAAAATGGAATTGGCCTTCGGGCTGAAAGAGGTTCAACACCCCTGGTCTATTCTGACCGGCAACAGCTTTCCAGGGTCTCAGAGATATACCGGTATCTTTCCTATAGACTGCTACCCAATCCTTTAAAAAACAGCTCAACAACCTGGAAAGGCTAGGGAAATAATCTGGGACACTTCCTGCATGCAAAGCATCTACTCTACTAAGATATGACTACAGGATATTATGTACATCATGTCCTTGCTTTCAAGTGTACCAGACTTATCATGGTCTTCAAGGGTTTGGATTTAGAGACATCAGCAAAAGCCAGGGCTGCATGAAAGAAGAACTTCTGACATTCTTCCCGTTGGCTGGCTTAAGACAACATGATAACCCACACTCAAGGGTTGAGTATGAGTTGTCATTGAACTGAGGGTTGTTGTTGAAACATGGGTTACCATGTTGTCTGAATCCAACCGTGCTAACAAGCCATGGCTTGTTAACCATGAACAACCCATGAAGAAAACCCATGGTTTGTTGTTGGGTTGAGAACTGTGGGTTGTTCACAATGGTTTGTTATCTCAGCTGGGTCGAAACAACATGATAACCCATGTTTCAACACAAGCCACAGTTGAACGACAACCCACACTCAACCTTTGAGTGTGGGTTATTGTGTTGTCTGAACCCAGTCACTGTCTTTGTAAGGATAAAGTTGGCTGAGAGGTTGTGCTTATCTTGAGGGAGTGGGGGGTGGGGGTGCGAGGATGTCCACAATATTCAATATCTCATGCCAGCCTTCCCCAGCCTGGCACCCTCCAGATCTTTTGGATTACAACTCCCAGAATCCCTAACCATTACCCATGCTGGCCAAGGCTGATTGGACTTGAAGCCCAAAACATCTGGAGGGGGCCTGGTTGGGGAAAGGCTGCGTTGTGCCTTTGAAAACAAAGGGATCTGTCTTGCCTCTGCAGCAAAGATTCTTTGGGGAGGTACATGTTTGATCAACATCCCAAATTTGAAAGGGTCTTTTCACTGTATATATGCAATCCTATGCAAATGTACTTGTGAAAAGGTTGCATTGACCTCAGCAGGACTTCCCTGCTCCATCTGGGCTGTGCATGAGAGAGACCTAGTTTTCAAGGCCAAAGTATACGCAAAGGACAGTTTGGGGAATACTAATCCTGACATATATCTTCGGAGCCTGATTCAAGGTGCTGGACTGCTGGTTTTAACCTATAAATCCTTACATGGCTTGGGACCACAATACCTGATGGAACGCTGCTGCCAACCTGAGTCTAACCCGGACACTACAGTCAACATCTGAGGCGTTCCTCCAAGTGCCACCTCTGTGGGAGGCTCAGAGGGTGACACTGGCAACAAGTGGTGGCCCCCCATTTATGGAATGATCTCCCCACTGAAGCCTGCCTGGTGCCAACTCCATCATCTTTTCAGCGCCAAAACTGCCCTCTTCTCCCAGGCACTTAATGGTATTTAAAGGCATGATGGGGCATTTATGTCAGCTGCTTTTAGCAGGTATAGTTGTACTAAAATTGTTCTAGCTGTTAATTTTTTTTTAAAAAAATGTATATTGGAAAAAATTATGTTGTTTCAATGCTATTTTTTTTGTATCCATGCACTGTGTTTTAGGAATTGTTGTGAAGTGCCCAGAGAGCTTTAGCGATTGGGCAGTATAGACGTTATTTATTTATTTATTTATTATATTTATACCCCACCTTTTTTCCTGCAAGGAACCCAAGGCGGCTTACATAATCCTCCTCCTCCTCCTCTCCATTTTATCCTCACAACAACCCTGTGAGGTAGGTTAGGCCGGGAGTCAGTGACTGGCCCAAAGTCACCCAGTGAGTTTCATGGCTACGCGGGGACTAGAACCCAGATCTCCCAAGTCCCAGTCCAACACTCTCACCACTACACCACACTGGCTCTCAAATAAATAAATAAATAAATAAATAAAAATGTGAGAGGAGAATTGGGCTTGGGCACTGTTGGAGGAGGAGCCTGCTTAACCCTTGTAGTCCCAACAGCTGGTTTTCTCCTGTGAATAATAAAAGGTAATAAGGATATGGGGTCTTTATCTTAAGTGGCAGAGTACCGTACCTACATGCACTGCATGCAAAATATCCCAGGTTCAATCCCAGGCACCACATAAGGATGGGAAGGAAATCTTGCCTGAAACCCTGGAGCCAGGTGCACCCATGGTCTGACTGGGTATAAGGCAGTTTCCCTGTGTTCTGTATCTTTCCCCTGACTATGGATGGGGAAATAAATGGGGGTGGGGTGAATTGAAATTAGGCAAGTATTTGAAGTTTCAGGAGGGGGAATAAGGGTGAGACCCCCTCACCCTTGGCAAATGTGGACTCAGGCTGGGGAGAGGGGGTGTTCAGAGAATTCTGGGAGGGTATTAAGGAAGCAGGTCTGAGTGAGCAGATAGCAGAAAGGCAGGATGCTAAGATCCTGCTCTCCACCCCCACTCCCACCCGCCCTCTGATCTCAGTTTCAGTCTCCCACAGATGTTTTTCCTTAAAGGAAAACCCATTTGATGGGTTAAGCCAGGTGTAGTTATGGCTCTGATGTGGCAAACCTGTGTCTGGGCTGTACCACTTCAAAGGTGGTACATGCAATTGAATTCTCTCCTACAAACAAAAAATTCTCACAGAGGAGGAGGAGGAGGAGGAGGAGGAGAAGGGTTCCTTACAGCCTAGTCTTTTCTATCTACATAATGTTTGTTTGTTGTAAAAGAGCATTCAAGGCATGTGATCTGATCTCCCACACAAAGTCTGAAGTGGTACAGCACAGACAAGGGTTTAACACTACAGTAAGATCCGGCCCAGAATGTCCGCTATATGCACACAACTCCTATATGCATACAAGCACGGTAGCCTTTCCCAACCTGGGGCTCACCACATGGCTTGGACGTCATCTCCCATGAACCCCAGCCAGCATGGTCAATGGTCAGGAATGCTGGGAGCTGTAGTCCAAAACATCTGGAGGATACCAGGTTGGGGAAGGTTGGCATACAACATGTAGCTGGTAGCCTGAAGTATTTTGGTCCTAATGTTCAGCTCCTACAGTCTCCTCTGTGTTTGGTTTGCTCAGGGAGTTAACAGCCCAGTGCCAGGAAGATGCCTTATGCAGAGTGGGTGATGTCGGAACATAGGAAGCTGCCTTATACTGAGCCAATCTAGACCAGTATTGTCAACACTGACTGGCAGCAGCTCTCCAGGGTTTCAGGCAGGATTTTTTCCTGCCCTACCTGGAGATGCTGCTGGGGATTGAACCGGGGACCTTCTGCATGCAAAGCAGGGGCCCTGCAATGAGGTCTCACAGATCATAGAGCCGGAAGGAGCCTACAAGGCCATCGAGTCCAACCACCGGCTCAACGCAGGGAACTAGAGGAGGGGTCTCCCATCCAAGTAATAACCAGGCCTGGCCCTGCTTAGCTTTCCACGCTCAGGCAAGCTGAGCCAGCGTGAGCATCTCCCGTTATGTACATCCAGCCATTCCTCTCCTTTCCAGGGTTAGTTGTGTGGAGCCAGCAGGGGAGGGGGAGGCTTATGCCCTAAGCATGGTGTGAAGACGTGCTTCCCTTTGTCCTGGATCTCCCAGCATTCAGCTTCATGGGATGACTCCACAGGGCTCTAGTATTACAAGAGAGGGAGAAACATTCTCCCTGCCCACTAGCAGGAGCCCACAGGGCAGGACAAACACCCGAGGGGTGGGTCAGTCAGTCAGGTAGAAGGCAGGGTCAGGCTGGAGTTGCCAGGGCGGACCTTGGGTAGCTCTGAGTGTCTGAGCAGACAATGGGCTGGACAAGGACTTGCAGTGCTGGCCCTCCTGACCCAGCTGGTTAGGAACACAGGAAGCTGCCTTATACAGAGTCAGACCACTGGTCCATCTAGCCCAGTGTTGTCAGCACTGACTGGCAGCAGCTCTGCAGGCTTTCAGGCAAGACTCTTTCCTTGTCCTAACTGGAGATGTTGGGGATTGAAACCCAGCATGCAAAGTAGGTGCTCTACCACTGAGTTACGGCCCCTCCCCAGTCCCCTGTTTTTGGACTTCAACTCCCATCATTGCTGGCCATTGGCAATGCTGTCTGGGGCTGATGGGAGATTTAGTCCAAGACATAGGAGGGCACCAAGTTGTCTAAACCTGGCCCTTTTGCACTGGGTGGTTGTTTTGCCACAGGATCCCCAAAAGGGATTGGCAAAGGTTCTTTGAATGATTTTCTGACCATAATAAATACTCCTCCAGGAAGTTAAAGCCAAACATGTTTATTGTAAAGTTAAGCCACAAGTACAACAATACTACTCCCAGTTCCCTGATGGAGATCCCACCCCTTAGCTGCACAGTCACTGTTCAACCAACCCAAATGCTAGGTCCAGCAGCTCTCCGCCTGGGTATGGGCTCCCCACGTTGGGCTTCTGCAAGGCTCTCTGCACAGCGTCCTCTGCTCCTCCTGGCTCCTTCCAGTTCTTCAGTACTCCACATGCAACTGACCAACCGCCACTAACGACCACCGCACTCCCACCAACAACCACCACCACCTCAGTCTGCACTTGCTCTTCTTAAATAGCACCAAGCTTCTTGGATTGCAGACCTCGTGCTTCACTGTCAGCACCTGTGCTGCTTGCAGTGTCACCCCTCTGGCCAGCAGCCAGATCACACGCAGGTGAGTTGCTCTTGATTGCATGTTGCATCAGCTTGGCAAGCAGCCAAGTAGCCAAGGCCGTTTGCTGATTCTTAAAGCAAACCTACTTTCTTAAAGCAAACCCAGAGCATAGAGGCAGAACTCCGTACAACACTCCTGTACTCCTCGCCATCTTCCGCTACTCCCATTACAGTGGTCTCCGTATCTCTTTATTAAATGCAAGTCAGTCTGAAGCATTGCATACTTCTTCTCTTTATCACCCTCCTGGGATAAAAGAGGTGGGGAGCGGAGTCAGTGAGGAGAAAAGGAAAAACCACGGCACCCACCCCCATCACACACAGAGCATCTTCCTCCAGAAATATCCCCAAGCAGCTGCTTCCCTGGGAGAGCTTTTGTATCTCCATTACTTTTACGTTGCTTGCAAGTTGAGTTAAATGCCATCATTTAAAGAGGAGTTCCTTGAATTAACTACCAAATATAGTTAATTGGGTGCCTCGGGATATGTTTAGCAAACATTTTTTTATTCAGTTGCACGTATAAGGGAAGATGTATGGTAGAATGTATTCTTGGACCAACCAACCACAATTTGACAGGATCTTCTCTGCGGGGAGGGAACAGACGCATACATCGCATTCCAATCAGGTTGAAAGGTAGCCGATCAACGGGCGAGGGGGGCAACCTGCGATGAAAAATGTTGGATAATTAAAATTGCAGTCAAAATCTATGGCTAATGTTTCACCAGGTAATTGGGTGAAATGGTTAAGGTCACTGATACCTTCTAGGGTGGTTTTCCTAGAAGGTACTCAGTGAATTATTAACAGCCTGAACAGGAAGTGGGCGTTGCTCCCAGCTTCTTTCTCTTTCTGTTCAGACTCTAGTGAGCGTGGCACCACCAGGTTGTTGTCTCCACGTGGTCCTTGTAGCAGCATGTAGCCAGAGTTGCTTGTCTAAACTCCACAAGTTCAGACCCCAAGTATTTCCAAATGAACTTGTAACCAACTGTAAGAAACGCTTTTAAGCCTGCCTGAATGAAACTGCATAATCTGAGTGAGTAAATGTTACTTTTAACTTTTACAAGACTGTGTCTCTGATTATTGTTCTGAGGGAGAGAAAAGGGGGCAAAACCAGGGAAATCCAGTCTGCCTTAAAGCATCCTGGATTACCAAATGCTAACTGGCTAACACTAGCCAAATCTAAGCTTCTTTTAAGCTGGAAAGGGACTCTACTCTGCTGATCTCACTAACGTGAGATAGGAAGGATATTACTCCACAATATATCCTCTCCTAGTATCTTTTTCAAGTCCCAACAAAAAAAGCTTAAGCCAAGCGAGAAAATTCAAAGGATATTGTCGTCCTCACATCTCACCTGGCAAAACGTTCCTGCTTCCTCCTGAGCTTTGTTGTTCTTCTTGTTGTTGTAAGAGAACAACAAAGCAACAGAAAGAAGAGTAGTGGAGCGCACGCGCGTGACCAGGGTTGTACAGAATAACGCAAAACAACTCCCTGCCCCAAGAAGCTTCCAGTCTACCTGGGGGAGAGCGGGTAGGGGAGGTCACAGAAGGAGAAGCGGGGAAAGAGGCGAAGGACGGGGGGGGGGGGGATTAAACTCGCCTTGCTGAACTGCGCTTCGTTTGGGAATGAGGACTTAAAGCATCCCTCCTCCGACCTGTCGCCCTCCAGATGTGTTGGACCACAACTCCTATCATCCTCGGCCAGCACTGGTTGTGGATGATGGGAGTTGTGGTCCAACACATCTGGAGGGCGACAGGTTGGGGGAGGCCGACTAAAGGGGCTCGGCTAATGCCTTGAAAAGTCTGCAGAACGCAGCAGAGCAACAGAGCGCCGCAGAGAGAAGCAACATGGTGTGATGATTCCTTATGCTCCTATCCTGCCCCTGCTCTTCCTTTTAAATCTCGACTCTAAAAAGCACAACTCTGCTTCATGGGGATTCCCGGTGGTGGTGGTGGTGGTCTCCCCCTTTCCATGTCCCGATCGAGTCCACGCTCCAGCTTAGCTGCCCCAGTTCTGGAGAGCGCCAGGTGTCCACCGATAGGGGGATGGGTAGCAAACTGGAGTCTTCGATTTCACGTGAGCCTAAAGCAGTGTTCTCCCACCTTGGCTCCCCAGATGTTTTTGGCCTACAACTCCCAGCATGCCCCAGCCAGCTATGCTGGCTGGGGCATGCTGGGAGTTGTAGGCCAAAAACATCTGGGGAGCCAAGGTGGGAGAACATTGGACTAAAGCGATGTGCATGGCCAGCCACTCAATCCCCGCCCGTCGTCTCACCTTCACGAACATGCTGAGATGGGATATGATGAGCCGGCTGTGCCCCTCCAAGAAAGAGATGCTGGGGTCAGGATGGAGAGCGCGATGAAAACTTCACTGCAGCCGAAGCTGCGAAAGGGGCAAATCCCCACCAATCCGCACCCCACCGCCTGTAACTTTCTGCCTTTCATTTCCCTCTGACCTCACCCTGCTTACAGTCCCCACACCACCATCAGCCACGTGAGCATCTATCTATCCCTGTAACTCGGGATAGATGTAACTCAGGAAGTTATTATATTTATACCCCGCCTTTTTTCCTGCAAGGAACCCAAGGCGGTTTACATAATCCTAATCCTCCTCTCCATTTTATCCTCACAACAACCCTGTGAGGTAGGTTAAGCTGAGAGTCAGTGACTGGCCCAAAGTCACCCAGTGAGTCTCATGCCGAGCGGGGACTAGAACCCGGATCTCCCGAGTCCCACTCCCAGTCTTTGCTGCAACAGACCAACACTGCTGCTATTACATGTCCCAAGGGACTCCCCCCCTTTTTTTGTAAGCTAGCATCATAATGCCTTTATGTAAACTGATGTGCTGCTACGTTTGCAGTAGTGACTGGGTTCAGACAACGTGATAACCCACACTCAAGGGGGAGTGTCATCATTGAGTTTCCAAAGCTGAGCGAGAATGTGAACCTGAGTCTACTCCTGTTTTCACTGGAGTCCACTTCACGTGTTCAGTTGACACTCATCAAGTGTAGAATAGTAAATCAAAGGCTTTACACGGAACGTGAGAACCGGCTGTTGTAAGTAGCAGCTCTTCCACGTTAATGAACAGAGAACATAAACCTGTGATGATCACATATTGGTGCTTCAGTTTACATTTTCCTCCTGCGGAATTGGGGGGTGGGGGTGGGGGAGAGTGATTTTAGGAAGTATTGTGGTGGCAATTGTTTTCAGAGAAGCCTTTTTCGATGACATAAAGAACCAAAGGTGCAAGATAAATATCTTGTAGTGGATTTCTTTGTTTACTGATTTATTTAAAACACACACACACCCTAAATGGGAATACTACGGTCAAACATTGCCAACATAAGATTTACCCCCACAAAATTCACTGCCGGTGAATCAGATCTTAATCCTTGGAAAATCCCGGATTAATTATGGCACTTCGCACATCCTCGTCCTCTCTTACGAAACGCGACGGGTGTTTACGGCAAATCGAGTAAGGACGTGGAGAGGGAGGCAATTTTGAACTTGTTTCGGAAAACATCATTGCCAAGGACAAGCTATAACGGAGTCGTCCTAACATGTAGGGATTTTTTTTTCTTTTCCAGTTTGCAAGACCGTGGTAAAGGGGGCAGGGGCGGGGGAGAAGGGCGGAGAGATAGAGACGTGAAAACCTTCGTATAATTCAGGCTGCAATCCTATGCAACACGTACGTGAAAATAAATCCCATGGAACTCCGCGCGGGGCTTACTTTTGAGGTAGACATGTGAGTAGGATGGCACTGCTTGGTTCGAACTGTCTCTCGCTCATGGCCCAAACAACAATATCCAGTGTTCTCCAACCTTGGGTCCCCAGATGTTTTTGGCCTACGCTGACTGGGGCATGCTGGGAGTTGGGTCCCCAGAAGTTTTTGGCCTACAGGGTCGGAGAACACTGATATAGACGCTTGCTGAAGCCTCAGCAAGCACCTTTCCCATCTCTCACGGGCGGGGGGGGGGGGGAGGTCTTCAAGCCACACACACACACACACACACACACAATTTTGAATTACTTACAGGGCGATCTTATACGTCTTTATTCAGAAGTAAGTCCCATTGAGTTCAATGGGGTTTACTCTCTGAGGTAAGTGGGCACTTTCCGGATCCTGTCTCCTGGCTCTTACCTGGAGATCGCTCCGTTTCCTTCGTTCCTGCATTTTAAATACCTTTGCACACCCCCTCTCCTAAAGCGTGATATGTGCAGTATTATTAATAATAATTAATAGTTATTAGCCTGTCTGGCCTTCTGTGCCCCCCACCCACCCAAGTCCAATAAATTGTATCTTCGTTTGTTCCTCCGACTTCCTATTTAGAAGAAGGGCAACAACACTGCTTCCCTCAGTGTGACCAAAGGAGCAATCCTGTGCATGTTTAGACAGAAAAGAGTCCTACAACTCCCAGCATTCCCCTGCCAGCATGGCTAGCTGGGGAATGCTGGGAGTTGCAGGACTCCCCCCCCCCCCCGTCTAAATAGGATTGTGCCCCAAGACTAGCATCCAATAATGGTGTAGCCTAAAGATGTTGTGCTCGGTAAACCAAATCACCACTTCCCCCCCCTTGCACCAGCAACCTCTAATGGCATTGCACTAGCGTTGCTACGCTTAGCACAACATCTTTAGCGCTAGCACTGTGACACATCTCCTTCAGTACAGAGCCAGTGTGGTGTAGTGGTGAGAGTGTTGGACTGGGACTCTGGAGATCCGGGTTCTAGTCCCCGCTCAGCCATGAAACTCACTGGGTGACTTTGGGCCAGTCACTGACTCTCAGCCTAACCTACCTCACAGGGTTGTTGTGAGGATAAAATGGAGAGGAGGAGGATTATGTAAGCCGCCTTGGGTTCCTTGCAGGAAAAAAGGCGGGGGATAAATATAATAAATAAATAAATAAATAGTTGGATAATTAAAATTGCAGTCAAAACCTATGACTCATGTTTCACCAGGTAATTGGGTGAAATGGTTAAGATCACTGGTATCTTCTAGTGTGGATTCACTGGAAGATACTCATTGAATAATTAACAGCCTGAACAGGAATTGGGCGTAGCTCTCAGCTTCTTCCTCTTTCTGTTCAGACTCCTAGTGAATGTAGCACCTTCTGTTGTTGTCTCCACGTGGTCCTTGTAGCAGCATGTAGCCAGAGTTGCTGGTCTGAACTCCACAAGTTCAGACCCCAAGTAACTACAAATGTACTTGTACCAACTGTAAGAAACGTCTTTTAAGCCTGCCTGAATGAAACTGCATAATCTGAGTGAGTAAATGTTACTTTTAACTTTTACAAGACTGTGGGCCGGTTCACACGACACGGGAACCGCGGGGGAGCGCTGCTCCCCCACGGTTCCCGTGTCGTGTGCACGCCGACCGGAGGTGCCCCCGCGGGACAGCCGCGGGCGGGACCCACGGAAAGTGACCACGGTCGGTAGCAGGGTAAGCCCCTACCGCGCGTGATCACCGTGCCGTCGGAACAGCGGGCGGCCGTCCCGCGGGGTCCCCACAGAGACGGCAGCCCAGAGCGGCCGGAGCCGCCCCCGCTCCAGCCTGTAGGGGCAAACGGCCCCTCTGGGCATCCCGGGCCTCACCCCCTACCGCCGGGAGGCCCGCACTGCGGTGCGGGGATTACGGGGTCTGCCCACGCGCGCGGGGCGCCGGTCGTGTGTGGCGCCCCGCTGGACCCCGCGGACGGCCCCGCGGTTCCTCCCCTGCCGGCAGCCTGGGTCGTGTGAACCGGCCCTGTGTCTCTTATTATTGTTCTGAGGGAGAGAAAAGGGGGCAAAACCAGGGAAATCCAGTCTGCCTTAAAGCATCCTGGATTACCAAATGCTAACTGGCTAACACTAGCCAAATCTAAGCTTCTTTTAAGCTGGAAAGGGACTCTACTCTGCTGATCTCACTAACATGAGATAGGAAGGATATTACTCCACAATATATCCTCTCCTAGTATCTTTTTCAAGTACCAACACGGGTTATGGGCCCAGGATAGATTGTTTTTGGTAGCATTTTAGTGTATGCCACTGGATTCTCTTCAGGGAGAAGAGGAATTCAAAGCAGCCATATTTTTCTTTGTTCCCTGGTGAGCACATGGTGACTTCATTGTCTCCTTGTGAAAGAGAAACCTCCTTTCCTCAGAAGGCAGTAGTAAGGCAGTGAAGGTTTTTTGAGTTTTGGGCATTTTCAGTTTTGCACATTTTTCCACTTTTGAGTTTGGCATTTTCCCCAATTTTTGAATTTTGTGGCATTTTTCTTAATTTTTGATCCCTGAAGATGAGCGGAGGAAACTCAAGAGGAGAGAGCCTCTCCAGGCTGCCCAAATTAACTGAAGGAAATTTCATACAATGGAATAGGCGATTGAAAATGATTTTGGACAGACTTGAAGTCCTGGGCTGTATTAAGGAAGATAAGCCCAGTGGTGCTGGTGAAGAGGCCAGAGCAGCAGCCAAAGAATGGGAAAAACAAAACAGGATAGCAATATCTGTTATCATAGAAAATTTAACTGATTGCCAAATGATCCGTGCTGGAGAAGGGGAAACAGCCAGAGAAGTGCTCCATAATCTAGAAAAGGCATTTGAGTTTACAAGCAAGCGGTTTCACAGGCGCCTAGTGAGAGATATGTTTCATTTGAAGCTTGAGTGCAAGAAAGATTGTGGAAGTCATGTGGAAGAGTTTTTAACTATTATTGAAAAGTTAAGACTGGCAGAATATGTGATGAATGAAGATCAGAAGGTCTGCTACTTCCTGGGGTCACTGGGATATAAGTTTGAGATTTTTATATCCAGAATGGACAGTGTCCCAAATTTAACCCTAAAAGATATAATTGGTCATTTGAGAGAAGAATGTGTTGAGAGAAGGGAAGAATCTCCAATCGGGCATTCTAAGCAAAGTGACTCAAACTACTTGTCCCAAGGGAATGGGAAAGGCACATCCAAGAGAATTGTCTGCTTTAATTACAACAAAGAGGGACATATTGCCAAGTTCTGTAAGGCCCCGAAGACAAAGAAGCCCCCACCTTTTAGGCAGCAAAAGCAAAAGAAGGGGATTGATGAGAATAACTTATTGATGCAACAGAAGAGTTTAGCAGCTAACTGTTACAAAAGTAAGTCAAGCAAATGGGTGATAGATTCGGGTGCATCGAGCCATTTCTCACACGAGAGAGGATTCTTCAAAGAAATAAATGAGATTGAAGAATCACAAAGTGAGGACATCCAGATTGCAGATGGCAATGTGATAAAGGCACAAGGTGCAGGCTCAGGAGTTCTACACTGCAAGGTTGGTGGTGAAACCAGAAAGAACTGTGTAGACAGAGTTATCTACGTTCCAAAATTAAGTTGCAACATGCTCAGTGTCTCCACTTTAGCAAAGAAAGGCTTCAGAGTACTATTTGAAGGTGACAAGTGCAAAGTGTCCAAAAATGGTAAAGTGTTTGTTGAAGCTAGTCTGATCAATGGCGTGTATGAGGTTATTGTTTCAGAATCTCAATCTGCTAAAGTGGCGTGCCCAAAGAAGAAGGATGAGGCTGATCTGGAGCTTTGGCACAGAAGACTTTGGCATAAAGACACAAACACAATAAAGGAACTGCAGCGCAAGGAGCTGGCAAGAGGAGTGGAAGTAACCCAGAGGGCATCGGGCACAACCAAGTGTGTGAGTTGTGTCACTGAAAAGGCAGTTAAGCCTTCTTTTCCTCCTTGCACCCAGCAGCGCAGCACCAAAGTACTTGACCTGGTCTACAGTGATATATGTGGTCCAATGAATGTTCCCTCAGTGGGGAAGAATAAATACATCCTGACATTGATGATTTTTCAAGGTATTGTGTAGCATACTTCCTCAAGGAAAGGAGTCAAGTGCTGGAGATGACCAAGAAGTACTTTGCCATGGTGAAGAACAAATTCCAGAGGTGCCCAGGGGTCCTGATGACGGATAACGGGCGTGAGTATTGTTCACACAACATGGAAGCCCTTATGGAACAGGAAGGAGTTGAACACATAACAACTGTTCCATATACCCCACAACAGAACTCAGTAGCAGAAAGAAAATTCAGATCCATCATGGAGATGACAAGATGCATGTTAAAAGATGCATCTCTTCCCCAACGTTTGTGGGGAGACGCAGCTGCCACTGCAGTGTACATCCAGAATAGATTGCCAACAAAGTGAGCTACACGCACACCTTTTGAGCTTTGGCACGGGAGAACTCCCAATATGTTGCACATACATGTATTTGGAAGTGTTGCCTATAGAAAACAGGCACAAGCTTGACTCCAGAGCACAAGCAGGTATCCTCATCGGGTACGCGACTGGAGGAAAAGGCTACAAGATAATGGATCTGAAAACAGGTCAAGTGAGGCCAAGGCACGTTGTACATTTTGATGAACACACGAAGGCTGAGACAAGGGGAACTGTTGTGGATTTTTCTGATCAATCAGAAAAGGAAATGCAAGAGCTCGTATACTTCCCACCTGTAACTTATGACTCTGTGCTCCCTACTTCAAGAGCTATAGCCCCCTCTATAGGCGATGAACAGGGAGAAGCCCCAGCGTACCCAACCCCTGACAGAAGCACCAGAGACGAAGAGGAGCAGAGTGATGAGGACATGCCTGCACTGGAGGAGGATGAAGCTGATGAGGTTCCAGAACCACAGGTCAGACAGTCATCCAGATCCAACAGAGGTGTTCCACCACTCCGGCTGTCCTACTTTGCAGGGTCGGCGCCATCCCAAGAATCTTCTATATGGAAAGAGATAGAGGAGATGCCAGACACAGAAGCCTGTCTCTGGAGGAAGGCTGCGCAGGAGGAGATGGATGCACTGCATCAGTACAAGACAGGGACGCTTACTGACCTACCTCCTGGAAAGAAGGCCACAGGAAGAGTAAGTGGAAGTTTAAAATCAAGCAAGGGGCAGAAGGGGAAGTGCAGCGCTACAAAGCAAGGCTTGTAGCTCAAAGATCAAGTCTGCAGAGAAGTGGTCTGGCTGGATCAACTGATCAAAGACTTTGTGCGTGAGGCTGTCCAAGATGGACTTGTGGACTTGACATACTAAATGACTGCTGACATCCTAACCAAGGCTCTACCAAGAGACAGTTTCCAGAATCTTCGAGTCAAGATGGGACTGTGGGTGGATTAATAAAAATTGTGAAATAATTTGTGTTGTTTTGCCTGAGAAGGGGTGTGTTGGATAATTAAAATTGCAGTCAAAAAACCTATGGCTCATGTTTCACCAGGTAGTTGGGTGAAATGGTTAAGATCATTGGTATCTTCTAGGGTGGATTCACTGGAAGATACTCATTGAATAATTAACAGAGCCCCAACAGGAAGTGGGCGTAGCTATCAGCTCTTCCTTTTTCTGCTGGGACTCTTAGTGAGTGTGGCACCAGTTGTTGGCCCCACGTTCTTCTAGCAGCAGCATGTAACCAGAGTTGCTGGTCTGAACTCCACAAGTTCAGACCCCAAGTATTTCCAAATGTACTGTAACCAACTGTAAGAAACGCTTTTAAGCCTGCCTGAATGAAACTGCATAATCTGAGTGAGTAAATGTTACTTTTAACTTTTACAAGACTGTGTCTCTGATTATTGTTCTGAGGGAGAGAAAAGGGGGCAAAACCAGGGAAATCCAGTCTGCCTTAAAGCATCCTGGATTACCAAATGCTAGCTGGCTAACACTAGCCAAATCGAAGCTTCTTTTAAGCTGGAAAGGGACTCTACTCTGCTGATCCCACTAACGTGAGATAGGAAGGATATTACTCCACAATATATCCTCTCCTAGTATCTTTTTCAAGTCCCAACACCAACAATGTCCTTGTCTTGCACTTGTGAAAATAGGGAGCACAGGCTTGCTTCATATTGAAATAATGGAGAATAGCTACTACCACCTGCTTCTTTACCTCTCCCAACCCATTCACACAATTTATATTTGCTAGTGAGCAAGCATTTCAAAGTGTGTGAGTGGGGTGGGGAGAGGTTGGGGTGAAGAGAGAGTCCAACGTTTGATCAGGCCTGATTGTAAGCAGAAATGTGGTTAGGGCAGGTTAAGAACACATCTCGCATGAACTTAGCAGAAAGGTGTGGAATACACATGTGTATGCTTTATCACCAGGCAAGATGGAATGATGACTTGCTGCATATAGAAACAGCCGTTGGGAGATTCAAGCCACATACCAAGTTTTCATACTGCTTGACATAACACATCATCCTCAGTGGACTTGGATCACAACAGGTTCAGCTGTGGTTCATCTAATGGTTAAGCACAGCAGAATGATGTACTTACCGGTACCTCTCTCAATGAATTGGCTCTGAGAAGGAGGCTATAAAAATGGTCAATTCTCCTAGCTTGTTTCATGATTACCTTGATGTGGTTTCTTATATTACCTAGCATGTGATTTAGTCTTAAAGGACGTGGACCTAGTAATAGCTGAAAGGGCATATCTGCATTATGGGCTTAAACTCTTGAACTATCTTTGAAAACACGAATGATCTCCTAGAAGTGTTGTGTGAACTCACCCAGTGTTTCCTTCTTCTCAGGGCACCTTGGGTGCAGATGGGGCTCAGAACCTCTCTGAGAAAGAATTCTCCACACCCTCATCAAACCACAGTTCCCAGGATTCTTTTGGGGAAAGCCATGACAGTGCAATGGGATTTTAACCCATATTTTGTTTTATGGCATAAAAATCTTTTAGGACCAGAAACAGTAAAATAACAGAAGTGGAATCAGGTAGCAATAGCATCATGTTCCTAACACAACTGGTTTCTCCATGATTCCTTTTATGGTGTGCAACCTCACTCCCCACAGCTACACTTTGAGCTTCAAAATATGACATCCCTTTGAAATCTGTGGTTCCCTGGCTCAGATTGTTTGAGCGTGGAAAGCTAAGCAGGGTCAAGCCTGGTTATTACTTGGATGGGAGACCCCTCCTCTAGTTTCCTGCATTGAGCAGGGGGTTGGACTCGATAGCCTTGTAGGCTCCTTCCAACTCTATTATGAAATAGTTTCTCTTATCCCCCTCCCTCCCCTCAAGGAGGACTAGAAACCTGAGGAGTAGAACTTGGATTTGGTATTCGAAATGCGAGGGTGGAAAGTGGAGTTTGCAAAAACAAGTATGCGCATAGATGGAGCAAGAAATGAATAACTGACTGCTCCCTACTGAATCCTCAAAACTTTGAAGGCGGCAAGTCCAAGTAATTAGTTGGTTTTCAAGAGTTTCCTTAACAGATAGATCCTGTGGAATTCTTATTCCTGTACCCAGGAAAAAGACCTTAACAGTATGTCTACATTACAGGCTTAAACTCTTTAACAGTTGTTCATTCTTCTTGGGGCACCTTGGGTGGAGATGTGGCTAAGAATCCTAGGTGTGTCTACTCAGAAGTAAACCCCACTGCATTCAATGGGACTTACTCCCAGTTAGATATGTATAGGTTTGCAGCCTAAGTTTCTTTCTGTCCAGTTTAGGAACCAGTGTGGCGTAGTGGTGAGAGTGTTGGACTGGGACTCGGGAAATCCGGGTTCTAGTCCCCGCTCGGCCATGAAACTCACTGGGTGACTTTGGGCCAGTCACTGACTCTCAGCCTAACCTACCTCACAGGGTTGTTGTGAGGATAAAATGGAGAGGAGGAGGATTATGTAAGCCGCCTTGAGTTCTTTGTAGGAAAAAAGGCGGGGTATAAATGTAATAAATAAATAATAGGAAAGTTTCCATTTCCATTTCCCATATGTCACATATGATGTCAAAAGGGAGAGACAGATGACTGCATGTGAACTAGTTTAACTGTCAAGGCTTCTAGCCTTGAAGGAATTCTGGGGAATGTAGTCTTGTGACAGTGCCCTCAATTGGCTGCTGGGTACTTTCACTGAGTCTTAGAATGACAACAATTCCCAGAACTGGGTGTGGGGGTGTTGTCAGTTCATGACAGTAAAACCAGTTCCTGGTTATTGTACAGTCACGTCTGTCAGAACATCATCATCATAATCTATTATTATTATTATTATTATTATTATTATTTTAAAAGAGCTCTGGACACTGGTTAAAAACAAAACCGTTCACATCTTGCACAGTAGGCTGGATTTCTCAATTTTATTATAAAATAGAAGCAGAAATATTTTTCCAAAGACCGTATTCACATAATATAAACATTACACAAAATTCAAGGGGGCCTTGCTGGTGCTTGATAATTGTCCTTGGGTTTCGATGAGCAGCAACGGCTTATGATATAGATATATAGAGATAGAGATAGATTAGAGATATAAGGACTGTTCTTGGCCCGGTATGATTTGGATGGGTGCCATGGGCTTCACGCTGCTCAAACCCAGAACCTAAGGATATGACCCAGAAGCCACTTAAGCCTGGACAATTATGCACACTAACCGAGGTTGCCCCACAGACTTCAAAGGGGGAAATGTTGTTATTATGAATAATAATAATAATAATAATAATAATGAAGGATATAGGCTATCTCAATGTTAAATGTGCAAAACGCTGTACAGTCTTTATCCTCACAAATAGCCCTGTGAGGTAGTTCGCCCTTGTTCCCATTTTACAGATGAGGGAACTGAGGTTGAAGAGCGCCCACTGAGTCG
This sequence comes from Shinisaurus crocodilurus, assembly GCA_021292165.1. Classification (NCBI taxonomy): domain Eukaryota; kingdom Metazoa; phylum Chordata; class Lepidosauria; order Squamata; family Shinisauridae; genus Shinisaurus; species Shinisaurus crocodilurus. The sequence continues at coordinate 18,530,545 of CM037879.1, forward strand.
ATGAGCTCAACCTAGATCTCCCAGCTTCAACTCCAATCTTGGTTGGAGCCACCAGATTGATTGAAGGCAAGTTCTCTGGCTTAAGCAATTTGTGGATCTCACCTTATCATCTCCGCCTAAAGAATGGCACCCCTCCCCAAAAAACCCACACCCACATCGACCAGGCAAAACAAGCCTACCCTCCCCATTTTCTTTTCTTTTGCATAGCATCAGCTACAAAAGAGAATAATAAGGACTAGGGGCATGCCTAGACACCAGCAGCTCTCTACAAACTGGCAGCTACTACAGCATTTGAAACGTAGCTTGCACTGGCAATATAGTACACTGACCACAGCTGTATTTTGAAGATGAGGGGCTTGGCTTCCCTGTCAACTCGGCCCTCTACTCGCACCCTGCAATGTAACCTGTTGTTGCCATTATATTTATTTTTTACTGACTGGCATCCACAACCTAGGTGAGTCTCATTACAGTCAACGGAGTTGCTCTGGGGTAAAGAAACTTCAGACTGCAGCAGCCTACCACAAACAAACAAACCCCCTCCTATTTGGAAAGGAGTGCAATGATTTCAGACGCACCATCATAAACAGATTTGGATGGGGATGCCAACTTTGCGAGCATCCTCTGTGTCTAGGGCAGGCTTCGGGAACCTGTCGCCTTCCAGATTTTGCTGGACTAAAACTCCCATCATCCCAGACCACTGGCCATGCTAGCTGGGGCTGGTGGGGGTTTTTTGAGTCCAACCTCTGGAGGCCACAGGTTGCCTACCCCTAGACTAGGAGCTCTGACAATGGCTTGTGATGCAGAAATGAGTCTTCCCCAACTTGGCAACCTCCAGATGTTTTGGGCTACAGCTCTCATCAGCCAAAGCTGGGGATGGGGGGAGTTGTGTAATCCCACAATTTGGAAGGTGCCACGTTGGGGAAGGCTGAACTGATGTGTGGAATTTGTTGCCACTAGGGGGAGCCATGAGCTTAGATGGCTTGCAAGGAGGAGTAGAACTATCAGTGGCTACCAAGCCATAATGATTATATGGGACTTCCAAGTTCAGAGAATAAAAGTTATGGGGGGGGGCAATGGGAGAGAGCTACTGCTTCCCACCTGGGCTAGTGACCCAAGACATTTTGTTGCCTAAGGTGAAAAACAAGATGGTACCATTCCATGTACAAAAGCCAGCTAACTGGACATGCAGTTGAATCTTACTTCAATACTGCAGATGGGGCAGCATCCTCCACTGCATCTGAAGGCAGCAAACCAGTTTAGGGGGCACAGGGTAGGCTGCACAGCACACAGCTCTCTCTATCACCTTGTTGCTGCCTCCCAGTATCTGCCACCTAAGACGCCGTCGAAGGCCTCACACTGCCTTTTGGTAGGGCCAGTCCTTTCCCAGAGGCATCTGGTTGGCTAAAGTACGAAATAGGATGCTAGACTGGATCGACCTTTGGTCTGTTCCATCTCTCATGCCTTGAAAAGCTTCACTCACTGATCCCTGCAGATCAGGTGGAGGCACAGCTACAGTGGTCAGTTAAGAAGTTGGCAACCTGAAGATTGCATCAGATCAAGTACCAAGAGATTGTGAATCTTGAAGCTGCTAGCACCCCGCGCCCACCCCCATTCCAGACTCCTACATTAGCTTCTGCATTGACCTCCTCTGCTCCCTTCTACCACCCAAAAAGCCCTAAGGAAAGAGTACTCCATCACTCTGCAAACAGCTTCTCGAAACCCTATCTTAAGACTTCAGCCCCAAATGCCTTGATTTTTACAGTAACAACTTCCAAGTAAGTCAAGAGTCAGCTGGTCAGCCATTTGATCCGAAGCAAGACAACAGATCCAGAATCAAGAGTTTGCCATCGCTTTCAATGTTTCAGATAATAGGTATGAGATTTACCACCAAAAAAAAGTAAAAAAAGAAGACAGCTGAGTGGGAAGCCTGGGCTGAGGGACCATCATTGGTGCCACAAGCATGTTTAAGAGCCGAGGTCGACCAGGTTAGAGGACATGGAGTTGAGGATGGAGTCTTGCAAACTGTGATGGTGTAGCGGGTCCGCACTAGGTACCGGAATGGCACTAGGACCCTGGGGGTGGCCTAAACTGTGGAGTGGCTGTAAACCTGGGTTTGAATTGAGCAGTAAAGCTGGGCTGGATGAAGAATGATCTGGGGTCCCTGAGGGCGTTTTCTCATCTTCAGAGCTGCCCAAAACTGCTTTGTTGCCGTTCAGGGAGGAGGAAAGCGGGTTGTGGCCATTGGAGCTGGAATTTTCGTTGTTTTCCCTAGAAACAGAAAAGAAAGGGGGAGAAAGCTTAGACAGCCAAAAGTATAGACAGACATCCCATGCCCTTCCCATAATGCAGGGGCCTCAACCTGTGGCCCTCTAGATGCTGTTGGACTGCAACTTGCATCAGCCCTAGCCAGCATCACCAATGATAAGGGGTGGTGAGAGTTGCAGCCCAACAACATCTGGAAGGCCATAAGTTGCCTACCCCTGCATTAATGCAATTGACCGCTCAATCTTATTATGCACGTTCCCATTTGAAGTCAGTCCCACTGAGGTCGATGGCCCTTCTTGCAAGCTGAGAGTGCAAATAATGTGTAGTGTCATCCTACACATTTACTCAGAAGTCAGTCCCATTGTGTTCATGGGGACTTACTCCCTAGTAAGTGAGTTGGATCCAGACTTAGCCATGCATAGAGTGGCTTAGAGTAATTTCATGCTGAGATTTAAGTCATGACTCACTGAAAGTCCCATTGGTTTCAGTGGGTTGGTCTACTCTAAGCATCACTAAGTCTGAATCCAACTCAGGGTGTTTAGGATTGAAGCCTTAGGGCACAATCCTATGCACATTTAGACAGAAAAAAGTCCTACAATTCCCAGCATTCCCCAGCCAGCCATGGGGAATGCTGGGAGTTGTAGGACTTTTTTCTGTCTAAACATGCATAGGATTGTGCCCTTAATGCATTAAGGCTGCAGCAGCAATCCTACGAGACTTACTTGGAGGTTAATCCCTTTGAAATCACTGGGACTTACTTCTAGATGAGCATCTGGCTGCATGTGCAGTACATGGGGGTGGACAGAAGATAGACCTGGATTTACTGGTAGATCTCTGGGTAATTTGAAGTTAATCAGCAAGGATTCTGCCTCCCAATTGTTTAACAATAGCAACAACAAAATGATCCCCCACCCCATTATACTGCTAAAATGAAGAAAATGGGGGGGGGGGGAGACCAGTTGTTATTTTAGTCTTTCTGTTTTTGTTTTAAATTTGTGACTGTGTTTTAAATCTTTGCACTGCTACTGTAGTTTTAAACTTTTATATTATATATTTCTCATGTTGTATTTTATGGCTTTAATTCTTGTGAACTGCCCAGAAAGCTTTAGCAATTGGGCAGTATAGAAATGTGATAAATAAACAAACAACATTACAGGCCTGTGGCTTATGCTGGCTCAGCTTGTCTGAGTGTGGAAAACTAAGCAGGGTCAGGCCTGGTTATTACTTGGATGGGAGACCCCTCCTCTAGTTTCCTGCATTGAGCAGGGGGTTGGACTCAATGGCCTTGTAGGCTCCTTCCAACTCTATCTATGAAATCTATAACCCGGAGCGTCTGGTTGCTGGATCTCAGGTCCTAGTGTGTGTGTTTTTTAAATGTAGATTCCGCAAGCCTGAAGAATGATGAAGAATACCCATTATGAAGAATGTCAATGATGCCATTTTTCAACCCTTGTGATGCTCAGCTCTTTTAACCCAGGGCTCTCCAACCTTGGGTCCCCAGATGCTGCTGGACTACAGCTCCCAGAATCCCTTGCCATTAGCCATGCTGGCTGGGTATGCTGGGAGTTGTAGGCCAGCAACATCTGGGGACCCAAGGTTGGAGAGCCCTGATTTGGCCTAACACTGTCCCTGTAAAATCACAGGAATGGCTGAAGGCGAAGCCACTTGAGTAAGTCTCTGCATTGTTCCCTCCTACCCACAATTAAAGTATTAGGGATATTACCACTTAGGGATTTTATTATATCTAGCGGAATATAAGTATCACAAATAAATAAATTAAATGAATAAATAAGTATTGGATTCAGCTGAATATCCACCCTCACCCCTTAGTGGCCCAAAGCACAATTCTTTAAGTCTGCAAGCCACTGAAACTTAGAGGTTTTTATCCAAATCAAGTCCAGTGTGGGATGAGGGAACCTGAGAACTCGAACTCAGGCTGAAATCCCTATTAAGTTCCATCCCAAGAAGCAGGAGTAGCCCCCCTTGAGTAGACCCCCTCTTAAAGCTGTACTGAAGGAGATGAGAGAGCAAAGCCGGGCCATTCCACCAAACCTGCTGAAAGACACATAGTGCAATCCTATATATGATTACTCAGAAGTAAGTGCCACTATGTTGAATAGGGTTTTCTCCCCCCCCCCCATCCCAGGTAAGTACATAGGATTGCAGTCTTAATGGGTTTTTCTTTTCCCTCCCACTCCTTTTTCCTTGTGTGCTGTTACTGATTACATATAAGCCACTCTGGTAGCCTTTTGGGCTGAGGAGCTGGATTAAAAAAAATATACTTTAAATTAATCAACAAACAAATAATAAAGCAAGCTCTGCCCTGGGTGACCTTGGCTAGTCACTGTCTCCCAGGCTTGCCTATCCAACTTCACAGGATTGCTTTGACTTCTGCTCAAAACACAGCCTGAAGGACAGTTTGTTGTTTTTGTGTCAGTGGACGTCATTTCAGCACGCTAGGGTTGCACGCTTGCTCGGAAGTAAGTCTCACTGAAGTTCCCCATTAAAGTCAACTGTATTGACCCGGGCTGCACAGCTGCCTGCGATCCTAAGGTGGAAGTGAGTCAGTCCTATTAAGAATGCCAGCCTTTACTTCTGAAGTAATGCTGGTTTTGTGTGTTACTTACCATTCTGAACTCCGCTGAGATTACTGAAAACACGGAACGGGATTAACGGGGGTGATCTGCACCTCAATTTAGAGAGAACACAGGGTTTTGTGCCCAATCCTAATTAGGCATTTATGTGGGAAATTAAGCCCAAGAAGAGAAGAGTTCCAGGGGCAGCGCTACAAGGCTGGGTCAGAGCACTGAATAATTAGGGTGACTTTCTGACATAAGCAGCCCAGGATTAACTATTCAGCAATATAAGCACGTGCTTAGGGCCCCAAGGGAAGGGGGGCACCACAGAGCACCACAATTTTTTTGCATTTGCATTTCCCCCCTTATAACAGTTTTATTATAAAATGCATAAAACAGTGATGAAAATTTGTATTTCTTTCTGTTGCCCTAGTTATAAGTAAGTAATTGGCTTATATTGCTTGCTGCTATTTAGTGTTAAATAAATATAATTTTAAAAAACAGTTTATATTTAATATAGTTTTGTGTTCTGGTGTGGGGGATGGCCTTGAAAAAAACTGAGTTTTTAATGTCTTATTTCACCTTCAGCACTTACGGAGTCTTAATGTCTTGCCAGCAGCCAGTTAAGCGATGGAAGGGCCGAGGGGGCACCATTATTGGGCTGTGTTTAGGGCAGTGTTTCTCAACCTTGGGTCCCCAGATGTTTTTGGCCTACAACTCCCAGCATGCCCCAGCCAGCTATGCTGGCTGGGGCATGCTGGGAGTTGTAGGCCAAAAACATCTGGGGACCCAAGGTTGAGAAACACTGGTTTAGGGCATCAGCTGGGCTTAATCCGGCCCTGAAGATAAGTACGTAAGAAGAGCCCTGCTGGATCAGACCAGTGGTCCATCTAGTCCAGCATCCTGTTCACACACAGCGGCCAACCAGCTGCCCATGGAAAACCCACATGTAGGCATGAGTGCAACAGCACCCTCCCACCCATGTTCCCCAGCATCTGGCGTACATAGGCATACTGCCTTTGAAACTGGAGGTAGCACAGAGCCATCAGGAGTAGCTGCCATTCATTTCCTTTTCCTCCATTGACGTTGCTTTATCTACAGATCTACAAAACAGGGCATGGCGGAGGCAATAATAACCCTCCTTTAAACATAAGAGTCCCATGCCTCTGATTTGCAGAGAGCTATTTGTACTACACACTCACCCCACCGCACCCCAGGTAGAAACGTTCAGCCCTTTCCTTCTTCAAATCCAAGCCACACTCCCCCCCTCCCCCCAACTGACTGACACAGCATCTACTAGGATCTCGGTCGCTGAGCTCTCCTTCCTCCGCAGCAAACGGCATTAAAATCAAGGCAACTGTTGGGACTTGAAAAAGATACTAGGAGAGGATATATTGTGGAGTAATATCCTTCCTATCTCACATTAGTGAGATCAGCAGAGTAGAGTCCCTTTCCAGCTTAAAAGAAGCTTCGATTTGGCTAGTGTTAGCCAGCTAGCATTTGGTAATCCAGGATGCTTTAAGGCAGACTGGATTTCCCTGGTTTTGCCCCCTTTTCTCTCCCTCAGAACAATAATCAGAGACACAGTCTTGTAAAAGTTAAAAGTAACATTTACTCACTCAGATTATGCAGTTTCATTCAGGCAGGCTTAAAAGCGTTTCTTACAGTTGGTTACAAGTTCATTTGGAAATACTTGGGGTCTGAACTTGTGGAGTTTAGACAAGCAACTCTGGCTACATGCTGCTACAAGGATCCACGTGGAGACAACAACCTGGTGGTGCCACGCTCACTAGAGTCTGAACAGGAAGAGAAAGAAGCTGGGAGCAACGCCCACTTCCTGTTCGGGCTGTTAATAATTCACTGACTACCTTCTAGGAAAACCACCCTAGAAGGTCCGTACCAGTGATCTTAACCATTTCACCCAATTACCTGGTGAAACATTAGCCATAGGTTTTGACTGCAATTTTAATTATCCAACAGCAACCTAGCCCTTCTCACAGGACTGCTTTTGCCATGGTCTCCCTAACTCTCCAGCTTGGGTCTTGCTGAAGCAGGGGGGGGGGGTCACTCTTCCGCAATCCACTGCTGCATTTGCTTGGTTTTTTTTTCCAGAGCTCACCGCGGCCTGCGGAAAGAGCAGAGTCGCCCGCTTGGCGTCACCCACCCTTCCCCAGGCGGTTTTAGGAGTCGGGGGCTGGCAGAAGCTTTACCTGGAAAGAGGTCCCGCAGAGGGCCAAAAAACAGACATCATTTAAAATCTGTGTCTAGCAGTTACGCCTCTTGTTCCTTTTGTTTTTACTGTAGAGTACATACACGGGGGTCGCGATCCGGATCTTAAGCCCTCTCACCCTCACGCTAGGGTCCCGAACCAAATGGAGGGGGAGGGCTGCCGCTACTCTAAAGTAAAAAAAAAGGGGGGGAGGAATAAAAAGCGTAGGTGCTGCACACAAGATTTAAAGCCAAGTCTGCTTTGGCCCAGATCTAGAACGAAGACGCCCACGCCTGACTTCTGCTTGAGATGGGCGGTGGATGGTAACTAACAATGCGGCAGGGATGGTTTTACACCAGGCTATGACCAAGATGTTAGTTTTAGAGCAGTGTTCTCCGACCTTGGGTCCTCAGATGTTTTTGGCCTACAACTCCCAGCATGCTGGGAGTTGTACGCCAAAAACATCTGGGGACCCAAGGTCGGAGAACACTGTTTTAGAGGAAAACATACAAGCACACGCCAAACACAGTGTGGGCGTAGTGATTAGAGTGTTTGGGCTGGGACTCGGGAGATCCGGGTTCTAGTCCCCACTGGGCCATGAAGCTCACGGGGTGACTTCGGGCCAGTCATGACTCTCAGCCTAGCCTACCACACAGGGTTGTTGTGAGGATAAAATGGAGAGGAGGAGAACCTGGTAAGCCGCCTTGGGTTCCTTCCTTGCAAGAGGAAAAAAGGTGGGATAGAAATGTAATGTAATAATAATAAAGAAGGGGGATGTTTGGGGGGGGGGAACGTATTTTGGGTGGCAGGGCTGGGGAAGAAAAAGTAAAATCCAGGCTTACACAATCTTGCCTGTGTGACGTCCCCCGCCTCATTGGGTAGGTCTTGGGGGTCTTGAAAACAGTTTGCGGCTGCCCCAGTAGAAAATGTGTCTTAACAAAACAAAACAAAAAACTCTCTCTCACTCTCTCTCCCTCCTGTAAAGATCAGGACGCCTTTGGCAGGAGGGTGAACGGATGGCTTAACGAGCTCGTTGCGTTAGCGCTCCAAAATGCTCGCCCTAGAAAGGAAATATATCCTGGCAGTTCGCTCGGGATGAGTCGAACATTGCAACGATGGGGAAGGCACAAATATCACCATATTGGGATCTCTTCCTAAGATCTCGGCTGTAGCTAAACCCGTTTCCGTCCGTCCTTAAGGACGATTTAAAAAAAATGAAAAAGAAAAAGCCAGTGTATGTACAATAGCAGCAGGCCAGAGACCGCTTCTTCTCCCGAATTAGGAGCGGAAATGCCCTTCAGAGTTCGGGGCACTCAAAGATTTCTTCGTCTGGCAGCATCTCGGCTCTAGAGACATTTACTTGAGAAATCGGGGCGCGGAGGGGGGGGTGCTCATTGACTTCTGCGGATCTTGTTGGCAAACAAACCAGGCCGCGATCCTAGGCACGCTATTCTGAAAATTGCCTCCATCGAAGGCAGCGAGACTTACTTCCGAGAAAGCACCCATAGGATGGACCCTTCCCTACCAGGGCGTATGTCATTTTGATGGACTCGACTGCCAAGTAAGAATGCTTAGGATCGTAGCCCGACACTTCCGATCATAAATTCGCAGCGCGATCCTAAGCATCTTTACTCAGGCGTAAAACCCACTGCATTAAATAGGGCTTACTGTGCGCAATCCTATGCATGTCTACATAGAAGTAGGCCCCACCGGGCTCAATGAGACGTCCTCCTCGGGTAAGCGGGTATAGGATTGCAGCTTAGGTCAGTGATCAGGGTTGCAGCCACCCTTTGTGAGAAGTTGAAGCACTCTTAGTGAGCTCAACGAACGTTTGCTTAACAGAGGGTCGCAGGTGGAAGGAGGCATCACTGAACAACTATCAACCCAGTCCTAGTTAGGTTTACTCAGAAGATCCCACCGACTTCAATGGGATCATCGAGCTCCATAAACGTGCACAGGGCTGCAGCCGAAGAGGATTATGACACCAGGCAGATTAACCGTGTTAGCGCGCCCAGTTTATAAAATTCCGAGTTTATAAATGGAGAGAGAGCTTGCTTCCTCGGACGCGTGACGTGGACGGATCAATTTTACTCCATGCATGGGCACTCCACGCATCGGAGGAAGCCAGGTCCTCACCTACCAAAGTTTAGGCCACCATGAAATGGTTAGCCTTCCGGGTTCCACGAGTCTCTGAAAGCAGCCAAGGATCGTACTTCTCACAAAGTACTTCTCACAAAGGGTGGCTGCAACCCTGATGCTGCAATCCTATACCCGCTTACCCGAGGAGGACGTCTCATTGAGCCCGGTGGGGCCTACTTCTATGTAGACATGCATAGGATTGCGCACAGTAAGTCCTATTTAATGCAGTGGGTTTTACGCCTGAGTAAAGATGCTTAGGATCGCGCTGCGAATTTATGATCGGAAGTGTCGGGCTACTTCTAGAATTGAAAAATCAAAGCGACTTCTTGATCATGTCGGACGAACGTATGGCATTTAAAAATAAAATTAAAAAATCTCAACTTGTTTCAGTTGGCGATCATTACTGTGCATCTATCACCAGCAAGACTACTAGTCCTACCCTAACTTCTCCGCACGCTAGAAAACACAACAGCTCCCTTTCCTACCGCAGGGCACTTTTCAGAAACGGGGTGGGGTGTCGTTATTTCCGAGGAAATGTGTTTAGGATCTGTTTAGGAAATGTGTTTAAGATCTGCTTGTTAGTGCTCTGGATCAGATACTGATCCTTGATTCTGAAGAGGATAACGGGGCTACACTACAAGCCTCGGTGCTACTGAAGTGAACTGGGCTACTGAGAACAGCTTGTGTGGACTGCATCGTGTCAAGGGTACGCCCACCACCTTCCTATCTACAGCCGCTTTAAAACATTCATCTTTGTAACAGGCCTTTCCCTAACAATTCAGAGACTTTCTACACCCACGCCCCACGCCACGCATTCGTTCAATAATCTATCAATCCTATAAGTGTCAAGTTATTGTCCCCATATTGCAGATTTGGGGGGGGAGGGGTGAGGCCGAGAGATGCAGGTTGGCCTAAGAGACCACCCAGTGAATTCGAGAGCTCTGATCCGGGGAATTCCGAGCTCAAAGCCACCGCTCTTAACCACTATGGTGCACCTTTAAAAAAAAAACAAAAAAAACTTCATCTCGCTTTGGGACGCAGTGGCGAATGGATTCGTCTGGACGCGCTTTATGTTATACATCCTATTATGTTGCCCATGCTGGCTGGGAATGATGGGAGTTGCAGTCCAACATATCGGGAAGGCACCAGTTTGGAGGAGGCTGTGAATGTGATATATATTCCTAACAATCTTGTGGCTCCTTAAATGTGTTCCTGTTTTTTATTTTTATCTATTATATTTATATCCCGCCTTTTTCCTCTGAAGGGAACCCAAGACAGCTTACATAAGCCTCCTCCTCCCCACCACCATTTTATCCTCACAACAACCTTGTGAGGTAGGTTAGGCTAAGAGTCAGTGACTGGCGCAAAGTCACCCAGTGAGCTTCATCGCGGAGTGAGGACTAGAACCCAGATCTCCCGAGTCCCAGTCCAACACTCTCACTCACCACTAGGCCACACTGGCTCTCAAGGTGCCACAAGACTCTTTCTGCAACAGGAGTAACTGAGTGACCCCCTCTGGAAAATGGGATATTCCTGACTACATCGATATCTGTACTGTATTGCATATCTCTTGTAATATGATTTAATAAGATTGTATGTTGACAAGAATGCAATTCTCGATTTTAAGCCCAGATAAACGGACTTGTTTAAGCGGGCATGTCTCCACACTGACGTAAATGAGGCCAATGGGATGCCGGTCCAAGCACTTAAGGGAGACCAAGGTGGGGAGTCTGAGTCAGTTCGATCGATGCCCGGTCTAGTTCAGCACAAGCAAGACAGACCTCCTCCATCCTAAGCAGAGTTCTGTAAGAATCAACCGCCATTGTTGATTGATGGTCATGGTTGCTAACTTAAACGCCTTTATTTGGAAGCGGGATCCGTTGTTGTTGTTGTTTACAATTCGTACCCTATCTTATGGCATGTTTCCCCAAAAGTCAGTCCCACCGGGTTCAGGAAGGTTTATTCCCGACTCCCTAGTAAATGGGCCAAACAAGGCTGCCTTAATTTACTCCCAAGGAAGACTTTACTCTTAAGCACGGCTCACTAGGGAGTAGATCCCATTGTGCTTGGCGGAACGAGGAAACTGATCTGATTTCTAGACTGTGTTTCCAGAGGCATCTGCCTATGTACTCCAGTTGCTGGGGAACATGGGCGGGAGGGTGCTGCTGCACAGCACTCATGTCCTGCTTGTGGGTTTCCTATGGGCAGCTGGCTGGCCACTGTGTGAACATAATGCTGGACTAGATGAACCCTTGGTCTGATCCAGCATGGCTCTTTTTCTGTTCTTATTATCGGGCTGTGAAGCCGAATTATCCATTTGATTTCGGCAGAATTAACTCCGCGATTGTGATCTTAAGCCCACTTGTAATAAGAATGGGGCGTTCACTTCTAGCGGAAATAGCAGTGTGTTCCGGCCTACCAGGCTAGAGGCGTTCATAGGTACTGCGCTGGGGTCAATGGCGAACCTCGCTGCCCGCTGATTGTCCCTTGATTACATTGTAATCATGAGACCCATAAGCACTGCACCGTTTGGTTGCAGGTTGCAGCGTCTTGATTATTAGGGAATGGTCAGACTGCAAGTCCGTCCTCTTCAGTTCTTATTCGGGTGAAAACGGGATACTATAGTTAAGAGTATAAGGTGAGACGTTTGGTCCGCGCCCCATTTTTGTATGGAAAATGGAGGCCACGTTGTGTAAGGGACCACCATGCTTGCAGTTAGTTGAGGACGGTGAACTGTCTCTTGTCAAAACCCTGGAGACCTCTGGCTAGGATAATATTTCTCTTCCTTTGGGCATTCAATGTGCGCGCCAGCGCGCGTGCGCGTGCGTACATGCGTGCTCGTTTGTGTTGCTTCTATTCGTACTAAAAGAGTAGATCTTTCATCTCATCAAACCTAGACTGGGCACCCCCTCCCTCCATAGCCCCCACAGGAAAATGAGAAGTCTGGGTACATTTAGAGAAGTGGTTGGAGCCAGGGGGCCTTGCTAGGCACTTAAAAGATTCGGGGTCCAAGCCCATGGGACGCAAATTTGCATGTGCTAATTTATATGTGCATATGCACATTTTAAATATAATTACTACAATGTTTGTTGTCGGTGAGTTGGATCCAGATTTACGCTGGATCAACTCCGCTGACGGAGGTGGACTTCCCCATCCCCTCCTCCCTCCCCCCCCCCACGGCAGCCCCTCCAACCCCCTGAAAATACTACACAAAGAGTCAGGAGACCCTGCTGAATGGGTTGAAATGTGTGGGGGATCCCACAGAACCAGGCGGAAGGACCTTCCGCTCCCAGAAGGTCCCTCCCTCTGGAGAAAGGTAGATCCTGGATCCAACCCTGTATCTAAAACAGGAACCTACCTCCTCAACGCTTTATCAGAAGGGCAGCAGAAGCTCCCAACCCCAACGCTCCAGAGCCAGGCCTGAATTGCGATTCCTCCGAGCGGAGATCAGAAACGGTAGATACTATCAAAAATGGGAGCCACGCAATGACAGAGACTCGGACAGCAAGCCTGGGTACGTTTACTTGGGAGTAAGCTGCTTTGAACGCCGTAAGACTTACTTCCGAGTAAATACGAAAAGGCTCCTGCTGCTGCACGAAGCTGAGTCTGCCATCCAGCTGAGTCTATCCTTTAGAATCGAAAGCGATTTGCAGGTCGGCTCCACATATCATTAAAAAAACCAAACCAAAACAGCCGGCTTGGATTTAATGCGATTTTACTCCCATTAAAGATAGCAGGGATTGAAATCATCATGGTACGTGGGGGTTTTAAGTACTCAGCGTTGTGAACACACACACCCTTTTAAAATGTTCGGGATCGGCGCGGCGTTACAACCAGTTACTTCGGATTTGCTTCGGCCCGTGCAATCCTATCTATGTATGCACGTTCACTCAAAAGTAAGTCTTGTCTGTGTTCCGTAGAGGTTGCTCCCTAGTAAGTTTGCACAGAATTACAGCTTTAGGCTGCAAGCCTAAAATGCACTAATGTATGGGACTTACTTCCGAGTAAACATGCACAGGAACGCGCTCTTCCTTGGGAGTGAGGCCCTTGGAGCGTGGCGGGAAACTTCCGAGCGAACACCTGCGCAGGATCAGGCTGCCCATTGTGGGTGGGCCTTATAGGCGTTCAAGTCTGAATCCACTTTTGCATGTAAATCCCGCTGACCACCTCCAACTGCAATCCAGATTCTCTGGAGAAATCTCCAAGCGATTGTTGTGTGTGTGTTTCTTTGTTTTTTGTTTTGGATGGCAGCCGCAAACTACAGAAGAGACACAGAGTAGGTCCAACCAGATGATATCTGTTTTATTAGCCCCACATGTTGGTAGAAGCAGAAGGAGCCGTCACGATTCTCTGGATTTTCTACCAGCGTTGGCTCGCTAGAAAATACTATATTTTGAGCTGACTTATTGTGTGTCAGACTGTGCCAAAAGTGACTACAGCCAGGCCGGTTGAATACTTTCCCATCCAAAGTGTCTATCTGAGAGCCGGCTAAGTCGTTGGGCTGTTCGGCAGGCCTCTTTCACACGTGTTAATTGTACAAGGACTGACACTTGCCCTCGCTGGGTATGTGAGTAGCTTTCTAAATTACACTGAGCCTCCTGGAGAGATTATGCCGCGCCTTTTCATATAACTAGCAATCTACATGTGTTAGCTGGCCTCCAAGTTGCGTGCGTGCGCGTGTGTGTGCCTGCGTGCGTTTTAAAATATTCTTTATATATTTCAGACCAGTTAACACGATTCTCTGGTTATTTTCCATCCATACCAAAGGTTCTCTCTTGTCTAAATAGGTTTGGAAAAGGCGTTCAGGTCAGTTAGTTACAAAATAGAAGGAGGGCAAGTATTTCAGCTCAGGCTCAGCAAAACAGTTAAGACGCACATAGACACGCGGAATCCCTCCAGATCAGCGGGCAGTTGCTGCTAGTTCCGTGAGTAAAGACCGAAGAGCGGGGGCTGCCACTTACAAATCGCAGTGAACTCCGGAGTTATCCCACGGCCTGCTTTTTCAAGCAGATTTATTTCTAATTCCACCCCCTTCGTAGGAACCTATTTCCAAGTAAGCGGACCCAGAATGGAGGAATGAGAGCATACTAGAAGTGGGAAGGTTCCTGCAGCTACAAACTATCCCCCACTTATACCCAGAGTAGTAGTTCTTGTCTAGGTTGGTGGATCATTGGAGTAACAGGGACCCGACACTGAGCCCCAACAAGATTGGGAAGGCTTGCATGTCTATTTATGCGAAACAGGCCTAGGATGTATTTCTTTGGGGCCTACTTTAGTCCTCCCCCATCAAATCAAAGGAGGGGTTCTTCTCTCTGGCATCAAGAGGCCAGGCGGCTGCCTGACGTCATAATGACTATGGTAGCTTTCTCTTTTCACAAGTTTCTTTTCTCACCTTCTGAGTTCCACCAAAGGCTTCCTGGTTTCTGTCTTGCAGTATTTCGGAATAGGCACTATACGCTCGGTACGGTATGCGTCAAGTTCGGTTCTACTCCAGAGCGGTCTTATACTTACCTGGGAGTAAGTCCCACTGAAATCAATAGGATTTACTCCCGAGTAGACATGTGTTAAGACTTGCACGGTTGCTGCCTACAGCCTTTCTGTCTGAAACTAGTTCAGCTCGCAGTTGGGCGGCCCCCAGTATTCACATTGAACTGAAACCGGTTGGCTAAACCTGTAAGTAGGATTGTGTATGAGGCCGGTTTGCTCCCCCCCCCCCCAGATAATGTACGAGTGAAGGGCAGCGGTAAGGCCCACGGATTGGACTGACACCCGAGTAAATAGGGATAGGATTGCAGCCTTTAAATGATCGGTGTTGTGCTACAATCTGTTACACATTTACTCCAGAGTAGTCCTCTTAATGTCAGTGGAAGTATTCTAGGTTGCTGCTCCAGAAAGTCAGCTACCCAACAACTACCCATCTATCCCGGAAGATGACTTCAGCGGAGGAAGAAAAACAATACCATCTCCGACTATTTTCATATAAGATCATATTATGCGTTATAGATGAATACTCTTATTATTGTTGCTCCTTATTTAAAAGTAATTGATGGAACGTGTTTGTCTCTATAATATGGAATTACTGCATATTTCTGTCCCACAATTCATTATTATCTCTCAGTCTAGTGTCTTGGAAGCTGCACCAACCTTCCTATTTACACGGAAGTAAGTCTTCGTGTAATGAAAGGAACTTGCATCTGGATAGATAAGCGGCCACACTTAAGACTTTAATTTGAACTAAAACTCCTGGGATTTATTTCCAAGAAAATATGTGTTGGTTTTTAAAAGATGGGGGCGGGGCGGGGGCGACGCATTTAAAAAATAAAAACCAAAAACAACCTCTCCTTTTCTTTAGTTGACAACATCCAAGGGAAATTGAAGGGTTTGTCAATGATAAGTGAGCGAAGGATTTACAACCCGTCTCCGGAAACGAGTTAATTATGATCATCACGATAATGGTTAAAATTTATTGGCGATGATAATGACTTTAAACACACATTTCCCCGCCACCAGTTAGGAAGAGGTTTCCTTTGAGAGTTGGAGGCCCTTTAGAGCCATTTCGTGAGCAGCCTATTCTGAAGTCACGTCTTCGTTCTCTGTTTTAACCTGCTGCTGCTGCTTTACGGCTCCCACAGAGATGAATGGAGTCGCTGGCACCCAGTATCCACCAGTTTGAGAAAACCAAGGTTGGTTAGGGATCCCTTACCTAGTGCAGCACAATATTATGCAAGGGAAATGTCCCATCATGTTCAAGGGGGTTTACTCCCAGGTAAGTATGTATAGGATTGCAGCCTTACATTTTGATATAATCAGGACTAAGGTTTGTTTAGCATGGGGTATTAAAGCGTGCTCATATTTTTCTGAAGCAGGGCTGACCGTGACCTTGTGGCCTTTTAAAGTGTCCCGGTGATTTGTTCAAGATAAATTAAATACTAAGCAGAAAGATACATCAGGGGTATCCCCCCAACCCCGCCAGTAGTATTTTTGTTTCAGTTCTGCCTGAGTAACGAAATGGCTTAATGAGTAGGTTTTTATTACATAAATAAGGTGCTAAGTGTGAGTTTAAGAGTACTGAACAGAAGGATTTAGACACAATAGGACGTTAGGCAGATAAAGCGAGCGAAGCTGCCACCCCTTCAAGGAAGAAGTTGCAACCTTTCTCTCCCATTCATTGTAGTACTCGGATCCATTTCTTCCAAATCAGTTTTCCCAGGACGTGGCTTGGGGTTCAAGCCGAACCGGAGCGGTCTATTGATCTTTGGCCCGAACTCGATTTTGCCCTCGTCGTCTGGTCCTCCCCCCCCCCCCCCATTGATCAAACGAGTCCTTAGCTGAAACCGGCAGCAGATCCCGATGCGGGTTGGGTTCCGGAAAGCTTTTTCCAGACATCGCCTTTAGTGAAACCGCTAAAGTAACATCTGTATTTGAGTCGAGAGAACACCACCCCCCACCTTCCCTTAAAAGCTGTTTTCTGCCCTAGTATGGCGTCTAGGGCGCTTTCAATAAATCGCAGCCCGGGTCTTCTGACGGTTTTGCTCGGGTGTCAGTCCCCTCAAGTTCAAGGAGCCTTACGCCCGAGTAAAGCGCGTGTAGCCTAATTTGGCGTCGAATGATCACACAAACCTCGGAGGAGTAAGGCACCACCATCTCCCCACCCCCCCCACCCCCACCGTGCCCAAATCAGAAATCTTTGTTGCGAGGAAGCGAGATTGCCGGCGTGGAGGGAGCGAGCGGCTGTACTTACTCGTACCTTTCTTTGGCCTCGGCCGCCCGGTCGCGCTGCCTGCGGTTCTTGAACCAGTTGCTGACTTGGGTGGTGGTGAGCCCGGTGGCCTCGGCCAGCTCCCTCTTCTCCCGAGGGGACGGGTAAGGGTTGTGGGCGTACCATTCCCGCAGCACGCTTCGGCTCTTCTCCTTGAAGCAGTAGCTCGTCTCCTCGCCGTCCCAGATGGAGCGGGGCAAGGGGAACTTTCGGCGGACCCGGTACTTGCCGACGGCCCCTAGGGGTCGCCCCCGCAGCTTCTCGGCCTCGATGTAGTGCGCCTTGAGCCACAGCTGCTGCAGCTTGGGGTGGTTGTGTGCCGAGAACTGGTGGCTCTCCAGGATCTTGTAGAGCTCGCGGAAGTTGCCCCGGTGGAAGGCCACCACGGCCTTGGCCTTCAGGACGCTCTCGTTCTTGTGGAGGTGCTCGCACGCCGGCAGCGACCACAGGAAGCGGCCCAGCCTCTCGATGTTGCCCCCTTGCTGGAGCACTTCGCACACGCAAGCCACTTGCTCCTGGGTGAAGCCAAACGTGGGCAGCATGGACATGATGGCGCGCCCTCGAAGGCCCGGCCGCCGCCGCCCGCGCCCTCTCGTTTACCGCATCTGCCCTCGCCGAAAGGGGGCAGCCGCTCGGGCGGAACGCCGAGCGCCCCGCAGGCGCCGCCTGGGGGAACCCGGAGGAGGAGGAGGAGGCGGAGGATGGCGGGGGTGGGTGGGTGTCGGGGCGCAGCCGGCACCAATGGGGAAAGGGCTTTCGGCGGGGGCCAGCCAACCACAGAGCGCGGGAACTGCTACTTACGAATGCAAGCCTCGGGCTAGGTCAGCGCCGCGGCCGTGGCCGCTGCGGGGGCGCCCATCGAGCGGTGGAATCTTCACGCGCGGGGGAGGATCAAAGGCAGCGCCCAACTTTCCCCTTCTTTTATGGTTGTTTGTTCTTGGTTGAGTGATCTTGCGCTTTTGTTTTGTAAGTCCCCGAGTTCCAAGCAACAACTTTGCGCCTCTATTGTGTGAGAGCAGCGGCGCTCGCACCGCTGGAACTTTCGCTCTCCGCCCCCCCCCCCCGCCGGGCTTGCGATTTCCTCTCTCTCTCTTTCTCTTTCTCTCTCGCTCGCTCTCTTCCCCCTAGGATCACTTACGTGTGATCTAGTACTAAAATGTCCTGCTCTACCACCGTCTTCTTCCTCCTTTCCCTCTTCCTCTTCGTCTTCTCTCTCCTCCTCCTCCTCCTCCTCCTCCTACTCTCCTCCTCTTCTCCTTGCCGGTTCTTCACTTCTTCTCCCCCCCCCAACTCTCCTGTTCCCCCCTTCTTCTTCCTTACTTCTTCCTTTCCAAATAATATTATTCTAAACTGGCATGAAAAAGTGATTAGCCGCGCCGTGATTGGTCCAGTTATCTGACCCGGGGACTGCCAAGGAGAAGACAATAGCTTTAATCAAATTATTTGCCATGGTGACGCTGTCAGTCAAAAGTAACCCGATCTGTTTTGAGGTGGCTCCCCGCTCGGTTGACAGATTGCTCCGAGCCACTCAGAGGCGAGCTTTTTTAGAGCTGGGATATTACTAAGGAGAGGAAGAGGGGAGGGGGAGGGAGGGAGAGAGAGGGGGGGAGGGGGAAAGAAATGTCCGCTGTGATTGACACTGCAAAACACGGAAAGAGGGAGGGCGAGTCCCAGAGTTCCACCCAGGCCTGACCACTGACTGACAGCGGGGGCGCTCCAACACCGACAGGTCCCCCAGCCCAACGAGGATGCTTTCCAATTGGAAAAATCCCAAATTTTGGGGGAAACGTTTTGTACAGATTTTTGGAGCGTCTCGGAATTGTGGAAAGTCTTACTGGGAGCTTTTGTGGGGATGAAGAATTTCTGACTTTTACAATGGTCATCTCTCTCTCTCTCTCTCTCTCTCTCTTGAAGTCCTAGCGAAAGTATTAATAGAGCAGGGCTTTCTCTTCTGTAATGTTTACACTGTCTGCATTTGGATTCTTACTAACCCTTCTTGGGAGTCACTGAGTTGCATTTTAAAACCAAAATTCCGGGTTATAAAATAATCTTGACTTCATCGTGACTTTCTGCGATTATTCTGCTTTCAATTTCAGTTATATCCGAATTGCTGGGATTTAAGGAGATTTTAAATCACTCTCCATCCAAAAACTGCAACTCAGCTGGAGCGCTGATGAGTCTATAAGGGGTTTCTCGATACCTCGCAACATAATACATTTATTTTATTTATTTAAATGTATGTATTGACCCAAAGATAAGTAGCACTAATTTCAATGGAACCTGTTTCCATGTAAGTGTGGTTAGGATTGCAGCCCAATTCGAAGACCCTACGGAGGTTGCAATGCTATGCACACTTACCTGGGAGTAAGCCGTATTGAACTCAGTAGGGCTTACTTCTGAGTAAGCATGCATAGGATTGAGCTGGTAGACTCTAGTCCAATGCCTTCTTACATTGGCTCAGCTCACCGGAGAAAATGGCCTCTGAATGCATGGCTAGAAAATAGGCTGACTTGGATAGACTAGTTCCCTCGAAATCAATGCGACGGGGCTTCTATGTTTAGAATGGGGGTGCCAATTGATAGCTGAAATATACTTTTTCTGACATCTCAAAACTGCCCCCCCACACCCCATAATGATTGCATAGTTAAAACACACACACACCAGCAATCTAAGCTGCAGGCTTCTCAACAAGGGATTCCTTCCATCCACGCATCCACAATTTGAGTATTATCGACGGTTCGGTCATTAAGATAGAAACGGAGATAGGTGCGTTACATTTCCTCTACTTTTTATTCCTCAACATCTGTTAATTTCACCTCCGGGTTCTAAATAGAAAACGTCGTGAAGGCGATAGAGAGTTGGCGATCAAGAGAAAGGAATATTATCGGCAGGGCGTGTTTGGCTTCAATCAAGGACAGTTCAGACGAACAAGTGGGCAGGGATGCTTTCGGGTTGCAGCTTGCCGCTCTGTAACTCGCAAGACTTCGCTGCCTCCAAAGTGTGTGTGTCGGGGGCGGCGGCCGGGGGCGCTTTGAAACGGTTGCTTCTTGTGCCTCCCTTCTCCAATCCTCAGTCCTTGGGAAATAAAGGGAAGGAAACTCTCAGTAAATTATCTCCCGGCTCTCAGTTTCCTCTAGGAGGTCTCCGTCCGACAAGCAGGACTGACCGACTTCTCTACTGGGGGAGCTGCAAACGGAGATAGATCCAGCGCTTAATTTGCAAAACGATAGGTGCCGGGGCTTAAACCTGTCTAGAAGTCTCATCCGGTAGGGCTGCCATGCCCTTCGTTCCTAATCTCACCCCACCACCCCCGTTGTGGCATGGAAAAAAGAATTCTGCGTATGCTCAGCGGAACTCGTTAAAAATTGCTCCACACGTTCTACCGCGATCTGAATGCAGGTTAAGACGTTCACACTGATTCCCGAGGGCAAATTCAAAGGAGCAATGCGTCTTACGATGGGATATTCCCTTCTCTTTTCCGAGCTCAGATCGTAGGAACTCGAGCCCTCCGAGGGCTGCAGGCAAACGCGAGAGGAGCTTCGCGGGGGCGGGGAGGGGACCCACAGCAACCAAGTCCCAGCCTGCGGGTCTCTCCAGGGAAACCGAAGCGGTGGCACTGAGAGACAGCCGTGCGAGGCCTCCCTCGCGCAACACCCCGCCAGGACTCTTGGTCAAGATGCGAGGAGGAGAACTCGGCTTGGAGCTTGTGCCTCGCGGGGAAGCGGCCGCTCGGGGACCCGAGCCGAGAGGCCTGCCGGAACTGGACGAATCGTCGGGATCCGCGGTTTGCAAGCGACTGGAAGCCAAACACCCGGGCTTCGTGCGGACCGGGAAACATGAATGAAAATGGAACGTTTGAACAAACGATGGAGAACGCTCACCCATTCTCTTCAAGAACAGCTATTCGCCAGAAAGATGAGATTTCTTTCTTTCCTTCCTTCTTTCTTTCTTCCTTCTCATCCTCTTCCTTCTTGTAGTATGCTGTAAATGTCTACACCTATGCAACAGTTAAAAGCTCATTATATTCGGAAGGCTTCAATTTAAAAACAAAAAAACAAAAATCCAAAGCGAAGGAGATTTTGCAGAGTACCTCTGAAGCAGAGGAAGATGTCCGTTCGCATCGGTTTTTGGTTTTGTTTGTTTTTAAGCCCAGGGATGTTGTGATCCACAGACCTTAGAGCCAGACACAACTTTACTCTGGCTTGTCTCACTGGTTTAACTGGATTTATTCTGTCGGAACTACTGCCTGTATGCCTATGATTGCGGGTGTTTGGTACCCTGAACCTAAAGTAAATTTTCCTGACCGACCATATCGATTTCAGTGGGTTACACATCTAATTAATGGGTTTCAGATCGGGGTGTCGCAGCTCGGAGATACAGGCAGGCTCTGAAGGTGCAATCCTCAACCAATTGATAAATTGAGGGGGGGCATCACCTCCCCCAACCCCCACATCTCACTCTGACTTTATATAGATCTTGATTTCAACCCCTCATTCCATATAGATTCTAGATTACAATCCTCATTTTCAGCGCAAATGCAAAATTCAATGAGATTCACCCCGAAATGCGGATAGGATTGCAGCCTAACAGCCCAATTTTATACATGATTGCTCAAGTGAAAGGCCCATTGCATTCAGGATGACTTACTCCCGAGTAAATGTGCATAGGATCGCAGCCCAAGGCTTTCAGAATGATTTTATTGAACAAGGTGGGACTTAACATCTCAGTAAACATGAAAGGATTGGGCGGCTAGTTTCTTGAAACAGAAGTAAAGTTTGTGGAACATTCAGAGAGAGGGATTGTTTGCGAGCCAAAAGCCAGCTAAGCCAAAAGAAGAAGAAGAATCCGAACTGAGAAATGTCCTGGTTAGTCGAAATTGCTTTGATGGGGTGGGGGCGACCTTTATAACAACTGGCTGTCTGTATATGATCAAAATCACTACGCGGTTCCACCATATATTATGATAGAAGATGCCCCCTGTGGGTACAGTGAAAGACGTGACAGTGACGAAACTGCAGTAAGGACGTAACCTTCTGCACACTTCCGTGGGAGTAAGTCCCATTGAACTCCATGGGATTTTCTTCTGAGTAAAGATGCTGAAAAGGGGCGTGCTGTACGGTTCACTGAAAGCGAAGGCAGCATTTATTTATTTATTTTAAAAATCCTTGCTGTGCCGCCTGTCCAAAACTCGAGGCGGATTAAAAAACAACAACATAAAAAACCCATCCACAATCCCAACAACTAAAACACGTTTTTTCTTTTTTTTTTTTTTTTTAAAATATCAATATAAACCCAAGACGAAAAAGAAAGATCCTTGTCGTTCTTCTGAGTACAGTTTACTTCTGAGTAAATGTGCCGGTAGGATCCGGCTACAAGCCCTCCTGAGCCAAAAAGGCAGGATTGGTCCTATATTATATTTATAGTATATTAGCGTAATTGCCTACCGACAGCAGCAACTCAATCCTATGAGCCGTCTATTTAAAAAGTAAGCCCCATTATGTTCTATAGGACTTGCTCTCAGGTAAGTGTGTTACCTTAGGATTTCATCCTGAGGTAGGAATCAGGAAGTCGCCCTTTGTAATCTAGCGTCTTGGATGAATTCATTAGGCAAGCGATTCCATTTTAGCCTCAGCCTTCCATCTGCAAATGTGGGAATAATAATCACTTTCTCACCGGGTTAGAGAAAAGGATTCCAAAAGGTTGTGTGAACGAAGTGCTTGAA
This sequence comes from Shinisaurus crocodilurus, assembly GCA_021292165.1. Taxonomy (NCBI): domain Eukaryota; kingdom Metazoa; phylum Chordata; class Lepidosauria; order Squamata; family Shinisauridae; genus Shinisaurus; species Shinisaurus crocodilurus. The sequence goes on from CM037879.1 coordinate 18,553,215, forward strand.
CACACTGTATAAATGCTTTCTTCTACTACTACTACTACTACTTCATCAGGCTACCCTTGGAGAGAAGGACCTATCTTTTATGAATTGTTGTTGAAACTGTGGTCAAAGGTTCAGGAAGGTAATTCTCTGCCCGCCCCATCCATCCCCTTCTCTTCTAACGGATTTCTTAGGCGCAACCAACTTCCTTGGAATCCGAGCACCTCAGCAGCTGAAAACTTGAACCAGAGTTTGGGGGTGGGTGGGTTGCTGGCTGGGGGTGGAGTCAGAGAAGTGCAGTTGTTCACCTCGGGCGGAAGAGGCAACGTCAGAACCTGTTCCGGGGGAGTCTGAGGATCTCAGAATCTGTCTCCTGTGTGGCACCCCTGGAAAAATGCGAGACCCCCAAATCGTGTTTTAGGAAGGAGAGCTGCTTTGACTCGTTCTTCCGCCTAAAGCTGGTCAGAGAGTTGTTGGCGGTTTGATCAAGTCGCGCTTGCTTTGTGGGGGCTGCGCAGTAAAGTCGTTGTGTGGATCCGCGGGAAGAAGAAGCGAATTGCTGACACGTGGACACGAAATGCACCTCCAGTGGAGAGGGGTGGTGCACAACATGTTCAGATGGGCGGGGAGAAATCAGCAGGGGTGGATATTTCACCAAAGCCAGAAAACACTGGGAAGGATGATCCTCGACTCTGGAGCTTTCCGGTAGATCCTTGCGGTTGACCTCGCCTCTCACAGAGGGGGACACAACTCTAAATTGGAACTCAAGTGGGGTTAGACTGGTGGTTGGTGACCCGGCTTGATTCGCGACCAGTCCCCGAGAACGGGAGGAAAACCTGCGATCCTCATAATCAAACTATTAAACACGCTTACTAAGGAGGGCGTGCAATGGGACGCATTGGGCCTTCCCTCTGAGTAAACATGCATGTGACCCGTCTGTTAAGCTGCTGCCCCAAGCACCCCGTTGAAATGACATGGTTGAGATAAATGGTGCAGTTAAGTAATTTTACGCTCTTGACTTAATGGTCCTTTGCCACCACGCCACCCGCCCTTTCGGTGGTCCTGTGTATTATTTCGCTTACTTCAAAATGTGGTAAGGCAGCCCTGCTGCGCTTGCCCCCGCCCCCTGCTCGTCCTGCTGAATAGGGCCCCAGACATCAGCCCGAAAGTCCTGGCCCTGGCGCACTGCTTGTTGGGATTTACTTTCAAGTATCAGACTGAGAACTGAACGGACTACGATCCTCCCGCATCGCCTTGTCAGCAGTAGTGGGGCTTCAGGGACATGTCTCTCAAGTGGGATGCCCTGAGGTTTGAAGAGGCACTTTCGGTTGACGCCTATGTTAGTCCTACTTAGAGTAGACCCATTGAAATGAAGGGGACTTAGATTAACATTGGAGACAACCCATTGGCTACCACCCTTACTTCCGAGTACCCCAATGGAGATTAGCCATATCTATTCGAGATCACCTGACAACCCCCCTTACTCCTTAATACCCTTTAATCCCTGCTGTCTTCGTCTGGATCAGTTTGGTGAAAGAGGGTAAGGAATAGATTGGGGGTTGTGTTATTTAAGTACACCAGGGCAGAACTGCAGAACCTCAGGCCCTGGGGGCAAATTCAGGCCTTCTGGGGTCCCAGTCCAGTCCTCTGAGTTTCCCTGGATGGTCACACCTGGACCAAGAGCCGGTGGTTTCTGGCTTTTGTGCAGCTTCCCCCCCCCCCTTCTAAAGGAAGAAATGCCTCTCCTAAGGCAGTAAGAGCTTTAAACTAAAATATGCTGGTATGTTTGGTGTTTTGGCCCCACCCCTTTTGCTTTCAGCCCCACCCAAGACTGGAATATGGACCCTGAGAAATTCGGGCCCCAGTATGAAAGCGGTTCTGTCCTGCTACCCTAGGGACTGTGCATAAATAGGAAACCAGCGGGTGGTAGTTTCCCCCCAAGTTAATTCATCTCCTTTAGAAAAGTATGAACTCTTGTGCTCTTGTGCGATAGAGGCACTTGTCCCAGAGCTGCTCTGGCGTAAAAAATTTCATGGGTTGCAGCCAATAGATGCAATCCAGGAAAAATTAGGGACCCCTCAAAATTGCATTGAAGTCAGTGGGATTTTAAGCACACAGTTAAAACCCTAAAGCCCTTTTTATTTTAATGGGAGCTTTCTGTGTCTATTTCAAAGGGCTTACTTGTTTATATTCTGTTCTGCCTTTCCTCCATGGAGCTCCAGCCTCCAGGTGACTTACACAAAGTTCCCAGGCTCAGGCTGTGTTCCTTATCTAGGCACTGGCCCACTTTAGCCCTCCTTGGCTTCAGTCAGGTTGCAGCAGCATCATATACCTTCAAACCATGTCCAGCAGGTCTTCCTCCAAGGCACATTTACTTGGGAGTAAACCCTGTTGAGCTCAGTCCTCGGAGTAAATAGATGTAGGATCATATCTGCACGTGACTGTGCAGTTGCGGCCAGGTTTGACTGAGGCTGTCATTAACAATGGAATTCCAACTGGATTAAAATATCTATTTTTAATAAAGGTTTTTGTTGCTGCTGTTGTGCTTGGTGTTCTGGAAAAAATGAAATGGAGATTGTGTCCCCCAAATTAAAAACAAACAAACAGTTATCACCATAGCAGCAACCATCAAATCTCTTCCTTTGAGTAGTTGAATTGGCCTCTTCTTAAAGCCATTTACCTCTAACTAACAGTGTCTCTCTCCATCCTCTTTAAGAAAGAATATTAGGCACAATTCTAAAATGTGTTACAAAGTTCTATGCTACTTGGAGTTCTGCAATGGTGTGATTGCATATTTTATTAGGTCTTACTAACCCCCTAAGTTTTCTTTTGACTTCTTAAGAGGCAGTGTGGTATACTGGATATAAAGAATCAGGCTAGGATCTGGATTCTAATCCTCACTCATTTACGAGGTTCACTGGAGGACTTTGAGGGAATCGCTGTCTCTGACCCTAACCTACCTTACAGGGTTGTTGTGAGGACAAAATGAGAGGGTCATCTACACCAACCTGAGCTCCTCAGAGGAAGGGCAGGATAAAGATATGAGCAACCATAGTGACACAAGTTTTAAAAGAGGTCAGACGAAAACCTGGATCATTTAGAACAGACGAAAACCTGGATCATTTAGAACAGTTCATTAGAAGGTAAAAGCCTAGGAGATCCTTTGCTTTTTTGTGGAGGGGTTAAAGAAGGGATAAACCATTTTCTCCATATCCTGCTAATTATCACTCACAAAATGGACAAACAAAAAAGTACCAGAACTAGTGTTGAAACTAGTTGTACTCCTACTACAACCTTACTCAAGACTATTAGCAGTATTGCTGTTGATAATTATAGCACTACAACTACCACACATGGCCGTATTATTACGCACCATAGTAATATATATATATATATATTATTATCGTCATTCAACAACCGCTTTACGACTTATAGTATAGTCAGTGAAGCTTCGGGAGGGATGCGCAATTTTCTTCCGTAGATCCGTATTGCTGGCGCGCAGCTCGATCCTGGGCGTTTTATTTTCCTGTCGGACACGCATCTCGCTGAGTTCAAAGGGACTAAGGGTGTGCGATTCTTAAGCACAGTCGGAGAATGAGTCGGGGCTTATTTTCCAGAAAATAAAATGAACTTTTGGGACTTAAAATGAGCTTTAAGATGAGCTAATAATAATAATAATAATAATAATAATAATAATAATAATAATAATAATAATTTCAACGCACAATTTCCCTGCGGCGTGGAGTGGAGTCGAGACGAATGAGGATGGGACAGTTTTAAAACTATATTTTCCTAAACGGTATCACCCACACACGCACCACTATCACACTACCGTGTGTACACACACACACGCACACACACACCATATTGTATAACAGACTATCCTAAACTCTCGGTTTTCAGGGGAGACCATGGAACTGATGCTACAAATATAGTGATACTGTAGAGGCCACAGACCGCCGGGGCCCCCCGCCCAGGAGGAGGGGGGATGGGAAGGCGCTTTAAGGTCCATGGGATTGCTCCTAAGAAACCAAGGAGCTGTGGACCGCGTCTTGTCTTGTCCCGCTTGATCCCGCAACACTTAAGCGTGCCAGCCTTCTCCCTGGGGAACCATCCAAACGCCTCGGTCTGTGTGGGTCTTGAATTCATGTGGAGGGAATCTGGTGAAAGTCCCTGGAAGGACCGGGCGCGCAGTACCTCCTCCTGTGGGCCCTTTTCTTTTTCTTTTTCTGGAATCAAAAGCTTTCTTTGCCTCGCGGTGGGCCCTGTTTTTTCAGGGAGGGTTCGAGCGAGAGCGCGTGGGGTGGGTGGGGGAGAGATTTCAGATAATGTAGCGGCTAACTCGATTATGCTAACAAAGTTGGCTTGAAAGCAAATACTGTGCGAGGCAGGGTTGTTATGGAGAGGAGGTCGAAAATGTAATCAGATTCTTGAGGCAGGGAGACTTGCAATCTGCGGCAGGATGAGACGAGTTTTCCCAATCTTCTGAGTGCATTTATTCAGATTTTTCTTTTCTTTTCTTAACCGCTTGCCTTGCTCTTTCTGCCTCCCCTTTCCTCATTGGATCCTTTTAGCCGACTGAACGTAACTGACGAGTTTAGGGGACCAGGGATACATTAAGGCAAATTTAGGCCCGGATCCTAAGCACACTTATCTAGGAGCAAGCCCCATTTAAGTCGGATGGGTCTACTTCCAAGTAGACATGCATAGGATCACAATTAAACGCCCTTTAGTTGCCCTGCTAAGCACTCTTACTTAGTAACAGTGCAATCTTATCCATGTCTACTCGGAAGTAAGCCCCATTGAGTGCAATGGGACTTGTTCCCTGGTCAGTGCATATAGGCTGAGCTCAGGAGGACTTTCCTCTGAGTAAACATGTGTATGATGTGAGCTGCGTAGCTTCCAGCGATTTCAGTGGATCTGGACAGAGTCTGCATTTCCTGAATCCTTCTGTTGGTGATCAAGTGAGACGTCCGACAGCAGTTCAGAACATGCTTCCTTAGGAGTAAGCATCAAGAACTTAGTGGGATTTAGTTCCGAGTAAACATTGATACATAGGATTGCAATTTAATTGGGAGTAAGGCTGCATCCTAGGCACCCTTACTTCCCAGGAAGCCGCGAGGAGCTCAATGGGACTTACTTCGGAGTAGAAATGGCTAAGGGCACAATCTTATGCATGTTTAAAAGAAAAAAAAAAGTTCTGGCTGGCTGGGGAATGCTGGGAGTTGTAGGGAGACCTCCCCCCCTCTAAACATGCATAGGATTGCGCCCTATGAGATGAGGCCGAAAAAGGTCCTTCTCTTGGGCAAGGATGGGCGTGCCTTGAGTTACTCAGTTTCTACCGTTCAGCTGTCTCCAGCATCTACCTAGTGTGCACTGTCCGATCCACACAAATCCAGTTCAGCCGAAGCGCTTGGGTTGCTTCCTGTCAGATTACATGCCTTGCTTCTAAAGAGACCCCCTCTCTGTTTTCCTGCAGGATGTGTGTGTGTGTGTGTGTGTGTGTGTGTGTGTGTGTGCAATCCGATAGACAAACCAAGGGTCTACTAACCCTTCTACTGTCAGTTCTATGGGCACCAGCCAGGGTATCTAAGCAGATTTCAAGGATGCGATCCTGCTCGCATTGACTTCGACTTGGCAGCAAATGGAAATCTACGGAACACCCTCCGAACTCGAGCAAGCTCCAGGAGAAATTGAGCACATTTCAGCTCCCATTGAACAATACACAGTTGCTTTACAGTGGTCCCATTAGCTACGGCAGGGCAAAAGTGCGTCGGTTTTATATGAGACAGTCCTCTGTTAGATAGCCATAATGGTACCTGAGAAAGGTTTTTGCTTGTATTTGTTTTATGACTGTATATTTATTGATTTCATAAAGGCGACTATATGCCATTTGATGGTTTCGTTCTTTACTTGTGCAGCGCTTAACTTACCGTGCTCTTCATCTCCATTAAGAGCTGTGATCAAGACGATAACATATTTGAGTGGATCTGATGCTTAAAGGCTCCAATCCTACGCACACTTCCCCTGGGAGCAAGCCCTCAGGAACGCAGTGCGGTTTACTTCCGAGTAAACCTGCAGAGCTTCGGACTGTAAAACCACCACCCCCATTAAAATCACTGGGGCATATACACGATTTTCATTTTAGCTGGATCGTGCCCAGAGTTGCTGGAGGCGTAGATTTTAACCCTCTTTACTCAGAAGTAAGTCCCATTGTATTCATTTACTAGTGAAGGTTGCAATCCTATCCCTGCTTGCCTGGGAGGGAGTAAGCCCCGTTGAATTCAATGGGACTTACTTCTCTGTAGATATGTTATAGGATTGCGCTGTCAGCGTGTTTAGGATCGCAGCCTTCCTTCCTAACCTCTCAGTACATACATCATGTACTTGACAGTAAACGAAACCTCCATGAAATCATCTGGGCATTTGGATGCTTTTCTGGGTGGAGATTTATGCACGCTTACTTGGAAGTAAGCTTCAACGGAATCCGTGGGATCAACTTCGGACTACGTCTGTTCAGGGTTCGGGGGTCGATTGTGTCAAATCCAAGCGCTCCCGGCGGGATGGGCTTGGGGCCCTCGAAGAGTATCCCTGCTCCCGCTGAAGTGGACCGGGATATACCTAGCAGGGGCTTGTTCGCCGGGTGAGAGGCGGCTGGCGGGTCAGATGAGAAAATATGGTGTGGCGTGGGACACCAGGCAGCGACCCCAAGAGCAGCAGCAGCAGCAGCAGCAGCAAGCGCGGCTTCCTCTCCAGCAACCGGGCTCCTGCAGGTCCGACGCGGAGCGCTGCGTTTGACGCTTCCCTCCCTCCGCAGGCAACTCGATAGCCTCCAGGTTAATGGGGCCACCCTTGATTGCCTTTGTAGTGTCCCCTTGAAAACCTAGATGGAGGGAAACATGGGAGCACCGGGCAGGCGGGCCCTGGTTCTCTTAGTTGACTTCACTTCCAGGAGGGGTGCAGCGCAGCAAGTTAATTGGGAAAGAAAGGAGGGGGGAGGCCCAGAAGGGGGAAAGCGACGACCACCAGCATCCCTCTCGTTGTACTGATTAAACAAATCCTGCTTTATTTGTGGCTGTATGAAGGGCGCATACATGAGACAAGACAAGTTATATAACCTACAATTATACAATATAATTGGTCTCTGATGTGGGCAGCAAAATTTATTTTAAGGATTTTTTAGCCACTATATTTTTAGTCAAAAAGAAAATGTGTGCGCGCGCGTCTATATATAATATCACTGATTACAGGAGCCCTCCCAGTAGAGATGGATAGATGATATAGATATATATCTAGTGATTTATCTGCCTATCTGTCATCAGGATCGTATTATTTTAGGGGCAATTTCTCGATCGATTGACCTCTGTCACCTCATATTTGGCAGTAAGCCCCAACTGAACACCTGCCGGTGGGGCTTACTCCCGAGTAAACCTGGCTAGGCTCCAGCTGTAAATCTCTCTTATTGGAATCCATTGAGGTTCAAGTGGTTGATTTTAGTTGGATCGTGTCTTATATGTGTGTTGTGTGTATACATTGGATAAAAGAAAGGGAATTATTGTACTCCTGAGGGGTCGGCTGAAATCCTATGTCCATTTACCAGAGAGTAAGCTTCTTTGATCCAATGGGATTTACTTCTCAGTAGGTACGCATAGGATCTCGCTACGCATTCATGTTTTCATGAAGGCAATTACTGTACTTAAAAAAAATATCCTAAAACAGCCGGTGAAGCAAAAACAACTTCAATTAAGCGATTGCTTCGCATTCAATTTAGGAAATAGATTCTGTTGATACTAGGAGCGGAAACCAAGATGTGTTGTGTCCAATGAGGGGTGTATAGTGCTATGCACCCTTGCTTGGGGCTGACAGTCAACTCGGTGGAGCTTCCTCCAGAGCAAGCGTGCGTAGGATCAGATTGTAGGTAACACAGAATGGCAAGGCATGTCCTTCGTTTACCTGATTACGAATTTACCAGGTAGCCAGGAACATTTTGACCTGGAACAGATTTCGTCCTAGAGAGGAGGGAAGCGAGAGAGATTGTCAGTCCCAAAATCTGACAGCTGGAGTACTTCGGTTTCAAGTTCCTCTTAGCCAAAGTAGGAGTTTGAAGATTTTTTTGCCTCTCAGACCGATCCACGACCCAATTTAGACGAAACACGTCCTCTTAAACTGGTGTTCGCTCTCCCAGAGAAAGATGTTTGGCATCCGACCCTAACAGCGCGATCCTACGCATGTGTATTCGGAAATACGTACTACTAATGAGACCGACTTATGTATTTATTTATTATATTTATACCCCGCCTTTTTTCCTGCAAGGAACCCAAGGCGGCTTACATAATCCTCCTCCTCCTCTCCACTTTATCCTCACAACAACCCTGTGAGGTAGGTTAGGTTGAGAGTCAGTGACTGGCCCAAAGTCACCCAGTGAGTTTCATGGCTGAACGGGGACTAGAACCCGGATCTCCTGAGTCCCAATCCAACACTCTCACCACTACGCCACACTGGCTCCCAAATCGGTGAGATTAGCAGTTCGGTTTATTATTATTTATATTTATTATTATTTATATTTATTTATCGCCCATCTGGCCGGCAACCGGCCACCCTGGGCGATGTACACAGAATAAAAGCAATAAAATACATTTAAAACAATATAAAAATTTTAAAATCTTAACCCACCTCATATTCCTGCCTGAACAACCAGGTTTTTAATGAACAGCGGAAGTTCAGCAGAGAGGGGGCATGGCGGAGGTCACTCGGGAGAGAGTTCCACAGTACGGGCCCGCCACAGAAAAGGCCCTCTTCCTCATCCCCACCAGTCTAGCTGCTCTGGCTGAAGGGACAGATCCTGCTGCATTAAAACGAATGGGACTGTAGTGGCAGGATATTTGTGCCTAGACTTAGTTGTTCCATCAACATCCCTGGAATGCACTTCCAAGAAAATTAACTATACTTACATATAAAGTAATAGAACAGGGATCTCCGTCTTGAAAAAGTTTACTCCGAAGGAAATCCTGGTGAAACATACTGTTGTTTACGGTGCAATCCTCTGCACACTTACTTGGGAGTAATCCTATTGGCATCAATGGTATTTACATCTGAGTAAGTACACACGCGTTACAAGGATGCTTTGGGACGCAGCCTAGAAAATGTGTCTTAAACCAAAGTAACACGCCTTAATTAGATCTGTCTGTCATGTAGGATGTATACACGCAGGAGATCCTCAAAGCACTAACCCTGCAATCTAATGCACACTTACTTGGGAGTAAATCCCAGCCATTTAAATGAGCCGGACATTTCTTGGCAGCCATGGACAGGATCCGCTTTTCAGTGAGTTGTTTAGCATTCCGAGGTTAGTATCCAATGTTAGTCTTACAAAGAGTAGACCCATTGAAATAAACTCAAATTAGTTGTGACTAACTTAAGTCTCATTCATTTCAGTGGGTCTACTGATAGTAGGACTAACATTTGATACTACCCCGAGCAACCAGTGTGTGTGTGTGGTTTCTAAAATCCCGGTTTAACAGGGTATTGGATGTCCTGAAATGATAGAAACACGCACACACCTGCCAATCGCTTTAATGCAGATTAAAATCGAAGGCTGCAATCCTATACACAGCCTTACCTGGAAGTAAGCCCCATTGAAAATCATGGGTTTTACTTTTGAGTAGACATGCGTAGGGGATTGCGCCCTAAGAAACCACTTCGAAGCAGGGCGTTTGAACATTACAGCCCTCCTCCTTCCTCCCATAAAGTTCTCTGCTTCTCTCCCCCCCCCCACCGCCTCCCACACACTCCCCTCCCCGGTTCTCTGCATACTCAAACGCTCTAGACAAGACAACAAGAACAAACAACAACAAGAGGGTAAAGAGAAACAGATGGTTGGAATAAGACGCGAGAGCGCGTTTTGCCTTGGGGGATTGGCAGTAACGAAGGGAGCGCAGACAGGGCTCGAAATCCCAAGTTTTTTGGCGGGGGCGGAGAAACGGTGCGTGTTGAGCGTGCGCGCCTCTCTGTGTGTATCGACCCCGCGATCAATCCGACAGTATTTGCAAACTTCGCCGCGCCAAAGTCTTCCTTGTTCAGAGAGCCAAAAGGCGGGAGGGCCGGTTTTCCATCTTCCTCCTCCTCCTCCTCCTCCTCGTCTTCCGAGCTTGATGACTAGAGATCGGGTTTCCTTGAATGGCTGCCCCCTATTTTCACAGCCTCCCACCACTAACCCGAGAGCCTGTTTCCTCGACCTCAGTTAATGCCGTTGATTATTCCAAGATGACGAAGAAAGCGGGAGGCGCGCTGGTGGCTGGGCCCGCTGATTCGGAGCAGTCGCCTTATTACCCGCGACGTCCTCCCCGGCTCAGGCGAGCGGGGAGAGGATAATCTTACAGCACGGCCTGCGGGAGGGGGAGGGGGCACGCATTGACTGACAGCTGAGCAGTCCTCAGAGGGGCACGATCCGGCCCAAACCTAGCACTTTCGGGCTGCCATCCCATGCACACGTCCGCTCGGAACCAGTCGGGCAGCTTCTCAGTAGATCTCCATCTGCAGCAATTTAGAGATGGGTTGGCCCAGGAGATCTCACCGGCTACCCTGGGAAGAGGGCAAAGCACATGCGGCTGGCAATGTGTTTCTGTTGCTTTGTATATTTGTTTGTTTTTAGTTTAATTTAATACACACACAACATTTTATCTATATCAATATGAATTTTATTATGGATTGGGCTGTATATAAATTTAATAATATATATGTATGAATTTATATGTGTGCATGTATTTATATGTGTATGAATTTATATGTAAGGACATACACACATGACATTTCTTATGGATTCAGCTGTATATAACTTTAATTGTGTGTGTGCGTGCGTGCATGCACATGTTTGTGTAATTCCTATATATAAATTCATACACTCACACACACTTCTCATTTGGGTGGAAAAGCAGAATATAAATATAAGTAAATAAAATGAAAATGGCACAACTGATGTATCAGATGGAGGTGATACAAAGTGTACCTGGCCAGGGATCCAGCATTGTTCAGGAGCAATGATGGATCCCTGGTCAGGAACACATTTTATCACCTACATCTGATATGCCAGTTGTGCTCTCTTCATTTCACAAACACAGCTCTGTCTGTCTGTCTGTCTGTCTATCAGGATTCCCCAAGATAGCTTACATAAAGGAGGAGGAGGATCATGTATGCTGCCTTGGGTTCATTGCAAGAGAGGAAAAGATGGGATATAAATGTAATAATAAATTAATAAAATATATAACTACATTAGGATTGTTTCTACCTCCTCCTCTGACAGGTAATATTCCTCTGTCTGGGATAGCATATCCGCCTATCCAAACCCCTGCTCTCATTAGGTCGTTATGACTATCCCCATCACTTTTTATCCTGACTCCTGGCAATTGGGGGTCCCTTGCCCTGACTTCCTTTCCCCTAGGACTGCAGGTCTTTTCAGTGGCCAAGGGCAGAGAGGGAGGATCAAGGTGCAGCAGCAGCAGCTAGGTCTCAGTGGATGTTCCCTTGCCTGGCTTTGTGTTCCTCCATATCCACTTCAGACCTGTTCATTCATAGAATCAGATTTATTATTATTATTATTATTATTATTATTATTATTATTATTATTATTATTATTATTATTATTATTATTCTTGCTACTGCTACCACTATTACTAGTACTACACTTTTCAAGTGATCAAAATTGAGAAGGACCGCCGCCGGTCCTTTACCACAAGAATGGGAGCTCCGCAGCTCTTTTTGACAGCTCGGAGTTCCCGCTTGCAATCCCCGGTTCAGCTGGGGTGGCGAACACTGGAATTTAGCACGGAGGCAAAGTGAAACTACACTTCAGCCTAAAGTGAAAGCGAGTTTATTTAAATAGTAAACAAGACAAATTGGAAAGAGAGATAAGGGAATTGAAATTGACAAGAGGAAGTACCTTGTTACACACAGTCAGAACTACAAAACAACAAAGAACCTAAGATGTTCTAAGCCAGTGATGGCGAACCTATGGCACGGGTGCCACAGCTGGCACGCAGGGACCTCTCTGTGGGCACTCGAGCCATTGGTCACCAGATCGCGAAAACACCGCCCCCTTCTGCAAAACACTAATGATCTTGTTCTTTCTCACAGTGTGGAACAGAATGATTTTATTCTAGAATTCCTGTTACAGAATTCTTTTCTACATTGTTATCACATTTAAAAGATTTTGAAGAATGATGCACAGAGCATGGCTTTGATGCAAAGCCCTAATAGTTGACCTGAGTGCTGCATGTGTTGCAATCAAACTAACGGAGTATGAGCCAAGGTTTGACAAATTATCAGCATGCATGCGATGCAATAGCAAAATCCACATTAATTGTGCAAAAGCATGTCCAATGCAAACTTTTACCTAATGCAGTGTTTGCAGTCCAAGACATAAAGTGTTTAAAATGTGTTAAGCATGTTTAGTTTTCTTGTTTATCTTGCTCATCCTAGTACAGGTTGACTTTTACTTTTACTAATCTGACACCTGTAGAAGCAGGGAAAAGATCTGGAGTAAAGCTTGCCCCATACAATTTCAGTCTGGCATATTACAAGTTGAGAATCCCTTATCCAAAAATACATGTGCCTAATTATTTAAAAAGTTTGTATAAATTCCCTTCAGGCTATGTGTACATGTAGTACTATAATAATTTTTTGAGTTGATTTTTTTCCCCAACAAAAACTGTGTCATTGAAAGCTCTGTTATTGTGTTTTCTTTTAAGACAAAAGATGTTAATTAGTTCGGACAACTGTATGAGTTGTTTTTCTAAAACTAAAACCTCGGTATTCAGGTTTAATTGCAGTGTTGGCACTTTGAAATAAATAAGTTGGTTTTGTGTTGCAGTTTGGGCACTCGGGCTCAAAAAGGTTCGCCATCACTGTTCTAAGCTAACACCAAAGAATCTACCCTAGTCTAAAACTAGTAATCAGAAGAACTTACAGCAATGTACCCAGGCACTCCACTTGGGGGTTGAATGTCCGGGCTGGCCTGAGCCGATGCTGATAGGAGGAACCATCATTATGTAAATGTGCTGCGGACTGGGCTCTCCTGCTCCAGGCGGAGATTATGCAGGTGGAATGTGAGGCAAAGTGTATGTTCCATCAGGCTTTCTCTCCACAAAAAATACTTCCCATACATTGCATTGGATTCAGCCTTACCTAAGCTTAGAGTAGACCCACAGAAATCAATGGGATTTAAGTTAGTCAAGACTGACTTGTCCCACTAATTTGAATGGGTCTACTCTAACCATAGCTTACATTGCAAAACAATATGTGTCTACTTAGAGGTAAGCCCCACTGAATTCAATGGGACTTACTCCCAGATAAGTGTGCATAGGATTGCAGCCTAAGTCTTAATAGATAAGTCTAAATCTTAACAGATAAGCCTAAATCTTAACAGATAAATCCATTACAGTAATACCTTGGATTGCAAGTAACTTGGTCTGAGAGCATTTTGCAAGACAAGCAAAAATTTTAAATTTTTTTGACTTGATAAACAAGCAAGGTCTTGCAAGACAAGGTAGGGATGTAACCACTTGCCTCGAGTGCGCGTAGTGGACCGAAATTGGCCCCACTCATGCCCACCAGAGACTCGCTTTGATATAAGAGTGTTTTGGATTACAAGCACGGTTCCAGAACGAATTATGCTTGCAATCCAAGGTATTACTGTATCTAAACAATCCTCATAATGATCTTGTAAGATAGGCCAGTATTATTATTCCCATACTACAGATAATGGGGCTGCAGTTAACAGAGCACACCTAGTTTAAGGCTGCCTAGTGAACTCATGGGACAGGTGAGATTTGAACCCCAGATCTTGTGGTGCATGGCTCATACACTTAGGTCCTATGGCAAGGATGGACCATCTGTGGTCCTCCAGATGTTGTTGGACTTCAACTCTCATCGCCCCCAGCCAGCATGGCCAAAGATCAGGGTTGATGGAAGTTGGAATCCAACATTTCCGCACCCCCTGTCCTACAGTGACTCTTTTGCAGTCCTTCCCTTGTTAACAGCAGTGAGACATGGTAAGAGAGAAGCCCAAGGCACTTTTGAGGACCTTGAATGAAAATGGTTTTAGCTAAAACTGCAGGTGTTCAGACACCATCAAGTATGCACCATCAAGGTATGTAGGTCTGCCCCACAATTTATTTGAGTAACATGGCCCTCGAAGAGGCATAGTGGCCCATATGGAGGTCATTATGTGAGAAGATTTCGTTGTTTAGAGAGACTGATGTTTGGCATCTCCTTTGACTCAGGAGTAAAGCACTGCAATTCGACAGGACTGGGCCAAATAGAAACATCATGTTGGTACTAAAGGAAAGTTCAGATGACAGAAAAGCTTAAGCATCGAGATAAATCAAATGTGTGTCATCTGAAACTAAAGTAGATTTCACAGTCTTCTTTTACCTTAAAACATTATTTGTTATAGTGCCATAGAGTTGTAATTATTGTAATAACAAATACTAATTATTAGTTTGGTGTGGGATCAAAATAACTCCCGTCAAATTATTTAAATAAATAAAAAAAATCGACTATCAATAACTTTCTAATAAAAGAGAATTGGTTGAAACATACAAAATATGAACAGGACAAAGAATTTGATTTGTTGCATATGGGAAGAAAATTGTGTGTAGAGTTTTGCATGCATTCCCTGTTCTACAGTATCATTCTTTTGCCAGCTTCTGATGATGCACAGTAAATAGAAAAGTTGGGCACAGTCCTGCAAAAGTGCATACTTTTAAGCTTCATTGATTTCAGTGGCAGAGAATTAAACATTTATTTATTTATTTATTATATTTATACCCCATCTTTTTTCCTGCAAGGAACCCAAGGCAGCTTACATAATCCTCCTCCTCTCCATTTTATCCTCAAAACAACCCTGTGAGGTAGGTTAGACTGAGAGTCAGTGACTGGCCCAAAGTCACCCATGGCAGAGCAGGGACTAGCCATGTGCTTAACTGTCCCATTCAGCTCAGTGGAACTTTGAATTTTTTCATAGATTCATAACTTTGGCTGTTCATGCCCATTGTTGACCCAAAAAATTAACAGCGGGCATTTTTCAACTATAATTGTCATGATTTGTGAACTGCTGGACGATATATATTTTTCTTCTTTGTGAATAGACAACATTTACGGTATTTCTTCAATGGGGCTTTTTAAAAGGTTGACCCTTGCTTCACTCCTCCCTGCTCTCTGTTAATCTCCACACTTTCTCTGTGTAACTGATATTCCTGAGTTGCAATGAATTGCCTTGGAAAAATATTAAATTTGCAAACTGCAGATAAATAGTACTACACACATTCTAGGCAACCTTTGAGGCATTTGAGGTGGGGGTGGAGGAAAGGAGGTCATACTTGCTAATCGCCTTATAAATAGGGCATTTATGCCGCACTCAGTCCAGAGTAGTCTTAAGACAGTATGGTCAGATGCCAATAGATGCAGTTCCTGCCAGTAGTCTGCTGTGTATGAATTGTAATGGTAAGAAAGGTACAAATTTGGATAGTGGTGAAATCTACAGAAAGGATACAGTGAAATGGACAGACATCACTGGAAATCAATTACAGGAACAATCTAGGGCAGTGTTCTCCAACCTTGGGTCCCCAGATGTTTTTGGCCTACAACTCTCAGCATGCCCCAGCCAGTAGACCCACTGAACCCCTAGATCAGTGAACCCCTAGATCAGGCTAGAACCCCTAGATCAGTGTTCTCCAACCTTGGGCCCCCAGATGTTTTTGGCCTACAACTCCCAGCATGCCCCAGCCAGGGGCATGCTGGGAGTTGTAGGCCAAAAACATCTGGGGACCCAAGGTTGGAGAACACTGATCTAGGGGTTCTAGCCAATGTCAGTCCCACTTAAGTCCCATTCATTTTAATGGGTCTATACTTATTAGGACTAATGTTGGATACAATCCTAGACTAGTACCATTTCCCACGTTACAGTGCTGGTAGGGTTATTAATTAATCCACAGATTATTAGGATACTTGCAGATAGAAACCGATTCCTTTTTTCTTCTTCAGTGCAGCTGATAGGGATGGGTGTTTGGCTCATTTTTGGTAAGAACTTAACAAAAACTGCAAATTTCTTTATAAATGTGATAGAACAAAAATGAATATGGATGAAAGAAAAGCTGTCCATCCAGGCAGCAGGTTTTGAATGAATCCCTGTATATTATTCAACCATGGTTAGAGTGTTGGACTGGGACTCGGGAGATCCAGGTTCTAGTCCCTGCTTGGCCATGAAACTCACTGGGTGACTTTGGGCCAGTCACTGACTCTCAGCCTAATCTACCTCACAGGGTTGTTGTGAGGATAAAATGGAGAGGAGGAGGAGGATTATGTAAGCCGCCTTGAGTTCCTTGCAGGAAAAAAGGTGGGTTATAAATATAATAAATAGAATAAAAAAATAAATAAAATGTTGGGGGTGCTGAATTCAAGTTGCCACTTCTTTTTTCTGACAGGCTCCTCATCTTTAACAGCAACATAGCAGGCAGGTACAACAGGGCCCTCTCCATGCTGGGAATAGCTGTACCTATTGAATTTGGCCAGTTATCAAAATTTGCAAATTTCTTCGTAAACTGGACTGAAAGAACTTGACATTTAAAGAATTCAGAAGTGGGAGAAAGCAAAACTGACAGATTCATCCATTCCTAGTGGGGAGAGCTCCACTTATTTATTTAAAATGGGTTGGATCCAGGCTTTACTTAGAGTAAACCCATTGAAATCAGTGGGACTTAAAAGTTAGTCATCATGATTTCAGTCTCATTTATTTCAATGGGTCTACCCTAAGTATGATTAAAGGTGCAATTCTATGCAAATTTAGACAGAAAAAAGGCCTACAACTCCCAGCATGCCCAAGCCAGCCATCTAAACTTGCATAGGATTGCACCCTAAGTCTCAATCCAGTGGAACATGTATACCCTGCCTTTCCTCAAGGTGGCTTACAAGAACGATAAAACACAATAAAAACAGTAAGCTACAAAAAGTACAAACAGTAATAAAAGCCAGCAATAAAACTATTTTTAAAAATTGCAATAAAAAACATAATAAAACACAATAAAAGGTCAGAGTTAAAACACACACACACACACACACACACACACACACACACACAGAGAGATTTGTTGTTGTTGTTGTTGTTGTTGTTGTTGTTGTTGTTGTTGTTATTGATAATAATATCCCACCTTTTCCCTGCAAGGAATCCAAGGCAGCTTACATAATCCTCCTCTCCATTTTATCCTCACAACAGCCCTGTGAGGTAGGTTAGGCTGAGGGTGACCCAGTGAGCTACATGGCCGAGTGGGGACTAGAGGAACAGGATCTCCTGAGTCCCAGTCCAACACTCTAAGCACTACACCACACTGGCTCTCAATTACCATATAATTATGGTAGGCAAACAATATAGTCCAGCTTGTATAACATTCAATCCATATCTTCACTCTTCTAATGACACACATACCTGGCACTGAATCAAACTGTTGTCCCTCACCTGTGCTGCTGGCAGGATTTGGGCTAAACTCCTGTACCCTGGCTCAACACAGGGCTGCCTTTGAAGATGGTTCAGAAACTGTAGTTCAGCCTTCCCCAACCTGGTGCCCTCCAGATGTTTTGAACTTCAACAGCCATCAGCCCCTGCCGGCACAGCCAATGGCTAGGAGTGCTGGGAGTTGTAGTCCAAAACATTTGGCAGGCACCAGGTTGGGTTGGAGAAGGCTGCTGCAGTTAGTTCAGAATGCAGCAGTTAAATTAGTAACGGACTCTGGGTGTTATGATCATGTTACGCGAGTTGCACTCCGTCCATGTCATGCCCAATTCAGTGTGTCAGGTTTGAGGATTAAAGCCATTTATGTCTTAGAACCAGGATACCTGAAGGACCATCTGTCTCCATTTGTGCCTACCCATACATTAAGATCTTCAGTAGAGGGTCTTCTCTGGGTGTTCCCCCTGTCTGAGGCAAAGTTGGTGGCTACCAGGGATAGGGCCTTTTTGGTGGAGGTGCCTCAACTGTGGAATGCTGCTGGAGGGTGGCACCTCACTTTGCAGCATGCCAGCCTCCAAGTTTTCAAAAAAGCGTAATAAAAAAAATATCTTAAGAGATAAAATAAAAACTAGGAAGTGCGGGAAGCCTAGCAGGCACCAAGCGTCTGCGGGCAGATTGGTGTCCATGGGCACCAGGTTGGAGACCTCAGGGTTAAATATTTGTACTGCTTTTTTTCAGTCGAGCTCACTGTGGACAGCACACTCCACAAACGGAATATAGTAGTACTCAAACAACATGTAGAATCCTGAAAAAAACAATTAAAGACACATAGGGCGCAATCCTATGCAGGTTTAGACAGAAAAAAAGTCCTACAGCTCCCAGCATTCTCCAGCCAGTATTGCCCTTAGCCTGGAAGAAGACAGAACGTGCAGACTCAGAATTTTCTCATACTGCCTTTGTCCTCCTTGCTTCATGCAAAATGGAAATAGGATAGCTATTTGCTAATCTTGGGAGTCTTGATGACACCTCCCTCTGCAGCCAGTCCTGCACTTCACTACCATCTACAATGTTAGGGCCAGACCTGTTTATCATACTCATTCCTTCAGCCACCTTGCTTGTTCTGGATACGCTTCCTACTCAGTTTTGCCAGTTTTCAGTCATGGCTCTGGCAAACAAAAAACAACCCCCCACCCTTCAAATAGCTTCCTTTGGCTCTCTAGACCAGGGCTCTCCAACCTTGGGTCCCCAGATGTTGCTGGACTACAGCTCCCAGAATCCCTTGCCATTAGCCATGCTGGCAGGGTATGCTGGGAGCTGTAGGTCAGCAACATCTGGGGACCCAAGGTTGGAGAGCCCTGCTCTAGACCATGTGTGAAGATTTTCCTAGCCAATGGACCTTTCACTTCACTCACATATATTGTATGGCTTGTCGATATTCGGTTGCTAGCAGGATTCCCAGTGAATACTTAGAATATTTGTGAACATTCCATGAGGACATAAACTCTGCTAATGGCTAGAGAAGTAGTGAAGGCTCACAGGTAACAGGAGACAGGCAGTAAGCCAGGCAGCAATCAATTTTTAGCTCATTACATAGTATGACAAGATTCTGACAAGATATTTCTAGTTGCAGGAGTGACTCCTAGGAGTGTTCTCAAATCTTTATATTGGAAGCTGAGAAGCAGCAGTATCGATGGGATTGATTATGTTGGCCCAGGGATCTCATTCCATAAGGATGAAACTGGTATCATTCAGCACTTCGTACACTGTAAGCCATGACAGTTCTTGTCAGCCTCTTTCTTGGAAACATTGGCTTGAGCGTTATTCTCTGCCTTGGGCTATTCCTTAATTTAAATTCAGCTCTTCGATGAATGAGCAATAAGAAAAACAGATATGATGCCGATCTCTTTCACAATAAAATTAATGCCATCCATTCTCCACTTCCTTTTATTTATTTATTTATTATTTATTTATTATATTTATACCCCACCTTTTTTTTCCTGCAAGGAACCCAAGGCGGCTTACATAATCCTCCTCCTCGTCATTTGGGGATTCCAGACAGTACCTGTCTACTCTTCTACAGATTACAGCTTCTGATTTAAGATTGCTAGAAGAGGTCCTTTTATGATGCTTGTCCAGGAGATTTCCATGGCTAAAAGCTTCACCTCCTTCTTTGGCACTGCTGTCAGCTTTCCAGCAAAGGCTCGGCAAGGGAGCCCATTGAGCACAATGGCATCTTCCTCCTAGCCAAACTAAAGGCTTCAACCAGGAGTGCAGAACCCCAAGCCCAGGGGCCAAATCCAGCCCTCCAGGGTTTCCCAGATGGCCCCGCCCACTCCCCTGGCCCCACCCTCTTTCTCCCAACCACCAATCATGTGTTTTTCCATCTTTTCTGCAGTTTTCCCCATTCTAAAAAGTTTCAGTGCCTCTCCGAAGGCTTTAGTTATTGCCTAGTAAGAGCTTTGAGCTTAAATACGTTGGTATTTATGGTCCCTCCCCTTTTGCCTTTGGCCCCACCCCTTTTTCTGACTGGGTCACACGGAGCTTCTGTAGGTCTGAATGGATGATCTGGATCTGGAGCTACAGGTAAATCTCTGGGGGATTTGCAGTGGATTGGGCAGGATTTCTGACTCTCAATTATTTAACCACAGTAGCAATAAAATGACCAGTCTGCCACCACCATAAATTGCCCAGCTGAAACAAAGAAGGCTTGGAGTAACCAGGAGTGGATTTTTGTGTGGAAGGACTGAGTCGTGTTACATTATAACATTATAAAGCACAACACAGGCAGGCAGGAGGGGCGATGCTGCTGCTGAATCTTTATCCTAACCAGGGGAATTGCTCAGCACTTTAAAGATTTGGGGCTCTGGCCCATAGGACACAAATCTGCATATGCTAGTTTAAGAACATAAGAAAAGCCATGCTGGATCAGACCAAGGGTCCATCCAGTCCATCCTTCTGTTCACACAGTGGCCAACCAGCTGCCCACGGGAAACCCACAAGCAGGGCATGAGTGCAACAGCACCCTCTTGCGCATGTTCCCCAGCAACTGGTGTGCATAGGCATACTGCCTGTGATAGTGGAGGTAGCATATAGCCATCAGGACTAGTAGGCATTGATAGCCTTCTCCTCCATGAATTTGTCCAATCCCCTTTTTAAACCATCCAAATGGGTGGCCATCCCTACATCTTGTGGAAGTGAATTCCATAGTCTAACCATGTGCTGTGTGAAGAAGTCCTTCCTTTGTGTCTGCCCTGAATCTCCCGTCCCACCAATCAGCTTCATGGGATGACCCCACTGGGTTCTAGTATTATGAGAGAGGGAGAAAAATGTCTCCCTACCCACTTTCTCCACACCATGCATAATTCGGTCCACCTCTCTCATGTCCCCCCTTACTTGAATTTTTCCCCCTAAGTGAAACAGTTTTTATCTATATATGCAAATTTATAAATAAGTAATAGGATTTACTTACATTTCAGTGGAGGCAAAGCCAGCCAATTAGTTTCTCATCCAAATCACCCCAAATAAAACCATTGCTTCAATTAATTTGCACCTTGACCCAGATCAGCCCAAACCAATGGAAAAAGTCTTTTTCTCAATTGCCATGCAAAGGAAGATGGGGGGGGGGGGCATTGTTGCATCATGTTGGAAGGGAAGAGTTAACTCTTCCCTCCCCTGCAGCAATCCCCCTTGAAAATAGCCCCCCTGCATGTCAATTCAGCTATGGGGGAAAAAAAAGTCCATTAGTATCAATGGATTCAGGGCTCTGTGAAATAGATTCAGGGCCCTGGGAAATACACTTGGGGCAGAGACCCCATAGGTCCAGGCCTAACAACGCCCCAGCTCCTAACCACACAGCCCTGTCTCAAAGACACTGTTCAAAGGCAGCCCCATGTAGAGAGCACATTATAATGCATGTAAACAGGACGCAACTGGGGCATGTGTAATTATGACAGCAGCGGTGACCTCCTGAGGAGAGGGGGAATGGCTATTTAACCAATTTAAGTCAGTGGTGGAGGTATACCCAATAATGTTCTTTTATGAGAGGTTGCAGCTTGACCTGTATGCACACACTCACTAATGAAATCAATATGAATCCCAATAGCTCCAGTGCGGTTGAGCTGGGACCGCACCCCCACACCAAGGAAGCCACAGTGGGCCACAGATGCCAAGGTCTAAGATAGCAGATACGGGGAACAGCAGGGGAGGAGATTGCCCATGAAAGGCTTAGCATGGAATCGCAAGCGGGGTGTGTGTGAGCCTGTGTATGTTTCAGAGGGAGGGGTGGTGGAAATGTAGAAATCAAAAATCCAGAATCCTTTTGATAGTGCTGGAGTCAAAACCTCCCTCAAGGCATCTTTAAACTCAGCAGTTGGCACATCTGACAGCAGATAATCCTTGCGCAGACACCCATCTTGGCGGAAGTACAGGGCTAATATTTTCACAAGGATGAATTGTTCTTGACCAGTTGCACAAACAGTCTCGCCCACAGCTCCAGCCGGGTCACTCGCAGTGGGCTAGTTTACATTCTAATTGTTGTTATTGCTTCTAACTGCAGAGATCCTCCTCCTCCTCGGGGACAGCAAAATCATAAATCTCCCTTCACATCCAATAACCGTCTCTTGAAATGCTGTGTGTTATGATTCTACCACATGGAAGATGGAGAGCAATGATCTTTGTCAGTCCTTCTTTTCTTTACTTTTTCTTAACAGCGCTCTGATACAGGATGTACATTTCTAAATTAAAAGGCAGGGTTGGTGCTAGGTACTGAAATGATCCAGGCTTACAGGCCCACAGGCCCAAACAAACAAACAAAAAAGCAGAAATTTGCATATGCTAATTCAATATGCTCTAAAGTCTCTCCCTCTCTGTGTGTCTTTAAAGGACCCTTTAAAGGACATCCGTATTTGTAAAAAGGGATTCATGGACAGGGGAGAGGAGGGCATTTGATTTCAGAAAAAAGCTCAGGCAAAAAGATTCAAGGGGGGGCAGCAGGAGATGAAGCACATGTGAGCAAAAAGCCAGCTAATCCAGGGGGATCAGATGCAACAGAGATCCTCAAGGTCCCTGTACCTTGATTTCAGCAAGTACCCATGAAGAGCAGGGTGGTGGGGCAGGTGGCCTCCCAGAGACTCAGGGCTCCAAATAAAAGATCCGAGGCTCCATCCCTAGTGGGCTGCCCCTAACACCACCTCTGTTAAAAGGAGAGGGGGAATAGGGCCAAACGTCAACTCAGACTTCTTCCAGATTGTTGCCATACATGGATTAAAATGAGGTGAGTGACAAATGCCCCCATCAGGCCTTCTGTGGCTGTTGATGCTTAAGCTGAAAGTTCTTAAAATTTAAGGAGTCCTAATCTCTAATGTTCCTGAGGGGTCTTAGGCCAGGGCCCAGCAGTCAGGTTCCGGCACAGGAGCAGGCTTTAACCTTGTGCCACAAGTTTGAGCAGTATTCCTGTGGACACATTAGGAATGTTGAGGAAGTGTCATGGGCACCATCACAAAATGGTTGCCATGGCTAGCATGGCCCAGAACAACATGTTAGGATGTTCCACATATAGAGCAGAAAAAGAGACAGAACCTCAAAAGGGTGCAAATACAAAACAACATACATACATTCGTCATCATCATCATCATCATCATCATCATCATCATCATCATCATCGGCACCACTGCTTTCATGCCAGTGATAGAGTATTCTATATTTGGGATGTGTGGGAGAACCATCTGCCACGACACGGCCCTTTACACTTTAGGACCAGGCGCACAAACCCTTCTCAGGCCAAGCATCAACACTTGAAAACCTGAGTGGAGAGTCAAATGAAACCTTCCCCCTACTAATGAGGGAAAAGATTAATACTGGTTATTAGGATCTATTTTAAATAGATTTAGGATGCTGTGGGTACAAAGGTGTGTGTATAGATTTAAAAGTAATGCAGGTTAATAACACCAAGCTGACACATAGGATTTGGGTAGCAAACAAAATAAAAATAATTTTATTTTAATTCTCAAAATCTTAGTTCCAGAAAATAACTTAAAACCTGCCTACACCAAACACTTGATAATTAACCTAGGTCTGAGATGGAGGGAGAGGAGAGAGAGCGCAGGGCCATTCCACCAGCCCTGCCAGGAGTATTCATTAATATTCCCCCTTCTTCCCTCCCCATTCCTTTTTCCTTGTGTGTCGTGTCTTTTTAGATTGTAAACCTGCTGCGGGCAGGGACTGTCTTGTTAATTGCTGTAAACCTCCCAGAGAGCTTCGGCTATTGGGCGGTATAAAAATGAAATAAATAAATAAATTAATTAATTAATTAAATAAGTCCCTATAATTCTAAATACTTTCACTCCTCATACAAGCACTGATTTCTCTTAAAACTCCTGACAAGACACGAATAACCCAACTAACCTAACTCCCAAACTCTCTAACACTCCCAACACACTCTAACCACTCAAACTAAAAACTGACATCACTCAAACACTCCTTATATACTCCTCCCCCACCCATTCCAATACATCATAAACCACACCCACTCGGTTCAACATTCTAGACTCACTAAACATACTAATGCAGACATACATCAGGGAACTGAATTGTGGGGTTACGCCACACCATCCAATAAGAAAACACAAGAAATCTGGTGCAGGTCTCTGGTGACATCAATTTCTGCTTTAGGGTCACTACGTGGTCTTAGGATGCTACACTGTGGCACGCTGCGGTGTAGCATCCTACGCTGTGGGACTGCCAGTGATTCATTTTCCCTGCCCCTGCAAATTTCCTTATGAAGCAGTTAGGGATGGGTGTGAAATCCATCCAGGCCACCTTTTAATGCAAACTTCCCCAATTTTGCACTTTAGAACCAATGCATGAACCAAAATGCTTGAATGTAAGATGTCTGTAAAATGCTTGTCTAAAACAAGCATGACCCCTGCAGGATCCACCTACACGAGGACTTGGTGTCAGGGGTGAAGACAGGTTTTCCCCTTAATGTTGTCCCTACATGCATCATTTTACTTTCCCCACAAGAATGAATGATAGCCATTCCCCTATAGGGGAGAATATAAAGGACTGCACCCAGGGATATCATTGGGTGGGACAAATCCTCTCCTTGCACTGGGTGACCCCAGTCATTGAGCATCAAGCCTGCCCTGATCTGCATAGATTTGCCTCTTAATTTGCATCTGCGTTCTGTTTCTTGGTCACACTACAGTGTGACAGAATATTAGAAACCAATCTATGTGTATGTGCACTGAGTCTCTGAGTATAGGCCAGGAGAGAGAAAGACACTACTAATATTGTTTAAAAAAATATTATTTAATATTATTTTTAATATTTTTTTCTTGTTATTGTTATATTTTTATTGAATTTTAATGTATTGATTTAATCCATTTTAACTGGTTCTGTAAGCCACTCTGAGTGCCATTTTTTTTTTTGTAGAAAGGCGGGGTGTAAATTAAATAAATACAGACAGACAGACAACTAAGTAAGGGCGCAATCCCATGCAAGTTTAGACAGAAAAAAGGCCTACAACACCGAGCATTGTACCCTCAGCTTCTTTAATCATTTTTTCAGGATTCTACATGTTGTTTGAGTACTATCTGCTCTGTTTGTGGAGTGTGCCATCCACAGTGGGCTCAGTTGAAAAAAAGCAGTCAAGGTGCAATCCTATGCATGCTTATGCATGCTGTCTGGGGCATGCTGGGAGTTGTAGGACTTTTTTCTGTCTAAACTGACCTGTAATCCTGAAAAAACACACTATCAAAGACACTTAGGGTGCAATCCTATGCATGTTTAGACAGAAAAAAAGTCCTACAACTCCCAGCATTCCCAAGCAGGTATTGCTGGCTGTGGCATGCTGGGAGTTGTAGGCCTCCCCCCCGCCCCGTCTAAACTTGCATAGGATTGCGACCTTTGTAACTGACTAATTAACTAACTAGCTTCTCTGAACCTCCAGACAGCTCAGATAAGTAAGCCATGCTACGAGCTACAGGAAGCGGGGGAAAAGTGATAAAGGGAAACTCTCACAGGCAGGCTATTCTTCTGTGTGGTTTCCTTATTTTGACATATGAAGATTAAGGATCTCTCCTTTGCTCAGGCAGACAGGAAGCATCTTCCAGAGTGCCGGGGAAGTGTCAATAACAGGGCGATCATCTTGGCTCGAGTTTGCTGAGGCAGGCGTTTTCCTGCCACAGGCTGTATAAATAACTGGTTCCTCTGAATGGTGTGGAGGCAATGGCGTGGGGTGGGGTGGGGTGGGGATACTCTTGTTGCTGAAAGGCATTAGCTGACAGAGTGCACCAGCCAGCCAGATTGTGCATTGTGGCTCATGCCATTCAATAAGCACCGATCAGGAATAGATAAACTAACTAACTAACACTGCAAGCCTATGCATGTTGCAGAATGGGGCACACTTGGCTCAACAATACTACAAGTGAGAAGGATCTTGGAATTGTGGTAGATCACAAACTGAATATGAGCCAGCAATGCGATGTGGCTGCAAAGAAGGCAAATGCTATTTTGGGCTGCATTAATAGAAGTATAGCTTCCAAATCGCGTGAAGTGATAATTCCCCTTTACTCAGCACTGGTTAGTCCTCATCTTGAGTACTGCGTCCAGTTCTGGGCACCACACTTTAAGAAGGACGTAGACAAACTGGAGAGGGTTCAGAGGAGGGCAACAAAGATGATTAAGGGACTGGAAACAAGGCCCTATGAGGAGAGACTGAAAGAACTGGGCATGTTTAGCCTTCAGAAGAGGACACTGGGGGGAGATATGATCGCACTCTTCCAGTACTTGAAGGGTTGTCACACAGAGGAGAGCCAGGATCTCTTCTCGATCATCCCAGTTTGCAGGACACGGAATCATGGGTTCAAGTTACAGGAACCCAGATTCCACCTAGACATCAGGAAAAATTTCCTGACTGTTAGAGCAATAAGACAATGGAACCAACCACCTAAGGAGGTGGTTGGCTCTCCCACTCTGGAGGCATTCAAGGTGCAGCTGGACAGCCATCTGTCAGGGATGCTTTGACCAGGATTCCTGCATTGTGCAGGGGGTTGGACTCGATGGCCTTGTAGGCCCCTTCCAACTCTACTTTTCTATGATTCTATGATTCATGTCTACTCAGAATTATGCCCCATTAAGTTAAATGGAGGTTATTCCCTGCTGCATCTTTGGCAGCAGAGTTCGGCAGGGGAGGTCAAGGGGGAGGTCCCTAAAAAAAAAAAAAAAAAAAAAAAAAAATCTAGGAAGACAGAAACCGAGCACTATGGAAGGAAAGGACTCAGCAGTGGTGGTGACCTGCAAGGGGTGTGCTATGTTTGTTTTCCTGCCGGAGATCGACATGGCCTACACGTGCAACAAGTGCAAGCTGGTCACGCTGTTGGAAGAAAAGGTCAGAGGACTGGAGCAGCAAGTGTCAACCCTCAGGAGCATAAGAGAAAGCGAGGAGTTCTTAGACAGAACGGTGGATCTACAGCACCAAAGCACAGTACAGGAGCCAGAAGGGCAACGGCAGGATGAGGCGGAGTCGGAGACTGCTGAGGCAAGGGAAAATAACGCAGGGGGAACTCCCTGGAAAAGGGTGACTGTTAGGAGCACAAGAACTACAAGACACTCTGCGCCTGTGGAAGCAGTGGAGCTATGGAACCGCTTCCATGTACTTGAGGACGAGAGCAGAGGACAGCCTGCAGAGGACGGATTACCGGGCACCCAACGTGATAGCGAGCAAGAGGCTGAGGGTCAGTCGAGTGGAGGCAATCAAACCAAGGCCTACAGCAAGAGGAAGAGAAGAGTACTCATAGTGGGAGACTCCCTCCTGCGGGGGATCGAAGCCAAAGTATGTCGCGAAGACCCATGGACTCGCCAGGTGTGCTGTCTCCCCGGAGCACGGATTAAGGATGTGTCAGAGCAGCTGCCGAGGCTCATGCAGCCCACCGACACATACCCCTTTCTTCTCTTCCACGTGGGTACAAATGATACTGCCAAGCGGAGTTACAAAGAAATCACGGCAGACTTTGAAGAGCTGGGAAGGGAACTCAAGAACTTCGGGGCCCAGATAGTTTTCTCATCCATCCTTCCAGTACTTGGAAGAGGCATAGAAAGGGAAAGAAAAATACTCCGAGTGAATGACTGGCTACGAAGGTGGAGCCGACGTGAGGGATTTGGATTCTGGGACCACGGGCTACACTTCCTGGAAGATGGACTGCTGGCAAAGGATGGGTTGCACCTCACAAGGACTGGGAAGAATGTGTTTGGCCACAGCATGAGGAACTTAATCAGGAGGGCTTTAAACTGAATCCAACAGGGGAGGGAGACATAAACTCGGGGGTACCAATGGAAGAAGGCCTCTATGCCACAATGGAGAGAACAGCTCCAGCGGTGCCCATTGATAGTCTACCACAAAATGTAGGGGGAAAGTCGGACTATAAAGCACATAGTCTTCGATGTCTTTATACTAATGCCCAGAGTATGGGCAACAAACAAGACGAACTTGAACTCTTGATACATGAGGGCAAGTACGACTTGATAGGGATAACTGAAACCTGGTGGGATGACTCCCATGACTGGAATACAGCAATTGAAGGGTATAACTTGTTCAAAAGGAACAGAAGCAACAGAAAGGGAGGTGGAGTTGCACTGTATGTTAAAAATACGTATCTCTGCACAGAGATACAGGAAGAGGAGCTTGGCAGCCCCATTGAGAGCATCTGGGTTAAAATAAAGGGGGCAAAGAATAAAACGAACATGGCGGTTGGAGTCTACTACCGACCACCCAATCAAGGAGAAGACGAGGATGGAACTTTTGAAAAACAAATTGCCAGTGTTTCAAGGAGGCACAATGTGGTAGTAATGGGAGACTTCAATTTCCCTGATATCTGTTGGGAGACTTTTTCAGCCAAACATGGCCCCTCCAAGAAATTCCTGAGCTGTGCTGCTGATAACTTCCTCCTACAGAAAGTGGAGGAAGGAACTAGAGGATCGGCTATCCTTGACCTGATTCTAACCAACAGAGACGAGTTAGTGGATAAAGTGGCAGTTTCGGGAACTCTGGGGGAAAGTGACCATGTTATACTTGAGTTCTTGATTCTAACGGAAGCAAAAGCTGAGTGTAGCCAAACACGTACCCTGGATTTTAGGAAAGCCAATTTTAACAAACTCAGAACAATGATTAGTAAGATCCCATGGCAAGTGACTCTCACGAGAAAGGGAGCCCAGGAGGGGTGGGAGTTTTTAAAAAAGGAAATTTTAAAGGCACAATTGCAAACAATTCCCAAAAGGAAAAAAGGCAGAGGGCAACAGAAGAAGCCAATGTGGCTTCACAATAAACTCAAAGACGACCTGAAAACAAAAAAGGACACGTATAGGAAGTGGAAGGAAGGACAGGCTACAAGTGAAGAGTACAGGCAGGTAGCACAGAACTGCAGGAATAGTGTCAGGAAGGCTAAAGCTGAGAATGAGCTAAGGTTAGCGAGGAATGCTAAAAGCAACAAAAAAGCTTTCTTCAGATACATGCACAGTAAAAGACAGAAGAAAGAACTGGTGGTTCAACTACGCAATGAGGATGGCAAATTGATAACAGAAGACAAAGAAAAGGCAGAAGTGTTCAATTCCTACTTCGGCTCGGTCTTCTCCCAAAAGAGGGTCTATGACCCCCCTGGCAAACCTGAAGTGCAGACTGAAGGGGCAGGATTGCAGCTTGAGATTAATAGGCAAATGGTCAAGGAGCACCTGATTACTCTGAACGAGTTTAAATCTCCAGGGCCTGATGAGCTGCATCCTAGAGTAATAAAGGAACTGGCAGAAGAACTCTCAGAACCACTGTCTATTATCTTTGAGAAATCATGGAGGACAGGTGAAGTGCCAGACGACTGGAGGAGGGCAAATGTTGTTCCCATCTTCAAAAAGGGCAAGAAGGAGGAACCTGGGAACTATAGGCCAGTCAGTCTGACATCAATCCCCGGGAAGATTTTTGAGCAGATTATAAAGAAGTCAGTCTGCAAGCACCTTGAAAACAATGCAGTGATTACTAGAAGCCAGCATGGATTTGTCAAGAACAAATCCTGTCAGACTAATCTGATCTCATTTTTTGATCGGGTAACCTCCCTTGTGGACTGTGGGAATGCTGTGGACATTATATATCTGGACTTCAGCAAAGCTTTCGACAAAGTGCCTCATGATATCCTGATTAGTAAGCTAGCTAAGAGTGGGCTAGATGGAACAACTATCAGGTGGATCCACAACTGGCTACAGAATCGGACTCAAAGAGTGCTTATCAATGGTTCCTTCTCAAACTGGGGAGAGGTAACGAGCGGGGTACCACAGGGCTCGGTCCTGGGCCCGGTGCTCTTCAACATTTTTATTAATGACTTGGATCAGGAGGTACGGGGAATGCTTATCAAATTTGCAGATGACACAAAGTTGGGTGGAACAGCTAATACTCTGGAAGACAGAAACAAAATTCAAAGTGACCTCGATAGGCTGGAGCGCTGGGCCGAAAACAACAGAATGAAATTTAATAGGGATAAATGCCAAGTGCTGCACCTAGGGAGAGGAAACCAAATGCAGAGTTACAGAATGGGGGACACTTGGCTCAACAATACTACAAGTGAGAAGGATCTTGGAATTGTGGTAGATCACAAACTGAATATGAGCCAGCAATGCGATGTGGCTGCAAAGAAGGCAAATGCAATTTTGGGCTGTATTAATAGAAGTATAGCTTCCAAATCGCGGGAAGTGATAATTCCCCTTTACTCGGCACTGGTTAGGCCTCATCTTGAGTACTGCGTCCAGTTCTGGGCACCACACTTTCAGAAGGATGTAGACAAACTGGAGAGGGTTCAGAGGAGGGCAACAAAGATGATAAAGGGACTGGAAACAAGGCCCTATGAGGAGAGACTGAAAGAACTGGGCATGTTTAGCCTTCAGAAGAGGAGACTGAGGGGAGATATGATCGCACTCTTCCAGTATTTGAAGGGATGTCACACAGAGGAGGGCAAAGATCTCTTCTCGATCATCCCAGTTTGCAGGACACGGAATAATGGGCTCAAGTTACAGGAACCTAGATTCCACCTAAACATCAGGAAAAATTTCCTGACTGTCAGAGCAATAAGACAATGGAATCAACTACCTAGGGAGGTTGTGGGCTCTCCCACTCTGGAGGCATTCAAGGTGCAGCTGGACAGCCATCTGTCAGGGATGCTTTGACCCAGATTCCTGCATTGAGCAGGGGGTTGGACTCGATGGCCTTGTAGGCCCCTTCCAACTCTACTTTTCTATGATTTCTATGATTTCTATGATCTTTGTACATGCTTACCAGGGAGTAAGTCCTATTGAATTCAATGGTGCTTACTTCTGGGGCATGCTGGGAGTTGTAGGCCAAAAACATCTGGGGACCCAAGGTTGGAGAACACTGGAATAGACATAGATTTCATAGATAGAGTTGGAAGGAGCCTGCAAGGCTATCGAGTCCAACCCCCTGCTCAATGCAGGAAACTAGAGGAGGGGTCCCCCATCCAAGTAATAACCAGGCCTGACCCTGCTTAGCTTTCCACACTCAGACAAGCTGAGCCAGCGTAAGCCACAGGCCTGTATATATATCAGAGACAGAAAGAAGTGATCTACTGGTAGATCTCTGGTTGATTTACAGAAAGATCAGCAAGAGTTTCCGACTCCCATTATTTTAACATTAGCAAGTAAAATTGAAAGTTATTTTATTTTAAAAATCGGCCATAGTTGACCTTGTGCTAATTGCTTATCTCTTAGTCTCAATGCTCCTCACCAGCAAAATGCAAGTTTTAGTTGGTTGCCTTTGACCAGTTATTGTGCAGAAGTGCTGGACATTTTGAGAGTTTTAGAATCCCTGATCCATGGTAACTCAGATATAAATTAGCATTTGTATTACAGTGTATGGTTCAGAGGGTGCAACAGGTGATTGACTCCTCTGCCTTTCCACCATACACAGGGTAATTTTCACTTGGCTCTGATGAGTGGATCTTGAGTTAAAAAAATATATTAGATCCCACAAGCCCCACCTGCCTGCCCCTGATATACAGTAATACCTTGGATTGCAAGCATAATTCATTCCGGAACCGTGCTTGTAATCCAAAACACTCTTATATCAAAGCGAGTCTCTGGCGGGCATGAGCGGGACTGATTTCGGCCCGCTCCGCCTGCTCGAGGCGAGCAGTTACTTGTCTTACAAGACGTCACTTGTTTATCAAGTCAAAATTTATTTTAAAAAATTGCTTGTATTGCAAAATGCTCTCAGACCAAGTTACTCACAATCCAAGGTCTTACTGTATATGATTGCACCATAAGACATCAGAATTTTCTTGCCTCTATATGCTTTGCTCAGGGCCAGTGTCAAGGGTAGGTATGGTCGGGCACCTGCCAAGGGCCCACACTCCAGCAGGGGCCAACTGACAAAACAACAACTGGAGAGCCAGTGTGGCGTAGTGGTGAGAGTGTTGGACTGGGACTCGGGAGATCCGGGTTCTAGTTCCCCGCTCGGCCATGAAACTCACTGGGTGACTTTGGGCCAGTCACTGATTCTCAGCCTAACCTACCTCACAGGGTTGTTGTGAGGATAAAATGGAGAGGAGGAGGAGGATTATGTAAGCCGCCTTGGGTTCCTTGCAGGAAAAAAGGTGGGGTATAAATGTAATAAATAAATAAAATAAATAAAACAACAACCCTGGAGTTGCTCCTCCTTTTCATCATTGCAATCTACTTGTTCACCTGCCTCTCACTCTAGCCCAGACAACAGAGGTGGTGAGAAGGAGGAAGAGTGGATGCCAATGCCTACTTGCTCTCTGGTTCTCTCCCTGTCAAGCAAGCAAGTGCTAGCAATGATGAGAAAGAGGAGGAGGAGGGCATCAATGGCTGTAATAAGAAATGTTAGTTGAATTGGAGCAATAGCAGCTGGTGACTGGAGCCGGCATTGGCTTTGCTGATATTTTTTAATTAGTTCTTGCTAATATGACACAAAGCCAATAAAAGTTCAACAAAATTATTAGATAATGATGTAATGTAGAGAAACATAGTTTTTTCTACTGGGAATTTATTGAACTTTGTAAGCCAGCTGTCACTGGTTTGGAAAAGGCATATTTTATCCTAATGTCCTGCACTTAAAGTAAAACATCCTTACTTACTGTTGCCTGAACTGTATAATGATTCCACATCAAACTTGGCTTCTTAAAAAGACTTCCTCCTTCTTGGTAATATCGCTGCAATGTAGTCATGCTGGCTGAGATTTGCCACGTGCAGAGCGCCAGCACAAGGCTTATGTTCCACTTGAGTTCCACTTAAACTGTTAAAAAAAAGTATTAAAGGGATTTGAGTACTGAATGAAATAAAATGCATCTGAACTCTTCTATATGGGAACAATGTACAAACCGTCCACAATGGGCTGGATCCAGATGTAGTCATATGCAGGGTAGTAGACCTATTGAAATCAATGGGACATACACATCACAACTAAGTTAAGTCCCATTGATTTCAATGGGTCTACTCTAAACATTTTAAATTTCTTTTTATTTTTTTTAAAAAATATATACAGTATATACATACATTGATTTGTATATATCCATAGCAATGAATATATATGAAATTCATATACATGAAAATACAACTTTCTAGCAATTGTACATACGCTTCAACAAAAGCAGACCAGATATCCAAATAAGTATCCGTTCGAAGGTGACATCTATACACCACTCGCTCAAATATTGAAAGTGTTCTATGGTCCTCAATCCATTGCATCATAGGATGTGAGTATTTATCCTTCCAGTGTTGTAATATCAGTCTTTTAGTTGTCAAAAGGGTACGGATAATCCATTTACGCTGACCATTTGTTAATTTCCAAGAAGCAGGTAAGTAATTTAGAAGAGTGTGTACATCAGCTGATATTAAAGACTGTTCCAGTACAAAATTTATCCATATAATAACCTCTTCCCAAAGAGAAGCAACTACTAGACATTTGCCAAAATGTACATAGCTGCATTGCATCACCAGCAATTAGCTGAATTAGACAAACCCATATAAAATACATTGTGGCATCCAATAGACATGAAACAAATGTTTTTGCTGAATAAGGTGCAGCCTAAGATCTGTAGATGCGACAGGTATAGACACCAAAGCCAAAGTGTGGCCGGGTGACCGGCCAGATGGGCGATTAATAAATATAATAAATAAATAAATAAAAAGCAGCGATCCATTGATTAGGCAAAATGGATTTAGTACATTTGTAATCCTTCCAATAACTAAAGTTCTCTGGGTGGATTACAGTCAGTTAAAAACTAAAATGCCATTTGTTAAAAATATAAAATACAATACAAATATTAAGAGAATATAATTCAATACAATGCAAAATAATAATCAGCACAGGAATCGATAAAACAGCCATAATAACCTAGAACTAGGTCTCTAAAATGCCTGTGAGAAAAGAAAGGTCTTTACTTGGTGATGAAAAGGTAACAATGTAGGTGCCAGGTGACCCTCTTTGGGGAGTTTATTCCATAAGTGGGGTGCCACCACTGCGCAGGCCCTCTCTCTTGTAGCCACCTGCCTAGTTTCCTTTGGTGGGGACACCTGGAGGAGGGCCACTGAAGATTACGTAAGGATCCAAGCAGATACATGTGGGAGGAGGTGTGCCTTTAGATACTCTGGTCCCAAGCCATTTAGGCCTTTAAAGGTGAACACCAACACTTTGAATTTTAATGCAAACTTACCTAATTTCAGCCTTTCAAGCCACCATGTGAAGTGAAACTTGATTATCTTTCAAAAGTCACAATTCTCTGAATTTTGCAACGGAGTTCTCCAAGACTCCAATAAAAAAATGCATACAAAAATGTGTATATTAAGGAAAATAACATTAAAATGTGTTCATTATATTAAATAAACTGCTTGCAAAAATGTTTATATTAGGCAAAGATGCATACAAAAATGGATATATTCAGTTAAATGTGCACAAAAATGCTTATGAAAGTTCATGCAAACTTTTAAAAACAACTTCTCAAAGTTCAGGATGAACTGAATTTAAGATTGGAAAAATGAGAAACCAAGAGAAACCAAAATTGACAGATTTATCCACCCCTAGTGGCAAACAGGCAGTCTGACTCATTTGCCAGAAACACCCACTGCCATTTTGTGGCATAGATTTCCTATTGGACTGGGCGTTCTGAACCTTTTACGCCTGTGCTATGCTAACCACACTGGCTCCCAATCCATTCCTGGGTCCAATATGAACGGTTGCTTTTGATCTTTAAAGACCTTCATGGCTTAGGACAGGGTACTTGAAGGACCATCTGTCTCCATCTGTACCTACCTGTACATTAAGATCTTCAATGGAGGACTGTGGTGTAACCCCACAATTCAGTTCCCTGGTGCATGTATGTTTAGTGAGTATAGTTGATCTGAGTGGGTGTGGTTTGGCAGGGATGTTGAAGAGTCCTTGCTCTCGAGTCACGAGTCGAGTCACAAGTCTTTGGACCCGAGTCTCGAGTCTGAGCCCGAGTCCTTGGTCTAAAATGGTGACTCACGAATCACGAGTCACAAGTCACTCCCAAAGCTGACTCCACGAGTCCCTATTAAAATCAATGGGGTTTTTCCCCAACAAAATAAGGCTACTTCAGATGTGTGGTTTAAATAAATTCTAGGCACAAGTGTGCCTTTTTATTTCAAAACTCTGCAACTGATTTTGGCAAGAACAGACCAGGCAAAGAAACCCAAAATAACCAGGCAGGCAGAGGAGGCAGGGAACCCCAAAGCAGGCAGGCAGAGGCCTTTGTATTGGATAATTCAACTGTTGAACTGGTCAAGAAGAGACCAGGCAGGCAGAGGAGGCTGGGAACCCCAGACAGGCAGGCAGAGGCAGCCAAACCCAAAATGTCTGAAAGGTTGCATTTTAGAAAAATGATTTTAAAAAATAAACTTGCTGTACTTCCTAAAACTTATCCATGTTGCATTTGAGATTTTGTGAATTAAAATAAACTTATTTTTATTTTGTTTGCTGCCCAAATCCTACGTGTCAGCTTGGCGTTATTAACCTGCATTACTTTTAAATCTACACACACACACACATACACACACCTTTGTACCCACAGTATCATAAATTTAAAATAGATCTTTAATGACCTGTATTAATCTTTTCCCTCATTGGTAGGGGAAAGGTTTCATTTGACTCTCCCCTCAGGTTTTTAAGTGTTGGTGCTTAGCCTGAGAAGGGTTTATGTGGCGGGTCCTAGTGTGAAGGGACTGTGTCGTCGCAAGGACCTCCTGTGGGTGCCCCACCATTTAAGGTGAGGCAGGTGGCCACCAAAGAGAGGGACTTTGAAGATGCAACTTCAATCCTGTTGATAGTTTTATGCTGTTTTTATAGTTTTATGGTTTGCAGCTTTTTAGGTTTTCTTGTATATATTTTAATTGGTTTTTAAAAATTAATTTAAATTATAAATTTAAATTAATTGAAAAATGAATAAATTGTAAACTACCCTGGAAATATGATTGAAGGGCAGTATAAAATATTTAAAATTATTATAATGATAATAATTATGCATAACCTCTGGAAATGAGCTGCAAGGAAACAAAATGAATGCACCATGTGCTTCTCATGTGCGTAAGGTCTCTCAATTCAAAAACAAGTTTGGTGTATTAAAAGGCTACATTTTAAAACACACATACACACACAAAACAATGTAACAGATTATGGAACCTGCTCTTGATAAGTCCCAGTAATAGTATTTTACAGTTGCTATGTCTGCTACTTTTCTCAAGTGATAGACTGCCATATAATCTCCCTAAAGCAGTGTTCTCCAACCTTGGGTCCCCAGCCAGCAAACTGGCTGGGGCATGCTGGGAGTTGTAGGCCAAAATCATCTGGGGACCCAAGGTTGGCGAACACTGCCCCAAAGGAATTCCTGAAAAGAGTGATTAAGCAAGCACAGAGGTGGAATTGAGTTGCAGGCAGTGTAGGGAGCTCATCCAGGAGGAACCAAGCACTTTTGAAATAATCATGTGATCAGACTTGCTGATAAAAGAACCGTTCATAGTGTTCAGGGTCAAATGACACATCATGCTCAGTCTCATGCGTTATCATCATCATCATCATCATCATCATCATCATCATCATCATCATCATCATCATCAAAAATAAAGCCACAGAAGCAGTGAAAGACCCACAGGAAGAGGCTTCTTAACACTGAGTTTTTGCTGCTAAATATAACCCCCAACCCCCAAGCGATGGGAATGCCATCCACTTGCACTGCACTACTTTCAATGGGATACTCATTCAGATGCACACCCTAAATGTGCAGCTCCATCATCCACATTCAGAAGCACATGCAAAGGTGCGTTATCAACCAAATTCATATGCACATCAAAAGGTGCATCCTCATCCATATTTAGATGCATATGCAAATGCGCATCATCAACCACATTCAGATGCACATCCAAATGCGGATCCTCATCCACATTCTGTCCCAACGAGTCAATGGGTGGCTAGAGCATTGGGGGCCAGGCCACACTCTAAACATGTAGCACTTGCTGGGAATGAAATTGCAAGTGTAGCATAGCAAGGCAGGGAGCTTTGACCCAGTTGCTTGGGCAATGGGATTGCATTCCCTCCCCCTCCCCCCTCTACAAGCAGCAGAAGACTGGGGGGGGGACAAATACAGTGAACAGAAATGAAAAATACATGGATGAGCAGGAAATAAAGGTTTGAAGGAACATATTCCTTCCCGGCAACCCGGCAACATTTACAGTAAATAGTGAACCATGTGAAAATTTGGTGCGGCATTATTCCAGATCACATGTGGCTATGCTTCAAGAGAATTTAGAACTCTGAACAGCTCACCAATGCTACACCCTAAGCAAACTATCATGATCACCAGTTAAATGGGTCCATGCCCCAGGTACGCATTCCAAAGTCGCAAATCCTTTTGCTTAGAAACAAAAGATGTGTGTGTTTGAACTGTGTTGAAAACATGGATCTAGTGATTATGATGAAGCTTGAGGAAGTAACCACAACAAAAATGCTCCTGAAATAAAGTGGCTTAAAAAAAAAAAAAATCCTCAAAAGCATCCAAGAGTGGACTCTGAATCCTTGCTGGGAAAGTTCCCCCACTATACAGTGATATCGCTTTGCCTCTTCCTCCCCACATGACTTCAGAAATGGCCTCCTTGGCTATATGGTCATCTGGATCTTCTCAATGAGGTCCAGGTAACTGGGTTTCATCCAAGCAAATTAACAAAAAGCTACTCCAGGAGTGGAGAAATGATGATGGGGAGGAGGTGCATAATCTTCTCCCCACCTGATGGTTCTCCACTTCAAACTGACCCTCCCATCCCACCGGCTTTTCTCCCCGTAGGAGTTCCCAATGGATGCTTGCAGCAAGCATGTATCTGGAATGCTGGGGGCGGGGGGCGAATGACTTCGTTGGGGAGACTGGAGCAGAGAAGCAGCAGGGTGCGAGGGAAAAGAAAGATTTGGCATTTTCTCCAGTTTGCTCCAATGAGGCAAACACTGAATACCGTAAATAACATTTGGTTTAGAAATTAACCATTCTTGGCCTTAGATCATCATTGTGCTCTCCGAGGAGGGAGTGGGGGTATTTTTTTTGGCTATGACACCTAGAAAGAGCACACCGGTATCATTAATCATATGTGTTTCTCTGAGTGGTGAGCTAATGTCAAGAAAGAACATCAGCGTGTTATTTTCAAACACTGACCTTACGTTGGACCTTTACGGGGCTTGGGTTCCTCCAAGCAATGCCATCCGCATATCTCAAAGGGAGGTATACAAGTATCCCGCAGCAAGAGTGAAATGTGTCTTCAGATGCAATTCTGTTAGAGATGTAGTAATGTACGATGGTGTTGAAAAGCCAAGGGAAAAGGACAAAAATGCGAATCTCCCCACCTTCTGCCCTGCTGCAGTGAGCCCAGCAGGGCATGGGAAGTGATGCTCCAGCCGCCACAGATGGCCCCTTCCCCTTGATTGCTCTGTAAGAGTATGAAAGGCATGGGGAAATAAAATAAAAAAGGTCTTCACCTGGCACTTTAAAGACAGCAAAGTAGGATCCAGGTGAGCCTTTCTGGAGAGCACATTCCATAGCCTGGGTGCCACCACCAAAAATGCCCTCTGTACTTCAGAGTGAGTCTACAGGCCAGAATATCCATACCAAACATATGAGTGTTTGCAAAGTTTCAGTCAGAGACTGGGTCTTACTTCAAATTGGGGAATCTAAACTGGCCTTCCCCAAGCTTGTGCCCTCCAGATGTTTTGATGCACAATGCCCAGCATTCCTGACTACTGACCATGCTGGCTGGGGCTGATGGGTATTGAAGTCCAAAACATTTGGAGGACACCAAGTTGGGGAAGGCTGATCTAAGCCATAACAATCCAAAAGGATCCTATGGGACGCAACGGGTTACCTGTAACATCCCATGAGTACTGAAGGTGAACTGGATGTACAAGAATCAAGCCCTGGGCTGTTTGGAAATCCCTGCTTAGAGACTGGATAAAGCCAGTAGTTCAAGTGATAGGGATGGGCAGGCACAGAGTACTGACTTAAGATTTCTTGATAGTACAAAATTACCATCATAAGCTGTACACCTTAAAAAGAAAAAAGAACTCTTTCCTTGGAAGGCTGCCAAGGGAGGCGGAGGATAGCCTTAAAGTCTGAAAACAATGGTTTCAGTCTGAGGTCTGCATGGGACCCATAACATCTGCACTGGAAGAAAGCCCTGTTCCTTAACTCATCCAACATACCTAAAAATATACACAGATCAGTTTGGTGGGGGGTTCATTTTTGCTACCCCAAGCCATTTTGCAATGTATCCTGGGCAGGGATGTTGAAGAGTCCTTGGTCTCAAGTCACAAGTCGAGTCACGAGTCTTTGGACCCGAGTCTCCGAGTCCGAGTCCTTGGTCCAAAATGGTGACTCACGAGTCACGAGTCCTGAGTCACTCCCAAAACTGACTCTACGAGTCCCTATTAAAATCAATGGGGTTTCCCCCCAATAAAATAAGGCTACTTCAGATGTGTGGCTTAAATAAATTCTAGGCACAAGTGTGCCTTTTTATTTCAAAACTCTGCAACTGATTTTGGCAAGAACAGACCAGGCAGACAAACCCAAAATAACCTGGCAGGCAGAGGGAGGCAGGGAACCCCAAAGCAGGCAGGCAGAGGCCTTTGTCTTGGACAATTCAACTGCTGAATAGGTCAAGAAGAACCAGGCAGGCAGAGGAGGCAGGGAACCCCAAACGCAGGCAGAGGCAGCCAAACCCAAAATGTCTGATCCTAACCCAAACCCCCCCAACAACACATCAATCAAAATAAATCTCAACACATCGTTGGGGCTGCGCTCCTGGTAGCTGTCCATAGTGGCTGAGCAGCGGCGTGCCTCGCTTCCATGCGCTCTTCACCGGTGATCGCGCTCCTTCTGGCACAGCCAGAAGACTTGTCAACAGCCCAGGGATGTTGACGAGTCCTTGGTCTCGAGTCCCGAGTCGAGTCTCAAGTCCCATTAAAAATATTGGGACTCGAGTCCGAGTCGAGTCAGAGGGGGGACTCAGTCCGACTCACGAGTCGAGTCCTCGAGTCCGAGTCCCCATCCCTGATCCTGGGGTGATAAAATGCCCCACAATCTCAAATGGGTCTGTGGTATCATAAGAAGTATGTTTTAAACAGTGCTTTGCCGAAATTTTCTCCCACATTTTTTTAAAAAAACGTTCTCATTCAGTTTTGATAGAAAAGAAATCGCTTTTGAAAAGAAATTCAATGGTGAAGAAAATTTTGGAGAAAGTCTCATGGGTTTGGTTTGGTTTTCTTGTGCTTACCTTACTTCGAAGGTGGCCAAGGAGTGTGCATGAGTGCCCTGTCTTTCATTGCACAGTCATCTCTCCAGCAGGCTGTAGCCTACTCTGCTTCCCTCACTTTAATTAAAGAGAGGGCACTTTAATTAAAGAGAGCCAGCATGGGGTAGTGGTTAGAGTGTTGGACTGGGACTCGGGAGATGCGGGTTCTAGTCCCCACTTTGCCACGAAGCTCCCTGGGTGACTTTGGGCCAGTCACGGTCTCTCAGCCTAACCTACCTCACAGGGTTGTTGTGAGGATAAAATGGAGAGGAGGAGGAGGAGGATTATGTAAGCTGCCTTGGGTTCCTTGCAGGAAAAAAAGGCAGGGTATAAATATAATAAATAAATAAATAAAGCCCAGGGGAAGACATCCTGAGGTCAAGACCGGTGCAGGGCTGTTTGGCGCCCTAGGCCAAATTATATTTAGCGCCTCCCCTTCTCATGCCATGGGGGGGCTCCAGAGCAAAGCAGCCCTGCTCTGCAACCCCCCCCGCGCCGCTGCCGCCGCCGCCACCACCACCACCACCACCACCACCTACCTTCCCCCCCACCCCCGCTGCTAGCTGCTGGCTGCTGGCTGTTGCTGCTGGCTGCTGGCTGTTGCTGCTGCTGCCGCCGCCTCCGAGGAGGAAGAGGAGGAAGTGACGCGACGGGACCCTCGCGCTTTTTTTTTTGCCGGGGAAACCAGGGCAACAGGGCTGGTTTCCCGCCAAAACAACGCCGGCGGGGCTCCGGAAATGACGTGAAGGTAGGTGGTGGGCGGGCGGGCGCGCGCGGGGGGGGAGGTGGAGCGGTAGCGGCGGCAGTGGCAGCGGCAGCGGCGGGCGGGCAGGGAGGCGGGGAGGCGCGGCGGAGGCGGCAGGCGGGGCAGGATCGTGCCGGCGGCGAGGAAGGAGCGCAGCGTTTCTGCGCCCTCTTCCGCCACGCGCCCTAGGCAGCTGCCTGGGTCTGCCTAGCGGTAGCGCTGGCCCTGCCTGAGGTAATTCCTCCCATGGGACTTTTTCAGATTAGGAAGTGCAGGCACCCTAGCAGGCTGCAGAGCAGTGGGGAGATGTGTAATAGCAAGGGGGGGGAACACACACACATCACCCTCGGCCACCTCACAGTGATTAGATAAGCTCAAAAGGGCCACAAAAAATAAATTATAAAATACCCGAAGAATGAGGCAGAACAATGGAAGCTTCTTTTCATGGGGAAATAAAAATTTCAGGAATTTGGAGGACAGTTTTTCTCTCAGCACTAGCTCCACCTCTTCCCTGGAGCACAATACAACACTGCCCCCCTCACACCCGCGTTGTGTTGAATGCAAAGTGGGGGCCAACCTGCCAGTGAAGTTGATGCTGTTACCACTCGCAGTGGCAGCACAAAAACCCCCAGAAACCCTTTCAAAAAAGAAAGAAGCTGTACTGCAACCCTGGCCAATGGCGAGTGGGGGATTTCTCCTCCCCCTGGAGAAATTCGATGAAATTGTGTGGCCCCCACACGCACAATTTCTTTGCCCACAAATAGGTTGGAGAATCTCAAGACGCCATTTGCACACAGCTCTACTTTTAAACTGAAAATGTTAGAAAAGTTTCATGAACTGTTAATGAAAAACTTTAGGCAAAACTTTATTAATATTGAAAACCAACATTTTTCAGTGTGGGGGGTGTTTTTCTAACCCCATAAGAAATCTGTCCCTGGTGAGGTAAATGTTCCCTAAGTGAAATCCCATGGCTTAGGCCAACCT
Source organism: Shinisaurus crocodilurus (assembly GCA_021292165.1). Classification (NCBI taxonomy): domain Eukaryota; kingdom Metazoa; phylum Chordata; class Lepidosauria; order Squamata; family Shinisauridae; genus Shinisaurus; species Shinisaurus crocodilurus. The sequence continues at coordinate 18,595,265 of CM037879.1, forward strand.
ACTGACACCCAGAGTACTTAAGGTTGATTCGCTAGACCAATTTTCTTTGGGAAAATCCATGGGACATTTTTAGACCCCAGTACATTGCTTGTGTCTGGGGCATAAAGACACCTGCACAACAAAATCAATAGATTCTTGGGATAGTTTGTGCCTTAGGTGTGTTTTTCTTTCCAGGAGAAAAAAAGTAAATGGTTAGAGGCTGAAATTTGGGGACATTGTGCAGGTAACTGCACAACAATGTCATGGGAGGACTATGATGTAGGTCTACTTCTGTGTAAATTCTGCATTTAAAAAAACCTGCAGTATCTTTCTAAACAAAAACTTATTGTTTGGAACTGGAGCGTGAAATATTAAACTCTACATGGATTATACTCTCTTAATCTTTCACCATCAAAATAGAGAGGAGATTTAGTATGTTTTCATTTTAGAGTGCTTGGCAAGCAGCTGTAAGATGAATGAGGCCTGCTGATTTCATTTATACCTGTGCCAGATGTTCCTGTTAGATATGGCTGTTTTGTTTCATCAGTTAGATGGACTTACACTGTTACACAGTGATGTTGATTGGAGGAGAACCGCTTTTGGAAAAATAACATGATGTCAAATTAGCAGGCACAGAAGAGCACATTATGAGAGATAAATGATACTCTGAAAGAATAATCACTTCCCTTTTGTTTCATTAAACATTAGGCAGCCTTGTTTCATTTGCAATCTTGGCTGCGCATTAATTGGGCCAAGCAACATAGCAGTACAGTAATGCCTTGGATTGCAAGTAACTTCGTTTGAGAGCGTTTTGCAAGACAAGCAAATTTTTAAATATTTATTTAATTTTTTTTGACTTGATATACAAGCGACGTCTTGCAATACAAGTACTGTAGTACGGCTTAAATTAAAAATCTCTGTACAAATTTTTTTTCGGGGATTTCATTTTGATATAAGAGTGTTTTGGATTACAAGCATGTTTCTGGAATGAATTATGTTCTCAATCCAAGGCATGACTGTATTATAAAGCTAGTGGATGAATTGATTGGTTTTTGAATAGAGTAACTATATCACTGAGATCTGAAAAACTGCACTGCTGGAATTTCATCGTGAAATACAGAATGGCTGGTTTGCACAACATGGTGTGTGTGCTGGGCTTGTGCAGATGCCATTTTGAATATGCAACCCCCAATCAGGGGTTGCAGTGTGTTGTGTGATCATGGCCATTGTGGGTTATTTCAAGGGTCAAATAACCCTTGTATAACCCTTGATTAGTAATTTAGGGTTGTGCAAGGGTTGCTTAACCCTCGAATAACCCACGATGGCTGGGCTCACATGACACACACAACCCTCATATCATCCCGATTGGGGGCTGCATATTGAAATGGTGGCCACACCCCCCCAGTGCGCACCAAACTTTATGGTGGGTTACATAACCTATGATGAGCCAGCCATCCCATGTGAACCAGCCCGATATGGGCTTGCAATATGCATCCTGTAGAAGCCTGATTTCTGTGATTCTGGATTGCTCTCAGGGGTGTAAACATGCATAGGATCACACCCGTAGTGATTACTGTCTTTAGCTGGGTCAGATCCAGATTCCAGTAGTAGTCACCGTGGAATGGAATAAAAATGTAGTGATGTGAGATTTGTTTGCTTGTTGTTAAAAAGAACAAGTCTCTGGCTCAATACAGGAATCTTGCAATATAGGGTCCTGGGTATTTATCTTCTTTGTCAGGTTTCAAAAATATGAAGTGCACCAGAGAGGCCGTTCACCTAGGTCAGGGGTGGGCAACTTGTGGCCCTCCAAATATTTTGGCCTACAGCTCCCATCAGTCCTAGTCAGCATAGCCAATGATGAGGGATCATGGGAGTTGTAGGCCAAAACATCTGGAAGGCCACAATTTGCCCACCCCTGACCTAGACTCTAGGTAAATAAACCAGGTCCTAGAGACTTTGTTAATGTCAGCTGCTATCTTATTGAGCAAAAGTTTGACCTGGCGACATCATGATTCCATCTCAAGGTCCCCATCCGCCCCCCCTGAAAATTGTATCAAATGTGTTGAGATCTACGTATATAGATGCATCCACATAATATCACATTTTATTAAGAAAACACACACATTAAAGACAAATGAAGATATCCCAGAGGATTACAGTGCAATCCCATGTGGCTGGCTGCCCATAACCCTCCGAACTCAGAAGATTACGGGCATCCAATGAAAGGCAGGAGGAGCGTGAAGGCAAGGATTACCCCCACACTTCCGTCACCCTCCAAAACACTTAGACAGCTGTCTGCTTTATCCTTGCTGGTGAGGAGGAGGGGCTGAGGCACCACAAGGACTCTTCATAGCTCCTCCCCTCCCCGTCCCCCCGAATGCCCCCCCCCAGCACCAGCTCAGAAAACAGTCTTCCATCTTCAGAGCCACAGCTGGTGTGGAAAGAACCTCGCTGGTTGTGAGGGTGGAGGGAGGGCCCTCCAAAGTTGGAGTCCCAGCTCCGACCTTGGGGGGCTTTTCTGAGGTCGGAGCTGGGACTCTGACTTTTCCTATGGCTGGCCAGACAATGTCTACTGGCCATAGGATTGCACCCTTAGTCATGTTAGTCTGCTGCAGCAAAATTAGCAAAGAGTTTTGTGGCACCTTAAAGTCTAACAAGTTTATGTTGGCATAATGTTTCAAGGACACTGTCCACTTCTTCCGATGCGTAAAGTGTTAACCTGAAATTGTCTGATTTATATACACATGTTGGGTGGGGCGGAAGGGAGAGAGATGTAAACTGTGTTGTCAGAGGGAAGGTATGTTTAGAGACAGCCTGTGGCCTGTGGCTTACGCTGGCTCAGCTTGTCTGAGTGCGGAAAGCTAAGCAGGGTCAAGCCTGGTTATTACTTGGATGGGAGACCCCCTCCTCTAGTTTCCTGCATTGAGCGGGGGGACTCTATAGCCTTTTAAGCCCTTCCTTCCAACGCTATGATCTATCAAATCTATCATCTCAGGGAGGACGTGGAGATGAGGTTATGAATTGAAGACCTTCCCAGTCCGACGCCTCCTCCGAAAAGGGACCCCCGCGCTCTGTTTTTGGCCGGGGGAAACCAGAGCAACAGGGCTGTTTAAGCCCTGTTGCCCTGGTACTTCCCGCCAAAACAGAGCGTGGGCGGGGCTCCGGAAACAGCACGGAGAAGGTAGGTGTCGGGGGGGGGAGGCGGCGCGGAGGAGAGTTGAAGCGAAGCGAAGCGAGGTGGGGGGGAGGCGGCGCGGGGGGGGAGGCGGCGCAGAGGCGAAGCGAGGCGAGGTGGGGGGAGGCGGCGCGGGGGGGAGCGGCGCAGGGGAGAGGCGGCGCAGAGGCAAAGCGAGGCGAGGTGGGAGGCGGCGCGGAGGCGAGGCAAGGTAGGGGGGAGGCGCCCAGGCTCGGCCCCACCACTACTCCGGGCGCACTTACCTGGCTTTCTCGGAGAGGAGGGCGGGTGGGCAGGGCAGGAGCGCGCCGGCAGCGAAGAGGAGCGCAGCGTTCTGCGCCCTCTTCCGCTACGCGCCCTAGGCAACCGCCTAGTTGGCCTAGCGGTAGCGCCGGCCCTGTGCATAACTGCTGCAGAAAACAGCAGCTCTGTGTCTTCTCCCTTTTTCCCCCTCCTCTGTAAAATCTAGTAATACAAAATGTGGGACAGGATATCATTGTGCTTGCAGTTTCTTGGCTCATGCCCCCATTTCACTGGCTACCATTTGAGGGTATAGAAAACTCTGAGTACCATGACATATTTTGTTTTGCTAGACTTTACTGGGGAGAGTGGAAGAAAGAGACGCAGGGCCATAACGCATAGATCCAGCTTATGGAACAAAAACGAAACAAACTGAAATGAAATGTGACAGAGTGCTAGTCTGAACGTATTCTTAAGTAGGTAAGACATATTATCCCAAACTAAATTTCCAAGTGTTTCCTTTGGTTGTTAAAAAAAACAACAACTCTCTTTTAATTTAGCTTGTCTATATTTCTTGCCTTTTATAGCTTGAGCTGCTGCATCGTGCCATATGTGAAACATTTCTGAAAGGTGTCAAAATGGCTTGTCATTGGCTTGGAATGAGGGTGAAATGAAATGTCCATATCATAGCATACTTATATAAATAACGAGAGATTCCAATGTAAACCATTCACTTGGCAGTCATTTCTCCATCAGCAAGCAGTAAGTGATACAGAATTCATGCTTAATTTTCACACACACATACACATCAAAATCAGGAAGGAGAATGTGTACTTTTAGTAATTCTAATACTAAAATCCAGCTTCTCTATTTTTATTTTTTTATAATTGGGAAAAAAATGTATTTTTAGCTCTTGGACCTATTGCAAGGAGTTTTAAAATGTGTTCTGGACATATGGGCTGGATGTCTGAGTGTTTCTCTCTTACTAAACTTGTTTCCATCATTTAGAAACACAGATGGTGGAAATGGGGAACAGAGTCATTAATGAAAGTCAAGAATTATTTATGATGGGCAGTATGATGTCTTTGCATTTAAAAAGAAGACATTAAATGCTTTCATGTTCTGAAACATGAAAAAACATTTACTGTGGGAACTTTTTGGACATTTCTACTTTATTAGTATATTGTATTATATCACCACATTGCTCTCTCTGGCATGCCTTTCATACAAATTATTTCTGAAAGCACCAGTGAGCTTTCTGGAGATTTTGAATGTGTACTTTTAGTAACTGCAGAAATATTTCAAGTAAATGTACATGCCCAGAAAACTAACATTTGTACGCTTTTTGAAATCATTAGAGATGGCTGAAGGAATAATTAAAGCCTTCACTTTCTAATATATATATATTTATTTAGTACATTTTTAATCCCACTCTTCTTTCAAGGCACTCAGGAGAATGTATGGTGTCCTCTTCTATCTTCACAACAACACAGTGAGATTGGTTAGGCTGCTGGGGGACAGTGATTGGCCCAGGGTCACCCAATGAGCTTTAGTGCTGTGCAGGGAACTGCATCCAGGTATCCCACTGGCTACTGGTGTTCTTCTCAGGAACTGAAATTGGTGGTGGGGGGAGGCAGCTTTCCGAATTTTCGGTGGGGTGAAGCTGGAGGGTGAAGACCAGGGCTGGCTCCAGGTTAGAAGGGCCCCCAGCAGAGTGCCTGTGGTGGGCCCTTCCAACATGGACAGCACTGCTGAGGCCTGCCCTGACCCCCTTCTTCCAGTGCTTCTCCATGGTCCAGCAGTGTTTTTTAATTGAAAACATTTTTGCTTCCACCAGAGGCAGCGGCAACCCAAACAGAGGTATTAGCAGACCAGTCTAATCTTTAACTGGTGGGAGCAGGGTCAGCATCACGGGTATGCATAGTTGGGCAACTGCCAAGGGTCCGCACCCCAGCAGGAGCCTACTGACAGAAGCCCCCTGGAGTTGCTCCTCCTCTTCACCATTGGAACCTGCTTGTTCACCTACCTCTAACTCTGGCCCAGATAATGGTGGTGGTGAGAAGGAGGTGCAGAAGATACCACTGCCTACTTGCTCTCTGCCTGTCAAGCAAGCAAGTGGTAGCTATGATGAGAAAGAGGATCGGGAACAAGGACAGCTTGTGGCAATGGTGGTGAGAAGACTGACTCACTGAGGGAGGGGGCCATTGAAGATGTCTTGCTGACGGGCCCTCAAAAACCTGGCACCGGTGGGGAGCACAACAAGAGGCAGTAGTGGCCATTGTCTGTCATTTTGTTTTCCCATAATTCCCTGGGCCTGAGACATTGGTGAAAAATTAAAAGATAACCTTAGCATGGGCAGAGACAGACAGTAGTTGTATTTTTTGCTGCCATGGCCTTGGCAGTGATTTTATACACACACACACACACACACACACACACAAATCTCCCAGACCATAGAGGACAGTCGGAGAAAGAGGGCTGGGGCAGGAATCAGTAGTGTGACCCCTGGAATACTGGAGTCCCAGAACCTGCCTAGGAATGCTGGGTGCGGACTTGTAAGACCACCCCTTACCCTTTCAGCTGAGCCCCTAGTGGTAGGCTTATGTCAAGTAGCAATGGAGGATCAAATAATGTCAGGCCAGGCTGGTTTAGGAAAAGTCATACAGAACGTGTCATATTGATTAGCATGTTGGACCAGGATTGGAGAGAGCTGGGTTCGAATCCCTAGTCAGCCATGACTGGGTGGCTTTGGGCCAGTCACTATATCTAAATTTAGCCTACCACATAGGGTCGTTGTGAGGATAACATTTGAGCTAAGGGAGAATCATGTTTCCTACCCTGGGCTCCTTGGAGGGCGGACGGGTTAAAATACTTCTTAAAGATAACAAAATCTTGAGGAGAAATATAAAGGAGGAAGCAGAAGTAGCTTGACAAACACAGAAGGAAAGACTTCCAGACACACATTAATTCAAATGCATCTGGATTCTCAGCTCGATAATTATCTACCTTTTCTGGTAGTTAACCTTTAATTAATATACGCATATACAATTTGTATGAATGAAGTAAAACACCCATTTTCTACAGAAAGAGAAAGACGCGGGATATTGCTGTACTGGAGTACAGTTACATAATTATTTTTAATGCAGGCCAATGGTTTAATTAAATACTTGCGTAAAACCAGGCTTTTTCAGGGAATTTGGCAATTACAATCAATTTAAATGCACAGCTACATTAATATGACAACAAGCGCAGTAATAACAATAACACAAGCCTAAGTAATTGTAGGCAAATGTTGAACAGATGTGTAAATAGACAATGATAATTTAGGGATCGTTATACATGTCATGCTGAAGTGCAAAAACAACCTGCTACTCCAAAGGTTGAGTTCCATTTGACTTTTGTACTTGTCTCTCCTGGAACAAAATGTACTTTACTTTACACATGATACAATGAACATATGAACCTGCCTTATTATGGGCTGGATTGAGCAATCCCTCTCTCCAATCCAGTCCATATGCATGAAGTGTGCCTCCACTCTCTCCTTTACAGATCGTGCTCTCTCATCTCATCCAAAAGAGGATTTCGGGATGGTATAGGGCAGTGATGGCGAACCTATGGCACGGGTGCCACAGCTGGCACGCAGGGACCTCTCTGTGGGCACTCGAGCCATTGGTCACCAGATCGCGAAAAGACTGCTCCCTTCTGCAAAACACTAATGATCTTGTTCTTTCTCACAGTGTGGAACAGAATGATTTCATTCTAGAATTCCTGTTACAGAATTCTTTTAAATGTGTTATCACATTTAAAAGATTTTGAAGAATGATGCACAGAGCATGGCTTGGATGTAAAGCCCTAACAGTTGACCTGAGTGCTGCATGTGTTGCTCTCAAACTAACGGAGTATGAGCCAAGGTTTGACAAATTATCAGCATGCATGCAATAGCAAAAATCACATTAATTGTGCAAAAGCATGCCCAATGCAAACTTTTACCTAATGCAGTGTTTGCAGTCCAAGACATAAAGTGTTTAAAATGTGTTAAGCACGTTTAGTTTTCTTGTTTATCTTGCTCATCCTAGTACAGGTTGACTTTTACTTTTACTAATCCGACACCTGTAGAAGCAGGGAAAGGACCCAGAGTAAAGCTTGCCCCATACAATTTCAGTCTGGCATATAATCATATTACAAGTTGAGAATCCCTTATCCAAAAATACATGTGCCTAATTATTTAAAAAGTTTGTATAAATTCCCTTCAGGCTATGTGTACAATGTAGTACTATAATAATTTTTTGAGTTGATTTTTTTCCCAACAAAAAACAGTTTGTATCATTGAAAGCTCTGTTATTGTGTTTTTCTTTAAAGACAAAAGATGTTAATTAGTTCGGACAACTGTATGAGTTGTTTTTCTAAAACTAAAACCTCGGTATTCAGGTTTAATTGCAGTGTTGGCACTTTGAAATAAATAAGTTAGTTTTGTGTTGCAGTTTGGGCACTCGGGCTCAAAAAGGTTTGCCATCACTGGTATAGGGAGAGGAGCCCATAGCTCAGTGACAGAGCACATGTTTTGCATGCACAAGGTCCCAGGTTCGATCCTCACCATCTCCAGGTAGGGCAGGAAAAACTCCTGCCTGAAACCCTGGAGAGCTGCTGCCAGTCAGTGTTGACAATACTGGACTAGCTGGACCAGTGGTCTGACTCACTATAAGGCAGCTTCCTGTGTTACACAAAAATAAGATACTCAGATCCTGCTTGTGGGCTTCTCAGATGCATCTGGTTGGCCACGGTGGCAAACAGGATCCTAGACTAGGTAGGCGTTTAGTCTGATCCAACACTTCTTACATTCTTATGTCCTTTTCTGGGAAAGGATCTTTGCTGATTGAAGCCTTCTGCTTTACATTCTGCAAAAAGAATAAGCGCTATTGAAATATATTCCTCTTTCAACACATTTCTTGATGAGTGAGTTTTGCATTTGGAATAGATTAGCAGTCAAAACAATCCACATAGCTTTTAAGTCTACGTTTCTTTTCCTTCCCAAGTTCTGATGTTGATGAAGGCCTCAAAGATGATCTCCAATTAGCCGGTCCAAGCAAAACCACGTGTCTCTTTAGCAGGCATGCTGTGTGTCTGTCGGATTTGTTGCAGAGATTCTCCTGCAAAAGAGACAGATCTCAAATGTGAGTGAATGTGTGTGTGTGTGTGTGTGTGTGTAAATGGGTTATTATCAAATATGTACAAATTACCTTATGTAATAAGATGTAGAAGTAGGTATTAAGAATAGATGGGATAAATGTTTCAGATTCATATCTCAGAACAATAATGGAAGGTTGCCAAGAAGGTCCAAATTATGCTATGAATATTGCTGCTAAATATTTTTTTAAATAAAATCTTGTATTTATGGTATTATACCGCTAATAGATTACAAAATATATACCATTTGATACATGCTTACTGTTGAAGATGATGGATGACAAAAATAGACTTTAGGCATATCTGGTGGGAATGTAAACTTTTTGAATATTTTCCGCTAATGTTATTGATATTATTGAAGATATAACAGGATATCTGAGAGAATGCCTTCTCCCTTACCAGTCTGCCCAGTCACTGAGGCACTTCTGGTGGTTCCACATGGAACTATGGTCTGTTTGGAGTCCACTCAGAGTAGAGCCTTTAGTGTATTGACTCCCTCTCTCTGGAACTCCCTGTCAGCTGATGTCAGAGAGGAACCAGCATTGTTTTGTTTTTGGCACCTGCTGAAGACATTTTCATTTAAACAAGCCATCCTTGACTAACCACCCTTGGTTTTGTTGGCACAAACTGATTTTAAAGGTTTTAATCCTGTATTTCAGTTATCGTTCCCCCCCCCCCATTTATTGTTCATCACTTGGATATTTTATTTGATGTAGAGCAGTATATAAATCCTGTAAATAAATAAATATTGCTGTTTTGCCCATCATTCTGCCTCTTAGGTGGATCTGCAACAATAAGACCAAATAAGTTAGGTTAATAGGTCGAAAATGTGTTAATAGCTGCACATATTCTCATTGCTAAGAACTGGAAGAAACAAACACCACCATCAACACAGGAGTGGAAGAAGAATATTTGACATGGATTGTTAATGTATAAGAAAAATTATTAAAAGATAATGCTGGGCTGGTCAGCAAACAAAAAAGTACTCCTTAGAAGCTTGGGAGAAATGTATAGGTGATAGGAATGAGAATTATCAACATGTCAGGATGGAGGTTTTCAATGTCCTATGCTTTGATATGTGGATTTGGAATGAGAAGAGAATTCAGGAGTATTTGTGTATGGCAAGCTCAGTTTTGTTTTGCTTTGATTTAATATTATTTGCATATATATTTTTCTTTCCTAACTTATCTCTGTTTCTCTGGTCTATATATTTCAAATAAAATGATGATGATGATGATGATGATGATGATGATGATGATGATGTAACCCTCCGTAGCCAAGGCTTTGTATATTTTACACCCAAAATAATAGTAATAAAGAATATTCTTCATCAGGGTAACTCAAATTCTGCACTGAGAAAATTTTGTAATCTATATAAATCATGCACATTTGCCTATATTTTCTTACTGTGTATATCTGATTCTGATTCTCCCAGTCATGGGCAGGGTCTATAGAGGACAGTGCAGCTATGCTCCTTGACACTGGAAATCCTGTTGTGTTTCTTCTCTAGCTTCAGAAAATTTAGGAGGCATTGCCTTACATACCTGCATATCTTCATAGCAAGGATTAGAAGCTTTTACAAAATGGAAGCTGAGTTTCTAAACATGCCAGATTCTGCATCCACAGGGCAGGGATGCAGAGTCATGGCACACACCCTGCACTAGTCAAAAGAACTAGCACATTGGTGGCCAACCTGTGGCATGCGTTCCTCTACTAGTGGCATGAACAGCACTGGTTTGTGGCATACCTGGGCAGGACTGCAGGAGCAGGCCCATGTGCCTAGCTGTGACATCAGTTCAGATCTAGACTCCTGCCTGCTTCTCTCACATTGCACTGCTGTCTACTCCCTGGCTTACCAGGTCAGAAGCAAAAGCATATCAAGGCATTGAGGGAAAGAAGAGAAGGAGGAGCTGCATATGTAGTACAGTGTGTGTGGATACCTTGTATCATGGCAGTGCCAGGTAGTGGTGGGCGGCCCACCAGGGACCCGGCTCTGGCTCGGTGGACGCTGCTGCTGCGCCCGCCGAGCTGGGCCAAAAGCGGACGAGCGCCGAGTCGCTCGGCAAGCTTCCGGGTTCCCGGCAGGCCGCTTTCTACATAGAAAATGGCGAAAGATATGTTAAAAGCGGCCACAATTTGCATAACTTGCGCAAATTGCGGCCAGTTTTGGAGTATCTTACACAATTTTCTACGTAGAAAGCGGCAGCCTGCTGGGAACCCAGAAGTCGCTTCCCCAGCTCAGCTCGGGGGAATGTGAGTCGAGCCGGGGAAGCAGATAGGTGGGACGGAGTTCGGGGGGGTTGAGCCTGGCAAGTTCACTGGACTTCCACACCCCCCCCGAACGAGATCCTCACACATCCCTAGCTGCCAGATTCCTCCCCGCCCCGCAGAACGCCCAGTTAACCCCTTCTCTGAGGTCACATTTGCAACCAGTGTGGTTCTTTCTGTGCTGGCTGGGGTGTGCATGTGTGCTCTGAGCTCGTGGCCCCAGCTCCGACTTAGGGAGAGAGTTTCTGAGGTCAGAGCTGGGACTCCGAATCGTCCTATGGCCATCTAGATGCTAGGACTGCACCTCCCATTAATTAATTAATTAGGGTATAGTTGACTCATGTGCCATTGAGTGGGAGGCCAGTAAAGCCTGTATAAGGGGCCGAATTATTGCTTATGCCCCCTGTAAAAACAAAAATGTTTAAAAATGCAACAAATATCTCTAAGCGAGAAGTTGAAATCTCTTATAACACAGTTTGCCATTTCTCTAACAGTTAGACTTTACCAGGAGCTGCAGACTGTTAAATGTGAGTTAAACATAATATCCTTTCACAGCAGGTGGAATTTGCCTTAACCTGTCTACGCAGGGCATATTGGGAAAACAGCGAACGTCCTAGTAAGATTCTGGCACATCGTCTTAAACAGCAAAAGCATCAAAATATTATTTCTGCTATTAAAAGGTGAGAGGTTCAACAGCCTTGAAATACAAAATACATCTCCCCATTGGGGAGATGCACTCATACAGACAGCTAAGTTGTGTGGGTCTCCCACACACAAGGCTGTTGCAATGGAACAGGAATCCCAATTAAAAGCTAAAGGCTGCACATCAGCTGGCTGAAGCTCTTTGGTTAAATCTCAATGTGTTTTATATTGAACCTATGCAGTCAGATGTAAGCATCACTGAGTTCAAGGGAGGTTTTACTGCCAGGTAACTATGCATAGGATAGCAGTCACATCCTCCAAACATAATTGTGAGATTTTATTAGTGGTGCTTTGCTCTTTAAAGTCCGGGTTTTGAATCCCTGTGAATTCAGTCATGTTTGTGGTGCTGAATTAGCATTGCTAACTCTCTCTCTCTCTCTCTCTCTTTGTTTTACAGACTTCTCATTTTTTAATAGCTACATGGCAGGCAGCTATAACACGGCCCTCTCCCTGCTGGAAATAGCTGTACCTATTGCATTTGGCTGGTGCAGATGGGTGATAATTTCAGTTCAGTTCATTTTTGATAAGCATTTACCAAAATGTGCAAAGTTCGTCATGTTCAGGAGAGAAAGATTTTTTTTTTTTTAATTCAGATGTGGGAGAAAGCGAAACTGAACCCCATCTCTAATTTCCATGTACAGAATCTGACTGGAATCACAGTCAAATTCTACCTCAACACGGGTGAAAGGGCAGTGTCCTCTACCACACCTGAGAACAGCAGGCCACACGGCACAGCTCCACCCTCTTAAGTTCTAGGGATGTAAATTTCTGGGGGGGTTGCATTCACAGACGGCTCACACGAGCTTCACCTCCCCCCCACACACATTTGCAAGTGTAGCAAACAAGTTTTTGTTTGTTTTGTTCGTTAACCGCTCACGCAGGGGAGAAATTTAAGAAATATGACATAAATATAGGATTCAGGAGGTGCCTTTTTAGTTGATCAAATGTTTTTAATGGATTCCTCTTATCACTTGTAAAGGACTGCAAAGTAAAGGCATCTCTCTATGAGCTATTTTTGGATGGACCGTGCGAACATCGTCGAATATCGTTCGCAAAAATTGAGATGAACAACAGGACTAAGGGAGAACGATCGCGAACTGTCTCACAGAGCCCAAATAAAGCAGATTCTCGCTTGCTGAACAGCACTTTTGAAATTCTCATACATGCACTGCAGTTCTATTTACATTATTGTCGTTATTTCTAAATGTGCAGCAACCCATATAAATTAGCACATGCAAATTGTATGCAAATCTATGCCTTCTTTTGTCCTCTTTTTTTGGTGAGGCATAAGTGACCACCCTACTTGCTTTAATCACCTACATTTGTTGTCTGCCTTGGATTGCAAAATCAGGAGTGTGTGGGTGGGTTGTCAAGCATTTGGCAGGCCACGAAACATGACTGGTGGGCTACATTTGGCCTGGTCAAGTTGTGTTGCCCTCTTTTAACTCATGAATGATGTTATGACATCATAGAAAGGAAAGGGGGAATGTGTGAACAAAGCAAAGGTGTGCATTGATTAAAACAATCTGCTCAGAGCTCCTTCTTTTTTTAATGATAAAGTTACATATTTTAAGAACATTTTCAAAAATGAAGATATTGATTATTGTCGTTCTTTCTGTCCCAACCCAAAAGAGTCTTTCTGCTGACTGCCGCAGAGCTCGTTTCATACCTAATAAGAAATACTGTGTAATAATTGCCAATATTTCATTAGGAAAAATTAGCTAATGTGATAACACAGTGAAATGTGATAACAGAATGGTTGTTCACATCTTGTTGATTTAAGTTATGACACCAAGTAGAACATACTATTAGAAACACATGCTAGTTCATCTCTCTCTTTTTTTCTAAAAGAATCTGGCATTGTTTAAAACTACTCTTGTTTTGGGAGATCAAAGCATTATAGATAAAACAAAACCATTACAAATTATTCCTTCAAATCCAGCCAGTAGTAATGCAAAAATAACTGTAAATAGAAGAGTCCAGATGTGGCTTGATCCCTTTGGAGATAATGGAAAATCTATTGCAAGGAACTTTCTTCCTCGTTTGAATGTGCTGGTACATCCAGCAAAACAAGGGTGGATTGTTCTAAGGACCCTCAGGATGCAACAATCCCTTTCTGCCAAATAAGGCCAGTGATGCGATATGATAAGATGAGATGTTCAGGTGAGAACTCCTCACTGGGGGAGGCATCTGCTACACACAAGATTGATCACCTCTCCCATGTCTCAATATTATTTTACATATTCTTGATCTGATATTGAATTTCCTTGCTATTCAGAGACATGAAAGATGCTTTATGCTTTTTAAACATTATTTTATAGATCCAGACAAATGTTATGACAGCAGTGGAAAATTCTTATATAAATTCATGTCTGCATTAAACGGATAACTTGTATAAGTGATAAATGGAGCAGTTCTCAGAGTGGAGTGTGATGGGGTCCCACTTCTTATCAGGCAGACCTATAACCATCCAAATCTATAGTGCAACCACACGTGCAATACTGTGTACAGTTCTAGTTACTGCACCTAAAAAAGGATATTGTAGAATGGGAAAAAGTGCAGAAAAGGGCGACTAAGATGATCAAAGGGTTGGAATAACTTTCTTATGACGAAAGGTTACGTTTGGCTTAGAAAAACGGAGAGTAAAGGAAGACATTATAGAGGTGTAAAAAATTATGCATGGTGTTGGAGAAAGTGGACAGGGAGACATTTTTCTCCTGTTCTCATAACACTAGAACCTGGGGTCAATCCCATGAAGCTGATTGGTGGGAGATCTAGGATGGATAAAAGGAAGTACTTCTTCGCACAGCACATAGTTCAACTCTGGAAGTTGCTACCATAAGATGTAGAGATGTTTACCAGTTTGGATGGCTTTAAAAGGGGATTAGACAAATTCATGGAGGAGAAGGCAATCAATGGCTACTAGTCCTGATCGGCAATATGCTACCTCTAGTATCAGAGGCAGTATTCCCCAGTTGCTGGGGAACATGGGCAGAAGGGTGCTGTTGCACTCATGTCCTGCTTGTGGGTTTACCGTGGGCAGCTGGTTGGCCAGTGTGTGAACAGAATGCTGGATTAGATGGACCTGTGGCATGATCCAGAATGGTGCTCCTTATGTTCTTATGGATGCAACCCACTATCATTCTACACTCTCTATCTCTAATCTGTTCTTTCACCATCGGGATTAGTCATGCCCAAAGCTATAACAAATACTTGTGAGCCTGGTATGAGACCACCAGGAATGAATGAGCTTTGTTTTTTAATTGCACGTGCAACTGAGTTTGCCCGGAAAAATCAACGTCTTGCTAGTCCTCTTTATCCCCAATCGGTTATTTGAACTGGCTCTTAGTCAAGACATAAAGTAGGTGTTAAGGGTTTATTTTACTACACTAGCCAATGAAGCATACAGGGCTGGCATGGGTGAACTGGGTGCTCGCCCCTGAGAACAAAGCTGAAGAGGTGCCGAGCAGAGTTTGGTGGTTCAGTGTTTGTGGAGTACGTTGCCTGCAGTGAGCTAGGTTGAAAGGAAGCAGTAAGGGCGCACAATCCTAGGCATGTTTGCACAGAAAAAAGTTGTGGGACTTTTTTCTGTCTAACCATGCATAGGGATTTACCCTAACAGTGCAACAGTGCGATCCTATGGCTGCTAGACAGAGTCTAGATGGCCACAGGATTTTTTGGAGTCCCAGCTCCAACCTCGGAAACTTGCTCCGAGGTCAGAGCTGGGACTCTGAACTTGGAGTGCCCTCCCGCCACCCTCGCAGCTGGCACAGAAAGAACGGCGCCGGCTGCAGCTCCAAGGTCGCAAGAATGACCTTGGAGATGGGCTTTTGGGGCTGGGGGGCTGGGAGGGGAGGAGACAGTCTCCACCAGCCTACAGTATGAAGTATCCTCCCGGCGGCGCCTCACACTCCTTCCCACCCCCTCTGAGGCAGAACACTTAGACGGCCGAAATCGGCCATCGAAGTGTTTCACATGTTGGGCACCTCCGCACTTCTCCCGCCATGCATAGGATGCCCGTAGTCCTCCAGATTCATATTGGAACCTCATTGGAACCTCGTTGGATTGCACCCTAAGTGTCTTCGATCTTGTTTTCAGGATTCTACAGGTTGTTTGAGTACTAACTACAAAAATGAACTTCCA
Source organism: Shinisaurus crocodilurus (assembly GCA_021292165.1). Classification (NCBI taxonomy): domain Eukaryota; kingdom Metazoa; phylum Chordata; class Lepidosauria; order Squamata; family Shinisauridae; genus Shinisaurus; species Shinisaurus crocodilurus. The sequence goes on from CM037879.1 coordinate 18,610,956, forward strand.
GCATTTCACTTATTAGAGGTTGTTTCCTTTTCAACTTCCAGTTTGATGTCATTCATTCATTGCAGACAAAAAAAATCAACGGAATATGGCTTTGCATCAAGGTAACATTACCAAGCACCGTCAGCATGACAAATATTATGGGCTTCTCTACATGTGGCTTTTAACTCACCACTTTACCAAGGCTTCTGCTTCCGGATTCTTTGTGGGATTAAGATCAGCTCCTTTACATGTGCTTTTTTTTGGGGGGGGGGAGGGGTTCTTTTCTCTGCCTTTCTATATGTTCCATTACACAACCACAAGGTGTCGCTGAGGTATAGCAAAATTGCAAAAATACAGGAGCTTCTTATTCCGGTTTATTCCGCCACTTCCAGATAATACTACACTTTCCTCAATCTAAAAAAAGCCACATAAATGCTTGGAAAGCACGGGAGAGGCCCTGGAGGATGACGACATCATGTAAAACACCCACTAACTACCGTGAGTGAGGAATCATGAGCACACAATAAATGCCTCATGTAGAGAAGCTCTATAATGATATAAATATATAGATTTTTAAAAGCCATAAATATATAGATTTTTAAAAGCCATAATTTGATTTAGGGAGGGGGGACGACACTGAAGGCACTCCTCTCGCCCAGGGTGCTATTTATCCTAAGGCCAACCCTGGAATCATATAAAAGAGCCAGCAAATACCACAGGAAGAGAAAAATAATTGTTTGTGGGCCTCACTTTGATAGTTCTATAAAATATAACTACTGGCTTCACTATTCAGGCAGGACTGTGGTATATAAGCTGATCTGTTGCTGAAAAGAGTTTTAACTAGGTTGAGTGCTGTTTATTTCTGTTATTGTTGCTATTGATTGTGTTTTTAATTTATTTGTTTTTATATTATGTTTTAGTTAGGATTTTGTTTTTAATCTGCATTTTGTTAGCCACCTTGAGCACTATTTTGGGGTGGGATGGAAAGGTGGGATGTAAATTAAATTATTTTAAATGAATACACCATTTTTCATTTTAAATAAACAAATAATAATGTAGAAAATTATAGTGAAGGGGGAGAGTTCATCCTAGAAGCAAATTATTACAGTTGTTTTCAAAAACATCCTAGGCAGTGGTTTTACTTCTTGCTAAATTCAACAGACACTAGGTTGTGGGCGTTTCCTTGGCTTGTCCAAAAACAGTATTGTGACACTTGTCAGACTAACTGAGTATGCAAAATTCCTGGCTAATTCTAAAATGAATGCCAAACCTCATTGCTCTAAGCTTTCAAACTAGACGGGAACCCTAAGCATCTGATGATCCATTCAAATGATCTCAAGAGAGAAGAGGAAGGGGCACCATTTCAGATTTTAGAATGGGATGGGGGTGAAGAGTTATTAGTGGGAAGGGGAAAGGAGAATGAAGTCCATGCCTCCTCTTAGATACATACATTAGACTGCAAAAATAAAACATTTTTTAAAGAGCATTTGTTGTGATACAGGCCTGTGACACACGCTGGCTCAGCTTGTCTGAGCGTGGAAAGCTAAGCAGGGTCAGGCCTGGTTATTCCTTGGATGGGAGACCCCTCCTCTAGTTTCCTGCATTGAGCAGCGGGTTGGACTTGATGGCCTTGTAGGCCCCTTCCAACTCTATGATCTATGAATCTATGATTTTAGGAAAAGGCTTCAGCATAAGAGAGCCAGTGTAGCGTAGTGGTTAGAGTGCTTGGCAGGGACTTGGAAGATCCGGGTTCTCGTCCCCACTTGACCATGAAGCTCACTGGGTGACTTTGGGTCAGTCACTGACTCCCAGCCTAACCTACCTCACAGGGTTGTTGTGAGGATAAAATGGAGAGGAAGAGGAGGACCATGTAAGATGCCTTGGGTTCTTTGCAGCAGGAAAAAAAAAGGTATAAATGCAATGATAAAAGAAATAAAATAATAACTATAGCAATGTTATCCACACAGTCACACTTTTTTTTTTAAGCAAAAGGATTAGTGTCTTGACATACATACCTGCTACAGAGGACCAATTTGTTCTTTATAATAAAGAACTAATTGCCCTTCCCTGAGAGATCCACCAGATATTTTCACTGTATACATTTAAAGGAAGATCTTCCTCTTCCAGCAGGCATTTAATCTTTAATCTGTTGCTCTACTAACTTTAGCGCTGGCTCTTTAATATTTTTAATACTGTAAACATTTTACTTTTCTAATATTTTGATATTTTCATTGTTCTATTTATTTGTTCTATTTGCTTATTTTATGGTTGTTTTGGAGTTGTCATGACGGTAAACTTCTCCGAGGACATCTGCCAATTGGTCGGCATATGAATTTAACAAATATGTAATAAGAAAATAAAACGAAGTCATACTGCTGTAGACACAGAGAAGGACATGTGCCTGAGGAATCACAGACCTCAAAAGTTATCTAGTCTAACCTTCTACTAATGCAAGGAACCCACAGCTACAGCAGAGCATCCCTGTAAATGGCAGCTCTTCAACCCTGCTGTCTAATCAAAGGAAGGGCCTGACAGATGTCTGCGGCCCAGCCAGGCACTGGGCCTCAGTAGCTGACAAAGATGCTGCATGCTGAAACCAGGCCTGCTTGCCTTGGAATGACCTCTGCTCGAGCACTCGGAGAGCTGCGGCCAGCTAAAGCAGAAAGCATTGGGCTGTCCTCACCCTACGAAACAGTGACATTTGCTGAAGGAAAGCGGCTAGATGCGAAACTGCATGCCAACCCTTTGTATGCCACCCCTTTTAAATCCCACAATAGAAAAAAAAAAAAAAAAAAAGGAGGGATATAAATGTAATAAAATGTGCACAGACCAACGGTCTGACTCCATATGAAACCGGTCCAGATGCTCATCCTAGTACATAGCATCACAGCTTATGTGGGGAGTGGCATTCCCTAATTATGAAGCAGGGCTCAGAGCAGAATCAAAACTCTCTTGAGTGTGTCCTTACGCCCATATGCCACTTACCCTGCATAACATTTCAGCAGAGTACAGTCATATACATGACTCTGCACGTTGCCTTAAAAAGTAAATGGCAAGGAAGTGATAATTGGACACAAGTGTAAGCTCCCAAATGGTCTTCTTGACCTTAGATAGGAACTGAGGTGCTATATGTCCGAGGCTAAGAATAGAGCATCATAAAACATGGCTCCTTGATTCCTGGCGGAATCTTTCCAAAGATGCTCGCTTTTTTGTAGGCTTGTTTTTATTTTGACCTTGCCTAAAATCTATTGCTTTTATTTTCCGGTATCAGAGGCAGTATGAGTATGTACCCCAGTTGCTGGGGAACATGGGCGGGAAGGTGCTGTTGCACTCCTGTCCTGCTTGTGGGATCCCATGGGCAGATGGCTGGCCACTGTGTGAACAGAATGCTGGACTAGATGGACCCTTGGTCTGAATCAGCAGGGCTCTTCTTATGTTCTTATTGTGCACGGCAGAAACATTTTGAGGTATAGGGCAAACTGCTATTCACAAACCATGGTAGACCACAATTGTGGTAGATCACAAACTGAATATGAGCCAGCAATGCGATGTGGCTGCAAAGAAGGCAAATGCTATTTTGGGCTGCATTAATAGAAGTATAGCTTCCAAATCGCGGGAAGTGATAATTCCCCTTTACTTGGCACTGGTTAGGCCTCATCTTGAGTACTGCGTCCAGTTCTGGGCACCACACTTTAAGAAGGACATAGACAAACTGGAGAGGGTTCAGAGGAGGGCAACAAGGATGATAAAGGGACTGGAAACAAGGCCCTATGAGGAGAGACTAAAAGAACTGGGCATGTTTAGCCTTCAGAAGAGGAGACTGAGGGGAGATATGATCGCACTCTTCCAGTACTTGAAGGGATGTCACACAGAGGAGGGCCAGGATCTCTTCTCGATCATCCCTGTTTGCAGGACCCGGAATAATGGGCTCAAGTTACAGGAACCCAGATTCCACCTAAACATCAGAAAAAAATTCCTGACTATTAGAGCAATAAGACAATGGAACCAATTACCTAGGGAGGTGGTGGGCTCTCTCACTCTGGAGGCATTCAAGGTGCAACTGGACAATCATCTGTCAGGGATGCTTTGACCTGGATTCCTGCACTGAGCAGGGGGTTGGACTTGATGGCCTTGTAGGCCCCTTCCAACTCTACTTTTCTATGATTCTATGATTCTATGATGAAAGGATGAAATGATAGTTGAAGGCAATACTATACTATACCCCAAGATAGTTATGATCACATATCACTACCTCACATAATCTAAATCAGGGGCAGGCAGAAGGTAGATCATGATCTACTGGTAGAGCTCTGGGTGATTTGCAGATCAGCAATGGCTTCTGATCTCCAAGAGCTTAACAATAACAAGTAAAATTGGAGGTGGAGCCCCTCCATTCACCCATCAGCATAGTATTGTCTGTATTGACTGGCAGTGACTCTCCAAGCTTTCAGCTGGGGCGGGGGGTCTTTCCCAGTCCTACCTGGAGACTGAACTAGGGGCATTCTGCATGAAAACCACACACTATTTCCGAGCTACAGCTCTTCCCCTATAGCTAAGGCTAGTTGAGCACTGGGATTCAACAAGGGCTCCTGCTGGAGGAAGGGGTGTGTGTGTTGATATTCTGTTTTTTATATAGGGTTTTTAAACTTTTTATCTTTTTGATCTTTTATTGTTCACCACTCTGGAATCTGTTTAGACGTGGAGCAGCATTATAAATGTTGTAAATAAATAAATAAAATAAATATGTGTCTGTTTTATATCTCCAAGATTAAGGGGTATCACCCAAACCTTCCAACAATTATACACATGGGCCTCTTTGCCCCCAAATTCTCACAACAGAATTCCATAACTTCTTTGTTCATGGCATTTCTCATTTTTATCTTTATTCATGAAGTCCATCTTGTGAACACAGAATAGATCATTTTCTAATGGACTGTATTTGTGTGTGTGTGTGTGTGTGTGTATATTGAGTAAAGGATCACAGGAAGACAAATCACCTCATAAATTTCTCTAAATAGCATTGCAACACTGTCATGCCATTATCTTTTCTTTTCTTTTTTTTACAACTCTATTTTAAGGTAGCTGAGTGTGCATTAAAGATTGACACTTCTGAAGCCCACACTCTTTATATATCAAGAAGAAGGTACAGTACATCCTAAGAAACATCAGCAGCATGCCAATCCATTAACACTCCTCAATCTTGCCTTGAGAAGACACTATGGTTGGAGAAGTTAGTTAAAACTTCTGAGCCCTGTTCAAACAGGAGGTTGCTGGAGACCTCCATCAAAGTGAGTTTAAGAAAGAAGTTTCTTCCATATATATCTGTCTTCCCCAATCTGGTGCTCTCCAGATGTTTTGGACTTCAACTCCCATCAGTCTCCAGCCATCATGGCCAATGATCAGGCATGCTGGAAGTTGTAGTCCAAAACATCTGGAGGGCACCAGGTTGGGGAAGGTGGATATAGATAATCAGTGAAGCACAAATATACAAACCTATAGCTGAAACTGGGTTGGATCCAGACTTAGAACCGCAGGGGAGCAGAGGTCCCCTGCGGTTCCCATGTTGTGCGAACGCCGACCGGGGTTGCCCCCGCAGAATGGCTGCGCGTGGGACGCACGCAAAGTGACCATGGATGGTAGAGGGGCAAGCCCCTACCGCATGTGGCCACCCTGCCGTGCAAACAGCGGCCGGCCGGCCCACGGGGGCCACACAGAGGCGGCAGCCCAGAGCGGCCGGAGCTGCGGCCGCTCCAGCCTGTAGGGGCAAACTGCCCCTCTGGGCATCCCGAGCTGCCAGCCCCTAGCACCGGGAGGCCCGCACTGCGGTGCGGGGACTGCCGGCTCCACCGGGGTCCGCCCACACGCATGAGGTGCAGGTCATCTGCGGCGCCCCGCCAGACCCCGCGGATGGCCCCCACTTGCCACCTGGGTCGTACAAACCGGCCCTCTAAGTAGATCCACTGAAATCAATGGGATTTAAGTTAGCCTAACTTAAGTCCTATTGATTTCAATGGCTCTACCCTAAGCATGACTAAGTCTGGATCCAGTCCGGTGAGCCTTAAGTGGTAAGTGACAAAAACTCTGCTAAGGTCATTGTGAGGAGCTGTGTTCTGCTCCAGGTGAAGGCTCTAGTAGGCAGCAGGTTCTCTGGTCCCTCCACACAGGGAGGTCCTGCCTGGGTTGCCAGTCCCCACTAGTTGAATTAGGCAAGGCATTCAGCGCAGACAACTCCAGGTGGGACCCAACTTTAGAATGCTGCTTTAACAACAGATAACCCCAGACTGATAACCCCAGCTGTAGTTCAGTCTGGGTGGTTAGCTCCACCTTCCAGTGGGAGGAGCCCCTCTGGTTAAAGGAGCATTGCCCATTTCAGCAGCTGTTAACTCATAGTGCATGGGAGAGAGGGGTGGTTCTGTTGGAGCTTCTGGGCTGTGGTCCTCAGAGCCGGAGGGCAGCAATGCAACCTGCTCAGGCCAGAGAGGTGATGGCAGAATGGCACCCTCCTGTGCCAGAGCTTCTGGAGCAGTGGAGACTGTAGTGACTGGCTTTGAGGGCAATTCCTCACAGCTTGGGACGGCAATACCTGACGGAATGCCTCTCCCAACCACAATCTGCCGGGACACTACGCTCAGCATCTGGGGCCTTCCTCCGACTGCCACCCCCGAGAGAGGCTCGGAAGGTGGCAACAAGGGGGAGGGCCTTTTCTGTGGTAGCCCCACAACTGTGGAACAGCCTCCCTACTGACACCTGCCTGGTGCCAACTTTACTATCCTTTCGGTGCCAGGTTAAAACTGCCTTCTATGCTGAGGCATTTAATAGCTGCAAAAAGCACACAGGGTGGTGGTTATGTCATCTTCGTATCCAGTCTATTTTTTACATCTGTCTGAGCTATTTAAGTAATTTTAAAAGTGTTTTTAAAACGTTTGTGTAATTTTTTCAATGTTTTTATTGCTTGTATTTTTTTCTATACTGTATTTTATTGTAAAATTGTATTTTTATTGTATAATTGTATTTTATTGTGTAATTTTATCATAGTTGTAAACCGCCCAGAGAGCTTCGGCTATTGGGCGGTATAGAAATGGATGATGATGATGATAATAATAATAATAATAATAATAATAATAATTCCCTCTCACCCTCCAATTCTTCCTCCAAGTCCACGGCCTCCTCCTCTGACTGGTGTGTGTGTGTGTGTGTGTGTGTGACATCCTAGGGTCATTGCCAGGATTCAAACTGGGGACCTGCGGGATCTGTGTGCAACTGCCTCAGATGATGAGCCACAGGTTGCAGCAGCTGCCTAGGCAATTAAGTACCCTAGACTGGCCCCGCTACCCAAGTTGTCCATTGGTCCCTCCTGGACAGGAAGGACTATACAAGGGTTTCCTGTGTGACTTAAGCCTAACCTGAGCAACAAGGTCTTCCTGAACTCTGGTGCATTCCTGTGTGTACTCTGGCTTTGCCCTTTGGTCTGGTGAGATTGAAGAAGCTGTTTTGTTTTGATTACTATAGGAAAACAAGCGCCCTTGAAAAAGGCCTAGGCCTAAACGCGTTGGGCTTAAATAAAGTTTTAAGATCTCTGTTGGCACCTGGGATTTTTTTCCTTCTCGCCTTGGCCCTTTGGTCTTGACGGCTAGCTTTGTCCTCAGCCCTGACTTCTGGATTGCTGACCCCTACCTTGCTCTTTGATCTGATGTCTAGATGGTTCTTCGGCTCTGACACCTGGCTTGTTTGACCTCTTGGTTCAACTACTGGTTCCTGGCTCTTCTTGGAACTCTGCCTACATCTCAGCCCTGGCAGTAATCTAGGCCAGACTTTCAATCGCATTCACTTTTAAAATTTTTGTTCTGGCTTTGTTTTGAATCTGTAACTTTGTATTCATTCACAACAGTTCATACTCACTGATTCAAAACAGAATTGGTTCTCACATGCATGCACAACACTGGATTCCCTAAACACCCTGGGCTGGCTGTTCCGTGGATGTATGTCCATTGCGTGATGGTGGCAGCAGCAAATGATTATGAGACAGTGTGGATGAGCACAAAGAGGAGTTTCATCATATCCCCTCACATCACTTCAAAATGCTATATTTTCAGAAGAGCCAGTACACACATTCAGCTGCCAGCCATCAATTATACAGCCACTGGATGTAGAGAAATCAAAAGAAATATGCAGATATATAAATGTATGCAGCTGCCAGTCAAATACATGCATAGGAAGACATTGCAGATCAATGGAGAGGCTGTTCTGTGGGCTGGCATTTTGACCATCAGCCAGGCCCCAAGTTCATCTGCAGTTCCTTTTGCCCACCTCCCTCTCGACGGTAATGTCTGAAACCAGGTGTCAGGAGCTGCTGGGACTCAACCCCCGGGGCTGGCATAGGCTCCTCCTGGACAGGAAGAAGTATCAGCGGGCTCCCTGTTCCAGTTGAACCTTGCTTGAGCAACAAGGTCTTCCTGAGCTCTGGGGTGTTCCTGTATCCTTTGTCAGTCTTCTCTCCTGACTTCTGGCATGTCCCGCAGCTCCTGGTCCCTGGGGCTCCTGGCTCACCTCAGATGGCTACCCATGGCCCAGCACTGAGACCTGGATTATGTTGACCACCACCAGGGACCAGAGGAGGCTGCTATAAACATGTATCCCTAACATGTATCTATGATGCTTAAGACGAGATCACCTGATCTTGAACCCCGAATCTACTCATAAAGCACGTATGAAGATTCGGGTCTCCTCAGTGGCTGCTAGCCACAACCCCTGCTCTGTAGCCCTTCCCAGCACTGATGCCATAGTCACTACTGCCCACTGCCTTGCTCACAACATCAAGTTGTTTATAATTGCAAGGAAAATGCAAGGAGAGATCAGCTCATCATGTTTATAATCCCTTCTATTTCTGATATTCAGGGGTGAGTGTCATTGCTTATGCAGTCAAAACAGGCACCACCCATGCAGAAGTGGAAGGTAGCAGTGGACTCAAGGGAATGCCAAGGTTTGCAAGATTTTTTAAAAAAAAATATTTACAAGAAAAATCCTAACGCAGGGGAACAAACCCCAAAAGCCCAATTGAGACTGAGCATGCTTGGTGGCCATGGAATGATTTATGGGGTGGGGCAGAAAACAGGGGGGGAACGGGAATGGAATGGAGTATCATGGATGAGGGCGTGGTTGACCTACTGGAACAGTGAACAGGAGCACTCCACACTACAATGTGTTGTTGTTGTTGTTGTTGTTGTTACTACTACTACTACTACTACTACTACTACATTTTTATTCTGCCTTTTCTCCAAGGAGCTTAGGGCTGCAGACATAGGTATCTCCCCCCCCCTTATTTTCACAATAACCCTGTGAGGTAGGTTAGGGTGAGAGATAGAGGCAGGGACATGGTGGCTGTGCTGTTGCAGGTTCCAGCAAGATCAGCAACCCATTGCTAGCAATGGGGTAGCAGGGACAAGGCATAAAGTGGCTGCCAGAGGCTGCCAAGAGGACAGGGGTCCATTGGCAATAGCCAACCAGAGTGGGCCTTGGGAGCAAATAGGTGGTGGCAAGGATAATGAACCCTTCAGCTACTCAGTCCTCAAGCCTTCGAGAGGCAAATCTGTGCTTCCATGCACAGCTCCCTGTTATGCTGAAAAACAGTTTCCAAGATTGCCTGTGAAGAAAAGGCAAGGAAAGATCAGCTCACCATGTTCAAGAAGATACATTTGTGTATGGTATATGAAAGAACATCTTTAACCTCTTGAATTGATTTATTATCACAAGTGATTTTTAAGGTTTTTTTTTTTTTTAACAAACTGCAGCCCTCTTAAGCTGATCCAGCCTTTTACATCTTTCAATCAAAGCCAATGGGTAAACAGAGCTAGATGGATATGGTGATACCTGGCATGACTGTCATTTTCAAGTACCGGCCAGCCGCTGTAGCAGTGCAGTTAACACATTTGCGATGAACTCCAAAAATCACCTTCTGGATAAATATCTCTGGTTTCCAATTGTGTCTGCATGATAAAAACAGAAAAGCAGAACCACAGAGAATTTGAGGGTTTAAAGTGGGCATAGGGATAGCTGGGTTAAATCTCCACATCCAATCTCCATTCTAGGGGAAAGACACTTGGGATTTTATTAGCAACTAGTTTTTTTACCCAGCGTTGCATGGGTCGTCATTTTCCTATAGGCACTATTTGTTCGAAATTCCTTAAGGTAGCTGTCCGCTGTTTTGAATCTCTCCATAGGAAAGGTCCCCCAGGGCTACACATGAAATCCCTGCTCCCCCGGGACTACCAGCTCCCCCGGGACTGCACAATGAAATCCCTGTGTCCCCCCCCTGGGACTACACAATGAAATCCCTGCTTCCCCTCCTGGACTACTCAATGAAATCCCTGTTCCCTTTCCCCCCGGGACTGCACAATGAAATCCCAACTCTCCCGGGACAATGAAATCCCTGCTCTCCCGGGACTACACAATGAAATCCCTGCTCTCCCGGGACTACACAGTGAAATCCCTGTTCCACTGGGACTACACAGTGAAATCCCTGCTCCCCCCCAGGACTACACAATGAATTCCCTGCTTCCTCCCCCCCTGGACTTTACAATGAAATCCCTGCTTCCCTCCCCACCAGGAATACACAACGAAATCCCTGCTTCCTCCCCCCCCGGGTCTTTACAATGCGTGGGGGGTGGAGATTTGTGCTAATTCACTTACCCAGGTAATTGCCAGGTTACCTGAGAGAGCGCCTCCTCCCATACCAACCTGCCCGGTCGCTGAGGTCATTAGATGGCATGTGGACCTTTGACTGGATTGAAGTCCACCAAGAGAAGGGCCTTCAGTGTGGCGGCTCCATTTCTGTGGAACTCCCTGCCTCTGGAGGTCAGGCAGGCTCCAGCATTGTGCTGCTTTCGGCGCCTGCTGAAGACCTCCTTGTTCTGGGAAGCCTTCTCTGCTCTTCAACCACCAATGTAATTTTAGTTTGTTTTCAATGTATTGTTTTTGTTTCTTTTATCTGTTTTTGTCTTTTTACTGTTCACCGCTCCAGAATCTGCTTGATGTAGTCAACGGACAAACTTCAAGGCCCCTGCTGTCCCTTCTTATGGTTCTTTATCTTTAAACTAGACTTGGACTGGACAGTTCTTCAAGTAGAGGACTATTCTCCAATGGTCCTTTAAATAGAGGACTCTCTCCTGTAAAGTAGGACACATGGCCACCCTAGGTCCAGGGCTCCACTTGCACCTCCCCACCCAACCCTCTGGAGTAGATTCAGGGGTGCATGGGGGGAGGGGTGGAATCTGTTCCACCAGCAGTGTTTGTTCTGTAGGCAGAGGATCCACACTGGATACAACTCCAAGGCCCACCTTTGGATCCCAGGACATGATCAGAAGGCACATGATGCCGGTAGGAGATAAGTGAAATAAATAATTCTGTTTCTAATTCATGCTAGGGTTTGACAAAGATAAAACAGTAGGAACTGGCTGCCTTCTCCCTGAGATTAGACATGCGCCAACACTTTATACCAGCCAGCCTTCCTTTAACCTACCATCTTCTGCATAGAATATACAATATATTCTAAATTTATTTGTGCTTCTAAAAATAACCCAGAACAATTGGAAATGCTCTTTTCCAGGAAGGGGCAGGTCAGCAGAGCTCACAGAAGGGATCTCTGCTGACACATCCAGATCTGGAAACTAGTGTTTCTGGTCACTTCTGGGGTTATCTTTAGAAGTGCAAAAACCCCATTGTGCAAGTGGTGGGTCCTGCAAGCACAACAGAACCAGCAAAGGTGGAGTATTTATGAGTAAATGCTCATAAATTATCTTAGTAATAACTAATATCTATGTGAACAATATGGTGCATGCATATCTCTTGGTTCAGTGAGTGCTACAGCAAGATTATTTCTTCCAGGCTTGCCTTGCTTATTCTCTTTTATTATGGCCAACATACATAATTGTATTCCCAAACTGCTGTGAAAATTGTATTGTAATATAAACCAACCATAACATGTTTGTGACTCAGAATAACTGCTGCCACTACTAATATCCCACCCACTTAGCATTTATTTCATCTCTTGATGTGCTAGGTACTGCATAGTGTTCTCCAATCTTGGGTCCCCAGATGTTTTTGGCCCCAGCCAGCTATGCTGGCTGGGGCATGCTGGGAGTTGTAGGCCAAAAACATCTGGGGACCCAAGGTTGGAGAACACTGGCATAGAATAATAGACATCACTCTCCAAAGTGTTGGGCATAATCCAGCCCACATTAAGCCCTTTTAAGTACCAGTAAGATCAATGGGAAAATTAAGGACTGATTTAACACACAACACACTCCCACTGAAAACACATTGTTGAACTTTGGCTGGATCGTGTCCATCTTCTATACATTTTGCGGAACTTCCACTACAGGATTAGCACTTGGGACTGAAAGCAATGCTGTATAACTTTAAAAGATTTAAGGCGCAAGCCTATGGATGCATTGAAGTTGTAGGACTCCCCCCCCCCCCCGTCTAAACATGCATAGGATTTTGCCCTTAAGAATTAATGGCATAGGAAATCAAGCTATAATAAGCTTTTAGATCAGCAGTTCATATAGTATCAAGGGATGGATAACCCCTCCAGGAGAAAGAGTTCCTAATATATACTGTAGCCTGCAGCTTTCCACCCTTGAAATGTCTTAGTTCCATGAGGCAATAAAACAGTCTGGACAAAGTTACTGAAGTTCTTTGAAGTACTGGAGAGACCAATAAATAAGGTGAGTAGTTCGCGGGGTGGGGGGCTCATTTTGTGGTATACATATACAACAAGTTCATAGTCATGTTGATTTGTTGCTGCCTGCAAGTCAGTTTCCTGGGGGCTATAAATCTCCATTCAAGTAAAACGCGAACGCCATCAATATTTATTTGATGTGTGTGTGTGCTTTTTCACGCCCTCGAGAAGGAACCCCCCCCAAATAATAATAATAATAATAATGTCAGCATCCATGTAAAACTGTATTACGCACTACTTCCAGCTCTGAGTTTTGTAGATTCATTTAAAGAAACAAAACACGTTTCATAGTTGTAAACACTGGCTAACCAATGTTCCATTTCATGACCAGAAGGAGTGGTAACTGTCAATGGTGAAATAAAACTGAGTGATTGTTTCCAGTTTCAGAAGAACAAGCAACAAGTCTCAAAAACTATATGTGATCTTTGTCCTCCCCACCGCCACCACCCAGACACCTGCACCCTTCTAACGTTTCACCCAGCCCTGAAAAATAAATGCATAACTGCAGTCTCCTAATCCATGTGGCTCCAGAGACCACTGTTACATGAGAACTTAAACTGATGGCGCTGGGCGTCGTAGGGGAAGCTTAATCTTTTTTAATTCAAATCAACTGAGTCCCATGTGGCGCTGGGATGATACTCTATATGCCGCAATCAGACTGACCTAGACTTCTTGTGCTCTAAATGATTAATGAAACTGCCTCCTCGTTTGTTTCTATGGTGATCTGAAACTCGACACGACCGTAGGAATCTGCCATTCACACCGTATGAATTGAGAAAGAGGTAGCTAGGGACACACACACACCCCCAAAAGCGCCCCCTCCTCTCTGGTTCTGAATATTTCAGATTGTCCGTTCATTGCCAAATGACTGTTAACCCTGAAAGATATCAGTGGGGTGGGTGGGATATTATCATGCATAATATGATTTTTACTGGGCACTTGACTGATCACTAAACCGAGTCCAGGGGTTACAGAAACACCTGGAGTAGGGATGGGGAAGAAATTTGTTCGGTTTACATTTTAATGTAAACTTACCCAAGTTCATCGCACATTCGAACCAACATTGTTATATGCCTTAGAAATGCACACTTCTCTGAAATTTGTAGTACAATTCGCCAATTTAAAAGAAAATCCATACAAAAATGCATATATTACAGAAAAGTACACAGAAAAATGCATATATTTCTGGAAAGATAACATTAATATTAGGGGAAATTGCTTGCAAAAACAATGTGCATATTAGGCAAAAAAAATGTGCACATTTGGAGGAACATGCATGAAAATGCATTCAAATGTTCATGCAAACTTTAAAACAAATATTCTCCGCTATTGTGGAAATGGGACAAACCAAATGGGGAAAGCAATCTTATGGCCTATGATATCTAGGGGGCCAGAGGATAATTCAGATTCCCAGATCTGAGTTCAGAAACAGAGCTCCAGCCTCAGAGCTGGGAATCTGCATTCCAATCCGCTCCCCCATCGCAGATGGCATGGAAAGAACTGCATCACTGCTTCTCCGAGGTTGGGAAATCGACCTTGGAGAGGGGGGGGTAAAGGAGGCAGGGAGGGGGTGGGGAGGGGAAAGGAGGGGAGGAGACCAGGGCTACCAGGATATGAGGTGTCTGGATCATGACACTCAAGCTTCCTTCCCTGCCCCTCTGAAGCACCTTAGCTAGATGGCCGGAAATGTTCATCTAGCTAAAATGCAAAGCGGGAGGTGCGTGGAGATGGAGATCGCCTCCACTGCCCCTCTCACTCTGCACTGGATGGTTGTAAGATTCCGAGTTCTGGTGCTTACGAGCATCGACAGCACAATCGATAGGATTGCACCCTTAGAATTGGAAAAATGAGAAACTGAGAGAAACTGAAAGTGACAGATTCGTCCATCCCTGGTCATGCCACAGATAAAAATAGAATAGGGATGTGCATTTGTCTAATAACAAGTGAAATATTGAACTAAGTGCGTCCCATTCAGTTTAATGTTCATTTGTTATGAAACAGATGTTGCAAGTAATGAATGGGTACAAATGGGATTTATTTTTATGATCCCATTCATGCCTATTCATCACACATTCAGGGAGGTGTGTGTGTGTGTGTGTGTGTGTGTGATGCTTACTTTCTCCAGCAGCAGTGGGACGGATTTCAGTGGCCATCTCCTGGTGGACACCATGTTATGCACTGGATATTGTGTCACCACACAGAGGCAAAGCCTCCAGCACTTGGGGAGATTGTCTCTGCTACTGCTGCTGTGGTGGGCTAGAGCAAAAAAAGAAGGAAGGAAAAAAGACACCAAAAACCTCAAGTAAATGAAAATGAATGTGAGTAACAAAATCAATGTGAATTTAAGGAATGAGTAATAAAATAAAGGGTTTATAGATCATTGTGCTGCTTTCTGTGCCTGCTGAAGACTTCCTTGTTCCAGGAAGCCTTCTCTGCTCTTCAACCACCATTGCAATGTTATTTTTTTTTCAATGTATTGTTTTTGTTTCTTTTATCTGTTTTTGTCTTTTTATTGTTCATCGCTCTGGAATCTGCTTGATGTGGAGCGGTATACAAATACTGTCAATAATAATAATAATAATAATAATAATAATAATAATAATGCAGAATTCCTCTACAAAACCTCCTTCTTCCATGAAACTGAAGCATCTTCCTCCCCTACTGAAAACTAAACTCAGATTTGTGTTAATTGCATTGATGCATCTTCTTCCCTAGTTGCCCTGCCCTGCCCAGCCTTCCCCAACCTGGTGCCCTTCAGATATTTTGGACTTCAACTCCCATAAGCCACAACCAACATGTCAAATGGTCAGGAATGCTGGGAGTTGTAGTCCAAACCATCTGGAGGGCACCAGGTTGAGGAAGGCTGCCCTTAATTCTCTCACCTCCTTTCCATTGTCAAAATTTAGACTGTAAGTTCCTCAGGACAGGGACCATTTTCATTGCTCATGTTTCTCTGTAAAGTGCCACATATATTATATGACACCATGTCAACTATAAGTTATAACTATAACACAGCTGCTTGAATTTTTGGATTCTCCTTGGGGGCGTGGCTATGGGAACTGTCATGATGAGTGCCTGCACTTCAAAATTTACCACTACACTACTGACTGGAGGCAGTGGCAGGCGTGGTGTGATGGTCTTTCAGGTCAAGGTGTTAGAGATGGATGGAGATGAATGGAGGGGTTATTATGCATATCTCTGTCCTGGACTGATTGGTATGTGCATGCGTGAGTAGAGAGTGAAGACATTTTGTGTTTCCTACATGCTTAGTAGTTTGTGTGTTTCCTGAATCATAAGAACATAAGAAGAGCCATGATGGATCAGACCAAGGGTCCATCTAGTCCAGCATTTTGTTCACACAGTGGCCAACCAGCTGCCCATGAGAAACCCACAAGCAGGACCGGAGTGCAACAGCACCCACCTTCCCATGTTCCCCAGTAACTGATGTACATAAGCTATACTGCCTCTGATACTGGGGGGAGCATAGAGCCATCAGGACTACTAGCCATTGATAGCCTTCTCCTCCATGAATTTGTCCAACCCCCTTTTAAAGCCCTCCTCCAAATTGGTGGCCATCATGACATCTTGTGGAAGTGAATTCCATAGTTTAACTATGTGCTGTGTGAAGAAGTATTTCTTTATATCTGTCCTGAATCTCCCACCAATCAGCTTCTTGGGATGACCCCAGTTCTTGTATTATGAGAGAGGGAGGAAAATGTCAGGCTTAGTTCCCAGAGTGCACATATAATGCAGATATGTGCTTTGACTTGTATTCTTAATTGGCTCACTTTCTAGAGCTCTTTGCTCTGCATGGTCTTTGCATTATTGGATTTCACTAATTGCCTTTGGGACTAGTCTCACCCTCAATGTTCTCCCATCTGCAAAAATGGGTATGTTTTCTAGACGCCAAATTCCATAAGCATAAATTGCATACGTGGGACCTGCTGTGTAGTCAACGGAGCTGCTCACTTTGAGTTATCTGTTCTGCATGCAGATTATTTCATAAAAACAAAAGAAGATCCATGCTGGATCAGACCAAGGGTCTACCTAGTCCAGCATTCTGTTCACACAGTGACCAACCAACTGCTCATGGGAAACCCACAAGCAGGACATGAGTGCAACAGCACCCTCCTGCCCATGTTCCCCAGCACCTGGAGTATATAGGCATACTGCCTCTGATACTGATACTTTCCTGCATTCTGCTTCTGGAACAGTTGTAGTGTGTGTACTGTGTTGTGATCGGTAGGGGGCCTATCATGTGTGGATTGTATTGACTGGTGGCAGGGACTTGTAGGCACATGCAGTAGCTGTACCCTTTGGGCTCCACCCCTCAGTATGCAGCAGGCTTCATCTGGGCCCTATCTGGGTACTACCAGATTTCTTTTTTTTTAATTTCAAGAGCATTTTATTAAAGATGCCACTCAGCACTGACATGGGCTTGTATCTAAACCAGTCTCCCCCAACCTGGCACCCTCCAGATATGTTGAACTACAACTCTCATCATCATCATCATCATCATCATCATCATCATCATCATCATCATCCAGCCAGCACACTGGCTGGCTGGGGATGCTAGAAGTTGTAGTACTGTACAACACACCTGGAGGGTGCTAGGTTGGGAAAGGCTGGTCTAAACATTCCCAGCTGATAATGGCAGTACAATTAATCTGCTTACTTCACAGCTTTCTCTTTTGCCATATGAGATTATATCAGAGTAGTAAACAACATCTTCTTTGTTCCTACGCAAAGGCAGTTCCCATTATATCGATATCATCACAGCCTCTTTTGGCTTGGAAAGCCATAAGACTTTTTGGTTTGGATTGACTCCGTTTTTGAGGCCAATGTTAAGGGAGAAGAATTGCCTTTTTAATGGTGTTTTAGAATGTCTGGATTTTATTCTGAGATACTTTAGCAGGATTTTACATTTTTTTAAAATCCACGACTATCCACCCCCAGACTTTGGAATGGGATGGAATCTAAATTTAAATAGACAAATGCATACATTGCCAATTAGTACTAAAAGGGTAGGAATGCAAAGTATAGATGAACTTTTTTATTAAGTCCGCAAAAACTGAGTTGATTAATAAATTTAATTAGGGTGCAACCCTATGGCCACGCTAGGCAGAGTCTAGACAGCCATAGGAGAAGTCAGAGCCCCAGCTCCAACCTTGGAAACGTGCTACGAGGTCAGAGCTGGAAATCTGACTCCAGGGCACCCTCCTTCTGCCCTTGCAGCTGGCGTGGAAAGAACCGCACTAGCTGTGGCTCCAAGGTCGGAAGACCGACCTTGGAGACAGTGTTCTGTTGGCGTTCCATGGGGTGGGGAGGGGAGAAGTAAGGCTCCGCCAGCATACAATGTATCCGGAGGCACTTCAGCCTGTCCTCCTCGCGAGCTGGGGCAAAAAAGGCTTAGACAAACCAAATCAACAGTCTAAGTCTTTCGCAGGGCAAGAGGAGCGCAGAGGTGAACTTTGCCTCTGCACTCCCTCTGCCCTCCATTGGATGTCCGTAATCCTCTGAGTTCAGAGGGTCACATGCAGCCACATTGGACTGCGCTGCCCATTGATTAAAATGGATTTTTAAAAGTTAATTCTCAATGAGAAAGGCACTCCTTATAAACTGGGCAGCAATTTATTTATTTTTTAAATGCCTCTAGCAATCCTGAGTTTGCCACTAGAAATCTCTCCTGTAATCTGGGAAAGAATGGCAAAGTCCCTCCCCCCCTTAGGCTTGGGAATGGACAATCCATCTCCCACCACCACCACCCCATAAGAAAATAGCTTGGTTTATCCTGAGCCAAATTACAAGTCCAGTTCATACCCCATTGACACCCACAGCAAGGTCTCAGGTGCCTTAAGAAAACAAAACACTTTCCCCAGGATCCCTGGCACATGGAATGATGTGTGTGGGTTTATTATAAGGGCTCACACTCTGAACATGAATCAACAATGCAGCGCTGTGGCAAAGTTAGGAAAATGCTCTCCAGTCCATCTTATTAACAGGAGTGTTACATATAAAACAAATGAAGTGATTATTCTGCTCTACTTCACCAGAGAAGCCTCATTTGAAACGCTGCAGTTGTTTTTAATTGGGGAGGGGGGTTTATAAAAAGGATACATGCTAACTTGAGAGCTGACTGCAGAGAGACCAATCAAAATGAAGAGACACGTGGAGATATATCATGGGATAGAGTAAGACAGGGAAAGGAGGCAAAAATTGAGACAAGGACTTTCCCAGCTCAAAGCTAATTCTTAGCTGCATTGCTACACCAGGCTGTATTCAGATTTTTCAGAGGTGTAACGAAATCCCTGATCTGTCTGTCTGTCTGTCCATCTATCCTTATTTAGGCATTCTAATTGTGGATGAAGCAAAGGTGTGAAGAAGGAGCACTACTCTCCTGGTGGAGGGCAACAGTTTGAAGAGGAGAGCCTCTTGTAGCCTCCTGGACAGCTCAATGAAAACGTTGACCCAGTGTGCAGCTGCTGTGAAAAAGGCATCTTAGGCATAATTAGGAAAGGAATTGAAAATAAAACTGCCAAGATCACACTGCCCTTATACAAATCTATGGTGCGACCACACTTAGAATACTGTGTACAGTTCTGGTTACTGCACCTAAAAAAGGATATTTGTAGAGTTGGAAAAAGTGCAGGAAAGGGCAACTAAAATGATCAAGGGGCTGGAGCAACTCCCCTATGAGGAAAGGTTACAGCAGCTGGAATTGTTTAGCTTGGAAAAAAGGTGAGTGAGGGGAGACATGAGAGAGGTGAACAGAATTATGCATGGTGTGAACAAAGTGGATAGGGAGGGAGACATTTTTCTCCCTCTCTCATAATACTAGAACCCAAAGGGGTCATCCTGTGAAGCTGATTGGTGGGAGATTCAGGACAGACACAAAGCAGTATTTCTTCACACAGCACATAGTTAAACTATGGAATTCACTTCCACAAGATGTAGGGATGGCCACCAATTTGGATGGCTTGAAAAGGGGATTGGACAAATTCCTGGAGGAGAAGGCTATCAATGGTTACTAGTCCTGATTGGGTATATGCTACCTCCAGTATCAGAGGCAATATGCCTATGCACATGAGTTGTTGGGGAACATGGGTGGGAGGGTGTTGTGGCACTCATGTCCTGCTTGTGGGTTTCCCACAGGCAGCTGGTTGGCCATTGTATGAACAGAATGCTGGACTGGATGGACCCTTGGTCTTCTTAGGTTTTGATGTTCTTATCCATGGAGGCTCTCCATACAAGCCAGAATGATGAAAAATCATTGTTCTGGCTCACATGAAGAGCCTCCATAGATACAGGAAGCTCTCCTCTTCAGACTATCACCCTCCACAAATAGAGGGTTACATAATGCAACAAAGGAGAGGGGTGGTGCTGAAGTGCTCCCTCTCCTCATGCCTTTGCTTCATCCACAATTAGAACACCTGGACAGGGCATCTATCTATCTATCTATCTATCTATCTATCTATCTATCTATCTATCTGTCGCAATAGGGAATGAAAAAAGAAAATATTAAAGATAATTGGGACTGCAACAAAATGTTGCAGTGTGTATTGCTCCTGTTCAGTGCTGCAGGCAGCCATGCCTTCTTTCAAAATACTCAATTCCATTGCTCCCTGTCCCCCACAAGTTACTCAGCGTTCTGTAGCCACTGAGTATGCTCAGCTCACATTGGGTAGTGGTGTGTGTGTGTGTACGTGTGTGTGTGTGTGTGTGTGTGCCTTCTTACTCTTTTTTCCCCTATGTTTTTTCCTACTTCTACAAACCTTGGGGTTCCCCTGAGCGTGGTGCCACCTACGTCTTGTCCCTCAAGAGCCCCATTTCTGTTACCAAGGTGCCATAACTCAGCACTTGAGTTTGCTATTAGTATTAAAGTTGCTCCTTTGCTTCTTACAATGAGTGGTAGCTTTTGTTTATTAAATTCTTATACTTCAGTATTCAGTATTTCAAAAAGGCATAACTCTGTTGAGGTTTCAGTAATAAGAATTAATTCCAGTTGAATCTATCAAAACACAAAGGATTAATTACCTATTCAGTTAAAGAATTTGCAATCGACAGCCCTAATATAAAGTGATTTTGGGTTGGATCGAACCCTCACGCAAGTGGACATCCACTTGTGCAACCGGACCTCCTCACATGCAATGAGACTTCCACATCCTGTCCTTCTCCCCTGCAACACCTCATGCATGCCCCAAATCTGCTCCAGAGGGTCCTCCAATCCTCTGGAGCAGATTTGGGGAGGGGAGGGGTTTACGGGGGGGGGGAGGAGAACCACTGTTCTACCAGCACTCCCACTAATGGAATGACACCGTGGGATACAATCCATAGTTATCTTCATAAAATACAATGGGTTTAATGCAGACAGGCAGCACAATCCGATGGCTGTTAGACAGTGTCTAGATGGCCATAGGATTCTTCGGATTCCCAGCTGCGAGGTCGGAAAATTACTCTGACCTCATAGCTGGGAATCTGTGCTTGGATCCACCTCCCGCCGCTCACAGCCGGTGTGGAAAGAACTGCACCAGCTGCTTCTCTGAGGTCGTAAGAGTGACATTGGAGAAGGGCT
Source organism: Shinisaurus crocodilurus (assembly GCA_021292165.1). Lineage (NCBI taxonomy): Eukaryota > Metazoa > Chordata > Lepidosauria > Squamata > Shinisauridae > Shinisaurus > Shinisaurus crocodilurus. Next base: position 18,632,243 of record CM037879.1, read on the forward strand.
ATGGGGGCGTTCAGGGGGGCGGGGAGAGAAGGAGACCAGCACTGCCAAGATACGACATATCCTGGTGGTGCCTCTGCCTCCCTCCCTCCTGCTCTGAAGCACTGCACTCGGACAGCTGAAATTGGCTGTCTAAGTGCTTTGCAGAGTGGGAGGAATATGGAGGCGACCTTTGCCTCCGCACTCCTCCCACCCTCCATAGGATGCTCATGGTCCTCCCGAGTTCAGGCGGGTTATGGACATCCCCATATTCATTCATTTTATTTCTATACCGCCGCCCAATAGCCGAAGCTCTCTGGGTGGTTCACAGAGAGCTCGAAGTCTTACTGATTTTGATAGGTCTACTCTAAGTATGACTTAGAGCTCTCTCTGTAACCAGAGAGCTCTAAGTCAAACTTAGAGTAGACCTATCAAAATCAGTGGGACTTAAGCTAGTAATTAAGTCCCATTGATTTCAGTGGTCAACCCTAAGTATGTTCAAGTCTGGATCCAAACACACACACACACACACACACACACACACAATAACTGTACATTGACTCATGGATCTAAAATGCTCACGCCTGGTGTGAGAAAGTCACCTTAGTCAGTTTTCAAAGCTTGGTGTTTAGGACTTGTAGCCGTGGGGATATCAGTAACACAAAGATTGCCCCTTAAAAGCCAGAATGACCTGCTCCGACAGCTCCATGCATCACATGGGAGGGGGGGGAATGTACTGTTCTGCTCTTGCCACTGCTCATGGTCTAATCTTGATATCTCTTTTTTCAGGTTTCCCACTGGCTGGCAATGTCAGTTACAACATTTCACACCATTTTTCTTCCTTGTGTGTGAAATTACAAATACAGGAGCTGCCAAAAAAAAATTAATAAAAAATCAGCAGGATTCAGCTCTCATTTCTCTGTTTGCTATTGAGGGGAGGGGGGGACACCCGTTGGTGCTGGAAGCAGAACTGGAAATTATTACAGAATACTGTCTATTCATATGTGTTTCTTCCCCCTTCCCCTTACTGTGGGCTTTAGAACTGGCTTAAACAAGTGGGACCTACAACAAAAGGTTGTAGTGTGGATTGCTCTTCTTTGGGATTCCATCCACCCAGTCGTGCTTTCTTCCAGGATACTCCATTCTGTTTCTCCTGCTAATCCATTTTTCCCCTTTCTCAACAGCGAGTTAGCATTTTGTGGCCAATGAACATGCTCAGTCCACATTAGACTGTTACTTGGTCCCCACCTCCTTAATTTTGTTCTAAGTGTTTTTATACATATAGTTCTGCAAAACTTGGGGCTCTCACAAGACTGCTGTTAACTCCCTCTTGTAAGTGGGTAGTGCTGTTTTGGCTACGTAAGGATCAGCACTCAAAGAATTGTTAGAATAAAGTATATACAGGTTAGATTCATATATATATATATATATATATATATATATATATATATATATCGCCCATCTGGCCGGCCACCCAGATATATAAATATATATATTTCCTATTCACTACTGGGTCAGGTTTAAGGTTCTGGTACTACTGTACAAAGCCCTAAACAACTTGACAACTTGGGACCAGGATACCTGAGAGAGTGCCTTCTCACTTACCAGCCTGCCCAGTCACTGAGGTCATCGGAAGACATTCTTCTGATGGTTCCACATGGACTTATGGCCCAATTGGAGTCCACCAGTAGGAAGAGCCTTCAGTGTGGTGGCTCCACTTCTATGGAACTCCCTGCCTCTGGAGGTCAGGCAGGCTCTGACACTGTGTTGCTTTCGGTGCTGAAGACGTCTTTGTTCCAGGAAGCCTTCCTTGCTGACCAGCCATGGTTTTAACGTTATCCAATTTAATTATTTTATCTGTTTTATCTTTTTATTGTCACCGCTCTGGAACCTGTCTAGATATGGAGTGGTATACAAATGCTGCAAATAAATAAATAATGAATAAATAAATATTATACACACACACACACACACACACACACATATATGAAAGTTTGACATAAGACATTTCTATATCAATATTTATGATTAATAAAACTGGAAAAATAGCATGATATACAGCTGCCATCACTGAGGTTAGAAAAAAAAAAGAAAAGGAAAAAAAAAGAGGATTGGTATGTTGCTTCCCCTGGCAAAGTACTCACACTAACAGCAGTTTTTCATTTTAGCCCTAGCAGACACTGTCCTATATTATTTCCGGGTGGTGGTGGTGGGGATATGATTCATGAAAAGGTAGGCTTCCAAAAGTAGTCAGAACTGATTACTAAGTTAGAGTCACAAAAGAAGGTATCATGCTTGACTTGAGAGGCAGGGATGTTCTCTTACTCATAAATAACATGCTTGTGCTTGACCAAACCTCGAAGTGTACTGACTGACATAGTGTTCTGCAGTTGGCATTGGCATCTTATCGGTGGCAATTCAAGAGGATAATCTTTATTTACAAAGCCCTGGAGAGTTGGTACCTGGTTATTGATCATTCACTTTTGGAATGGGGCTGTCTCCGTGGTGAGTTCACAATAGGAAACAGACCTTCTGTCACAGGAGGTAGGCTTGCCATCCAACCAGAAAAAGTTGGCCTGCTCAGTTTCTTGGGGTTGGGATCAGCTGCCTAATTTGTGTGCACGTAAAAGCCAGAATTTGGGGTTGGTTTCCAGATTTATTTATTTATTTATAAGTCAGCAGCACCATACTTTTATAATTATATTCTACCCATATGTTTTGGCAATGCCAACAGCTGCCTCCTTTTAGGATGAGGTTATAATACAGATAAATTTTGTATGGGAAAGCTCTTTAACATTTAAGGATGTACATGTTCTACTTAATTATCTACCCGCTTCTTGGAATCTAATGCAAGGTCAATGTAAATGGATTTTCCGTGCCCTGTGACAGCTAAATGACTGATATTACAAGACTGGAAAGATAAACGGCCACCTCCAGTAATGCAATGGATTGAGGACTTGTTGACTCTTTCAACCTTTGAAGGAGTGGTATTTAGACGCCACCTATGCACGGATAAATATAGGGATATTTGGCTTGCCTTAGCTGAAACTTATTCTTAACTACTTCTACTGACAGTAGTATAGTTCCTTATATACATGTAATACATAGGAGTATAAATTCCATATGTATTTATTACAATGGATATACCTAACTTTTATGCAATGTAAAATATTTTTTTTCTTTTTTATGTTTTCTTTATCATTTTTGGTTTCATTATAACTTTGTGAAATTCACATTAAAAATTTATTTAAAAATTAATCAAATGCTTATTTTGATTAATTTCAAATTAGTTAACCATTTATATTACGATGGCCCTTTAAAATACTAACAAACAGAAAAATAACAAAAATTAAAAGAGGCCATCCCAATATTTTAGATTAATATGGAATGGGTGTAATTTTACATCTTTCAGTGCAGTGTCTCTATTCTACTCATTTTGGATTTGCTCTGGTGTGATAAAGATTCAGCAGCATCATTTTATTTATTTATTATTTCTTTATTTAATACATTTTTATACCGCCCAATAGCTGAAGCTCTCTGGTTTTGATTGCATGCACCTGCTTGAACTGTGAAACCAGCTCACCATTTCACATGCTGCTGTGTGAAAGGCTCCATAGCATATGTGTGCTTCCTTCTACATAGCACATGTGTGTGTGCTTCTTTTCATTATATAATTTTTAAATGTTGTTTCCCAATACAATCATTCAAGACAGTTACAATACTTCAACTTAACACATTTGTAGTGTATTTATTGTTGCTAAATCACCTGGATGGAATCTATTCCAGTTAATTGATCAATGGTATCCAACTTTTGGGGAAGGTCTGGATGGAGTTCATTCTTCCCTCCCTTCGCAATGTACGGTATGACTTGTTATTTTATTCATCACCACTGCAGTCCAAATCTTCTTTTTCCATTGTACCAGAGATGGTACACAGAGATGGTAGTGATAGGCCACCAATTTGGACGGCTTTAAAAGGGGATTGGACAAATTCATGTAGGTGAAGGCTATCAATGCCTACTAGTCCTGATTGGCTATATGCTTCCTCCAGTATCAGAGACAGTATGCCTATGTACACCAGTTGCTGGGGAACATGGGCAGGAGGGTGCTGCTGCACCTATGTCCTGCTTGTGGGTTTCCTGTGGGCAGCTGGTTGGCCACTGTGTGAACAGAATGCTGGACTAGATGGACCCTTGGTCTGATCCAGCATGGCTCTTCTCATGTTCTTATGACAGGAATAACATGGGTTTTGTGTCTACTGCCCTGATGCCCTCATCACCTGCTGCTCTCTTGGTGGTCATTTGCGCCCCGTGGGCTGTGAGGCCCTGGACTCTGGCCTCAAGGTCCAGCTCTAGTTGCACCACGGGCTTTACTACATTCATACATTCTGGTACTAGTGTACAAAAGCCCTAAACAACTTGGGACCAGGACACTGAGAGAGCACCTTCTCCCTTACCAACCTGCCCACTCACTGAGATCATCGGAGGACATTCTCCTGGGGGTTCCGTATGGACCGATGGCCCGACTGGAGTCCACTAGGAGAGAGCCTTCAGTGTGGTGGCTCCATTTCTATGGAACTCCCTGCCTCTGGAGTTCCAGAGCAACATTGCATTGCTTTTGGCACCTGCTGAAGGCATCCTGGGAAGCCTTCCTTGCTGACAGCCACTGTTTTAATGTTACCGTTTTTAAAGCATGTTTTATTCCTTTATCGTTTTCATCTTTTTATTGTTCACTGCTCTGAAATCTGGGTAGATATGGAGCAGCATACAATACTGTAAATAAAGAAATAAATTCACAAAGCCAGGAGAGGGCTCTTTGAACTGGGGGGGGGGGGGATGATCTCCTGCTACTAAAGATGGAACTTCTAATATTCCTTAACAAGATCGCAATGCCACCATATACAGTCATGCCTTGGATTGAGAGCATAATTCGTTCCGGAAATGTAATCCAAAACACTCTTATATCAAAACGAAATCCCCCCAAAAAAAAATTGTACAGAGATTTTTAATTTAAGCCATACTACAGTACTTGTATTGCAAGACGTCGCTTGTATATCAAGTCAATTTTTTAAAAAATAAATATTTAAAAATTTGCTTGCCTTGCAAAACGCTCTCAAACCAAGTTACTTGCAATCCAAGGTATTACTGTATAAGCAAAGGTTCCTACCTGTGTGAGCTTCTGATAAGCCCCTGCCACAGGCAGGCAGGCAGGCAGGGTGAAGGATTTATGGCAAAGCAACAGGGCAGCTTGGCAGCAACTGCGGGGTTTGCTCTCACACTCACATCCCTACGTCATCTCCTCCACCACGCACAAGAAACCAAGCACAGGTTCAACCCACACTGTATCTGCCAGCACCAGCCATAGGATCAGACAGAAAGATTTCACCATTAGCTCTGTTCCCACAACATTCATTCAGGCTCTGCCGCATCGCTCCACCCTTGAACCCATCCAGACACCTGGATTTTTTGGATTTTTGAACTAAAAAGATGTCAATCCTAATCAGAGGTAAGAGACCTGGGGCTACTGAGTTCTCCTCTGAGGTTAAGATATAACCACCAAGCTATTGCAGATGCTGTAAATGTTTATTACAGACCCTTGTCACACCACAAGAGGCTACTAGCTCTTCAAAGATAGTTTCAGTAAGCCCAGCATTCCTTTATGTATTTCATTTAAAATGATTTTTAGGTGTAGAACCCTTTAAGTGTAGAACCCTCTGAAGGCAACATGCAAGATAACAACAGTGCAAAACCCTCTGAAGGCAACATACGAGATAACAACAGCACAGTTAGAAGTATAGAAATATTATAAATAAATAAATAAATTAATAAATAAATCAGTGCAAAACAAATCCCATAAAAATTCAATAAAGAAATATTCAATAAACATTCTATAAAAACAGATATCGCCAATAAAACCTGCAGCCCACAGATTATGGAAAGGCCAGAAAAGACAAGTGGGCCTTCAGAGCCTCCCTGAAGTCCTGCAAAGAAGGGGCCTGATGAACCCTGAGTTGCAGGACCACCACTGAAAAGTCCCTCTGCCTTGTATTCATGAGCCTAAGTGCTCTTGGCAGTGGGAAGGTGAGGAGGGCCTCTGCTGATGACCTCAGAGTGGGGGCAGGCTGGTTTGGGTGAAGGTGGTCCTTCAAATAACTTGAGCCCAAACCATTTAAGGCTTTAAAGGGGAAAACCAGGACTTTAAATTCTATAGCCAATATTTAGGGATCTGGACCCTTTTCAAAGTTATCCTGCCCTGACTCAGGACATAGGGTTCCTTCAGCCTTCATAATGTCCTGTTTATCTTAGGGGCCCTCTTCCGGTTGAATAGTTGACCAGGGAAAGAGGAGGAGCCACGTCATCCTGTCACCACCAGCAGCCGCCATTCCAGCAGCCTGTACAGAGGGAGATGAGAGGGAGTGCAGGGCCATTCCACCAGCCCCACTTGTGGTAAGGGCTCAAGTAGCCCTGGGTTCGAGCCTAGCCGATTAGGTCAATCCATCAGCCAAACGCAGGTAAAGAAGTTTAAGAACAAAGCTTTATTCAATCAGATAATGCAGCTGCATGTCCCAGCTCCAAACAAAAATGGAGTGAGCCCCGAACATGCGCAAGCGTTCTACTTTTAAGGGATACAGGTTTTATAAGTCACGCATGTGCAGATGCTGCTAAGATCTCCGAACAATAGAGCTAGAACGCCTTTTGGCTCTACGCCGGACATGCGCAGTGTGTATACCAACCATGCCGAGATAACATTCCACACAGTCCTTTGCAAGCGGGGCATGTGCACCATGTCCCTGAGTAGTGGACACATTTCTGCCTACCCGTCATCTGAACTATTCTGCTTGTCCTGCAGTTTATTGTGCAGGGCGAAAACATCATCTATACAGCTTATCGGTGTTCCAAGACACTGTGAGCTCTACAGCAACACACTGTGATTTAACTAACAAGTTGCTGAGGCAGACTGAAGGTGAAGCCCTTGGTGACTTTTGCCACACACTGAAAGGCTGCCCCCTCCTGAAGGCTCCTCCTCCCTCAACTGTCCCCACCAGCAGCCATTCCAGCAGGCTGTGCAGAGGGAGGAGAGAGGGAGCGCAGGGCCATTCCACCAGCCCTGCCAGGAGTATTCATTAATATTCCCCCTTCTTCCCTCCCCATTCCTTTTTCCTTGTGTGTCGTGTCTTTTTTAGACTATAAGCCTTCCAGCAGGGACCGTCTTGTTTAATTGATTATATGTAAGCCGCTCTGGGAGCCTCTTTGGCTGAGGAACAGCATGAAAATATTTCAAATAAATAAATAATAAATAAATCCCCTTTCTACTCCAACTGCCTGCTTACACAATACAACTTGATAGACTGCCAAAACTTCCTGTCTAATTTCCTGGTCCATCACCCAGCCTAGACTCTTTGCCTACTGTTGGGGCTGGCTTTTCATGGAATCACTAGTCCTGATAGGCAATAGCCAATCACAGTTGGACTGGCTCTCTTATCATCTCAGACTCTTGCCTGTGATCGAGCTTGGGACCTGATTTTGCTATGTCTGGGGGATTTCTAAAGCTTAGGCATCCAAACCAAGTTTGGGAGAACAGAACAGTTTTAGCCTGCAATCAAAAACATGACAATGTTGGCTCCTGCTGGATGTGTAACTGTGGAGGAAGATCAACAAATGAGGTGCCAGCACAAAAAAGACCTTGCCTCTGGTAGCCACTATCTAACTTCTGAAGATATGGGTGGGGAAGAGGTAGCTGGAGCAGAGCCTGAGATGATGATCTCATCTGATGCTGGGCAGGTGATTCCCCCCACCCTGAATTCTCTGTGGATCCCTCTCTGTACAGGCTGGCATGATACATTACAGTTAATATTTTACATCTCCACAATGATACTGAAGGCGATGTGTAAGCTGAGACTTAAACTAGGTCGAGAATCATCCTTCAAAGGTAATTCTTCAACAGTCCCATAATCTCAAGAGAATTCATTACCAGACTTCCACAGCAACTCACCGAAGAATTCCTTGGAAGTTGGACCATTTTAACTTATGCATATGGTTTTGGATTTTATTTTCAATTAAGACATTTCCTAAGTCCAAACTGTTTTCAGAGATCCCTATTTCTAGCTAAGCTAACATGAAAATGTAGAATCTCACACATGTGAAGTCTTGGGAACAGCATTAGTTTAAACAAATCTGTAGGATTTTAGCTTGTAGACATGACCCCCTACTGTGGCATGCATAGGCATACCCATTCATAATTACCAAGATGTCTAATTGAATTACTCTTATCTGGAAGCCATCTGAACCTAACAAAGCAGATAATAAGTTCCAGAACCCGGTACAGCATGTGGGGTCAATGTGATTTTACTTGCAAACATTGGAAAGTTCAAATCAGCGAAGTCTGAGTAACACAAGCACATTATCTGCCCTTACACAAATTCCAGACTTGACATCCTTCCTTAAAGGAGTGACTCTCTCAAACTGCGAGTTGATCCTCCCAAGAAGGGCTGAGCTGTTACCAGGAGAAGTGTCCTCCCAGTAACTGCACATACTGTGCAAGGAGATAACCCAGCTTTATCACTCCTTTTCATCTGTGCTCAGGTGAGGCTGTGATAGTGGGGGATCAGCTCTGGTATGCAGTCATGGACTGGAGGAGGGCCAGTAAACCAAAGCTTAATCCAGACAAGACAAAAGGTGCTGTTGATGGCTTGTGTGCCCAGGTGAGTGGTGTTCATCCTGTTTTGGACTGAATGACAAATGCTCTCCGTGATGGACAAGGCCACTGGAGGAACAAGTGGACTCTGTGGCACAGGGTGCCTGTTCTTTTTTTAAACCAGCTTTTCCAGGTACGCCAGCTGTGTGACCTTAACCGGACAGAGAGAGAGCCTTGCCTCAGTTGTCCATGCTCTAGTCACCTCCAGATTATATGACTGTAACGTGTGATACATAAGGCAGGGTGAATCTGTCAAGTTCTCATTTTCCTAATCTTAAATTCAGTTCATCCCAAACATTTGAGAATTGGATTTATTTTATTTTTTTAAGTTTGCATTAAAATTTGTATGCTTTTTGGTGTGCTTCCCCCCCCCCCCCAATACATGCATTTTTGTACACACTTTGCCTAACATGCCAATTCTTTGAAGGCTTTCCCTCTTATTTAATGCACTTCTAAATGTTATTTTCACTAATATATGCATTTTTGTGTGCACTTCCTTCTAATATATGCATTTTTGTGTGCACTTCCTTCTAATATATGCATTTTCGTACACATTTTTTTTTTTTTTTAATGGGAGACCTCCATTGCAAAAATATGGAGAAGTATGAATTTCAAAGGATAACTGAGTTCTGGCCCACATACTGGTCCCAAAGTCTGAAATTAGGTAACTTCACATTAAAATGCGAACCAAACAAGTTTATTCCCCATCCCATGTTATACATGGGACTGGCTTTGAAAACGATGTGCAGATTGGAACCTGCGGTTGGTTCAGAATATAGTTGCAAGGTTGCTAACTGGGCTTGGGCATTACAATCACATTATGCTGGTGCTTCATCAACTGTACTGCTTCCCGATCCACTTCCAAGCTCAATTCAAAGTGCTAGTTTTGACTTTTAAAGCGCTTGGTGGTTGGAGCCAGAGTACCTGAAGGATCTCCTGTCACCACATGAGCCTGCCTGGTGGCTAATGGTGCGGATAGCTCCTGGAGAAAGGGACTTTTTGGTGGTGGTGGTGGTGGTGGTGGTGGCGGTGGCGATTGCGGAATGCTCCCCCAAGAGAGGTTCACCTGGCATCTACCTTGATGTAATCTCAGCACAGACATGTATTTAATTTATTTATTTATTTATTACATTTCTATCCCGCCCAATACCCGAAGCTCAAATGTGGCTCACAACATAAAATTTTCCCGAACCCTTTCTTTTCTTTTCTTTTTTAGGGCACAATCGATCCTATGGCTGCTAGACAAAGTCTGGATGGCCATAGGAGAATTCAAAGTCCCAGCCTCGACACTGGAAATGCACTCCAAGTTATGAGCTGGGACTCCGAACTTGGAGTGCTCTCCTTCTGCCCTCGCAGCCAGCGTGGAAAGAACTGTGGTGGCTGCAGCTCTGAGGTCACAAATGCGGCCTTGGAAATGGAGATTTGTGGGCATTCCAGGGGGGCGGGGCGGGAAGGAGACAGGCTCTGCCAGCATGCTGTAGTATCCTGGTGGCACCTCGGCCCTTTTCAGAGCAGGAGAAGTGCGGGTGTAATCTTTGCCTCTGCCCTCCTCCTGCCCTCCATAGGATGCCCGTAATCCTCAGAGTTTGAAGGGTTATGGGCAGCCTCATTGGATCGTGCTGTTAAAGTATTTAATCATTCCGATCTGCATTAGCTCTGCTGAGTGATTTTATGCTGCCATTATATTTATGCTGTTTATATTTCTAAATTTTATTTAAATTCTTTATTGTATATTTACTTCCCAAACTGCCCCGGGAATTCATTGAGGAGTGGAGTATAAATGCTTAAAACAAAGGACAGCAAATCCTACGTAAGTGCATTCTGAGCTTTTCTACAACGAGGCATTTATTGTGTGCTGGTCCATTCCCTACTCATGGTTGTTTATAGGTTCTTTAGACAATGTCGTGACTCTCTAATTTCACTTATTTTTCTAAACAGCACTTTCAGGAAGGTTTTTGGAGCAGGGAAAATGTGGTATTATTTGTGAAAGTGAAAGAAAATGCTTTTTCCACTTGCACAATTGTGCTATTCTGCTATACCACAGTGCCACCTGGAGGTTATGTAGCAGATAATCAGGAGAGGAAATGCTCTTCGTGTAGTGCTCAGGTCTCAATTCTGCAACAAAAGCAAAAGTCAATACAGTGAATTAACAGCCTCACGTAGAAAAGTTCTCAGAAGTGTTCCATCTAATTCAGTGAGACTTATTCCTAGGTAAATGTGTATTGGATTGTAGCCTAAATAATGATTAGTGCCAAATCATCCTGCCCAATGAGTGGTGACTGAGCACGCCTCCTTTCTCATGGAGTTGTCAGTTTAGGGAAGTCTATTCCACCCTTTGCTGTCTCTACTGCTCTTTATCTGCTTAGTCTTACGTGGTTTCATCTGTTTGCACCAGTTTCATTCCCTTTCATTCTAAAGACAATGTATTTACCTACATTTTTTTAGTCTACTTTCCACTGTTGGAATGGTGGCTTACAACAGATAAATTAACATTTTAAAACAAGTTAATCCATCATTGATATAAAATAAGCAACATGGAAGAATTAAGGAAGCAAAACACATAGAGTCAGTAGTAACAACAACAACAAAAAAAAAAACAGACACCATGATGTCACTGACCAAATGCCTGGGAAAATAAAATGACTTTCAACCTGGTGACAAAATGATAACAGGTCAGGCAGGAAAAGGATGTTCATAGGGACTGTATTCCGAAGATGAGGCACCACCAAAGAGAAGGGCCTGTCTCTAATTGCCACCAGCCTAACCTCAACAGGAGGACAGCACCTGCGAAAAGGTATCTATTAAAGATCCAAGTGACTGGTTAGGTTCATACAGAAGAAGGCACTCCTTCAGATAATCTGCTCTATCCCAAACCATTTAGGGTGCAATCCTATGCATGTTTAGACAGAAAAAAAGCCCTACAATTCCCAGCATGCCCCAGCCAACATGGCTGGCTGGAGGGATGCTGGGAGTTGTAGGACTTTTTCCTGCCTAAACATGTACAGGATTGCACCCTTAGAATTCAGCACGGGTGTCATACAAGTGAGACCTGCAACAAAATCTCACAGCATGAAGTGCTCCTTTTCAGGTTTCCGGCCAGTCAGGCATCTCCTTTACCAGAGTACTTCATTCCATTCTCCCCCTCTCCCCTGGTTTTCCATTCCCTCCCCCAACAATCAACCAATTTTCCATGGCCACTGAGCATGCTTAGTCCTCATCAGGCTGTGTTTTGGGGTGGGGTTTGCCCCTTTAACTTCTTCTCCTGAAGATTTTTTTTTATACTTCCGCAAACCTTTGGATTCCTCCAAAACTGCAGATACCTCCCTCTTGTGCATGGATGGTACCATTTTGGCTACTTAAGGACCAGCACTAGGACAATGGGTTCACTCTTAGTATATAGGATGCAGCAGCGGTGTTAGGAGGTGGCCCACTAGGGCTGGAGCCCTGAATCTTTCATTTGGAGGCCAAATCTCTGGGAGGCCATCTGCCCCACCACCCTGCTGTCCATGGGCACTTGCTGAAATACAGCTACATGGGCTCTGAGGATCTCTGTCGCATCTGAACTAGCTGGCTTTTCGCCCACATGTGCTTCACCTCCTACTGCCCCCCCCCCAAATCTTTCTGCCTGAGGTTTTTTTCTGACCTCAAATGCCCTCCTCTCCCCTGTCCATATATCCCTTTTTACAAACAGGGGTATCCTTAGGAGACTGGGTCCTTTAAAGACACGCACAGAGACAGACTTTAGAGCATATGTAAATTAGCATATGCAAATCTGCTCCCCCCCCCTTTTTTTATCCTGTGGGTCTGTGTCTGTTTTGCCACAGGATCCCCAAAAGGGATTGGCAAAGGTTCTTTGAGGGATTTTCTGACCATAATAAATACTCCTCCAGGAAGTCAAAGCCAAACATGTTTATTGTAAAGTTAAGCCTGAAGTACAACAATGCTACTCCCAGTTCCCTGATGGAAATCCCACCCCTTAGCTGCACAGTCACTGTTCAACCAACCCAAATGCTAGGCCCAGCAGCTCTCCGCCTGGGTATGGGCTCCCCACGTTGGGCTTCTGCAAGGCTCTCTGCACAGCATCCTCCGCTCCTCCTCGCTCCTTCCAGTTCTTCAGTACTCCACACGCAACCGACCAACCACCACTAACTGTTGGTGCGTGTGTGTGTGAGCAGCAGAGTGCGTGTGCGCATGGGAGATTTAAAATCCTGTCTCTGTGTTAGCAGAGGCCTGTTATTCCACACACAGATCTTCCAGATCTCAGCTCCCCCCTTTTTGCAGCGTGCAGCGTGTTGTGAAGATGCCAGACCAGCCTGCCTGTAATCCAACTTGCTTCCAGCTTCCCCGTTTGCAGATTAATCCATGGAGTCAGGAAACACTCTGTAAACACCACAGGTCTAATTCTACCTGTTTATTCACTTAGCAAGTAAAGTTCTACAGAGTATACATTTCCTAGTTACAGTCCATGTGCAGAGTATAAATGCATAGCAAGCATTACATCCAGTGGAGTAAGTTGAGCTTCACTCCACCTCAGCAAAGGCGTTACATTGTTGCAGTGACAAAGTCCAGCAAGAAGAACAAAGGAGAAGAGAGAAAGCAGTCCTGCCTCTCTCTAAGATGGCTTCAGACAGAAAACAAGTTAGCACGTCATCAGAACATACAAACCATGTGACTAGCTCATAATGCTCCCACGGTCTAGGCTTCCCATGCGAAAAACACGAGAACCCAGAAAGACATAACAAACTTGTTTACAGCCATTCTGTTCTTTCCATGTGTAAACAGTGTGCTACAGCTGGTGAAGTGATACATATCACAACACTAACAACCACCACCCTCTCCGACTGCACTTGCTCTTCTTAAATAGCACCAAGTTTCTTGCATTGCAGATCTCGTGCTTAACTGTTAGCACCTGTGCTGCCCTTCTGGCCAGCAGCCAGATCAGGGCTGGTAAGTTGCTCTTGATTGCATCAGTTTGGCAAGCAGCCAAGTAGCCAAGGCCGCTTGATTGCTGATTCTTAAAGCAAACCCAGAGCATAGAGGCAGAACTCTGTACAACACTCCTGTACTCCTCGCCATCTTCCGTGACTCCCAGTGCACTGTCCCTGATCTTTTCAGTACCTAGCACTGCCCCTGACAGGATGTTTTTCAGCCCAGTCCTTCCTTGGTCTTTGAGAGCAGTTGAACCACCTTGCAATAGGGAGGCTGTGTATACAAGGACGAAATATCTGCATAACATTTACACATGCCAGTCTATCTGTATAGATGCAAGTTTAGAAATACCGTACATTTCACTACATTGGGGAAGACTGTGACCAGGGGTCCTGCTGTGTGCCTGCTCCGTCTGCTGCCCAGGGGCTCACTGTTGCCGGGCGCTTCAAAGCTCCAGCTCTCACCTCTTAGAGTTCTTTCTCTTTAAACCAGACTTGGAGTAGACAGGCCTTCTCTGGCGTAACCCCACAATTCAGTTCCCTGGTGTATGTCTGCTTTAGTATATTTAGTGAGTATAGAATGTTGAAGTTACTGGGTGTGGTTTGTGATGTCTGGGAAAGGGTGGGGGAGGAGTATATAAGGAGTGTTTGAGTGATGTCAGAGTTAGTCGGATTAGTGTGTTATGGGAGAGTGTGGGGAGTTGGGTTAGTTGGATTATTCATGTCTTGTCAGGAGTTTTAAGAGGAATCAGTGATTGTATGAGGAGTGAAAGTATTTAGAATTGTAGGGACTTAGGTTAATTATAAAGTGTTTGGGGTAGGCAGGTTTTAAGTTATTTTCTGGAACTAAGATTTTGAGAATTAAAATAAACTTATTTTAATTTTGTTTGCTACCCAAATCCTACGTGTCAGCTTGGTGTTATTAACCTGCATTACTTTCAAATCTACACTCACACCTTTGTACCCTCAGTATCATAAATTTAAGCTAGATCCTTAATAACCAGTATTAATCCTTTCCCTCATTGATAGGGGAAAGGTTTCATTTGACTCTCCACTTAGGTGTTCAAATTTTGAGGCTTAGCCTGAGAAGGGTGTATGCGCCTGGTCCTAAAGCGTAAAGGGCTGTGTTGTTGCACCTTCAAATAGAGGACTATCCTCTGTAAAGTAGGACAAGAGGCCACCCTATCCTACGGATGGGGGTCCCCTTGACCCCCCATTTCCAACCTGTGGATCTCTTCCCTTTTACCTCATTTTGCAAAAGGTGCTTGTGTGACCATAAAGAGTCAACCAAGATTTATCAAAAACATTAAAAATAATAATAATTCAACCAAGCCTGCTGCGAACCCTCCTCTACCTCTTTCTCTGTCTTTGCTCCTGTTGTGCTGAGTCACTTCTTGGTTGTTGCTCCCTCAGTCTCTGTCTTTCCTTTGTGTCACTCAGTTATTCCTCCTCTCTGTTTTCCTAGCTCTCTTTCTGACTTCACCTACACTCAGGGATAGTGCCAGCAACACTTGGCACACCTTAAAAAAAGATATTGCAATTATAACAAATTATTTATAAGGGGGTAAAGCCTACACACAAGAATAGGAGACAAACAAAAATAAAATCATATCCAATCACAATAACTGTGCACAACACCATTGATTTAAAAGAATTAAAACAAAAAACAAAGAAGCAAACATAAAAGTTTTGACACTTCTGTTTCAAATATATGTGTTAATATAAGCAGACCATGTGTTTAAATAAGCATGCAGACAGAACTGATGGCTGTAAGATATGCGTTCAAATGCAGCAAGAGCAGTAAGATCTTCAGTCCATTGAAGAATAGGTGGTGGGTGTTTATCCTTCCAAGCTTGGAGTATAAGTTTCTTTGCAACTGTTAGAACTCTCAGATGCCACTTTTCCTGTCCATCACAAGAATATAATTAAAAAGCTCACGAGCATCCACAATTATCACAGATTTTACAACAATAAATTGTATATGGGAGTAACTTCCAACCAAAAAGAAACAACCACAGGGCATGCCTACATCACATGCCCTGGTGACTCATTATCTGCATTACATTGCCATCATCTAGCAGACCTAGCCAGGCTTTTCTTAACCAGCCTCTGTGGTGTCCAATATACGCAAAAACATCCATTTTTGCTGAATCATACGGAACATCCACTTTATTACATTCCAAAAGACATTGTTAAACAACTATTGTAGGCTTAGCTTTCTCTAAAGAGCCAATTAATTCCTCCAATAGTATAGGAGGTGCTGAAACACTCATCGCTGATGGCCCATATATAGACACCAAGAGGTGCTGTAACTAAATATATTGCCAGCCAGCACTAGTTGATAACTGATATCTACTCTGCGATATTGAAAATGATAAAAACTCATCATCCAATCCTATTAACTGATCTAAAGTATAAATTCCACTATCAACCCAATTCCTCCACAAAAATACTGTTTCTCTATTTTCAAATCAGGGTTCCCCCATAAAGTTAATTTAGCATGAGAATAAAGGTCAAACTGCAGCTGATGAGACATTATATGCCATGTTTCTCTAGCTGCTGAAAGTGTGGGTGGAATCATTCCTTTCTTTTTAACCTGCCCAGTGCCATCCAGCCGAAAAGAGGTGTCAATTTCAAATAGTTTGACTCCAAAACAACCCATGGAGGAGTGTTAAATGAAAAAATATATATCTTCCAATCATTGGTACGAGATAACAGATAAGCCTTATGATATGGACCAAGATCTTGGAAATTAAATCCTCTTTCCCTAATGGGTAACTAGATCCTCTTAAGTGAAAACCAAGGAGGAGAATACACACACACACCATAAACTTCCAAAATGCTGCATAGAATTTTTGAAAATAATGTTTGGTTGCTTATAGAAAGGAATATTACACAATACATAAATTACCCATGGTAAGAAATTCATCTTAAGTATATTAACCTTGCCCCAAATACTTAAATTAAGTGATGCCTATCTTTCCAAATCAAGAAATATTCCTGCCAGCAATCCACTTAAATTCAGTTTAAGTGTTTGAGAAATATTTCTAGGCGCCTGTATTCCAAGGTATATTATAACTTCTGGACACCAATGGAATTGCCATTTAGTGACTACATCAGGTAACTTAATACCACCTACTGACATTAATTAATAGTATAGACTAATTAATAGTATAGCCTGAAAGTGTACAGAGTATAAATTTTGGCAAAGAAGACTCTATCCTACTAATACATAACAAGTCACCCTCTTCTTTGGGTGATGCATTTCCTCTTTTTTTGGCCATAGGTAAGTGGTCACCCTGGTGATAGGGCTGGGACTCGGGAGATCTGGGTTCAAATCCCCGCTCGGCCATGAAACTCACTGGGTGACTTTGGGCCAGTCACTGACTCTCAGCCTAACCTACCTCACAGGGTTGTTGTGAGGGTAAAATGGAGAGGAGGAGGATTATGTAAAAAAGGCGGGGTATAAATGTAATAAATAAATAAAATAAATAAATATCAGGGAGGATTTGGAGTGGCAGTTTTGGTCTTTTGTTTTGGCAAAGGTATCAGACAGTTACCAAATGCTGATCAAATCCCATGCAGCTGATTGCCCGCTCTGCTATTTTTGGACTTGTTGGAGAGGAAAGGGTAGGGATTCTCTGTTGTTGGTGGGGACCCTCTCTTGTCCTGAATGACTTCCTGGTTTCTTCCCTTAGTAATCTGCATGTAGTCAGGGCCGGATTAAGAGCATTATGGGCCTGGTGCTGAGGATTTTGGTGAGGCTTTTTATGGAAATAAAATGAAGACGCAATTTTATATTAAAACAAATTAAATATTTTAATTACCATTAAAGTGCCAAAACAGAAACATATTGAAAATATTTCTTTTTTTGTAAACAATAAGCTTGTTAACTCAATAAAACCGTTATAAATAGAACATTCACAACAACCATTTTTAAATAAACATAAACCATATAAACAATTTAAATATAAGTGTATGATCTTTGGCTCATAAAAATTTGTTCCTTAAAGTATTATTATTATTATTATTATTATTAAAGCATCATAATCAATACAGCCTGCGTTATGATTATGGTGCAGAGAGTAACTCTTGAAATAAATAGCAACCACTAGTTTTAAACACACAAACAAGTTATTCACTGAACTCTAACCTGCATTTAAACTAAATGAATCAAGCTGGTAGATTAAAATAAAATTACACATTAACTTTTCTTGCTTTTTTACTTGCAAATTCCTCAATTGTAGAATCAAGATTAAGCTCGTTCAGCAAACCATTTTCAATGCACAACAGAGAGAGCGCATTTAAATGCTCCTGACCCATGGAAGACCTTAGTTCATTTTTCACACGTTTTAATGCTGAAAATGAACGCTCACCACTGCAGTTGCTGACCATTAAACACAAATACATGCGGAGGGTCACAAATGTATTTGGAAATGCACAGAGTAGAGATTGTGCAATCATAAACTTGTACATTTGTGTTTCTTGACTCCCATGAGGGCAAAAGCAGAGCAGGGGTTGCTGCAGCACGAGCCTTAGAAAACCATTTCCACTGGGCCCACCACTAACTGGACTGTGGGGAGACTAGCTAGGCCCTTCTCTCCAGTGACTGCCCCACAGACGGTAGGTTGGGGGAAGGTAAGCATAACCGTTCCCCCCTTTTTGTAATAAGGAGTACAAGAGGAGCCTTCCCCCCCCCCCCAGTTTTGCCACCACGACTATCATAAACATTTTGTACAGGGACACTTGGCAAAGGAACCTGGGCAGCAGTCAGGTCTCTGCCCTGAGGATCTTGCAAAGGCAATCTTAACGGCAGCAGGGAGGAAGAAGAGGGGGTGCCAGGATACATGGGAACATGGGAAGCCTTTAACCAAATTAGACCTAGAGAGACCTGGGAAAAAAACACAAAAAATGGGGTGGGAGAATTTGGGGGGGGAGAGAAGGAAACCCACCCTTTTTCCTCCAGGGATCTTTGGAAAAAATATTTCCCCCGTAAATTTTTCTGTATCCCCCTCCCCACACAACCAGGGCCGGATTAAGATAGGGGCTATTCCGGGGGGGGAGGGGGAGAAACTCACCTGCTTTGAGACACACACACACCCCTCCCCCCCCGTGTTGTTTCGCCAGCTATCAGCAGCACCCCCTTCTGCTACAGCCCTTGGGGCACAGACGGGGCATCTCGCAGGTCCCCGGCGGGAAGAGCCGCCGCCGCCACCGCGAGGGAGCCGCTGCCTGGCGTCTCGACGCAAGGGCAAGTCAACGATCCGATCAAAGTTTTTTTGTGGGTGTTTTTGTTCGTTTGTAAAGCACCCGACGCGGGAGAAAGTAAACAAAGCTGACAGAGCACGGAATGGGGAGAGGGCGGCGGACTGATGCAGCGGTGTGGGGCTCCCACCAGCCCAGTTAGCTACTTCTTAATTCCTTGCCTGTGTGCCGCTGCTGCTGCCCCCGCCTCCTTCCCCTCTTCCAGATTTACGAGTCTGGAGAGATTGTGCCTTTTTAACCCTTTCCAAACCTTGATCTGAGCCACGTGGAAAGTCATCCGTGCCCTGCTCCGGCTCTGCTCCGTTAAAAGAAACCAACATGTTATTTCTTAAAGAGAAAAAATATTCTTAAGGGGCGGGCGGGGTGGTAAAAAAGGGATGTCTGCAGAACTTCGCCGTTCCTCTTCGGGGAAGGAGGATGCTTGTCATGTCGACGGGTTTTTCTTTCCTCTGTGACTGTGCCCCCCACCCCACCCCCGTGATCGCCCCTTCCCATTACGCGAAGCACCCTGTGCCAACCCCTCCGCCGCCAGTGCCTGCTGTTTCTCCCCCCCGACCACCCCACCCCCTTCCTTTGCCGGGCACGTCGGTTACTTGTTGAGGCCGTTCCCATTCAAACACGAGGTTTTTGTCTGTGCGCCTAGCGAGCTTGGAAGAGGCGGGCCGGGCGGCTTTCCTCGGCGTTACGCCTTCCCAGTTCCTTAGCGCCAGCATTTTCCAAGCCAGCAGCAGCCCCCGGTTGTTTTGATCACGCCGGGCTTGTAGAAAGCAAGCAGGCCCGCCGTGCCCCGAGGAGAAGGAAGGATCCGCTCTCATCCTGCCTCGAGGCGGTGGGCGGCATTCAGGGGCCAGCCCCCTCGTGTGCAGGCCGAAGGAGCAGGAAGGGCCGCGTTCTGACAACCGCGACCGGGTCGTCATCGAGCTGCCGAGGGTTTTTTTAAATTATTATTTGAAATGAAGCGGGATTCAAGTGAGCTCTGCAAAGCGGCAACGCGCATGCACGGCCGCTGTTGCTGTTGGGAGCCCCCCTCAAGTGCGGCAGCGGCAGCAGCCAGCAGGCGGTGGCGCAGCTCGGGCGAGTGGGCGCGCCATGCGCTGCCGGGCCGGCTGTGGGCCTATTTTTTGGTATGGGCCTGGAGCTGCAGCTCCAATAGCCCCTATCTTAATCCGGCCCTGCATGTAGTCTGAGTTTTGAAATAGGATATATAGCGATCCAAACTGATGTTAAACATGCATGCATACAAATAGTGTATTCTAGTGTATAAACAAATTGAAACTGGGATTCTGAAAGTCTGGTTAGTGCCAATGTTGTAAATATTATGCAGCCCAATCCTATGGATATTTTGATTTTCATTCTTTCTTGGAAGTAAGTTCTGCTTAATTCAATGGGTCTTATTCTCAGGTAGGTGTACATAGAATGCAGCGATCACCAAGACTGCAGTCCTATCTCTTGTAAGAGTTACTTACTGTATATATATTTTTAGAAAGTCCTTCTTTAGGAACATGTAAAAAATTAGTTGCAATATGATAAGAAATATACAGCTGTAAGAGGGAAATATATAAATATAAAATCATCCAGACATGAATAATTCAGGCTTCATATAGCCAGGGTTTCATTGGAACAATATGCACACGGCTGCGATTAACAGTGCAGTCACATATTTAAGAAACAATAAGAAAAGGGAGGGAAATTAAATAAGAAAATACATGAAGAAGAAAATAAAATATATTTTAAAAACATTTTTGAATCCTCTCTGCCCTTCATTTCTAACCACAGAATGCTAAGCAAACTGCCAGAATCAGCAGATAACAGAGCTGATTTATATGGTACCAAAGTGGAATTATTATTATTACATTACGTTACATTATAAGGAATTGTTTCTCCTTCCTTATAATGTCTTCTCACTCCTCATATAGTATGGGCAGATCGTAAAGACAATCAATGTATGGCTTGCACGCTTGATGTGACAAGCGTGCAAGCAATTTATGACTTGCACACTTGATAGATATTTGAGGGCTCAGACCTCAGAACCTTCCCTCTATCCAACGCCCTGCTGGTAAGAGCCAGGCATGGCAGGAGCGGGACAGGAGGCTTCTACAGCCTCCCGTTCCTCCGATTTTTCAGCAGGTGGGATGGGCCATGGAGAGGCTTGTGGATCCAGTGGATCTCTCCTTCCCTCTCTCCACACACCATTCCCCCCTTCTTTTCTCCAACCCCAACCTTCTTCCGAGGTCGGAATAGAAGCCACCGTGGAGCTTTTGGGGGAAATCCCACTTGGGTTTCGCCTCCCACGGTCATAGCTGTGTCTATGGCCGGGGGTGGGTGGGAGGGTGGCGATATCCTATGGCTCCTGGGATGCCCTCCCAGGGAACAGAGGCTTATTTTGTAAAATATCCTTACTGGTTGTATACAATTTAGTTTATATTACATTTAGTATTATTTAGATGTATAATGTGTACTTCATAAAAATAATACTTTGTTTGTTCAAAAGCATTTTCTTTTTTGCCTTTAAAAAAAAGAAGAAGCTAAATAAGCATGTGATCCAAAACATTATAAAATACTTACATTTAATCTTTCTGTCTTCCAAAAAGGCCCTTAAGGCAGTTATCAAATCTAAGTAAGAAATTGAAAACAGATCAGAAGTATATAACAGAACCAGATAAAATCAACCAAGGTAAACAAATCACTGTCCTACTGAAACCACTGCCAAAAGCTCTTTACAGCCTGGTGGGTGGCCAGCAATGATGGAGCATTGTGGTGCGGAGCATTCCTCATTGTGGTGCGGCAACCAAAAAGGCCCTATCCTGCATAACCACCTCCACCCCCGCCACCATATATCAGATTCCATTGAAGGCAGGGTGAGGGGGGACAGACAGAAGCCCTATTTGGAGCTCATGCCTGAACAGTGTACAGGAACGTGTGTGAGAGGCACAGGGCCACATGTGCTTCCCGCTCACCCAATGTCCTCGTATGTACTGGCCCCACCTTCTGAGTCCTTGACCTTTCCATGTTGAGTGGGGAGGTCTGAAGGGGACTTCTACTCGAGTTCACCTACACACATTCCTGTACTCTGTTCAAGCACAACACCTCGACCAGACTAGAGAAGGCCCTCTGATGCTGTTCTAACTGGTTAGGCAGGTACATATAGATGGAGACCTCTCCTCCCTTTCCCCACCCGCCATTCCACCCTTTCCGCCCCCCATCCCCAACCTTCTTCCGGGGTCACTGTTGAAACCTGGACTAGGAGCCACCTTGGAGCTTTCTGCGGTGGCTGTGAGCAGTAGTGGGGAAATACTGCTTGGATTTCCCCTCCCAAGGTCATAGCCTGGCTGGGGGCGGGGGACAGTGAATTTTAATCATAAAATTGGCAACAACGAGCCTTAGAGAAATGGATGCTTTAAAAATGGCACCCTTTAACTTTGCACATGGATGTGCAGAGATTTCTCTAGAATCAAAAGGCACAATCCACTCAGAGGTTCCCCAGGCCCTCCATCTCCTTCCCCTTTCTCTGTTATCTCCCCTTTGTAAAATTTTAGATTTTAAGCTCCTTAAGGTAGGGATTTGTCCTCTCATATTTTGTAAAAAGACATGCATGTTGAGGGTGCTATGCAAGTAAATAAATGATCACATGCAAACCACACTGAAAATAAACGGGAGGTGTGCTAGTGATGTTTTTGTTGGTGTTTCTAAAGGGCTGCATGCTCCCGTTTGAAGATAGCTGTCAAGATCTTCATCTGAGATATTTCTCCAGGTCTCCCCCACTTTCAGGTCTAGATGTTTGGCTATGGGGGAGATGGCTTTTTCAGTGGCTGTCACTCTGGCTGTGGACCCCCTGCCCTGGATATATTTATTACTATCTTATCTTTTAGATCAGCTTTCCCCAACTTGGTGCCCTCCAGAGGGGTTGGACTACATCCCCCACAATGCTCAGCCAGCCTAACTTTACCAGGTTGGAGAAAACTGTTTTAGATGATAGCCTAAGTCTATCCTGTTCACCGGTGCTTTTTTTAATAACTGATTTTAATTACCTGTTATTGGCTTCTTATTTATTTATATTTTATACTGCTTTTTACTACTGTTGTTTGGTGATGGTTCTAGTTTGGTTATTTCTTAATCATCCGTCATAATGTCTGAGATCAGTTTTAAACCTCGGAGGCTATTGTAGTGCAAAGGCAGGACACATATTTCCTAAATAAAAGATGATAGCACACAGATATGAACAGAAAAAGCCACCTCTCAAGTTGCAGTGATTAACCAGATTTATAGTACAATTCTACACAAGTCCCAGGACTGCAGCCTTGAGATACACTTCTTTTCTTCCATTAATCCACCATGAAGCTCTGCGATGGATTTTGGTACACACTTGCATTTTCAGCGATATTGTGCATCCACACACACCAATGTATACCTAAGAATAAGTCTTAAAAGCATATAAAGCACTTGAGTTGTTAAGCCTTCCGAAAACCTACATGTGTGGGTAGCATCACTAAAAGCAGGTATGATGGATAAAAATGAGTGATGGTCCTTTTCAGTATAAACCATGGAGTCCATCTTCCAGCGTTGTTTATAAATAGAAGGGGGTTGATTGGCTTAGCTTCTGCTGGGCACCTTGGTCCTCCATTTAGATAAGGAGAACATTTTTTAACACAGCTATCAGTTGCTGTGTCAAGAGGTTGTGATTAATCAACCACTGTTTGGGTTGAGGCCAATATCCATTGAGTCTGTTGCACTTGGGAGCTGAACAAAGATGGCTGTGACAGATTATATAGGATGAATTGGGACAATGTGTTAGGCCAAAATTGCAGTAAGAGAGAAAAGTGATATTGCTTTAACCACATCATCTCCAATGTGTTGCATGTGGCTTGCAGAGCAAATCTAAATCTCCTGGGAAACAGTCAGCATCATCTTCAAGTGTATTGGCAAATATTTGTTTTCAGTCACTCAGTGATGTTGGGGCTTCAATAGACACACCTATGGCTTTCCCCCTAAGGTACATTCAGGTCGCTGTGACACAAAGGGCTAGCTATGCATTTGAATTTTATCTTTTAGTTTTGGAGTTCTAAATTGCCTAGCCTTATTTCTGAAGTGGAACCAGTGTAGAATCATAGAGCTGGAAGGTACCATGGAGATCATCTAGTCCAGCCCAGGGGTGGTGTTAGGTACCAAAATATCTGGGGCTCAGGCCCACAGGACAGAAAAATGCACAAATTTGCATATGCTAATTTACATATGCTCTAAAGTGTGTGTGTCTTTAAAGGACCCTGTCTCCTAAGGACACCCCTATTTGTAAAAAGGGATGTATGGAAAGGGAGAAGAGGGCATTTGATTTCAGAAAGAATCCTCAGGCAGAAAGATTCAATGGAGGGGGGCAGCAGGAGGTGAAGCACATGTGGGCAAAAAGCCAGCTAATCCAGGGGGATCAGATGCAACAGAGATCCTCAGGACCCCTGTGCCTTTATTTCAGCAAGTGCCCATGGACAGCAGGATGGTGGGGCAGATGGTCTCCCAGAGATTTGGGACTCCAAATGAAAGATCCAGGGCTCCAGCCCTAGTGGGTTGCCCCTTAACAGCACCTCTGGCCACCTGCTCAATGCAGGATCTGCCATGTAGGATGCAGCTACAGCATCCCTGACAGAAGGCTGTCCAGCCTCTGCCTCCAGCAAAGGAGAGCCCACCACCTCCCAAGGCAACCTGTTCCACCGTCGAGCAGGTTGTACCATTAGGAAATGTCTCCTAACGTTTAGCTGAAATCTGCTTCCATGTAATTCCCACTCATTGGTCCTAGTCCTACCCTTCGGAGCAACAGAAAACAAGCCTGCTCCATCTTCTGCATGACGGCCTTCCAGATATTTGAAGATGGCTATCATGTCTCCCCTTAATCTCTTCTGTTCAAGGCTAAACATATCCAGCTCTCTCAATTGTTCCTCATAGGACTTGGTTTCCAGCCTCTTCACCCTCTTGGTTGTCCTTCTCTTGGAAAGGCCCCAGTTTGTCAGTGGCCTTCTTAAATTATGGCACCCAGAACTCATCTCACAGTACCCCAGATGTGGCTTGACGAGCACAGAATAGAGTGGAACTCTAGCCCTCTTCAGGCATTTAAAATGCATGTGGTCACCACATGCAAGGAAGGGCAGCAGGGATTCATGCTTGCTTTGCCTCCCTCTGTCATTGACCTCATCACCCTCCATGTGTGGCTGTCCGTAGCAAGGAGCATCCTCTATCAGTGGAAGCTCTCCTGGAGATTTTTCAGGATTCACTTCTGAACCATGCCGAGAGCCTCTACAGATAGAGGAGGCTCCCCACTGCAGCCAGGCACTCTCTATGCACAGGGGGCAACAAGGATGGCAATGGTGGGTGCGGAGCTAGTGTGTTCCTCCCCACCCCTCCTCTGCATGTGTAGAGGCTACACACATTTCAAATGCTTGAAGAGGTGTTATTATCTCTGGGGTTCTGTCTTAAGAATTCTCCATTGTCCCATGTTTTATTTCCAGGTTTTTTTTTAATTTGTTTGTTTTTTATGGAGCACTGGTAATGTGCTATATGCCACAGCTGTGCATACATCTGTGCTCATTATCAATGTGTATGTGAAAGTGGATTCAGGATGTCAGAGAAATCCACAATGGATTCAAGTGAGCTCAGATTTCTATTATTCTGACCTGCAGGTTCTGCAGTGGAATGGCTTTTCCCGAGTCGTACAGATTTCGTGGACTTCCGGAACGGTTACTTTACTTTCCATAATTTTACACAAACTTAGTCATAGAAAAATATGAAACACAGACCAAAAAATGAAAATGTGCATGGGTTTTTTGGGGGGGTATTTGGGGGGGGGGATTTGTGCATTTTGTGAAGTGAAAATTTGTGCAAGTGCAAATTTGCACAAATACATATGACCGCATTTGCGCAAAATCCAATTCGGTCAATGAACAGACGACAGAAGGAAAGGTGGCTGACTATCTGTGAAATGCAGGCAGAAGGGATTTAACAAAGTCCATACATCCTTAATGTTGACAGAACATGCCAAGAAACTGCCTGCCCCCCCCAGTCCCAGTCGCAACAACACTACATCTTGATATGATTGTACACAAGGTTGTATCAAGATCCATTTTGTAAGGTGTTTCTCACACTAATCCAGCTAATCCATCCCCTTTCAGCTACTGAGAGAATTGCAGCTAAGCCCCGAAGGCATGGGGAATCTTTAGAGGGGTGGCAGATGGTACCATTACCCCTGCTAATCAGAAAGTCCCAGCGCTTCACCCTTGCATGCCCTGCCTCCACTACAATACTGGTGGTCCCAGTGTTATTATGTCCCAGATGGCTCACTCATCCCATACAAGCATTGCATTTAGAAGCTCCTATAAAGCTCAGAATAAAAGCTGCAATGGATGAGGAGCTCCACTGACACAGGAGTCACCAGCCTCCTCCCCTAGTGGTATAGAAATGTTTTAGATCAGGGCTGCAGAACTGCAGGCTGGGGGGGGGGGAATCTAGCCTGCCTGGGGTTGCAATCCACCCCTCCAGGAATCCACAGATGGTCATGCCCCCTTATCCCTGGCCCCACCCCCTTTTCTCCCAACCACCAATCATTTGCTGGTGCCACAGGTTTTGTGCACATACACACACACACACACACACACACACATTCTAAACAGTTGAAATGCCTCTCCCAAGGCTTAGTTACTTGCAATGAGAGCTTTAAGCTAAAATATGCTGGTATCTTTGATCTCTTTTGTATTTTGGACCCACCCCCTTTTACCTTTTGCCCCACCCCTTTTTGCCTTTGGCCCCACCCAGCACTGGAATGCGGCCCCCCAAAGCTTGTCTGGAATGGAATTCAGCCCTCAGTCTGAAAGAGGTTCTGCACCCCTATTTTAGATAAATAAATGAGTGTGTATAGGATTGCAGCCTAACAGGGCAATCCTATGCATCTCTACTTGGAAGGAAGCTCCATTGAGTGCAATGGGACTTACTCTCAAGGAAGTGAGTACACAACTGCAAACTAAGTGTGCTTATAGCTGTTTTATAGAGGTGTACAAAATTATGTATGGTGTGGAGAGAGAGTGGATAGGGATACATTTTTCTCCCTTTCTCATAGTATTAGAACCCGGGGTCATCCCATGAAGCTGATTGGTGGGTGATTCAGGACGGATAAAAGGAAGCACTTCTTCACACAGCGCATAGTTAAATGATGGAATTCACTTCCACAGGATGTAGTGATGGCCACCAATTCAGAGGGCTTTAAAAGGGGATCGGACAAATTCATGGAGGAGAAGGCTATCAGTGGCTACTAGTCCTGATGGCTATATGCTACCTCCAGTATCAGAGGCAGTATACCTATGTACACCAGTTGCTGGGGATCATGCTGGGTGCTGTTGCACTCACATCCTGCTTGTGGGTTTCCCATGGACATCTGGTTGGCCACTGTGTGAACAGAATGCTGGAATAGATGGACGCTTGGTCTGACCCAGCATGGCTCTTCTTATGTTCTTAATGTGCACTGTGGCACATAAGAACATAGGAAGCTATAGTCTGTCTATAGTCTGTCTAGTACAGTTGACACTGAATGGTACGGCTCTGCAGGGTTTCAGGCAGGAATTTTAAAAGCTCTACCTGGAGATTCTGGGGATTGAACCCGGGACCTGGCTTCTGCATGCAAAGCACGTGCTCTACACTGAGTTATCACCCCTCCGTGTTTATTATGGGAGTGTGTGCACATCTCCCATATGTACATCCAGCCATTCTTCTCCTTTCCAGGGTTAGTTGTGTGGAGCCAACTGGGGAGGGGAAGGGAGAATTCTTGTGGCTTGTGCCCTGGTGCATATCTGCGTGATTTGTTTTTCTGTGCACTCATTCTGGAACAATGACAATGTTCAATCTGATTCTTCCATTGTCTTCTGAAGTTTCATAACATAAAATCCCCCGGCCTCTGAGCTAAGCTGTCGAGATAGCTCACTTTACAAAAACTACATGGAAGCATGTTTTTTATTAATAAGATCAGAAGAGGAAACTTCCTGGTCCATTAGAACCCTTGTTTTATCTGCAAATACTGCTCTCATTGAAAGCATACTAATAGCATGCTAAATTTTAAAATGCATTAATTGGTTAATAAGATAAAGTAGGCATTAATCCACCAAGCATATGTAATGCACTCTTTGATGTATCCAGCTTAATGCCTTTTGGGTTGTCCAGCACTTTTTCCAGAATAATGTGGGGTTTATAAAAAATAGTTAATGTATGGACTCTGTTCTCTCTCTTTCTCCCCCCCCCCATATTTTAAATGCTATGTTTCCATCGCTCTAAGAGAATGATCTTCTTTTTCATTAGAAGTCAACTAGAAGAACCAGCTTCCAATCAACAGCCAATCCTTGTCAATCTAAAAGACATGACACAAAAGGGAAAAGGAGATTGACAGGGAAGAAGAAGAAAAATGCAACGTTAGGCACCAGTGCTTAAAGTTAAATACTAATTCTTATAATGATCAGCTGGAATGGAAACAGTTCAGGGAAAGGAGGTTGCCATTTGCCAATGGAGCTGATCTTTCCGCAGAGCTGATGGAATGATGCTACTTTCCATCTCCCTCTGCTGCAGCCTGATGGAATGGCTGCTGCCTGGTGACAGTTGAAGGAGGAGCCCAATGGAGCTGGTCCTTCAGCAGAGCTGGCCATCACCCTCTGCTGCAACATGATGGAATGGTGATATTATTGCCATTGTTCAATATACCTGAAACATAAGTTTTTGCTGAATTAAATGTAACCTAATATCCATTACCATTACCACTTCTGAGAAAGATGCCAGCGAAGTGATCCATTGATTGGGTAAGATAGGATAATATCCAATTCATTATTCCATTCTTGCCAAGATACTGTGTGTCATATTTATTCACAGATAATACATATTTATAAACCTGGATTGTGGATCGGTATAGCTGCTCAGTCTCAATACTTCCAATAACAAAGAGGACTCTGAAGCTGTAAAAGCAGCAGGGCCAACATCTTTTTAATACAGGTTTATCTAAATCGGCTAATTCTTGAATGCAGTTAATGCTTCTCTCACCCATATAGAATCATAGAAAAGTAGAGTTGGAAGGGGCCTACAAGGCCATCGAGTCCAACCCCCTGCTCAGTGCAGGAATCCAGGTCAAAGCATCCCTGGCAGATGGCCATCCAGCTTCACCTTGAATGCCTCCAGAGTGGGAGAGCTCACCACCTCCCTAGGTAATTGGTTCCATTGTCTTATTGCTCTAACAGTCAGGAAATTTTTCCTGATGTTCAGGTGGAATCTGGGTTCCTGTAACTTGAACCCATTATTCTGTGTCCTGCAAACTGGGATGATCGAGAAGAGATCCTGGCCCTCCTCTGTGTGACAACCCTTCAAGTACTGGAAGAGTGTGATCATATCTCCCCTCAGTCTCCTCTTCTGAAGGCTAAACATGCCCAGTTCTTTCGGTCTCTCCTCATAGGGCCTAGTTTCCAGTCCCTTTATCATCTTTGTTGCCTTCCTCTGAACCCTCTCCAGTTTGTCTACATCCTTCTTACAGTGTGGTGCCCAGAACTGGACGCAGTACTCAAGATGAGGCCTAACCTGTGCTGAGTAAAGGGGAATTATCACTTCCCATGATTTGGACACTATACTTCTATTAATGCAGCCCAAAATAGCATTTGCCTTCTTTGCAGCCACATCACATTGCTGGCTCATATTCAGTTTGTGATCTACCACAATTCCAAGATCCTTCTCACTTGTAGTATTGTTGAGCCAAGTCTCCCCCATTTTGTAACTCTGCATTTGGTTTCCTCTCCCTAGGTGCAGCACTTGGCATATATCCCTATTAAATTTCATTCTGTTGTTTTCGGCCCAGCGCTCCAGCCTATCGAAATCGCTTTGAATTTTGTTTCTGTCTCCAGAGTATTAGCTGTTCCACCTAACTTTGTGTCATCTGCAAATTTGATAAGCATTCCCTGCACCTCCTCATCCAGGTCATTAATAAAAATGTTGAAGAGCACTGGGCCCAGGACCGAGCCCTGTGGTACCCCACTCCCAGTTTGAGAAGGTACCATTGATAAGCACTCTTTGAGTCCGATTCTGTAGCCAATTGTGGATCCACCTGATAGTTGTTCCATCCAGCCCATATGATTTGGCAATGCCTAATGGCCACTTCTTTTGTGGGGGAGGTAATAATACGGATAAACTTTGTGATGGAAAGTTCTTTAATATTTACTGATGTGCATGCTCTTCTTAACTATCTACCTGCCTCTTGGAACTTAATGCAAGGTGATTGCAAATGGATCCTCCACGCTCTTTTGACAGCTAAAAGACTAATATTACAACACTGGAAGGACAAACAGCCACCTTTGATAACACAATGGGTTGAGGACTTAATGACAATGTCGATTTTAGAACGGGTAGTCTTTAGGCATAATCTATGAATGGATATTTGGTCTGCCTTTGTTGAAGTTTATGCGTAACTATGCCTAAGAATAGTAGTATATCTTGCTATATATAAAATATATAGGGGTACATATTACACATGTATTCATCATAATAGATTTATTCAAATCCCATGTAAAAAACCTGTAATACTTTACTTTATTTCTTTATGGTTTTTTATTCTGTTTTTGTTTTGATTTTGAAACTCACAATAAAAAAATTAATGAAAAAATATTCTTGTTGTCATCATCTCTGGAAAGGTACTGTAGCTTAATGGTAGAACCCTTGCTTTCCATGCAGAGTGTTCCAGTTTCAATTCCTGCCATCTCCAGTTGAGAGCTTGGGGAGTAAGCCCCATTGGACTTAATGGTATTTACTACTGAGTACTTATGTATAGGATTGCACTGTAAACCAATAAAAAAAATAGCAGCAGCAGTAATGAAACAATCTTCAGAATAAAGAAGAGAAACAACTCCTATCAAAGCAGAAGGATAGAAGGCTAGTCGCACTCAGCCTCCCTCAAGGGCCTCCCAAAAGAATCATGTCTTGATGATGACTCTGGGAAGGTAGGCTTCTCTGGGAAGAGCATTCCAGAGTGTTGGTGCCACAGCTGAAAATACCCTGCTCCTTCTTGTCCCATCCAGCCTCAGTCAGCAGGAGAAACCAGGGGAAGAGTACACAGGAAGAAATATATCGGATAAAGTAGTCCTTTGGGTACGCAGGTCCCAGGCTGATGAAGAGTTTAAAACAGGGGTGGATAAGTCATGTTCCTCCAGATGTTTTAACCTACAACTCACATCAGCCCTAGCCAGCATACCTAATGGAGAGCGATGCTGGACTAGATGGACTCTTGGCCTGATCCAGCGTGACTCTTCTTATGTTCTTAGACCGCTCCTCCAGGAAGGACTGGAATCACTTTAAAACCATGTCTCTAAGCCCAATCCAGATAAACGATCCAGAAGGATACCATGGTCAACAGTATTGAAAGCTGCTGAGAGGTGCAGAAGAACCAACAGGGTTGCACTCCCCACATCCATTCCCTGGTGTGAGCAATCAACCAGGGCAACCAAGGCTGTTTCCATCCCACCTGACCACCTCAGAGTTCCAGGTACCCAGCTCAGCTCTGGCAGATTTCACAAGCCAGGATGGACAAGAATCTAAAGAGCAAGTGGGCTTATGGGAGGGGGAAATGGCAGCCCCCAGGGTCACATCAGAATGACACTATAGTCAGCCTTTCCCAACTTGTTGCCCTCCAAATGTGTTGGACTACAACCCCCACCACCCATGAACATTGGCTGGGGATGATGGGAATTGTAGTCCAAAACATCTAGAAAGCGCCTGGTTGGGGAAGGCTGCACTGTGTCATCATGCGGTGTCACTCTGGGTGGAGGTTCACAGGAAAAAACGGTGGCTGCCAAAAAGGGCCCCAGCACTGACCGATGAGCTCCCTCTCATCAGCCAAACGGGGCTCCCATGAACAAAAAGCGGGGAGGGGGGGGCAGTGTTTCAGCTCCATCCTAATTCTGAACCCGTTGACGCGTCTGGACACTTTACAAAGGCAACCCCATGTATAACACACAGGAATAACCAAATCTTATCAAAGCAAGGGCAGCTCTTTCCAGAAGGAGTGAAAGAAAGGCACACAAGGTGAGAAGGGGCTGATCTGATCATGATTCCCTCCAGCCCGTTATTATTTTAAGTCTAGCAAACCAGTTAGGGCTTAACCTTCGCTGACCTCAAACTAGGAGCCCTGAAGCATTCCTCCTCCCTGATCCATGTTCAGGATTGCAGCAACAATCTGGGGAATGGGGGGGGGGGAAACACACACACACGTATCTCTTACATAATGGCGGCAAAGTTGTTCTGGCCCAACAGACATCCAGTGGGAGATTAACCATCCTGTGGATGGTTCTACTTATTGCAAAAGCCCATGCAAATGTTTGTACGTTGGTTTGACCTGTGTGAGTTATGAGTTTCCCCCTGTCTGTTTTTACTTTGCTTTTCTCTTCCCGTTCTCAAACATTTCAGTTCAGCCTTTGAGTCTCTTGCTGATCCTTCTCTTCAGCTGTTCTCTGGAATAGCCAACACCTGGCAGCATTTGGATGCTCCATTTGCACAAGTGCCAAATGAACAGGGCTAAGGTTTCCCCAAGCGTGGCAGTGATGGAATGGGATTTCATTTCACTGTATTGCATGCAACAGCTTCACAGCCCGAAATGAGATCCCTTGTGGAAGAGATTAAGGCCCCTGGCTGGATGGCAAATGATTTTCGGGCGCTCTTAATTAGCTCTGTTCTAACAAAACCTGTTTGCATTCTCATAGCATCCACTCTTCAGGTGGGCAAGAAATCATATCCAGCAATTTACCCCTCTCCATTGACTTTCAGTAGATAAAGTTGTTCATTTCTTAGATTTTTGAAGATGGCAGTGAATAGAAACACTTGGGAAGATGTAAATTCTGGCCAGAGGTTAGCACAATCAGTGGGGAAAAGAAGCCACCGTGGCAGTGCATGCCGGTCACATGCCACACGGTTTGCCTAATTACGGGCGCAGTGCACAGCTTTCCGTGTTGTTCGAACCCAGTGAGGTGCACAGTGGGGGTGTCTTCAAAACCACCCCAGAACCTGGGGATTCTGGGGTGGCTTTGAAGCTGCGCACCTTGCCGGGTTCGGACAACATGGGAAGCAGCCACGACGGTAATTAGGCAAATTGCATGGCACGCAACCAGCATGTGCGTGGTGGGGAAAAGAAGCCTTGGTGACTTCTCTTCCCCACTGATTGTGTGAACCAGGTCACTATGTGTTTATGACTGTTTACCAGTGATTCAGTGGTAAATTTTGAAGTGATCATGATAGTCCCCGTAGCTACATCCCCAGGGAGAGTACAAAAATGCAGGCAGGTGCGTTGATCTATATCTGTGCATGTGTTGTGTGTGTACATGCACAGGCACCCAAAAAGCAGCAGTACACAGCATAATACCCAATTTATTAGGACCAGCTGACAGTCATGGAATAGTGAGCTGGCAATGCACAGTGTAGTGGTTAGCATGTTGGACTTTAGCTGGAGAGATCTGAGATTGCATGAGAAAGGGAATGAGAGGGACACAATGAGCTTTTCTACACAAGGCATTTATTGTGCACTTATCATTCCTTACTCACGGTTGTTTAGATTATATCATGACCCTCCAGTTTTTCTTCTGTTTTTTTAAGAGCACTTTCCTTGGGTGGGTTTAGAGCAGGAAAAATAGAGTATTATTTCTGAAATTGAACAAAAATGTATTTTCTTACTTGTGTAATTGTATTATTCTGCTATAGCACAGCGCCACCTAGAGGTTACATTGCAGGAAAGCAGGTAGAGCTCAGATCTCAATTCTGCAACAAAACCAAAAGTAGATACAGCATATTAACAGCCTCATGCAGAAAAGCTCAACATGTCCCCAAACAGCATAAGACCATCGGCTCAAGATTTTCCAGGAGTTTCTTTTCCCAGCACCAGGGAGAAACATTTGACCTTGATGTCAACAAATCTAGCAGTTTTGAAGTCTAGTGGTTTTCATCTCCACTAGGAGCAGGTCCTTTGTAAAGCTGATGGATCTAAATTGCCCATTCAAAGCCAAGCCCTGCCCTGCCCCCTCATTACTTTACATTATAGTAAGGATAGCTCACAACAGTATAATGTACTTACAGCATTTTTGGTCAGGTGTGGTCCACCATTTGGTATCTGACCTGGTGAGTGTTTTTAAAATATGTATATAAATCTTATTATTCAGCTTACAAGTTGGCTTTTAAATTATATCTTTTAGTGAATAAAACATGTTTTTTAATTACAGGTGGAGACACCATAGTTTTATATAATAGATAAACTATGTGTGAGAGGCCTGAATTATCATCATCAGGCAATCACTCGTGACCGAGTAAGATTGTCTTCCAGGATAAAAATTTACAAAAAGAAAATTTTAAAAGGAGGAAATTCTAAGGAAAATTGTGTAGACTCTAGCGATGGGTCCGTAAGTGACTGTGGATCCACACAGCTTCCCACAGTGAGGACACAGGTTACCAGATGGAAGATGGTCCTGTAAAGGATTCGTTTGACGTGCTTTTCGCTTAGCACGTTTCTCCCTTTCGCGTTGCACTCGGGCTTCTTCAAAGTCCATGGAACCTTTGTGAGAGGCCAACCTCCATTTAGATCGTTCATGGGCCAGAGCTTCCCAGTTTTCGATGTTTATATTGCATTTTTTTAGATTAGCCTTAAGAACATCTTTAAACCTCTTATACTGACCACCGATATTCCGCTTTCCATCCTTGAGTTGGGAATAAAGTAACTGCTTTGGGAGACGCCAGTCAGGCATTTGAACAACGCCAACTTCAGTGGACTGATCATGTTGTTCGAATGTCTGAATTATACACACACACACACACACACACACAGAAAGATATGTTTGCATAGAAGCCTTTGTATGTTAAATACTAGACCAGTGAAGAAGACCTGCTTGGTCGAAACACGTTTGGTATTGGTTCCTGTTTGTGATATAAGAATTATAGCACAGCATATTCATATTGTTGTTGATTGTCCTTGTTTGTAAGCCTGCAGGTGTCCAGATGTAAATCGTATTGTTTAGACCTTTTTTTTCGGGGGGGGGGGAAGAGAAATGACTTTCACCAGTTCATGTATCCCAATTCCTTCACTGCAGCAGGGGGTGGCAGATGACATCATCATCCCTGCTAATCAAAATGTCCCGGAGCTTTGACCCTGTGAGCCCTGGCTCCACTACACCACCACTGTTCACCATATTCTGCCTTCCTTTCAAGTTAGAGTGAATGTTCAGTTTGGGAGTAAAGTTCAGCTTTCATTGTGTGTGCAACCATGTATCTCAAAACTTCATTTCAGAGGGCCCAAGAGATTTTGGAACCTGAGACTGACAGGACATCCAAATGATGCCCCAAGCGTGGTAAAAATATAGCTTGAAAAGCTAGCTTGCTGACAATTTGCTGCCCTCTAATAGCATGGGATTTTGTTGTGTAAATTGCCTTGGGAGGGCTTTTGCCCTTAAAGGCAGCCTAGAAATAATAATAACAACAACAACAACAACAATGTCTCCAAATCTTCCACCTAATGAGATTATTCAGGAAGAGGGAAGAGCCCATGTAAATACTTGCCTGGATGAGGGCTCAGCTGAGAGCATGAAGTAGGAGGCACCTCCAGCTCTTATGTAGGTTCTCCATCTGAGCCTTACCATTGTTGATGGCATAGCTCCCTTGGGCTTTGTGGCAAGTGCCCAGCTAGCTGTCAGGGGTGCGTACCCACTGCCTCTCTGGGATTGGGGGAATGGACAGTCGCCTTCCCATAGTCTGTCTGGTTAAGGAAACATCAATCACCCATCCTGAACTTGCTTGCATGCATGTTTGTTTGTTTGTTTGTTTGTTTATCATGGTATAAATATTGTATTAATCAATCGATCAATCAGTTTATATGCCACCTTTCAGCCCTCAAAAGGGCCCCCAAGGCAGTTTACAACCATAAATAAATTAATACAGTAAAGGCTAGAACCAGTGTTAAAACAACAACAACAACAACAACAACAAAGGATTAACAACCATTTAAAAACCATTCTTGTCAGAATCAAAATGTCTTGGCTCCCTGCCCCAAATCCATCCAAGATGGGGCCAGTCAACCTTTACTCAGGAGAGAGTTCCATAACCAGGGTGCGGCCACTGAAGAAGCCCTGTTTCATGTCAATGCCAAGCATTGCCACCCTTGGTGGTGGAATGCCGAACCAGCAATCTCTATAACAAAAGGAAAGTACGGGCAAAATGGCAATACTTTACTTAACAGCCCCTGTTTCATTGGTGTTGAATTAACATTGAACAATCAAAGGTGTTGAACCTCTTGCAGCCTGAGGATAAAATTCCATTTCAGAGAAGTACTTGGGGGCCTCATTGCAGTGGTGGGCGGGGGCTAAGACAAAAGGGGTGGGGCTGAAGGCAAACAGGGCAGGACCAAAACTACCAGCATATTTTAGCTTAAAGTTCTTACTGCCTGTAACTAAGCCTTAAAAGAAACATGTTGACCCTTTAGAATGGAGAAAAACTTTACAAAAGCCTGCCTGGCCTCCAGAGGCAGGGAGTTCCACAGAAATGGAGCCATCACAGCGAAGGCTCTTCTCCAGGTGTACTCCAATGGGCCATAGGTCCATGCGGAACCACCAGGAGCAACTTGTCCTTTGCCATGCTTCCCATGGCAGCCATTTTGTGTTGGTGCCCAGGACAGTTTTTCAAATTGCCATATGTGCCCAAAAAGATTGCCTACCCCTACTCTAAATATATTGGGCTTATTGGTGCCCCCCCCCATGAACAAGTCCAGCCAGCTGTCCCCAGACTATAAAATGTATTTTAAAATAAGGAGAAAGGAAGGATGCTGCTGCAACCAGCATCAGCCCCACTGGGACGCAGCATGCTCGTGTCAGACCATATGCTTGCCACTGCTCTCATTACCTGCCATTCTCTGGGTGGTCATTTGGGGGTCCACGTTCTTGAGAAAGAATCGAAACAAGAGAACAAACTGGTCCCTTGTCGAATGGAACGGAGCAAGTCAGCACGCACACGCCAACTCCAAAAAGGAAAAGAGGAAGGCGGTTGTAAATCTTGTCAGAATCGAGGCAGGGCAGCATCGGGACTCTTATACGCCAATTCCTAAGAGAAAGGATAGGATGGTGTTTGTATATGGGCACAGACTACATGTGTAATTGTATGTGAAACTTTGTGTGGAAATGTATTGCGTACTTTAAGATGTCAATGAATAATGTTTAAATTTATAAAATAAATAATCACGGTGGTTCAATATTTTGTTTATGTTAGTATATGCTGTGATTCTCCTATTTGTGAACTAACTGCACCATAGCCTGTATTGAAAATATTGCTGTAGCCATTATGGAAAGTTGTTTTTTTTTAAGGATCTACAAACAGATATACTGTTTCTTTCATAATTTAATATAGATTATAGAGCAGGGGTTCTCAACCAGGGAGGAATTCCCCCCAGGGGGGGAATTTTAGGGTTTCGGGGGGGGATTGGGACCACAGACTCAAACTGTTGGAATACTGATCTTTCTACAAATTACAATTCTACAGATAGATTGTACATAATCTACAGGACATCACACCTTATTGTATGGCACAGATTAAGTCAGACAATCTTGGAAAGGGGGGAAATGACATTCTGACATATGGTGAAGAGGGTGCACAGAGCAAAAAAGGTTGAGAACCACTGTTATAGAGAATAGGTGGTGTAAAAACAGGGCCTTTTCAGTGGTGGGAACCCATTTGTGAAATTCACTCCAACCACACCCACAACACAGGGGACCATTTAGACCAGCCCTGATTTTTTTTTTCATGGAAAACTCCACGGAGGAGTGTGTGTTTGGAATGGGGTGGGGGCAAAATGGCTACCTGCCTGCCGGGAAGAGCTTAAAATAGAATGTGGATTCCAATATTGGAGCGCTCCATCAGAGAGCTTAGGATTGTTCTCTTAACAATGGTTTTTAGCAGCTTCTACGTCCCATTAACTTATTATTGCTATTTTGATTTCGACTGTATTGTTCAAACTGTTCTTTGTCTCTATTTAAATTTTAAAAGTACTTCATTGTTTATTTTCCTTGCTGCTTTAACTTTGATCATTGATATTCTTTATTCCATTTCATGTAAGCTGCTTCATATGTAATTTTAGTAGAAATGCAGCCAATTAATCAATCAATCAGTCAGTAAATATTCTTTTTGTGTGGTGGTTTCACAATGTGCAGGAACACATGCGTGCCTCAGTAAAAACAGCATCCTGAAATAATCTTGATGCAATCATACACACAAGCACATCAAGATGGCTTCTTTTAAAATTAGTGTTATATTAATGAACACATCAAGATGTCCTGGGGGGGGGAAGTGTTTGATTCATGCGCACAAGCACAGTGAATCAGTGAATAATTCCTGGGTCCTGGGCACCAACACAAAATGGCTGCCATGGGAAGCATGGCAAAGGACAAGTTGCTCCTCGTGGTTCCACATTGGGTGGGGGAGAAGAAATGCAAATGAAATGAAAAAAACTGAATGCAAACTATGTATACTCCAATTCCTGCATTAATTTTAGAAATTTCCCTAGTTAAACTGGAATTCAGCAGGAGTAGAATGCAGGTCAGAGCCAACTAGAGGGACAATAAAGGAACAGAAGCAGAGATCTTCTCATCCATAAACGTAATATACATAATATAATATACACAATGATGGATGTGGAACACCTGGGTTCAAGTGTCTGCTAAGCCATGAACTCACTCGGTGAGTTTGGGCAGGGCTGGCTCCAAGTCTGAAGGGGTTCTGTACAAAGTACCATCCAGTGGTCCACCTCGTACGAAGGTGGGTCCTGCAGGCTTATCCGGTGGTGGTGGTGGTGGCAGCAACATGCAGAGCAGCTGGATCTACCTGCCATTTCAGTTTCTCACAATCCCCCAATGTAGCGTTGCTCCAAGGAATTGTGGGAAATTTTATTATTATTATTATTATTATTATTATTATTATTTTATTTCTTACCCACCTCTCCACCCAGATCGAGGCGGGGAACAACCATAAATATAAAATACATAACTAGTTAAAAACATAGTAATATTATTAAAATATTCTTAAAAACCTTTAAAAGTATCCTAAAAACTCTTAAAATTCCACTGGGTAGGCCTGTTGGAAGAGGTCAGTCTTTATGGCCTTTTTAAAAGCCAAGAGACTGTCTAGTTGACAAGGCTCCTCCAACAGGCCATTCCACAGTCTGGGAGCAGAGAAGAGAAGGTCCTCTGGGTAGCCTAATCTTGGCTGACTGGAGTAAATTCCTCCCAGAGGACCTAAGTGTGCGTGGCGGATTGTATGGGAGAAGGCAATCCTGCAGGTAACCCGGACCCAAACCATGTAGGGCTTTAAATGGTAGATAGACCCAACCAAGCAGTGCTGCTTGCAGAGCCAGGCTGGGGGGAAAGTGGTCCCAAGGTGCCAGAGCCTCACTGGAGTCCCAACAGCTGCCCAAGGATGCTGAGCTGATGCCGGACCTGAGTTTGGGACTGGGGTGGCCACTTAGGAATCACCAAAAAAAGAGGAAATGCACCACCGAAACAGAGCCCGAAAGAGAGCCGTGATTAGCATAAATTTGCATGTGCTAATTTATGTGGATAAATGCAAATTTGGACATAATTATTATCATTTGAAGAGAAACACAGTTCATCTCACCATAGTGCGGAAGACTTGTGACCAGGTGACCAGGGATGTTGAAGAGTCCTTGGTCTCAAGGCACGAGTCGAGTCACGAGTCTTTGGACCCGAGTCTTGAGTCCAAGTCCAAGTCCTTGGTCCAAAATGGTGACTCACGAGTCACGAGTCACTCCCAAAGCTGACTCCACGAGTCCCTATTAAAATCAGTCGGGGGTTTCCCCAACAAAATAAGGCTACTTCAGATGTGTGGCTTAAATAAATTATAGGCACAAGTGTGCCTTTTTTATAGGCACTCCAGTGCCTTTCAAAACTCTGCCACTGATTTTGACAAGAACAGACCAGGCAGACAAACCCAAAATAACCAGGCAGGCAGAGGAGGCAGGGAACCACAAAGCAGGCAGGCAGAGACCTTTGTCTTGGACAATTCAAACTGTGGAACTGGTTAAGAAGAGACCAGGCAGGCAGAGGCAGCCAAACCCAAAATATCTGAAAGGTTGCATTAGGAAAATGATTTTAAAAAATAAACTTGGATTGTTACTGCAACTAGGTCCAGACTGCACCTGCAGGTGGCATCAAGCAGGGATGTTGACGAGTCCTTGGTCTCGAGTCCCGAGTCGAGTCTCGAGTCCCATTAAAAATATTGGGACTCGAGTCCGACTCGAGTCAGAGGGGGGACTCAGTCCGACTCACGAGTCGAGTCCTCGAGTCCGAGTCCCCATCCCTGCAGGTGACCTATGTGCTTGTTGCCCAGGTGCTCACTGTTGATGCGCAATGGTTCTTAATCTTTAAACTGGAATCGGACTAGACAGCCCTTCAAACAGAGGACACCTTATTAAAGGATGGTCCTGTGGCAGCCTTTCAAACAGAGGATGGTCCTCTGTAAAAGAGGACACCTGGCGACCCTATGATCCACTGTTAGCCTAACCCACCTCTCCAAGTTGTCGTTAGGATAAAATGTGGAGTCTCCTGTGCACACACTGCCTTTGGAAGAAGAGTGACAGAGGTGGTGTTAGGGGGAGGACCACTAGGGCTGGAGCCCCGAATCTCTAGGAGACCATCTGCCCTACCACCCTGCTCTCCATGGGCACTTGCTGAAAT
Organism: Shinisaurus crocodilurus; assembly: GCA_021292165.1. Taxonomy (NCBI): domain Eukaryota; kingdom Metazoa; phylum Chordata; class Lepidosauria; order Squamata; family Shinisauridae; genus Shinisaurus; species Shinisaurus crocodilurus. The sequence goes on from CM037879.1 coordinate 18,672,854, forward strand.
AAAGGTACAAGGGCCCTGATGATCTCTGTTGCATCTGATCCTTCTGGATTAGCGGGCCTTTTGCCCACATGTGCTTCACCTCCTACTGCCTCCCCCTTTGAATCTTTCTGCCTGAGGTTTTCTTCTGAAATCTAATGCCCTCCTCTCCCCTGACCATACATCCCTTTGTACAAATAGGAGTGTCCTTAGGAGACAGGGTCCTTTAAACACACACACACACACACACTTTAGAGCAGGGCTCTCCAGCCTTGGGTCCCCAGATGTTGCTGGACTACAGCTCCCAGAATCCCTTGCCATTAGCTATGCTGGCTGCGTATGCTGGGAGCTGTAGGCCAGCAACATCTGGGGACCCAAGGTTGGAGAGCCCTGCTCTAAAGTGTGTGTGTGTGTGTGTGTGTGTCTCCTGTGGGCCTGAGCCCTGGATCTTTTCGGTACCTAGCACCACCCCTGAAAAGTGAGCATGTGAGCAATTAACATAATTAATTCTATGGGGTCTCAATGTAAGCTTTGATTAATCCAATTTCTGGAGTACAGATGAAAGGAGAGAACCCCCTCTGCTTTGGGAGGGGGGGGGATTGCAGTTGTACAGCAAGGCACACTCACATCCGAGGTTTTATTTTCTCGGAGTGGGTTTCCATCTCAGCCTTTCCTGAAAAAGCGGGAGGGGGGGCAGACAAGGTGTGTGTCTGTGTGTGGGGGGAAGTCTTCCAAAAGCAGAGGCTGCTCTTGCGGTGAATCGAGTATTGTAATGCACGGCCTCTTAAAGTACTTGAGGGTAGGGAGGCTTAAGCAAGGTCGCCCATTTCGCGTGAACTGATCAAATGCAGATGTTGCCAGAGAGCTGACCTCCTTGACCGGGACTTAACTCAAGATTGAAAGGCAGACAGGCACTCAGTAGTAGGGTGAAACCATGTTTCGGTGCGAGGGTGTAAATGCATATACAATTTACAGGAAGTGTATGAGTCAAGCGTACACATCTGCTCTATTGATAAATACATTCACCCCCCCCCCCAGCCCAGCCCAGCCCACTCCCCGTTTTAAACCAGGGAAACACAATAAAAATAGATGGTGCCTGAAATTATTCAGGGCTTTCTTTTCCTTTCCCTTTTTCTTTTTCTTTTTTGTAAGTGCCATGGGGTGGGATATCGGAAAATATTAAAAAATGGTACTCACTTTTCTCTCTTCCTGGAATATCAGATTTCATATAAAACTCATCAGTTGAGCTGAGTATTTGGCTTGATCAATGGCAGGAAACCAGAGGATCAAATGTTAATAAATCAGAAACAGATACCTCCATTTGAGCAAGGATATATCACTAACCTGAAAAACAGGGCAAATTATTTGACAGCTTCTCTCTCCATACATACATGCATGAGGGAAAAGACACTCAGAAAGCTGGAACAAAGGACCCGAAGAAAAGGAAAAAAGTGTGTGGGTGGGTGGGGTGTCGGGGGGGGGGAGAGACTATCAGACCAAAAAAATATATATCCATGATTGAATTCAGCAACAAAAGAACTCATTGAAATTGGCAAATAAAAAGGAAATAGAAAAGCAGAAAGCACGATGAGGCAATGGAGTTACAAGCCACATTTCATTTGGATTGTATCATACTTACCCATGATGGAATTGTTTATTTATTTAATGATTCCGCCGAGTTCTTGTTTAGCACAAAATGACGGAGGAATCTTGGAAATTCAAGAACTCCGAACATGCTGGGAGACCATATCTGTGTGGAAGGGGGCTTCTGTATCCACATACATCTAGCTGGACGAGGAGTTGCATGTGCACATGGCCATTGTCAGGGCCGGCCCTGCCACAAAGCAGGGTGAAGCGACCTGCTTCATGGGAGCAAGGGAAGCAGGGAAAGGACGGAGCCAGGGATTGGTGCCTGAATACTGTAGCGATACTTTTTAAAGTGTTGGCCGTAGCAAAGGGGATATGTCACTTGAGATCTGCTTCTGGCAGGAAAATGTCTTGTTTATTTATTTGACTTATATCCCACCTTTCCACCCAAAAAATGTCACTCAAGGTAGGTAGCCAACAATACTAAAACCAAAATTAAAGCAAAAATGCAACTAAGGGTGCAATCAGAACCCAGAGGCTTACATTCATCCTATGCAGAACAGGGAGGCTCAGTTGGTGGCAACAAGGAGGAGGGCCTTCTCAGTGGTAGCCCCTCAGTTATGGAATAAGCTCCCCACTGAGGCCCGCCTGACACCAACCTTACTATCTTTTCAGCACCAGGTTAAGACTTCCCTCTTTGCCAAAGCATTCAATACTTAACTGTTCAAAATAGTACATGGGGGGTGATTGTCACCTGTAGGCTTAGTTTTATTAACTTTTAGTATTGTCATTTTAAACTGCGCTTTAAAATTTGGTTTTAAACTTTTTAACTACATTGTATGTTTTTATTGTTGGTTTTTATGTAGATTCTATTGTATGAATTGTTGTGAACCGCCCAGAGAGCTTCGGCTGTGGGGCGGTATAGAAATGAAATAAACAACAACAACAGGAGTAGCAGAGGTGATCTTCCCCTCCCTGTCCTTCCGTCCTGCATTTTCTGCTAGATGGGCTCAGAGGGGGAGGGAAGGAGGCTGAAGAGGCATCAGGACCAGACCTTAAGAAGGACGTAGACAAGCTGGAGAGGGTTCAGAGGAGGGCAACAAAGATGAGAAAGGGACTGGAAACAAGGCCCTATGAGAGAGACTGAAAGAACTGGGCATGTTTAGCCTTCAGAAGAGGAGACTGAGGGGAGATATGATCGCACTCTTCCAATATTTGAAGGGATGTCACACAGAGGAGGGCCAGGATCTCTTCTCGATCATCCCAGTTTGCAGGACACGGAATAATGGGCTCAAGTTACAGGAACCCAGATTCCACCTAAACATCAGGAAAAATTTCCTGACTGTCAGAGCAATAGGACAATGGAATCAACTACCTAGGGAGGTGGTGGGCTCTCCCACTCTGGAGGCATTCAAGGTGCAGCTGGACAGCCATCTGTCAGGGATGCTTTGACCTGGATTCCTGCATTGAGCAGGGGGTTGGACTCGATGGCCTTGTAGGCCCCTTCCAACTCTACTTTTCTATGATTCTATGATAGCTCGTCCTGACCTCTCCAGTCTCCTCCCCTCTTTGCCCACTGAAAGGCTCCCTTTCCCCCTCTCCAAGGTTGCATTCCCGACCTTGGAGAGCCAGCTTTGAGTGGGAGGGGGGGCAGAGCTCCGATTCCCAGCTCCGAGGTTGGAGCACCGTCTCCGACCTCCCATCTGGCAATCCAAAATATCCGCTGGCTCTTCAGACGCTGTCTAGGTGCCATAGGATTGCTCCCTAAAACAATCATAAAAACAAATACATTAAAAGGACAGTTAAAAACACAACAATAAAAGAAATTGAAAGCACCAAATCAATTTTTTAAAACCCTTCAGCAACAGTTCAGCTTATGTGCCAAAAGCCTGCCTGAATAAAACCCTCTTTGCTGGCCAGTGGGAGGACAACTGTGTGAGGGAGCCAACTTAGCCTTCCTCAGCAGTGAGTTTTAGAGCATGAGAGCAACCACCAAGAAGGCCCTGTCCCCACCAAATGGAAAAGGGACTGAGAGAAGAGCCTCCCTTAAAGATCTTAAAACCCAGGCAGGCTTATATGGGATAATGTGTTCTTTCAGATAGTCTAATCCCAAATTGTATAGGGCATTATAGGTCATAACCACCAATGGCTGCCAAATGTGCAGATCCTCTTCCTAACCCAGCTGCTAGGGATCCACAATCAGAGCTCTCTTGAAATGCCAGTCACCTGTTCAGGGAGGGATTCGATGGGCTGAACAGCTGATCAGAGTGGCTGGTGCCTTTTCAAAAGGACTCTGTGCACAGTTGGATCAAGGTCATACCCCTCTTTTCTTCACTATTGTATATAAATAGGTCTTTACTGTATATATAGTATGAATGCCTACACTCTGACCTTCTTCAGATAAACTGAGATACATGAAACCTGGTGCCCAAAGAATTTGTTTAAGGGTGGGAATGGAAAGTTCCAACCCTTTCAGTTTTTGTAATTTTGAAGGAGGCTGAAGATTCAATACATTTTGGAACATTTTTTTTCTATTCTAGATTTGGATGGAGATTTTGGATATAATAATAATAATAATAATAATAATAATAATAATAATAATAATAATAATAATAATAATAATAATAATTGAGAGCCAGTGTGGCGTAGTGGTGAGAGTGCTGGACTGGGACCCAGGAGATCCGGGTTCTAGTCCCCGCTCAGCCATGAAACTCACTGGGTGACTTTGGGCCAGTCACTGACTCTCAGCCTAACCTACCTCACAGGGTTGTTGTGAGGATAAAATGGAGAGGAGGAGGAGGATTATGTAAGCCGCCTTGGGTTCCTTGCAGGAAAAAAGGTGGGGTATAAATATAATTATTTATTTATTTAATAATAATGGGGACCCACAACGGGGAAATATAAAAGCACAAATGGGCTGTTGAAGATATTTGTATTAAAATGCAGATAGGGGGTCCATATCACTGACACCCGTCAGATATTAGAACCCAGATTTATGTTGTCCTTAACAGCCCCAGACCACCTTCAAGAGAAAGGCACGATTCATTTATGTCCAAAGAATGACACAATTTATCTATTTCCAAGGAGGGAAGCCAGATTTCTAGGATACATATATGAACTGAAGGCACATCGGCTCGTTTTACTTACATCCTGTCTAAAACATTTTCGGTTTCAAGTTTCTTATGCCCACCTGGGAGAAGCACCCTAAGACTCCAGTCTTGACTTTAAATGGAAATGGTTTGCCCCCAAGTATAGCCTCCTAAATTCAATTAAATGTATGAATCTTCATCAGGCCATCAGGACAGCATTATCCTTCCTTCCTATTTTCTCATTCTGCAATCTATCACCTCCATTAATTAGAACCAGGGAGGGATCATCTTCAGTGGATTAACCCTAACTAAATTGTGTGCATTCAACATGTGCTCTTTTGATTAACTTGAGCCCTGGGCTGCCGTCAGAGCTGTACCATCTTGTAATTGTACATATTTTATTAATTTCAGATGAAGAGAGAGGCGGGATAGGTTCAGTTCTCCAATTAATAATATTGTACCATCCAATGTGTTCTGTGAGCCTCATCCTTTATGTTTTCATGCAACAGCCATGATCCGCAGGACCTTGCAGATTCTGTATCCATTCCAAGGACTTTGCTGACTTTCCAGTACAGCACACATCTAGTCACACTGTCAGAATGTGCTTTAAACTCTAAAAGTCTGCACCAGAGCTGAAAGTGAAAAAGGGCACCCCTTTTCTCTCTTTCTGAGTCCCTGATTCCCCTTGTTTTGTACCTCCTTGCCAGTTGCCACCTGCATGAAATTAGGTCAAGGGCAAGGTTGCCCACCTCTGCAATAGGGGCTTGGCTCAATTACACATAATTCCCATGGAAATGGGAAATGAATGGGACTAAAGCATGTGTAAGAAGGACCAGCATCTTTGCAAAGTATCCCTGGATATAGTAGGAAATTTGGGGGAATTGGATTAGGGACTGTATCTTTTGAAATGTAACAGTGAACTAGATCTTACCTGACTTTAATGTTATAGATTCTACACAGGAAGTATATTTGTGGATGAGCAGTTTTCAAATGTTCCTTCCTTAGCTTTTGGAAGAATGGGCAGGCTGGATGAAGATGACACTGTTGTGATATGAATCACATTCACCAGCTGTGGCACATTGTTTACACATGGAAGGAACAGAATGGCTGGTGTTTTGTCTTTCCCCCCCCCCGTGTTCTTTCTCATGGGAAGCTAGGCCTGGGAGCATTACGAGCTAGTCACATGGTTTGTATGTCCTGGTGATGTACTTGTTTATTCTGTTGGAAGCCATTTTAGAGAAGTGCTGGACTGCTTTCTCTATTCTTTTTCCTTTCCTCTTCTGGCTATTGTTTGCAGGACTTTGCAACAATGTAATGTCTTTGCTTAGGTGGAGTAAAGCTCAACCTACTCCACTGGAACTAATGTTTGCTATGCATTGTACTCTGCACATGGACTGTAACTAGGAATGTATACTCTGTAGAATATTACTTGCTAAAGTAAATAAACAGGTAGAGGAAATAGACCTATGGAGTTACAGAGTGTTTCCTTGCTACATGGATTAATCTGCAACCGGGGGAAGCTGAGCTGGTGTCGGATTACAGGCAAGCTGGCTGGCAGCTGCAAACCAACACGCTGGAATGCTGCACAGAGGGGGGGGGTGAGATCTGGAAGATCTCTGTGTAGAAAAATGGGCTTCTGACACACAGACAGGATTTTAATTCTCCCATCCAGCACACGCGTGACTCTGCTTTCACTCATGCACCTTCAGACACTAGTATAGGATTTCAGGCAGGGGAACGAGGACAGATTTGAGCAGATGGAGAGTGAGAGAAAGAAAAGATGAAGATGAGGTGCAAAGAAGCATAGGATACAGCAACCTTCTCCAACCTGGTGCCCTCCAACCAAGAGATTCTGGGAGTTGCAGTCCAACACCTCTGGAGGGCACCAGGGGTAGTATCCAACAGTGTCATTTCACCAACTTAAATTGCACTTGATGCAAGGGATAAGCAGTTTGCGTGAGCACAGGTTTGCACTAGTGGTTGTGCAAGGGGTTGCGCAAGTGGAAATTTAGCTGGATCCCACCTCCCCTTGTGCATCGTTTGGAACTTGGTTTCCACTAGCGCAACATCCTTTGCCCTAGCAGAATGACACAGTTGGATACTGCCCCAGGTTGGAGAAGGCTGGGATACAGCATTCCTTAGAGAGGAACTAAACTTTACAAGAAACATGGGGATGTCACCAAAAACGGCAACCCCGTGTCAATTTCCTCCTGCTCTCTATACATTCTTGTGCACTTACTTTGTCTCTATGCAGCATGTTTCTCCATCCCCATTGGTAGCAGGAAGGAAATGATATGGAATGAGGCTGGGGAAATACATGGAATAATCAAGGGCTTCCTCTTACATGAGCAAGGCACACATGACCAACTAAAGATGCAAGGGGGGGGGGGAGACCATTAATTCCACAATATTGTGCAACTATTGGGAGGAAAGAGAGGCCGAGCCACTCCCCCATGCATACACCTTCACAGACCCCCCTCCTAATTTTATGTATATTAATCTTGAGCAAAGGTGGAAAAGAGTCATCTTGCATCTTTGCCTGATATATTGGTAAAAAACCTACAAACAATTTGGAGTTTTATATTTTCCGAGATATAGAACACTCAAAGCCTTGTTTTGTTATCTGAGGCTCAGCTGTTGAGATCACATATTGCTAGGGCCTTCTCTGTTGCCACACCTAGACTCTGGAATGTCCTGCCCTAGGAGATTTGGTTATTCTTCTTTGTGATTAACTTTTGGCCAAAGCCTAAGGTTTGTTGCTGCAGGTGGTGTTCTGGCAGATGCTTTGCCCAATTGGACGCTTGTCTTTGATTTCTTGCTGGAGTCCTTGTTGTTTGCTTCTCTGCATCCTCTGCTATTTCCTATTGTCTTTTAGGTTCTAATTAGACTTTAGTGATTTTTGTTTATTAGAGTGTTTTGTTCTTATCAATGTCAGCTGCCTTGGGTGCCTTAAATTGGGGTAGAAAAGTGGGATATAATACATTAGGAATGCAATCATATGCATATTTACCCCAAAGTAACTCCATGGGGCTTACTCTCAAGTAAGTGTACATAGGATGGCAGCCTAAGATTTGCTTCCACCCTTCTGAATCTGCCCAACTCTTTCAGATAGCCTACTGAGGCCCTCGACCATGTCCCACCACCACCTGAAGTACAACGGATGGGCAAGAGGGACAGAGTCTTTTCTGTACTGGTGCTAAGGCCCTGTCAAAAGAAGTTCAAATGGCCCGTTGCTGCTCACCTTTCAGCAAACAGCTAAGATTTTTTTGCCCCACAAGCAAGCTTTGTTTTTATGAATTCAACTGCTGTTGTTCCCTGGACTGAGTCTGACTGGTTGAGCAGCTTGCCACACCATCAGTTCCAAACGCCCCACCACCATCCACAACTCAACTCAACTCTGCTCAGGATTGGGCCTAGTGATACAGTATGAGGAAGGGGTTTAACTTCTCCATCCATGAGCTGTAGCAGTCAAGTTGGGGGTTGATTGCTTGGCGGGTAGTGGTGCCATCAGGGCAGGAGGACTTTGGGGGCAGACGTCCAGGGGGCCCACCCAGCAGAATGAGCAGGAGGCCCCCAAATGCAGCAGGGCTGGCTAGCCACATTGTGAAGTAAGTGAAATAATACACATGACCAACTAAAGATGCGGGGGGAGGGGGGGAAGAGACCATTAATTCCACAATATAAAATCACCTATTTGTAAAACTATTGGGAGGAAAGAGAGGCCGAGCCACTCCCTCATGCATACACCTTCACAGACCCCCCTATTTTATGTATATTAATCTTGAGCAAAGGTGGAAAAGAGTCATCTTGCATCTTTGCCTGATATATTGGTAAAAAAACAACAAACAATTCGGAGTTGTATGTTTTCCTAGATATAGAACATTCAAGCATCTATTCATCAGATGCTGAATGTATTCATCAGATGTTCTGATGAAACAAGCAGGTGGACCGTGCAATGCAGGATCTTGTCCCTTTATACATAAAAGAGTCGTGGGTAGCGAGGTGCGAATCAGCAAAATTCGAGCTCGCCAAAGTTCTCCGAGTTCCATCTCAAAGCTCATTCTGACTGGAGCCCATACCGGATTGTGACCTTTGGTTTTTTCTTTTTTTCTTTTCGCATGAAAATCTATGTGTAATTTTATGTGTACATTTTTCCATATGTGCACGTCAATTGTGCGCATCTTTGAAATGTACGCATTCTTCTCCCATTCATTAAAGTGTGTTTGTGCACATTTCCCAAAAGTCTTGCATTTTTAATGCATTTAATGCATGCACTCTGTTGAACGATTTTTTCTCTCTTTTGGTCTGTGAATCAAATTACAAGCTCAGAAATGTACGGACTTTGACTGCAGATTGTGTCTGAGTCTGTGTTCAGTCTGAAAGGTGCAAACTGGGTAAATACTGATCAAAAACAAACTGAACCGAATTACTCATACATCCCTAGCACTGGGCAACTGTATTTTTTTTCTCTTGTTGGACACATTCCCTCATGGGTAACCTGTTGGGGACTGCATGTTGGTGGTGAGCAGAACCCAATCCAGTAGTGAGCAGGGCCAGAGCCAAAAGAGGATGGGTCATCCCATTTCTCGTTCTGCCTCTCTTTTCTCTCTGTCTCTGACACCCTTTTTCTCTCTTCCTCTTCCTTCCCACACAGTGGGATGCCAGGGAAGAAACAGATGGCTCTTGCCAGAGGATGTCTGAACTGATCACATGCGCAGGGCTTTTGAAATTAGCCCAAGAGCCACATCTGGCCCTAGGAATGCAGGTTGCCCACCCCTGCAGTAGAACTGGTGCCGTGCCAAAAATTTATTCCTTTTTTTAATCAGCCATTCTCATGTTTAGTTTGACAGAAAAGAAAATGCCTTCCGGGGGGGGGGGGGGAAGCTTCAAAGGAGAGAAAATTTCAGGAAAATTCCCACGGGTGTGGGTTGTGGTTCTTGTGCTTACCTTCCTTATGGCTGAGGTGTGAGTGTCCTGTCTTTCATTGCACAGTCATCTCTTCAGCAGCCTGCAGCCTCCCTGGCTTCCCATGCTTCAATTAAAGCCCAGAGGAAGACATCTGCTCAGATGTCCCCCAGGGGGCTTTTTCAGAACAGGAAATGTGGGCAGTCAGGGAGGCTGCAGAGTGATGGAGAGATGTATAATAGAAAGAAAGAACTCATGATCTTGCTTTATATCATCGGGCTTATATAGTGACTTGTACTGAATTTTGGTCTTTCCCGTTTACATCAGATCTTCTGCCTTGGTCAGTTTTGGAATCTTTTTGTCTGGTTCCTCTCTCTAAATGGATGGCATTAGGTTCTAGGCATACAAGAACGGATAGGGTTCCTCCCACAGTTTCTGCTGTTAGAGATGTGTGGTGTATAATTACGTCAATTACACTTTGACCCATTTTCTCATGCTAAATTGACTCTATGGGGAAATTCAGATCTAAAAATTGATAAGAAAATGTTTTTGTGGTGGACACAGGCAGATAAGGCAATTTTTACTTTTGATCAACTGGTGGGTGCTGATGATGAGTTTCTGTCATTTTCAATCTTGCGTGTCAATATGACTTGCCAGCTATCACTGAATTTCAATACTTGCAATTACAGCATTTGTTAGTACTGTAATACCTTGGATTGCAAGTAACTTGGTTTGAGAGCGTTTTGCAAGACAAGCAAATTTTTAAATATTTATTATTATTATTTTACTTGATATACAAGCGACGTCTTGCAATACAAGTACTGTAGTACGGCTTAAATTAAAAATCTCTGTACAAATTTTTTGGGGGAATTTCGTTTTGATATAAGAGTGTTTTGGATTACAAGCACGTTTCCGGAATGAATTATGCTCTCAATCCAAAGCATGACTGTATCTAGATTTGTCCCATCCACTTTTACAGCATCAGAGTCTCCATCATTATTAGAAGTGCTTATTGAGGCTGGTCAGGCAAAGTGACCCACGATCCATGTCTATAAATACTTGTTATTGGTGAATAAAAATGATATACAGAGTTTTAAACAGGAATGGAATAAGGAATTGGGTTGTCCCATTCTGCCTAATCAGTGGATCACTGCTTTTGATGTCTCTACCTGTTGCCTCTATGGATCTTAGGCTCCATCTTATTCAGCAAAAACTTTTTGTGTGTGTCTCTTTTGGACACCACAATGTCTCTTTAATAAGGGATTGTATAATTCAGCTAATTGCTGGCAGTGCAGTGCAGCTAATGTTTCTTTTAAACATATGGTTTGGCAATGTCCAGTTGTTGCTTCTTTTTGGGAGGAGGCTATTAGATGGATAAATTATGTACTGGAACAGTCTTTAATATCCACTGATGTACAGGCTCTTTTAAATTATTTACTTGCTTCATGGAAATCAATGAATGGTCAGAATAGATGGATTCTCCACACCCTCTTGACAGCTAAAAGACTGATATTACAACATTGGAAGGATAAACTCTCACCTTCTATAATCTAGTGAATGGGGGAGCTTATAGCGCTTTCAATGTTTGAATGGGTGGCATATAGATGCCACCTTCAGTGGATACTTGTTTGGATATCTGGTCTGCTTTGGATGAAGCCTATGTATAATTGCTAGTAAGTTGTATTTTCTTCATATATATGCATTTCATATGTATTCATTGCTATGGATGCATACGAAGTTATGTATGTATATTACAAAGACTAAAAAATAATAAAAAGAAAACAAGCAAAGAAAGACAGCACCCTCAGCCACCTTGCAGGGATACACTCAAAAACACCACCAAAATGGTGACAGCACAAAAAAACAAAAATCCCTTAAGAAAAAAGGAAGAAGCTGTGCTTCAGCCTCTGCTAATGGTAATCTTTCCCTCCAAGGAACTGTTGGAGAATTTCTCCTCCCCTTGGAGAAATTTGGTGAAATGCCTCCCCGCCAATTTCTCTGGCCACAAATAGGATGGAGGATACACAGCTATAAATAAAACAAGAAGAACATTAAGTGCGCAATCTTAATCCTATGAGTTGCACCCTCAAAGCTTGTAAGCCTCCAAACAATAAAAAGTTGCAGTATCACAGAAAATAAGAGCAAATGTGAAAGTGTTTTAAGGTGCAATCCTATGACTGCTTGACGCTGTCTAGGGGACCATAGGAAAAGTAAGAGTCCCAGCTCCGACCTCAAAAAAACTCTGAGGTCAGAGCTGGGACTCCAACTTTGGAGTGCCCTCCCTCCACCCCTGCAGACGATGTGGTTCTTTCTACACCAGCTGCGGCTCCAAAGATGGAAGTACCGACTTCAGAGCCAGCACTGGGGGGAGGTTCTGGGGGGCACAGCGAGGGGAGGAGCGAGGCACTGCCATCCTGCAAGGAATCCTAGTGGTGCCTCCGGCTCCTCTCCTCACGAGCCAGTGTAAAACACTTAGACAGCCGAAATCGGCCATCTAAGTGTTTTGGAGGGCGAGGAAAGCACAGAGGCAATTCTTGCCCCTGTGCTTCTTCTGCCTTCCATTGGATGCCCGTAATCCTCTGAGTTTGGAGGGTTACGGGCAGCCACATTGGATCACACTGCCCATATGTTTCAGAACTGAAGAGTCAATTCACACATGCGTATTTTATCATTTGATAGCTGTAACATAAGCTGCCAATAATATGCGTGCACGAATAAGCTTTCACGGATCAAACACCACAGAAAGAAATTTCATATCACATCATAGACTCTTCATGGGTATGTAGATTGGCCTGAAATAAAAATCAAATCAAATCATCCATCAAATTATTTTAGAATTGCTGTGCTTTAGCTAACAACATTGCCCTGAAATCCCTTGCCTTGCAAAAACACAAATACATTTCAATTTAAGTTTTAAATGAAATAAGAACAATGCAATTCTTCACAATGCCAAGTGGTTCATGTCAGTAATTTAGCAAGTGAGCACCTGCCTTTTCTCAACATTACTTATTTATCTGGCGTTGCCATTTGTCAGAGTGTCTTTTCCCCTCTCAGGACAACTTTTTAGCCTCAGATATCTTTGCAATAGCAGGCCTCTCCTTCAGGAATGTCTTCATTTTCAGCCTGGCATTCACATCTGCACTTGTTTAAAGCTCTGCTGGTGGTCTCTGTTCTATGGTATGCCAACTGCTCCGTTCATCTTAAGCAATATTTACACACTGATTGGGGACACCAACGTGCAAGAGGTTCATTAGAAAAATGAACGCAAGAGGTTGACTTCATAACACAACCGAACTCGCCTTACATTTCACAACAAAGGCTCCAGCATTGTGATGACAGGAAAATATGGCCATGAAGCATGGAAATCGTCATCGTCATTACCAGCAATATCAATTGTAACAGGAGCAGAAAAATGATATAAAATGGGCATGCATGAAGCCAATATTGTTATTAATAAAGTGCCTAATATTGCATCAAGAGTGCCACACAATTATGAATGTAAAATGTCTGTTTGTTTTTAAATACCCCACATGATAATTCACAAAACAGTCAAAGGTTTTTTAAAGCATCTAAACAAAAATAAAACCTAAAAACTCTAAAAGCAACAGTGAAACAGTAGAAGAGAAGGTAAAATTAGCAGATAAACCAGGCCATCAAAGCACTATTTATTTTAGTTAATACATTTATGTTCCACTGTGATGACCACCCCACACCCTATACACAGGAGGGGTGTTGCTGCCTCACCTAGTGACCGAGCACACCTGTCTCCCCTCAGGATCCGCCCTGCCACCCAGGTGCACCTCCCAAATAGCCAGTGCCTATCACCACACCACTATTGGGATGACTACCACTGCCGGGGCTTTCCTGCCACCCAGCCTGGTAAACTCAATAGATGCTGCTCTTTCCCTCTTATTTTTCCCACCTACTATGGGTTGTACCATTCAGATATATTGCCACCTTTTTGAATACTGTTTTCTGCTGCCACCAAACCCCTAAGCAGCGTGTGACCCTTGCGAGGCACGTGGGGTTAACTAAAGCCTTATCATAGATAAAGCTATTCATAGATTTCATAGATCATAGAGTTGGAAGGAGCCTAGGAGGCTATCGAGTCCAACCCCCTGCTCAATGCAGGGAACTAGAGGAGGGGTATCCCATCCAAGTAACAACCAGGCCTGACCCTGCTTATCTTTCCACACTCAGACAAGCTGAGCCAGCGTGAGCCACAGACCTGTATCTTGCGGCCTTGCTAGGTGTGAGAATACTAGGGCTAGGAAGGCTGAAGCTAACTGCTGCGTGGGGGGGGGGACTCTGCTGCTGTGTGTGGAAGGCCAGAGCCCCATTTAGCTGGCTAGCACACACAGACCAACTTTTCACTCCAACCCCAACAAGGAGGGCATTTGATTTCAGAAAAAAAACCTCCGGCAGAAAGATTCGGGGGGGCGGTGGGCAGCAGGAGGTGAAGCACGTGTGGGCAAAAGGCCAGATAATCCAGGGGGATAAGATGCATCCGAGATCATCAGGGCCCCTGTACCTTTATTTCAGTAGGTGCCCATGGACAGCAGATTGGTGTGGCAGCTGATGGCCTCCCAGAGATTCGGGGCTGCAAATGAAAGAATTGGGGCTCCAGCCCTAGTGGGCCCTCTAACACCACCTCTGTTCTATCTTAGTACTTCTCCTGCGTGTTTTACAACTTCTGTGAAGAGTAACCCTCAACCTGCCTTTATTCAGTGGGTGGTTACAGATGACACATTTTAACACATATCTGGCATAGGATATGTTGTAAAATTCTCTCCCCGCTTGACGATGACCAAATTAACCAAGAAGGGGGTGCCACTGTGCAGTGGTTTGGTCTTCTGTGTGAACTCCACTCTGTATACACAAGGCATGGGCCAGTGAGTTTGTGAAGAGCTTCATTCTTCTAGCTCCTGAGGAGATGTCATGCATCAAAAGTAAAGTTCCATCTTTAGTAGCAGGAGATCATCCCCCCCCCCCCCAGTTCAAAGAGCCCTCTCCTGGCTTTGTGAATTTATTTCATTTATTTACAGTATTTGTATACTGCTCCATATCTACCTAAACAGATTTCAGAGCAGTGAACAATAAAAAGATGAAAACAGATAAAGGAATAAAAACAATGCTTTAAAAACAAGGTAACATTAAAACAGTGGCTGGTCAGCAAGGAAGGCTTCCCAGGATGCCTTCAGCAGGTGCCAGAAGCAATGCAATGTTGCTCTGGAACTCCAGAGGCAGGGAGTTCCATAGAAATGGAGCCACCACACTGAAGGCTCTTCTCCTAGTGGACTCCAGTCGGGCCATAGGTCCATACGGAACCCCCAGGAGAATGTCCTCCGATGATCTCAGTGAGTGGGCAGGTTGGTAAGGGAGAAGGTGCTCTCTCAGGTGTCCTGGTCCCAAGTTGTTTAGGGCTTTTGTACACTAGTACCAGAATGTATGAATGTAGTAAAGCCAGTGGTGCAACTAGAGCTGGACCTTGAGGCCAGAGTCCAGGGCCTCACAGCCCAAGGGGCTGCAAATGACCACCAAGAGAGCAGCAGGTGATGAGGGCATCAGGGCAGTAGAAACAAAACCCATGTTATTCCTGTCATAAGAACATGAGAAGAGCCATGCTGGATCAGACCAAGGGTCCATCTAGTCCAGCATTCTGTTCACACAGTGACCAACCAGCTGCCCACGGGATCCCACAAGCAGGACATGAGTGCAACAGCACTCTCCCGCCCATGTTCCCCAGCAACTGGTGTACCTAAGCATACTGTCGTCATGTTGGTGCTATGATTTGAGTTTAAAATGCAAAACTGCACATGCTCAGAGTATTTAAAAAAACACACACACGCACACACACCACGGTTGGCAATCAGTTTTATTGTTGCCATCAGGAAGTAGAAGCAGTTTTAAAGCATGGAATGGCAGTTGGAGCAGGAAGAGAGAAATGTTAGCTGCCTGTGCGCCTTGGGTTCCTTGCAGGAAAAAAGGCGGGGTATAAATATAATAAATAAATAAATAAATAAATAAATAAGTGAGGTAATACACATGGCCATGTAAAGGCCTCCCCCATCAGACCGTTCAGTCCAATGGCACCACTGAGCAACTAGGTAACAAACAAACAAACAAACAAACAACAACAAAGGCAGGGAGAGGAGAGAAAACAGGTGATTGCCACAGTTCAGAGGTGTGCACCTATGGTTAGGCAGAGTGAAGTGGTCACCTCAGGCATCTGTTTTTGAGTGTCGCAAAATGGCAGCAAATGTTTGGTTATTTAATGTATTACTGTTGTGTGTTTTTACTGCCAGGGAGGGAGAAAGGTGCTCCTGGAATTTTCTGCCTCAGGTGCCAAAATAACTTGGCTGCTCTAAGGTACCATGTACCTTGACTCAGGGCAGGGGAGAGGGATGCCATTTGCAGCTCTGCCTCAGGCAACAAGATGTCTTGGACTGGCACTGGTAAGCAGTATACTTTGGGCCATGAAGGGCAATGTACAGAAGGGCTGTTCTCGCACAGAAGCCTGCTTCCTCATGAGAATCGCCTTTTCTTGGCCAAGGCGAAGATGTATATTCAAGGTGCAACCCGAATTAACATCAGTAATCCATCTGTGAAATGTGAGATTTAACTCCCCCCGCACACCCCAACCCCAGTATCCCAGACGTTGAACAGGACTGTTTTATGAACTCTTACCAGTTTATTTTTTAATATTAGAAGATGGGGGGGGGGGGGGAAGTCCCTTTCTGTTTCTCCATTTTCTTTACCTAGTGAATCATGGGTCCCCTGTTAGTTGCAGAGGAAAGTTGTTTTAGTAATTCAGGAACAAGAGCTAGTGCTGAATCAGCAAGAAGGCCGAAAACGACAAGTTTAATACTGGAAAACATGCTAGAAATAATAATGAAGGGGATGGGACGGGGGGGAAGAAACCCAGAATCAAGGTTTCAGTTGTGGGTTCCTCATCCACTCCAGTTAGCCAGAAATTGAGTAATTGATTTAGCAAGTGTCATGTACTGTGACATGAAAAATATGTCCTCTTTTTACCAGCATGGATAAATTTGGTGTAAGTAAAATAGAAGACAATAATTTAGAATGCTCTGAAGTTATTCCTGAAAACTTGCCTTAAACTAGGCAGTCTCCCCACGACCCCAGCATTCTGTTTTGACTTTGAGCGAGTGAGCTCTGAACCACACAATGCCTTCCACCCCATGGATGCAGTCCAGGTAATATATGGACCGTCCTCTGGATGCACATCTGAAGGAGAACCTTCTGGAATTGGCAGCCGCAGAGCAGTAGTTGCATGAATGAATCCTTTGCATGCGTTGAACTCCCCCTTCCCTTCAAGTGAATGAGGAAGCCCAGGCAGGTAGGGAGCTTTGTGCATGTATTTGAGCTCCCAGAGCTGGTAAGGGATAGTTGAATCGGTGTGAGGACTAAACTAAGAAAGCCAAGGTTGTGTAGTGTTTTAGATCAGGACTGAGGCTGAACTAGTCTCCAGTCACTGCTATGCCATTAGCATGTGTTTCTGCTAGCATTAATTTCTCCATGAGTAAAATGAGAAATTGACGACCTACCTCATAGTGTCGTTGTAAGGGTATATAGCCATTTTAGCACCACTGAGTGTGGACAGGGCTGATATTCTTTTCTTTAACTGAAGCACTATAAATAAATTCACTGTGTGTCAGACCATTAGTGTTTCATCTGTGATCTGAAGGACATACATGTCCTTGGATGAAAGCTACATTGACCTCCACAGAAATTATACTTAAAAGTACATAGATCAGGATTAACCTTGTGCAAAACTCTTGGGAGGAATTTCTGTTCATAATTCTATCTCCTGGGCTGTGAGGGATGAGAATAGATGTCCACCAATTAAAATGTCTGCTCTATTTCATGAAACCCCTGAATGTTGTCATGCATGTGGTGTTTCTTTGCAAACACACCGCACCATGGAATTTCTAGTCCTCTGGTGATACAAAAAAAGTAGTTTTTTTTTTTTTTTGCACTTGTCTGATGAGATTACTGTATTTTGCCACAGTTGTGTAATTTGCTGAGATTACAGAAGGTGGATGAGAAAGGGTAAAAAATATATATACTGTGAAAGGAAAATTTTTATAAACTAATTTGGAGATGGTATTTAACTCCAGTAAGATTAAATAGAATAGATAATAATTGTTCTGCATTATGTTGGAGAGGATGTCAGGAAAAAGGGACATATGCTCATATGTGGTGGAGTTGTAAAAATGTATTGGTGTTTTGGCGAGAGGTTTTTACAGAAATATCGAGAATTATTGGTACTAATTTAGAGGTCTGTCCAAAATTAGCATTGTTATCAATAACTGAGAAGCTTATTCGTGATCAAAATACGAAGGAGTTAATTGTAAACTTGTTAACTGCGGCCAGGTTAATGATAGCGAGAAATTGGAAAGTACAACATGTTTTCCTAATAACAGACTGGTATAAGGAAGTTTGGGACATAGCCCTAAATGATAAACTAACTAGTAGTATCAAATGCAAAAAAGGATTGCTAAAGAAGAATAATTTTATGGAGATATGGAATCAATTACTAGATTATGTATTAATAAAGGGGAAGGGTAACATGCCTTGTCAGGATATGTTATATTTTTGGAATTTAGAATTTATTTGATCAAGAGGATAGAAGTATATTAATTGGTCCCTTGGAGGGTGGGGGGGGAGCACTTCACGATTTATTGTATGTTGATTATGTTATATTTGTGTGATAATTTTGTATTTTGTTATATATATATTTTGTTATAATTTGTTTTGAAAAATAAATTATATATATATATATATATATATATACTGTGAAACCTTGTAAATATCCCCCAGACTCCACATATATGTTGCTCTAACCCCAGACAACCATGATGCAGGAATTTTGTCTAGTAGCTTGATGAAATCAGTCTTTGGAATTGCTGATAAAATTCCTCTGCTAGGATGTACTAGCATATCAAAGGAAAGGAAAATAATTGAATTTTATTTATTTATTTCATTTTTATACCGCCCAATAGCCGAAGCTCTCTGGGTGGTTTACAGCAATTAACAAGACAGTCCCTGCCCGCAGGCTTACAATCTAAAAAAAGACACGACACACAAGGAAAAAGGAATGGGGAGGGAAGAAGGGGGAATTTTTGCATTGCAGTAGAAAATATTTCATGAAGTGATGTGCAGGGGGGGTGTATGATTGGTAGGGTGTCTAACACACTCAATATATGTGATATGATGAACTTATGAACCCACCTATACTGAGTCAGATCTTCGGTCCATCTAACCCAGTATTGTCCACTCTTACTGGCAGTGTCTGTCTCTTCAAGGTACTTGCCAACCGTGCTTCCTAAGGTACTTTGACTGGAGATGCAAATCGCACGCTCCATCCTCTAAGTCAGCTATGGATCTCTTAACTGGGTAATTTGAATCTTGATCAATGGAGCAGCTATTTGTGTAGGACTGCCAGAACACAGAGAGAGACCACAGTGAAATAAGATAACCGTGTTCTTGAGATGGCTCCAAATAGGAGAAGTTGTCCCATATTTCAGATTTCTGGATCCTGTAGAGCAGGGGTGGGAAAACTTTGGCTTCTCCAACTGGCCCATGGAGCTTCCCGTTCTCGTCCACCCTGTTCAGCAATTAGATTTGACAAAACCTTTTGTTGTCACCAATGGAAGGCTTTTGCGAAGCCTAATTGCTGCACAGTCGGCAATTTGGAGCGGGGTGTCATAGCTGGTGAGAGACAGGTTAACACGCACCTTGACACATACTGTGACTGTCCCCTGCCAAAAATTGCACTCCCAGGTGGCAATTAGTATTTGGAACAACCTCTCATTGAGTTTTTTCAAGCCCATTTGCAGGGGGTGGGGGCAGGTATGGATGGGTGTGTGAGTGTGTGTGTGTGTGTGTGTGTGAATAGGTATGTGTGGATGTGTGTTATGTGTAGTGATGCCGCTGAATTTCATAATTCGGTGGCTCATTGGTCAAAACTTGTTCATTCATAATGCTCACTTTTGTAGTGAGCCTGGTTCAATGTATTGCAAATTCACTATTAAGTTCAGAATTGATTGTGAGCTTCAGAGCATGCGCAGTAATACACAGTAGTACACAGTTTCACACACTCACTCACTCACACACACACACACACACACACACATTTTCAGTCATCCTACCATCTAGACCCCCCCCCCACCCAAAACATGTATTGAAGCAGTCTCACTAGCCACTTACCACATTGCCCCCAGAAGTCTGGCTCCAAGCAGGAGAAGGCAGAATCTGCAGGTGCTTTTTCAGAATCTGCAGGTCCTTGATCTGCAACAGTGAGTAAACATGCATGACATCATCACCCAGGCAGGCCATGTGAAAATAACCAATCAAAAAGGGGGCGCATAACATGGTAATGCATGACATCGTGCCACACTACATGAGCCCTGACTACAGCTCTCAAGATGCACCGTGATATTTTGAATGCGCAAAACCTCGTATAGATGGAACAAATTTCATATTAAAGAACTATTGTCCAAGCTCGCATGGACAAATTTGTTACTTTCTGGGTAAATAATGAATTCACTCGGGGTAAGTTCACCCATCACTATGATGGGTGAACTTATGGATGGATGGATGGATGTGTACAGAGCCTGATAAAAACCAATGTCTTTCTTCAAGTGTTTATTGTCTTACGTCTCTGTATAGATGTATACATATGTCTATACATACATCTGTGTACGGATGTATAAATTCCATATGTATTTACTGCAACCAATATACCTAACTTTTATGCAATGTATAGAGAGCTTCGGATGATGATGATGATGATGATGATGATGATGATGATGACGACGACGACTATTTTTTTCTCTTGTGTGTGTGTGTGTTCTTTTTTAGTTTTGTTATAACTTTTTGAAATTCACAATAAAAATTATTTTTTAAAAAAGTGTTTATTGTCTAGCAGAAAGAAAAAAAATCTTTCAACACTTTCAAAAAAGTGTTCAAATTTTGTGCTACCTATTTATTTATTACGTATTTATTATTTGCATTTATTTATCGCCCATCTGGCCAGCAAACCGGCCACCCTGGGCGATGTACAGTACAGAAGATAAAACAGAATAAAATACATTAATACCTAGGTTAAGGTAAGTGTGTGTGTGTGTGTGTGTGTGTGTGTGCGCGTGTGTGGTGACCCATCCACTTTTTAGGAGGTCTGCCCACCACTGTCATGCTTCCTCCAGATATTTCACCACAAGGCGGTGCATCCCTTGGGCTGCTGTAGAGAACGCCGTGTATTGTTTCAGATAACTTTAAAGTAATTGAGAAGAAGAAAAAACAATTTTAATGAAATTAATGTCATTCTCAAGTCATGTTTGTAACTGTGCTTATTCTAATTGCAGACATCATGATAATAAAAATGTGTTTTAAGTCACTGAGAAGGTAGTAATACAGGGGGAAACCTAGCATTCAAATGCAGTTCTGGTTAAGCTTTGGAATGCCCAAAGTAAACACCTGGGGTTTGATATTCTTAGAAGACTTGTTAGCAGCACGTACAGTTTCAAAAGATAACAAATTCTGAGTGTAACTAAAAACTAAAAGCCATCTTTTTTCTCTCTCGGTACAATATAAATACCTGGTGAAAAATGAGAACGGTTGTGAAAAAGATTTTCACAAGATCGTAAAAGTTCTGTAACTTTCTGTGGAGCCCAAGAGAGGTCTCAACTATTTCAGTAACTTGTACTAGCTCTCTTCTCCTTGTGGTTTTAGCTTCCTGTTGGATGCCTCCTTTTTATTCTTTCCACCACCATTTGGGTATTACTGTTTTCCTAATTAAGGAAGCAAAGGACTTGAATTACTGGGTGCATGTATTTTAACTTTAAAAAGAGATTTTAAATACATGGACATTTAGGGGGAAAATACTTCTCATGCTCTAAAGTGGAAGGAAGAGAAAATGGCAAATGTTGCTGAAAAGGAGAAAAGCTGGCCAAAAGCTTCTTAAAAAACAACTTTTCCATGCAAGAAAGAATTCTGCTAATTGACTTAAATTTCATCTTAATCATAGTCAAGACTTGTGCTTGGGCATGAAGAACTATTGCTTGGAGTCAGCAATGAAATATCTCAAGTTATAAAGCAGAACAGGAAAAATGTGTTCTCTTCAACATGTCCAGTCTTTTTGGATGATCTTGTTTTACAACATATGGACTATGTTAGCACTTCATGTTTCTGGCTCAAATAAGAACTTGAACATGAATGTCCCAGAAATTGTCCCTTCTAACACCTTTACTAAGAAAGCACACAAAGAAATGTGCTGAATGCCTTGTCTTTCCATTTCTTCCTTGTATAGTAACAGTATTTCAGTATTGCAGACAGTTGACTGTGAAAGAATAGATCACCCTTTCTCTCAACCTGCTGCCCTCCCATCAGCTCCAGCCAGCATAGCCAGCTGTCAAGAATTCTGGGAGTTAAACATCTGGAGGGCACCAAATTGGGGAAGTCTGGAATAGATCATCCATCACAAATGTCTTTATAGATTTGCACCATGATTCAGTATTTTCTGTGTGCAATTGTGGATTCAGATGTGCACAAGGACCTCAGCCCAAGTGGGTGTGCCCCATTCTCATCACTGCTAGGAAAAACTCTGTATATGCAGTGGAGAAGTTCAGCATAAGAGCTGTACTGGATCATCATCAGACCAAAGATCCACCTAGTCCAGCATCCAGATTCCCACAGTGGGCAACCAGAATGATGCTGCTGGGAAGCTCACAACCACAACAGTCCTC
Organism: Shinisaurus crocodilurus; assembly: GCA_021292165.1. NCBI lineage: Eukaryota > Metazoa > Chordata > Lepidosauria > Squamata > Shinisauridae > Shinisaurus > Shinisaurus crocodilurus. The sequence continues at coordinate 18,695,178 of CM037879.1, forward strand.
CCCTGGCGTTGCTCCCCAGAAACTGGTGATGAGGGGTATACAGTGCAAGTATGTCCCAATGGGTTCAGTGGGGCTTAGTCCCAAGGAAGTGTGCAGAGGATTGCAGTCATACTGCTTCTGAATATGGGAGGGACCATAATCACATGTTTTGCAAGAAAAGGTCCCCGGTTCAGTAATTGGCATCTCCAGTTAAAAAGATCAGGCAGTCACAGACGATGTGAGAGACCTCTCTGTCCAGAACCCCAAGGAGCTGCTATATGTACAAATAGACCCACCTGGAATAAGGTAGGTTCATACGAACATGAAGCCACTAGACAGCCATTGATAGGTCTGTCTTCCATACATTTGTCTATAATCCCCTCAATGCTTACACAGACGAGAACAGAGCAAGCCACTACATATATAGAGTTCCGCACACACGCTGGAGCCCCTTGCACTTTGGATGGGCGCCATGTTATTCGATATAAAATGGTCTGGAGTGTGCACAAGAGAATAAAGGAATGGAAACCACTTGACTGTATTTAAAGATTACAGATTCTTTTCTTTAATACCAAAAATAAGGTGGAATAGTGGTGGTGGTGGTGGTGGGGAAATAGAGGTAATAAAACATGGTCAGCCTCAACAATTTGGCCTGCACCATTGGCAGCAATAAAATGAGCTCTAATAGCAAATTTACAACACCACTAAAACTGTCTATTTGTCTTCCTGGGTTGCTTGTTTTGGACTAGAGAAATGCTCTTTGCCTTGATGGTAAACGTGAAAGTGCCTATTAATAGCTTGCCAGTGAGGCAGACTAAGGAAGGCAAGAGGCTCTGGCTGATGTGGAGAGAGCATGAGCCTAGATGCTTTTGCTCCAATAGTGTGCTTGTGAACATCCTGGAGGCATTTCGTTGACCATTGCAGGAAACAGGAATCCACCTTCTCCAACGTGTCACCCTCCAGGATTGAGCTGTGGTTTGTATGGCTGAAAGCTTTTGCACCGGATGCATAGAAGAGAGCTATGCTTTGTATGTTTGGTGGGGAAATATCCACATTGGTATGAATTACATCTGGCCCTGCCCACTTTGCTTTGGTCCCATCTGCTTTGTCCAAAGCTCTGCACCCTGTTCCCTTCACCCCGTCCACTGCTGGGATGCAGCCCCCAAGATCCTCCCCAAACTGGAGCTTGCCCCCTGAGCCAAAAATAGTTCTCCATCTCTGCTCCAGATGTTGTTGGCCTAGAACTCCCATCATCCCTCACCATTGGCTATGCTGGCTGGAGTTGTTGGGAGTTGTACACAAAATATCTGGGGGGCCACAAGTTGCCCACCCCTGCCCTAGAGAGATGTAATTTAGCATGTTTATTTCACTTGTATTTAGTAAACAAAGCTTTTTTTTTTTTTTTTAAAGGTACCCTGTGTTATTTATTTATTTATTTATTTATTTTGTCCCAAAACACCACAAGTATTTGACCTGAAATGTTTAAGGGGGTGGTGGAAGGGATTAAAGCACACTTAATGTGATTTAAATGTTATATTATGTAGAAATTTTTAATGGAATATCTGTAAAAATGTAATGATAATAGCACATGTTTCCCTTTCATTGTTTAAATTTAAGGGGGAAAGGAACTGAAAACTGTTGACCCACTAGTTAATTTTAGCAACCCAAAGAAGTGTGCATGATATTCTGACTACCACTCCTCCACTTCAACAGAGTTCAGCTCTCTTCCTCTAAGGTTGCTGGGGCACCTTATTAGTTCCATTTCACTCTGAGACATATATGCATTTCAGGGGCATATATGTCTTCTCTCGCATATTTGCTAGGGATAATCACCTGAAAAACAGTAATTACAACTTTGAAACTGCCAAGCTCGCCTAATATTTTGTTTGCGATTGGCATACAGACATTGTTATTAATGAACTTCCGAAACAGAAAAATGTCTGCAGAAAAATAAAGCACTTGAAAATTTTCCAGAAAATGTTATGCCCCACATCACATACACAAAGAGAGAGCGGGGGGGGGGGGGGGGGAGAGAGAGAGAGAGAGAGAGAGAGAGAGAGAGAGAGAGAGATGGCGTTCTTGGAAGGCTGGGCTATAATTTGGTTTGGAATTTAGTTTGGAAAGCCTGGATAATGCTGTGCCAAAATTTGTCCTCCCAAGTTCCTGAAAGCTTTCTTCCCCTGTGAAAGAAGCATCCATTTTCCTGCTCATTCTCAGGGGGCGCTTGAGAATTTCTGTTCAATTTATTTTCTTGGTGTTTTTGAGCTTAGTTTACCTTGAGAGGTGACTGAGGGTGCCGTGTATGCTCCTGCCCCGTAAATGGGATACCTGGAGGTTTTGCATGTGCAAAACGCCTGCAAAACTGAGGGGAGACGTGGGACACATGGCCCCCCCAAACCCCAAGGATCCTGCTGCAAAAGGGGTGAATGAGGCCCCCTCTTGCACAAGCAAGGATCACTCCGGGCTTTGCAAGCATTTGGCAGCTCGGCTTCTGAAAGCTGTCAAATGCTTGCAAAGTGGGGGGGGGTTTACTTAACTGCACACCCACGGTGGCACTGTACAGGGTGGGTACCTGCTGGACTTTGCCAGCAGGCAACCCCCACCCATTGCCCACCCCAGGTTCCCTATAGCTGCTTCCATGTAACTGCAACCATCTGCAGTAGCCCAAGGGCAGCAAGAATTTTTTTAAAAAAATAGCAAATATTTGCAAAAATTAGCGGGGTTGTTTTTTAAAAAAATATATTTTAAGTGTCAAAAAAACCCTGCAGCGAGACGGAAAAGGCTCCCAGCAGTGGTTGGGAGGGGAGAAAAGTCTCGTTCCTCCTGTGGCGTCCCCTGGGATACCCACAGGAGGACTGAGGGGGGAGGGAGGGGCACCCTACCCACGATGTGCCCAATCGTCTGTCGGGCATATCGGGGTTAGGGTGTGTTATAAGCCACACCGCACACTACACAGTGTGCCTAATCGTGTTGTGCGAACCCGCCCTATGTCTTTCCATGTGCTTTAACTGAAGAATGAGCCAGAGAGATGACTGCATGATGAAAGACAGGACACTCTCTCTCACACACACATCGTTACTAAGATAAGCACAAGAACCATGAACCCCACCCACAGGCAATCCACCGAAATTTTCTTCTCCAACATTTTTTTGAAAGCAATTTCTTTGCCATCCAAATCAATGAAAATAGTAAAAAAAATATTTTAAAATATAGAAGAATTTTTTGGCACACCGCTAAGCTGCCTGGAGGCACTTTGAATGAAGCTGTTGGCAAAAGGAGGATTCTCTCAGGCACCATGCAAAATATGGTCCCTCTTGCAAGCCTGACGTGGCGGGGAGAACCCTCATGATGAAATGTACTTGCCTCAGAGAAATCGCTGACATTGCCAATTTCCATTGGAACCTGAGAGTTGAGGGAAGGACAGTTAAAACTGTTAAAATATCACTTCCCCTCCCCATGGGATTTGCTATCCAAAACAGGTCAGTATTTTGCCACTCTCCTGGAGCGAAGCATGAAATCTTTTTAAGTGAATCACTTCCCATTTCCTCTCTAGCCACATAAGAGTTTCCTTCTTCTTCATGACCAAGAATGTCAGAATCTTGAGAATGCAGAAAACAACTGGAGCCACATGATTCTCTAAAAATACCAGGCCCTTCTGTGCTGGCAGGAACCAAAGGGTCAAACAAGTTACTTGCTCATTCCTTTTCTCTCACCCGCTCAGTACAGGTCTATCGGTACTAAATAGCAGTATATACCTTAAAATAACTGTTCAGCACACAATTCCATATTGATGCAATTAAACTGAGTCTGGCCATTGGGTCATGTATAATCAACACTGACTGTCAGCTGCTCTCCAGGGTTTCAGGCATGGGGCTGTCCCAGTCATACCTGGAAGTGCCAGGCAAAGCATGTGCTCTGTCATGGTTGTTATTGTTATTTATATATTTGTGCTAGTTGAAGGACCCATTATTTGAACAGATTAAAAAACCAATTACATTCTACCCTGTACTCTGAATACTTTTCGCCCCCTCAAGAGTCTTGTAACCTTCATCTTGTGGAAACATGCAACTTCACATATGTTGAATCTGGGGTGCCAAAGTCACCCCAGAGAAAAGTGCCTCAGTCAAGGCAAATTGTGCATATGAAAGGCTTTTGTCTGACTGAATGTTTCTCCCAGGCTGTTAGGATCAGAATAAGAATGGATTTCAGGTTTCAGCTACTTAAGGTAAATTCAAACTTAATCTTTCCTTCAGCAATGTAAATGCAGGGAATCTACATAACAAAGGTGAGGCCTAGTCAGAGCTATTAAGAGTCAATTAGTAGTTGAAAAGCCTGAGGCCTATAAAACTTTAAATCATCTTAACAATGCTTACTCTCAAAGCATTTCTTTTCTTTTTGAAGGAGTTGTTTTCTGCTGTTCCTGGCAATAAAAAGAAACTAAAATGACCTGTGGATGGCTCCTATTGTTCCCCCACTGCCTTAAAGGGTTGTCACACAGAGGAGGGCCAGGATCTCTTCTTGGTCATCCCAGTTTGCAGGACACGGAATAATGGGCTCAAGTTACAGGAACCTAGATTCCACCTAAACATCAGGAAAAAATTCCTGACTGTCAGAGCAATAAGACAATGGAACCAACTACCTAGGGAGGTGGTGGGCTCTCCCACTCTGGGGGCATTCAAGGTGCGGCTGGACAGCCATCTGTCGGGGATGCTTTGACCTGGATTCCTGCATTGAGCAGGGGATTGGACTCGATGGCCTTGTAGGCCCCTTCCAACTCTACTTTTCTGTGTTTCTATGTCGCCGCCCCTGTCCCCCTGACATCTGTATGTTGAGCACAGATATTTGAAAGTGAAGCTTACTCATGAGCAGGTGCTTGCATGTAGGTGCTCTACTGGCACAGGGGTCCCGTTCATATCTAGATGCTCATTTGCAGTCGTCCATTTTCAATGCATGGACATTGGGGGTGGGATTGGAAGAATTGCAATGTAGTGGGCATGGTCAACAAGTGTGGTCCTGTTCTTCCACCGCACATCTATTTGTGTTGTGGGTTCATTTATGAATAGAGCTTTCGTTGATTAATGACTATGATTTGCACAAACCGCAGTTTCCAACATTCAGACAAAACAAGAAATGGAGGTTTGGTTCAGTCCATCAATGGCCAACTCCAGAGTTGTGACAGCTCTGGGAAAAGTGTCCTCTGGTGGGCCCTCTTTCATGTCAATGAGCCCTAGTGGGTGCTGGTTGTGATGACCATGCTCTAAATCTCCCACAGTTCTTCAGAGTGATTAAAATGGTGACTCAATGCAGCCACCTAGTACTGCTTGGAGTGCTGGGCTAGAAAAAATAGTGTGTGTGTGTGTGTAGTCAGCAATGGGTCCTGCCAGAGCCCTGGCCCGCTGGTATGGTGGCCATGTGCCCTCTTTTACAGAGGACAGTCCTCTATTTGAAGGACTGTCCAGTCCAATTCCAGTGTAAAGATAAAGAACCATAAGAATTGTTGCCCATCAACAGCGAGCACCTGGACAGCAGACTGCACAGGCAGGCATACAGGTCACCTGGTCACAGTCCTCCACACTATGGTGAGCTGTACTGTATTTCTGTTTAAATTATAATAATTTCTAAATTTCCATCTATACATATTAATTAGCACATGCAAAGTTTATGCAAATAGATGTCCTCTTTTTCCTCCTTTTGGGTAATGCATTTTCTTTTGGGGGGCAATTCATAAAAGGCCACTCTACCCCCTGGCAACTGCCCAACAATGCCAGGTTCAGATGGCGGCCCCGTCTCATCCCCTCACATTGCAACACAATGAATTCCCATTTATTTCAATGGGACTTAAGCATTTTTAACTGGATGTGTGCATCTAGAAACTATGCATCAGATAATTGTGCATTATTTTGTTTAATACAGGGTCCCCCCCCCCAGTTAACTAGTTATATCCTCATTTTCGAACCACTTTATTAATAATTCTTGTTGTTTCTAGCCCCTTGAAGTTTCCATTGGTGTATTTATTTTACTTGATTTCTTTCCTGGCTGAAAGTGTGATGGAATCTCATATGGCCTCCTGATAGTATCTATCAATCAGAATTTTTATTTCAGTCAATTTAATGTTTAATACTTTTATCATCTTGCCTATTTGTGTGGTTTGTTTATTGTTCTATGGAATGGGCTTATGAAAGGAAAGGGGACACAGTTAGTATCAACACTCCTCAGATGGAATCCAAACGATTTGTGAAATGACTGCAGATTCTTCTTGGATTCAACCTTGCATCCAGATTCTAGGATGTGTTGGGGCCATTTCACAGAAGTTGATGTCTTCATATATATATATATATATATATATATATATGAGAAAGCTGTATAGAATTCATTCCATATTATTAATGATCTTCTTCCTATTTCACTACTTCAGACAATTACCAGGCTAGCGCTCCAGATTCTTCAGGAATATCCTATGCATGTTTAGACAGAAAAAAGGCCTACAACTCCCAGCATGCCCTAGCCAGCATGCTGGGAGTTATAGACCTTTTCTCGCTCTAAACATGCATAAGACTGCACCCTTACTGGACCGGTGCGGTGCCCCAGTTCCCAAGGTGGAGTCAAGCATGTATTTTAAGGGATGCTTGGGGAATTTCATGGGTCTCAGTTCCAAACTGGAGTCACCTGATCCCCACACCTTCTAGACTCATGTGAGGTTTGGAATGTGGTCTGCTTTGGAGTCCGCACTCTCACAAAATTCGACAAGGTTGTCCGAGGACTGACCTTACTTGCCTTTCCTTCTTTTGAAAACAAGTACTAGTTGCCTGGATCCAGCGGACTGGCTTTTTCTGAGTCATGCCGATTCCACCGACTTGTGGAATGATTTTTCACTTTTTTGGGGGGGGGGAGGGAGGGGAATTCATGTTCATTCATATTGGTGCAAGTGTGCATTAGTGCTAATGCAAATTTATGCTAATGTGAATTAGCACAAATAGAATGAAATTCTAGTAAAAAAAAAACCTGATTCAGTCAGTGAGTGGACGGCGCAATGAAAGATGCCTGACAATCTGTGAAACACATCCCTATTGGGGGGTTGGGACTGTTGATGGGCAACGTCAAGGCCCCTGCTCTCCCTTCTTAGGGTTCTTTCTTGTTAAACTGGACTTTGTCCAGACAGCCTGTCAACTAAAGCAGTGTTCTCCAACCTTGGGTCCCCAGATGTTTTTGGCCTACAACTCCCAGCATGCCCCAGCCAGCGTAGGGTTGGAGAACACTGAACTAAAGGACACTTTCAACTAGAGGACACTTTCAGCTAGAGGACTGTCCTCTGTGATAGCCCTTGAAGTAGAAGACTATCATCCATAAATTAGAACATGTAGCCACTCTAGGAGGTTACAGGGCGGGCCGTACCATTGGGCAGAATGAGGCAGCTGCCTCAGGCAGCTGATGGCGAGTGTTATAAAAGGGGAGCAAGTTTTATCATTTTAAAAACATTTATTATTGTTGTATTTTTGTAGCAGAGAGGAGAAATGCTTGTACAATTTTCTGTCTCGAGTGCCACACTAATTTAATAGGTCTTGGGCACTCTGCAGCTTATCTTGGGGGCGGGGCACTATTTTTGCTGCTCCATCTCAGGTAGCAAAATGTCTTGGGTGGTAAGGAATGGATGAAGCTGGGACCCAAGGGAGACTGAATTATCCCCTGACTTCAAGATGTGCCTCTTGCATTACCTATAAAATCTGTTAGTGGAGCTGACTGAAGATGGGGCAGGAGCCACCATGAAGTCCTGGATACTATGGGGAGGGGCTGTAGTTCAGTAGTATGCTTTGCATGCAGAAGGTCCCAAGGTTCAATCCCTGTGTCTTCAGATAGGACTGGAAAAAATCCAGCCTGAAACCCTGGAGAGCCACTGCCAATCAGTGTCAGCAATACTGGCCTAGATGGACCAATGGTCTGAAGCTGTATAAGGCAGCTTCCTATGTTCCTGTGTTCCTATTAGACCTTGGATTCATGAAGGGGAGGGGCCGTAGCTTAGTGGTAAGGCACCTGCTTTGCATGCAGAAGGTCCCAGGTTCGATCCCCACCATCTCCAGGTTGTCCTGTTTACGGCCGACTTCAATTGTCAGATGGCAGTCCAGCAGGGAACTCAGCCAACTATCTCACAACTATAGGTAAGCTTGCAATAAAACAGTCAGTCAAGGCCATCTTGTATTACCGATGTGAAGTTTCCCAGGAAGAAGGGACAGGATGGTCAAAGTCAGTTCCAGAGTTGAAGTAAGCCGGTGAGATGGTCCAATAATCACAAGAGGTTCAGCATCAGGGCTCAGTCCAAGGTTGTACACCGAAGTCCAGGTAGAGCAACAAAGGCCAGGGGTCAAGAGCAAGGTCCATGGTGCAGAAGCAGGAACTTTGTCGGCATGCTGGTAAGCCTTTTATCCAGGAGGTAGATACACCCACACTCCCAGGTGCAGCTAATTACACAGGCCTGGCACTCCGCCTAAGAGGGGAGACCCGCGTTCTTCTTTTCAAGCAGCAGTATTCTTGGGGACTGAGTGGTCTACTCTTCCCATCTCTGGCTCAGATTCCAAGTCTCCCTGGGGAGGGGGAAAACTCCCCTCGTTCACCATCGAGGGCCTTGCCTTTTAATCCGCTGCCAGTCTCTCTCTCTCTCTCTCTCTCTCCTAGGTTCCTGTTTCTGCCTCCTTCTCAGGGGCCAAGGCATTCCTGCAGCCAGGTGAGTCAAGCTCTTCCTCAGATGGGGACTCCTCAGGCAGAGGCATGACAAAGGTAGGGCTGGAAAAATTCCTGCCTAAAACTCTGGAGAGCGGCTGCCAGTCAGTGTCGACAATACTGGGCTAGATGGACCTATGGTCTGACCCGGCATGAGGCGGCCTCCTATGTTCCTCTGAGAGTGAAGTAACCTTTGCTCCCTTACACTGTGGCCATTCTCTCTGCTTGCCCTTGTGGGGCAGCTCAGGCTAGAGGAGGCTTGAAACTCTCAAAATGTGGAAATGTAAACATTGGCTGAAGTGGATGAATGCTGATTTTTATAAAATGTTTTGGTGATCGAGGACGTGAGATGTGGCAGACAGCCCTGGAAACAAAGACTAAACAGCGTGCGCCAGAACAGATACTCCAGTTATTAAAAGAGGTCTAGAGGACAGCAGTGTGACCAGATGATCTAAGCTACTCCCTTTTCAGCTGGGAGATACAAACGCTGCCAAGAAAAATGTTAGGGTTTGACAAGACTTGGCAAAAAAAAAAAGCTGAGGCATAAATCTGTGTTTGTAAGTTATAAGGCCTTCCAGAAGATGTGACAAATCCCAAAAAAGTATGGAAAAGCATGCACGGCCCACAGAAAATTACTCCTTCTGCCTGGGCCTGCCAAAAGAAAGGAAATTTGAAAAAAAAAATGCACAGGAGATTTGCCAGTGCCAGACACACCATTTCATTTAATAAGCACACCTCATAAAATGTTGAAAAAAATTAATGATTGCAATATACTGTATGCATATTATAAATAGTGACTCGTTTTGAAAGCAGCAACAGTAAAATACTGCCTGAGGGACTGAAAGGTTATGGAGATTGTGATAAAACACCCAAAGCCAAAAGACATTAATAAAATAAAATGGTAATAATAAGTTACTGCTTCACACTCATGAGGGGTTTTCATCTTCAAAATCTTCCACTAACACTGACTGTAGTTAATGTTCCAGGTTTATGGTTACCAGGTAGAACGACCTTTCACTCTTTCCATGCTCCACACATACAGTGGGAAAAGAAGGATATAGGACTGTTTGAAAGGGCTTGGCCAAGACATTTTGCTGCCTGGCAGAGCAACAAATGGTGCCCCTCCCCCGAAGTCAAGGTGCACATTACCCAAGGCCAGCCAGGTTATTTTCACACCTGAGGCAGAAAATCTCACAAGCACCTCTTCCCCTCCATGGCAGTAAGATATTATGAGGTTAAATTAAATATCTAAAATCTTACTGCCCTTTTGTGACATACAGAAAATCAGACTGTTGAGGCAGCTGTCTCACTGTGCCCAATGGTTATGGTAGGGTCGTCTCTGTTGTTTGGGACAGCTAGCCCCGATGCAGTTTTGAGGAACATGGAAAGTAGGGCCTGTCATGTTTAGTTGATTAATTGGGTGGGTTAACTGATAAAAATAATAATATTTTGATTGACTAAAATGGTGGCCCCAGTGACTAGTTTGGAAAGAGCAAGTGCCTCTTCTAAGATGGCAGACAGTCTTGAGGCACCCTAGCAACTAACAGATTTATTATCACATAAGCTTTAGGGCACAATCCTATGCAAGTTTATACAGAAAAAAGGCCTACAACTCCCAGAATGTCCCAGCCAGCTATGCCATGCTGGCTGGGGCATATTGGGAGTTGTAGGCCTTTTTTCTGCATAGGATTGCACCTTTAGTGGACTAGAGTCCACTATATATATATATATATATATATATATATACACACACACACACACACACACACGGGTTTCGAAAGGGAGGATTGTAAAAGGTTGGGCTTATTTGTTTGTTTGTTTATTTATTTATTACATTTCTAATCGGCCCAATAACTAATGTTCTCTGGGTGGATTACAAACATGGGGTTATATGGCAATGAAATACAAAAAGTACAATCTGTGACAACTCAGTCTTCCAACATCTTCTTCCAAGATGGTACCTGCTGTGAGAGCTGCATGCATCACCTAGAAGCAAATTATTTTTCTTCAGTCCTGTCGCTCTATGTATATGCAAATAATATATGCAGATTTATTTGACTGATGAATGAATGAATCAATTCAGTTATTTCTTTACTTAAAAAGTGAACAATTACTAAGGCTGCAATTGTATGGTCCCTAGTAGAGTGTCCCAGGGGCCATAGGATGTCTTAATCCCCCCTCCAAGGGGGGAGAGATAGGTCCAACCTTGGAGGAAGAGTTCTGATCTTGTAAATCCCTTCCCAGCTACTGCAGAAACATCTGATGTCGGAGCTCCAGCATTGGTAGAGACAAAAAGGGGTGTACTGTGTGCATGTCAGGGGTGGGATGAGGGAAAAGATCCATAGCTTTCTCATTCTCCCAATGCAAATTGGGGGAAATGCAGGGCCGGATTAAGATAGGGGCTATTGGAGCTGCAGCTCCAGGCCCCTACCAGAAAATAGGCCCACAATCAGGACCGGTGCAGGGCAGTTTGGCGCCCCAGGCGAAATAATATTTAGCGCCCCCCCCTCTCCAAAGCAGCCCTGCTCTGCAAAAAAAAAACACCCTGCGCCGCCACCACCAACCTACCTACCTTCCCCCCGCCCTGGCTGCTGCTGCTGCTGCCGCCGCCGAGGAGGAGGAAGTGACGCGACGGGCCCCCCGCGCTGTTTTTTGCCGGGGAAACCATGGCAACAGGGCTGTTGAAGCCCTGTTGCCCTGGTTCCTCCCGCCAAAACAACGCGGGCGGGGCTCCAGAAGCTACACGACGTGGAGAAGGTAGGTGGCGGGGAGGGGGTCGGGGGGTGGTGGTGATGGCGGCGCCGGCGGGAGGCACAGCGGCAGCGAGCGGGAGGGTGGGGGGAGGCGCAGCGGCGAGCGGGACGGGAGGGTGCGGCGGCGGCGGCGGACGAGAGGGAGGGAGGGAGGGTGGGGAGGCGGAGGCCTGGCGGGGGCGGCGCAGCGGAGGCAGAGGCCTGGCGGGGGCGACGCAGCAGCAGCGAAGAGGAGCGCAGCGTTTCTGCGCCCTCTTCAGCCGCGCGCCCTCCTCAGCACCAGGCCCATAATGCTCTTAATCCGGCCCTGGGGAAATGTACATAAAAGAAAGGGAAACTGTAAAAGAAAAAAAGAAAGGAAGAAGGGGGGAAAGAAAAATGCCTCTCCTCCCACCCTTCTGCGCTGCTGGTGCCAGGCTGACAAGGCTTGGCATAAAGTAGTTCCCCTGCCTTCCCATCTCTCCCTACACACCAGTAGGATTTCTATACCCTGCCCAGTGTCTTTAATCAGGTGACAACTGTACTATTTCCAGGTGAACTTAGTCGAAGCTACTTGATGCTGCGTGGATATGTTTTGGTGCTAGCTGGAAGGTCACACAAGTACTCAGGGCTCTCAATATTCAATTAATGAGTGGCAAAGCACTGTCCTCATTGCATTAGGATATGGGGAAATGTTAGGTCTTGTACATCCAGGAGCAGGATGCTCTCTTGTCCATGTCAATAGAGAGTGGCGGCTGGTCCTGCAAACACATCCCTGTCTGGATGGCCAGCTCTTGCCAACCAAAATGGAGACTGTGAAACCAAAAATGAAATTGTGGGGCCACCCTTTCCTTGCTGCTGTCACCACTGCCTTCTCCCTTTGGGCCCAATCCACACATCCACCCAGAGAAAGAGAAGACAAGGTGAACCGAGGCTGCTGTTCCTTCTCCTTGCTCCTGTTGCTGCTTACTTGCTTAGAGGGCACAGGCAAATAGGTGAGGGAAAGCAGGGCAAGGGAGCTTTAGGAGTTGAGAGTGGGTCCTTTGCTGGGATGTGGGCCTCAACGGGTGCCCAACCTGATGCTAGCCCTGCTGGTAACATCAGAGAATATTCTGAAGGTTACAAGCAGATACTGTTGTTTCTTTGCAGTGCCTTTGAACTTTAATTTGATCTACAAAGATATCACAACTTTCACAAGTGACTTATTGAATGATTTCAAAATCAGTCTCTGCTGTCCCTAAACAATGTAAAGGATGGTTTGCCATGTCAGGTAAAGATTAAGAGGTCCTTATTAGATATCTGGACTAGTCCCAACTGACAACATTTTAATCTATCTGGTCACTCATGAGATTGATCTCTTTGTGGGGCAGGAAAATGGCCAGGTACTTTCCACACACTTCTTGTTGTGCAGGCGAGCAAATGCATGTTTTCTCTTCTAGTTATCAGTTTAATTCCCTGCTGGAAGGAACAAACAGCTCCAACTGACAGTTCCCTGGGACTGCAGACTCTGGCCTCATCCATCAGCTGGAGAACCAAGGACCACTGGGAGGCTGCACCCCATGCCTCCCAGGATTAACATCACGGCAAGAGGGAGACCAGCTTGACCCCACATGTCGGCCAAAGAAGGAACAGCTGCAGGGAGCTGTTTTGCCCTTCCCTGCCAGGAAAAAAAAAGAAGAAAAAACCCAAAACCCATCTTTAAGAACCTTGTAACTAAGAACTGGTGCCTGCGTTTTGCTTTCTTCCTCCTCCCTCCCAATCCCTTTTCCTTTTGTGTCGTGTCTATTAGATTGTAAGCCTGAGGGCAGGGACTATCTAATATTAATCTTTGTAAGCCACTCTGGGAGCCTGTTTTGGCTGAAGAGTGGGGTAAAAATGCTGTAAATAAATAAATAAATAAGGTACATGATGCAGTTCTATTGCCATAGCAATGCAGGTCTGCCTAGATGGAAGACCACCTGAGAACCATATGCAATAACACAATCCTGTACATACAGATGTAAATCCCACTGAGTTCAGTGGGGCTTACTCTCAGGTAAGTAGGATTGTAGCCTAAGCCTGCCTTCCCCAACCTAGTGCCATCCAGATGTTTTGGACTACAACTCCCAGCATTCTTGACTATTATTATTATTATTATTATTATTATTATTATTATTATTATTATATTTATATCCCACCTTTTCCCCAGTACTGGGACTCAAGGCGGTATTACAACATTAAAACTTGTACAATGCTGGCTGGGGGCTGATGGGAATTGAAGTCCAAAATATTTGTAGGGGAAAAGGTTGGGGAAAGACTGATCTAAGCTGTTCTGAACTCTGCGGACAATGGGTGGGATATATGCAATAGACAAACAGATGGACCAGATATTCACCTAATATCAATGCAGGAAAAAATGTAGGGGGCATATTAGAGAAACCTCTGAACATTTTAACACAAAATAATGGAGCTGCGTACTTTTTACCCATTTGATCAGTAGATTGGTCAACTAAAATGTTGGATAATTAATCAGAAAGGGACAGTTTTAACTGGTGGGGACGTGAGTTAAGGGCACATTTTAAGAGGCTGCTTTGGTTCTAGTAAGTATTACTGTAGTAGGGAATGAAAAAAAAGTATTTAAGATGGCCTCTTACTTAACAAAGGTGATAGCTTTTAAAAATTAAATTGTACTTCATTGTACATATCCTTGAATACCTAAAAAAAGCCATTTATATTGAGGTTTTGAGCAATATGTAAATGTATTTAAATTTGACTATCTGATTACTAGCAGATAGGTAATCAACTTAAAAAAACTTTACTCAGTTGACATTCCTATAATTTAAAAACAAACAAACAGGCACACAACAGGTCACATATAAGAAATTAAGTACACATTGGTGGGAAAAAGGACAACATTAGAAATCCAGAATCTCAGGTTGCTTTTTTTAACTCTAAACAAAATCGTTGAGCTTCTAAAATTACATGAAAGTGTCCCAATATGGATGAAAAGATTAAGCACGTCATTTGAAACTGACCATATGTGTTATTATTTATGATTAGTCAAAATTTTACGTTTTGCTTACAAATCTCTTTTCTTTCCTTTGCCTTTTTTCATGTCTCTTCTAATTTCCTGAGATTAAAAGGTAGTCTTTGGAGTATATGGCTGTTTGTAATTAAATAATCCAACAGGCTACCCCCGTGAACACAAAGGCTATATTGTTTGTGGATTCCCAAAGATTTCAGATCGCATACGGAGCAAATCCAGTTGCAATTAGTTTTAGCTCTGTACATCCTCACAGGTGTATGCCTAAGCACATTTTCTATTCTGATAAACATCTCGGATATATACTTTATCAATATAAATGGAGAAGTAACAGCTTGTGTATGAAACACACAAAAGCACACACCCCTCCACTGCTTCGCTATTAATATCTGTAGCTAGGTTGAGGGGGAGGCATGAATGTTGCTCCGCAAATGTCTTTGTCCTCATTTGTGCCACTCAGCCCAGGTGGAAATAAGATGGACCTGCCAAGTATCTCTGCTCGGTTCATTAACCTTGGGTCCTGTTGTTGATCGATCGATCGATTTGATTTGAACCCAACCTTTCTACCAAGAAAATGGCATTCAAGGTGGCTTTCAATCACAGATAAATGAAAACTGGATTAAAACCATTGTTTGTTTGTTTGTTTATTTATTTATTTATTCATTCATTCATTTATTATTAATTATTATTATTACATTTATATCTCGCCATTTTTCATCCAAGGAACTCGAGGCGGCTTACATGATCCTCCTCCCCACCATTTTATCCTAACAGCAACCCTGCTAGTCTGAGAGTCAGTGACTGGCCCAAAGTCACCCAGTGAGTTTCATGGCTGAGTGGGGGCTAGAACCCAGATTTCTCAAGTCCCAGTCCAACACTCTAACCACTACAGCACACTGGAACATAGGAAGCTGCCTTATACTGGTCCATCTAGCCCAGTATTGCTGACACTCACTGGCAGCAGCTCTCCAGGGTTTCAGGCAGGATTCTTTCCAAGCTCTACCTGGAGGCCGGGGATCGAACCTGGGACCTTTCTGCATGCATTTTACTGATGTTCAAACAAAATCTGCCTTCTTGTAACTTAATCCGCTATTCTGTGTCCTGCAGTCTTGGATGATAGAGGACGGCTTGCAGCCTTCTTCTGTGTGACAACCCTTTAGGTACTTGAAAAATGTTATCAAAGCACCCCCACCCCAGTCTTCTCTTCTCATGGCTAAACATATCACACTTATGATGACCATCCTCCGTTGTTTGTCTCTACTACCTGTAAATATGAATCTGCCTTGTACTGGATTAGACCACTGGTCCATCTAGCCCAGTTATTGTCTTCTCCAACTGGCAGTGGTTCTTTCCAAACCCTCTACGGAATCTTTCCAAGTCTTGCTACCTGAGATGCAAGGGATTAAGTGGAGGTACAAAGGATTTGTAAATTTGGGACCTTCTCAATGCAAAGTTGAGATTTATGTACAAACTATTGTACATAAATAGTTTTATGTACAAACTATTGTGAACCGCCCAGAGAGCTTCGGCTGTGGGGCGGTATAGAAATGAAATAAATGAAATGAAATGAATGAAATGAAAGTGGGTGCTTTACAACTGAGCTTTGGTCCCTCCCCAAATACTTGCCTACCTGCAAGAAAGACACAAGTAGGCTAAGCTTCTCACAAGTTCGGACAAAATATAAAACCGTGCCTGTGTTACTATTGCAAAGGTCCAAGTTAGGCTGCAATCCTAAGAGTAAATTCCATGAAACTCTGTGGGTCTTACTCATTACTTCTCCACACAGACATGCGGAGGATCGCACTGTGTCTTATGCTGTTATAAAGCCCTTACAACAGGCACGGGGAGACTTTTTCGACATAAGAGCTAAATTGACTCCAGGTAAGTATGTGGGGGGGGGCACATCCCAGCACTGGGTGGGGCCACCACACTGCTGGCGTGTGACCACTGACATGATTGCCCAGATTCCATTCACACACTCATACTGGGCCGGTTTGCATACGTGCCGGTGGTTAATATGCACACTCATGCATGCCAGGTGCATGCCACCCAATTACCCTAATCACCATCGCCAGATGCAGCTTGTCATTGCATGTGAACCTGGAGAGGGTGAGTGGCTGGGGGAGTTAACAAACCACCCAGAAACCCTATATCAGGTCATGGGTTCTGGGTGGTTTGATAACCACGCCAGCCAGCCACCCTCACCAGGTTCACATGTAACGGCAAGCTGAGCCCAGTGAGGTTAATTAGGGAAATTGGGCAGCACAGGCCTGGCACATGCAGGGGGTGGTTAATAAGCCACCATGGCTTATTAATCACCTGTGCCCATGCAAACCCAGTCACGCTTTCTCACATACTCATGCGCAGTAAGGCTTACACTATCCAGGTACGGCCACTCTCACAGAGTTGCCGCTGCCCAGGGTTGCACAAAACTGAGACTAGTGACTTCCAGTAAACAGAAACCCTCTTGAATCATAGAATCATAGAATAATAGAAAAGTAGAGTTGGAAGGGGCCTACAAGGCCATCGAGTCCAACCCCCTGCTCAATGCAGGAATCCAGGTCAAAGCATCCCTGACAGATGGCCGTCCAGCTTCACCTTGAATGCCTCCAGAGTGGGAGAGCCCACCACCTCCCTAGGTAATTGGTTCCATTGTCTTATTGCTCTGACAGTCAGGAAATTTTTCCTGATGTTCAGGTGGAATCTGGGTTCCTGTAACTTGAACCCATGATTCCGTGTCCTGCAAACTGGGATGATCAAGAAGAGATCCTGGCCCTCCTCTGTGTGACAACCCTTCAAGTACTGGAAGAGTGCCATCATATCTCCCCTCAGACTCCTCTTCTTAAGGCTAAGCATGCCCAGTTCTTTCAGTCTCTCCTCATAGGGCCTTGTTTCCAGTCCCTTAATCATCTTTGTTGCCCTCCTCTGAACCCTCTCCAGTTTGTCTACATCCTTCTTAAAGTGTGGTGCCCAGAACTGGACGCAGTACTCAAGATGAGGCCTAACCAGAGCTGAGTAAAGGGGAATTATTACTTCCCGCGATTTGGAAGCTATACTTCTATTAATGCAGCCCAATGTAGACATTGCAACCTAATTCACACATTCTCTGGCTTGTAATTAATTGCAGTTAATCATATACTGGTCCAGCTTACTGTTCCTCATGTTGCTTTTTATTGTTATGTAGCTGAAATGGTTTTGAATGGTGTATTTTAAATGTGACTTTTAGCATTTATATGTAAACCACTGAGAGGTTTTCTTATATTAAGTGGTATATAAGTATTATAAATAAATGGATAAAGGACTGAACTTTGGTTAGAGGCTTCATTAGCTCCATAAATTGTCATGGGCCACTGACAGATCTGTAGACATTTTTTTTCCTACTTACAATCAGCAATAGTATTTATTTCTGCTATATTAGATTCTGTTACCAAGGATATAATGTCGTATAGGTGTGTGTAGATCAACCTTCAAATGAGTTATTGTTGCTGTCAAACTTACTGAGCCATTATCCTACCCCCAACAGGCGCACCATATGCAGCTTCAACCTGATAACATGTGCATGTGCTGCTTGCAGTTGTACCCTAACATGTGTCCCCACTGTTTTTCAACCAGCTTTTGTACTCATGGGGATTTTCAGGTAGGGGTACTGTGACTTGTGTCCTTGTGAGCCACTGGCGTGTGGTTGCTATTGAGATGTTGGATTCACCAGTTGCCGGGGAACATGGATGGGAGGGTGCTGTTGCACTCATATCCTGCTTGTGGGATCCAGTGGGCAGCTGGTTGTCCACTGTGTGAACAGAATGCTGGAGTGGATGGACCCTTGGTCTGATCCAGCATGGCTTTTCTTATGTTCTTATGGATTGGCATGTGGAAAATCCAAGGTTAAATCACGTTTACCAGATGACCTTGGGCCAATCAGACCTCAGCCAGTGTGGCGTAGTGGTGAGAGTGTTGGACTGGGACTCGGGAGATCTGGGTTCTAGTCCCCGCTCGGCCATGAAACTCACTGGGTGACTTTGGGCCAGTCACTGACTCTCAGCCTAACCTACCTCACATGGTTGTTGGGAGGATAAAATGGAGAGGAGGAGGATTATTATGTAAGCCGCCTTGGGTTCCTTGCAGGAAAAAAGGTAGGGTATAAATATAATAAATAAATAAATAAATAAATCTAGAGTATTGTATCCAGTTCTGTGTGCTGTACTTTAAGAATGCAAGAATATTAAGAAGAGCCATGCCGGATCAGGCTAAAGCTCTATCTAGTCCAGCTTTCTGTTCACACAGTGGACAACCAGTTGCCTGTGGGAGGCTCACAAGTAGGTCAGGAATTCAGTACCATGGGTGCAATAGCAAAGAAGGATATAAACAAATTGGAATGGGTTCAGAGGAGGGTCTTGATCCAGGGATGTTGAAGAGTCCTTGGTCTCGAGTCACGAGTCGAGTCACGAGTCTTTGGACCCGAGTCTCGAGTCCGAGTCCAAGTCCTTGGTCCAAAATGGTGACTCACGAGTCACGAGTCATGAGTCACTCCCAAAGCTGACTCCACGAGTCCCTATTAAAATCAATGGGGGGTTTTCCCAACAAAATAAGGCTACTTCAGATGTGTGGTTTAAATAAATTCTAGGCACAAGTGTGCCTTTTTATTTCAAAACTCTGCAACTGATTTTGGCAAGAACAGACCAGGCAGAAAAACCCAAAATAACCACGCAGACAGAGGAGGCAGGGAACCCCAAAGCAGGCAGGCAGAGGCCTTTGTCTTGGACAATTCAACTGTTGAACTGGTCAAGAAGAGACCAGGCAGGCAGAGGAGGCTGGGAACCCCAGACAGGCAGGCAGAGGCAGCCAAACCCAAAATGTCTGAAAGGATGCATTTTAGAAAAATGATTTAAAAAAAAAACTTGCTGTACTTCCTAAAACTTATCCATGTTGCATTTGAGGAACATGATTTTTTCTAAATGTTTGGCCCCAATTCTGGAACGGTGAGATCTCATCACAATTCCACCCTCACTGAACACCCGCTCCACTGGTGATGAACTTGCTGGAACCAGAAACACACTCAGAGCAGCTACACAGAGTAATCTCAGGTCCTCCTTCTGCCTCTCTCAAGTATGCAACACATCAATCAAAATAAATCTTGACACACTGTTGGGGCTGCACTCCTGGTAGCCGTCCATAGTGGGAGAAGCAGCGGCACACCTCGCTTCCCTGCGCTCTTCGCCGGCAATCACGCTCCTCTCCACTCCATCTGGCACAGCCCAGGGATGTTGAAGAGTCCTTGGTCTCGAGTCCCAAGTCGAGTCTCGAGTCCCATTAAAAATATTGGGACTCGAGTCCGAGTCAAGTCAGAGGGGGGACTCAGTCCGACTCACGAGTCAAGTCCTCGAGTCCGAGTCCCCATCCCTGTCTTGATCCTGCTGGTGGGCATTCGAGGAGTGGTGTTCCCCTTTACAAGCACCTCTCCTCAAATGCTCGCAACTTCCCCAGCTGCCACTGCTTTGGAATTGGAACATATCCATTTGCTGCTCCAGGCTCAGCTGGGAGAAACACAAGACCCTCAGCCACATGTCTAACTCGGGGAAAGCTGGTGGATTGCCAAAGCTCTCCCTCCTGGACATCCTGCTCCCACATCAGATACAAATGGCTGGTGGGGAGCCACGTAGCTCCCTCTTCACCTCCCCCAGATTGCAAACTTCAGCTGGGGAGGCTTATGTAACCCCCAGCTGAACATCAGGACCAATTCATTCATCACCGTGGCACGGGGTTGCGAACTTTTGCACTGGCCCCTGTTGTTGTATCTTTAACAGCAGTCTAATCTGCAGCAATTAGCAGGTGATAAAATGTTTAGTTCTATGAAAAAGCTTCCACCTGCTGATTTCCTACAGATCAGCCTTGTGTTAGGCACGGGAGCAGATGAGGCCATTCCTCCCCAAACCCAACCCCCACTGCACCCCGACCCCCAGCCATTTGGCAATCCTATCAAGGTAACAGAGTTACTGCTTCTGCATGGTTAAAACTTCAGCTCTCCGCTGTATTGTGTGTGCAAGCAGCTAATACATGGGTCTTCCAGAGCAAATAGTTAGGTCCTAACCCAGAAACAAGCCTCCACTAGTAGGGACATTGATGCTGTAATGGCAAATAAATATGCAATGTGGCTGAATCAAGTATGCATCTTCCAACCATCTGTAAACTGCACAGGTAGCCCCTATTTTCTCATTGTCCCTCTTTTGTCTGTGTTTGTCTTTTGCAGATGCCTTCTTGACATTTTGTTGGAGCGAGATGCTAGAGTTGTCAGTTCTTCAGAATTCAGCCTCCACTGCAGGGTTTCCAGAACATATATTTCCTGAGTGGGGTAGAGCGTGGTGGTGTGTATGTGTGCACGTGTGTACATCTTCTTGATGTAATGGCACCAAATTATTCAGGGTGGTGGAAACCAAAGGAGATTGGCCACAGCTCCAAAAGGATCTCTCCAAACTGGGTGAATGGGTAAGAAATATTGACTGTGTTCAGACAACAAGATAACCCACACTCAAGGGTTGAGTATGGGTTGAGTGTGGGTTGTCGTTGAACCATGGGTTGTTGTTGTTTTTCTTTCTTATTTTTTACTGTGAATTACACCAAACAAAACAAAAACATATTTTTAAAAAAGAAGAAAAGAAAAAAAAAACAATTTTCTTACAGAAATTAAAATGACTCACTTACAGTAAATGTGTATGAAATGTATATCCATAAGTATCAATAAGTATATTTATCCATCCGCAGGTGGAGTCTGAACACCACCCACTCAAATGTTGAAAGTGTTATTAGGTCCCCAATCCATTGTGTTATAGAAGGTGAGCGTTTATCTTTCCAGTGTTGTAATATCAGTCTTTTAGCTGTCAAGAGGGCGCGGAAAATCCACATGTGTTTTCCTTGTAATAAATTCCATACAGCAGGTAAATAATTTAAAAGAACGTGTGCATCGGTAAATATTAAAGATCTCTCTAATACTAGGTTTATCCATACTATATGGCCTCTACCCAAAAAGAAGCAACCACTGGGCATTGCCAAAACATATGGGTAAACAAAGCATTTGCAGTATTACATCTTCAACAGTTAGCTGACTTAGACATACCGTGGGTTGTTGTTGAAATGTAGGTTATCATGTTGTCTGAACCCAGCAGCGCTAACAAGCCATGGCTTGTTAATCACAAACAACCCATGAAGAGAGTTGTTGGATTGTGAACTGTAGGTTGTTCACCGTGGTTTGTTATCTCAGCTGGATTCAGACAACATGATAATCCACATTTCAGCAACAACCCACAGTTCAACAACAACCCACGCTCAACTCATACTCAACCATTGAGTGTGGGTTATCATGTTGTCTGAACCCAGTCATTGAATATAGTTTAATGTAGAAAGTGTAGAGAAGGGGTGGGCACACTGTGCCCTGTGGGCTGGATGTGGCCACTGAGGCTGCTCAATCCAGCCTGCCACTAGCCACGCCCCTCAACACCCCTCCTCTATCACCTTCTTGAAAACTCCGCCACACCCGGCAATGACTGGTGGCTCTCCAATGTCAGTGGGATGCTGTATCCACTCCGGGTTTCAGTCTGAACTTTAAAGGAGCGATCCATGGTGCTGGACCTAGTTTGGGGACAGGGTTCAGCACCATGGATAGCTCCTTAAAAGTTCAGACTAGAATCTGGAGTGGATACGCTGCCCCACTGACATTGGAGCCACCAGCTTCCAGTGGCCACATTGCTATAATGCTGGGTGATCAACAGAGGGACCGCACCACCACAGTAAGCACTGCGGTACTTTTTATGTCAAGGGCCACATTCCCTTACATATAATCCATTGGGGGCCACATGTTGGCAGTGGGCAGGGCCAGAGCCAACAGTCGGCAGGTTGGATCAGCCCATTTCTCCTTCTATTCCTGCCACCTCCTTTTCTCTCTCTTTCCGCCACACCATTTTCTTTTCCTTCCCACCCAGAGGGCTGCCAGGGAAAGGACAGACTGCTCTTGCCAGATGTCTGAACTTGTCACCTGCAGAGGGCTTTTTGAGAATAGACTGAGGCTGGCATGAAATCAGGCTGGGGCTGCAGGTTGCGTACCATGGGTTTAAAGAGAACTTTTAAAAAACTTTAAAATCTAATGGTGAGGACTGCCAGGGGCAAGCAAGGCTACCATTGACTAAGGGAAGAGTGAGGGAATTGTCAGGGGAGCTCTGGCAATAGCCCTTGTTACAAAAAATAGGGGTGTTCCAAGCATCATCTTTAGCCAGGGACTGGTCCAGGTTTGAGGAAGTACTGAGCGAAGTGCCCTCTTGTGGGGAGATTAAGGGCCGGTTCACACGACACGGGAATCGCGGGGGAGCGCTGCTCCCCCGCGGTTCCCGTGTCGTGTGCACGCCGACCGGAGGTGCCCCCGCGGGACAGCCGTGGGCGGGACCCACGGAAAGTGACCACGGTCGGTAGCGGGGTAAGCCCCTACCGCGCGTGGTCACCGTGCCGTCGGAACAGCGGGCGGCCGTCCCGCGGGGTCCCCACAGAGACGGCAGCCCAGAGCGGCCGGAGCCGCCGCCGCTCCAGCCTGTAGGGGCAAACGGCCCCTCTGGGCATCCCGGGCCTCACCCCCTACCGCCGGGAGGCCCGCACTGCGGTGCGGGGACTACGGGGTCTGCCCACGCGCGCGGGGCGCCGGTCGTGTGCGGCGCCCCGCTGGACCCCGCGGACGGCCCCGCGGTTCCTCCCCTGCCGGCAGCCTGGGTCGTGTGAACCGGCCCTAAATGTCCTCTGAACCCTCTCCAGTTTGTCTGCATCCTTCTTAAAGTGTGGTGCCCAGAACTGGACGCAGTACTTAAGATGAGGCCTAACCAGTGCTGAGTAGAGGGGAACTAGTACTTCCCGCAATTTGGAAGCTATACTTCCATTAATGTAGCCCAAAATAGCATTTGCCTTTTTTGCAGCCACATCACATTGCTGGCTCATATTCAGCTTGTGATCTACAACAATTCCCAGATCCTTCTGTCTTGTAGTATTGTTGAGCCAAATATCCCCCATCCTGTAACTGTGCATTTGGTTCCTTTTTCCCATGTGCAGCACTTGGCATTTATCCCTATTAAGTGTCATTTTGTTGTTTTCAGTCCAGCACTCCAGCCTATCGAGATCACTTTGAATTTTGTTTCTGTCTTCCAGAGCATTAGCTGTTCCACCCAGTTTTGTGCCATCTGCAAATCTGATAAGCATTCCCTGCACCTCCTCATCCAAGTCATTAATAAAAAAAGGTTGAAGAGCACTGGGCCCAGGACTGAGCCCTGTGGTACCCCGCTCGTTACCTCTCCCCAATTTGAGAAGGTACCATCTGCAAATCTGATAAGCATTCCCTGCACCTCCTCATCCAAGTCATTAATAAAAAAAGGTTGAAGAGCACTGGGCCCAGGACTGAGCCCTGTGGTACCCCGCTCGTTACCTCTCCCCAATTTGAGAAGGTACCATTGATAAGCACTCTTTGAGTCCGATTCTGTAGGCAACTGTGGATCCACCTGTTAGTTGTTCTACGTAGCCCACTTTTAGCTAGCTTGCTAATCAGGATATCATAAGGCACTTTGCTGAAAACTTTGCTGAAGTCAAGATATATGATGTCCACAGCAGGCCAACAACAACATCTGGAGGGCCACATGTTGCCCACCCCCGTTATAAACAATATTTTAGCAAGAGAACAAGATGCCAAGCGTGATGCTGTGGAATTGCTGCCCTTGGGGGCAGTAGCAGGGGTCCCTTTACAGCTCCACCTAGTACCAAGTACGAATGAAACATAGAGTGTTCGAGGATCGGGATATTTGTAAGAAGACCAAAACACTGGTTTATGAAGCCATTGTATTGCCAACTTCATTGTATGCCTGCGAAACATGGACTATCTATCAGGGATGTTGAAGAGTCCTTGGTTTCGAGTCATGAGTCGAGTCACGAGTCCTTGGACCCGAGTCTCGAGTCCGAGTCCGAGTCCTTGGTCCAAAATGGTTACTCCCAAGTCCCGAGTCACTCCCAAAGCTGACTCCACGAGTCCCTATTAAAATCAATGGGGGGTTTTCCCAACAAAATAAGGCTACTTCAGATGTGTGGCTTAAATAAATTCTAGGCACAAGTGTGCCTTTTTATTTCAAAACTCTGCCACTGATTTTGGCAAGAACAGACCAGGCAGACAAACCCAAAATAACCAGACAGGCAGAGGAGGCAGGGGACCCCAAAGCAGTCAGGCAGAGGTCTTTGTCTTGGACAATTCAAACTGTGGAACTGGTTAAGAAGAGACCAGGCAGGCAGAGGAGGCTGGGAACCCCAAACAGGCAGGCAGAGGAGGCTGGGAACCCCAAACAGGCAGGCAGAGGCAGCCAAACCCAAAATGTCTGAAAGGTTGCATTTTAGGAAAATGAGTTTAAAAAAATAAACTTGCTGTACTTCCTAAAACTTATCCATGTTGCATTTGAGGGACATGATTTTTTCTAAATGTTTGCCCCCCATTCTGGAACGGTGAGGTCTCATCACAATTTCACCCTCACTCTTTGCCGGCGATTGCACTCTTCTCCACTCCTTCTGGCACAGCCCACGGATGTTGAAGAGTCCTTGGTCTCAAATCCCAAGTCGAGTCTCGAGTCCCATTAAAAATATTGGGACTCGAGTCCGAGTCGAGTCAGAGGGGGGACTCAGTCCGACTCACGAGTCGAGTCCTGGAATCCGAGTCCCCATCCCTGCTATCTATAAACGTCACTTCCACCTCCTTGAAAGATTTCATCAACGTTGCCTCTGGAAAATCCTGCGAATTACTTGGGAAGATAGGCGAACAAATGTCAGTGTACTGGAAGAAGCAAAGACTACTAGCGTTGAATAAATGATCCTTCAACGCCAACTTCAGTGGACCGGTCATGTTGTTCGAATGCCTGACTGCCGTCTCCCAAAGTAGTTACTTTATTCCCAACTCAAGGATGGAAAGCGGAATATTGGTGGTCAATATAAGAGGTTTAAAGATGTTCTTAAGCCTAATCTAAAAAAATGCAATATAAACATCGAAAACTGGGAAGCTCTGGCCCATGAACGATCTAATTGGAGGTTGGCCTTTCACAAAGGTTCCATGGACTTTGAAGAAGCCCGAGTGCAAGGTGAAAGGGAGAAACGTGCTAAGCGAAAAGCACGTCAAATGAATCCTTTACAGGACCATCTTCCATCTGGTAACCTGTGTCCTCACTGTGGGAAACTATGTGGATCTAGAATTGGCCTCCACAGTCACTTACGGACCCATCGCTAGAGTCTACACAATTTTTCTTTAGAATTTCCTCCTTTTAAAATTTCCTTTTGTATATTTTTATCCTGGAAGACAATCTTACTCGGTCACGACGAGTGATCGCCTGATGATGATGAGTACCAAGCCAGCACACATTCAGACGAAGGCAAGACAGGCGAAATTCCAATATAGTTTTTTAGATGAGTGTTATAAAGTGGCTTAGAAATCTTTAAAAGAAGGAAAAATCAATAAACAAATAAACATATTAAATCCATGCTAATCCCCCACCATTGGCTATGCTGGATCAATACCTACTCTGGGTATTGGCAGTCACTCCTCTGTTTTTCAGCTTGCCACTTGCCACTTGACACAGGTGGTTGCAGAGGCAAATGTCTCTTTGTCAGACCAAACAAAGCATTTGACCCAAATATTAACGATCTTGCTGTGTATATGCTTCCCACCCACCCCCTTTTTTTTAAAAAAAAGAACACTGCTAAAGTCTCTGGTGCGATGCAGCTGTTTGTAAGTCAACCCTCTAGTGGCCAGAAGATTAAATAAAGTTTACAGAGCCTGATGAAAGCCGATGTATTTCTGCAAGTTTTTTTTTATTTGTCTAGCAATAAAAACAGAGAAAAAGAATGACACTTGTGTTGAAACTGAGTACTACTACTACCTAGATTAAGATAATTGTGTGTGCATGTGTGTGGTGTGTGGGTGTGGCGGAACGCCATCCGTTCAGCTCTCCAGTCACGAAAGCAACATAAACAGGAGAGCCAGGGCAACGCGCTTCTTGACGACTTGAAGTGGTTTCGTAAATGAAGTCCAAATATGTAATAGCTCCTCTCGGTTTTCACCGAGAAGATTTATTCAAAAATAAATTTAGCTAAGGAGGGGGGGGGGAAGAGAAAAAAAGGGAGAAAAAAAGAGGCATTTGAAAGCTGAATTATTGCCAAGACCTGAAACAGTCAGCTTCCATAGAGACAGCTGCAACATTTCAGGGTGTAAAGTCAGCAAATTTCCACAGTCCTGGCTGCCAGAGACCACAAAATGGTTTCAAACAACGGCTCACTTCATGATATTTTTGCTTTCTTTCTTTTCTCTCTCTCTCTCTCTCTCTCTCTCTTTAAAAAGTGCCCTTGCTCTGCTGAGTGGGCAGTGTGCATTAAGCTCACAGATTAATGAAAATGTTTCACTGGCACAAGTTTTTTTTTTTTTTTTTTTGCTTGCCTCGGTGCAAAATTGCTTGCAGATTGGAAAACAGCATGTTTCATTTCAAACTCATTCTCTTCCCATACATTAGCACTTGTCAATGTGGCCATTAAGCACAGTCAGTGCAGAAATTTAATTACAAAACCATTTATTTTATTGAAAGAAAAATAAACCTAAGCTACCTCAAAATGCATTAGGTGGGTTCAAAACTTGTTCGGCTGATAACACCCAAGGGTAGGGAGGCTGCAGCAGAAATAATGCGCCTTTCATGTGTGGTAGGGACTCAATATTAGAAACAGCTGTCTATAAGTCACTCTTTATTTAAGTTCTATTATGAATTAAAGAACAACTGAGTTAATGAAGGAACTTTCTATATCTGAGGTTATTCAGCTGTGGTATACATTCCATCCTTGTGTGTAAATGTGTGTTTTTCTTTGGGGATAAAAAAAAAAAGTTTGAATTTTTAAATACTAAGTAGGCAAACAGAATACTTCTCTGCTTGAGGCTATCCAAGCCTCCCAGCCTTTTTTAAGATCATGTTTAGCTTTCGTTCTCCTAATGCTTGAAGAATGTAAGATCATGCTATGGTGTAAAATGGGGTGTGGGGAGACACAACTTGTGGTCCTCCAGATGTTGGACTGCAACTTCCACCAGCCGAAACCGGCATAGCCCACGGTGAAGGATGATGCAATTTGCAGTCCAACAGCATGTGGAGGACCACAAGTTGCCCATCCCTGAGTAAAAGAAAGAAGAGGAGGAGGAGGACGAGGCTCTTATTTGGGCTACGAGGGCATTATAGAGAATTGAGAACAGGGAAAGATCTCTGGCTATATGATAGATTTGGGTCGAGAAATGCTCTGATGTCATGGTACAAGCTGCCTCTGTCTTGCTGCTAATGAGCTGCCAATAACAGGTCTGCTTGACTGTTCCACTTGAAGAAGAAGCGGGGAAACAGAGTTATAACCTTAGTGGTTTTGGACTGATTTGTCAATTTAAAGAATAATTTTTTCCCCATGCCTGAACTTTCTGCCCACATTTTCTTGTAGACATCCCCCTCATACAACGGAAAAGAACAGTGGCAGCTTGTGAATTTTGGAGCTAGTGGAACTGTTTGGATGTGGTGTGAGTTTTTAAAAAGCTTTTCTCTACCCACTGCTGATCTTCCTATGGGGGATTCTAGACAGAGGGCTCCTAGCACTACTAATTAGAAGGCATGGTGCAGCTATTCCATCTTTTATTCCTTAATGGATTTTCTGTGGAAAGAGAAAAGATGGGGGAGAGTGGTGGGGAAAAACAAGAGGGCTGCAAGTTGAAGACCCTGTCTAGATCCCCTGTACAATTCCATTGTACAGCGGAATATCGGTGGTCAGTATAAGAGGTTTAAAGATGTTCTTAAGACTAATCTAAAAAAATGCAATATAAACATCGAAAACTGAGAAGCTCTGGCCCATGAACGATCTAACTGGAGGTTGGCCTTTCACAAAGGTTCCATGGAGTTTGAAGAAGCCCGAGTGCAAGGTGAAAGGGAGAAACGTGCTAAGCGAAAAGCACGTCAAACAAATCCTTTACAGGACCATCTTCCATCTGGTAACCTGTGTCCTCACTGTGGGAAGCTGTGTGGATCTAGAATTGGCCTCCACAGTCACTTAAGGACCCATCGCTAGAGACTATGCAATTTTTTTTGAATTTCCTCTTTTTATAATTTTCTTTTTGTAATTTTATCCTGGAAAACAATCTTACTCGGTCACGAGTGATCGCCTACTACTAATACATTGCCATTAATGAAGCTGGGTGAATGGACCAAATACAGAGATGCTGAACTATATAAGCTCTATAAAGGTGCAATCCTATGCATGTTTAGACAGAAAAACATCCTCCAAATCCCAATATTCCCCAGCCAGCATGATTTCATTATATATTTGATTGCATGGCTGGCTGAGGAATGCTGGGAGTTGTAGGAATTACGCCCTTAATCAATTTCATGAAACATGCATACGATTGCACCCTTAATCAATTTCACAAAAGCAATCAAATATACAATGAAACCATTTTTTAAAAAAATTACTCAACAACAAGCAAGATAACAGCACAGTCCAATGTGGCTACCTGTAATCCTCCAAACTCGGAGGATTACGGGCATCCAATGGAGGACGAAAGGAGCACAAAGGCAAAGGTCGCCTCTGTGCTTCTCCTATCCCACAAAAGACTTAGACAGTCGATTTCAGCCATCAAAGTCTTTTGCCCCAGCTCATGAGAAGGAGAGGCTGTCAGGCTGTGGCACTGCCAGGATACCACATATCGTGGTGAAGCCTGTCTCCTCCCTCCCCACCGGCCGCTCCACCCACAAAGCTCTGGCTCTAAGGTCAGTCTTCCGACCTTGGAGCTGCAGCCAGCGGAGGGAGGGCATTCCAAGGTTGGAGTCCTAGATGGGACTCTGACCTTTCCAATGGCCATCTAGACTCTGTCTAGCGGCCATAGGATTGTACCCTAACTAAATGTAGACAGAACTGCAGATAAAAAACAGCAACTTGCCAAATAGGTTAAACCCTAACCATAATCAATGCATCTTCAAAAGGGGCGCAGACAGACAGCAAGGAAAAGGCTAGAATGGATCTCTGCAACCCAGCCAGAATCACAGAAAAGGCCCTCTTGTGTGTTCCTTCCAAACATGGCTCAGGTGCAAGCAGGGCACAGAAAAATGCCTCCCCCACCAATCTTAGAAGGTGGGCAGGTCCATGTGAGAGGAGATAGTCCTTTGGTATCCTAATTCCAATGGGCTTCAAAAGTAATATGGTGGTACTAGGGGACAGCAGATTTTGTGGACATGCTTTAACGTATGGATGGGCAACTTGTGGCCCTCCAGATGTTTTGGCCTACAATTCCCATCAGCCCTAGCCAGCATAGCCAATGGTAAGGGATCATGGGGGTTGTAGGCCAAGTACTCCTGGATGTCAGGACCATGGAAAAGCAACAGTGGCATACTGGTCAATGTTGAAGTGCAGGTGCTCACCCTAAGAGCCAACATAGCCACACTCCCAAGGTGAATCCAAAAATTCAGGCAGCTGTGTTGACCCATATCAACAAATCAGTTCTAGCAGTTTTAATCTCCACCAAGAGGAGTTCTTTTGTAAAGCTAATGGGTCTTAATTGCCCATTCGAGACCAAGCACCCCCCTCACAATACTCTGCATTATAACAGGGAACAATATATTGTTTCTAGGAAAATCCATCCCCCACCCCCAGCGACTGTGAGGATTGCAGTTAAGCTCAAGGGGCCAGGGGAGTCTGGGAGGGTGGAAGATGATGACATCCGCATCCCTGCTAATAAAACAAGGCACCAGCGTGGTGTCCCTGTGAGCCCTGGCACCACTACATCCCTGAAAAGCTACCGGTGGGATCCTGTGGGCCTGTAAGTCCCAGCCAGGAACTGCTGTGATTCCTCTGACCAGTTGCAAACAGCTCTAGCAGAAGGTACATGACCTATAGGCTGTGCAGTAGTATCCCAACTTCAAGGTAGGCCACCAAGGTGCTGTAGCCTGCATTGACGATTGTTGCTCTACTCAGCGTCCCTGCCAATCTTCCCCTTCCCGCCCCAACAGCCCCTGCCGACCACCACTTTGGGCAGGCAAATGGCGGACTGTAGCAGGAGCAGCTGCAAAAAGAGTTGCGCTGGAAGTTTTAGAGCCAGTCATTCATGTTGATAATTCAAATGCACATGGTAGAGGAGACAAGACTAAGATAAAATGAAATAAAGTTCAAACATTCTTGAATTCAATCACAGAGGTGAAATCAATACCCAGTGGTATCGAAGGGAAGGGGGGGTGTAGAAGGAGAAGCTTGTAAAAATGCATGCCAAGGATAGGCCCTACGGAGAGCTAGTGCACTTTTAGCCAAGAGGGATTTTCACGAGAGCTTGGGCCACATCCTGCTTGTTGGGAGATATTCTAGAAGATCACATCTCACTTAATAAAACTCTGTGCCAGCATTGTGTGTTTCGTTCAGATCCAGCCTTGCCCCGGCAGACCCAACTGTCTCATTTCAAGGATTTTGAATGCATTTACCAAATACAGTAATAGCTTGGATTGCAAGCATAATTCGTTCTGGAAACGTGCTTGTAATCCAAAGTACTTGTATATCAAAGCGAAATTCCCCATAAAAAATTTGTACACATATTTTTAATTTAAGCTGCAATAAAGAATGATAGTGTAAAGTCTTCATTTTTCTTGACCGTACTACAGTACTTGTATTGCAAGACGCCGCTTGTTTATCAAGTTAAAATTTATTTTAAAAATTTGCTTGTCTTGCAAAACACTCGCAGACCAAGTTACTTGCAATCCAAGGTTTTACTGTACAAAGATAGAGCTCTGTCGCCAAAGTGAAGCACTTTTAAGTTCCCTTGACTTCAGTGGAAGAAGTAAGCATAATGCCCAGTCATGCTTTTACTAGGGAGATGCTTAAGGAATTAGATCTCTGCAAATTCCAGTCCAACAGACCTGATCCGCACCACCCAGACTAACGTGTGGGTGGGAATGTAATTATCCTTTGGATTGTACACTTCTCCGAACCTTGCAATGCAGTTCTCAGCTCAAAAAAACGTTCCCAAATATGTTACAATTGTGTATTTTAAAATAAAATACATTTATACATGCATATTTTGTGAGAAAATAAATTCAAAAATACATATTTTAATAATATTTATATACACATTTTCATGCAATTCAGGGTGCAATCCTATGGCTGCTAGATAGAGTCTAGATGGCCATAGGAGAAATCAGAGTCCCAGCTCTGACCTCAGAAATGTGCTCTGAGCTGGGACTCTGACTTCAGAGCACCCTCCCTCCGCCCTCCCAGGTGGTGCTCAAAGAACTGTGCTGGCTGCAGCTGGAGTTCTCGGAGCTGGAGTTCTGTGGGAGTCAGGCTCCACCAGTATAGGTAGTATCCTAGCGGCAGCTCAGCCTCCCCTCCTCACACTCTGTCTGTGCCAAAAGGCATAATTGGCCATCTAAGTCTTTTGCAGGACAGGAGAACAGAGGCAACCTTCTGCGCTCCTTCCACGCTCCACAGGATGCCCATAATCCTTCGAGTTCGTAAGGAATTAGATCTCTGCAAATTCCAGTCCAACAGACCTGAGCCACACCACCCAGACTAATGTGTGGGTGGGAATGTAATTATCCTTTGGATTGTACACTTCTCCGAACCTTGCAATGCAGTTCTCAGCTCAAAAAAACGTTCCCAAATATGTTACAATTGTAACACTGAGTTGCACTGCCCAATAGATAGATAGATAGCACATTAGGACAGGATGGAATTCTGTGCAAAATCGACTTAAACTGGAAATAGACTGATCTGTCTATCCCTAGTTCCTAGCTTTTTGTTTTCTATCAAAATCCTGGATTTCAAGATTTATAAGATCTGCCTGCTATCATGTGGGCTCTTTGTTTATTATACTATTTTAAGATAGGTTTATTCATTGGTTTTACTGCTGACATTGTTATATGTAATAATTATTGGCAAGTGAGCAACTTTGTTAAATCCGTTCCGTCTGTGTTTAATGGATTGTCAGGCCTCTTTCCCCCCCGTCATTCGCTTATTGACAGAATCGGATTTTTAAAATCAGAATTTCATTCTACTTGTGCCAATTCACGAGTGCTAAGTAGCACATTGGCACTAAGGCCCTAATGTGCACTTGTGCTAATATGAATGGGCACAAATCCCTCCCCGCCCAGTGAAAAATTGGTCCACTAGTCTGCAGAATCCACACGACTCGGGAAAAGCCAGCCTGCTGCAGAATCTGCCAGTCAGATTAATAGAAATCTGAACTTGTTTGACTCCATTGTGAATTTGAGATCCCTAACCGCTATTGCTATCAATGCAAAGGACTTAACCCTCTGGTTACCTCTGCCACCCCAAATGAAGATGGGCTTAAAAAAATATTTTAATGTACGGCTAAAAATGTTTTCTTAATTTATTAGAAGGCAGCGTAATGGTTCAGGTGGTCTTCATCCAGATTACAGAACACTTGGTGCTGTCATGTGTCCTTCAAACGGCCACCTTCGATAACACAATGGGTTGAGGATGCTTTCGATTTTTGAATGGCTGGTCTTTAGGTGTAATCTACGAATGGACAAATGTATGGATATTTGGTCTGCCTTTGTTGAAGTCAATGCATAACTGTGCCTAAGAGCAGTAGTATATCTTGCTATATATAAACTATATAGGGCAGGACTACACATTGCATATGTATCTATCATAATGGATCTGTTCAACTCATGTAAGAAAAATGTAATACTTTATTTTATTTTGCGGGGTTGGGGGGTTGTTTTGTTTTTTGATGTATTGAAATTCACTTCTTTTTTAAAAAATAAAATGTATGGCTGTCCTTCTCCTTTACTGTTCTTGGCTATGTACTGAAGAACAGGGATCAGCAACATGGTGCTTGCAGACACACCTGAGCCCACCAAGACCCCCTAATGTGCCTGCTAGACTTCTTACCTCCCCCTCCACTCAGTAGCACTGCTCCAGCTTTTCCTTTCTACAGTAAAGTGCACCAGCCTCCAGGAAAAGTTTAGATACTCTTATCAGCAACAAGCAAGTAAGAGCCCACTTTTATTAATTCCTTTATCTGAGGCTGCTGCTTCTGCTGCTGCTGCTGCTCCTCCTCCTCCTTGTTCCTACCCTAGCGGAGGTTGGACATCATCATGGCTACACAGTCTTCAGATATGGCCGCTCTAAACAACGATGTTGTGTTGCCCCCAAACCATTCTTTAAGGTTTTTCAGCCAAGACCTCCTCCTCCTCCTCTTCTTCCTCCTCCTCCTCCTCCTCCTTCCTATACTTCTTTTCCCATTTATTTTCCCTTGTATGATCAGCTGCAACAGTCTTTATTTTTATTTCTCATTATATGACCAA
This sequence comes from Shinisaurus crocodilurus, assembly GCA_021292165.1. Lineage (NCBI taxonomy): Eukaryota > Metazoa > Chordata > Lepidosauria > Squamata > Shinisauridae > Shinisaurus > Shinisaurus crocodilurus. The sequence goes on from CM037879.1 coordinate 18,728,993, forward strand.
AAGATTCTATTTTTCTGCATTTTATGTGTTTTATAATGTCTTGATCTTCATACATTCTCTTTAATACTTCTTTGTTGGTCACCCTCTCAATCCATGAAATTTGTAGCATCCTGTGATAAATCCACATTTCAATTGCTTCTATCTTTTTTTATGGTAATCTGTGTTAAAGTCCACGATTCCATCCCATGCCATATAGTAGAACTGAAAATATGTAACACCATATAATGCACACTCTCGCTAATTTTAAGTTTTTGTTACATATTACATTTTTCATCTTAAGAAAGCTACTCCGAGTCATCTCTATTCTAACTTTTATTGCATTGTTAGGATCCCACTGCTCATTCAACCAAATTCCAAGATATTTATATTTAACAATCCGCTCCACATTTTCATTTTGAATTTTTAACTTTTTATCTTGAACTACTTGCTTTTTACTAATTATCATGCACTTGGTTTTCTTAACATTCGTTTTTAGACCATGTTCATTACTTACTTCATTGACTTTATCAAGTAATCTTTGTAGACTATCTAAATTGTCAGCTACCAATACCGTATTATCTGCGTATTGAATGTTATTGATAATCTCTCCATTAATTAACAATGATACCATCATTTAAATCAGCAAGTGCTTCTTTAAAGATTTTCTCGTAGTACAAATTAGAAAGCAACAGACGGTGACAGTATACATCCTTGTCTTACTCCTCTTGGTATTTCTATATCCTCTGTCATCTGATCATCAACTTTCACTGCAGCTTTTTGTTGCCAATACAAGTTTCTGATTATACGAATATCTCTTGAATCAAGACCTTTGTTTATCAACAACTCCATTAACTTGTCATGTTTTACTTTGTCAAAAGCTTTCTCATAATAAAGCAAGCATCCACATCCACATTCATATCCCGGCATCTCTCCCCAAGTACACATATACAGAATAATACTTGCTTGGTTCCAAATCCACTTCTGAATTCAAATTGTGTGTCTCCTGCCCCCTCTTCACATTTCTTGTAAATTCTACCATGTATTATTTTTAAGAAAACTTTAAGGAAATGGCTCATCAAACTTATTGTTCTGTAATCACTACAAACTTTAGTAGAGGGGGTATGGTATGAGGCTGGTTACCTACATTTTTGAAGTCGATGATGATGATGATGATGATGATGATGATGATCATCATCATCATCATCATCATCATCATCAGTATTTATATTGCGCATGTAAAGTGGGAAATAAAGAGCCAAGACACAAGTTATGGTGTAAAATTAGGGCCACATTTATTGATCAAAGATCTGTGAAGGGTAAAGTGCTGCAAAAAAGGAAAGAGGAAAGAGGCAGAGGGAGGGGCCTCCTGGTCTAATATTGCCCTTGGAGCCCCTCCCTCATGCAGCCTGATTGGTGGAGTAAGATCACCCTTAGAAGTCTGACTCCTATTCCCCCCACGTGCAAATTTCTCCTCACCCACAGCTATGCGTGACTGGGGGAACGGGATTATCATAATGGTCTCAAAGAGGTTTACAATAAGAAATTCAGATTCACAGGCAGATCATACCGCCTCCCCAATGATGGATTCGTGATACAGTCTCTGGTATCAAATGATGGTATCATGCATCTTCTTGTTCTGCTCCTGTTAAAGGTGGTGGCAGCAGCAAAGCAGCAGAAGTTCTTCAGGGTGCTCTCCTCAGTCCAACAGGTATTCCTGCTGCCACTGCTGCTTGGGGCAAATAGTTACTTTCTTCCTACTTTTCTTCAACAAAACGTAGGGATGTGTGAGAATTTCATTTTTGCTTGCAAAACATGTGAGCATGCGATGTTTGAAGCCCTGAAAGCAAGCATAAGCATGTGTCTACCAAAAATATTTTCAAATTGCTGGACATGGGCTCGCACAACTTTCCCAGTTTGATTTTGTGCAAATTTCCTAATTTGCACAAATTTCCCTGTAGACTTAATCAGCCCTGCTTCAGTCTATGGAGGAAAGTTGTGCAAATTTGAGGAAACTTGCACAGATCTCACGTTTGATCTCTCTCTGCTTGATTTGCGCAATTTTCCCGTTCATGCAGAGCAAGCAGCAATCGCAAACAGGAATCGGGCATGATACAAGCGGTGAGACGATGTTCGAGGAACCCTAGTGATCTCGAACATTGCTCATTGTCCCATCCTTACCAAAAAGCCAAGTACCTTTGAGTGCAATGGCATGTTAGAGGTGCTGTACTGTGACAGCTGTCAGTCACTTTTCACTTCCAGAGACTTGGCTTTAAGCAGAACAGGATCGCAAGCACTGCACCAGCTGACAGTTGCCAGTTGCATTAATTCTCCAATAGACGCTGTAGCACAGCAAAGTGAGTGCAGGTGTGCTATGCCAGATGACAGAGTGCAGTGGTCTGACAGCTGTCACCCACACCATATGTCAATTTTTCCAGCCTTCAAAGGCCTTCAACTAACTTTGGCTAGGCCAGGTAACACTCCGAGTTGTCATGGCTATCATTTGTGCAAGCTGGCAGCATGCAAATTCTTGAAGAGGTAGCCATAATGGGCCATAACTCAGTGGTAGAGCACCTGCTTTGCATGCAGAAGGTCCCAGGTTTGATCCCCAGCATCTCCTGGTAGGGTTAGAAAAACTCCTGCCTGAAATCCTGGAGAGCTGCTGCCGGTCACTGTTGACAATATTGGGCTAGATGGACCAGGGGTCTGACTCAGTATAAGGCAGGTTCCTGTGTTCCTATGGCATAAGCTTTTGTGAGCTAAAGTTCACTTAATCAAATGTAAGATCTAGAGTAGCCAACCTAACGCCCTTCAGATGTTGTTGGACTACACCTCCCATCATCCCTGCAGGCTGGGGCTCATGGGAGCTGGAGTCCAAAGCATCTCAGGGGGGCACAAGATGGGGGAAGGCTGTTCCGGAGGTTACCTCTTGATGCAGTAACTAAGGGGTAAAGTATGTCCCTGTTCGGAATGTTTTGATTTCATTTTTATTTGTGGGATCAATTTAGAAGAACTGCAATGTGTTAAAAGGCCATATATTCAAAATCATGGTTGAACTAATATTGGTTTCTACCCCAGGAAAAAGGAAACACATAAAAAGCTAAATCATCTTCCCACCACATGAGTCAGAAATAAATCCTGCCTTTAAAAATAGAAGCCAGAATAAAGTGAGCTTTGTTTGAGAGTTTTTATTTTAGTCTGGGAGGCATTGTTGTCAAATTATAAAATATGCTGAAGTTAAAATGAGAAGTGATTAATCTGTGCATTGGAAATAACAGTTTATTTCTCCTGAACAGCTGCTTGGCAAGTTGACACTTTCCATTTTTTTCCTGAATAGCTGTCTATATTCATTAGTCCCCCTTGTTAAAATTACTATTATATCAAATAGCTATGTTGATAAAGAACAACCCTTCGCAGTAATGAATAGATGTATTCACAATATAATTAGCTAATGATGCCTTTTCCTACTTCTTTCCTAGGATCTGCATCTTGGATTAGACAAATGTTCTAAAATGGGTAGTAAATTGTTATTCTCTCCAAGGACTTCCCCGATCAGTCTTGGTAATTTGCTAGTTATAGTGTACGTAACATGATATTATTACTCATGTTACACTAGAGGATTACATGGCTTACTAAATAAAGTGGTGGTCTTTACTTTGGGGACCCCCATTTCCTTTCAGACTTATGTGTAGACAAGTGAAATAAAATTGCTGACCTCAGTTTTAGGATTAGTTTGGGTGAATCCGGCTTCAATGCAACACACAGTCCAATCCACCTGTGAGGACCTGTCTTTCTCAGGCTTTCTACAGGAAGGTAGATGTCTCAAAGAGCACAATCCTGGCCTGGTAGCAGCCACCAAACACGCAGACACTTCCTATACTTTGGCAAGCTTCGTAAGGACTCACCTCTTCATGGGCTCATCTTCTCATCATCCGATTTTCATCTGAAATCTTATTTTCCCCCGCCTTTGGAAAAATGTGCCAAAAAAAAGAAGAAGAAGTCTGCTACAATTTACATTACTTTCACTGGTATGTAACCTTTTGTGTATTTTTCTTAGCTCAGCCTACAATCAATGAGCAGAGCACACACAAAAAGAGTGCTACACAGCAGAGGCGGAAAAGAGATCAGAGCTATATAAAACGTTTTGTTGTTGTTTTTTAAATGTTGTATCTATTGGCATATCTTCCAGCAACTTTCATATTTTTGAACGACTAAGTTTGCATACAATTCTAGAAAGTTCCACGAAAAAAAAGAAAAAAAGATCTATAATTCTGCAGAAGGCACGTGACCCGAAAGATGCTGGTCCACTGCAGAATTTGGATTCATAGGAATCTGAAGTCATTTGAATCCATTTCAGGTTTCTCTGACCTCCCTACTCATAATAAATCTTTGTTTTAATTACAAACATATTACAATTTTAAAGTTAATACTTTAACTGTATAATAATGGGTCAGGGCTCATTATACATACAGGAATTACAAACAGGATAGATCTACGTATAGTACAAACCAACTAATCATATTTTTGGGTGGAATAGCTAGTCTCTGGTCTCCTTAGAGATGTCTACAACTTTCTCTGTATTCTCTAGCTGGCTCCTATACACGGATGTCCCACACATATCCTCAGTCTCACCTATGTTCATGGAGAATGAGGCTGTCAATGGCTCCTAGTCATGATGGATATATATTTCCTCCAGTATCAGAGACAGAATACCAATGGCTGGAGAGCACAAGCAAGAAGGTGCTCTGGTGCTCTTGTCCTGCTTGAGGGCTTCTAATGGACATCTGTTTGGCCACTGCACAAACAGAATGCAGAACGAGATAGGCCGTTGATCTGATCCAGCATGGCTCTTCTTACACTGTTATGATGGGGCCTGCATATCCTCTTCAGCAGAAGCTCCGATTTCAGATCCTTCACATGAGTGAGCACGCACCATAATCATGTTGTCCTCCAGACAACATGAACTATAGCTCCCATAACCCCATACCATTGGCCTTGCTGGCTGGGGCTGATGTGAGTTGTAGTCCAAAACATCTGGAGGGCACCAGATTGCATACCCCTGCATCAGTAAACAGTGTGTTATGAACAGCAGGAGGGGCAACATGACTTCAGTGTGTGCTCTCTGAGGTGAGGGATCTGAAATTGGAGCATCTGCTGAAGCGACTGGTTCTCATCACCCGCTATCCTCTTTTGTACACCATAGCATTACAATGTGCATGTGTTACCCTCCCACCCTGCAGAAGATGCCCATAATCCTCCGAGTTCAGAGGGCTCCAGGCATCCTGATTGGATTGCACCCTTAAGTGGTTTTGTATGTAAATGTTTTTTCCTATCATGTTTTATATTGTATTTTTAAGGTTTCAATCTTTTGTAAACCACCCAGACTCAGAGAGCTTTGGCTATTTGGCAGGAGGAGGAGGAGGAGGAGGAGGAGGAGGAGGAGGAGGAGAGGAGGAAGAAGAAGAAGAAGAAGAAGAAGAGAAGCAGAAGAAGAAGAAAGAGAAGAAGAGAAGAAGACGAAGAAAAAGAGAAGAACGAAAGAAGAAGAAGAAGAAGAAGAAGAAGAAAAAGAAAGAAGAAGAAGAAGAACCACCACCACCACCACCACCACCACCACCACCACCTTGGGGCTGCTTTCTTTCTTTTAGGGCACAATCCTATACAAGTTTACTCAGAAAAAAAAGGCCTACAGCTCTCATCATGCTGGGAGTTGTAGGCCTTTTTTCTGTCTAAACTTGCACAGGATTGCACCTTTAATAGTTCGTCTTGCCATCATCATCATCATCATCATCATCATCATCATCATCATCATCATCTGTTTTGTGAACCTTGCCATATGCATTATATCAGTGTTTACTACATAGTTATTTAGTGTTCAGGGCAATAAATGGGTATTGATTCTTTAGTTTGATTCTTTCTCCCTTTTGTACATTTCAGAACTTCTTTTCAGTTTGTCTAATGAAACAGAGAGAAAGTAACTACTGATGTTCTGGAAACTATCAACATGTAACAACGCCAGGGATATCAGCTCAAAAATATTTGATGAAGTGAGAAAGTACGTGGGACTCTCCCCCCCCCCCCCCCACTGCTGGAGCTATATCGGTGATCACATTGTTAGGCACCAAACAGGAATGGGTAAAGGAAAATATAACCTCTGTTATCAATGCTTTTCAACTTGTTCATAAATGATCTGGAATTAAGAGTGAGCAGTGAAGCGGCTGAGTTTGCTGATGACACCAACTTATTTAGGGTGGTTAAAACAAAAAGGGATTGCGAAGAGCTCCAGACTGGGAGATTGGGCATCAAAATGGCAAGTGCGGTTCAATGTAAGCAAGTGTAAAGTGATGCACATTGGGGCAAACAATCCCGACTTCACATATATGCTGAGCTGGCAGTGGCTGACCAAGCAATAAATCTTGGGATTGTGGTGGAGAGCTCGATGAAAATGTCGACCCAGTGTGCGGCTGTTGTGAAAAAGGCATATTCCATGTTAGGCATAATTAGGAAAGAATTGAAAATAAAACTCCCAAGATCATACTCCCCTTATAGAAATCTATGGTGCATCCACACTTGAAATACTGCGTACAGTTCTGGTCACCACACCTAAAAAAAGATATTGTAGAGTTGGAAAAAGTGCAGAAAAGAGCAACTAAAATGATCAATGGGCTGGAGCAACTCCCCTACGAGGAAAGTTTACAACATCAGGGACTGTTTAGTTTAGAAAAAAGATGAGTAAAGGGAGAAATGATAGAAGGGTACAAATATGCATGGTGTGGAGAAAGTGGATATGGAGACATTTTTCTTGCTCTCTCGCAATGCTAGAACCCAGGGTCATTCCATAAAGCTGACTGGTGGGAGATTCAAAACAGATAAAATAAAGTACTTCTTCACACAGTGCATACTTAAACTATGGAATTCATTTCCACAGTGATCTCGATAGGCTGGAGCGCTGGGCCAAAAACAACAGAATGAAATTTAATAGGGATAAATGCCAAGTGCTGCGCCTAGGGAAAGGAAACCAAATGCAGAGTTACAGAATGGGGGACACTTGTCTTGGTTCAACAATACTACAAGTGAGAAGGATCTTGGAATTGTTGTAGATCACAAACTGAATATGAGCCAGCAATGCGATGTGGCTGCAAAGAAGGCAAATGCTATTTTGGGCTGCATTAATAAAAATATAGCTTCCAAATCGCGGGAAGTGATAATTCCCCTTTACTCAGCACTGGTTAGACCTCATCTTGAGTACTGTGTCCAGTTCTGAGCACCACACTTAAGGACGTAGACAAACTGGAGAGGGTTCAGAGGAGGGCAACAAAGATGATAAAGGGACTGGAAACAAGGCCCTATGAGGAGAGACTGAAACAACTGGGCATGTTTAGCCTTTAGAAGAGGAGGCTGAGGGGAGATATGATAGCACTCTTCCAGTACTTGAAGGGTTGTCACAAAGAGGAGGGCCAGGATCTCTTCTCGATCATCCCAGTTTGCAGGACACGGAATCATGGGTTCAAGTTACAGGAACCCAGATTCCACCTAAACATCAGGAAAAAATTCCTGACTGTTAGAGCAATACGACAATGGAACCAACTACCTAGGGAGGTGGTTGGCTCTCCCACTCTGGAGGCATTCAAGGTGCAGCTGGACAGCCATCTGTCAGGGATGCTTTGACCTGGATTCCTGCATTGAGCAGAGGGTTGGACTCGATGGCCTTGTAGGCCCCTTCCAACTCTACTTTTCTATGATTCTATGATTCTATGTGGTGATGGCCACCAATTTGGACAGCTTTAAAAGGGGATTGGATAAATCCATGGAGGAAAAGGCTATCAATGGCTACTAGTCCTGATTGGCTACATGCTACCTCCACTATCAGAGGCAGTATGCCTAGCAGGGCCGGCGCTACCGCTAGGCAAAGTAGGCGGTTGCCTAGGGCGCATAGCTGAAGAGGGCGCAGAAACGCTGCGCTCCTCTTCGCTGCCGGCACGCTCCTGCCCCGCCTGGCCGCCTCACCAACAAAGGCACCACCAGGTCAGTGCGGGGGGATTGCGCCCGGAGGTAGTGGTGGGGCCGTGCCTAGGCGCCGCTGCTGCCACCCCCACTGCCGCCGCCCCCCCACTGCCACCCCCTGCAGCCGCTGGAGCCCCTGCCGCCCCCCACAGCCGCCGGAACCCCCTGCCACCTACCTTCTCCGCGCCGCTTCCGGAGCCCCGCCCGCGCTCTGTTTTGGCGGGAGGAACCAGGGCAACAGGGCTTAAACAGCCCTGTTGCCCTGGTTTCCTGGGCCAAAAACAGAGCGCGGGCCCCCCGTCGCGTCACTTCCTCGGAGGAGGAGGAGGCAGCCAGGGTGGGGGGAAGGTAGGTGGCGGGGGGAAGGTAGGTGGGGGGGCTGCGGGGAGGTGGCGGCGGTCCGGCAGTTGCGGGGGTGGAGGGGGGTCTGGCGGCTGCGGGGTGGTGGTTTGCAGGGCAGGGCTGCTTTGCTCCCGAGCCCCCCCCACGGCACAAGAGGGGGGGCGCTAAATATAATTTCGCCTAGGGCGCCAAACTGCCCTGCACCAGTCCTGATGCCTAGGTACACCAGTTGCTGGAGAACATGGGCGTGTGTGTGTGTGTTGTTGCACTCCTGTCCTGCTTGTGGGTTTCCTGTGGGCAGCTGGTTGGCCACTGTGTGAACAGAATGCTGGACTAGATGGATTTGGGTCTGATCCAGCATGGCTCTTCTTATGTTCTTACCTAGCTTATAAAATTTTGGTAGTACTTGTCTTATCAGTTGTTGAGGGGTTAACAGTGTTTATCTTTAAGAAATTGCTCAAGAAATTTCACCACTATTACAAGCGCTGGATTCTTCACCTGCCAACAGGCACCTAAAAGATTCAGAGTTCCAATCTTTCCTCTGGTATCAATGGAAGGTTTTTTTTTCTAAGCTTAATTGCCATGCGGTAGGGGTATCTGGGGAGAGCACAGTATACATTAACCCTTCCCTCCCAACTCCTCCCTGCATGGCAGCTAAGCTTGGGGGGGGGGGATCTCCTATTGGCACCAACATAAATATATATTTTTTCTGAGCTTAATTACCATGCAAGGGGTGGTTGGTGCTTGGTGGCATTGCAGCATGTAAGGATGGTGTTAACCTTTCCCTCCCCAACTGCAATCCCTCTTGGAAATGGTCCCCTGCATATTTATTAAGCTGAGCGGGGGGGGGGACCCTTTCATTATTGGCACCAATGCATCCTTATGACTCTGGGGAATAGTCCCAGGATTGTGAGAAATAGATTTGTGGCTGCAGCCCCATCATCCCAGGCCTAGCAATGCTGCTGCTGTGCATATGATCCAACTGATATAACCATTGCATTTTTTTCTTTATTAAGTCACTAAAATTAAGGGCACAATCTTATGCATGTTTAGACAGAAAAAAAGTCCTACAACTCCCAGAAACAAAATTCTACAACTCCCAGCATGACCCAGCCATGGGAGTTGTAGGACTTTTTTTTCCTGTCTAAACATTATAATAATAATAATTATTATTATTATTATTATTATTATTATTATTATTATTATTTCTATACCATCCAATAGCTGAAGCTCTCTGGGCGGTTACAGCAATTATAAAATTTTACAATAAAATACAATATAAAAATACAAAACAATTAAAAAAAACATTGAAAAAAACTTGCACTAAACATTTAAAAAACAACTCCAAAACCACGCAAATAGCCAAGACAAGATTACAAAAAGCAGACTGGTTAAAAAAGGTGACATCACCACCACCCTGTGTACTATTTGGAGCTGTTAAATGCCACAGCAAAGAGGGCAGTCTTAACCTGACACCGAAAGGATAAACATGCATATAGGATTGTGGCCAAAAAGGAACAATAAAGACCCACAAGCCAAGATAGACTGCAGGTTGGGAATTTGAGGACACTCTCCTCTCTCACTGTGAGAGCATAGGCAAGGGAAGACCTCCTGGACTGAGTGAGTTGCAGCCGTTCAGTCACCATCTCCCTGCCTCAGGAGACCTCGCTGGGAGTTTCTTCCTGCCAGCAAAGGAAGACCTGCCGACCTCATGCGCTGGATGAATTTGAACTGCTTGTCCTATGGTCAAATCTTGATCCAAGCCCCTAAGTTATTCAAATCGACCACTGGAATATGAAAAATGCTTGGGCTCTACCACAATGTTTTTATGTTCTTGTTGAGTCATATATGTTTGGTAGTAAATGCCAGCTTTTTAGCTTGAACAGTATAGAGGAGAGTACAGGATTGGTTTGTGATTTATACCACACACTTTTACTGGAGAATATTTCTTCACTTGCCTTCATCAGGGCATTATTTTTGGTCATGGTTTGTAAATGTGTTTCTAAAGAGCAAGACTTTGTCAAAATGTTCTGGTGTTGGGACATCCTCATGTCTTTTAACAAGCTTTAAAAAGTTATGGAATAGTCACTGTAGGCTTAGAGCGTATATAGACACCCACAAGAAGAAGCCAAAGACTGATATTTCATAGATTTCATAGATCATAGAGTTGGAAGGAGCCTCTTGCAAGGTGAAAGGGAGAAACATGCTAAGCGAAAAGCACGTCAAACGAATCCTTTACAGGACCATCTTCCATCTGGTAACCTGTGTCCTCACTGTGGGAAGCTGTGTGGATCTAGAATTGGCCTCCACAGTCACTTACGGACCCACTGCTAGAGTCTACACAATTTCCCCCCCCCCCGACTTTTGAACAGATTTTCGAGGGTTAAAAAGTCGTCTTATACGCCGGAAAATACGGTACCAGAACCCAAGAAGAAATTCCGACTACATTTTTCTTCTGTAGAAACTGTTCCGGAAACATTTAAAGTACCATTGAAAATAAAAGTATGGCGTGTCACTACTCATTACAATGATTCATATAGTCTTAAGGCAGCAAGAAAAATAAATATTGGAAGATGAACAAACTTCCCCATATCATGTATACTTTTCTACGTGACCTCCTTAAATCCTCTGGATTTTTCCTCATCACTCAAGGGAGAACAGGTTTGCATTCCATTTCATCTGGGGCAGAATTTGGCAGCTTCTCTGGTTGTCATATTTATCTTTACATTGTTTACAACAACCTTGTGAGGTAGGTTTGCCTGAGAAAGAGCTTGCTGAAAGTCACCCAGTTAGCTTCATGGTGCAGTTTTTGAGGAATCAGGGCGTTTGAAGAAGCACATCCAAATTTTATTTTTCATTTCTATGCTGCTCCAAGGAGCCCAGGGTGGTATGTACGATCCTGAAGGAAGATTTAAACTTGGATATCTCCAGTCTACATCCTACACTCTAGTGACTATACCACACTGGCTCACTTTTCCTGGATGTGCCAAATGCTGGTAGAAGAAAATGCCCCTTTGCCATTTCAGTACCAGCTTGCAATTCAAGAATTCTGATGGCAGAACTAGATGGTACAAGGCTGCTGTCAAACCTGGCAACATGGGGCTCCTGGCAAAAAAATGGCAGCCCTGTATCAAGTTTCATCTCTCCCCCCAAAATGTCTAGTACAAATTGCCTTGTGCCCTAACCTCATGGGGCTATGTGTGTTTCCACAACCCTGCTCCACTTCATGGGCAGCTACTGTTGGGGCTGAGGATGCAGAGCATCATGCAAGCAGAACATGGGTTAAATATACGGAAGGGAACTCTTAAGAGGGTGCTGCCATTTTTGGCAGCAGGACTGGGTTTTTCGTAATATTGAGTTCTGCCATAAGGAATAGTGTGAAGGTGGCTCAAACTAGAGCTGAGCCACCATTTCTCAGAAGACATTTTTCTGAGAAAATTTTTGAGATGCTTCCTTTTTTCACCACCACTAACCCCAGAAAAAAGGACATTTTCAGAATTTTCTCTGAATATCCTCCACTATGTTTCTTTTTTTGCTTTTGTTTTTTGTGGCAGCCACCATTCCCCCCCACACACACACACACAAAATAGACCAGAATAGGTGCAGGGCATTGTGGGGGATACAAAATGGTGGCCATGGTGACAGTGAAGTTGCTGTTGCTGTTACAGCAGCAGCAGCAACAAAAATCCTTAGGAAAAAAAGGAAGAAGCCATCCCACTGCTAATGGAGAATCTCACCTCTGAGTAACTGTTGGAACATTTATCCTCCCATTGGAGAAATGTGTTGAAATGCTCCCCCTCCCCACATTTCTCTGTCCACACATAGGGTGGAAAAATTCACAAGGACATTTGCACACAGCTCTAGCTAGCTCAAACAAATCTTCAAGCAAAAAAAAAGAAGGGGGAAAAAAAAGAACAGTAAAGCAATGAGCATTAAGTATTTGACAAGCACTTCTTTCTGCTTCTATAGTTTTAGGAGGGAGGACATGGAGAGGTGGCCCAGCAACTAGGATGTTCTACTCCAAAATGTTCATACTTCTGATTCATAGGCATTTGGCGCATAGCACTAATTTTACAGCATTATAAACATTCTATTAAGATGCCACGGGGTTCCTGCGTGCCTAAAGGCACATTTCACATGCAGCTTCCCAAAACGCCGCTTGCGTTTCAAGTGGTAGCATGTTAAGAAATGGAACAGGAGACGTCGTTGACATGGCGCTGCTGAAAACGAACCACATACATCAAACGGCATAAAGGCAACACTGAACGGAGGCCTTTATCTTGTGGAACTACCATGAAAATGTCTAATTACTGACAAAACGTAGTTGTGCTTGGGATAAAATGCAAGCACAGAATATACAGAATGTAAGGAAGACACATTCCAGCAACAGAGAAATATAAAGGATCAGTTGTGCATTAGACTATTTTATGCAGGGATGGCCCAAGATGTTTTTGTGCCATGAGTAAATTAATACTGGTCCCAATGTCTTCTTGTACGAGCAATATTTTATTATATTTATATCCCACCTTTTTTCCTGCAAGGAACCCAAGGCAGCTTACATAATCCTCCTCCTCCTCCTCCTCTCCATTTGATCCTCACAACAGCCCTGTGAGGTAGGTTAGGCTGAGAGTCAGTGACTGGCCCAAAGTCACCCAGTGAGCTTCGTGGCCAAGTGGGGACTAGAACCCGGGTCTCCCAAATCCTAGGCCAACACTCTAGAGATATAAACCAAGCGGGGAGCTTACCTGCTCGGGTGTGTGTGCTCCAGAGCACCCCCCACCTGCTCTTGCCATGCTCTCGCCACTTGCCGTGCCAGGGAACCGGAAGTGATGCGATGGGTTCCCCGTCGCATCAGTTCCGGTTCCGCTGGTGCTGCGTTTTTAGCATAAAAGCCAGGGCAACCCAGCTTAAAACGGCCGCAAATAGCAAATCATGGCCGTTTCAAGCTGGGTTGCCCTGGTTTTTACACTAAAAACTCAGCGCCAGGGGAACCAGAACTGACGTGCCAGGGAAATGAAGCTCCTTTCCCCGGCGCGGCATGGATCAAGGTGGATTGAACGGCAGGAAAGTAAGTCACGAGAGTCTCGGGGGTCCCGAGCAGGCTGCTTTTGGCCTGCTTTCAGCCCCCCCGAGACTTGCGGTTACATCCCTACAACACTCTAACCACTATACCACACTGGCTCACTATATATATATATATATATATATATAAAATAAGAGTACATTAATAGGAATCGGAACATTGGTCCATCTCGCTCAGTACTGTGCACCCTTGGAGCACTCGCACCCAGCTCAGTTGTCTAGTTTGCCTCTGTGATTGGGACAGCCCTAGTTTTATGCACTTGCAAGGAACCTCCCAGAAGCTGTAGTTGTATGAACAATGTAATATGTGAACCAGGACATCATAACAAAAATTAGCAGTGGCAATTTCTCTGCTTGGTCAATGCACCGAAACATACATGGCTATAATATGGCAAGCAGTATCGTGAGGGGTCTGGAAACCAAGTCCTGAGGAACAGTCGAAAGATCTCAGCATATGTATATTTGGCCTGGAGAAGAAAGGATTAAGGGAGACATGATAGCCATCTTCAAATCTCTGAAGGGCTGTCATGCAGAAGTTGGAGCAGACTTGTCGTATGTTGCTCCAGAGGGCAGCATCAGAACCAATGGGTAGAAATTGCAGGGAAGCAGATTGCAACTAAAAATTAGGAGAAACGTCCTGATGGTAAGAGTTCTTCAACAGTTTAAAAGGATGTCTCAGGAGGTGGTCAACTCTCCTTCACCAGAGATATTAAGCAGAGACTGGAAAGCCATTTGTCACAGATGTACTTAGTATTAACATCTATACACTGTCTTATTTGCTAAAAGGCCATCATGGCAGTGCACAGCGATGCAAAACAAGAACGTTAAAACAGTAAAACATTAGAACTTGGCTCACCAACATGGTGCTTGCAGACACCTCTCTTGGCTCCCACCAGGTTTTCTGCCCCCCATATTTTTATTTTCTTAAGATGAATAATAACAACAACAACAACAACAATAATAATTTATTATTATTATTATTATTATTATTATTATTATTATTATTATTATTATTATTATTTTAACTTGGACACTGGCATGCTGCAAACCAAAGTGCTGCCTTCCAACACCATCTTTATTGGGGTTCAAAAAAGTGGTTTTGTGTTTTGGAGCTCAGATCCCACCTCTATTTGCACTTGGATTCTTGGGCAAGTTATTTTTCTTTTAATCTCACCAGTTTGCCTTCTGGGGAATGGAGTTTTTGTGACCAGCCATGACTACCATGGCAACTATTTTATGAATGGGCAAGTCCCCCCCATAGCAGTCATTTTGTGAGAGTGCCAATGACACTGTCAAAATTCCAAATGTGTCCACTGGCCCAAAATGTTTGGGGACCCCTGTGTTAGAACATTAAAACAACTACATGATTTTAAAGGATATATTAAAAAGAAGTGTCTTCACACCCTTTCTAAAATCCAGAAGAGTGGGGGCCAGTCACAGTTCTTGAGGGATTGCATTCCACAGTTTGGGAGCACCACAGGAGAAAGCCATTTCATGCATGCCTCTGTGGGTAATGGTGCACTCTAAAAGGGCCTCTCCTGCAGATCTTAATACCCAGGTTGTTTCTTAATGAGACAGGTAGTCCCTTAGATAGTCAGGTCCTAAACCATTTAGGGCAGGGCTCTCCAACCTTGGGTCCCGAGATGTTGCTAGTCTACAGCTCCCAGCATACCCAGCTAGCATGGCTAATGGCAAGGGATTCTGGCAGCTGTAGGCCAGCAACATCTGGGGACCCAAGGTTGGAGAGCCCTGATTTAGGGCATTAAGGTTAAAACCAACACCTTTAATTGAGCCCAGAAAGCAACTGGCAACCAGTGCAGATCTTTCAGTATTTGGGTGATATGATCGCAATACTGTGCACTGGTTAGCAGCCTAGCAGCCACACTTTGCACCAACTGAAGCTTCCAGATGCTCTTCAAGGGTAGCCCCATATACTGTAGACCACATTTCATTTCATTTATTTATTTCATTTCTATACCGCCCCACAGCCAAAGCTCTCTGGGCGGTTCACAATAGTTTGTACATAAAAACAATAAAAGCATACAAAATAGTTTAAAAGATTAAAAACCAAATTTAAAAAACACAGTTTAAAATAATAATCCAAGTTAATAAAACTAAGCCTACAGGTGACAATTCCCCTCCCCCCATGCTATTTGGAGCTCTTAACTATTGAATGCCTTGGCATAGAGGGAAGTCTTAACCTGGCGCCAAAAAGATAGTAAGGTTGGCGCCAGGCAGGTCTCAGTGGGGAGCTTATTCCATAATTGGGGGACTACCACTGAGAAGGCCCTCCTCCTCATTGCCACCAACCGAGCCTCTCTTGGAGGTGGCAGTTGGAGGAGGGCCCCAGATGTTGAGCGTAGTGTCCAGGTAGATTGCAGTTGGTAGAGACGTTCCATCAGGTATTGTGGTCCTAAGCCATGTAGGGCTTTATAGGTTAAAACCAGCACCTTGAATTCAACTCGGAAGCATATTGGCAGCCAGTGCAAACGGGTCAGAACTGGTGTCATCATCATCATCATCAGGCGATCACTCGTGACCGAGTAAGATTGTCTTCCGGGATAACAGGAGGAAATTCTAAAGAAGATTGTGTAGACTCTAGCGATGGGTCCGTAAGTGACTGTGGAGGCCAATTCTAGATCCACACAGCTTCCCACAGTGAGGACACAGGTTACCAGATAGAAGATGGTCCTGTAAAGGATTCATTTGACGTGCTTTTCGCTTAGCACGTTTCTCCCTTTCACCTTGCATTCGGGCTTTTTCAAAGTCCATGGAACCTTTGTGAAAGCCAACCTCCATTTAGATCGTTCATGGGCCAGAGCTTCCCAGTTTTCGATGTTTATATTGCATTTTTTTAGATTAGCCTTATGAACATCTTTAAACCTCTTATATTGACCACCGATAGTCCGCTTTCCATCCTTGAGTTGGGAGTAAAGTAACTGCTTTGGGAGACGGCAGTCAGGCATTCGAACAACATGACCGGTCGACTGAAGTTGGCGTTGAAGGATCATTTTTTCAATGCTAGTAGTCTTTGCTTCTTCCAGTACACTGACATTTGTTCGCCTATCTTCCCAAGTAATTTGCAGGATTTTCCGGAGGCAACGTTGATGAAACCTTTCAAGGAGGTGGAAGTGACGTTTATAGATAGTCCATGTTTCGCAGGCATACAATAAAGTTGGTAGTACAATGGCTTCATAAACCAGTGTTTTGGTCTTCTTACAAATATCCCGATCCTCGAACACTCTATGTTTCATTCGAGAAAATGCGGCACTTGCGGAGCTCAGACGATGCTGGATTTCACTGTCGATGTTAGCTGTAACAGAAAGATAGCTGCCAAGATAGAGAAAATGATCAACATTTTCCAGTATTGTCCCGCCAAGCTGGATAGATGGCATCACCAAAGGATTGGCTTGCACTTGCTGATGAAGCACTTTGGTTTTTTTGATGTTAAGTGAGAGACCAAGTTTTTCGTATGCTTCTGCAAAAGCATTTAGGATAGTTTGAAGATCATCCTCTGAATGTGCGGAGACCACATTATCATCAGCATACTCAAGTTCCACAACGGAGGTTGTAATTACCTTACTTTTTGCTTTCAGCCTGCTGAGATTAAAAAGCTTTCCATCTGTTCGATAATGTGGTGTAATGTGCACATGGCAATAGTCTAAGCATGCCATGTGCACCAAGGCATGGATAACTGTTGCAAAATCAGACTGATACTGTAGTAATAGTAGTAGTAGTTATTGTTGTTAACATTGTGGCCATTTTGTAATTCCCTGCATTATGGGAATTGCAGCCTGACACACCTGGAGGGGAAAGCTGCACTAGATGATCTCCAAGATCCCTTCCTACTCTATGATTCTACGTGAGCATCTGTTACTCTAATCATGGAAATGCAAGTGATGTGAGGAGTTCCTTGGACTCCCATACAACTTCCCAGCGCCATGTACAAATGGATCATTGCAAGAGTGGCTACAATAGTTTCCATTGCTCTGCAATATTTTTCTCTTGAGTTCAGTTCTAAAATAAACCTGTCTTTCAGTCTGGTGGTGCTTAAATAAGGAAAATCCACCTATGGAGGATGGGTGTTGACTGGTGGCTCTGACATTATAAGCCACCTTCAGGTCCTTGAGAATGTGTGCAACTATCTTTTTAAAGGTTTGCATTTCCTCCCCTTTCTAAGGCCAACTTATATGCATGTGTGCGTCAAACGCTGAAGGAAAAGGCAGAATTTGTGCTAACAGGGATTAAGAAGGCACAAAACCAGGAACAAGATGATCTAGATTAAGATAGACAATACAAACCATCTAAAATAAAATAAAGAGCTGGATAAGAAGGCAACGTTGCTGAAAGGCAGAAAGAACCAGCAGAGCAGAAAAGTCTTTAAACAAAGTAATACAAAGAAAAATAAACTCTGCATGCCTGTGCAGTAGCCCTTTACAACGAATTCACATGACCATTTCCTCCCATAGTTATGCCACTTTCTGTGACTGTCTGTGGCCAACTCTATTCTGTGCTGGTCAGTGCTCCACACCTGGAGTACTGTGTCCAGTTCTGGGTGCCACATTTTAAGAAGGACATCGGCAAACTGGAGCATGACCAGAGGAAGGTGACCAGGATGGTGATGCTCCAAGTTTTGGAGGGTCCTTTGGCAACACACCCTCAATGGGCCCCCTCCCCCTACCTTCTCACCACCATTGTCACTAGCTGTTATTGCTCCTCATCCTCTTTCTCATCACTGCTGCTACCATTTGCTTACTTGACAGGTACAGAGCCAGTGAGCAAGCAGGCAGTGGCATCTACTGCTCCTCCTCCCCACCACCACCATTGTCTGGGCCAGAGCGAGAAGCAGGTGAGCAAGCAGGATGCACTGGTGAGGAGGAGGAGGAGGAGCAAGTCCAGGGGGGATCTTGTTTATGGGGCCCTGCTGGGGTGTGGGCCCTCAACAGGTGTCCATCCATGCCTATCTTTGATGCCAGCACTGGTGAGGAGTGCTGGTGGAAACCAAGTCCTTTGAGGAACGGTTGAAAGAGCTGGATGTGTTTAGCCTGGAGAAGAGAAGATTAAAGGGGGACCTGAGAGTGGTCTGAAACAAAAACAGGCCATAACATATGGATGACAAGCTGTGTTCAGCTTGGTAGGTTCACAAGTTATGTGTAGGCTTGGGCCGTTGCCATCTCTGCTTCCTGGCGGAAGTATGAGTCATTTATTCTTTCAATTCAGGAGAACAAGACCGGTGATTTTCTAGGAGCAACTAACCCTGACTCTATATGAGAAGACTCTTCTCCAGGCCTTGGCTTGATAGGTTGGGGGGGTTCCCGTTCCCACTCCCACTCTCAAAAATAGCGTTATTCCTTTAGAGTACCCCCTCGGAATGCTTGTAAGCCCATGACTCCTACTGTTATGAGAACTGCTACTCAGAAGATGGCACCCTTGCTCAGGGACAAACGGGTGATGCCCCCACCCCCCCAGGAAGGAAGGATTACATAAGCAATTATTCCACATGGGAAGAAATGACACTAATTCCTTCCGCTTAAAGTGTTCTGCAGTTCACATTTGCTTCACTCTCGGCTAACTGGAGGGCCGCTAGCTCTCAGTCAGGGCTCCAGGGCACTCGCCTGTTATGTCTCCCCATGCTTGCTTTATTTGAGTGTGGTACCAAGAACTAAGGCTCTCTCTCTCCCGCTACTGAAAGTCTGTGGAGTTCTTGGAAACTTAGGCTAAATAAATACTAAGAACACAATACGTTCTTAACAATGCAAAGCCAGAGTGTGTGGGTAGATTGCCGGGCCCAAACACTGTAAACCAGCTTCAGGTCACGTTCTGGTTAGAAAGTTCACTGTATGACGTTGGGGAAATCACTTCCTCTCAGCTGAGCCAGTTTCACAGAGCTGTGGTCAGAACAAGGTGCTGCAGGACAACCTTCCCCAGACGGGTGCTCTTGTAGTGTTGGACTACAACCTCCATCATCCCCAGCCAATGGCTATGTTGGCTGGGCATGGTGGGAGTTGTAGTCCAACACATGTAGAGGTAATCAGTTTGAGATGGTTGCCTTATATAAATAATGTAATGTTCAGTTGATTAATCAGTAAAATTAATCCATTAAATATCTTTTGCTCAATTAAAAAAGTGTCCCCAACTAATCGGGCAACAAGTTTTGTAAATGGAATTATGTTTCACTGAAATACAAACAAAAAGAATGTGGATGACAGGTTTCACCACATGAGATGTAGGAAATCTGTGGTCAGATCTCCCGATAGCTTTATTTAGGGAATACATCTTCTAATTTAAACTGTGGCAACATGTGTAGCCATTATCTAAAATAAAAGTGACTATGCTTTTTTTCATCTGGAGTTATTCTTTATTCACATGAAAATATATACAGTTTCAAGCAAGCAATTGATTGAGAGACTAAAAGCTGAGGTCTTCAGGGGTTTGGGCTTTTTTTTTACCAAGTGGCATCTCCAATACATAATAATCTCACATTATTTCACACAAAAGGGATACTGGAATGTGTCACCCATCTAAATACATCTCCTGAATAGGTTCAACATGTGTCATTAAGGGGCCATCACCAAAGGCCTCAGAGAATTCCACCACTCCACTCCCTTCTCAGGGCCAAATCAGACATTACTTTAAATCTGTATGTAATGGCTAAAACCTTTTTGTCTTTTACTCTAGAGTAGACACTACTCTGGGTGGCCCAGCCTGGATCTTAAGAGCCCCCTATGCCCCACACTAGGGTTCCAAGTTGGATTGGGGGGCTCTGTGCCTACTCTAGAGTAAAAATTTAAAATGGGGGATTGTTTTTGAAAACCTAAAATCCAGCTGTTACTTGGAACTGCCTCCATCCTTAGGAGAATGACTCAGGTTCCTTGCTGTATTTATATGCTGCCTTGGCACCAAAGCACTCAAGGCTGTTCACAATTTGAAATACTAAAATGGAAAAAAAAAAAAAAAAAAAAAAAAAAGACAAAACAAGAAAATGAAAACCACTCTTACTGTTGTCCCCTCAGTCAGAAGTGAATGGAAGGAGCTTCCTAGCCTGGGCTTCCACTGTTCTACCTTTCCCTCAAGGCACACAGATATTTAAATAATCCCCGAGGGCCAAAATGGGCATTAAATCTGTATCTAGAAGCTATGTTTTTTGGTTTGGTTGGTTGGTTGGTTTCTTCTTCCCAGCATGTCAGGCCCAGCTCCCTCACAACATTAGCAACCAAAGACGTGTTAAAGAAACAGTGAGCTCCTTTATTGCAGCAGGCCACAAATACAGGCACCTCACCGGAATCCACGGGTCAGAGTCCTTGATGAGTCCAAGTTCAAATAAACTCAGATAACCTGTTTTGTTTTGGTGCAATTCACATTTTAAAAACTAATAAAAATATTAAAATTAAATAAACTCGGATAATTCCAAACAGGAACCAGAACCATGGTCTTAAGGTCCAGTGGTTTAATCCAAGACAGGGGCACAGGATTGAAGACATGCAATAGTTCAGGGTTCAAGAGTAGTCCAAGCAAAAGAGTGTCCAGGATCAGCAATGTTTTACCCACAAACCTCATTTGACCATGTGCCAGTTCTTTTATGAGGAGGAAGGGTGACTAGAGTTCCTTACTTGTCAATCGAGGCCTACAGGAAAATTTAGCCTGGAGCTGAGAACTCCACCTGGCTGGTTCTTTTTCCTCTTGTATTTTGTTCCTCTCAGGTTGGACTTTCAAGTTGGCCCAATAAAGGTAATACCCCAATATGGATTTTGGAATGTGGGCCTTCTGGAGAGCTACTCCTGGTGTTCTCTGGCAATGCTAGTTTTCTCTGCCTTGCTCCTTTTTATAATTGTTAACTTGTCTTTCTTTTATGGCAGCTTTTCCCAACCTGGTGCTCTCCCAATGTTGTTTGGGACTACAACTACCAGCATTCTTGGCCACTGGCCATGCTGGCTGGGGCTGATGGGAGTTGAAGGCCAAAGCATCCAGAGGGCACCAGGTTGGGGAAGGCTGTTCTATGAAATTCAAGGCAGGATAGGGATCACAGGAAGTCTGGCATCCAGGCATTACCAAGACCTGCTTAGCTTCAGTATGGTTGCTGCATCATATATATTTGGACAAGGCAACTGGAGTGATGCTACTCCAGATCTACTTCATTTGCCTACAGCCCAGTTGTGACAGTGGTAGAATTTCTTGGGACTGCATCATGCACTTCCATGGACCATGTAGTGATCGCCACCAACTTGGCTGGCTTTAAAAAGGGATTAGACAAATTTATGGAAGATAAAGCTATCAATGGCTACTAGTCCTGATGACTGTATATTACTTCCAGTATCAGAGGCAGTATATGGTTCTCACTACCAGTTGCTGGGGAACTTGAGCGGGAAGGTGCTATTCTGCCTTAGGTTTTCCCATGAGCATCTGGTTGGCCACTTGTGTGAACAGAATGCTGGTCTAGATAGGTTTTTGTCTGATCCAGCAGGGCTATTCTAATGTTGTGTGTGATATTCTTGCATTGTTTGGATCAGCCTTGGTGTTTAATCCCAACATCTCAGCATTTCAAACAAATTTATCTTTTCATTATTCAGTAACATTATTGGTACAAAATTTATGAAGAATCATTGAAATTACAAAAAAAAGTTATCTGCTCCATTGGGAATTCTCTCTCTCTCTCTCTCTCTCTCTCTCTGAACACTCAGGTATATTTTTTTAAAGGAAATTATAGCTGCTATTTCGATGGGGAAACTCTTTTCAGATTTCAGTAAATGCTGATATTCATTATCCATCATGTAAAAGCTACTAACTCATACTCCTGACATCAAGTCATATTTTACCAAAGCAATGTTTTCCCATTTTTCTTGAATGTCATAAGATTTGGAGTTCCTGCATTGTGTTTTAGCATTTCTGCCAAAATTGCCATCAAACAATGTGTCTTTAACTTTTCTGACCCTATTGTGTCAAAAACATCTCTCATACACCCGATACTAGGCCTTTTAGTCTTACTCACTGTTCATATCTGAGGTTTAAGAAATTCTCTGCAGGAAACCCTCAGAACATACAGAATAGCTTCATTTTTTTTCTTTCTTTTTCTTTTTAACACTCAGAGTCACATCTGGAGCCATCCATCACAAATAGTGCCCAGGTACAAATGAACTTCATTTTTTAAAAAACAAAACACCACATTAATGAAAAGAGTATTATAGAGGGTCCATGGAAAATGGAGAGAGTGAAACGAAATAATACAATAAAACTAGGATTATTTTCCTGTCTAAAGTATCTAGAGTATTTTAAGTGACCTGATAATTTTAATTCTTCAGTGTTTAAAACAAAACAACAGAGCTTTGCAATGCCGGTTGCAAACAGAAGTTGCCCTGTTTCTGTAGTTTAAAATGGCTGCAATTGGAAGCATTATATTTCCTGTTCAATTTTGTATCTGTGCAGCTTGCTCTTTAATTCGGCTCTCTGCTTTTTATACCAGTGGGTCCAGAATCCTGAAAAAGGTTTAACAGCAACAACTATACATTATAATGACAATTACAGATTTAGCAGGATGGTTTACATATGTGCTCATCAAACTTACTGCAACATTTATAGAATCTTTTCTTTCTAACTATTCAAGACTTTTGTCTCCTCAACGGTTACATAGAGCAGGCTGTTTCTTCAGGATGCCTAAATCTCTCTTTATTTTATTAACAGGGTGGTGGATTTTTGTTTTGACTTGAGGATTTCTTTCCTTGCTACTTGTAGAAAGTCAGCATGAACTTTGAAACTGAGTAAGAGTCTTATCTCAAAATTTATTTATTTTTATTAGATATATTTTAGTAAGTATGTGAGATTCTATGCTTTCAGTTACTGTAATGGGAAATATTTATACACATGCGCACAGGACATGCCACTTTGTTGCAAAAAGAAACTGTGTATGAGAAAATGAAAGAAAGCTGAACTCATTAGAATACTCTGTACCTAATGTGCTATTCTTCTGTCATAGGACTGTACCACCTCAAAATACATGCAGGGGGTTGCTTGGTTGGAAACAACCAGTATTGCTTAATATATTCATAGCTGGACACACGTTTTCAATATGGAAATTTGAAAGAAGCCTACATTAAGGTGTTTAATCATTGCTATCTAACCCTGTGGAGTTTCCATTAATGCTGCAATCCTTTGCCCACTTACCTGGAAGTAAGTACCATTGAAATGAATGGGATTTACTTCTGAGTAAACATGTATAGGATTGCACTCCTATACATGTCTACTCAGAAATAAGCCCCATTGAGTTCATTGGGGGTTACTCCCAGGTAAGTGGGTAAAGGATTGCAGCCCCACTTTGTTAAACAGATGATAGAAATGAATATGCTTTCTTAGCAGCAATTAATTTTTTGAATTTTAAAAAGATACAAAAATCACCAGCTTAAACAGAACCCATATACATGAACTGCTTTTAATGCTTCTAGAATCTATATGGTTTTGGACTCAGTTGATGACAACAACAACAACGCACCGCAAGCTAATAGCAAACTAATTCATCATAGCCCAAAATTATAACAGTAAAATATAGGGAAAGTAATTCAATAACAGGATGATCTTCATGGAGGACAAATTCAGGCAGGATAAGGCATATGCTACCTCCCATATCAGAGGCAGTATGCCTATATATACCAGTTGTTCGGGAACATGGGTGGGAGGGTGCTGTTGCACTTGTGTCTGCTTGTGGGTTTCCTGTGTTGGTTGTCCACTGTGTGAACAGTGCACTTTTAATAATTTCATAGTGCATTGTGAATCAAACAGCTTTTGATTTAACGTGTAATTGTGCTAAGAACAGAACAACCCTGGGGGAAACAGCCAGAACTGGAAGTTTCCACCGAACAGAATTCAGTAAAGTCACACTCTGTGTGAACAGAGTGCTGGACTAGATGGACCCTTGCTCTGATCCATCATGACTCTTCTTATGTTCTTATCTTAATTGATTTGGGATTAAGTTTAAATTTAGATCTGTTGCCAAATTTAAGGAATCTTAGCTGATCTATGTTTTTTAGTAGAGTAATCAATTAAATCTGCATAAATTTGCATATTGCAAAAGCAGTACTACTTTTCACAATTTCAAGGATAGAATTTTGTGCTTATATTCTGGAACTCCAGAAAAAGTACTGATGCTCTATCTCGAAATGTTATTGTAATTCATGTTGGCATACTTCTATGAAATATAAGCAATGCTAAATCTTTCTTTTTCTCCCAACCTTCACCCCACATTTGTGTTCCACAGGTTATCTGTGTACCATGGTTATGAAAAAAATTATATTATATTTAAAAGTACTGGGACTTTACTGAATTCTGTTCGGTGGAAACTTCCAGTTCTGGCTGTTTCCCCCAGGGTTGTTCTGTTCTTAGCACAATTACACGTTAAATCAAAAGCTGTTTGATTCACAATGCACTATGAAATTATTAAAAGTGCATTTATGCCATGGAAAGAGCAGAGCGACTTGTAATATTTGCTGATGTAAAGCAAATATTATATGGATGGAAGGGCATTAAGTAATGTTTGTACAATGCTCCCCGAAGTGGAGAACTTTAAAATAAGTCCTTTGCATACTAATTGTAAACTTTGCTGTCACACAGGTGCACTATAAGGATACTAGTGAAGTGATATTATATAAAGCAAGAGTTTCTCAAGGGTTACAGCACAACTAGCCCTCCCCCAAAGTCAAGAAAAAAGTAGTTGGAAGCTCTCCAAAGGTAGCTAAGTCCAAAGAAAGATGAATTGGCTGGCAAAATCTCACTCTTTTCCCAGGCACCGGGCCCAACAGATCAATGGAAAAGGCACCACAGATAGAGCGCCAAGGTAAAATGAGCCTTCTTTTTCTTGGTCCAAGGTTAGGATAATGATGGCCACATCTGTGACTCAGCAGACAGGCTTTATTGCAGTTAATACCCATCGTTATGAAAGATGGTATGCGTATGTCTATGGAGAGATTAACATTTAATAGGTTAATCGATTAGATTAATTGATGTGCAGTGCAATCCTAAATGTGTCAACACAGAAGTAAGGAAGGGTGAATCTGTCCAGCTTGATTTAGCTCGAGTTTTAATTTTCTAAGTTAATTCTGCCCCATTTATTTATTCATTTATTCTATTACATTCCTATGTAACCGCCCAAGAGCTGAAGCTCCCTCGGCAGTTCGCAACAATTAGAACCATAACATACAACATGATAAAGTACAAGGTCAAAGTTTAAAACTACAGCATACAAGAAAAATAAAAACCAAAATAAAACCTAGCCAGCAGTGCAAAGATTTGAAATACAGTAAGAGCGCAACCCTACAGTCGCTAGACAGAGTCTAGATGGCCATAGGATTTTTCAGAGTCCCAGTACTGACCTTGGAAAATTGGTCGGAGCTCGGAGCTGGGACTCCAGACTCGCTGGTAGCAGCTCCAAGGTCTCAAGTGGGACCTCAGAGACAGGCTTTTGGGGGGCAGGGAGGGGGAGGGGGAGGGGAGGAGTCAGGCTTTGCCAGCATACAAAGCATCCTGGCGGCGCCTCGCACTCCTTCCCGCCCGCTCAGAGGCCGAACACTTGGACAGCTGAAATCGGCCGTCTGAGTGTTTTGCATGGCAGGAGGAGCACCTCTGTACTCCTCCGGACATGTGCAGGATGCCCATAATCCTCCGAGTTTGGAGGGTCATGTGCAGCCTCATTGGATTGCTCCCTGACAGAATGAAATCAACAGAAGCGGAAAGACTAAAATGCCTGGGGCCGGGAGAAATAAGAAAAGCTTCACCTGGCGCTGAAAAGAGCACAATGTAGGCACCAGGCGAGCCTCTCTGGGAAGCTCCACAGCAGATTCTTTAATTCTTTTTAGTCTGAATGAACATCCGTACCTGCTTTCAGGTGTGTTTTTCAAATGTATGCATTTTTATGTGCATTTCCTCAAATATACATATTTTGGGAGAGCTGCCATTCAACACATCTGGAGGCACCAGGAGGAGGAGGAGGAGGAGGAGGAGGAGGAGGAGGAGGAGGAGGAGGAGACAGCAGTCAGGCCAGCCAGCCAGTGGCAAGGAACAAGATGTGATAGCAGCATTTAATTCACTGTTAAGTCACAGCTATAGTCATAATCAGTGAGGTTCCCAGAGCTGTGAGTGGGCTTTGAACTCCCCTTTTATGTCACTGCTATGTATGCACCTAACCTATCTAACCTACCTCAACCCCTGATCAATCTAACCCTAACCTATCTCAATCCCTGATCACATTTATAGTCTGCATAATTATACCTGTCTTGTAAACCTCTCTGGGAGCTGTGGCTGAAGAGCAGCTAAGACATGTTTTCACTAAAATGAAATAAACCAATGAGGGGCCAGTATCCAACGGTGTCACTAAACTCAAATAGCGCTAACAGAACCCTGCCGAATCTTTCCATTGCTCAAGCAGTTGCCCATTATGCTTGCACAACCAGTTGCGCAAGCAGGTGCACAACCGATTGCACAACAGGTTGCACCAGCATAATGTAGTACAACTGCCTGTGCAACCGCACTTGCACAAATGTAACTTTCATAGGATTCTCTTCTTGCGCATAATTCAGAACCTGGTTTCCACTAGCGCAACGTCATTTGCACCCAGAGCACCCAATTGGGTAGCCGTTCTAGGAAAGTCAACCATACAATACACAAAGACAGTGTTGGGTTTTAACCTGGCGACTACTTTATTGGTTACAGCTTGAGTTTGACATGGCATATGGAAGGATCCCTTAATCAGCCAGCCCACCTGCTGGCCAATCCGCAGCCCAGCCCGCATGCTGGGTGGCCCTTTAACAAGGGAGGGGCATGGGTAGGTCCTACCATGGCATGTACCATTCGCATGCTTCCCTGCTCCCTTAAGAGTGATGCTGGCACACAGCCCCCAGCTGTGCTGCAGCCCTACGGCCCCACACCCAAGATATGTTCAACTGGTTGCGCAACAGGTTGCACCAGCATAATGCACAACTGCTTGCACAACCGTGCTTGTAGAAACATAACTTTCATTGGATTCTCTTCTTGCGCACAGTTCAGAACCTAGTTTCCGCTAGTGCAACGTCATTTGCGCTAACAGAATGACACAGTTGGATACTGCCCAGGACTTTTAAAATGCCAGAAGAAATGTGACTGCTGCAGCAGCAGCCAAACTAGACCTTTTCAGCACTCCAGCGGGTGCGCCTTATAATAAATACCAGCAAGTAAAACAACCATTTACTTTGTCCCACAGAACGAAATGGAATTCACTGAACACCAAACCAGATCCTGTGTACATGGCCTTGCCCTAGATTTTGTTTTTTGGTCACACTAAAGCACCCTTCCCCAACCTGGTGCCCTCAGACATATTGGACCACAGCTCCCATCATCCCCAGCCAGCGTAGCCTGGCTGGGTATGTTGGGAGTTGTAGTCCAGCACAACTGTAAAGGGCACCAGGTTGGGGAAGGCTGCACTAAAATGTCACAGAATGTCCAGAGAGAGGAATGACTTGTTGGCAAGTGGTATAGACATTGATCTCTCGTCCTTCAGTCCCTACAGCAGCTTCCTGGCTACTTCTGGGTCCAGCGCAAACTCTTTGACTTCACCTTCAAAGCCCTTCATGGCCTTTCTCCCCTTGTCTCTCCACCTTCACATCAGAACATAAGAAGAGCCATGCTGGATCAGACCAAGGGTCCATCTAGTTCAGCATTCTGTTCACGCAGTGGCCAAGCCAAGCAGCTGCCCACGAGAAACCCACAAACAGGACCTGAGTACAACAGCACCCTCCTCCTCATGTTCCCCAGCAACTGCTGTATGTAGGCGTACTGCCTCTGATACTGGAGGTAGCAAACAGCCATCAGCACTAGCAGCCATCTATAGCCTTCTCCTCCATGAATTTGTCCAACCCCCTTTTAAAGCCCTCCAAAGGGTGAATTCCATAGTTCAATTATGTGCAGTGTTTGACATCCCTTCCCCATGATCGTCGCTCCTCCAGTTCTGCCACCCCTCCGCCATCGAGAGGTCTCCTGACACTAATGACTTCTCCCTTGCAGGCCTTTATGCCTGAAATTCCCTTCCAGGACAACCTGTGTGTGATGTTGCCCACCTTCCTCCTATCCCTCCTCCAGAGCCTCATTTTCTGTGAAGGCTTTGCTACTGATCTTTAGTCGCCATAGTCTAGCCTCAGTAGATGTACCTGTAGGGGGGGAAATGCGTATTCTTCAGCTGTCTGTGCTTCCTCCCTGTTTCTCCTCTCTCTGTTATCTCCCTTGTGTCAAATTTAAGATTGTCAGCTCCTCGGGTAACCTGTCATTCTTTGGGAGGCAGCATGCACATTGATGGTGCTGTCTCGATCATTCCCTTTATTTCTGAAGTTTAAGCCGTGAGTGCTGCTGTTTATATAGCCAACATGGCAGTGTTTGACATCCCTTCCCCATGATCGTCGCTCCTCCAGTTCTGCCACCCCTCCGCCATCAAGACGTCTCCTGACACTAATGACTTCTCCCTTGCAGGCCTTTATGCCTGAAATTCCCTTCCAGGGCAACCTGTGTTGTCCTGTTTATATAGCCCACTCACAAGGGGGAGGTATCAGCAGGCCTGGGAGAAACTTGAGGTTTACAGGAGTACAAAAAAAAAAGAAAGAGAAAAGAGAAAAAAAAAAACCTTAAGGGGGACCCCAAAAACAAACAATGAGGACCGAACATGCTCATTGTCCATGGAATACTAACTGTCCGTAATCCTAAAGTGGGAGCACTCCATACTGCAACATTTTGTTGCAGATCCCACTTGATAATAATGAGAGGGCATGGCTTCCCTCCCCTACCCTCAGCGGTCAGCGATTTCAACCTGGCTAGTACAGGAGCATTGCTTAGTAGCTCAGAGTCCCAGATATAGAGCATAGTGCTTTGCTGAAAGCACGTTGCCCTAAGCCAGGTAATATTTATCTTACTTGCATATACAAGTGCTGCTTGTCTTACATTTATCCAGAGGTTGGCACTTCTCCTCTTCCGCTTCATGATTTGCTTTGTAGCCTGAAACTAGACACCAACTTCCCTATTAATATCATCATGCCGCCTGAATATATTTTAAAACCTAGGATACTTGGCAATCCTCAGGTTGGATTATGTTTTTCTTGGGCTGGAGTCTAGCATATTTAATGTAAAGCCTAGCACAAAATGGGCCTTATCTGATTATGAAACCACGAAATACTAAGAACAGGCATGTCTCGTCCGAGGTGGGGGGAAACCCAGCTCAGATCGCCCGGGATATATTTTCAATGGCAACGGTTTTTCATCTGTTTGAATGACAGACTGTGTATACAAACACTCACAAGTGAAATAAGGGAAGAAGGGCAGATTAGGAGGAATTGAACAGACAGCAACTACACTCTAAAAGTATTCAAGCAGGTAATTAAGTTCTTTTGACACACATTCATCCCAATCCTTAAGCTGACTTGCCTATGGAAGACGCAGGGAGTTTTGCCCAAAGAAATGAGGAGGGATAGGGTTGCTAATCTTGGATTTTAAAAATACTGCCCTCCTGGGCCAGGCCAGAAGGTGGATGCATGTCAGAGTCGAGTTAGTACCTGACACCTCTGAGCAGAGGCAGTGTTACAGGTCTGCCCAGTAGGGCTGGGACCCCAAATCTTTCAATTGGAGACCTGAATCTTGAGGAGGCCATCTGCCCCACCACCCTGATGTCCAGGGGTACTTGCTGAAATAAAGATACAAGGGCCCTGGGGATCTCTGTTGATCTGATCCCCCTGGATTGGCTGGCTTTTTGCCCACATGTGCTTCACCTCCTGCTGCCCCCCCCTTTGAATCTTTCTGCCTGAGGTTTTCTTCTGAAATCAAATGCCCTCCTCTCCCCTCTCCGTACATCTCTTTTTACAAATAGGGGTGTGCTTAGGAGACAGGGTCCTTTAAAGACACAAACAGAGAGAGACTTTAGAGCAGTGTTCTCCAACCTTGGGTCCCCAGATGTTTTTGGCCTACCAGCTATGCTGGCTGGGGGCCTGGGGCATGCTGGGAGTTGTAGGCCAAAAACATCTGGGGACCCAAGGTTGGAGAACACTGCTTTAGAGCATATGTAAATTAGCATATGCAAATTTATTGTGCTTCTTTTTTTGTCCTGTGAGCCTGAGCCCCGGATCTTTTCCGTACCCAGCACTGCCCCTGCCTCTGGGCTACGTGTAGAAGAATCTAGTAGGTCAGTGGTAAGCTAGGGTGGAACCTGGGGACTGGGCCACAAGCACTCTGGTTGGGCCACTCAGCCGGGCAAGTAACAGGTAGCAGGCTATATTGATTTGCTGCATTTAAATCCCACCTTGGGATATAAATCCCAATATGATGGAATATCATATGATGGGATATGATGGAACTCTAGGTGGTATAACATGGAGTTCCCAGGCTGTCTTCCCTTTGGGGCATTAGGGTGGCCACTTTTGCATGGCCAAAAAAGAGGAAATGCATCACCGGAATAGAGGACAAAAGAGGACACAGATTTGCGTAACATTTGCATGCATTCATTTATAGGCAGAGATGCAATGTTAGAACTAAGGACTATAATTTAAATAGGGGGAGGGACCAATACATCTCACCACGGGAGGAAGACTGTGACCAAGTGACCTGTGTGTCTCCTCAGCCTGTTGTCGGAGTGCAAACAGTTGATGGACAATTTCAAGGCTGGTTCTCCCTTCTTGTTGTTCTTGCTCTTTAAACTGGACTTGGACTAGGCTACACTTCAAATAGAGGTCACCTTCAGACAGAGCTTGGATGGGGAACTTCTGGCCAATGGATCAGATATAGCCTCTAGAGGTCCCCCATCCAGTCTGCAAGCTTTTTCTGCTCTTATCTCCGATCAGTGACTTGAGATAAGAAGATATTTAAAGGCAATACTTTAAATCCCCTGCATAGAATTGAACTGTGCTTTTGCAGGCCTGAAAGTTGTTGCGCTGGGGCTTACTCCTGAATAGACCTGCTTAGAAGTGAACTAAGCTTCTGCAAGCCTGAAAGCTGTTGCACAGGGGCTTACTCTTGGGTATACATGCATTGAACTGAGCTGTGTTTTGTGTGCTTGGTGAAAACTGTCCACATTGGTAAGAATTACATCTGTCCTTGGCCCCACCCCCATGCCAGTAGCCCTGCCCACTGCTGGAATGCAGCCCCTGAGGCCTTTCCCAAGTTGAAATTTGGCCCCCAGGCTGAAAAAAGTTCACCACCCCTGAAACAGAGGATTGTTCTTGGTAAAGTAGGACATGTGGGAGGCTGGTATGCTGCAAAGTGGAGTGCTGCCCACCAGCGCCATCTTTCTCTGTGCTGAAAAGAGTGTGTGTTTTCTTTGGAGCTCAGCCCCCACCACTGCTTTGTACTTAGGTTCATGGGCAAGTTGCTTTACTTTTAGTCTTACCAGTTTGCCTTCTGGGAAATTACTGTTTTGTCATCAGCCGTGCCAACCATGGTGGCCATTTTGTGAGAGCACCCACAACACACTCTCAAAATTCCAAATGTGTCCACCGACCCAAAAAAGTTGAGGATCCCTTGTCCGGGGCATAGACCATAAGACTGAGTATGCAGGAGCAGCAAGTAAGTGAAGAGAGAGGTAGGCACTTTGATCCAGACCTCTGTTGTTCTTGGCCTTTTAAAAACCAAATTGTGAGTAAATGCATTAAAATACAGATGTAATTGCATATTTGGACTTCTTCTTGGAGACAAACTGATGATTTTAATCTACTCTGGCCAATGACTGCATTGCATTGTTTTTTTGCAGAGACAGAAGTCAACATCACATCTACATATATGGAAAAAACATGTTGTTATCACCTATGGACAGATTCCTAAAACCCAGAAGTCAAAAGTGGCTGCCATGAATCTGATCCCAGATGAGATTTGGGTATTACCACAACCACCCACAAGGCTTTTTCTAGCCTTGCAAATACAGGAGTGACGTCTAAATTTGGAGAAACCTGGAAACAATGTGATGTACAAATTAGCTCTGAGATATAGATAATGAAGGTTCAGATATACACTGTAATTTCATTGGAGCAGAGATTTGGAAGTGATTTCATTACTCATCTAGTCATGCAATAGTATATTCTTAGACTCAAACTTTCCAGAAAGGATGCTCACCTTGCCTCTTAATACTAACATATTTCTGGGAAAGCAGTTCCGTAAGTGCCTTGTGAAATCACCTCTTATCCTTGACACTTAAAATTCTCTTGACCTAATAGAGTTACAACTATGAGGAATTTCCACTTTCTGACCAGCACCTAGTCAAAAAGGCAGATGTGGATTTTCAGTCTGGCCCTTTTTGGGAGGTGGGGCATACAAGTTCTTGCTCCGCACCCTCTGGGGACCCCCATTCAGACCCCCAAGTCCCTTTTCTGGGGCTCTGCTATGGCCATTCCATCCCCCAAATCCACTACAAGTGAGCAGAATCATTTATCACCAAACTCACTTCAGACAATGTCAGATGTCAGTCAAATCCAACCCACCCCTTTAGTCTTTGGCCCTGCCCACCACTAGAATGTCCCCCCCCCCAAAAAAAAGCTTCTCCAAAATTGAATTCAGCCCTCAGGCTGAAAGAGGTCCTACATACCTGCTCTAGTCTCTCTGCTAGCCTTCCCTCATCTGGTGTCCTCCAGATGCATCGGGACTACAACTCCCAGCCAGTGTGGTCAATGGCTCTACACATGTAAAAGGCTTGGAGGTGGTCTTAGGGGGTAGCCCAATAGGGCTGGAGCCCCAGATCTTTCATTTGGAGCGCCGAATCTCTGGGAGGCCCTCTGCCCCACCATCCTGCTGTCCACGGGCCCTTGCTGAAATAAAGGTCCAGGGGCCCTGATGATCCCTGTTGCATCTGATCCCCCTGGATGAGCTGGCTTTTTGCCCACATGTGCTTCACCTCTTCCTGCCCCCCCCTTGAATCTTTCTGCCTGAGGTTTTTTTTTCTGAAATCAAATGATCTCCTCTCCCCTGTCCATACATCCCTTCTTACAAATAGGGGTGTGCTTAGGAGACAGGGTCCTTTAAAGATACAACGCATGTGTAAATTAGCATATGCACACTTGTGCTTCCCCCCCCCTTTCTTTTTTGTCCTGTGGGCCTGAGCCCTGGATCTTTTTGGTACCTACCACTGCCCCTGAAAAGGCTAATCAGGAACTTTCTTCCTGACATGATAAACTTCATATTATTTGTAGGGAGTATTATAGGAGTAATAGGGAGCAATACAGCCAAGCATTATGAGCTGGACAAATTCATATATCGAAACAGAAGATCACAACATCTGTTTCTGGGATGTGCCATTTTGTGCTGGACGTGGGGGAGCAAATGTATGGATGCGCCTCCATTACGACACCATTTGCCCCGGAAATTCTTCTCCAGCTCAGTATGTTGAACGGAGGAGACATCCAATATTACATAAATGAACTTCTGTTCTGCTCATGCAACAGGACTTTCCTTTCTTCTCCTCCTTCCTGCAAGTCCCTATGCCCCCCCATCTGGTCTGGAGGGGTGGGGGCCCTCTGAAGCAGATTTTGGGGGAAATGGGGGGCCCGCAGGGAGAGGTAAAATCCACCCTGCTAGCGGATGCCATTGCACTAGTGGGCAGACCAGAGGCAGTGCATGGTACTAAAAAGGTCTGGGTCCACAGGGGGAAAAGAAAAGAAATGCACAAATTTGCATATGCTAATTTACATATGCTCTCAAGTCTCTCTGTATGGGTATGTCTTTAAAGGACCCTGTCCCTAAGAACACCCCTATTTGTAAAAAGAGCTGTATAGACAGGGGAGAGGAGGGCATCTGATTTCAGGAAAAGAACCTCAGGCAGAAAGAGTCAAGGGGGGGGCTGGAGATGAAGTGCATGTGGGTAAAAAGTCGGTGAATCCAGGGGGATCACATGCAGCAGAGACCATCAGGGTCCCTGCACCTTTATTTCAGCAAGTGCCCATGGACAGCAGGGTGGTGGGGCAGAGGGCCTCCAAGAGATTCGGGGCTCCAAATGAAAGATTCAGGGCTCCAGCCCTAGTGGGCCACCCCCTAACACCGCCTCTGGCAAACACTATCAGATGCAACCCATGCATGTGCACTCAGTGTTCAGCAGGCCAGGGAATGACACCCACCAACCCAAATCCAACAGCCACCCCAAAAGGAAGAGACTCACTCAGTCCATTCCATCTCCATCTGATCCATGGTGCATCCTGCACTGATCCTCCAAGCCTGTCCTCAACCGAAACACCGAAATGGCTGCAATCACGGGTCTCGACCTCATGGTAGGCAGCTGCAAGCCAGCCATCACAAAAGTGCAGCATCCATGTTTGCTGCAACTTCAACTGAATCAAACTACAACTCCCAGTGGGCAATGCCACAAACAAGGCAAGTGCACGCAAGAACCCTCAGTGCCCATGCACCAACATGACGAGCGGAGAGCAAACTCTCACCAAGCAGACAAGCTTTTTCCAAACACTCACCGAAGACAGTTCATCAATCAGGGCTCTCCAACCTTGGCTCCCCAGATGTTGCCGGCCTACAGTTCCCAGCATACCTAGCCAGCATGGCTAATGGCAAGGGATTCTGGGAGCTGTAGTCCAGCAACATCTGGGGACCCAAGATTGGACAGCCCTTCTGTCATAAATAGAGATCCAAATTCCAAGGTGAGCCAAGGGAACACGCCCATTGCTAGCTACAAGTCGGCGGGAAACATGTCCGCCATCTGCCTTTTCGAATGCCGTCAGCATGACATCAGAAGAGCTCAAACCAATGCAAAACGTTACAGCTGCATTATATTTACCAATGTACTCAGGGCACAATTTGTTTGCTTGAAATTAAAAAAACTAATTGTTTACATAACCCTCCTCCCCTGCTCTCTCGCTCTCTTTTCTGGTAGTGGTACATGCCGGCCCTTCTCCATTTCAACAGCCATACTATACCTATGAAGATTCTGTCTGTCCCAGAACAGACCGGAAATATAATACACAGCAAAAAAAGAAAGCAGAGATTATTTCAGGAGCCCCCCTAAAGCCTGCTCTGTCTGTTCAACAGTTTGTTTTGCTTCCCATAGAATTTATTTTGGCTATAGCCAAATTGATGGTGATTAGACTTGAAATCTCCCCCGTGTATCTCTCAGAAGAACGCTTGGTTTGTTTGTGTAGTTAACACAGATTTGGATAATGAGCGTGCTCTTTATTAATGATCAGATATGAATGCCAAACATTGCTGCAAAGAGGTCAATCAGCAAACGATGCTACAATGTGCCGTTTTCTTTGCTGGGCGTTCCCTTGATCAAAGTATGCAGTAGTTCGAAATCGAAGCTGTTTTCCCTCCACCCCGAAAGCCCCGGGCGATATCAAATGTCTTATTAGCTTGCAAGGATCAATCTATGTGACCCTAGAGATGGCAAACGTTCCAGAATTCCCCTCTGCCAAAAATTGCAGGATTAATATGGGCCGGGATAGGAGCGGGGGGGGGGGGGGAGGGTGAAGTCTGATACAAAGCAAATCCTGAAACCTCCTCAGAATCTTTGCAGATAATATTTGCACTAGATTTGAAGTGCAAACCCCCACCACCACCACCACAAAAGAAGGGGGGGAAGCAGGGGAGGGAGAAAGGAATCTTGATCGGCTGCAGAAAGTGAGGCAGGAAGTGCCCACTGCAGAGTCTGTGGTCCGCACAGCTTTCATTTCACAGAGACACACAGACAGCCGATTCCCTGGTGACAGCGCACTGCACTTTCCAATCCCGCACAGGATTTCCTTCTGTCTGAAAGTGTAAGAATCGCTCCAGTAAACACTGTGCATATGCCTTCCAGCTGTTGCGCTCACTCTGCCACCGAAGACCAGTGACAAGAAAAGTATTATTTCCTCCTAAAACCTTTTAATCTCCAGGCTGTTGGAATTTTCATAGGCACGTCCCCAGCAGCGCAACTCACCCCACTTTTCTCTCAGGAACTTTATCTTCATTAACAAATGGAACTTTTGCCATGGTGACACGCTAATTTCTCTCTGGCACCCTCTCATTCTCTCTCGCTCACTCTCAGCGAGAGGGAGAGACTTAAACCGTAAGTATTTTGTAGGTGAGTTTCAGACTACAGCTTCGGCAGACTCTTGTAAGAGTTAGGAAGGCTTGGGAAGCCCGATATGAAAGGACCTGACCCACACCGGGCAGACTAGTCTACAGATCGGAACTTAGCTAGACACCGGAATTCACACTTTTCCTACAGTTTCCTACAGTTCTTTGCCATTTAAATGTAACAAAAACAACGACAACATGCATTTGAATAGTCTCCTGAGAGAAAATACCAATTTAAATATGTATTTTTTTAAAAAAAATAATAATTAAAAAATCAGATTAATGTGGAAACAGAACAGAATGGAAATATGGTTAACAAAAAAAAAAAAAAGTGAAAGTGATGGAGGCTAGAAATAGGCTTGCCCATCCCTAAGAATATATAGTTTGCAGAATGCACAGTGTGAATGCACAGAATGCAGAGAGCCAGTGTGGCGAAGTGGTGAGAGTGTTGGACTGGGACTCAGGAGACCCTGGTTCTAGTCCTCACTTGGCCACGAAGCTCACTGGGTGACTTTGGGCCAGTCACTGACTCTCAGCCTAACCTACCTCACAGGTTGTTGGGAGGATAAAATGGAGAGGAGGAGGAGGAGGATTATGTAAGCCTGCCTTGGGTTCCTTGCAGGAAAAAAGGCGGGGTATAAATATAATAAATAAATAAGGTGTCCATGCAGGATTTTGCTACGCCATCCAGTTGTTGTGGCAGTTTGTTTGTTTGGGTAGAATTTTGCCTTGACAGAAATATCCTGCTCAATCCTAGAGCTCGTGAGGCCCAACAACAGAGCAAGCCTGCAGTGTGAAAAATAATTGTAGGACACAAAAACAGGGTTGTTCACTTTTTGGGGGGGGGGAGTCATTGTTGTGGTAGTAAAAGACATGTCCTGTTATTACCATGACAATGACTTTCCTCCTTAAAAATATACTATTCTGTTCCTTTGGGGAATTTTAGTGGGCTTTTGCTTTTTAAACTGCTTCATCATAGAGTGGAGGTGTGTGTGGGTGTGTGTGTGTGGCTAGGTTGTATAGATTTCAAACTACTGAAAAGCAAATTCCTTCCTTCCCCTTTCCTAAAAAAGAAGGGGAAAAGGGGGTGGGAAGCCAACAATAAACTAATAATGGAAGAACAGAAGAGTGACCTTTCAGTGATGTTAGCATAACAATAATAAAGAGCATATTTATGAACAAAACAATGGCAGAGTGGAGGCTGGGAGATTAAGTGGGAGTGAAAGAAATATATGTACAATGGGATGGATCCACATGTTGGCATGTGGAACTGGGCTGAGGGAAGCATACCTCACCTCCTCCTCTTCCCCACAGAGGCCCCTCCAGCTCCCCAAAAATGCTGCACAGAGGGACAAAGGACCCTGGTGAAGGAGGTGGGCTATGGTGTGGAGGAATGGGGGGACCCCCAAAAATCATGCAGAGGTTCTTTTGGTGAGAGGAACTCTGCTCACAGAAGTTGCCTTCACCCAGTTTTCAGAATGCCCCCATCCTTTCCCATTGCACACACACACACACACACACACACACACACTTCCTGCTTCCAGCAGTTGTAAATGCCTAAATCTGGATCCAACCCACTGAGTTGTTTAAAATTAATTTTATTGGTAACAAATATGTAATAAAATTAATAAAAGGCATTTTTTAACAGAATGACTAAATTTCTCCGATTCTGTTTAGAAAAAGACAGGCAAATCCCAAACCACGCATATCCCTTTCCAAAAGCAAACTGTCCATCCAAGAAGCTAGCCATGAATGGAAATCAGTACAGTTTATGCAAATTATTTTGCACAGTTCCTACGTTAGTTTGGTTTACTTGCAATATTGGTCAAAGGGGCACAACCTTCTCTGTGGCGGCCCCCAAGTTATGGAACTCCCTACCCCGTGACCTTCGTCATGCCCCCTCCTTGATGAACTTCTGCCGGGCTTTAATAACATGGCTTTTCAGGTGGGAATATGGGGTGGGTTAGGTTTTGTTATATATATATATATATATATATATATGTTTTAATGGTGTTTTATTGTATTTTATTGTATTTTAATGATTACACATCACCCAAGGTGGCCAGGTGACTGGCCAGATGGGCAATTTAAAAATATAATAAATAAATAAATAAAATAAACCCTCAATACAATACATAAGACATTCATTATGAATAACAATTCTTTATTTAACTAGTTTATTCCTGTACTGCTTTTGTATAAAACCATATTCAGAGTGGCTAACAGTATGTCCAAAACATCAAAAGAATACGATCACATTCTAAAACAGACATTATAAGATGTAACTTTATAAAATACAACTTCCAGAAATCATAACAGGATCAGAGTGAGCCAAGTAAAGCACTTTAAATGCAGCAACCATTATCAATCAAAGGACTGCTTGAATGAGTGTGGCTCAAATGCCCATCTAAATACAGGAAGAGAAGGAGCCTGATGATTCTCCCCAGGAGGAGCATTCCACACTTTTGGCACCACTATTGAAAATATGTGATGGACTCCTGCGCCCACCAACCGTCCTTTTAGCCATGAAAGGACACAGAACCAGACCGCTGAGGTTGCTCTTAAGGCATAGTCAGGTTCATAAGGTAGTAGGTCGTTCTTAAGGTATCCAAATCCCAGGCTATTAAGGGCTGTTAAAGTCTAATGCCACCATCTTGAACTGAACCCCAAAACACACAAGCAACCAATAAAGATTGGTTTATTAATGCAACAACGCTCTACTTGGGATTATTAATTGCAACGATGCTCTAGTTGGTACCATGTGTAGCATGAGGTTCAAAAAAATATGAAGATACAGGCAGTAGAGTTTATAAAATGGAATAAAAGTAAAGTCCAATAAAAAGGTCCATACAAAGGGGTGTTTCTAGTATATGGGGAAGACTTGGCAACCAATTTATATTGGTGATACAATATATAGCACAAAACTATACAGTAATACCTTGGATTGCAAGCATAATTGGTTCCAGAACCGTGCTTGTAATCCAAAACATTCTTATATCAAAGTGAGTCTCTGACGGGCATGAGCAGGGCTGATTTCGGCCCGCTACGCCCGTTCGAGGTGAGTGGTTACATCCCTACGTTGTATTGCAAGACGTCACTTGTTTATCAAGTCAAAATTTATTTTAAAAAAATGCTTGTCTTGCAAAACGCTCTCAGACCAAGTTACTTGCAATCCAAGGTATTACTGTACCAAGCAATTAGAGAACACTCAAAGAACCATTGTTTTTAAAGTTATTCCTCCTCATAAACCATTTCATAAGAAAACAACTTTATTTCATGCCCCCCTTTGAATACCAACGAAAATATTTTACTAGCAGTTACCAAATATTTTACTGAAGCAATTCAGCATTCTGGTGGTATCTAAGTCTTCTTGGTCCCAAAGATCATTCTTGAATTCCCAGTTCTGGTGGTTAGGAAAGAACTGAAGACCGCAATGGCAGCAGTTCGTAAACGTCTTCATTTTGAGTGGACCTGACCGAAGTCAATGCAAATATTCTAGTACCAAAAGTTAAGCATTGCTGCCAAGGAATGACAGATTTACTGGCCTCCAAATTTAGCCTATTGCCATCCTAAAAGAAGATCAGTTTTTGCACTGGGAAAAGAAAAGTCATATTCTGAATTTCCAGGAGGGTAGCTCCTGGAAATTGGGGAATGCTGGGAGTAGTAGGACTTTTTTCTGTAGAAACTTCCATAGGATTGCGCCCTTGTTTGCCCCACCCTCCGAGGAGCTCCTTCCCGCAGCGAGCAGTCCGAGTCTGGGGTGGGTTTTTTTCCTTCTCGGAAGGAAGCTCCATGGTGTTCACGCTCCCGCCCAGCTTTCCTCAACCTGGCGCCATGCTGTCTGAGGATGATGGGAGATGTAGTCCAACGGATATACAGGGCGCCAGGTTGAGGAAGGCTACTCTAGCCACCAGGAACGGTGCAGGGCTGTTTGGCGCCCTAGGCCAAATTATATTTAGCGCCCCCCTCGTGCCGTGGGGGGGGGGCTCCGGAGCAAAGCAGCCCTGCTCTGCAACCCCCCCCTGCGCCGCCACCGCCGCCACTGC
Source organism: Shinisaurus crocodilurus (assembly GCA_021292165.1). Classification (NCBI taxonomy): domain Eukaryota; kingdom Metazoa; phylum Chordata; class Lepidosauria; order Squamata; family Shinisauridae; genus Shinisaurus; species Shinisaurus crocodilurus. The sequence continues at coordinate 18,769,468 of CM037879.1, forward strand.
CACCACCACCTACCTTCCCCCTGCCCCCGCTGCTGGCTGCTGGCTGCTGGCTGCTGCTGCTGCTGCCGCCTCCTCCTTCTCCGATGCGATGGGACCCCCGCAGCTTTACGACAGGAAGGTAGGTAGGTGGTTGGTGGGCGGGCAGGCGGGCGCTAGCCACATCACTGTAATTGGCATTTCCGTGTATTTGATTTGTGGGTGGAGCCTAGCCTACAAATCCATACCTCTACGGGTTCTAGCCAGATGCCTTCCAAACAGAGTAGGACGTGTTCGTAGGTAGATTTATCAAATTAAGTCTCGGGCTGTCTCGTCATGCCGAGCACTATATGACTACTCTGAGCTTAACTTCCTTCATAGGGTTGTTGTGAGGGTAAAGAGTATGTGCATGTGTGCCAGTGAAAGAACCATCTGTACCAGCCTTCCCAACCTGGGGCCCAGCAGCTCTTTAGAGGAAAGGCAGGCTGTAAATGTAATAAATGTACCTTGCAACAAGGAGGGCTCTAATTCAGTGCAGAGTACATGCGTTGCCTGCAGCAGCAGAACACCTCAGTTACAATCCCTGGCATCTCCTGGCAGGGCTGGGCCTGGGAAAGAGTCTTATCTGACTCTTTACAGCCCAGTCCAGTCAGAGTACTGTACACAATACTGTGCTAGATGGACCAACAGACTGGCTCTGTATAAAGCAGCATCTGAAGTGCCTAAAAAGAAAATATCAAAGGCAGCCTTCCCTTCTGACAATAGTGTTGTTGTTTTTTAAAGTTACATTTTTAGCTACAGTCACTAATTTAAAAAGGCACCCCTATTGAAGATTATTGATCTATCCATTCATTCTGTTTATTATATCCCTCCATTCCACTAAAATTAGTGCTCAAGGCGGCTAACAACAGCATATAGAAAAAATAACAATGTTGTAATAAAAATAAACTCAACAAATAAAAAACACATCTAATAAAAACAATTATTATTATATCCCTCCATTCCACTAAAATTAGTGCTCAAGGCGGCTAACAACAGCATATAGAAAAAATAACGATGTGTAATAAAAATAAACTCAACAAATAAAAAACACATCTAATAAAAACAGATTAAGTCTTTTGTGACATCCTTAAAAATTACAAATTAATTATGGCATAAGTTCTCACAAAGTAGAGTCCATTTCATTAGATGTATGTATAAAGTGTTATCCTCAGTTGGCAAGTAGGTGCACATATATACCCAGGGCTTAATTCAAGAAGGTAGATCCCCACGGATGATATGATAGAATGCTCTTCCCTCACAATTAAACTACTTCTTTGTCTACTTTTCATCAAAGTGAATGGAACCACCAATTCAGAAATGTAACCCCACATAAAATAGGGGTTTTGATTTTAAAAATTGCGTGTTGATTTAAAAAATTAATTTTCTAAATATTTCTATTGTTTTTTGTTAACTTAACACAAGTAAAAGGTTAAATACTGAGACCCCAAGATAATAATAGGTATGTAGGCTGGTCCTGTGTGCCCATCTGACCTGAATTCCACCTCTGTACATACCCCTGGGTGTAGAGAAAGAGATATAAACAATGAGGTCAGATGGAAATGAAATGCAAAAATACCAAAACAAAACAAAACAACAGTCCTTGACAATTACCTCAAAGCTTAAATGTATGCAAAAAAAGAAGCATGGTGACATTTCACAATGGCAATAATAGATGGTAACGCAAACATTGCAGCTTTGCTAAGTTAATTAACACCTGTAGTGGTTCAGAAAACCATTATCTTCATTCAAGCCCAAGATGATAGAATTGAACTTCTTGACAAGCTGTGATTCAGTTGTTTCATGCTGAAGTCTCCTTTTGAAGTTCCTTTATTCAGGACTGGCCACTTTCTTTATTACAGAATCACAAAGCCTTAGTGTATATTCACAGAAGCAAAAACATGTTTCGCCCCTACCCAACGCTTTGGCTGAGGACCAGATGATGTCAGAGGGTGGGGGGGCCTGATACCAGGAGCGAGGCCCCACTCCCTGACAACATCTGGCCCATGGGGGATCCAAGGGGGGAACCCAACCCCCAGCGCCATTATGGTTCCACGCCCCTTGCTCTAAACCTTAGACTAGTGTTTCATACCTGACTGTAACCCACTCATTTTCACCACTGTGTAATTCTGCTTGAATTACAGCAGTGCCAGTTGATAAGATCTCTGAGAAGTCAAGAGCAGTATTTAAAAGTCATTAAATCAAACTTTTGTTTTGTTTTAGTAAAACATTTTAAAATAACAACTGAAAGGTATGGAAGGAAATTTTGCTTCATTAAGGAGGAGGAGGAGGAGGAGGAGGAGGAGGAGGAGGAGGAGGAGGAGGAGAAGAAGAAGAAGAAGAAGAAGAAGAAGAAGAAGAAGAAGAAGAAGAAGAAGAAGAAGAAGAAGAAGAAGAAGAAGAAGAAGAAGAAGAAGAAGAAGAAGAAGAGGGGGATTTTAATTAGGGAAACTTGACCCAAGTGGAACTTTCTCAATGGCTGGCAATGATGCTCCAGTCCAGCATTGTCAGCATTAATGCGCAGTAAATTTACCAGCCTGTCTGTTTTCCGTGATATTGCTTTTAAATTCCATTTCAATGAGGCTCTCCAGACAGCACGTTTCAAAGGGATTATTATTGCACTTACTGGGTGATTAAAACCACTCTCCCCTCAGCCTTGTGCCTATAATGCCACCTTAGGCATGCAGTAATAACCCAGAAATGACTGGCTGTCATGTCTTATTCCTTAATTGTATTGTCATGGAACCGCCCTTACACGGAGTCATTCTTAGAGATCCCCCCCAAAAAAACCCCCAGCTCAGTCAGAAATGTCCTCTCTCCTTTCCAATCTCTCCCTCTCTCTTTCTACTTCTTCACAGTTTTTATTTTTCAAAACATTAAGCTAAACATGAGCAATCTTAAAGAAACATTCCACGCAGCCGCAGGTTCCAAAAAGTCCGGAGCCTCAGGCTGACGTTATCTGTCTCTCAGATGGGTGACATCTTGGTTTTGGCAGGCGTCCGCTCTTCAGAATACCACCCTGCTGCTTATCACAGTCAGATCTCCACTTTTCAGCCATGGCTGGCAGACTGACTATGTCTTTGGTCTAAATAAAACAGCCATACCTTTACTCTCAGATTCGTCATTTGAATCTAATACAATATTTGTCCTAAAAAAAATACCTCGCTCTAAAGACTGCAGATCCTTTACAGGTGAATCCTAGGGATCCCATTATACTGGCAGCTGCTTATACCTGCATAATGTACTCACAGTCTATTATAGCCAAAGCAGAAAAATACAAAGCAAAATAATAAGTTGAAAAAAAATGCCACCATCAGCCACTCCCACAATGTCCTTGGCAACTCCACTACCAGCTACCAATTATTTTATTTATTTATTTACTTACTTACTTATTTAATATCCTGTCTTTTTTCCTGCAAGGAACCCAAGGCGGCTTACATAATCTTCCTCCTCCTCTCCATTTTATCCTCACAACAACCCTGTGAGGTAGGTTAGGCTGAGAGCCAGTGACCGGCCCAAAGTCACGCAGTGAGTTTCATGGCCGAGCGGGGACTAGAACCCGGATCTCTCGAGTCCCAGTCCAACACTCTCACCACTACGCCACACTGGATCTCATTACAGTGTTGTTCACCAATGATGCCCCTGGAAGGCTCATGCAGTGAAGCCAACATCAATGCACAGCAAGGCAAGAACATCATGATCACGTCACAGAACACAGTCCACATCTCGTCCACACATGATGCATGAGCCCACTCCCAGGAGGAGTGAATCACACTTCCTCCATCAGAGCCTCTGACAGGAGGATACCAACTGACACCTGCAGCCACACACTTCAAGGATCGCCCCCTGGCAGCCCAAACATGTCCTGCAGATAACCTTTTTTAAAAAAATAGGGACAGAGTCAGACAAGGTGGGAAGAAGTGCCACTCAGATCACAACAGCCAGCTCACTCCATAGGTAGGAGGTTTGCACATGAAACCCATCAGGCCACAGCCTTTCCTCCTCACCCCAAGAAAAGGGTTCCAACTTGATGATTTTCAGAATAATGCACATCATAAGTATGCACAGGTGGCTGGGTGAAGGGAGCAATAATTTTGCAAGGGAGAGGGATATATATATATATATATATATATATATATATATATATATAACAGTTGCATACCTTACAGCATTTTTGGTTGTTGCTTCTCTAGAGACCATACCATTATTGCATCATAAAGGATCATAACATTGAAAGGCTCATCATAATCTTCCAGGAACCTAGCCAATGTCACACGACCTTCCTTTCTTCCGCTGCTGTCCCCCTACATCACATCCAGGGTTCCCTGCATGAAGGTATATTAGGAGAGTGGAATTATATGAGCTTCAGCAAATACAGGGGGCTAGGTTTGATCCCAAGAGAAAAGGGCTAGGAAAAGCTACACATGCCTGCCTCCAGTCATCAGAGTGACTGACACATGGACCAATGGGCTTGTTCAGGTAACTATCTGGTTCAGCTTTCCCCAACACTGACTGCACCTTTATGCTGGTGGGCTCAGCTGTACCTATTATAGCTGGCTTTCCACTGATCACTGCTGCTGCTGTAGGATCTGCTTATGGTCCTTCTTCATTCATTTAATATATTTACATTCTGACTTTCCAATAAAAAAAAAAGTCGTGCTCATGGCACTGGGGAGAAGGGGAAACTTCCTTGCCTCTGTGAATGTTGAATGGCTGCCTGACTGCCTGTGGAGAAACAACAGAGACATAGGGATAGTAATGAATAATAGGTTGCCACGCCACAGCAATAGACAGCTAGCCTGTGGCAGGATGCTCATTTAGAACGGGCAAGTGTCTCTTTGAAGTAAGGGTGCAGCCAGTGATGGGCTCCTCCATTCTGCATGCCCCAGCCCCACTTCCTTCACTCCCACCGCCCTTATGTCAATCTTTGGAGATTCAGCTGTTGGGGACATAGAGTAATGTAGCCATTAAAACTATTCTCACCCATCCAATAGAGGGAGCCGCACTGGAATTCTGAAAATCTCTAGGTGCTTCCAGACATGGCTTTTATTGCGCCATCTCCCTGCCTCATTTACAGAATTTTACTGGGGAGGTCCAGATGTCATCTTCCATTCATAGCCCTCCTGTGTTTTCCCACCACTTCTTCCATCTTTTTCCTTACCGTGGGAAATCCATTGGGGGGGGGGGGGGAGACAGAATTGCTGCACAATGCATTTGGATTGTTAGCACTAGGAGCCCTCTATCAGGAAGTCCCCTAAGAGGGGAGGGAGGTTCTTAGCCAGTACACATAGATTTCATAGATCATAGAGTTGGAAGGAGCCTACAAGGCTATTGTATGGGAGGGGAAGATGTTAGAGGCATCCACAATAGTCGCCTCCACACATATAGCTGAAGTGTAGAGGTGGCTGCAGGCCAGCAACTGCTGCTCCCCCCTTTCACTTCCTGCCCACATCCTGAGCAGAACATCCGCAGACCTACACAAGTGGCTGGCATTGGGAGCCTACATCTGTGCATGCATAGGCCTCCACTGCCAGTGCTCCGCTCAATGTGTGGACATTGGGGATGAGGGCAAGGTAAGCAGATGCTACTTCCTCCACAGGTTGGTTATACACCTGGAGGGAGCTTTTGTGAAGAGGACCACAATGTGGCCAAAGATGTTTGAGCATCTGCACACCTTGGGTTGCTTAGGGCAGAGAAACTGAAAATGTTCAAGGTTTATACTATGGGATATGGGCTCCCCTTCCCTAGCAATGCCCCTTCCTTGGGCTTACCTATGTTGGGGTTCTTTGTCCTTGCGATCCCCATTGCAGCAATAGAGTGGAGGTTCCTGGTGGGTGTTTTGTGTCTTACATCCTACAGAGAGTAACTAGTACATCTTGTGCCTGTACAGATATTCAGGTGAAATGATCACTCTTGAGATCACCTTCCCAACTGTGCCATTTTCTTAGCAGCTCACACAAGGGGTCCTTTTCTTTGCAAGGAGCCATCCCCGGGGAACAAGACTTCCCCCTGCTACACCCAGGACTCAGAAACCTTGTGGACTAGATCCTCAGCCAGTGTTATACCATTTAAGTGATCCAGCCATGTGTAAAGCTCCAACAGCCATTTAGCCTTAACTGCGAATTTCCCAGATATGTGGTGTTAAGTTACGCCCATCTAAGGCTCAGTGAAATACTAGAACACATCCACAGTTAGTGGCTTTCTTTACTTAAAGACTGTGCTTTACCTACAGAGGAAGCAGACTTTTAGTTATTCACACAAAGACAAATGATTTTTAAATTACATCCTAAAAGGCTAACAGATCATTAGTCATTTTAAATAATGACAAAAGGTAATTTATTGCTCTGTTTGTGCTTACACAAATAGAAAAAGGTCAGTTCTCCGTGCCTTACATCAGAGCAGTGATTTAAAAAAAAAACTTTTACCTAAAATGGAATGGTAGTTCTGTGGACAAAAGCACAAATCTATGGATAAAAATTGTATTTTTAAAGATTCATACATTGTAAATGCAATCAGCTCTTCAGATGAAATAATACTTTCATCTAAAGACTTTGAAAGAAATGTTCATAAGATTCTGGTCTAGGGCTACCCTCTCCAGGGCTAATTCCATTAGTTAAATCTTCAAAGTTAGCTACATAAATGCTGATGGAGCTGCAAACTTCGGAGTCCTAATCAGGTACAAAGTAATTTCTTTTTGTGTGCACCTTAGATTTATTTTAGATGTATGTGTTATGTGTTGTTGTTGTTTCAAAAGTGGAACCCCCACACAAAAAACTGTGGATTTATCCTAATTGGTTTCTTCTAAATTCAGACCTCTGCTGATGTCCTAAGCACAGCCCAATATATGGTGCCCCCTCGGCCCTTCCGTTGCTTAGCTGGCAAGACATTAAGACTCAATAAGTGCTGAAGGTGAAATAAGACATTAAAAACTCGGTTTTCTTCAAGCATCCCCCATGCCATAACACACAACTATATTCAATATAAACTGTTTTTTATTATATTTCTTTAACACTAAGTAGCAGCAAGCAATATAAGCCAATTACTTACCTATAACTAGGGCAACAGAAAGAAATACACATTTTCATCACGATTTTATGCATCTTTAAAAATAAAACTGTTATAAGGGGGGAATGCAAATGCAAAAATTTGTGGTACTCTAGTACTCTGTGGTGCCCCCTTCCCTTGGTGCCCCAAGCACGTGCTTATATTGCTTAATGGTTAATCCAGGGCTGTCTGCACCTCTCCGCACCTCTCCCTTTCAACACAGCTCCTTCTCTCCGTAAGCTCTTTTCTGCTGACAGTTTCCCCCTGCGGAGTTAGACTGTTTGTGAACTGCTCAGGATATCAAAGCAACTCAGCCAATGGGTACCTAGACGCATTTCAAGCATAAACTGAAATCAAAGTTTTGACTTCAAGACTTTTGTGTCATCACAGCAGTTCTGACCTCTAAACTTCCATGAGATCGCAGAAGCTCAGCCAATAATGATGACTTAATGTTTGATAGGTATGTATACCTACCTGTATATAACTTCGTTTTCTCATTTTGTTTGGGCATCCAGAGTCATCATAAGAGCCGAGGACAACCTCGTTATAACTCAGGGACACATCCACAGCTGTGAACTGTGCCTTCCTATGATTTAGCATGTGCATGTTGGTAGCTTTTTAAAATTTAATCGTTTTTCAGCATGCTTTACTTTCTGCCTTCACCCATCTGTGGAGGACATCTGTAAATGTCCCAACATCATATCCTCACTAGGATCTCTGAGTTCAGAATTATCTATACCAGGAGCGGGAAATGTTTTTTTTAATTAGTTTTTTATTGTGAATTTTATTATCGGGAGAATAAAATCGGATTGTACGGGATCGCCTTCTCCCGTACAATCCGCCCAGCACACTTAGATCCTCTGGGAAGAATCTGCTTCAGTCAGCCAAAACTAGGCTGACAAGCATTACCCAGAGGACTTTCTCTTCTGCTGCTCCCAGATTATGGAATGGCCTGCCGGAGGAGATTCATCAACTTGCCAGTCTTTTGGAATTTAAAAAAGCTGTAAAGATAGGCCTCTTCCAGCAGGCCTATCCGGCGGAATTTTAGGATGCTTTTAAGATGTTTTAAAGATGTTTTTAAGATGTTTTAAGATGTTTTTAGGATGTTTTAAGATGTTTTAATAGTATGTATTGTGTTGTTTTAGTTTATGTATTTTATATTTTCTGTTGTTCCCCGCCTCGATCTAGATGGAGAGGTGGGTAATAAATAAAATAAATAAATAAATAATATCAAAACAAAAATAAAAACCCCAAAATAAAATAAAATAAAGTATTACAGTTTTCATACACATGATTTTCCTACAGTAATACCTTGGATTGCAAGCATAATTCGTTCCGGAACCATGCTTGTAATCCAAAACACTCTTATATCAAAGCGAGTCTCTGGCGGGCGTGAGCGGGGCTGATTTCGGCCCACTGCGCCTGCTCGAGGCGAGCGGTTACATCCCTACCTTGTATTGCAAGATGTCGCTTGTTTATCAAGTCAAAATTTATTTTAAAAAATTGCCTTGTCTTGCAAAACGCTCTCAGACCAAGTTACTTGCAATCCAAGGTATTACTGTATATCCATTACAATAGATACATATGCAATGTGTACCCCAATGTATTTTATACATAACAAGATATACTACTATTCTTAGGCATAATTATGCATAGACTTCAACAAAGGCAGACCAAATATCCATGTATTTGTCCATTTGTAGATTACGCCTAAAGACCACCCACCCATTCAAAAATTGAAAGCATCATTAAGTCCTCAACCCATTGTATTATCTATGGTGGCTGTTTGTCTTTCCAGTGTTGTAGTATTAGTCTTTTGGCTGTCAAAAGGGTGTGTAGATTCCATTTACATACATTGATCTTGTGTTAAGTTCCAGGAAGCAGGTAGATAATTGAGAAGAACATGCACATCAGTAAATATTAAAGAGCTTTCCATTACAAGGTTTATCCGTATTATTACCTTCTCCCAAAAAGAGGCAGCCATTGTGCATTGCCACAACCTATGGGTGAGAGAAGCATTAGCTGTGTTACATCTCTAACAGTTAGCTGATGATCTTGACAAACCCGTATTAAAAAGATGTTGTGGTGTCCAATATACCCAGTGGGATATGGGGAAGTTTATGTGTGTGGGAGGGGGCAGGTGACTCTCCCACTGAGGCCTCAGTAAGCCGGATGATGTGAGCAGTGGGGCCATGACATGACCCCTGCCACCATTCAGTCCCTGGCTGAAGCACCAGCTGGAGCTTCTCCAATCAGCATTTCAGTTGGGGTCCAGTTTCACTGTGTACAGGGTTTCCTCATCTGGCATCACCTTCCCCCACTGGGGAGGATGCAGGGCAGGTGAAGCATTTCGCATGTCACTCACCCTGCCAATTGGGAGGGTGAGTGGCATGATACGGGGAATTCCCACTGCTATCTCTACTCAGTGGTCGGAGATAACAGTGGGGATTCTTCTTCCCGCTAGCCTACAGGGGGCAGGGCTTTGGGGAGTGAAGATTCCTCACCCGAGGTCCTGCAGGCCTTTTAATTGTTGTTGCTCAATTAGTCTTTTCTGGTATGCAGAAAGAAAGAAAGAAAGAAAGAAAGAAAGAAAAAAGAGAACAAAAAGATTTGAGGGAAGGGGTCCCAGAAGCAGCATAACGCCTCACATGACTTTCCTTCACGCTTGTGCCTCTCCTCATTCAAGAACCATCTACTCTTTTTCTCTCCAAGTGTGTTATGAACTGGCATCTCTGTCAGAACTGAACCACGGGCAGCTGTTGAGTGGGAATCAGGAATTAGAAGTTGTGCCACAGGTCAAAGCCGGGGGGGGGGGGCAAGAGTCAGGACAATATTTTTAATAATAATAATAATAATAATAATAATAATAATAATAATAATAAGAAGAAGAAGAAGAAGAAGAAGAAGAAGAAGAAGAAGAAGATGACTAATAAGAATAACAACAACAACAACAATAATAATTTGTTTAAATAAATAATAATAAATAGAACAAGACAGGAAAGACTGTCATTGTCCAGGCAAAGTCCCAGCCTGAGCAGAAAACCTTTATAGCCTTTCCTGCTGAGAAGAGCCAATGGCCAGCCTGGGTGGCTGGAGCCACTCCAGAGCCTGGGAAGCCTTTACTGCCAAGGGAGATGCTCCAGAGCGTAGCCCTGGTAGCTGGCCACACTGCACAGTCATGCACAGAACCATGGGTTACCAGTTCTGGACCCGTTGGGCTACAAGCAAGAGCCAATGCTCAAAGATGGAGGAAGGCATGGTGGTTGAATCTGTGACTGCCATGCCACAGGACAGGAGGGGGTGGAGCCTAGGAGGGGGTGGAGCCTGGGAGTGGTAGTCTAGCCTCAGTCAAACTGCCTAGGAGTTATGAGCCTCAGTCAGCTTCCAGCTTTCATTGGAGCAAGCTGCTCACTTGGAGCTCTCCAAGGTGCTGCAACCCTAACCTGCCTAGCAGGGATGTTGAAGAGTCCTTGGTTTCGAGTCACGAGTCGAGTCACGAGTCTTTGGACTCGAGTCTGAGTCCGAGTCCTTGGTCCAAAATGGTGACTCAAGAGTCATGAGTCACTCCCAAGGATGACTCGAGTCCCTATTAAAATCAATGGGGGGTTTTCCCAATAAAATAAGGCTATTTCAGATGTGTGGCTTAAATAAATTCTAGGCACAAGTGTGCCTTTTTATTTCAAAAACTCTGCAACTGATTTTGGCAAGAACAGACCAGGCAGAAAACCCCAAAATAACCAGGCAGGCAGAGGAGGCAGGGAACCCCAAAACCGGCAGGCAGAGGCCTTTGTCTTGGACAATTCAAGCTGTGGAACTGGTTAAGAAGAGACCAGGCAGGCAGAGGAGGCAGGGAACCCCAAACAGGCAGGCAGAGGCAGCCAAACCCAAAATGTCTGAAAGGTTGCATTTTAGGAAAATGATTTAAAAAATTAACTTGCTGTACTTCCTAAAACCTATCCATGTTGCATTTGAGGAACATGATTTTGGAACACGAGTCCTTGGTCTCGAGTCCCAAGTCGAGTCTCAAGTCCCATTAAAAATATTGGGACTCAAGTCTGACTCGAGTCAGAGGGGGGACTCAGTCCGACTCACAAGTCGAGTCCTGGAGTTCGAGTCCCCATCCCTGCTGCCTAGTTGCATTCAGGTAAGTCCACACACTTACCTGAATGATGAAAAAGAGAATATTGTGTGTCATCAGGATCCTGATGATGCTGTACCCCAAATCCCTGGATGACCTAACTAAGCATTTCTTGTAGCTGTTAAACAGCATGGGGCACAAAATAGCATAACTGCCATGGGATAGAACAAATATCCCCCAAAATCCAGATAGGAATTGAACCATTAAGGCAGAGTGCCCCCAATCTCACCCTCAGATAGCCAGTCCAGAAGGATGCCATGGTCAACGGTATCAAAAGCTGCCAAGAGGTCCAGGAGAATCAACAGGATTGTACTCCCACTGTCCTTCTCTCCCTGCTTAAGTCTACCATCACAGTGATGAAAGTTGTTTCAGTACCAGGCTGGAAACCAGACAGAAATAGATCCAGAAAATTGGTATCATCCAAGAGCATCTGGAGGTGCGCAGCAACCACCCACTTGAGCACCTTGCAACAGGCCAATAACTGGAATAATCTCCAGCTTCCAGAAAAGCTTTCTTAAGGAGTGGTCTCATAACCTCCTCTTCCAAGGCAGCTGAGACCACTCTCTCTCTCTAAAGGGGCATTCATCACCTCCTAGATCCAGCCAGTCAATTGTCCAATGGTATGAGCCAGGAGGGTGGAGCAAACAGAAGCTCAATCAGACACACTACTCCAAGCACCTTGTCCATGCCACCAGGCGTCAATGACGGAAAATCAGGACTAGACTGTGCTCTAGGTGGCACCCGAGGTTCTCTCTCTCTTTCAGGAAGGAACGTGGGTCATGAGCCTGCATTGTATTCCTGCCCCCGCCTGCCCACCCCCCACAATCAGTTGTTGAGTTTCTTCATTTCACACATATCCAGCCACCCAGTATAGTTAAAAGCTGTGGCTTGATGTTGTATTAGCTCCATTGACTCCATGACATTTCATGAATAGATGAAATATTAGGAATGAATCTGAACATTCCTTCCTTGATGTGCCAAATCCCTTGTTTACTTTCTTGCCTGTGCACTGTCGAGTTATCTGCTGGGCTGGTATGTCTAGAAGCTGACTGAAGCTGTCTCACAATGATTTCTAGGAGATTGTCTTGACTCCAATTAGACTGAGTGCTCATGGGCTTTGCATGGTAACCTTTCAAAGCCTCCCAGTTCCTCTGCTCCTGACATGAATACCTCTCCCAGTCCGAAGCACGCCTAAGTCAGTCACACGGCCTGTGTGGCCGCCAAAACATCTGGATAATCAGATGTTTGGATAAACAGGAGTGTTAATTGCATAGCTATGTTTTTTAGCAATGGACTACATAGGACAAGTGCCAGCTGTGCTTTTCAATATCCATTTGGTGTGCTGGTTTAGTTTATATACTGTGCTATTTTCTTAAGCTTAGGAATGAGACCTTCCACAATATTTAAAGAAGATGGACAAATGATGCATTATCTGGAGTATATCTGAAGCACTTCAGATGTATTATCTTAGTCATCCGTACGACAACCCTGAAGGGGAGAACCCCAGTAGGCAGTATCCAATGGTGTCATTCTGCAAACTTAAATAGCACTAGCAGAGATCTGCCAAATCCTTCTGTTGTGCAAGTGGCTGTGCATTACGCTTCTTGTGCAAGCAGTTGCACAAGCGTGATGCACAACAGTTTGTGTGATCGTAATGTGCAACCGCTTACAGAACTACATTTGCTCCAACGTAACTTTAGTTGGATTCTCCTCTTGCGCATAGTTTGGAACCTCGTTTCCACTAGGGCAACATCATTTCCACTAGTAGAATGACACAGTTGGATACTGCCCAGTCTTATTATCCTCCGTATTGCAGGTGCTAGGGGAGGAGGAACAGATTCTGTCAGGAAGATAGCAGCTTGCTTATTTATTACTTTTCTAGCCATCCTTTTTCTAACGATCTCAAGAGGGCATATATGCAGGGCTCGGCACGGAGGGTCAAGGGTAGACTTTACTGGGGCCCAGAAATCCAGGGGTCCCCAGCCCAGGCTGCGACCCCAATACCATGAAAGGGAGGGGGAGAATTAAGGCTGAATTGCTGTACCCCAAATCCCTGGATGACCTAACTCAGCATTTCTTGTAGCTGTTAAACAGCATGGGGCACGAAATAGCATAACTGCCATGGGATAGAACATTGCAGGCAGGGAAGGCCGAATCTGTCAAGTTCAATTTCACTCAGGTTCTCATTTTTCAAATGCTAAGCTCCTTCCATCCCAATTCTTCATTGGATTGCAATTGTTTGTTTGTTTAGTCCACACAAAAAATTGTACATATTTTTGTGTGCATTTTTTAAAAAATCTGAAAATAGTGTACGTGTCCCCCCCCCAAGTGAACACAATTTTATGCACACTTTTGCAAGTACATGCACTGCTAGGGAGAAGGTCTCATCCGCCATACCCACCAACCAAACCTCTGTTGGTGGTAGGACACAGAACAGGGCCTCCCTCAATGACCTGGGTGAGGAAATAGTCTTTTGTGGCTGCAAACTGAAACACACTTACTAGAGCAGGGGTCCTCAAACTTTTTAAACAAGGGGCCAGTTCATTGTCCCTCAGACTGTTGGGGGGCCGGACTATAGTTTGAAAAAAATATGAACAAATGGATCAAGTTAAAAAAAAGGACCCGGGTCCTCTTTTTTTTTTTTTACTTGATTAAATGGAAAGTTATTAAATTAATAATAAAGTAATTATGAATTAATTTGCTGTCTAAAATTGAAATACATTAAATAAAAAGGTATAGAAAGGCTTGATTTGCAAACTGCACATATCTTATTTGTAGTGCAAAAAAACAGGAAAAAACAATACAAGGATCACAGCCTTAAAAGTACAAACCCATTCCCTGGGGTAGGTCAGGAAGACCTGGTACCCAGAGAACATAGTGAGAGCCAGTGTGGCATAGTGGTTAGTTAGAGTGTTGGACTGGGACTTGGAAGATCTGGGTTCTAGTCCCTACTCAGCCATGAAGCTCACTGGGTGACTTTGGGCCAGTCACTGACTCTCAGCCTAACCTACCTCACAGGGTTGTTGTTGTGAGGATAAAACAGCGAGGAGGAGGAGGAGGAGGAGGAGGAGGAGGAGGAGGAGGAGGAGGAGGAGAGGAGGAGGAGGAGGAGGACCGCCTCGAGTTCCTTGCAGGAAAGAAGGCAGGATACATGTGTAATAAATAAATAAAGAGCTGCCCTCACCCCCTGGGTCCTAGCCACATACTCGCCTCTTGCTCGGCCTCAGTTTCCCACATCTGTAAAATGGAACTAGCACAAAATTCATCACCAGAAACACAAGTCTCAGGGCTGCTGCCAGGATGAACCAACCATCCGGAAAAACTAGAGATGCCCAGAGGCATTTGATGATGAAGGATCCCATCCAGGAAAACAGATCCTATTCAGGGGCAATGGAGGTCCAGGGAACATCTGAGCCGCCGCCGGTTCAGCCGCTCCCCTCCCCCCCTGCAGGAGATGCAGGGCGGCCTCGCTGCCCGCCCGCCACTGCCGGTTCAGCCGCTCCCCTCCCCCCCCACAGGAGATGCAGGACAGCGAGCAGGCGGGAGGCCCGCACCTCGCCGCCCGCCGGTTCAGCAGCCCCTCCTCCCCTTCCCTCGCAAGGAGCCTCGATGGGCCGCCGGGCCGGATGAAAAGACCCGGCGGGCCGGGTGTGTCCCGCGGGCCTTAGTTTGAGGACCCCTGTACTAGAGTCAGGAATAAGCTCCACTGAACACAGTGGGACTGATGTCTGAGTAAACCTGCCTAGAACTGCAGAGTATGATCCTAACCACAAGTACTTGGGAGTAAGCCCCACTAGACACTGGGATGCATTTCTAAGTAAATATGTATAGAAGTGCACTGTAAGTATCTTGGCCCTTCACAATCTAACTTCACAAAGAAGTTTGTTGAGAAATTATGATTTTAGATTGTAAGCTCCTTGGAGCAGAGACTTGTCTACCTCTACCCTATAAAGTGCCATGCACACTGATGGTGCTATGTAAATAAATAAAGCTGAAATACTATACACACTTACCTGAGAATATTACCAATGAAATCAATGGGACTTACTTCTAAGGAGACATTCATAGCATTGTACTGTATTATTATTATTATTATTATTATTATTATTATTATTATTATTATTAGAAATTTGTTTCAGCTCTAAAGTGAAACAAATCATAAATGAAAATCTGGCAGTATCTGCCAAATAGATTTCCCCCCTCTCATGTTCAGCGATGGTGGGTGGAGCCTGTGCCAGCGGGGGTGGGGCCAGAACCAAAAGTGGGTGGAGTTTTCAGCATTGCGGGTTTACATAGCTTTTTCTTTCTTTGTGCTTCCCATTCCTTCTCTACCTCTCTCACACACGAAATGGAACAGGAAGCATTTGCCAGTGGGGCAGCCCAGAGAGAAAGAGGGTGTGTTCAGTGCCCCAAGAGCTGGATGACACTTGTGAAATTAGACTGAGGGCTGCAGGTTCCCTACCCCAGTTTTATAGGAAGCATATAGACCTCACTGTCCATTTGTACTGGCCCACCTCCATGCAGAGAGTGAGAAGGAACTGTCATCAATCCAGCCAGTGCAGAATGCAGCAGCTCAACTGTTGTCAGGAGCTGCCCCTTTTCATCATGTAAAACCTCACTGAGGGAACTGCACTGGCTGCCTATTTGCTACGGGGCCAGGATTAAGGTTTTGCTATTGGTGTATAAAGCCCTAAACCACTGGGACAAGGATATTTGGGAGAGCGCCATCTTTCTTACCAGCCTGCTCAGTCACTGAGGTCATCACTCATCAGCACCTATGGTCCATTTGGAATCTACTCAGAGTAGAGCCTTTAGTGTATTGCTCCCTCCCTCTCTCTGGAACTCCCTGCCAGTTGATGTCAGGCAGGCACCAACATTGTTTTTTTTTCTTGTGCCTGCTGAAGACATTTTTTATTTAAACAGGTGTTCTCTGACTAACCAGCCATGTTTTTATTGGCACAATCTGATTTTAAAGGTTTTAATCTTGTATTTCTATATTATTATTATTATTATTATTATTATTATTATTATTATTACTACTACTACTACTACTACTACTACTCTTTTTATTGTTCACTGCTTGGATATTTTATTGGATGTAGAACAGTATATAAACCTTGTAAATAAATACATAAATAAATTATCCCTGACCTTGCTGTTTCGGTTTCGAACAAGAAAGCTGAAGTTTAGTTTAGATGTAGCTTCCGAAAGTGCACAAAGTGCTTCATAATAAATCTATCAATAAGCTTCTCAGCTTCAGAGTCTGAAGGGGAGCTGCGTCTCTTATCACCTCTCACCATTTGTACGTGATCTGAAGTGGGGGTGGGGAACAAAATGTGGGAGCGGAGGCTGATATGCTGGGGGCTGGGCAAAGGAGGAAAGGAAAAAACAAGAGGCAGGAAACTTTACTTTTCTTAAAGCAATGCATTTGGCAGCAGTTGAGGGAACTTTGTCAAGGGTGTCAAAGATGCTTATGATAATGCACATGGTCAGAACTGCATTGCTGAGGGCAACAGCCTTTCTCTTATTTAAGGAAGCAAAGAGAACGTTTGCATAACTTCCCCACTCTATCTATTTTGATATGCATTCATGGCAATCTTCTCATCAAGTGGACTTCTTGAAGGCACATACCAAATTTGTATCTAATCGAGCTACATACCCCCTAGCTGTGCATATTCGGGCAGGCTTTTTATAATTATAATTATTATTATTATTATTATTATTATTATTTTCGATAAAGTAAAATGTTATTGTTTTAGCCATTGGCCAGAATGACAGTACAGGCATAACAGCAACACATGTCCAAATAGTAAGAATCCCAGAAAATAAACATTCAGCCCACATCGATAGCTGGATAGTTCACCAGTAGCCCTCTTGCTTTTGTCCCAGATCAAACCAATTCCCTAGTATATTCCAAAGTCAGAATCACACATTACTGGGGGGGGGGGGGCGGCGACAATGCAGAGCTGCCACACAAGATAAATAAATCCCCCCCATCACCTCTTCCTGATCCAAAGTTTTTATTTATTTATTTTATTTACAAGATTTTATTTACACTATTCTATATCTAACAAGATTCCCAAGTGGTGAACAATAAAATGGGGGGGGGGGTCAGAATCGAAATACACAATTAAAATATTTAAAATCTGATAATGTCAATAAAACCATGGCTGGTGAATCAGGGAAGGCTTGTTTAAATAAAAGGCCTAGGCGGCCATAGGATATTTCGGAATCCCAGTTCTGACCTCGGAAACTCGCTCAGAGCTGGGAGTCCGAGCTCAGAGCACCCTCCCCCCCCATTCAAAACTGGCACAAAAAGAACCACGCCGGCTGCAGCTCCAAGGTCGCAAACGTGACCTCGGAGAAGAGGGGCGGGGACGGGAGGAGACAGGCACCGCCACGATACAAAGTATCCCGGCAGCGCCTCAGCCGCCTTCCCTCGCGCTCCAAGGTGCAACACTTAGAAAGCTGGAATCAGCCGTCTAAGTCTTTTGCTGGGTGGGAGGAGCATGGAAGTGACCTTTGCCCCCGCGCTCCTCCCGCCCTGCATAGGATGCCCGTAATCCTCCAAGTTCGGGAGGGGTTACAGGCATCCCAATTGGATCGTACCCTTAGTCCAATGCATACAAAAAGGCAGTGTTGTTGGTTTTTTTAAGTGCACAAAAATGCATACAATTTTTTGGTGTGGACTAAAGATACAAATGTATTCTGAAGTGGAATCGGGATGGAATGATCTTAGCATTGGAAAAACTAGAACCTGAACCAGAGTGAAAGAGAGCTTGACAGGTTTACCCGTCCCAATGGAATTCACATTTTTCACACACACAGTTTGAAGTTCAGCCTCATTTTAATTCTGAACAGCTAAACAAAAATGGTTATTAGGATTTGTGGAATGCGTATGTTAAAATGTACAGTAAGGAAACTGTCAGAAGCTATCCAGGGAGTACCCAGCATTTGCTGACTTAGGGCCAAGCAGATAAGCCTTCATAAGGTCAGGCCTAGACAAGTCAAATGAGGTATTGTCCAAGGTCTTAAGAAGGAAATTTATTTATTATTTATTATTTATTATTATTAATATTTATTTATCGCCCATCTGGCCGGCAACCGGCCACCCTGGGCGATGTACACACAATAAAATACATAAATACAATAAAATACATTAAAACAATATAAAAATTTTAAAATCTTAACCCACCCCATATTCCCGCCTGAACAACCAGGTTTTTAATGAGCGACGGAAGCTCATCAGAGAGGGGGCATGGCGGAGGCCACTCGGGAGAGAGCTCCACAGTACGGGGGCCGCCACAGAAAAGGCCCTCTTCCTCGTCCCCACCAGTCTAGCTGCTCTGGCTGAAGGGACAAGGAGAAGGCCATCCGTGGCAGATCTTGTTGAGCGGCCCACTTGGTGTTGCTGGAGACGCTCCTTGAGATAAACTGGACCAGAGCCGTATAGGGTTTTAAAGGTCAAAACCAACACCTTGAATTCGGCTCGGCAAGCAACTGGTAGCCAGTGCAAATCCTTCAGCACTGGCGTGATGTGATCCCGCCGGCGGCTGCCTTTAACCAGGCGAGCCGCCGCGTTCTGTACCAGCTGCAGCTTCCGAACCGTCTTCAAGGGTAACCCCACGTAGAGCGCATTACAGTAGTCTAGGCGAGAGGAGACCAAGGCATGAACTGATGGGAGCAGGTGATTAGGAAGGTAGGGGCGCAGCTGCCGTATCAGATGGAGTTGATACAGCGCTGCCTGGCTCACAGCTGCCACCTGAGCCTCCATGGACAGCTGGGAGTCTAGAATGACCCCCAAGCTGCGGACCTGGTCCTTCAGGGGTAGATGTACCCCATTCAGCACCAGGTCAACATCCCCTAACCTCCCCTTGTCCCCCACCAGCAGTACCTCGGTCTTGTCGGGGTTCAGCTTCAGCATGTTCCTTCCCATCCAGCCAGCCACTGCCTGGCTGGATCCTTCTTAATCTCAAAAAGTCACTATGGTGGCATAGGGTTAAAACTTGGTGTTCCTCGAAATGTAAGGTACTAGTAAATCCAGCTTGCATCCTGCAAATGTAGATACAATTGCCCACAGAAATCCACCCCCTCCGCAATTGTTTAAAAACATGTGATGTCCCACAGTCCTCCATTTTCCTGTCTTCAGACAAAAAATACAGTTTCTGATTCTGGTTTGGAGGACGAGCACTAACCATAATTTGCCAAATCAGGCATCATGGAAAACTATGGTTAAGGCTAAAGGAGGAACATGACACGGGAGCCATGCGCAAAAGGAGAGAAAGGAGCACAATTCCGCGACTCATTCACAACCCTTTCAACAAGGAACTTAATGGCATGACTCGGAGGAGTGTCTGAACTGAACCTAATGTCCCCAGGATGCCACTGCAAATCCTCCCTGCTCCACTCTGAGGCCCATTCAGAACTCCCACACCCTGCGGGTGGCTTGGCTTACTGGCTCTGGACTGTTGGCTGCTACTGTGAGACAGCCTTTGCATCGTGCAGCTTGTTCTTGCATGTCTCATTTTTCAAACATGTTATAATAACCCATACTGTCTTGGAGGATGGGTACGCCAAATACCAGCTTTCTATCTATTGTGGAAGTGCCCACCATTGATATCCTATCTAAGTGACTATACCACTAAGTGACTATACCACCCAGTGGAAAGTCCGAGTGGCACTGGCAGCTCCTGGTCACCTCAAGTGCGGCTCTCAGCCTCTCTCTCTCTCTCTCTCTCTCTCTCTCTCTCTGCAGTAGTTCTCACTCTCTCCGTGGGCTCTCTAGCTGTGCCTTGTTGTTTACTTTAGCAGTGGGTGGGCTGCTCGAACTGGGCTACCAGAGAAGGCTTTGGGGCTGGGGAGTCAGGAAACCTGCCACTCATTATCTGTAAGGTGTGGCCTGGGGGGGGGGACATAGGAGCAATTGGCCTATAGTCAGGGAGGAGCCCAAAAAGCAAAAAAGAAATGTGATTGGTTAAGTACAGTGGTGCACCGTGCAAGTGCTGGTGGTGGAGAGGAAATTGAATGTGCGGGCGAGAGAGGGAGCAACATGGACGATGGACCTACACGGGGTGAGCCTGCAGCACCGAGCAGAGCAGAGCACTCCCTCGGTGACAAGAAAAAGATCCTAGCTAATCCAAGGACCATGAGCCTGTCAGAATTTACCTGCTTGGTGACTGACTGATGAGGCCTTGCTAGGATGATGTGGAGAAGGAGACAAGGCCCAAACAAGCTCGGTCCAGTTCACAGCATCACCACTTGACTGGTGGGGGTGAGCCGGGTTGCCCGTGGCCAAGGAATGGCCCCCAAGTGGCCTCAGTGGTGGTGCCTGGAGCCAAAGTGTCTCCTGTTTAAAAAAGTGTGGTGATCGCTGGTATAGCTCTATTCAGGAGTTATGAGTTTTGAGCTGTGGAGGGTACAGGGCCCCGCAGCCTCCACTTCTGACCTTCCCAGGTTAAGCCGGAAGGTCTGAAGAGAGAGACTCTCACTGCGTTCCAGTGCTCGGCATGACCAGGAATCTGACTGCACAGAGGGCTGTAAGTGTGTTCAGACAAATATGGTTACAGCCTCTTCTTCTTCTTCTTCTTCTTCTATTCCATCTTTTTTTCCTGTTGCAAGAAACCAAAGGCAGCTTACATGATCCTCCTCCTCTCCATTTTATCATCACAACAACCCTGTGAGGAAAGTCACCCAGTGAACTTCATCACCGAGCAGGGGCTAGAACCTGGATCTCCCGAGTCCCAGTCCAACACTCTCACCACTAGGCCACACTGACTCACACTACTCTTCAGACCGTTCCCATCAATACAGGGAATTTTGGCAGTGGTGCAGCTACCTTGTGCTCAAAGTCCAGAGCCCTGCAGACGGGGGGGGGGAGGGGGAATGTCCGCCAAGAGAGTGGCAGGTGATGAGGGCATCAGGGCATCAGAAGCAAGTTCCATTTTATTCCTGTGTTGTGACGGTGCTGCGATTTAAGTGAGTTTAAAACATAAAACGGTGCATGTTCAGAGTATTTTTAATAGGGTCGGCAGTGTTGTTGTCGTTATGGTTGTTCTGACATATTAGGAATGTAGACTCAGTTGTAAAGCATGGAATGGTGGTAGAGAGACAAAGGTCAGTTGTTTGAAGCAGTCTAAACGGGAGGCCCATAAGACCTTAATGGTCTTATGGGCCTCCGTCTAAAATTACCAAGCTGTACCACTGAGTTTGGTCCACCGTCTAAAATTACCAAGCTGTACCACTGAGTTTGGGGGTGGAGGGGGCAGGGGTGCACCCCTGTATCCCCTCCATGGTTTAAAATACATAACACCCAAACAGGACCCAGGCGTGTATAAACAGAATATAAAAAAGGCATAGCCTTTGTTTTTCTGGCCACTGGCTTGGCCGCTATTTTTCTGGTTGGTTGCCAACAGCGCCACCAACTCCGGACCTCAAGGTATTTCCTGTTTCAGAAACATGGCCTCTGTTGTCATAGTGCTGTGGTGACAGAGCCGCCCGTTCCAAACTTTCCAAGACTGTGCAGTTAACTAAAATTGCAGGAGCAGCCAAAGCAGCCCAGAAGAACTCCTGCGGCCCACCTTTCTCCATTTGGTATAATGATTAAGTGGTGATGTCCTCCAGACCATATTTACAAAAGAGAACCTTGGGCTCATAATGAGAGAAAAAAAAAGTTAAACCCTTCCCAAGTATTGCTTCTCAGATATATTACGTGCCACTAAAGGTGTCAAGTAAAGTTCAAGAGAGCTGTGAAGAAACCCTGCCAAAATTCATGCCTGAACACATTTAATAACAAAATATGTGTACACGACAAGCCTGTCTGGCAGATCTGTTTTCTAGACACTCCACGATCTTTTGCAGAAACTCTCAAGATGCTGATAGATTGGATTTTGAAAACTCGTGGCGCAGACATAAAAGGTGGAAGACGAGTGACAAAAGTTAGCATATCGCATGATTAGATTTGAACGAGCCAAGATCATAGGAAAGCCTTGAAAGTAAATAAACAAGACAAGGTACATTTTAATACACGTTCAGGATGTCACTTTAATCCCTCCAGCAAAAGTTTGGGGAAATCCTGGAGGGATAATGTGCCTAGGTCTGGTCATCTGCTCCTCCGAGTTTTAGTTTCATAATTGCCACATGTTTAAACAGGTAAAATGTAGGGTCGCCAACTGACCAGGAAAAATGGCATGAGATGCTCCTCTGCCTTTAACACTCTGATATGCAGAAATCAGAAGATGAAGCTTTTCACAGATTAGAGAAAAGCATGATCACCACTCTAGCAGTTCTAGAGATCAGGTTGCTGTTCAAGGGACATAAGCTGGGACTACTGAAAAGTTGGCAATTCTAATAAAATGGTATTTGTTCACTTAGGCACAGCTTAGACAGAAACATACTACTTTCCAATAAACTATTTTCTGTGATCAATACCTACTTCTTGGGTATCTTTAGGGGGAAACCATCCAATCTTTTGTTTGTGTGAATCTAAAACAACAGCAACAGGATTCCCAGTTTTTCTCCACAAGTTGCCTCCAGATGGAATCACACATTCAGGATAAGTGATTCAGACATTCAACTAAGTCAGCTTGCAGCAAATAGTGACTTTCAAGTTGCTTCAGGCTTGCAGTTCACAAAGAGACCTGTAGATGGAGGTACATGGGAGAGGGAGAGGATGGCGGAAGTTGGGATAGAAAGCCTGCCTGCCTCTCTCCCTCTTTCCCAAACTGTCCAGTCACTTCTTATTTCTGATTCTGAGTGAACAAAGCTATGCCTTGGAATATTCAAAGTCCTGACCCCCTTTCCAAGCCTCTGTAATAACTGCCCGTTTCTTTCGACATCAACTTCAAGCTTCTAGTCCTCATATTCAAGGCTCACACCTTATTGTGTTTCTCCATACAGTATTACTCTTTTTACTCCACCTGAACTGTGCAAGTTCATATGCTTAGCGCTGTTTTTCTTCCCTTCTATTTCTGTAGTTTTGTTTGCCTGGGAAGGCCTCATCCCTCTGTCCATCAACCATAGCCTCTCCTTCAAATCCCTCTTCAAAATCTACTACCTTTGGCAAAGCATTTCCTGAACCACAGGTTGCCATACAGGCCTGTGGCTCACGCTGGCTCAGCTTGTCTGAGCGTGGAAAGCTAAGCAGGGTCAGGCCTGGTTATTACTTGGATGGGAGGCCCCCTCCTCTGGTTTCCTGCATTGAGCAGGGGGTTGGACTCGATGGCCTTGTAGGCCCCTTCCAACTCTATGGTCTATGAATCTATTTAACTCCATCTGAAATTGAATTTCAGTGAGCAGTTGAGATTCCATTATTACAGTTCAGCGTTCTGAAATTGTACTGAGAATTATTGAGATCCACATTGCTCTTTTGGGGACAGTTGCACATTAATTCAGAAAATACTAAGGATATAATGCATGAGAATGACTGAGCTGCCCTGGGAACTTTTTGTTATAGGGTGGCATAGAAATATAATTAATAAATTATTAAATAAATGGCTGCTCTGTGCAACCCTGGATGACAATATACATGATGCAGGAGAATGTGAGCAATTATTTATTTATTTATTTATTTATTACATTTCTATACCGCCTTTCTGCTAAGGCACCCAAAGCGGTTTACAATGTTTAAATACTCAAACAAACAAACTTTACCCCCCACCCCAAACCAAACATACACTAGTTCTCTCAGGCCAACTGAAGGCTTCTTCTGGAGCTGCTGGTACAATCTCCCTGGCGTGGGCTTTTCTTCTGCCTTCCCTCTGTAGCCCCAGGGCAGTGGGGGAGGGGCTGCCCCAACAGTCCTCTCAGGGCGGTGATGGTAGTTTCAGGAGCTGGTGGCATTTGCTCCCCGGCCTGGGCTTCTCTTCTGCCTTCCCTCAGGGCACACAGATCTTAAATAGCCCCCCAAATTATGAGTGTGTGTGAGCATACATTAATACTAACAAAGCACTACAAAACCTGTGATGTAGTGTTTTGTTAGTATTAATGTATGCTCACACACACTCACCCTCTCACGGTATCACGGATGTACAAAGCAAATGTGCATGGGAAGTACTGTTTATGAAGCCTTAGAACTACAAACCCCACAATGCAGTGCAACTGTGAGAGAAACGTGCCATAAAAACAAGAGCCAATGTGGCGCAGTGGTGAGAGTGTTGGACTGGGACTCGGGAGATTCAGGTTCTAGTCCCCGCTCAGCCATGAAACTCACTGGGTGACTTTGGGCCAGTCACTCACTCTCAGCCTAACCTACCTCACAGGGTTGTTGTGAGGATAAATGGAGAGGAGGAGGAGGAGGAGGAGGAGGAGGATTATGTAAGCCGCCTTGGGTTCCTTGAAGAGGGGGAAAGGCGGGGTATAAATATAATAAATAAATTCAGTAAAATGGAAAAGATGGGAGCACAAATATGGCTATCCCAAAAGGCAGATGGATTATCCATGGAAATCCATTTCTGAAAATGGGTATCAGGGCAGAATTCTTCTTAGGAAGAATTTTACACATCTCTACTCAGGCCACCCATGGCATGATCTTTTCTGTGCTGTCCACTGTCAGTTAACTCTGTGCCTGCACTACTCCTTTATCAAACACTGCCTTCTTTCCCTCCTCATTCTAGATTATAAACACTACGGTCAGGGATCATCTCAGGTGGTTCTGTGTTCCATACACTGCATAGAAATAATATTTATCATAGATAGAATCATAGAAAAGTAGAGTTGGAAGGGGCCTACAAGGCCATCGAGTCCAACTCAATGCAGGAATCCAGGTCAAAGCATCCCCGACAGATGGCTGTCCAGCCGCACCTTGAATGCCTCCAGAGTGGGAGAGCCCACCACCTCCCTAGGTAGTTGGTTCCATTGTCTTATTGCTCTGACAGTCAGGAAATTTTGCCTGATGTTCAGGTGGAATCTGGGTTCCTGTAACTTGAGCCCATTGTTCCGTGTCCTGCAAACTGGGATGATCGAGAAGAGATCCTGGCCCTCCTCCGTGTGACATCCCTTCAAGTACTGGAAGAGTGCGATCATATCTCCCCTCAGTCTCCTCTTCTGAAGGCTAAACATGCCCAGTTCTTTCAGTCTCTCCTCATAGGGCCTTGTTTCCAGTCCCTTTATCATCCTTGTTGCCTGCCTCTGAACCCTCTCCATTTAGTCCAACACATCTGGAAGGCACCAGGTTGGGAAAGGCTGCTTCAGGGGGTCTTGGCCCACCCCTATCTACCCCCCCCTCCTCCCTCAAAGCAGTCCCAAAGTTTATCAGATTGATTGACCAGAGATCTATGTACTTTCCCCCCACTGAAATCCAGATGTTTGTACCGATCCAAAAGCATTTTTAAAATGTCGACTGTGGTGTACATTGTATAACATGGTCTTCCTCTGCCTAAATGGGAAGTCCAAACATGTGTGTCTCTGTGTGTGTCTGTGTGTGTGTGCTTAATGGTAAAAGCAGAGCAGAAAGAAAAGTCAAGCGAAAGAACACCCGGGGTAATGAAATGATGCTGCCCCTGCCTATTTTCTCAAGAAAAGCAATTTAAAATGACATGATGTTAATGTAAGTCAATCCAGAAAGAAAAACAGAGCGTTCACCTGCAAGCAATCCCTGGAGACTGGTCAATGCTGTCTCACAAATTGCCCAGTGTTTAACTTGAAGTCCATTTGTTAATTTTGTAAACACGGCTGTTTCCATTTCACGTTGACATGATATTGACAATATGACTCTAATCCTGCCAGGAAGGAAGTATCAGATTTCAGCCAGCTACAGGACACTCCTCGAGTCTATCTTCACCTGAAGGGCTTGGGCAAAAAGTTATTGATAAAAGACAACATTGTGTGCTTCAGCCTCCAGTTGACTGAAATCTGTCCAAAATGTGTATGTAACTACTTCAGCTCTGGCACAGAATTCTCAGTATACAATGTATAGACTGGATTCAAACAACAGAATAAGCCATGGTGGTTTGTGAGCCATGTTTGTTTCAGACTGGCTTGTTGTGTTGTTTGAACCCAACAACACGGTTTGTTATCCATGCACAAGCCACTCTGGCCAGGTTCAGAAAACACAACATGCCACTCTGAAACAAACATGGCTCACAAACAACCATGGCATATCATATTGTATGAACCCAGTCATAGAGTGCAGATTGTCCACCACAGTGTTCAGTAGCCATCCCAAGAATGTTAAAGGCAATTACATACATCAGGGTGTTGAACCTCTTTCAGCCCAAGAGCTGAATTCCATGATGGAGAAGCTCTCAGGGGCCACATTCCAGTGGTGGGCAGGGCCAAAGGCAAAAGGGGTGGAGCCAAAAAAATGTCACCATATGTTAGCTTAAAGCTCGTACTGGCAGTAACTAAGCTGTAGTAGAGGCATTTCAACCTTTTAGATGGGGGAAAGCCATGCAAACCTGGGAAACCACCAAACGATTGGTGATTAAGGAAAAGGGGAAAGGTTGCGACCATCCGGGGAAACCCAAATGGCTATATTGGGGCCCCAGAAGGGCTGTATTTGGCCCCAGGCCTGAGGTTCTGCAACCCTGACATAGAATCTTCACAGCGGATTCACATAACCATTATTCCCCCATGGTGATGTCACTTTCTGTGGCTCTCTGTGGACAGCCACATGTAGTAATAGTTCCACTCTATTCTGCACTGGTCAAACTACATCTGGACTGGAGTACTGTGTCCAGTTCTGGGAATAACATTTTAAGAAGAACATTAACAAAGTGAAGCGTGTTTTGAGGAGGGCAACCAGGGAAGTGAGGGATCTAGTAACCAAGTCCTATGAGAAAAGTTGAAGCAGCTGGGTATGTTTAGAAGAGAAGTTAAAATTAAAGACAACATGACAGCAGTCTTCAAATACCTGAAGGGCAGAAGCTGGAGCAGACTAGTTCCCTGATGCTGCAGAGCGGGCAGGAGTAGAACCAGTGGGTGAACATTTCAAGGAAGCGGATTTCAGCTAAACATCGGGAGAAACTTCCTAACTGTGTGAGTGTGGCTGGCTGGGGAATGCTGGGACTTGTAGGACTTTTTTCTGTCTAAACATGTATAGGATTGGCCCTTAAGTCTCACTGTAGGAGCAAAGAAATATGCCATGGCTCCGTACAGATGAACAGGCATTTACAGCCTTCCTCAACCTGGTGTCCTCTAGATGTTCTAGACTTCAGATACCATCAGCCCTGGCCAGCTTGGTCAATGGTCAGGAATAGTTAAGAGCTAGGCTGTAGGTAGGGATAGTTAAGAGCTAGACTGTAGCTAGGGATAGTTAAGAGCTAGGCTGTAGGTAGGGATAAGCACTCTTCGGACTCAAAGAGTCCTTATCAATGGTTCCTTCTCAGACTGGGGAGAGGTAACGAGCGGGGTGCCACAGGGCTCGGTCCTGGGCCCAGTGCTCTTCAACATTTTTATTAACGACTTGGATGAGGAGGTACAGGGAATGCTTATCAAATTTGCAGATGACACAAAGTTGGGTGGAACAGCTAATTCTCTGGAAGACAGAAACAAAATTCAAAGTGACCTCGATAGGCTGGAACGCTGGGCCGAAAACAACAGAATGAAATTTAATAGGGATAATAGGGAGCCAGTGTGGCATAGTGGTGAGAGTGTTGGACTGGGACTTGGGAGATCCAGGTTCTAGTCCCCGCTCAGCCATGAAACTCACTGGGTGACTTTGGGCCAGTCACTGCCTCTCAGCCTAACCTACCTCACGGGGTTGTTGTGAGGATAAAATGGAGCGGAGGAGGAGGATTATGTAAGCCGCCTTGGGTTCCTTGCAGGAAAAAAGGCGGGGTATAAATATAATAAATAAATAAAATAAAATAAAATAAATGCCAAGTGCTGCACCTAGGGAAAGGAAACCAAATGCAGAGTTACAGAATGGGGGACACTTGGCTCAACAATACTACAAGTGAGAAGGATCTTGGAATTGTGGTAGATCACAAACTGAATATGAGCCAGCAATGCGATGTGGCTGCAAAGAAGGCAAATGCTATTTTGGGCTGCATTAATAGAAGTATAGCTTCCAAATCGCGTGAAGTGATAATTCCCCTTTACTCAGCACTGGTTAGTCCTCATCTTGAGTACTGCGTCCAGTTCTGGGCACCACACTTTAAGAAGGACGTAGACAAAATGGAGTGGGTTCAGAGGAGGGCAACAAGGATGATAAAGGGACTGGAAACAAGGCCCTATGAGGAGAGACTGAAAGAACTGGGCATGTTTAGCCTTCAGAAGAGGAGACTGAGGGGAGATATGATCGCACTCTTCCAGTACTTGAAGAGATGTCACACAGAGGAGGGCCAGGATCTCTTCTCAATCATCCCAGTTTGCAGGACACGGAATCATGGGTTCAAGTAACAGGAACCTAGATTCCACCTAAACATCAGGAAAAAATTCCTGACTGTCAGAGCAATAAGACTATGGAATCAACTACCTAGGGAGGTGGTGGGCTCTCCCACTCTGGAGGCATTCAAGGCGCAGCTGGACAGCCATCTGTTGGGGATGCTTTGACCTGGATTCCTGCATTGAGCAGGGGGTTGGACTCAATGGCCTTGTAGGCCCCTTCCAACTCTACTTTTCTATGATGCTATGATTCTGTGATTAAGTTGTAGTACTAGGGATGTAGGAGAAATCAGCAGCAGAGTTTAGAGTTCTATGAATCGACCTGCAGATTCTGCAGCAGACTGGCTTTTTCTGAGTTGCATGGATTCCGCAGACTTGCAGATGGGTTTTTAACTGGGGGAGGGCGAGATTTGTGCAAATTTGCACTTGCGCTAATGCGCATTAGCGCAAGTGCACATTAGTAAATGTTCATTAGCACTAATGCACACTGGTGCAAGTGGAACAGTATTCTCAGAGATCCGTTAAAAAAATCAATTCCGTCAATGAGTGGACAATGGAACAAAAGACACCTGACAATCTGTGAAACACAGACGGAACAGATTTAACAAAATCCATACAACCCCAGTTGTAGCCCAGAACATCTGGAGGGCACCAGGCTGGTGGGGAAGGTTGATTTATGAGATCTTCTGCCACAGTGAAACAGTTTGCCTATAAACTTTATTTATGTTGCATTAAAATCATAATGCACTACGCCACATGCAAAAATGTCACATCTAAATAAAGCCAAAACATTCCTAATTATGACAGTGTCTTTCAAATGCTTTGAACTTTGACTGACTACCATAAATCAGTTTCATCTGACCACTAGAAATTTACGTAAAGACCTTCTGAGGCAGATGTCCTGAACCATTTTTACCTGATTGGGTGATGGGATCATAACCAGTGGCAATCTGGAACTATATAAAGGGGTAGCAGAAAACAGAAAAGTGGTATAAGGCACTTTCTGCTCCTTTTCTTTTTATTTGCAGGACATATTGCAATCAAAATGTAAACAGATGGTATGGTCTACATCATGGACAAATCTGTCAATTCTGGTTTCTCTCAGTTTCTCACTTTCCCAACCTTAACTTCAGTTCATCCTGAACTCTTGAGACCGTTTGCATGAAACTTCATATGCATTTCTCCTAATATGTGCATTTCTTTATGCAATTTCCCCTAAGGTACACCTTTTTGCAACCAATTTTTCTCATACAATGCATTCTTGAACATTTTTATGAATATACACATTTCGAGTGCACTGTCCCCTAATATATGCATTTTCAAATGCATTTTTTTTTTTAAATTGGAGAACTCCATTGCAACATAGAGGGAAGTGCAAATTTTGAAGGATAACTGAGATTTGGTTCACGTATTGGTTCAAAAGTGTGAAATTCGGTACGATATCTACACCTGAAGCTTGATCTCGATTGTCCCTGATGTAGGATCTCATTTTTGGATTTCATTGCATAGGGGATCTGCATTTCTGTTAAGAGGATGCCCACTATTGGTTGGATCCAGCTTTGTTGTTGTGCCCACAGAATGGATACCACTGGGGGAATGGGAGTTCCACATCCTCTCCTCTTCCCTGCAGCTCCCTACAGTTGGAGGACCCTCTGGAGGAGATTTGGAGGGTGGGCTACAGGGGGAGGAGAGGATGCAGAAATCCCATTCTTCCAGTGTCCCAGGGGTGTAATGGCAAAGTTGGATCCAACCCAAAGTTGGATCCAACCCAAAGATGCCCAGTTTCAATGTACTTCTAAATATCTGTCACAGTGTACCATTCAAGCAAAAAAAAAAAAAAAAAAACTGCGACTGCACCATGGATTTTTAATAACTATTACAGTACCTATAAACTAATACGGGGTTAGAACAGATTGTCATATGGAGGAAGACTCAACCAACCCAACTCCTTTCGTACATTATTCTGGGGAAGAGGTGAACTCAGTTAATGGTACTTTCTGTGGAGTTACCCTTCCATTTGTCACAACCTGACTAGCATACATCTTTATCTCTTTTGACACTAGGAAATCAGTCACTGGCTCCTTCATTTGACATAATTAATATGCTGGCAATCCCTGAGGTGACCTTCATGATTTAGATACGATGGCTCAGGAGCTCAGCCTGAAGCTGTGGCATCATATGTGCCTTCTTTTAAACTAAATGGTTCCAAATAGGAGTCTTGATGCCATAAACTAGCAACAAAGGCACACAGACACACACAGACACACAGACACACACCAGCTTTCCTGCCAAAGGATTATATTCAGTCGCACAGCATCTGAGAAAATGAATTCCAAATATATGATACTGGAGACCATGCGCCTAGATTATACTAATAACACAGACAGGAAGGCACCCTAGGCAACTGGCACGGAGAATGTATAAAAGGAAGATGAAACTGGCTTCTTGCCCAAGTGCCAACCATCCCAGCTAGATAATGTTAAATTAGAAATAGGAATAATTATGTACTTAGGGTTTGATGATGGTCCGTGTTTCTTTGAGGACAGTGTATTAGCATGCTAATTTGGGGAGGTAAAAAATAAAGATCTTATCTCTTTGGCACATGTCAGATGCCGAACTGTTGTCTTCCCATTTTCATGCCATGCAGAGGCAAGGAACAGCCTAACAACTCACCCAAAATCACACAGAGAGATGCTTTATTGTCATCTGTGTATTTTTCACATTGATTTCGATATAGCCCAGTTAGCCACCAAGCCAGAGACCCAGATAAGTGGCTCCAGATAGCTCTAATATGCACGTGGAGTTTGGGCTTCAGTGGAGGGGCAGCTCTACACATGCATCCTTATGTAGGCAAGGAGCTCCAGATGCACATGAAGTCAGCCATGCCCTTAAGAAACAGTTTTGTGTACATTACCTTGGGGTGGGGGGGATGAAGGCAAGGTGCATTAGCAACAAGCCTCTGTGTCCTAGAGCAGTGTTCTCCTACAACTCCCAGCATGCCCCAGCCAGCTATGCTGGCTGGGGCATGCTGGGAGTTGTAGGCCAAAAACATCTGGGGACCCAAGGTTGGAGAACACTGTCCTAGAGGCATAGGGGGTCAACGGTCTCTGTGAAAACTTTTCTAACAGCTATATCAGAGGTAGGAAACCTGTGGCCTTCCAGTTGCTGCCAGACTACAACGCCATCATCCTTTACTATTGGCCATGCTGGCTGAGGCTGATGGGAACTGGAGTCCAACAACATCTGGAGGGCCACAGGTTCCTCTGATATAGCTGTTAGAAGAGTTTTCATGGGGACCATTGGTCACCTATGCCCCAAGAAGACAGAGAGTTTTTGCTAATGCATCTTGCATAGTTGCATTCTCCACTTGCAAGGGCTCTTTTTTGTCTGTAGAGAGACTGACACCAAAGGTAACAGAAAAGTTCTCCCTCATCGCTCCTTCAAATACAGTGCTGCACTTACTATCATGGGTGGTGCCTGTGACGGAGTGACAGGCAGAAGCCCGGGGAGGGCCAACCTGAACATTCCAGAGGCTCTGATTGGTTGAAGCAGAGAGCATAGAACCCCAGGGAGTTGGCAGTTAAGGGGAGTCGGTTGTCAGTTGGGGAGAGAGTGGGTTGGAGTGAGAGAGGGAGTGGGAGGTTAGTAGAGTAGGTAGGGAAAGGTGGTACTGAAGAGAAGAGTTCAGACAGGAAATGCAGTAACTAAGTTGTGAGAAAGCAGACGTGAAGGAGTTAGTGAAGAACACTTCACAGGAGTCTCCACTTGGACCTTCTGGGCCGGTTCGTATGACACGGAAACCGTGGGGGAGCAGAAGCCCCCTGCCCCCGCGGTTCCCATGTCGTGCGAACGCAGGCTGGGGGCGCCCCTGCGGGACAGCCGCATGCGCGAAGCACGCAAAGTGACCATGGGCAGTAGAGGGGTAACCCCCTACCGTGCGTGGCCACCCTGCTGTGCAAACAGCAGGCGGCCGTCCAGCGGGGGCTGCACAGAGGCGGCAGCCCAGAGCGGCCGGAGCTGCAGCCACTCCGGCCTATAGGGGCAAACGGCCCCTCTGGGCATCCCGAGCCCCCGCCCCCTAGCGCTGGGAGGCCTGCACTGTGGTGCGAGGACTGCCGGCTCCACTGGGGTCCGCCCACACACACGGGGCACAGGTCGTCTGCGGCACCCCACCGGACCCCGCAGACGGCCCCGTGGTGCCTCCCCCGCTCGCCACCTGGGTCGTACAAACCGGCCCTCTGTTTGAGGAAGAAGGTGAAGCTCTGGGCTAGTGAGAGGGACAGTTAAGTTCACTGGTCTGATACTGTAACTTCAAGTAACCAAGCCAAGTTGATACAAAGAGCAGTGTATAACATCTGCCTACCTTGAACCTGAATTTAAGCAAAGAACAAGTTTGAATTAACTGTTGAAAATCCAAGTTATCTGTGCCTGAGTTGAATATCAGTTTAGAGACTTTGTTAGAACAATAAATCAATCTTTTTATTCAAAGTTCTAAGTCTCCATAGTCTGACTGGTGGACAGGAAAGTAAGAAGGGAATTAACGGAGGGGCACAAGTAATCAAATAAAACAAACTGCTCTTAATAAAGACAAACAAACATGGGTGAACAGCTACATATAAGACCTAAAACATATAATCGGCTAAGACAGCTTAAAGTCTGAAGTGACCAATACAAGGTGGCACTGGGTGAGAGAGAAGTACCCGAAAAGGGTGTGAGGTTGGAGGAGGGGTCCCGTCCGCGGTCCGCTACAGCGCCGACCCAGCACAGCCCTAGGGCAAAGCACAACATGCCCATTATTAAAGCACCCTTGCAACCCATGTACCACAGACTATTTGGATTTAAGCTGATGCGGTCCCATGAGTTTCCAATGGAATGGCTATGAAAACATCTCCAACTCTTGCGGGGCTGTGTTCAGCTAAGACGCTGTAACTACCAGAAGTCCAGTGTGATGCCCGCCCACAGTACCGTAATTACCATTCTGTCACCAATTTTCCCATTCAAGGCTCACACTTGATTTATTCTTCAGTGTTGCTCTGTAAAGTCAGAGAGAGCTGATAAGAACAGTCCAAGGAAGTGGCTTGTGCTACATCTCTCCATGTGTCCAGGTCTCACCCAAACCAGCTGGGTAGGAGAGATGCTAATATCCTTCATGTAGAAAATACATGACTGGCTTCAGGGGTCAGTATCATTGGGCAACTGCAAAGGCCCACACCAATTTAGGGGCCCCACTACCAATCCCTGGAGCCTGGATTCTGCTGGTCCTCCTTACTGCCACTGCCTGCTCACCTGCCTGCTCTGGGCATGCAAGCAGGCAGGAGCTGGAGCAGCATTCTTCACTTGCCTTGCACTATCCCTCTGGGTGATTGTGCAGATTTGTGCCAGACAGAGAGAGCAAGTGAATGGGCAGGGCTGACTTTGTGGAGGAGGGAGCGGGGGACCCACTGATGGGATCTCACCCAAGGGATCTGTGGCGTAACCCCACAATTCAGTTCCCTGGTGTATGTCTGCATTAGTATCTTTAGTGAGTATAGAATGTTGAACTGAGTGGGTGTGGTTTGTGATGTCTTGGAAAGGGTGGGTTATGGGAGTGTCGAGTTGAGTGTGTTTGGAGTGAGTAGAGTGTGTAGTTAGTTGAGTGTGAGTGTGTGGGTATGTTGGGAGTTAGGTTAGTTGGGTTATTCGTGTCTTGTCTGTCAGGAGTTTTGGGAGAAATCCGTGCTTGTCTGAAGAGTGAAAGTATGTAGAGTTATAGGGACTTAGGTTAATTACAAAGTGTTTGGTGTAGGCAGGTTTAAAGTTATTTTCTGGAACTAAGATTTTGAGAATTAAAATAAACTTATTTTTATTTTGTTTGCTACCCAAATCCTACGTGTCAGCTTGGCGTTATTAACCTGCATTGCCGTTAAATCTACACACACACACACACACACACCTTTGTACCCACAGTATCATAAATTTAAAAAAGATCCTTAATAACCAGTATTAATCTTTTCCCTCATTAGTAGGGGAAAGGTTTCATTTGACCCTCCCCTCAGGTTTTTAAGTGTTGGTGCTTACCCTGAGAAGGGTTTATGCGGCTGGTCCTAGTGTGAAGGGACTGTGTCGTCACAGGACACCCCCCCCCCCAAACCTAAAGCTGGCTCTTGGATAGTGTGTTCTTCTGATGCAAAAGATATGGGCCCCTTTCCCCATCAGACAAAATTAAGTGCCCGTGCAGCAGATGCACACATTTCCCCAGGGCTAGCCCAAGACATTTTACTGACAAGACCAGGGCCGGCGCTACCGCTAGGCAGACCCAGGCGGCTGCCTAGGGCGCGTGGCGGAAGAGGGCGCAGAGTTTCTGTGCCCCTTCCTCGCCTCCGGCGCGCTCCTGCCCTGCCTGCCGCCTCCGCCGCGCCTCCCCGCCCGCTTGCTGGCCACTGCCGCCGCTGCCACCGCCGCCGCTGCACCTCCCCCCCGCGCACGCGCGCACGCACGCCCACCCGCCAACCATCTACCTACCTTCCCGTCGTAAAACGCGGGGGTCCCATCGCGTTGGAGGAGGCGGCGGCAGCAGCAGCAGCAGCCAGCAGCCAGCCGCGGGGGCGGGGGGAAGGTAGGTGGTGGTGGCGGTGGTGGCGGCGGCGGCGGCGCGGGGGGGTTGCAGAGCAGGGCTGCTTTGCTCCGGAGCCCCCCCCCACGGCACGAGGGGGGGCGCGCTAAATATAATTTGGCCTAGGGCGCCAAACAGCCCTGCACCATTCCTGGACAAGACAAGATGGTGCCCCCTCCCGTTCCATGTACAGAAGCCGACTTTGGGCAGTATCCAACAGCATCACTCCACAAACTCAAATAGCACTAGCAGAGCTCCACCAAATCTTTCCATTGCATAAGGGACTGCACAATGTGTGGAAAGGCAGAACCAGTTTATTTATTTATTTATTTATTACATTTATACCCCGCCTTTTTTCCTGCAAGGAACCCA
Organism: Shinisaurus crocodilurus; assembly: GCA_021292165.1. Taxonomy (NCBI): domain Eukaryota; kingdom Metazoa; phylum Chordata; class Lepidosauria; order Squamata; family Shinisauridae; genus Shinisaurus; species Shinisaurus crocodilurus. The sequence continues at coordinate 18,804,951 of CM037879.1, forward strand.
AGGCGGCTTACATAATCCTCCTCCTCCTCTCCATTTTATCCTCACAACAACCCTGTGAGGTAGGTTAGGCACAAGAGTTATGCGCAACTGGTTGCACAATGGGTTGTGCAAGCACAATGTACAACCGCACAAAAGTAACCTTAGTTGGATTCTCCTCTTGCACATACTTCGGAACCTAGTTTCTACTACCTCAACATCATTTGCACTAACGGGGACAAGGACAGGCAGAGTAGCACACACAGCTCTGTCCTCTAATACTTCACCACTATTCAAGTTTATACCATATTTCCCAATATGAAAATGATCATGGCAGAGTTTAGGTATATTAACATCTGGAAAGACTCATGCCACAATAAAAATGTTAGTCTTTAAATATGTTAGTCTTTGCCCCTCAGCATCTGCTGCCTGAGGCAACCACTTCACTCTGCCAATCCTGCTTGAGCTTGGTCTGTGGGTGGGTTGTTGAGCAATGCTAGGTTCAAAAAGAGAACGCCGAAGGACAAGCACATCTCAGGATCAAGGCAAAGCTGTATGTTAAAAACATGGAGAATGCAGCAGGGGTTCATAGAGTTTGTGCTGTTCCATCAATGAACAGACTGGAACTAAAGGCTTATGGAGCCTGGTCTTCAGAGCCCCATCCAGACCCAGCTGCAGACATTTAGCCCATTTCCCCAGGCTTCCTGCTCCTGAGGAGACCCCCTACTCTTGAGGAGTCCTCTTACTCCTGAGGAATCCAGTTTCTTTGAGACCTCAAGCGTGCGCTATGCCAACATGAGGCCTTTTGGCACCAGCACTCTTTAGGGCCAGGTGGATGCTCGGCCTCCTCCTCTGACTCCATGGGCAAGGTAAATTCATCAGGAGCCCCATCTGTGGATGCCTCAAGGACCACTGTTGCTGGTGTGGCCTCTTCAGGGGTGTAAGGGGTGCCTGCAGCAATGCTGGAGTCAGGGGTGTGTGTGTCTTAGAATCTTCAGCCTCAGAATCTTCACCAGAGGAGACTTCCTGGTTTGGGTCTAGGTCAGGCATGACACTGCCTAATGATAGGGCTGGCCCAGCATTCCCCACACTTCTGCTTCCTTGAAATGTTCAAAGCACCTTATTACGTCCAACAAGCCTGAAATGTTTTTCCACTGATTTCTGAAAGTTCCAAATTTTAATGCCTGATTTGTTTCCATCCACTCCATTAGGGAGGCAGTAAAAACTTCCCTGTTTGAGGGATGTATGTAAACCTCTCAAGGGCACTCTATCATTTGGACTCATTAAAGCTTGTCACTTTCACCTCGACCCTTCCCAGTTCAGTATGCCTGTGACCCAGCCAAGTACCTGTTGTGCAGGTATGTTTCCACTCCTTCCCCTGGATATCAAATGACTTATGTCATCCTTGCTCATCACCTCACATCAGTTATTATACTGTTTAGGTTACTTTGATGTGAATGGCTTAGCCTCATACCAGACATCCCTCAACAAAAGCACATATACAGGTGTCTCCTTGGAAGGGGGTATAATAGCTGGTCTCTCATACCACGGTCATTTTATTTATTTTGTTCAAAGCCATTCACTATCAGTGCCTTTGGGCTTTCCTCTTTCGCTTTTTCTAAACCCTTTTTACAATGTGCATCTTTGCCTCCTCCAAAGAGATGCCTTGTGCTTTTGTTCTTGCTTGTAGACTTATGCTTTGCTTGGCTGAAGCTGTTTGTGTGAATCATCTGCCACATATAATTTTCCTCTAATTCATAATTTGTTTCACTCTTTGAAGATTCTTTAAAAGATTACCTGCAAACTCTAAAAACTTTTCGTTGTTGCTATTGCATTCATGGGATTAGCATTAGTAGCTAAAATAACACCGTCTTCTGGCACCTTAAAGACTAATGTATTTATTGCGGCATGAGTTTTTCCAGATGTTAATGCACCTAAACTCTGCCATTATCATTTTCATGTTGGGAAATATGGCATAAACTTGAACTGGGAGGATCACACCCTGGTACCTGGAAAGTCTAGGAGATCTTTACAGTCAGATTTGTCTGCAGTATATTGGTACAGCTTGAGCTTTGTTTCATTTATGCAATTTCCATAAGGCAAAGACAAGTCAAAGTTTTCATTAAAAGAAGTGTCCATTTCTATTCCTTTCAAAATGTTGCAATAGTTTGCATTTAGGTTCCACCCATTTGCCTAACAAGAGACAGCTCTGAAATCTAAAACTGAGAGCCAGTGTGGTGTAGTGGTGAGAGTGTTGAACTGGGACTCGGGAGATCTGGGTTCTAGACCCCACCCATCCATGAAACTCAATGGGTGACTTTGGGCCAGTCACTGATTCTTAGCCTAACCTACCTCACAGGGTTGTTGTGAGGATATAACAGAAAGGAGGAGGACTGTGTAAGCTGCCTTGGGTTCCTTGCAAGAGAGGAAAAGGCAGGATATAAATGTAATAATTAATTAATTAATTAATTAATACTAAATAAATAAATATTGTTCCCATTCAGAAATCAGAATCTTTATCCCAGATCTCCAGCCCTGTACAGTTTATAATCCATCAAGATGAATACAGCTCATCAGCCTTCCAGATGCTCAAGATATCCCCTGGGTTTGTTGCCTGCTTAAGCTTGCCAAAACAGAGGGCTTGTCCAGCATTCGGGAGGGCACAAAAATGACTAGTGGGATCAGAGACGGTGCTAGGTACCAAAACAATCTTGGGCTCAGGCCCATAGGACAAAAAAAAGAGCACAAATTTGCATATGCTCATTTACATATACTCTACCTCTCTCTCTCTCTCTCTCTCTCTCTCTCTGTGTTTAATGGACCCTGTCTCCTAAGGGTCCCCTATCTGTAAAAAGGGATGTATGGACAGGGAGAGGAGGCCTTTTGATTTCAGAAAAAATGTCAGGCAGAAAGATTCAAGGGTGCGGGGCAGCAGAAGGTGAAGCAAAAGTGGGCAAAAGCCAGCTAATCCAGGGGGATCAGATGCAACAGAGATTATCAGGACCGCTGCACCTTTATTTCAGCAAGTGTCCATGGACAGCAGGGTGCTGGGGCAGATGGCCTCCCAGAGTTTGGGGGCTTCAGTCCTAGCGGGCTGTCCCCTAACACTACCTCTAAGTGGGATGCTTTCTGCATTGCTGGTTAAAAATTGTGCAGGCCTGATATAGTAAGTTAATATGATATGGGGGAGCTATTTAATTTTTTAGTAGTAGTAAGAGTAATAGTAATTAGATTTCTTAGATGCCTTTCTCAAAAGAGACTCATGGCAACTTACAACAAAATCAATACATACAAAATTTAAAACAGCTAAAACCATTATCCACTAAAATGCAACCGTCATATGAAACAACTAAAACATCCATGACAACCATAAGCAATTCAACTGATACATTAAACAGCATCACAGGCCATCAAATGCCTGGAAATAGAGGAAAATCTTAACTTGGCACTGAAAAGATGACAATGTTGGCACCAGGCAGGTCTTCCTGGGGAGAGGGTTCCATAACCAGGGGGCCACCACCTAAAATTAGCATGTATAAAAATGTCTGAACTATGCTGGTGTGTAAGTTAATCCTGAATGTACTAGTTTGCAAAAACAAATCAGTCTTTGCTGGAAATTCTACTGAATTGAATCTGTGTTTACTAGAGAGGGAGTTGGATGCTACGGAACAGTTTGCTACTGAGGTATAAGCATGACACGTAAGTGGAGACACTGCTAGACTGTGGAATGGAATCAGTGGGTTGGCATAGGTTTGGAATAACCTGGGAGCCAGATGTGATCAGCATACTGGTGGCACCGAACCCCAAAACTCTGGACAATCTCTCCCAGTGGTTTCATGTATATGTTAAATAGCACGGGGGATAAGATGGAAAGCTGAGGGACACCACAGGCCAATGGCCATGGCATCAAGGAGGAAACCCCCAGCACCATCTCCAAGAAGGACTGGTCTGGAGCCTCCATATCAGAGTGCCTCAGACCTCACCTCAGACAAACAACTTAGAAGGATACCACGGTCGATGGTATCGAAAGCCGCCAAAAGATCCAGCAGAACTAATAGGGACACATTCCCTCTGTCCAGTTCCCAGTGTAGATTGTCCACCAAGGTGACCAAAGCAGTCTCCGTACCATAACCAGGCCCAAAGCCAGATTGAAATGGATCTAGATAATCCATTTATCCAGAAATCCCCTGGAGCTGAGAAGCCACCACGCGCTCCAGTACCTCGCCCAGGAATGGAATACTGGAGACTGGCCAGTAATTATCCAGTACAGGGAGGGCTTTATTTTAAACAAAGTTCTTACCACTGCCTCCTTTGGGTAAGATGGAATCACACCTTGCTGTAAAGAGGCATTACCCATTACCCATTACCCACTCAGTCAGTGCCCCCTGGCTGCTTTTATAAGCCAGGAAGGGCAATGGTCCAGCACACAAGTGGTAGGCCTCACCTCTCCAAGGATCCTATCCACATCCTCAGGCTGTACAAACTGAAAAGTATCCATTATAACTGGACAAGCAAGAGTCAAAGTTAATCTGCCAGACCTGTATCAACTATGGCATCCAAGTCGGCACAGATACAATAGATTTGATCTGCAAATGTGGTGCAAAGTGGTCCACCTCTTCTTCTTGTAAGTCAGAGCATAACAGGCTTCTGACCACCCAAAAAAGCTCTGCTAGGCAGACACAATGCTGATGGGAAAGTACAATTTCTTCACTGCTCTTATTGCTATGGAGTAGGCTTTCAGATGAGCTTTGGCCTGTGTTCAATTGGACCCATTCCAAGTTCTCGGCCAACATCACTCTAGTCGATGCCCCACTCATTTCATTGCCTGCAGTAACCTGGAAAACCAGGGGGCTCATTTGGTCCTACTCTGTGTGAGAGGATGCTCAGAAGCGATTGTGTCAACCACCTGAACCATTTCTCTGTTCCGGAGATCAACCAGGGCTTCAATAGAATCACCTGCTGAGGTGACAGGAAAATCCCCAAGAGCCATCAGGGAACCAGTAGCTGTTAACAGCTGTTCTAACAGTGATGGTTTATATTCCCTACATGCCAATCAACCAGGAGGGCCTCTCTGACACAGATACACACACCAATTGTTTACAAAATCAACAAACACGAAGACTAGGACAATAAATGCAATTTATAACCACCACAATAACAATCTCACGAGCGTCAAATGTGAGTGAATAGAATACATGTACAGTCAGTGTCATATTCCTCATATAACTGCACATTTTTTTATCCTCTCGGAAGAAGATGACTCAAAATGAAGGCATTCCTGAAAAGCCTACAAGCACTTTGATATTTCACAGAGAAGAGGTCTGGAGCCCACTTTTCTTTATGACACTAGCGGTGATCTCATTAGAATGCAAAATAATCATTTTGAGACATCTGCAATTCTGGGTTCCTGCCTCTATTTACTGTTACCTAATGAGCAGTCAGGTGGCTGATTCCTTTAACAGAGGGCACCGATTAAGCTGCTGTATCGCCTTGAGCTCTATTTCCATTCTGTGCTTTGGTCTGGGCTTTTCATTTGAGCCAATTTCTCGGTCCTTGCAACAATGTTGGTTATAACAGAGAAGCAATCTCATACTAACAGAGGCATTCACCTCTAAATCTTTCCAGCTGCCTTCAGGGCCCATATAGTATATGAGGTGAGATATTGTGAAATTTCACCACACAGTAAAGAGCAGCCAAAGGGCATTTTGTAACACTTTTTTTCTCTCTCTTACCTACTGCCTCCTATTTGATGAAAGACTTGCGGGTACACTTTCATCTTGTGTAAGACCTGCTTCCCAAATGTGATATCATAGGGGATCCCTTCCAAGAGAATGTCATGCCTAGTTGGAGGGACAGGGTATTCCTTCCCACCATTGGATGCAACAGGCTTGAAGTTAGGAAGAAGGGATTACTACAGCACAGAGCTGTAGTAGTCCCTCACCTAACAAGATAAAAATCTCTTCAGAGACTTAGAACAGTTTCAGCCACTGTGGAGAATTGCCATCAGCTGAATGGCCAGACATTTCTGCATTCAGCTGACTGCACTTTTCCATAATGTAGAACGGGAAACTGGCGCATCTACTAAGGATGGGGAGAAATGTGTTTGATTTGCATTTTAATGTGAATTCACCTAACTTCACACTTTCAAACCAATACACAAACCAAAATTCAGTTACCCTTCAAAACTTGCAATGTCCGAATTTTGCAGTGGAGCTCTCTGATCGAAAAAGGCATACAAAACTCTGTATATTGATGAAAAGTGCACTCTAAATGTATATATTAGTAAACAAATAATGTTCAAAGATGCATTATATGGGGGGAAATTGCATGTATATATTAGTAAACAAATAATGTTCAAAGATGCATTATATGGGGGGAAATTGCTTGCAAAAATGGTGTATATCAGGCAGAATTACTTACAAAAATATGTGTAATAGGAGAAACGTCCACAAAAATGTATATGCATTTTCAGACAAACTTTAAAAAATAAATAAATCCAGACAAACCAAACTTAAGGTTGGAAAAATGAGAAACTGAAATTGACTGATTCATCCATCCCTAGCGTCTGCCCCAGTGGTCACAATGCAGAAGCCGTGACAACCTGCACATCTGAGCTCAGAGGGAGATGCACAAATTCCCCTTCTAACACCCATGACAAGCAAATATGCACAAACACAACAGAGTTCTACAGGGAGGGGAACATGTAGCATATCTCCTCGGCTGCAAAACCCTTTGCTTCTTTCTCTCTTAACAAAAGAAATACAGTAATACCTTGGATTGAGAGCATAATTCGTTCCGGAACCGTGCTTGTAATCCAAAACACTCTTATATCAAAGCAAGTCTCTGGCGGGCGTGAACGGGGCCGATTTCGGCCCACTACACCCGCTCAAGGCGAGCGCTTACATCCCTACGACTACTTGTCTTGCAAGACGTCGCTTGTTTATAAAGTCAAAATTTATTAAATTTTTTTGCTTGTCTTGCAAAACGCTCTCAGACCAAGTTACTTGCAATCCAAGGTATTACTGTAGGGTGTACTCACGAACCCACTCCTTACTGGAGAAGTCAGTTGCTATCCATAAATCTAATGTGTGAAATGGCCCCTATGATCTGTCCCAAAAATGGTGAATAATTCTTCTTTAATGCTCAAAGGCTATCATAGCTGATTACTGTCAGAGGAAGAGAACAAAATAACATTTTACACAACTACATTGAAATAATATCTGTAAATATATGTATGTCTCCATAGATGTGAATCAAGAAACTATGTCTCTTCGAGTCCCATAGATAGAAAACACCAACAGGAAATAAAGCCTAGTGATGTAGATAAGGACAACAAGACCAGAAATGCAGGAGAAGACAGGAAATTTGAGCAGGAATTCAAGCCCTCTCTGCTCTTTAATCAATCATATATTTATTGCACAGCAAGAGAACTGCTTTACAATTGATCAGAGATGTCTAAACAATTCCTCTCTGCTTACATTTTAAAGTTTTTATTATGCATTAATTTATTTTTAAGTTTAAATTAAGTTTTAATTAAGATTTTGGTTTTAATCTAGATTTTATTGTTAGCTGCCTTGAGCGCCATTTTGGGGTGGAAAGACTGGACCTAAATTAAATGAATAAATAAATAAATTTCTTGCTTTCCTCCTCCACCGAACAGAGTATACATATCTCAAAACAACTCTAAATAGGGATGGATAAATCAGTCTATTTCCAGTCAGTGTCACTTCCGTGCGTTCATTCATAAGTTTGTTTTGTCCCATTTCCACATTAAGCTACCTTAAAAAAAAGAAAAAAAAATCTCTTTTGAATTCTTATTTAATTATGTATTTTAAAATATATTTTATTTCAAAGTACATATTTCTAAACATATTTTCTCTCAAAACATTTATGTTTAAACACATTTGGATACATTTGTAAAAGCCAATTACTGCATTATAACATGCAGGGACTGCAAAAGTTGCTAGATAATGAAGTTCCAGTCTGGGAGGAGCAGGTCATATCATTTTGTATCAGAAATGGCAAATCTTCAGTTCTTCAAGCATCCCTAGCTGTAAAAACATTTCTTGCATATGTGACTTGGGAACATAGGAAACTGCCTTATACCAAATCAGGAAATGGGTCCATCTAGGCCAGTATTGTCGACACTGGCTACTAGCAGTGGCTTTCCAGGGTTTCAGGCAGGATTCTTTCTGAACCCTACCTGGAGATGCCGGGGACCGAACCTGGGACCTTCTGATACCAAAGCAGGTGCTCTATCACACTGAGCCACAGCTCCTCGCAGCGCCTCATTCTTCTCCTGAGCATGGTACTTGGGACTAAGCAGGCATTAATCCTTGTAGTCACAATGCGCTTCGAAATGAATAACTGGTGCCACTTCCATTTCCCCAGCGAGGGGAGGAGAAAGAAGTGAGTAATCGGACAGTCCCAGCAGGGCAGGACTGATAGGGAGCTAGCTGCCTTATACTGAGTCAGACCCTTGGTCCACCTAGCCCAGTATTGCCAACACTGACTGGCAGCAGCTCTCCAGCATTTCAGGCAGGAGGTTTTTCAGCCCTACCTGGACATGCCGGGGATCGAACCGGGGACCTGCTGCATGCAAAGCATGTGCTCTTGCCACTGAGCTACAGCCCCTCGCATGTACTAGCAATCCATGCATCCATGATACATCAATATAAGCCCATGATATACTTAGGTATGGGTGAATCTGACAATTTTGGTTTTGCTCAGTTTCTCGTTTTTTCCAACCTTAAATTTATTTCATCCCATTTCCATATCCAGTCTGTTTGGAGTTGTTTTTTTAAGTGTGCATGGAAATTCCTATGTGTTTTCACGTACCTTTATCCAAATGTACACATGTATGTCTGCACTCCCTGATACATGCAATTATGCAAGCAATTCTCCTTAATATAATGTGGTTTTGTACATTATTGTCAAAAATACACGTATTTCTGTATGCACTTTTGCATAATATACGTACACATTTTTGCATGCATTTTTGATAGGGGAACTTCATCACAAAATTCTGATGCGGTTCAACATGCATATCGAAGTGTAACTGCATTTCTGTTGATGTTCTGGTACAGTAAGTGCAAATTAGAGAAGTTTGCATTAAAATATGAATCGAACAAATTTCTCCCTAATCCTTAGATATTCTAAGGTCTATAATCAACTAGTTTCCTTTTTCCCTTAATTAGTGATCGTGTTGTATTGTGATGTATGTTCTTCCTTTTTATTGCCTGCATTTTAAAATTTATTTCAAGATAATACTCCATGTTAAAAGGAAAGAAAGATATCATCATCCATAGTCAATGGACATACAGAGCGATTCTATGCCCCTTAGACAGTGCCTAGAGGGCCATAGGATTGTTTGGATTTTCAGTTCTGAGGTCAGAAAATCTAACATGACCTTGGCTGGGGATCTGCACTTGGATCCTGCCCACCCCTGCGCAGCCAGCATGGAAAGAACTGCACTGGCTGCTTCTCCAAAGTCGCAAAGGCAACCTCAGAGAAGGGGTTTAGCGGGCGTTCCACCGGGCAGGGAGGGGAGGAGACTGGTACCACCAAGATACGATGTATCCTAGTGGTGCCTCAGCCTTCTTACCTACTCCTCCAAAGTGCGGTAGTTAGACAGCCGAAATCGGCCATCTAGCTGCTTTGCAGGGCAGGAGGAGTATGGAGGCAATCTTCACCTATATGCTCCTCCCACCCTGCATAGGATGCCCATAATCCTCCGAGTTCAGAAGACTACAGACAGCCTCATTGGATTGCACCCATAGTCATACTTAGACTAGACCCATTGAAATCATTGGGGCCTAAGTTACACTAAGTTTTAGTGCAGGAGTGGGCAACTTGTAGGCCAAACCATCTGGAAGGCCACAACTTCCATCAGCCCTAGGCAGAATACCCAATGGTGAGGGATAATGGGAGTTGTTGGCAAAAACATCTGGAGGGCACAAGTTGCCCGCCCCTGTTTTAGGGGATAGCATTCACCAAATTATCCCTCTTCTCTGCTTACCACTTTCCCCTTCCTTTATATATTAATCTAATTTACTTAGGAATTCCACCTTTTCTCTACCTAACATGTTATTCCACATAGGTTGCTACAATGAGATAATTGCCCAACAGTCTTCTTCCCATTGAAAAATCATCTTCATGGTGAGTTGGATGCAGGCTCAGTCATACTTTAAACCCATTGAGATGAATGGCACTGAAGTTAATCTCATGGCAAATTTAAGACCCGTTGATTTCAATGGGTCTGCTTTAAGTACGACTAAGTCTGAACCTAACCATATTTGAATAAACTCTAAAACACCCAGTCTTCACATTTTTCTAAAACCTGCAAACAAATTGGTTCACAATATCCACGTAATTAGTGGAGGCATTTTGGCATGAAGGATCTTAGCTGCCATTGACTTTACAAACATTTTAAATTGCCTTTCCTAAGCTTGGTATTAAGCACTTAACAAAGTTGGGATGAAATATATGGCAGGTTAATTCAACTGGAACCTGCTCATTTTTTATCAATACATGGCTGTCAGTTGTCTCACAAGAGATTAATTGTTTCTGCGGTTAAAAAAGATTCTATTCATTCCTTAAAAAAATACACATTAAATAGGAACACTGCATCTTTCGTAGATAGAGATGGACAAAACTGTCAGTCTCACTTTCTCCCACATCTGATTTTTTTTTAAAAAAATATCAAATTCTTAATCTAGCATTCTTTAAATAGCTTCAGCTATTCCTAGTATGGAGAGGGCCGTGTTGTACCTGCCTGCCATGCAGCTGTTAAAAGATGAGGAGACTGTTGTTGTTGGTCACCCTAGTTCAGCACCACAAACATGGTTGAACACACAGGGAATCAAACCCAGACTTTTAAGAGCTAAACGCGCAAAGCCCTCTGCCAGGATGGACAAACTGGTTGGTTCTGCTTTCTCCCACATTAAGGGCACAGACCAGTGAGGCTGCCCGTAACCCCCCCAGACCCGGAGGATTACAGGCATGGTGGGAGGAGCACGGAGGCAAATGTCACCTTTGTGCTCCTTGGGCCATGCAAAACACATAGATGGCCGATTTCGGCCATCTTAAGTGTTCGGCCTCAGAGCAGGTGGGAAGGAATGAGGGGCGCCATCAGGATGCTCCACGTGCCCGCAAAGCCAGTCTCCTCCCCTCCCCCTCCTCAAAAGCCCGTCTCCATGGCCACTCTTGCGACCACGGAGCCGCAGCCGGCGTGGTTCTTACTGCGGCAGCTGTGAGGGCAGTGGGAGGGTGCCCCAGGTTCAGAGTCCCAGCTCCAACCTCAGAGCAAGTTTCCGAAGTTGGAGCCGAGACTGAAAAATCCTATGGCCATCTAGACTCTGTCTAGCGGCCATAGGATTGTGTTGTAAATTGTTTTAAAATCTCAAGTTCCTTTCCTCTTGTCTATGAAGAAATTTGCAAGAAAATTTAAGTTCTTCTGTAAAAAATAATGAACTGAATGCAAATCTTGCCCATTCCTATTCATAAGCTACGATCCTATGGAATTTGGATGCATTTCCACTGAGATCAGTAGAACTTGATCAATCCTCATGATCAGGACATTAGCAAAACCTGTAGGTTTTATTGATGCCAAGGAGCCGTTGCCTGAGTTTTAATGAACCACTTTTAAATTTACCTGGATCTGTAATACACACACTGCCATTTTGCTCAGCATGCTGTAGCTTTGATTCATGCAAAAAGTAACACCCTCCAATTTCATTTTTGCAGACAAACAGTTCAGCCCCAAATTTACATAGAACTTAGCCTTAGAAGGCGCTGTACACTTTGAACAATTTTCTATACTATCAGCCTGACATGTATCCGTCATGCCTATAATCTGGATTGACCAGCTCTTCCTCACAGCATCACTCAGAGACAGTCCAGACCAGCTTTCCCCAACCTGGTGCCTTCCAGATGTTTGGGGTTGCAATTCCCATCATCCTTGACCATTGGCCATGCTGGCTGGGACTGATGGGAGTTGTAGTCCAAAACATCTGGACACTGCCAGGTTGGGGAAGCCTTGTCTATATATTACAATCACCAACATCCCCTTAGTTGGTTTTGCATGCATGCCCGCACACACACACACACACACACACACACACTCATCCATATTGTGTTGTAAAAATCCATTGGGACCATTAAATGATGAATTATTTCCCTGTCCACATCAATGGTGTTCACTGGAACGGGGTGGGGGACTTACATCCTGGTGACTCCAACTCAGGTGGTGATGCCAATCTCTGTGGTAAGAGTGATGTTTGGACCGGCTCTCCAGGTAGAACTAGATGTGATGGCAAACATGGGGTTGCTACTAAAAATGGCAACCCCACCTAGAGTTCCCTCCACTCTGCCCATGATGCAGCCATGATGTGCACAGTTCTGGGAACGCATGGGACATAGGAAGTTGCCTTATACTGAGTCAGAGCATTGGTCCATCTAGCCCAGTATTGCCGACACGGACTGGCAGCGGCTCTCCAGGGTTTCAGGCAGGGGACTTTCCCAGCCCTACCTGGAGATGCTGTGGACTGAACCTGGGAACGTCTTCTGCATTCAAAGCAAATGCTCTACCGCTGAGCTACAGCCCCAGCCCTGGCACCATGCCTCCACGTTTCCCCCTCCTTGCCCGTCACATTATTGGCTGCCACTGGGCTGGCAAGGAAAGGGAATTTGACCCATGGTCCGTAGGTAGCAGTTCTGAATTTGTCGTTCTGTCTAGTTTTGCTCTCAGTTGGGAAATCCTTTGAAAATGCAGCATTGTGAGCAAGCGGGTTTTGAATGACCATTCACTTCCTATAGCTGGAATTCAGATCTGTGAAGTTCTACCCGAACCTAAAACAATGGAGTTTTACGTCGCATGGAAATGTGCTATAGCACTTACCCTTCCATTATTGCTCTGTGCATTGTGCTTGATTTAAGATAGAGTAGAATGCTCCATAGGAGTGAGGTGTCAATTCTACAGCTCTCATTATGACTAATTCTCCCTCCCTCCCTCCCTCCCTCCCCCACAAATGTTAAAACAAGGCTGCCTCCTTTGGCTCACACTTTAAATCTTTTTGCTTTGCCTCAGTGATTCCCAGTGAGTTCATTTCCGCAATGGACGTTGCCCCATTAATGTCCAACTTCTGGTGCCAACCAATTAATCAAAACGGGGGGTTGGAGGGGATGCTTAGCTCCAGAAAGAGTTGGCTTTTATATTTGAGGTCTCTCCCTGTTTTATTGCTCCAAATCTCTCCTTGCTCAAGCTCCTCTGACCTCATCAATCTCCACATAAAACATATCTTCAAAGAAATGTTTTCACTAAAATATTCAGGCCTCTTCAGCTGGGGATGTTGCACATAACATTTGTGAAGAATTAATTATTTTCCTTCAGTATTAAGGGAACACAGCAGTAGTTCTGTTTTTCAGCCAGGAAGGTGAGAGCAGAGTATCTGTACTACCAACTATTTTCCAACTTTGAAGGAGAGGGTACTGACACTCCCTTCTCAAAGCTGGAAATCATTAGCGGTGTGATTGTTGCTTCAGTAACTAGATTTTGGGCAGGAACAGAACAAAAATGCCTCAGCAATTTTCAGCAAGTTATTCAACTAATCCTCATTTTCAGTTCAATCAATGGGCATGATCAGCCTCTTTGCAATCCTGACATTATCTCAAGAAAGAAAATCTTTACTTATCGCCAGTGGTGTAGTGGAGCCGCGGCTCAGAGGGATGCAGCGCACCTTTTTTTATTAGCAGGGACGTTGATGTCATCTGCCGCCGCCACCCCCCTCAGACTTCCCCGTTCCTCTGAGCTTAGCTGCAGTGCTCCCTATTGTCATATAAAGTATTTTGGGATGGCTTGGTCTTGAATGAGCAAATAAGACTTAAGGTGCAACCCTATCAGGCTACTAAACGCTGTCTAGATTTCATAGATTTCACAGATCATAGAGAGCTGGAAGGAGCCTACAAGGCCATCGAGTCCAACCCCCTGCTCAATGCAGGAAACTAGAGGAGGGGGTCTCCCATCCAAGTAATAACCAGGCCTGACCCTGCTTAGCTTTCCACACTCAGACAAGCTGAGCCAGCGTGAGCCACAGATATTAGACAGCCACAGGATAGGTCGGAGTCCCGGCTCCGACCGCAGAGCGCCCTCCCTCCGCCCTCACGACCGGCGCAGTTCTTTCTGTGCTGGCTGTGGTTCTGAAGTCACAAGTGCAACTTCAGAGCTGGCGCTGGGGAGGGGGAACGTTCCAGGGGGCGGGGAGGGGAGAAGTGAGGCTCTGCCGGAATACAACGTGTCCCGCTGGGGCTTCAGCCCCTCCTCCTCATGAGCAGGGGCAAAAGACACAGACGGCCAATTTGGGCCATCTATGTCTTTTGCAGGGCAAGGGAAGCGCCCTGCAAATCCTTGCCTACATGCTGTCCCACGCTCAATCGGCTGCCCGTAATCCTCTGAGTTTGGAGGGTTATGAGCAGCCACGTTGGATGGTGCTGTTATTAGCTTTGCAAAAGACCTGCTGCTGGTGGAGATGAAAATTGTGCTAGAACTGTTTTTTTTAACATGGATCAACACCGCTGTCTGCCTTTTTGGTCTTTCCTTTTGGGCATGGCTACGGAGACCGTCATGGTGAGCACCTGCGCTTCAACATGTGGCAGTACTACCCCACTGTTGACTGTTATATTTTTATCCAACTTTTCCTGCATGCATGGTTTCCTCCCCATCATTTTATCATCACAACAGCCCTGTGAGGTTAAGATGTGAGAGAGTGATTGACCCAATCAGGGCTGGGCCATGGACAGCAGTCTGAGGGGAGCCAGGATCTGGGAACCAGGGACTGTGAGGCAAGAAGCCAGTAGTCAGAAGAAGTCAGAACCAAAGAACAAACCAGGAGGAAGGAAAAGCAAGGAAGAAGTGAGGACCAAAGAATCACCAAGGATACAGGAAAACATCAGAGGTCCAGCAGGCCTTAGTGTGGGGGTTCAGTGTCAGTAATACACCAGAAACTGGTCAGCAATCGTTTGGAAGGGTTTAGGGCAGGGCTCTCCAACCTTGGGTCCCCAGATGTTGCTTGACTACAGCTCCCAGAATCCCTTGCCATTAGCCATGCTGACTGAGTATGCTGGGAGCTGAAGGCCAGCAACATCTGGGGATCCAAGGCTGGAGAGCCCTGGTTTGGGGCCTAGTCAGTCTGTGGAATGTCAAGACCAGTGTGAGCTCATCCTTGTCAGAGTTCTCAGGAGAAAGCAGGCAGGAGTTGATTTGTCTCCCCCATCCAGCTGCAACTTTGACCTTGCAGAGATGGGAGCTGGCAGCCTTCTCTGGGAACTTCAGGAGAGGGGAGGGGTGGTTTGCAGAGGGGTCACTCTGGTTGAAGCCTCACCCCTGAAGGGTAGAAGGGAGACACCCAGGTGGGATAGGGGCCTCGTGGATGGGCCAGTTCCCTTGTCAATTAGTGGTTTGGAAGGAGGTTAAGAAGATGGCCACACCTTTGGTTTTAAGTCAGTGCTTAGCCTCCAGAACCTTTGCTAGGAACATCTCTCTCATCTTCCCTGTCTGCATCTTTCTGCTCGGATCTATCACCGACTGAGCTATTGGGAGCACTCTGTGCATGGACTCTACCTAATTTGGGCTTTCTTCTTTTTGGACTTTTACTGTCAAGAACCTGCCATGAAAAGGACAGTCATACTTTTCATAGACTGTGCATTCTCGTGGCTATGGATGTGTCTTTGTCGAGGAGCCCAGAGCCCAGCTGGCTTGAGATTATTTCCCGACTTCTGGACTTTCCTATGCCTTGACCCACGTGGCGTAGAGATTCCAAGGCTGGGAGCTTTGGATGTTGGAATCTCTGCGTGTGGGGAAGTACTTTGGACTCAAGTCTGATCTTGTTCTGGACCCTGAGAGGCCTGGATGCACAGTACCCAGAGGGGCCAACTGAAGTGGCAGGGTTGGTTTTGACCTCTGTGGAGGTGTGCGTGCTGGTTCAGGTCCTCTTCTAGATTCCCTTCCCTTGTCACAGGAGCAATAGGGCGCCGATCCTTCCCCTGTCGGAGGAGCAGCTAGGAGTTGCTCAGATCCTAAGGCCAAGGCATGCGGCACCCCAGAGGTTCCAACTCAGTGGCAAGGTTGGTTCAACTCTCTATGGGGGTGTGTGGGTGAGTCAGGCCTCTTTCTAGGATCCCTTCCCTTGTCGCAGAAGCATCTCAAATTGGCTCCGATCCTTCCCTTGTCTGAGGAGCATTAGGGATTGGCTCCGATCCTTACCCTGGGGTGGAATGTCAGGGAATTTGGTCTTTAAGAGACATTCCAGTCCCCTACCTTGATGTGGAACAATTTCAAGAGCCTGTAGCAAAATGACATCAGCTATATGATTTCTGAAGACTGTAACTGTTAAGCTTATGCTGTGGGATTTGCTGTAATAAAAGGATCTCACTGATTAGTAGTGGTCTTACCCGAAATGAGGGGGCCCGCCTCTCCGTGGCAGCGGCCCCCTTGCCTCAATCTTCTGAGCGGCATGGAGCAGTTCTCCGCGCTGCTCAAGCCGCCAGCACTGGTCCCATCGCGTCACATCCAGCCCCGGAAGTGACAAGACGGGACCCTGCGCAGGCGTGGGGGGTCCAGCGCACCTGCGCAGGGTCCCGTTGCGTCACTTCCGGGGCCGGATGTGATGTGATGGGACCGGTGCGGGCAGCGTGGGCGGCTCGCCACGGAGAGGAGAGCCGCCACTGGATGAAGGTAGGCCCGCGCGAGCCCCGCACGGACGTGAGCGGGGCTGATTTCGGCCCGCTATGCCCGCGCAAGGTGAATGTGCACACCCCTACTGATTAGAGTCTCCGGTGTCAGAGTTCTACAATGCGTGATTGCAGGACCGGGGCCCCGACACTTAGCCCTGTTCAGTCATTCAGCCAGTACACATGATGACAAAAAGTGTGCAAGGGGTTGGGCTGCGCTGGCCTCACCACAATATCCTCGTCTGGTCCAGCTCTGCCCCCTTCGTTCCTGACCTTCAGGTGTTGAGCGCATGGCTCCAATTGTTAGGAAGTTTCTGACATTTAGCCAAAATCTCCTTCTCTGTAATTTCCACCCATTTGGTCCTCTAGTTTCCTGCATTGAGCAGGGGGTTGGACTCTATAGCCTTGTAGGCTCCTTCCAACTCTATGATCTATGAAATCTATAAGCCTGCTCCCTCTTCTGCATGACAGCCTTTCAGACATTTGAGGGCCACTATTATCTGTCCCTTTGATCTTTTATTCTCCAGGATAAACACACCTGGATCTTCCCACTATTTCTCATAGGACTTGGTTTGCAGATCCCTCACCGTCCTTGTTGCCCTCTTCCGGACATGCTAGTAATAGGCAAGTTATAGAAATAGATATAATATAGCATGTCCGTATTGTTTCTGAACTTCTGTTTATCCAAATGTTTCAGAGAGTTCTCTCATCCCATAAACTTTGAACAAGGCTCTTCTGACACAAGTTTCAGGATAACCTAAATCCCTACAGATCCCAGCCCTGGATAACAATGTTTTCTAACAACCCCTAGAGAGATAGTTGTGTTAGCCAGTTGCTGTAAAAAAACGTCCAAGAATGGTGGCCCACTTCATCAGATCTATGAAGAGTGATGTTGGTAAAATGTATATTTTTCTGACTTCTCCAAGTCAGAAGAACTGGAGAACTTTCAAGGCCATATTGCTTGCCACACATTTGAGGTGAGCGCTATGAGCAACCAAAATTCCTATTTCCAAGTGAGGAGAGAGACCTTCCTTCCCCTGTTCCACTGCTGGTTCTCTTTGGGACAGGCTTGAAGGTAAGTGGCTTGAGGGATTTGGATGCCCAAAGGTTGGGAGAGGGATTCATTCATTCATTCATTCATTCCATTTCTAAAGTTCTTTGGGCAGTTTACAAAGATTAAAACCTTAAAACCTTTAAACAACCAGCAATAAGAAATCCCAGGACATTTAAAAATCTGATCACATGCTGTCAAGTGCCTGTAAGTAAAGGAATGTCTTAACCTGGTGTCAAAAAAGGTGACATTGTTGGCTTCATACAGACCTTACTGGAGAGAGCATTTCATAATGGGGGGGGGGACCACCAAGAAGGCCCACTCCCTTGTTGCCATCCTCCAAAACTCTGGTGGAGGCACTTGGAGAAAGGCCTCAGATGATGTTCGTAGTGTATCTGTAGGTTCATAGTGGGAGAGGAACTCCATCAGGTATTGGACCACGTTGCACTTATGAAGACTTCAACAGGTTCCAAAATGGGCTTGGAAATGGAGCTCAGAACAAACTGTTTCCTGGGCCCAATTGCAAGCCTGACTGGGTGAGTACACCCCACCGCTAGCTATAAAGTGATGAATTGGGTTCTAGTCCTCTTTGAGGTGCCACAAGACCCTTTGTTAATCCTTTCGCATTGAGGTCACTCTTTTACCCAATGTCAAGTGGGAAGGGTTTCTTTTGGCAGGCACCAGCATGCTTCCTACTTGTTGAGATCATTCTTCCTTGTGTTTTACATGAAAAAAGTGATGTTCAGCAAGGTAACTGATCTAATATCTGTCTTGTTCCCCCTTTGGGGAATGCTAACAACTGCGAATAAAATGCGTTGAGATTAAAGCTCCTGCCCTTTGCATTCCCCCTCCCTGATCAAGCAACACTAAAATGGGGCCACCCGACCTGTGATGGAAAATCACACATTTGAGTAGACTTTCCACATTAACAGTTGCTGTTGACGCTTCCCAGCTTTCCAGCGTACCTCCCAGTCTCTAGCCTTGGGGGTATGCGTAGCATTCTTGTCACGCTTTGCTATTAACAGCCACTTCCTCACAAATTACAGCACTGTGGTTGACAACTTAGTGTTTTATCCTTCGTCAGTTGCTGACACCTACATTTTCACAGACTCACCCGTCTTTATCTCAGTGACACCATATCTGCGTGTGACATATTTAGTCCTTCGAAAGAACACTGGAAAAGATGGGAGGAGAGATGCCGCTTTCTAGTACAAACAGGCATCTCTGCTCTTTCCTTTTTACTTGGCGGGATATTTGCTAGGCAGGATATTTGAATCTCCTCCAGCAACTTTATACTCATTGAGAGGGTTCCTATTTCTGTTTTCCCTGGGAAAATAGTGCTGTTCAGCAATGTAGGAGACCAGTTTATAGACCATTCAGAGTATTTGGTCCAAGTAGTCCTGTATTATCTACCCAGACTGGCAGCAGCTGAGATTTCCAGAGTTCCAGGAAGAGGTTTTTCCCAGCGCTTGTTACCTGATCCTTTCTGAGCTGCAGCGGATACTTCACTGCACAGTCAAAGGGCCAAAGTAGACAATAATTTACAATGTAGGCAACCTTTCGGGGCCCATTTTGGAAAAGGGACCCAGCACCAACACAAATTGCTGTGGGAGGTAAAACATTGGGAGTGCCCACTTCTATGGAATGTCACTTTTCTTGCCACCCCTTTTCTGGATTTTCACCTTTCTTGACACCCCTTTCTGGATTTTCACCTTTCTTGCCACCTCCTTTCTGGATTTTCACTTTTCTTGCCACCTCCTTTCTGGATTTTCACTTTTCTTGCCATGTCCTTTCTGGATTTTCACTTTTCTTGCCACCCCTTTTCTGGATTGTCACCTTTCTTGCCACCTCCTTTCTGGATTTTCACCTTTCTTGCCACCTCCTTTCTGGATTTTCACTTTTCTTGCCACCCCCTTTCTGGATTTTGTTCTCCCTGCCCCAAGCTGTTTCCCCCCTGCTTTATTAAAATCAATAGAGCGAAATCTCATTCCATTGAGTTTAGCAGAGGCGCGAGAAAGGGTCACCTGCCAAAAAATGGCTGGAGGGGGAGGAAGTCCACCCACTACCAAGGACCCTGTTCACCAAGGGTCCTTGGTGGGGGGAGTGCTTACACACATACACACACACACACACCATTTTTAGCAGAGCACCCTTTCCCGCAGCTCTGTTAAAGTCAATGAACTGATCTCGTTCCATTGACTTTGATAGAGGTAAGGAAAAGCACGGCGATCACAGATGCACTCAGGGGTCTTGGTGGTCCCCAGTGAATCCATGGGCACCATGTTGCTGAACTCTGCTTTACATGTTAATGGTAGTTTCCCATCCTGGGAAAATAAGAGCTTGGGTGGTTGCTGAGACCGCAGCATGGGGTGGGGAAGTTAAACCTCTCTCTCTGTGCACCATTTTTATTTATATATTTATTATATTTATATCTCACCCAATAGCCAAGGCTACCTGGCCAATTCACAAAAATTTAAACCTTAAAATACAACATGATAAAACATAAAATAAAACCTTTAAATTATAAAAGATTAAAATCAAAGTAATAACCAGCAGCAGGAAAAGATCTAAAACACAACACCACATTTACAAACAAAGCTGAAAGGCTAAAAAGCCTAGGGACATAAAAAGGTCTTCACCTGGTGCCAAAAAGAGCACAACAGAGGTGCCTGGCAAGCCACTCTGAGGAGAGCATTCCACAATCAGGGTGCCACCACTGAAAAGGCCCTCTCCTTAATAATCACCTGCCTCACCTCATTTGACAGGGGCACCTGGAAAAAGGCCTCTGAAGATGACCTTAAGTCCAGGCAGGTATATTGGGAGAAGATGATCCTTCAGGTAACTTGACCCCCAAGCCATTTAGGGCTTTAAAAGTTAATACCAGTACTTTGAATTGGGTCTGGAAAACAGCACAGATCAGTCTGGCAATATTATCATATCAGGCAATCCCCTTTAACAATCTCACTGCTTGGCCACTAATTTGGGTGACTTTAAAAGGGGATTGAACAAAATCATGGAGGATAAGGCTATCAATAGGCAGGTTCACAGGTCACAACAACCCACTCTGACAGTAAGTCATGGTAAGTTTGTTGTTCATGGTGAGCCCAACAGATGCTCAGGTTCGCTGTGGGTTGTTCACTCCCTCTTTCCCCCTCGGTCCTGCAGGTGGTATCCCAGGTCATCTCTCCCGTCCCCACCATGACTGAGAGTTGTTTTCGGCTCCCCCACAGCTTTTTTGCATTTAAACCTTTTTTCCCCTTTCTTTTTTTGGTGAGCCACCTTTCACAATCCCTGTTTTGACAGTCCCTTCAAACTGCCCAAGCAGCACCTTGGAGTGGCTGTCCGTGGCTGGCAAACATTTTTTTAAAATCAACCCCCCCCCCCCATTTTTGAAAATATTTGCACAAAAAATATTTAGCTGCACTTGCAGGAAATCGAGAGCCTCGGCTGGGCAATGTTGGGGGGGGGGGGTCCTGCTGCCAAAGTGCAGCAGGTACCAACCCTGGACATTGACCCAAAGAGGGTCCAAATAGACTCCCCCCTGGTTTGGTTTGGTTGGTTTGGTTTGGTTTGGCAACTGTCAAATGGCAAGCTGTCAAGCCAAACCAAAGGTGCAAGTGATCTCCGCTCACAAAAAGGGGGTTGTGGGAGTTACACCCCCTTCACAGCAAGATCCTCTTTCTCTCTCTCTCTCTCTCTCTCTCTCTCTCTTTCCATTATAGTCCTCAGGGTGATGCACATTTTGTACTTTCCCCCAAGATTCTAGATGCTCGTGAAAGTGCAAAAGTGCTTTCCCCCACCTTTTTTTGGGGGGGAGGAAGGAGTTTTGACAGCTAGCTGTCAAATAGAAATATTTCACAAATATTTGCAAAAATTGGGAGGGGGTGGATTAAAAAAAATGTTTGCCAGCCATGGACATCCCTCCAAGCCACGGGGAACTGAAAACGGCTCTTGATCATGACGGGGAGGGGGGAAAGCCACTTCCAGCCACGCCCAAGTGCTGCTTGGGTACTTGTGTGGGGTGGGTGGCTCTGGCGTTGGCCACGGAGAGCTCAGGAAATTGGCAAGAGATTTTTGCTGCTGGACATTACCCAAGGTGGAATTGGTCATCTGGGTTCGGATGACACGACAACCCACTATGGGTGAAACAACCTATGGGTTCTCAGGGTGGCTTGTTTGAAAGAAAAAAAAATACAAGCTACCATGAGTAACCTGAGCTGGTTTGGGATGACACAACAACCAACCATGGATTGCTGCGCATCGTGGGTTGTCTTGTCGTGCAAACCAGGTCCATGGCTCCTAGTCCCGATGGTTCTATGCTACCTCCCATATCAGAGGCAGTATGCCTACGTACATCAGTCGCTGGGGAACATGGGCGGAACAAGCCCATATTTTTTCCACAGCTCAAAGAAGACCTGGAAGTTTAAGTCTACCCTCCGTTGATGGCTGTGCAGGCACTCACACCCTTCTTAAACTCCAGTGGAGCATTTTCATGCAAGGTTCCATAATCAAATGCTGCTAGAATTGTTTTTAAGTGCACGTGACAGGGATTGACAGCCTATGATAAGGTTTTAACTGGTCCTGGGATTTGTATTGCTGAGTGTATTCAATTGTGTTTGTAAACTTTTTGTATCTTATGTTTTATACTGTTGAGGCTTAATCTTTTGTAAACTGCCCAGAGAGCTTTGGCTGTTGGGCCATATAGAAATGGAATAAATAATGATAAAATAATAATTGCACCTGAAGCCTTTGGCATACACAGCAGATGTTCTATCACTGAACTTCAGTCCCCTTGCACAGCCTGTTCACACAAACATGCACATGGAGGAGTTTGTGGTTGTTGTTGGTTTTGTTGTTGGTTTTGGTTATCCTGACTGTCCAAAGTCCTCTTCCATTTAGAGCTTTTCTACACAAGGCTAATAATCAGCTGTTA
Source organism: Shinisaurus crocodilurus (assembly GCA_021292165.1). NCBI lineage: Eukaryota > Metazoa > Chordata > Lepidosauria > Squamata > Shinisauridae > Shinisaurus > Shinisaurus crocodilurus. The sequence goes on from CM037879.1 coordinate 18,827,636, forward strand.
ATCTGCTGTATCTACATTCAGTTTTGTCACAGAATTGAAATCCAAGCACTACACAAAGAGCATTTCCTTTCCTGCTTTTCTGCTACATAACCTCTAGGTGGCACTCTGGTATGGTGGAATAACGCAATTACACAAGTGAAAAGAGCAGTTTATGTCACTTTTACAGTTTAATACTGCATTTTCCCTGCTCTAAAAAAAGTTGCTGAAAGTGCCCTTTAGATAGAGAAGAGAAACTGGAGGGCTACAACGTCGTCTAAAGAACCCATAAACAACTGTGAGCAGGGGATGACGTGCACACAACAAATGCCTCATGTAGAAAAGCCCTTGGTGCTGCGTGAACAACTTTCCTCTCAAAACCACATTTGGCCCACAAATTCCAAGTTTCCTCTATGAACATCTGAAAAACACGATGGCTCTCCCACCCTCCCCAGCTGATTCGTGTACGTTCTCGACATGCCCTTGAGATCTGTAGTGCGGGGCCAGGCAGGCAACAGTACATTGCCGATGCAACTGTGCACTGCTCCTGTCATTCATGTCTCACAGTGTTCTGGCCATTGATTGGCTGCTGGAACATTATGGCAGAGGTGTCAGCAGCTCCGGCGGCATCAGTGGCAACAGTGGGCAGTGCATCATTACCAACAGGTTTTTTTAAACCTGGCAAAGCAGATACCTGTTCCATCAGAGCATCCTGCGTTCCCTCACCTGTGCCCACCGTCAGTGCTGGCTCCAGGTTTCTGAGGGCCCTTGGACAAGACATCCTCAATGGGATCCTTCAGTGAGTCCACCTTCTCACCACCATCGCCACCTGCCGCTATTGCTTCTCCTCCTCCTCTTTCTCATCATTGCTCCCACTTCCTTGCTTGACAGGCGGAGAGCCAGAGAATGAGTGGCATCCACTGCACCTCCTGCTCTCCACCACTGTTGTCTAAGCCAGAGCAAGAGGCCAGGTGAACAAGCAGGTTGCAACGGTGAAGGGGAGGAGCAACTCCAGGGGGCTCTTGTCAGTGGGATCCTGCTGGGCTGTGGGCCCTTGGCCTACCCTTGACGTTGGCCCTGCTCCTCCGTGTATGGAAGTGGAGCCTGGGTTCCCAGGAGAAGCAGGCATCGCAAGGGCGCATAGTGGGTCTTAGTGCTTCAGAGATTGAGATTGGGAAGGCACCCTACTCCCTATGAATGAGGACAATAAGAATGGACTAAAATGCAGCTGTCTGGAATGATGGACAGTTCTTCACCGAGACCAAGTAAGGGATGTCGAACCTCTTTCATCCCGAGGGCTGAATTCCATTTTGGAGAGGCTATCAGGGGGGCCACATTTCAGGGGCAGGCAAAAGGGGGTGGGGCCAAAGGCAAAGGGGTGGGGCCAAAATACAAAAAAAAAGTGTGAGGGGAGGCTTTTAGAAATTGGGGGGGAAATACTGTGCAAAAGCTGGGAAACCACTGAACAATTGGTGGGTTGAGGGGAATGGGACGGGGCCAGGGCAAGGGGGCATGGCCCGCTGGGGAACCCCATAGGGCTGGATTGAGACTCCAGATGGGCCGGTTTGGGCGCACAAGGCCTGATATTCAACACCCCTGAAGAAAGGGGTTAAAGGCGCAGTCCAATGGCGATGCCCGTAAGGGCATCCTATGCAGGGCAGGAGGAGTGGGGTGGCGATCTCTACCTCCCTGCTCCTCCCGCCCAGCAAATCAGCTAGATGGTCGATTACATCGTATCCTGGCAGCCCCAGTCTCCTCCCCTCCCCGCCCCCTGGAACTCCCTCTTCACCCCTTCTCTAAGGTCAGTCTTAGGACCTTGGAGAAACAGCTGGCGCAGTTCTTTCCAGAGGGGGGAGGGGGATCTGAGTGCAGACCCCCAGCTCTGAGGTCTGAGCTCTTTCCCGACCTTGGAGCTGGGAATCCGAACAATCCTATGGCCCGCTAGGCGCTGTCTAGGGGCCGTAGGGTCACTCTGTAAAAATAATCAAGTTCTAAGCATTCACCAACAGTGGCAAATGGTTTCACCAGCCTGGTGTGATGAATGCATGTTGTGCAGGTGTAAAAGAAAGAAAGAAAGAAAGCTCTTAACAGACTTGTTGTCAGGTAAGGGTTTCAGGATAAGGGTGCGCAACTCATAATATAAATCAGTTCTGTGATGGAGAAAATTCATGTTACAAGCTTGTTATTTGCAAACTTCGTCAGTATCAGTTCAAATCAGGTAAGAATCTTGCTGTGGCCCTGAGGCCAGTTCATATGTACAGTACTTACGGATCATGGAAGCAGTGGGACTTGCGCATGTGTGTAACCAAGTGCAGGGCTGCAGCATTGAATCAACGCAAGATTATGCCCATAACTTGAAAATCCTGGAAAAAACTGTTTCCATAGCATGTACGGTAATTTTTTAAAGGCCACATGCATTGGGTTGGGAAGTAGATGAGCTTAAATCGAAAGACAATGGTTTAATGCAGTTGTAGATTGTGTTCTAACATCCAGTTAAAATCATTTCTTTTAATTCTAAGTGTTTCTTTTGGGGGTTTTGGGTTGTTGTGTTTTTTTTAAAGTAATCAAAAGCAACACATGTATATAAAAGCACAGTATGAAATTACCGAGACACCGAGAATGTGGACTTAAAAGGTATTAGTTGTGGCTCTGTTATTATTTGATGACAGCTGCCAAAAATCTTTTTATATAATTATAAATGAGATAAGCACAAAGCAATGAAGAGTACATTAAAAATCTGGCAAGGCTAAGAAGGCAGGTGTTTCCCATGGCTCTTTATTAAAGGGCATGCTGCACTTAACGAACCTATGAAAGGTTGTCTATAGACCAGAAACATATGCAGCAACAGAAGACTAAAGCACAGAAAGACCTGCAGGTATAAAATGGGTAGGGAAAACTGGATCTGCAGCCAACTGTGCTGATATGCAATGCAACATAGCTTCTCTTAAATCTCCAAGCTGCTTTGAACAAAATGAGCTGAACTATTGATTTATGACTGAGGAGCTAAGAATGCTGCTAATTCCACTGCTGGAATATATCCCAAATGTTAGTGTTTTGGGGGTCCAGATTCCTAATGAATTGCACTGCATCTCTTTTCCACATATCCATACACAAGTTCTAAGTCAGTGTTCTCCAACCTTGGGTCCCCAGATGTTCTTGGCCTACAACTCCCAGCATGCCCCAGCCAGGAGTTGTAGGCCCAAAACATCCGGGGACCCAAGGCTGGAGAACACTGGTCTAAGTGAAGCTGAAATGACAGATCATTCTGGGTTTATGTTAAGCTACTAATCATTAGTTGCCTCAAAAAGGGACTCATCAATGACGTGGACTGTAGTGTCATAGGACAATGGAATGGACTGGCCAACGCTCCCAGTATGGGAAAAACACACACAACTTTATGGTTAGTTTCCTTTCCTTTCCTTTTTTTCCCCTCTGGGAATGGTAGCAGTGATAAACCTACGAGAAACTAGGATTGGACTGGTCAGCTTATTTCCAGTCCGTGTCAGTTTTGCACGTGCTCATTCATAAGCCCATTTTGTCTGTTTGTGCATTATTGTGCTAACCATACTATCCTACCTTACCGGGCTAGTACACTGTAACTATTGCAGTGTAATAATGTATGTGAAGTGCTTTGGCACTCAAAAGCACTATATATACATGAATGCTAAGTATTATTACCATATTCCTAATTGATGTTCATTAGTCTTTTCATATTATACTATTAAAACAACAACAATAAAACCACAACACAATGGCCACATTCACACGTCACCCTATGCCACCTTGCAGATAAGCTAAAGCTACACAGTGTGAGTTGTTTGTGGAACAACCCACAGTGCACCTGACAGATGATCAGGCTCACTATGGCTTGTTCTCCCCTCCTTCTCTTTTGGTCCTCCAGCCGGTATCCCAGTGTCCTTCGTGGCAGAACTCATCTTGTCACACCCTCCCCACTCTGATTGCTACCCCTTTTCATTCACTGCATTTAAAAAAAATAATCAGAGCCTCCAAAATGCACCATTGGGGTTGTATTTTTTTTCGGCCCCAGAAAATTGTGTTTGTAATATTATTATTAATATTAGTGTTGTTGTTGTTGTTATTGTTGTTGTCGTCAGTTTTTCACAAGTGCGCAAGTATGCTCTTATGGCTGTCTTGTCTGGTAAATTTCCTTGTATGTTTCAGCTGTCAAAGGGAGCGGAGAAATGGAGTAGGTAACATACATGGAAACTGAAAAGTCAAATTGTGAACCGCCCAGAGAGCTTCAGCTGTGGGGCGGTATAGAAATGAGATAAATGAAATAAATGAAATGAAATTAAAGACTGCATATACGCTAATTTGCACACAGTTGCCAAGGACCAATTGCTGAGTTGTCAATTGAAAAGCACCGAAGTGTCAGTTCAACACTTAAAATCGAGAGGATGACATTGCTAAGTGGGAGATATTGTCCCACACACACACTTTTGGTACACCTTCTTTTGCCACTTCCCCTGCCTTTTCACTGACAGCTGAAATATACAAGAAAATTGATCAGGCAAGACTACACGTATTAGACACCCATAAGAGCGCACTTGTGCACTTGCAAAAGACCAACAACAACAACAAAAACAACAATAATAATAAATTACGAACATATTTGCCCAATTTTCTGGGACCATTTTTTTAAAGCGTGGCAAACCAGTGACTGTTGCTCCAAAGTGCTGCTTGGGCATCAAGGAGGGGCTGTCACTAGCGGTGGCAAGGGCGAAATCACAAAGAGTGGTGGGGCGGGTTGCTGCTCTTGTCGAGTGGCTTGCTAGCTGATCCCCACAACCCACGATGAAATTGCTCTCCCAGGTTTGGGCAACACGACAACCCATTGTGGATTTAACAACCCCTAGAACAGTGATGGCGAACCTTTTTGAGCCCGAGTGCCCAAACTGCAACACAAAACCAACTTATTTATTTCAAGTGCCAACACTGCAATTAACCTGAATACCAAGGTTTTAGTTTTAGAAAAACAACTCATACAGCTGTCCAAACTACATATTTGTCTTAAAAAAAAAACAATAACAGAGCTTTCAATGATACAACATTTTTGTTGGGAAAAAATCACAAAAATTATTATAGTACACTTGTACTGTACACAACCTGAAGGAATTTATACAACTTTTTAAATAATTAGCACATGTATTTTGGATAAGGGATTCTCACTTGTAATATGATTAATGCCAGATTGAAATTGTATGGGGCAAGCTTAACCTGGGTTCCTTCCCTGCTTCTACAGGTGTCAGATTAGTAAAGTAAAAGTCACCTGTACTAGGATGAGCAAGAAAAACAAGAAAACTAACGTGCTAATACATTGAAACACTTTATGTCTTGGACTGCAACACTGCATTAGGGTAAAAGTTTGCATTGGCAGGCTTTTGCACAAAGTAATGTGATTTTTGCTATTGCATGCATGCGATAATTTGTCAAACATTGGCTCATACTCCATTAGTTTGAGAGTAACACATGCAGCACTCAGGTCAACTGTTGAGGGCTTTACATCCAGCCAGGCTCTGTGCATCATTCTTCAAATCTTTTAATGTGATAACAATGTAGAAAAGATTCTGTTAACAGGATTCTAGAATAAAATTGTGGAGAAACGAGCCTTTGGGGGTACACACACACACCTCATGTGTGAACCGGCTGGGGTGGGGTGTGCATAGTTAGCGTGTGGAGAAAGGGGCTTTTGGGGGTTCCACGCGCACGCACACACACACACACACACGCACACGCCTCCTCATGTGTAAACCAAGTGGGGCCAGTTGAGGGGGCTGGGAGGAAGCGAAAGGTACATAAAACATAGGATGGGGCCTGGCACCCGGAGGTCTGGAGGAGCCAGGCTGAAAGCGTTCATATGCAGATGTAATTCAAACCCAGTAAGTCATGAGTTCCCTTCCCCCTTCCTGGCCAGGTGAAATGCATTTTGATTGGCTGAGAGGCAGCAGAGTTACAGGGAGGAGGGGAGGTGGGGAAAGGTATATTTCCCAAAGCGTGGTCTGTCTTTGGATCGCGTGGCTACCGGCTACCCTGGCTATTGGGTGATGGCGGCAAGCCAAAGAGAGAACCCAAGCCTTTGGGGGGGGCCATCAGGATCCGACCCCAGTTAGCTCCTGGTGAAATGAGCTGGATGAGGGCTCTAGTGAAGGCAAGCCTTGTAGGAGTTTACCCATCTCGGACCTTCGGGTAGGTGTGGTAATTCTCCATCGGGCGGCAAGGCTGTGCTGGATTTAACCCTTGAAGAGAATACCCTCAGGTAACATAGGTGTATGCCTGAGAGATATTAAGGAATCAGGTTTTATTGTTTTGCAGCTTTACTGTGTACTAAAGTGTCTCTTTATTTTGTGTGCTTCTCTCATTTCCCTAATCTTGTTGTAAAATGCTACCAGAATAAACCTTGTCCTGGTTTTACCCCACATGGGTTTTGTAGTCACTCTGCTTGGTTCAGTATCTAAATCCAGGTTACAGAAATTGAAGGCGAGTCCCTGAACAGAGATCCAAGTAGGGTTGCAGACAGCTGAGGCTGGCAATCTGGTACCTTGAGATCTCTGGGGGTCTTGGTTCCTTTGGAGTAGGAAAGGGTGGGGGTGTGGGGGTGGGGGAAGGGGGGGCAGCCAGCCCCCCCTTCCTCCATAAACAAGCCACGGGTTGTTAGGGTGACTTGTTGCCAAAAAAGTAAACCACCCTGCAGGAAGCAGTCTAGGTTCAGATGACACAACAAGTCATCATAGCTAGTTACCCAGAATGGGTTGTTGTGTCGTGCAAACCCAGTCAGAGAGTTGGATCCAAACACAGTCATACTTAGAGTTGACCCATTGAAATCAATGACACTTAAATTAGTCATGAGTAACTTACGTCCCATCAATGGGTCCATTCCAATTATAACTCTGGATCCAACTTACTGTTAACTAATGATCTGTTTAAATCACTGTGAAGAAAAAAAAAGCGTCAGAGTTTCCTGCACCACACACACACACACACACACACACACACACACACCTCCACACGTGTAAACAAGATAATCCCAGCTGGAGGTTGAGAATCCCATGCAAATGTACACAGCTTTCTCTGATGTCGCCTCAGAGTCTCCCCTGTCCCTTTGATGTCCCAGTATTTGCATGCAAATGCGGCCCAAGCATTCTATTCATGACCAAGGAGCCACCTCTTCTGCTTGGCCCAGATGAAGTTCATCCTGATTGGCCAAAGACAGCTGGGCTACTGAAAGGAGGGGTGGGAGGGAAGAATGTACTGCTGCTGTGGCTTCTGGTTTGGGTTGTTGTCTGCACGCTTTCGCAGGAGTAGGGCTTTTTTGCTGAGGCAAGCCCTGAAGAGGACCAACCCCCAGGTAAAGAGAGTAAGTGCCTGGGTAGTTATATAGTAAAAGAACTAGTTTTGTTGTTTTATAGCTCTACTTGTATGTACCAAAGTGTCTCTCCACCTTTCCCCCTTCCCTCATTCCCCACCTTTTATTGTAATCTGTTTACCTTAAATAAACTTTCCTGGTTTTACCTCACATGGTGTGTGCGGTTCCTCTGTGGTTCAGTGCTAAATCCAGTGTATAGACCAAGGGCAAGGCCCTGAGAGAATCAAGTCAAGACGGCAGAGCTAAGGCTGGCAGTTTTGCACCTTTGATCTCTGGTCTTGAGTAAAGGACCGGTTGGCAGTCCTTCACAATCACCAACAACAGAAAGAACACTAATGATCCAAATATCATTCAATGAAAAACACTGTGCTTTTCCACTTCCATGAAGAATTTCAATTTGCTTTCAAATACCTCAAAGCTGCATCTATTTATGTATGCTTTTAATATGTAAGTTCATGCATGTAACATTTTTACTCAAGAACATTTTAAAAAGAAAAGAGAAGAAAAGCAGAAGCTCTCATTAGTATTGTAGAGGGTTATTAATGTGGCCTAGAGCCTATAAATGTTATATCTCTGGTTGATAGGATCGTGATTTACTTATTCTGAAAATCTTTGGCAGTGATTCTTTTTTTTTTAGAAGAAGACTGTTTATTGAGCTTAATTGCCTCACATGTTTCCAGCTTTTTGAAGCCTGTTTTCCAGCCATTATAAATTCTTGGGATGGACAAATCAGTCAATTTCTGGCCTGTGTCACTTCTGCATGTGTCCACCTGTAAGTCCATTCCATCCTGCCCTGTTTCTTCATTAATCTGCAACTTTCTTTTTAATACACATGGAAATTCGCAGTTAAATACCTATTTAAATATGTAGGGTTGGCTCCAGATTTAGTCATACTCAGAGTAGAACCATTTAAATCAGTCGGACTTAAGTTAGCCTGTCATGAGAGGGAAAAGTAGGATTGGGACCATAACCTGTGGAGGGCGGGGGCTTAACCCTTCCCCACCACATAGCAGCTTCAGGTATGTTCTTCCCTGACCATTGGTCATGGTGGCCATGGATGATGAGTGTTGTAGTCTGGCAATATCTGGAGATCCAAGGCTGGGAAAGGCTGGTTTGTGTCATCACTCACCTCAGGGTGAAGAGAGGCAAGTCAAAGGTCTCTGATCCTACCAGGGGCTCTTGAGTGTCCTGAAATTAGCATCAATCTCTGATTCTTCCCTTAAATGGACAAACAATGTGAATTTGGAATATATCATCCCAACATCGTGAACGGTGCAGTCAGGCATCAATACAGTGTCAATAAGGCTTGTTCAGATGAGTCTGTGGCTTGACAGCATTGACACAATTTTATCTGCAAAACTCCTCCTCCACCCCATCTTTAAAGTATTCCAAACTGCAGACGGGGGCGGGGAGGAGTCTCTTCATCATGCCTAGAAACGTCTTTCTCTTCCCCTCCTTGTTTGGGTTTTGGTCTTGCTGAACATTTTACCGGAAGAAATCAGAAGCTTGCTCACTACTTTGCTCACTACTTTGTGACATTTCAGTTTAGGACTGGTCGAATCGGTCTATTTCCAATTTTCTTTGCATGGATTCAATCATAAGTCCATTCCGCCCAGTTTCCACATCAGACTGCTTTCTTCTTCTTTTTTTTAATGTACAAAAATGCACATTTGTTTTCATACACAATTTTCATCAAACAAATGCATTTTGTAAAGAATTTCCCCATATATACTCATTTTTGTACATAGCTTTCCCTAGTGCATCCATTTTTGTATGCAGTTTGTTTTGCTGAGAACGGCAGTGCAAAATCCGGAGAAGGGCAGAATCTGAAGGATAACCAAGGTTCCAATCTGCATATGAGTCCAGGAGGTGCAAATGAAGCCAGTTCACTCAGTGGTGTCGTGGCATATTTTGAAGTGCAGGCACTCATCAGGACACTTCCAGTAGCCACGCTCCTAAGGAGAGTCCAAAAAGGCAGGCAACCTGGGGGGTTTCCTAATTTTCCTAGTTTTTTCCCCCCAGGCCTTCACATCTCTAGGTGATCCATATCAACAAATCATTCTAGCAGCTTTTATGTCCACCAGGAGCAGATCTTTGGTAAAGCTCATGGGTCTTAACTGCCCATTCAAGACCAGGCCACCCCAAAATACTTGCATTACAACCACTAGCAGACTGGTGACTCCTATTTCAGTGGGGTTCCTAATCCATTGTAGCTTTTATTTGGAGCTTTAGAGGAGCTATCCATGGTGCTCCATGGTGGTGAACCTATTTTGGGGATGGCATTCAGCACCACGGATACCTCTTACAAAGCTCCAAATAAAAACTGCAATGGATTAGGAGCCCCACCGAAATAGGAGTCACCCGCCTCCCCTGATGACAACATAGATCAATATATTGTTGCTGGGGGAATTCATTTCTGCCCAGCTACTGTGAGATAGGGATGATAGCTTGCACAGGCTAAGTGGGACCGAACTCGGCCCCACTCGCGCCTGCGCGAGGCTCGCATGAGCCTACCTGAGGCCGGGCGGCGGCAAGCCGCCTTGGCTCTCCGCAGCGAGCCACCCACGCTGGTCACGTCACTTCTGGCGCAGCGGAAGTGACACGACGGGACCCTGCTCCGGCGCACTGGACCCCTGCGCTATGTTTTTGGCAGGGAAAACCAGGGCAACAGGGCTGTTTAAGCCCTGTTGCCCTGTTTCCCCCCACCAAAAACATAGCACGAGGGTCCAGCGCACCAGCCGCACTGGAAGTGACGCAACGGGGGACCGATCGGCTCGGCCGACGGCCAGCGCCGGCAGCTCGAGCGGCACGGAGAACGCTCCGCGCCACTCAGAAGATCAAGCACGGGGGGCGCCACCGTGGGGAGCCGAGCCAGCGGAGAACTGAGCCCCCCAAAAGGTTCGTGACACTTCCCTACTGTGAGAATTGCAGCTAAACTCAGAGTATGGCAGATGAAATCAGCATCCCTGCTAGTAAAAAAAAAAAAAAAAGCATTGGTGCTGTGTCCCCGTGAGCCCTGGCTCCACTACACTTAAAAATGCCAACCAAACAAAACTCTTCCCCATTCCTAGGGCTGACATGGTGTTTTGAGCATGAACAGTGCAGCATGCAAAGAGGCAGCTTCTGGGCTTCTGCTATTCAGATCTTCCCAATCACCAAGGTATATTTTGGCACTTCAGCAAACACAAGTGCCGCATTTTCTCGAATGAAACATAGAGTGTTCGAGGATCGGGATATTTGTAAGAAGACCAAAACACTGGTTTATGAAGCCATTGTATTACCAACTTTATTGTATGCCTGCGAAACATGGACTATCTATAAACGTCACTTCCACCTCCTTGAAAGGTTTCATCAACGTTGCCTCCGGAAAATCCTGCAAATTACTTGGGAAGATAGGCGAACAAATGTCAGTGTACTGGAAGAAGCAAAGACTACTAGCATTGAAAAAATGATCCTTCAACGCCAACTTCAGTGGACCGGTCATGTTGTTCGAATGCCTGACTGCCGCCTCCCAAAGCAGTTACTTTACTCCCAACTCAAGGATGGAAAGCGGAATATCGGTGGTCAATATAAGAGGTTTAAAGATGTTCATAAGGCTAATCTAAAAAAATGCAATATAAACATCGAAAACTGGGAAGCTCTGGCCCATGAACGATCTAAATGGAGGTCGGCCTTTCACAAAGGTTCCATGGACTTTGAGGAAGCCCAAGTGCAAGGTGAAAGGGAGAAACGTGCTAAGCGAAAAGCACGTCAAACGAATCCTCTACAGGACCATCTTCCATCTGGTAACCTGTGTCCTCACTGTGGGAAGCTGTGTGGATCTAGAATTGGCTCCACATCACTTACGGACCCATCGCTAGAGTCTACACAATCTTCTTTAGAATTTCCTCCTTTTATCCCGGAAGACAATCTTACTCGGTCACGAGTGATCGCCTGATGATGATGAATCCATAGGAGTTTATTACTTGTAATATTGAGTCCCAATATTTGGGAAAGGGCGGGTTATAAATTAATTCTTCTTCATCATCATCATCATCATCATGTGAGTTTTTAAAAAAAGTGGCCAGCAGTAATATGTGATCTGTGTGTCTCTCTAAAGTCGCTTTCATGAGAGGCACTCAAAAATCCAGTTTTGAATTTTCCACCGATGCGATCTGAAGGCATTGAGGGCAATTTAATACCAATAATGTAATGTTCATTCACTTCCAAAACAGCACTCCTCTGTTCTGTGTCACAGGAGCTAACCACTTTTGCACATGCTCACGTCTAGCGTGAGAGGCGCTCGGCAGTGCTTTTATGCATAACACTCCGGCTAGTACAAGCTAATCTACTTCACAGGCAAAGCATACACAGTTTTTGGATTGTAGAGCTTTTTTTAATGGGTCACATTTCGTAGGGTTGATTTGCGTACTGCCATCTTGAAAAAGACCCCCATTTCTCAGCAAGAAGGAGCCTGAGGGAGAACACAAGAGAAATGGCTAAGATAATGAATTTACATTACACTAACCCAACAAATCTTTCCGCTGCAGACACATTTTGCATATTATTGTGGTGGGGTGCGGATGGGGGGGGAACATGATCAGTCCATTTGCATGACCAGCACCCCTGGTTTCAAGTTGCGTCCAACAGCTGAACTTGCAGGGCTGCAGGGGGAATAACTTTGGTTTGCATGCCTGGCCCAGCTATGGAAAATCCTTCACAGGCATGCTTCCTCCTTACATGTCCTATCTTTTCGATCTGACCTGCAGCATGAACACCGACCCATATTCTTCCTTTTAAATAGGCAACCAGCCAACAACTGTTTTGAAATATCCAGGTTCGGAAAACAAACAAGGGGGTGGGGGAATCTCAGCTCATTCTCCCTTCCTATGCGGCTCGTGTGCTTCCATAGCTCAGCAGATCCATTTCTGTTCCTTCAGAATAGTCTGGTGGTGAATCGGAGGTAGCTCCGGGGGCGGGGGAGGGGGGGGATGGCAAGATGGCAGGCAAAGAAAAGAGGGAGGTAGATTCTGGTGGAAGGAGCTCTCTATTAACACCAAAGGAAGCACCCTGCTGGATCAGACCAAATCCCTCTCTAGTCCAACATAAGGTGGTCACTTATGCATCACCCCCCAAAAAAAGAGGACAAAAGAAGACACAGATCTGCGTGCAATTTGCATATGCTAATTTATAGGTATAGATGCAAAGTTAGAAACACTGGCTGGGGTAGCACAACATCCTAAGCCATGGTGGCTGCAGTATACCCTAGAACACTGTTCTCCAACCTTGGGTCCCCAGATGTTTTTGGCCTACAACTCCCAGCATGCCCCAGCCAGCGTACGCTGGCTGGGGCATGCTGGGAGTTGTAGGTCAAAAACATCTGGGGACCCAAGGTTGGAGAACACTGCTCTAGGACACAGAGGCTTGTTGCTAATGCACCTTGCCTTCATCCCCCCACCCCAAGGCAATGTACACAACGCTGTTTTTTAAGGGCATGGCTGACTTCATGTGCATCTGGACCCAAGGTTGGAGAACAGTGTTCTAGAACAAGCCATGGCTTCAAAGGATGGCTTCGAAGCCATGGCTAAGAAACACTGACTGGGTTCACACAACATGCTAAGCCATGGCGGCTAGCCACGGTGGCTTAGCATGTTGTCCAAACCCAGTCATTGACTATACTTCAGAGATGGGCAACTTGTGGCCCTCCAGATGATTGGGCCTACAACTCCCATCATCCCTAGCCAGCATAGCCAATGGTGAGGGATGATGGAAATTGTAGGCCAAAACATCTGGAGAGCCACAAGTTGCCCATCCCTGCTATAATTGACACAGAAATCAAATACATCACACCAGAGCAGGAAGGACGGTGACCAGGTGACCTGTGTGCCTGCCCGGTCTGCTGTCCAGGCGCTAATTGTTGATGGGCCACTTTGAGGCCGCTGCTCTGCTCTCCCTTCATGGTCTTTAAGCTGGACTTGGACTGATATGCTGTTCAAACAGAGGATGCCTTCAACTGCCTTCTGCAAAGTAGGACACATGAATTCCTGTTTCCCAGAGTGGTCAACCAGATGCCTCCAGGAAGCCCACCCACCCACCCCGCAAGCAGGGTCCATGGGCAATAGACCTCTCTCCTGCTGTTGTTCCCCCAAAGCTGATATTCGGAGGCTGCCTATGAACTTGGAGGGAACATGATGTAGCCATCGTGACTAGTAGCTGCTGCTCCATCAGTAACTGAACGGTATAGCACAGGGGTCCTCAAACTTTTTAAACAGGGGGCCAGTTCATTGTCCCTCAGACTGTTGGGGGGCTGGACTGTAGCTTGAAAAAAATATGAACGAATGGATCAAGCAAAAAAAAAAAGGACCCTGGGTCCTTTTTTTTTTTACTTGATTAAATGGAAAATGAGTGACTTTGGGCCAGTCACTGACTCTCAGTTTAACCTACCTCACAGGGTTATTGTGAGGATAAAATAGAGAGGAGGAAGATTATGTAAGCCACCTTGGGTTCCTTGCAAGAAAAAAGGCGGGGCATAAATATAATAAATAAATAAACCAACCAAATTGGCATACTCATAGAAGCTAGAAATTCTGATTATATAATTAAAAAGACACATCACACTTCTCCCCGATTTTGTGAGGTATACTGCCTCAGCAGATGGAGGCTCCATTCCTAACTCTCAAAGCCAGGGGCCGCCTCACTGAAACACAGCAAAAGTTCTCACAGGACAGCGTCCTGCTTCCGAGGAGACAACAAGTTTTCTGCCCCACAGAAACTGGCATTCACCCACCGCTTGTGCTCTGCTGAGATTTGCTTTTTTCCTCTTCAGGATTCTTGACACCGCTTTTTAGTTCTCTTTTATTTCCCCCTCCCTTCCCGATTCATATGTTTATTATCAGTCTTCCCCTCCTTCTCCAAAGGACTCCTCTCCAGCTGGGTGACTTTGGGCCAGTCACTGACTCTCCGCCTAACCTACCTCACAGGGTTGTTGTGAGGATAAAATGGAGAGGAGGAGGATTATGTATATGCCACCTTGGGCTACTTAGAGGAAAGGCAGGATATACAGTAAATGTAACTAACAAATACTTTTCTATGATTCTATGATTCTAAATGGACCAGCTCTAAGCATGACTAAGTCTGGATCCAACTTTTGGTGTGCATTTGAAGTTTAAGACAAAGTAATTTGTTAACATACGGCCAGCTATTTAAAAGGGGGGGGGGATTTCACAGGCTTGCAAGAAGTGTAATAGGATCATAAAAGGTTATGAATTCTTATCCAGCGTAGCCTTTTGAAATGTTCTCTGGGGTAAAGCCATTACAAATACATTTGTATTTATTAGGAAGGTGAATGCACAATCGGTCTCAAATTGCAACTGTAAAAAAAAGCATGGAGGTTATTAAGAAGGCCAAGTCACTTGAGGGTGCTTCAGAGCAGAAAGCATGGTTTGAACACCATTAGTACAAGAGGAGCTGGGGAAGATCACTATTGCAATATTATTTTTATTTTTTTATTTCAGATAACTGATATCCTGCCCTTCCACTCAATACAGCTTACAACAGGTTTAAAAACAAACAAAAATCGAATAGATAGATATACACACACAAGAGCAACAAGAGCCAGTGTGGCATAGTGGTTAGAGTGTTGGACTGGGACTGGAGAGATCTGGGTTTGAATCCCCATTTGGCCATGAAACTCACTGGGTGACTTTGGGGCAGTCACTGATTCCCACCCATCACCTACCTCACAGGGCTGTTGTGAGGATAAAATGGAGAAGAGGAGGATTATGTGTACACTGCCTTGGCTTCCTTGGAGGAAAGGAGGGGTATAACTATAACAAAGAAATAAATGGGTTAGCTCTAGCAGAACTGATATAAATAAATGAACAACAACAACAACAACCTCTATGAAAAAAAACAGATGCAGAGGAAAAACAATATAAAAATAAGGGGATACAGCAACCACTGAAAATCCTCAATGTGGCAAGTTAAATGCCTGCCTAATCTTTTTTTTTTTTTTTTTTAAGTCTTGGCTAAGCAGCAGGAAGTTGGGAGGAATGTGGTCAAAGTGACCTCCTGAGATTGGCTGTGCCCAAACTGTGGATCTGCCTCAGGGAAGGACCACTCCTATGCGCCAGCCCGCCCAGCCTCAGCCACTGACAGGACACAAAGAAGAATCTCTCCAAGGGCACAATCCTATGCAAGTTTAGAGAGAGAGAGGAGGCCTACAGCTCCCAGCATGCCCCAGCCAGCTGGCTGGGGCGTGCTGGGAGTTGTAGGCCTTCTCTCTCTCTAAACTTGCATAGGATTGCGCTCTAACAGATCTTAGGGCAAGATGGTATGGGAGGAGGACACTGCCCTTTCCCTTTTATCATTCTGGATGAACGCAGAAATACTCCACATATAGGCTAAATAAAATAATTATTTAAAAACAGCGTGCTTCTTATGCACCAACCTCTATCAAAGCCTTTCCTCAGGTTATGGAAACGTGACTGAGGGCGCAATCCTACGTGTGTTCAGACAGAAAGAGTAAAAATAAGTCCTACAACTTCCAGCATTCCTCGGCCAACATGGCTCGCTGGGAAACGCTGGGAGCTTGTAGGACTTTTTTCTTTCTTTTTAAAAAATCTGTCTAAAGGTGCATAGGATTGCGCGGCCTAACAGAGTAACCCCATGGTCACTGGGAGAGCACTCCAGGGGGCCAGAGGAGAGGACATTTCAGTTTCCCTCTCCCAAGGCCGTAGACACTCCCACGACCTTGGGCGTGGAATCCAATATCAGGCCATTCCCATTGCCCTGCCCACGCCCACGCGCAGCCACCGCGGAAAGCAGCATGGCGGCTGCATTCCGAGGTCACAGCAGCGGCCTCACGCGACCTCACGGAGGTCAAACAGGGACGTTCCAGTGGGCAGGGCAGGGAGGCGAGAGGCCAGTATCTGCAGGACACTCTGGCCTCTCAATTGCCTGTCCCCGCCCACTGCCGGGGGAGGCTGGTGACTCCTATTTCGCTGGGGCTCCTTTTCCATTACAGGTTTTGTAGGTTTTATTTGGAGCTTCACGGGAGCCATCCATGGTGCAGAACTCCATCCCAACATTAGGTTCACCACCATGGAGCACCACGGAGAGCTCCTAGAAAGCTCAGAATGAGTGAAGTGAGTGAAACAAGCTCAGAGCTGCCGAGCTCACTGGGGTTTTTTTTGGGGGGGGGGTGTCTTCGAAGGACCAAGAGGCGAGATCATCACTTTCCTCTTCCCACCCTGCCTGGCTCTTGCTTGCAAGGCATAGGATAGACAGAGGGCTCTGGTCTCTCTAAATATAATGTGCCGTTGTTTATTTATTTATTGTTATGAAGAACCATAAAGAAAATTTCTAAGCTGCCAATGGATTCCTCTCATTTTTTTTTGCCTGTAAAATAAAGAGAGGGGATATTTTTAACATACTACCCTGCTGTCAACAACTAGACTTCAAAGTGATGTCATTGGTTGTTAGTTCGTCTTTGTATTAGGAAAATTAATTGTAAAAATGTAAAGCGTATTCTATAGCGATATTGCAAATATGCTGGTTTTGAGTTTAAAACGGGTGGGGAATGTGTGGTTTGTTTGTTTGTTTGTTTATTATATTTATATCCTGCCTTTTTTCCTGCAAGGAACCCAAAGCGGCTTACATAATCCTCCTCATCCTCCTCTCCATTTCATCCTCACAACAACCCTGTAAGGTAGGTCCTCCAGATGTTGTCGGACTGCAACTCCCATCAACCCTAGCTGGCATAGCCAATGGTGAAATCTAATGGGAGTTGCAGTCCAACAGTATTGCAGCCTAAATGGCTTTACTCTTGCATTTCAAGCCCTACTGAGATCAATGGGGCTCAGAATATATATATATATATATATATATATATTCAGGGTTGGCAAACTGTTTTGTTGTTCTAACATATCAGGAATGTAGAAGAAGGTTCTACAAGGTTCTACTAGTGTGGCATAGTGGTGAGAGTGTTGGACTGAGACTCGAGAGTTCCGGGTTCTAGTCCCCGCTCGGCCATGAAATTCACTGGGTGACTTTGGGCCAGTCACTGACTCTCAGTCTAACCTACTTCACAGGGTTGCTGTGAGGATAAAATGGAGATGGGGAGGATGATTAGGCAAGCCGCCTTGGGTTCCTTGCAGGAAAAAAGGCGGGATGTAAATATAATTAATATAATATAATATAATATAATATATAATAGAAGAAGCAGTTTTAAAGCATGGAATGGTGATGGGGGATGAAATATTAGCTGTGCGCTTCACAACTGAAGTAATACAAATGTCAATTATTATTAGTAGTAGTAGTAGTAGTAGTAGTAGTAGTATATAGGACATCTATATGGAAACTCCAGATTCAAATGCAGCAAACCATTGAATACCACGTGCTAGAGAGCAAACACCAGAGCAGGGCTGATACCTTCATGCCCTGCAGTTGGCTTCCCAGATATATCTGGTTCTGGGAAGCCACTGGGCAGGAAATAGGATGTTCAACCAAAAAAAGACCCTTGATTCTATCCAGCACGACTCTTCATACGTTCTTTCTGCAGTTGCTACTTCAGCTACTGCATCTTAAACCAACCGATAGGATTGAGCTGCTGGTTATAAATGGTTTAAAAAGAATACAGAGAATTGGTTTTATGTGCGCTTAATCTACCCTCATAATGAATATGAATTTGAACTCTAATTTGATACAATAACCTTTGTTAATGCATAACATGAATTAGGATAAGCACAGTTCATAAATTTAAGACCGGCCTCTTTATTAAATGCACTCGACCAGACATATTTCACTGGAAGCCGTGAACACAATTTTGCCCATATGGTTCTGAAATCAAAATTATCTCCTTGTTTGTATGACTTACTGCCTGCTCCAAATCAATTTAAACTTAAACCAATAAGCATGAGTAAGTGATAGCTGTACTGAATAAATACAGAGGTAGCAAACCCTCTAATTCGAAAGTGTTTAGCTTTGGAGCACAAGAAGTTAAACACTTTCTCGCAACACGTTGTAAACATGTCAGTGTGTTTAACATTTTTAATGTGCTCTGTTCCCCAGCCCGCGTGCTTAAAAATGAAACAGGTTATGTTGTTTAACTAGCAAATGGATGTATGCGCTCATTCCTAGTAACACTTTTTAAACACTTTGGGATGCTTAAAATTATGATGTGCTTAAGATCTGAATGCGTCGGCTTTTCTACACTCTTAATCCAATGAATGGTTGAGGCATTTATTCTGACCAGCACTGTTTGGCCAGTGCCAGAATACAGGATTCATTGGGTCAATAGCCAAGTTTTCATTTTAAAACTTGCTCTTTTATACGATACAGGTGAAATACACTGCTGAACTCCCCAAAATCTCTGGACTTTTAAGAATTATTTTACAGTGTAATCCCATACATGTCTACTCCAAAGGAAGTCCCACTGAATTCAATGGGGCTTCCTCTCTGAGTATAGGATTTCGGCCTTATTTTGTTTAATATGTTTATACTCTGCCTTTGTCTTGAGGAGGCTTACAAAAAAGCATAAAATACATAAGAAAACAAAACACATAAAAACTAGAATATCACAGCAGCTGACGGGTGTGTGTGGAAGAGAAAGACATCTGGAAAAAAAAAACTCACCTAGATAATAAAACATAGAACCCAGGCTGTTGGTCTAAGATGGGGTAAAGGACAGAACCTCAGGCCTGGCAGCCAAATCCAGCACTTCTGAGAACTCAGTCGGGCACTTCAGGGTTCCCCGTATGGCCATGCCCCCTTTCCCCAAGCCACCCCCCCTCTCCCCTGACCACCAATCAGGGTGGTTTCCCAGCTATTGTGCAGTTTTTCCCCATTATAAAAGGTTGAAATGCCTCTCCTATGGCTCTTACTAGCAGTAAAAGCTTTAAGCTAACATATGCTGGTATTTGGGGCTCTGCCCCTTTTGCTTTCAGCCCCGCCCACCAGTGGAACGTGGCCCCCAAGAGCTGCTCTGAAGGGGTTCAGCACCCCTGGTCTAAGGGTACATGATGTAGCTCTTTTGGTGAAGCTAAGCAAGTCTGGGTCCAGTCAGCGCCTGGATGGGGGATTGCTTGTTATCCCCTTGTATGCTGTCTTGAGTTCCATAATGGAAGAAAGCTGGGAGATAAATATACATATTATTATTATTATTATTTAGTAGTAGTAGCAGTAGTAGTAGTATGTCTTAGTTTAGGAGTGGAGGCAAGTAAGCCAACTGAAGCTGAATCCACACAAGACCTAATGGGTGTTCAGATGAAACTGTATTCATTGGGGATTGGACTGGGCCTGCTAGTGCCACCCCTGATGCTGAACCTTCCATTCATTGCATTTTTCACAAACACCTGGCCTTTTCCTTTATGTCTTGACTACTACAATACTATTTTGTCGGCCTGCCATTGGGGAAAGTTGGAAAGCTTCAATCGAGCAGAAAAAGCCTTGGTGAAGGTGGGCCACCCAGACTTCATCACACCAGTTTTCCTGTTTCTACACTGGTTCCATAGAACTTTCCAACTTTGGGGGGCAGGGGGAGCCATGCATACATAAGACCCCCAGTTTAATCCAGGGATGGGGACTCGGACTCGAGGACTCGACTCGTGAGTCGGACTGAGTCCCCCCTCTGACTCGACTGTCGACTCGGACTCGAGTCCCAATATTTTTAATGGGACTCGAGACTCGACTCGGGACTCGAGACCAAGGACTCTTCAACATCCCTGGGCTGTGCCAGAAGGAGTGGAGAGGAGCGTGATTGCCAGGCGAAGAGCGCATGGAAGCGAGGTGTGCCGCTGCTCGGCCACGGCTACCAGGAGTGCAGCCCCAACAGTGTGTCAAGATTTATTTTGACTGATGTGTTGCGTACTTGGGAGAGGCAGAAGAAGGACCTGAGATTACTCTGTGTGGCTGCTCTGAGTGTGTTTCTGGTTCCAGCAAGTTCATCACCAGTGGAGCGGGTGTTCAGTGAGGGCGGAATTGTGATGAGATCTCACCGTTCCAGAATGGGAGCCAAATATTTAGAAAAAATCATGTTCCTCAAATGCAACATGGATAAGTTTTAGGAAGTACAGCAAGTTTATTTTTTAAAATCATTTTTCTAAAATGCAACCTTTCAGACATTTTGGGTTTGGCTGCCTCTGCCTGCCTGTCTGGGGTTCCCAGCCTCCTCTGCCTGCCTGGTCTCTTCTTGACCAGTTCAACAGTTGAATTGTCCAAGACAAAGGCCTCTGCCTGCCTGCTTTGGGGTTCCCTGCCTCCTCTGCCTGCCTGGTTATTTTGGTTTTTCTGCCTGGTCTGTTCTTGCCAAAATCAGTTGCAGAGTTTTAAAATAAAAAGGCACACTTGTGCCTAGAATTTATTTAAACCACACATCTGAAGTAGCCTTATTTGGTTGGGAAAAACCCCCATTGATTTTAATAGGGTCTCGTGGAGTCAGGTTTGGGAGTGACTCGTGACTCGTGACTCGTGAGTCACCATTTTGGACCAAGGACTCGGACTCGGACTCGAGACTCGGGTCCAAAGACTCGTGACTCGACTCGTGACTCGAGACCAAGGACTCTTCAACATCCCTGGTTTAATCCTTGGCAGGTCCAATTAAAACAGGGGTGGATGACTTGTGGCCTTCCCGATGTTTTGGCCTACAATCCCCACAATCCCTCACCATGGGCGATGCTGGCCAGGGCTGATGGGAGTTGTAGGCCAAAACATATGGAGGGCCACAAATGGCCCACCCCTGAGTTACAAGGATCTCATGCAGGCAGAGTTGAGAAAGATCTCTCTACTGATGACGCCGGGGAGCAGGTGCCAGTTAGAGCAGACAGTACTGAGGTAGGTAGACGACTAGTGACCTGACTCGATAAGAGGCAGCTTCAGATATTCATCAGATTGAACGTATTCCATGATGACCCATCCCAAGCATGCAAATGTATGTCAGAACAGGCCTGCCTCCACAGAAGAAGTGTGACCCTTTTGCAGAACACTACTGGGAGTGCGGGTGGGGGTGCGGTGGAGACATATTCTAAGAATGGCCCGCTTTGGTTTTAGGGAACAGACATGTAAAAGCTAAACACTGGAGTTGTTAAATTTCTGAATGCCAGCTGCATTTTTATTGGCAGTCTGTGACTTCAAAGTCTTTTTAAGTCCCCGACCCACCCCAACCAAACACACACTTGCCTTAATAGCCAAACAAGCAAGTTGCTCTGCAATGCCGCCTCCACCAACCGACTTGCGGTCTTCTTTTTTCATTTTCTAAACCTGATCTTATTGGCAAGTTTGCTGGGGGGAGGGGGTTCCTTCTTCTTCTTATGATTTTGTTTTCTCTTCTTTTGTTGAAAATCACAATAAAAAAATTAATAATATATAAAAAAAAAAAGTTTGCCAATTTCCTACACAGCTTAAAGCCAAAAGCTTTTTGGTTTTTTTTAAAGGAAGCAGGGAATTAAAAGGAATACTCACCATTTTGTCAGCTGTAGCATGGCAACATATTCTTGATTGTTAAAATGTACACCGAAAAATACACACAGTAAAAACATTCACTGGCCTTCACTGGATTTACCACATATTTCTTGCCAAATCTTCAAAGTCTAAACCTAAACATATCTGGCAATTCAATACCATGCCAATGTTTGCTTATTTTTTTAAACTCACTTAATAATAGTTGTCTGTGGATTGGGGGTGGACAAATCAATCGATTTCCAGTCTTTGTCAGTTCCACATGTTTTTGCTCATAAGTCCACTGCATCCAATTTCCACAACAGTCTGTTGTTGTTGTTGTTGTTGTTGTTTTAATTAATAAAACTTCACATTTTTGTGGGCAATTTCTCCAGAACATACACATTTTTGTATGCAACTTTCCCTAATATGCATATTTTTGTAAGCAGGTTTTGCTAATATATTCATTTTTACGTGCAATTTTTGAGCTGTTAGATTTTTTTAAAGCTTATTAGTTCCATATATGTATAGGTAAGTGGTTTTAAAAAAAAAATAAAAATCATTTCTTACTGTTAGCTGCCTTAGGGCTAAGTCCTATCAGTTGCGCCCTTGGTGATCAGAAGCTTCAGCGGGGAGGGAAGGAGGCGGAACGAGGATCAGAATAACTCGTATCCTGGCTTCTCCAGTCTCCTCCCCTCCCTGCCCACTGGAATACCCCCTTTCCTTCCTCCTCCTCCTCCTCCTCTGAGGTCACTTTTCTGACCTCAGAGGGCAGCAGTCATGGTTCTTTCCATGCCGGCTGCAAGGTGGCGGGGAGAGGAGAATCAGATCTCCAACTCCCCCTTCCAATTTTGTCTCTGACCTCAGAAGGGGAATCCAAACAATCCTATAGTCCCTGGGATGCTCACCCAGGGACCATAGGATTGCTCTCTTAGGGCGCAATCCTATGGCCGCTAGATAGAGTCTAGACAGCCATGGGAGAAGTCGGAGTCCAGCTCCAACCTCGGAAATCCACTCCTAGGTCGGAGCAGGGACTCTGACTTCAGAGCATCCTCCCTCTGCCCTCGCAGCCAGCACAGAAAGAACTGCCCTGCCCGCAGCTCTGAGGTCGGAAGACCGACCTCGGAGATGGCATTCTGGGCGTGTTCTGGGGGGTGGAGAGAGGAGGAGTAAGGCTCCACCAGCATATGATGTATGCTGGCAGCGCCTCAGCCTCCCCTCCTTGTGAGCTGGGGGGAAAGACGTAGACGTCCGAAATCGGTCGTCTAGGTAAGTCTTTTGCAGGGCGGGAGGAGTGCGGAGGCTCCTTTTGCCTCTGTGCTGCTCCCCCCCTTCATTGGATGCCCATAATCCTCCGAGTTCAGAGGGTTACTGGTGACCACGCTGGACTGCGTTGTTAATTTAAAAAAAAATTATGATAAAGTGAAATTTTATTTATTTATTCATTCATTCATTCATTCATTCATTTTCTATACCGCCCAATAGCCGAAGCTCTCTGGGCGGTGTACAACAATAATTAAAAACAAACAATAAAATACAGTTAAAAATATAATTAATAAAACATTATGAACTTTTAAAAAACCAATTTTAAAAGTATCTCTAAAACAAGTTAATATTAATTTCTTAAAATAAACAATATTAAAATAAATAAATAAATAAATAAATAAATAAAATAAATGGATCATGGCCAGAGCTTCCAGTGGATGTCAGATCATGAGCACATAAATATATAAAGACATAAATGTAGTCCCAGGAATAAAATGACTACTTAGCATTTATGTAATGCTTTTTGATGTGTGTTCAACCTGCTTAATGCACTTTCTCTCAATAATTCTTACAACAATCTAGTAAGTAGGAATGGGAGACAAATTTGCTTGGTTCACATTTCAATACGAACGTACCCAATTTCACACTTTCAAACCAATACAGTTATCTTCAGAAATTCTCACTTCTCCAAACTTCGTAATGGAGTTCTCCAATTAAATAAACCATACCAAAACCAAAAACACACACCAACCCCCCCCCCATATATGAGGAAAATGTGTGCATAAAAATGCACATGTGGGGGGGGGCATACAAAAATGCATTATAATTATTAGGAGAAATTGCCTGCAAAAAAATGTGTATATTAGACAAAATGAAACGAGCATGAAGATGCATGAAAATTTTCATGCAAACATTTTTTTAAAAAAACTTCTCAAACTGCTGTGGAGATGAGCGAAACCAAATTTAAGGTTGGAAAAATGAGAAACGGAGGGTGCAATCCTATGCATGTTTAGACAGAGAAAAAGTCCTACAATTCCCAGCATTCCCCAGCCAGCTGTGCTGGCTGGGGAATGCTGGGAATTATAGGACTTTTTTTTGTCTAAACATAGGATTGTGCCCTGAGAGAGACTGAAATCGACAGATTTGTCCCTCCCTAGATCAATATTATTATATCCATATTACAGATAGGGTGTGTGAAACCAAGCCTGAGAGATAATGATGCATAAGGCGTCTAGTGAGCTCATGCCCGAGGAGAGATTTGAACTAGGTGGGATTTGTTTTCTCAGCTCACACTCATGCAGCACTTAAGCTCCTCTCATTTCAATGGGACTTACTCTTGAGTAAATGTGTTTGGGAGTGTAGCCTTACAGCAAGGTTGGAGAACCTGTGGCCCTCCAGATGTGGTTGGACTCCCATTCCCATCGGCCACAGCCATCATGGCCAGTGGTCAGCAATGATGGGAATTGTAGTCCAACAAAATTGGGAGGGCCAAAGGTTCCCCTTCCCTGCTTTAGAAGCTATGTACACCAGGTACATAGGAACGTTGGAAGGTGCCTTATACTGAGTCAGCCCCTTGGTCTGTCTAGCCCAGCATTGTCGACTCGACACTGACCGGCAGCAGTTCTCCAGGAATTCAGGCAGTTTTTCCTGCTCTACCTGGAGATGCCGGGGATCGAACCGGGGACCTTCTGCATGCAAAGCAGGTGCTCTGCCACTGAGCCATGGCCCCTCCCCTTCAGGAATCCCAGGTCTGATAGGAACCCAGGGACACAGGAAGATGCCTTATACAGATTCAGACCATTGGTCCATCTAGGCCAGCATTGCTGACACGGCAGCAGCTCCCCAAGGTTTCAGGCAAGAGTTTTTCCTCTCCTGCCTGGTGATGCTGGACTGGAGGCTGAACCTGGGAAATTCTGCACGCAAAGCATGTGCTTCCCCACTGAACTCCAGACAATCTACCTCGATGCTGCCACCAGACCTGCACAGTGCACCTGAAATGGACTGAATGTTTGTTCTCTGCTTCTATATAGATGTTTTTCCTAAAAACATATGATGGATTGATGATAGATTGATTGATTGATTGAGCACTGACCATATGCATGGCGCTTTACAGAGCAGAAGAGCACATTGATTTAAAAGTGCATCCCATTGAAACCAATGGAACTTGTTTCTAACCATTCTTAGGATAAGGGGTGATGTACAAACAATGCTTCCATGTGATGCCGGGCCATCCCAAGACATTTTGCTGTCTGAAGCAAAAGACAACCACCCCATTTCGCCTACAGAACCTGGCCAGACTTGCAGCTGACTCTTACTTCAACACTGGTGATGGGACAGCATCCTCCCCTTCACCCACACGGGAAGCAGGCTTGCTTAGCAGCTGTGGACCAGTCATGTGGAACACACAGCTCTGTCCTCCAACGAAGGGGAACAACCAATGGGCTGCTCTCACCGGCTCCACCACACCACCCATCAGACTGCATCCAATGTTACTACTTTAATTGTCATTTCATTTCAATAGGTCTACTCTAAGTAGGACTAACTTTGGATACAAGTTGTATCATGCAACCCTCAATCTGCTGACTGAGGCAGTCGCCTCACTCTGCCTAATGGTCGGGTTGGCCCTGTTGTGATGAACACTTTAAAAGTGATTAGCATGCTCATTGCCCCCCCACAGCAAGCTATGTGTTTTAAGTTGTGGGTTTCTCCACATGATGAGCCACTCTGGGTGAACTCCTTGGAACCTAGAAGAAGATGTTTTGGATAGTGTTTTAATTAAAACATTTCTCTGTTTGCATGCCTTTGCCCTTTTCCTGAATTTTCTTAGGTTGCCTACACATTCCACATAAATGCATGTCATTGAATCCTGATGCATCTGGTATTTAGAGCTTTGCTACCTATGAACATGAGACTTCCATTGAACTCCCATGGCACATAGTCACTGATGATAGTTGTATCTTCTATGCATTGGTCTAATTGTGCTGGAAGCCAATGACTTAGATGGCTTTAAAAATGGGATTAGAGACATTTGTGGAGGCTAAATCTTTCAATGACTGCTAGTCATGATGGCTACCACAAGATGTAGTGATGACCACCAATTTGGATGGTTTTAAAAGGGGATTAGACAAATTCATAGAGGAAAAGGCTAGCGACAGCTACTAGTGGTGATGGCTATATCTTACCTCCAGCATTGGATGCAGTATACCTCTTTATACTAGTTTCTGGGGAACACAAGTGGGAGGGAGCTATTGTACTCTTGTCCTGCTTGTGGGTTTCCCACAGGCAGTTCGTTGGCCACTATGTCTCATATGGCCTTGGTCTCATCCAGCATGGTTCTTCCTATGTTATTATTTGGAATCTCCATTATTTTATTTTTTTATTTTATTATATTTATACCCCGCCTTTTTTCCTGAAAGGAACCCAGGGCGGCTTACATAATCCACCTCCTCCTCTCCATTTTATCCTCACAACAACCCTGTGAGGTAGGTTAGGCTGAGAGTCAGTGACTGGCCCAAAGTCATGTTCACAGGCAATATTCCTCCGAGTATCAGCTACTGGGAGAGGTCTGCTGATTTCTTTTCCTGCTTGTGGGCTTCTCAGAAGCATCTGGTGGGAAACAGGATGCTGGACTAGATGGACCTCTTCTTATATCCCTTCTTTTTTAAAAAAAAAAAGCTACCTAGGGCGCAATCCTATGGCCTCTAGATGACCATAGGAAAAGTTGGAGCCCCAGCTCCAACCTCGGAAATGCATTCCGAGGTCGGAGTTGGGACTCTGACTTCAGAGAGCCCTCCCTCCGCCCCTGCAGCCAGCATGGTTCTTTCTGTGCCAGCTGTGGCTCTGAAGACAGAAGACCGACTCCGGAGCTGGTGCTGGGAGGTGGGGTGTTCTGGGGGCAGAGAGGGGAGGAGCGAGGTACCGGCATCCTACAAGGAAGCCTGGTGGTGCCTTCAGCTCCTTAGTCATGAACTTGGACAGCCAAAATCAGCTGCCTAAATGTTTTGGAGGGCGAAGGAAGCACAGAGGCAATCCTAGCCTCCGCACGACGCCTCCTGCCTTCCATTGGATGCTCGTAATCCTCCCAGTTCGGAGGGTTACAGGCAGCCACATTGGATGGCACTGCTAATGGATGTGCAACTGAAACATTAAGCAAAAAAGACAAACGAGCATGGGAGGAAATTACCGGAGACATATTTATTCTCAATTGAAGCAAGGGGGGGGGGAATTAGCAGTAAATGCAGACATTTAAAAAAAGCTACCCAATTTCAAACTGAAAACGCAGCTTGGGAGAAAAGAAAAAAACACATTGAGAAACAATAAGTCCACAAGAGCAGATTGGGAGCAGCCTACTATGGTACCTGGCCTAGCTTCTGAAGAGGAAAAGCTTTGAAGTTACAGACGGCCAATAAAAATACAGCTGGCACTCAAAGCTTTAACATCTCCAGTGCCGTTTTTTATATTTCTAATAGTTAAGCCAAATGTCACCAACTTTTGTGTTTTGCTTAGTTTCTTACCCTTACTCCCCACATATAATTAATAAACTGTCTGGAGCCCCTTTGAGTGAGTATAATCTAGAGAGAATGTTTATTAAGAATTTAACACTTTTCAGTGTCGGTCAATTGACCATTCTTAAGAGATGTGTGCTTAAGACTTTTTCTCACAAGGTTGGAACTTGGCCATTTATGGTTCACTTATGATTTGTGTTAACTTTTTTTTTTTTTTTTAAAGTATACCATGAATTGCCTGGTGAAAATAAAAAATAAAAGCTTCCTTCCTCTTCTTGGTAATTGTTTCATCATGAAACTGTTCTATGGAATAACATTTAGAATGCAGTTACAGGCAGCGTCTGCTGTACACACAAAATTCATTGTTTCAGATTCATCCCATATATTCTTTAATGAGACAATATCATTAAAGTCCATATGCAAAAGCAAACGTTCTGTATCCAATTGGCAGGGAGGCATGTCCCATGTTTGTGGACCCAGGCCCGGGAAAGTAGCAATGCCTGCTTTTTCTACTTTCATCTTCACATGTACAAAATTTCAGTGTTCCCAACAGATCTGACAGAACACTTCCCGTTCAAGAAATAAATGTGTCAAATGATTTCTCGGTTTAATGTGATGGATCACAGTGGTTTCTATGGTACAGACGGGGTTCTATTTCTCATAAACTGTATGGAACCTTTATTGCCAGAATGAAGGGGGGGGGGGAATTCCGCAAAGTGTGCTTACAAAAATTTCTTCAGTTGCTGCTACAAAGCTCCAAAAATGCAAATCTCCCCTGATCCACCCCCAACCAGAGATCAGGAAGTGTCTTAATCATGAATACTTTTCTCATGATGCAATTCCCAAATTCTAAGACCCCAGCTCACTAACATCATGGCTAATCAATGAAACAAGCTAGTCATTATCATTCCCTCTATTTGCAATGTTCAGACTGTGAGTGCCGTTCCTTATGTATTTATTATTATATTTATATTTATACCCCGCCTTTTTTTTTCCTGCAAGGAACCCAAGGCGGCTTACATACTCCTACTCCTCCTCTCCATTTTATCCTCACAACAACCTTGTGAGGTAGGTTAGGCTGAGAGTCAGTGACTGGCCCAAAGTCACCCAGTGAGTTTCATGGCTGAGCGGGGACTAGAACCCAGATCCAACACTCTCACCACTACACCACACTGGCACTAGCCACCAACGCACAAGCAGAAGGTATTCACAGGCTTTGGGAAACCCAAGGCTTGCAGAAGTAGAGGGAAAATAAACTTTCCTAAGGGTGAAAAAACCCTAAGGGTGAGACTCCAAAACAGCCCAATCCAGCCTGAGAGTGCTTGGTGGTCATGGAATGCCAACTGGCCATGGGCTGTGCGGTCTGGAAAACCAGGGAGGATGGGAAATGGACTGGAGTGGCTGGAGTCCTGAGCAGGAGTACTCCACACTACAGCATTGTGTTACATGTCCCACTTATGACTAAATCAAATTACACTTACTGCCTTGTAAATGAACTTTGGACTGCAGTCTTAGCCATGACTAAGCACCTCTCCCGGTATGAACCTACCCATATCATACGATCATCATCGGAGGCCCTCCTTCAGGTGCCTCCTCCGGGGGAGGTTCAGAGGATGGCAACAAGGGAGAGGAACTTCTTGGTGGTCCCCCCCCCCCATTGTGAAATGCTCTCCCCACTGAGGTCTGCCTGACGGCAACATTGTCACCTTTCCAGCACCAGGTCAAGACTTTCCTCCACTCCCAGTCAATTGACAGCAAATGATTAGTGTTTGTTTTAATAGGTCCTGGGATTTTTTTTTAATTGTTGATTGTGTAAAATTGTTTCATATGTTTGTATGTGAATGGTGTCATATTATGTTTCTATACTGGATATTTATGGTTTTAATCTTTGAAAACCACCCAGAGTTTTAGTTCTTGGGCAGTATAGAAATGTAACAAATGAAAAATAAATGAACGACCAGTTTTTGCTAGATCAGAGACTAGGCCTTTAGTGGAGCATATATCCACGAACAAGTGGTAAGGAAAGGAAAGCTAGAAACGGGAGAACAGTGCTGGCCTGGGTGTTACCTAAGTTCTCCAAGGAGTCGACGACCTTGCTGAGCTCATCCCAGGCTGCAATTTGGCCACACACTCCACTTCTAACTTGTTGTAAAATGCTAGCATCGAGCCTTATCAATAATTCATCCTTCCCCAGAGCTGGGTACCTCGGTGACAAAATTAAAAGTGTGACTGTGTTTATTTTAGATGTGCAGCACTGTTGGTTCAGAGCTTTTAATGCCTTTCAGAGGAGAGAGGAAACTAAACTAGTATTCCATGATTCATTAAGGGATCATAATGGTAGGCACGAAAATTGAATTGGGCCCTTGAGCTGAAAGACGTTCCCCACTCCAACCTATAACCATCACCACATTCTGTGAAAGCAAATGGTGTAATTTGCACTGTGTGAGGAAGAGCTTCCTATTGTCTGTCTGAATCTCCCACCAGTCAGCTTCACTGGATGACTTTGGGTTCTAGTATTGGTTGGGTGGTTTAAAAGTACAATAAATAAATACATGACTAGTAGTATGAAAAAACTCCTCTCTATCCTTTTTATCCATAATTTTATAAATGTCTAGCATATCCCCCCCTTAGTTCTCTTTTTTCTAAACTATAAAGCCCCAAACTTTGTAACCTTCAGAGGGTACTACTCCTAAAGGCGATCTAGAAATAATTTTAGATTTAGATTTCCTCAGAGGGAACTTCCTTCAGCCCCTTGATCATTTTGGTTGCTCTTTTCTGCCACTTTCCCAGCTCAGCAGAATCCTTTTTGAGATGGAATCACCAAAATTGTACACACTCTGCCAACCGTGGCCACTCGGCAGATTTGTGCATGATGATCGTGGTAGTTTTGTTTTTGTTCGCTTTCCTAATAATGACAAGGATATAATTTACCTTTTTCGCAGCTGCTTTGGAACCGTAAAAGGGCGATCACCATATCTCATTTGTGACCTGGCAGCTTTCTTCTCGCAGCTGAGTGAGAACTACCCTTCCTTCCATCCTGGTAGAAACATCTGTGTAACACGAATACTCAGTCACACACTCCTTTACAGGAAGCTGTTTAGTGGTGTAACTAGTGAGGGGTGACAGGGGTACTCGCCCTGGACGCAACCTGGGCAGGTCAAGATTGCAAAATTGTTATCAAAGGCTAGGTGATATTACGGCATCTATTATAATAATGTTCATTTATTTGAACATTTTTTTTCAGTACAGAATACTGAAACATGATTTCAAGGTAGTTGATAAAAAAAAACTCAGCTTGCTCAGAGGCTTAGAGAAGGCAATGGGCCAGGCAGCTTTTCATTGGCCCTGCACCTGCAGCCTAACACAATATAGCACATTCAGCCACTGAATACTTCTGGTGGAAAGGAAGAAAATCAGTGATATGGAACTCTCCTCAGCTTTTACTAAACATTCCCTAAAGAGGCCAGTCCAGGGATAATTCCTCCTGGGGGGGCAGGCATAGAACTCAGAATCAGCTCCAGGCACAGAAATAACTAATTATGGCACTGCAAAAGTCAGTATAATTTTAAAAAATTGCCATACCTGTTTGATATAATGGACTAGCTTACTTATACCACGTGAATCCTTTGCCCCAATTATCTGTTCAAACGACTGATTCCTCAGAGACCATTACAATTACGGGCCTGATTCAAATGGCACACACACCACACCAACTCTGTAATATTTCCAGAAAACCGCATCTGTAGCACAGCTGGAGCAGCTGTGTTGGAAAATCAATCATTTTCTGGCAACCGAGCAACTGATTTTC
Organism: Shinisaurus crocodilurus; assembly: GCA_021292165.1. Classification (NCBI taxonomy): domain Eukaryota; kingdom Metazoa; phylum Chordata; class Lepidosauria; order Squamata; family Shinisauridae; genus Shinisaurus; species Shinisaurus crocodilurus. The sequence continues at coordinate 18,858,987 of CM037879.1, forward strand.
CATCAATCACTACATGAGGCATTCTGTTCGCTTTACAAAACACATAAATTCTGCAAATGCAATAAGTGGATTCGAACTGCTGCAGCAAGAGATAAAAGACCACTTGAAAGCTGCTATCAGAGTTAATTTGAAAGACGCTGTATTTATACGCACCTGAAACACTGCATTACAATAATAAACAGATGAACAGCTCGGCGTGATTAGGGTTTGTTTTTTGGAGTTTTTTGGTGTGGGGTGTTTTTTTTTGGGGGGGGGGGATAGGCAGTGCCAAGAGAGAACCAGAAATGAAGGCTTTCCCCCTCCATTACAAACATCTTGTGCTACATGACTATGTAATTTCTCTTTCTGATAAAACAGCCATTCATGGAAACAGTTATTTCTGAGCGTGCCAAGAGCTCATAAATCCCCCTTGCAAATTCCTCCAGCTTAGGCTGTTTTCTAGCGTTTTATTGGCCTATCTCATCCCATCAAACCACACTGCAAATCTTATCATTCTGTTGAGGTTACACTAGCTAATGTAATGTAATATAGATGTGTTTTATTTAGAAGGTGGGGCAGAAACCAAGGACAATAGATAGAAGAGCATTTCACAGACATTAAAAAGAAAAAGGGGTTTAATGCCAGGACCAGGTATCTTAGTTGGTGTATGCCTAGCAGCGGCGTAAGTGGTAGTTTAGACAGTCTCTTGATTATGCTGATCTTCCAGAACCTTCCATATGGACAAGGGAAAGAGAAGCAATATGGGACAGAGGAGCAACATGAGATTACCTGTTCCCACAGAGGACGGCAACCCAATGCAGCCAGTTGTTGCTACCACCTATTGTTTTAATAGGAGCTCATGGGGAGGGAAAGTGGGATAAATTCTACCCACCTACCTGCTTGTTTCATAGAGTACCCCTCCTTCTCTTTCCACCTGAACTGGTATTCTAGGAAGAAAGTCTGGCAACAATCTAAGTAAGTTCTGCAACCCCACTCTAACAATGTGAAAGAATGGCTGGATTCAGCCTAGGTGCATTGTGCTTCCTAGGAGGAACCAGGAATTGGTTGAAGACAACACCCACCACTTCTGGCCTGAGGAGAGAGAGGCCAGAGGCTGAGAGAACTCTGTGGAATAGGCTTTGTCGAACCCCAGAATTCTATTGGAAGAAAATAATCTGCTTTTAAGAATGTCCAATCACATTTATTATTATTATTATTATTATTATTATTATTATTATTATTATTATTATTATATTTATTTGTATCCCTCCTTTTTCCCAACACTGGGATCCAAGGTGACTCACAACCTTTAAAACTCATATAATTAAAACAGAAATAGAAAAATACAAAAGTTAAAATAGAATTAAATCACCAATAATATATATATATATATATATATATATATATATATATATATATACCGTATTTTCCGGCATATAAGACGACTTGTTAACCCTCAAAAATCTGTTCAAAAGTCGGGGGTCGTCTTATACGCCGGGTCGTCTTATACGCCGGGTCCCCCCCCCGCCGCTGCCCCCGCTGCTGCCACTGCCGGACCCCCACCTACCTTCCCCCCGCCCTGGCCGCCTCCTCCTCCGAAGAGGAAGTGACGCGACGGAACCCCCGCGCTCTGTTTTTGGCCGGGGGAAACCAGGGCAACAGGGCTGTTTAAGTCCTGTTGCCCTGGTTCCTCCCGCCAAAACAGAGCGCGGGCGGGGCTCCGGAAGTGGCGCGGAGAAGGTAGGTGGTGGGGTTCCGGCGGTGCGGGGGTGGGCGTGGGGGCGGCACGGAGAAGGTAGGTGGTGGGGTTCCAGCAGTGGTGGGGGCGGCGCGGGGGCGGGGGCGGCGCGGAGAAGGTACCGGTAGGTGGTGGGGTTCCGGCGGCAGCAGCGGGGTGGGGGCGGGGGTGGGGCGGGGCGGAGAAGATACCGGTAGGTGGTGGGGTTCCGCCGGCGGCGGGGTGGGGGCGGGGGCGGGGCAGAGAAGATACCGGTAGGTGGTGGGGTTCCGGCGGTGGCAGCGGGGTGGGGGTGGGGGGTGGGGGGCGGGGGCGGGTGGCGCGGAGAAGGTAGGTGGTGGGGTTCCAGCGGCGGCAGCAGCGGCGGGGGTCTCAGATCTCGCTCGCTAACTGGAAAAGTTGGGGGTCGTCTTATACGCCCAGTTGCCTTATACGCCGGAAAATACGGTATATATATATCACATTAAAAACAGTACAATATACATAACAATATAAAATGTAGAGTAAAAACACAGCATTCCATCGTAACACAGGCCAGTCCCACTCCATCAAAACCAGAGGAAAAATGTAAACTCAAATTTCTAACCCAAAGACAAACAAGAAATTCCCCTTTGTGGCAGTAGATGGCCAGAGAGCAGTACCACTGTTAAGCATTAAGGTGGTCCAGGCTATGAAACTGATAAAGGTACAGTTCCAGAACATATGGACAGTGGATAGTGGAGCGATAGAAAGTTCAGATGAAGCTGGAAGCTGGAATCAAGAAAGGATTCAGAGGGAATGCGGGGATGTGTTTGAGGGAGATGGACAGCTAGATGGAGTTTAATAATAATAATAATAATATAATAATAATAATAATAATAATAATAATGGGTGATGTACACAAGATAAAAACAGGATAAAATACATTTAAAACAGTATAAAATTTTAAAATCTTAGCCCACCCCATATTCCCACCTGAACAGCCAAGTTTTTAGTGAGCGACGGAAGCTCAGCAGAGAGGGGGCATGGCGGAGGTCACTCGGGAGAGAGTTCCACAGTACGGGGGCCGCCACAGAAAAGGCCCTCTTCCTAGTCCCCACCAGTCTAGCTGCTCTGGCTGAAGAGACAAGGAGAAGGCCGTCTGTGGCAGATCTTGTTGAGCGGCCTACTTGGTGTTGCTGGAGACGCTCCTTGAGATCATAAACTAGAGATTGATTCAAGTGTGAAGCCAGTTAAGTTACCCAAGAGGAAAGTACTGGCAGCTTTAGTGCATCCTCTTCACAAAAAGCGTTGTGAAGTTCACAATGGCGGGGAATTATTCAACCAGTAGAGAAAAGTACAGACTGGATAAGGAGTCTAGTGGTGATCTGAAAAGCATCAGGGAAACTCAGAACACGCACAGATCCAAAGCCCTTAATTAAAACACTGAGAAGAAGTAATTTTCCATTGCCCACTATTGAAGATATATTGCCAAATCTATCAAAAGCAAGACTATCCTCCATCTGAGATGTCAAAAATGGATTCTGACATATTGAGCTGGATGAAAAATCCAGTTATTTGACAACATTCACCACACCCTTTGGGAGATATTGCTGGCTAAGAATGCCAGTGGGCATCTGTCCTGCTCCCAACGTATTTCAAAATGGGTTGACACAAGCCTTGGAGGCTCTGGAAGGAATTTGGGCAATAGCTGATGAAGTGCTGATAGAGGGTGGGAGAGGCTGAACAACACCTGCAGAAAGCACAGCAGGACCATGATTGTAAACTAATAGCATTTCTGAAGAGATGCAGAGAAAGGGACATCAAACTGAATAGGGACAAACTCAGACTAAGGGTTACTGATGCACCATATGCTGGCCATTTACTGACCTCAAAGGGCCTGAAGGTAGATCCAGAAAAAGTAAGAGCTATTCAAGAAATGCCAAGACCCCAAGATGTCAAGGAAGTCCTGAGATTTCTGGGAATGGCCAACTATTTAGCTAAGTTTTGCTATTTAGCTGAGCAACCTCTCAGAGAACCGTGTGATCTTGAGACACGTCGAGAGACACTGTGGGAGTGAATGGAGCAACATGAAGATGCTTCCCAAAAGGTAAAGGAGATGAATGCAACACCCCCATCTTGAAGCATTACAACCCAGAAGAGCCATTAATGCTTCATCGTGATGCATCAGAAACAGGTCTAGGGACTACCATGCTGCAAGAAGGACAGCCAGTTGCACTTGTGAGCAGAGCCTTATCAGAAACAGAAAAGGGCTATGCCCTAGAAAAAGAAGTACTTGTAGCACTTTTTGGAATTGAGAAATTTCACCAGTTCGCATATGAACCTACAGTAGATGTCCAGACAGACCATAGTCCTCTGGAAAACATATTTGGAAAAAACCTTACTCAGTGCACCAAAGCATTTACAATGCATGATGATGCATCTGCAGAAGTATGATATACAAATAAACTACTGCCCTGGCAGAGACCTAGCATTAACAGATACCTTGAGCCAGGCATACCTACCAGAAGCAGCCATGAAGGGATCAGTAGAAGCTGAAGTAGAAACCATCAATATGGTACAGTACTTATCCATATCTGAGGAAAGACTGAGAGAGATTCGGTGATGATCAGAGGAAGACAACATCCTCCAGAGACTAAAACTCATGATATTACAGGGCTGGCCAGTAACAAAAGATCACGTACCACAAGAGAAAATACAATTCTACCAGATACAGGATGAACATTGTGTACAGAATGGCATCATCTTCTGGGGAGAAAGAGCAGTTATACCAGAAGCCCTTCAGACAGAAATCATGCACAAAGTCCATTCATCACATCTGGAAATTGAAGGATGTCTATGATATGTGAGGGAAGCAGTCTATTGGCCAGGAATGAATGAGCAACTGAAGACATTCATGGGAAAATGTGAAGTGTGCAGATCCTGGGAAGACTGCCAACCCAAATAAACACTTTGACATGCATGACATTCCAGAGAGACCTTGGGCAAAAATTGGTGTTGATTTGTTTATCTGGGCAGACTAGGAATTCTTGATCATTGGAGATTACTTTTCAAATTTTAGGGAGATAGACTACTTAACAGATATTACTTCCAGAACAGTCATATGTAAGATAAAAGCACACTTTTAATGATATGGGATACCAGACACTGTGTGTTCAGATAATGGGCCCCAATCGGGCCCCAGTTTGTTGCAGCAGAATTCCAGAAATTCAGCAAGGACTGGGATTTTGAACACATCATGTCATCACCTGGGTATTCTCAAAGTAATGACAAAGTAGAATCTATAGTAAAAACAGAAACTCTTAAGAAAAGCAAAAGCAGCGGGGGCAAACCCATATCTAGGACTTCTAGATCATCAGAGCACTCTACCCCAAGGCCTAAACTCAAGTCCAGCACAAAGGTTAATGAGCTGAAGAACAAAGACACGTTTACCAACAAGTGGGAGGTTATTAGAGCCAGGGATTATAGGAGTATCTCTTGGTGAACTGAGCAACAGAGAAAGGCCCTGTATTACAACTGATCAGCCAGAGATCTTCCAGGCCTAGAACCAGGGGACACAGTGAGAGTCCAACCCCTAAAAAAAAAAACAGGACAGAGTCCGGCACAAAGCAACCGTAATTCATCATGATAACCCACAATCATATAAAATACAGATGGACAGAATACAGTTAAGGAAAACAACAGAAGAAGAATCAAACAATGGCTATGAATTTGAATGAGGCACAAGCATGTAACCAGCAGAGGGTCCTGCTGACTAGGACAGAGACACACCTGAGGATAGTCCAGGGGAGATGAATGCAGAAGAAGAGACTGCAGCAAGGACACACCCTGAGTCTAGAGGGGAGCAGAATCAAGGATGGCAGCTGAAGGATGTCATCACTGAACCCAGAGACACACTCGAAGTGGGCGAGTTATTAAGAGACCTGCACACCTGAAAGACTGTGTGAAAAGTTCCTGTTTATTTATTTATTTATTTTATTTCTCAAAAGAGAGGGGATGTAGCAATGTGAAAGAACTGCTGGATTCAGCCTGAGGGGGTTGTGCGCTTCCTGGGAGGAACCAGGAAGTGATTGAGGGTAACACCCATTGCTTCTGGCCTGAGGAGAGAGAGGCCACAGCCTGAGAGAGCGCAGTGGAAAAAGATTTGTTTCAATAAAACTTAGGTTTGTATGGAAGGCAGAGTCTCTTTGAGTCTGTGGGGTGCAGCCCAACAACTTTGAAACAACCACACAAGCAAAGGAATTATCATAGTGTCTAAGAGATGCTAAAAAGAAGAAGCAGAAGCAGAAGCAGAAGAAGAAGAAGAAGAAGAAGAAGAAGAAGAAGAAGAAGAAGAAGAAGAAGAAGAGAGATGGAGAGATCCCATATTTAAAAATGGTTGATTTCAGGTGCAAGTCATGCTGACTTGGGAATGCTGGGAGTTGTAGGACTTTTTTTCTGTCTAAACATGGATAGGATTGTGCCTGCATCATCCTGGATTGTATCCAATAGTGTCCTTCTGCCAGTGGAATGGACACCAGTGGCTGATTGAATTTCCCTTCCCCCTGCAGCCCCATGCACAATCTCCTCACCTCTCCCCTCCCCCCCAACAGCATGCCCCACCCTCCATTCTCTTCTCGAGGTCAGAGCTCAGACCCCAGGAGAGGATCCACCATGGAGCTTTCTGAGCTTGCTGGGTGGGGAGATCTACGATTGGATCCACTGGTCCGAGGTTGGAGCTCTGTCTCCAGCCTTGGAAGACGAGATCTGCAGCATCCTATGGCTCCTCAGATGCTATCTAGGGGCCACAGGATTGCTCTCTAAAAGACACTTACAACTGGCTAAAAGCAGCAGCAAAAATGCTAAGAACCCAAACTAACTAGTCAATAAATAAAAGGAAGCAACAGTGAAGTCAAATGTTAGTCCAAAAAGAAATGTTTTCACTTGCCACAGATGACAGATAAAGGGGAAGATAACCTTACCTCTTGGGGCAGGAAGTGCCACATAGGGGCGCCAACACCAGGAAAGCCCTCTCTCATGCTGTTGCCAGCCGTGCCTCTGAAGGCAATGGCACACGCATGAGGGACGCGGCAGCTGATCTTAAAGCAAGGAATTCAAGGCCCAAAATGTGAGATATGACTCTGATCTTTCCATCGAGCCCAGATCCCCATGTGCAGTTACAGAACCCAGAAGGAGAAATCAAGCTGTACTGCGTTAGTGACTAACTGTACCCTTTAGAAATCCAGATTGCAGGTCCTTCCTGCTCCACTGAAGACACAGAAATGCAGGAGCAAATTGTTAATTACCTGTCAGGGACTAAATAAAAGATTGGTTTTATTGAATTCTCCCTGGGTGTGTAACATAACTATGGAAACAATCTAAAAACCAATTGCCTCTTCATTTACAGGCTCCTAAAGAGCTATTAAAACATAAAAGTGAACTATATAAAACCTTTTTGAAGCTTTGTATTTCTTTAATGTTGGGACTTACTTTTCACCCTGTTTGATGACGATTGTTCATGTAAATATTCACCACAGTTTGATGAACTGTGACATTCTGGTCCCGCTTCTCTCCTTCCCCCAGATAATAGTTAAAATTAAAACAAAACAATGTTTTCCACCAATGATGACTATTAGTAAAGTTAGCCAAGTAAGCCAACAATAGCAAGGCTTTTTAGTTGTGTTCATTCCCTATCACTGATTTCCCTTGATTTATTTTGAAGATTTATAATCTTGCCATTCATCCGAAGATTGCTCCCTAACAGTGCAATCCTACACACATCTACTCAAAAGTAAGCCCCATTTAATTTTTAATTTATTATTTATTATTACATTTAAATCCCACCTTTTTTCCTCTTGCAAAGAACCCAAGGTGGCTTACATGGTCCTCCTCCTCTCCATTTTATCCTCACAACTGGCCCAAAGTCACCCAGTGGGTTTCATAGTTGAGTTGGGACTAGAACCCAGATCTCCGGACTCCCAGTCCAACACTCTAACCCAGGGCTCTCCAACCTTGGGTCCCCAGATGTTGCTGGCCTACAGCTCCCAGCATACCCGGCCAGCATGGCTAATGGCAAGGGATTCTGGGAGCTGTAGTCCAGCAACATCTGGGGACCCAAGGTTGGAGAGCCCTGCTCTAACCACTACACCACACTGGCTCTCAATTGAGTTCAGTGGGATTTACTCTCAGGCAAGTGAACGCAGGATTGCAGCCTAAGGCAGCTTACACTACCCCAGCCTTCCCCAGCCTTGTGCCTTCCAGAAGTGTTGGGCTACAGCTCCCAAAATCCCCCATGGAGTTACAGTCCCAACATATCTGAAAAGCTAGGGAAGGCTCTAAAACACCAGTATCACAGAAAACAATCAGAACGATGAAAGCAACAGAACAGACAGAACAAAACAGCTGCCCGAGTTGCACTTCTATTCCCTTCCTGTTGTACCCATGCATTAAATGCAGGACAGTAAGCTCCTTGGGGGCAGAGCCACTGTAATATTTTGTAAAGCCCAATGCCCATGGTTGGACCTATATAAACAAACAAATAAATGCTGTCAAAACCCCTAGCAAGGAGAAACATTTTCAACCAATGCTTGGAAGCCAACCTGGCAAATGTGCCTGTGCAAATTTTTCCACGACGTGGAAGGCACTACTGAGAAAGCCCAGTAGCTAGCCTGCTACCACACTGCTGAAGGTGGGCGCACCCGGATCAGGGCCTCTACTGAAGAACTTATGTGGAAAGAAACTCAGTGCAGATTCATACAAATTAAATTAAATCTATACTGATCTTGTTGTTGTTGACCCAGTGTGCAGCTGCTGTGAGAAAGGCAAACTCCATGTTAGGCATAATTAGGAAAGGAATTGAAAATAAAACTGCCAAGATCACACTGCCCTTATACAAATCTATGGTGCGACAACACTTGGAATACCATGTACGGTTCTGGTCACTGCGCCGAAAAAAGGATATTGCACAGTTGGAAAAAGTGCAGGAAAGGGCAACTAAAATGATCAAGGGGCTGGAGCAACTCCTCTGTGAGGAAAGGTTACGGTAGCTGGGATTGTTTAGCTTAGGAAAAAGGCGAGTAAGGGGAGACATGAGAGAGGTGTACAAAATTATGCATGGTGCAGAGAAAGTGGACAGGGAGACATTTTTCTCCCTCTCTCATAATACTAGAACCCAATGGGGTCATCCCATGAGGCTGATTGGTGGGAGATTCAGGACAGATAAAAGGAAGGACTTCTTCACACAGGGCATAAACTATGGAGTTCACTTCCACAAGATGTCGTGTTGGCCACCAATTTGGAGGGCTTTAAAATGGGATTGGACAAATTCATGGAGGAGAAGGCTATCAATGGCTACTATTCCTGGTGGCTGTATGCTACCTATCAGAGGCAGTATGCCTACATACAGCACTTGCTGGGGAACATGGGTGGGAGGGTGCTGTTGCACTCTGGTCCTGCTTGTGGGTTTTCCGTGGGCAGCTGGTTGGCCACTGTATGAACAGAATGCTGGACTAGATGGACCCTTGGTCTGATCCAGCAGGGCTCTTCTTACGTTCTTATGTTATTAGTATGGTATGAATGAGTAGATGGTACAAGAGCCACAACCACTGATGGTCACATAAGAACAGATACTCTGGAGCACAGTGCCAAGTTGTCAAGACACCTCAGCAGTGCTTTTTTTCTGGAGAAAAAGGTACCGGAACTCTTGGATTATGTTTCCTCGGGAGTAGATGGCGATTAAATTGTAATGAAATTAATAGAATAAAAGGTGCTGGAACTTAGTTCTGGTGGGTTCCACCAGAAAAAAAGCCCTGCATCTCAGGAAGTAAGGGTCATTTACACATTACATGTCAGCCTAGGTTTGCCCCCAAGTGTACACTCAACTGGGATCCAGAGTCAATCCTAGCTCCCTGATACTGATGCCTGTAAAAACATATTAGGCTGGATCCAGACCTAGTTATACTTAGTAGATTTCAGTGGGTGTACTCTATATTGGCTAAGTCTTGATCCAACCAATCATAATAACCATTACAATAACTGCATAATACGCCGCCCGCAGAAATTCTTTTTTTTAAGCATGTGAACAGTCTTGACTTGTCCAGGAATACTTCTCTAATTTCGCTTGAAAAAAAAATCTCTCTCTTTCTCTCTTCCCTGCCCTAGCTGTACAATTGTCAAATGTAGCTAAGGAAATAATTTGCACATTTCTGCATTCACATGTGCATAAGCCTTCCGCCCGCCCCCCGCTATGCATAGGTAAATATGCTCCCCATAGGGACCCTGATTATCAGATTATCTCAAAGATGCTGCATTTTTAATTTCTCTCCAGTTTCTTATAAGCTCAGCTAATAAAATCTACACCCTGCGGAACCCCCTTTGCTCATTAGCTGCTAACCACCCTCCGGCGACAAAAGTCTGTTTACATTACAAAAGAGATGATAAAATATGCTTGTTGCCAGCGAACCTGCCCCTATGGGAGATGTATCAGGAGACTCTGCCATGGAACTATCTTTTCACTTGATTTTCAGCTGCCCTAGGATAGATTTCCTTCATTTAGCTCATTCGGACTTTTAACAAACCGCTACAACTACCCTTAGATCAATTTCTTAAATCACAGTTTAATTATTTAAAGGGAGTGAGCTTTGGCTCTCTGTTGAAATCGCAATCCCCACCCACACCCCCAATAGAACAACACTGAATCATTGTTTAGTCCTTATTACTGCCGTAGGCCTCTCTTGCCTACCGCCGCACTGCAGCAACTTAATTTCAATATTTACCACTTAGATCACTTAAGGGCTGTCAGCTTTAATAACATTTTATCAATTGGATACTTATATTATTCAGAGTTTCATAAAAATAACAAGGCCAGGCTCTGCATTTCAATCATATCGGGGTGAACTCTTTTGACAGCTCGGGGAGTTTATTAACGTTTGTCTGTAACGTGAGTGTTTTTCCTAAGCAATACCTGGAGTACAGGATTGACTGAAGAGTAAATGAGGGTTACTGCTTAAGATAACAATGGCAAAACACAAATCAAAACGGAAGTAAAGGGAATCAAGTGTGCGAAGGTTCGTTTCAAAAGCCTTCTGGTTTATGCAGCCTTCTTGCGGCTTTTATTCTAAAACCTAAGCATGGTTTGAGGCTATGGATCCATCTTTCCATTTTCCTCTCAGTCTAATATGGTGTTCCTGACTGACAGCAGTTGAGCAGGTCTGCCCTCAGTTTTGTCTTGCACAGATAGCAAAAACAACCTGAGACACTCCTAAGGTTGACTAGGATCTATTTAGTTGCCACGAAGTTCTTGGGCAAGGACAAAAAATCAGACTGGTTCTGTAGAAAACAACAAAATGTTTTATCTCTGTTTGCCTTTCTGGTCTAGCTCAGTCTTGTGTGTCCTTGAGACACCGATGCAACAACTGACTACTGCCTGAAACGAAAGCAGCAAGTCCATGATATACTGAAGCTAAGTGCTGCAAAAGGGCAGTAAACCTGCTTGAATGCAGCGGTGATGGCATGAAGCACGCAAGATGATAGGTGCCACAGATGACGGCATGTTTGCACCAGAGGTGTGGTTGGTGTTCTGTAGTGGCACCTACACCACTGGAACTCCCATGGAACTCCTCTGCCATGGAAGGTAAGGTTGTCTCCTCTGTTGGTGTCTCGTCGATTGAAATCTTTTCTTTTTCAGCGAGCATTGGGTTTTCCTGCTCCTGCGATTCTTTTTATTTTAGTATGGCTCTCTTCTTGGTTTTTAGCTTTTGTTGCTTTGCTGCTGCCTTTCATTCCGGATACGGATTGTTGTTATTTTATTGTTGTCTCTTGTTGTTGTTGTTTTTATCATTTTTGTGAGCTACTTTGGACATCTCCGTTTAGAGGGGGGAAGAGGGGGATAAATCTTATTATGAATGAGGAAATAAATACATGTGTCTAAAAAATGGCGTGTTGGCAGTAGCTGGGAGCAGCACCGTGCAGAGGCAAGGGCACTGGTACCCAGAGAGGATGGGGAAATGCTTAGCCGGCCAATCGGAGCGGCTTTGCAAACCTGTAGACCAACCGTCCCCGACCTGGTGCCCTCCAGAGGTTTTGGACTTCAGCTCTCATTGGCCCCAGCCAGCCTGGCCAATGGTCAGGGATGCTGGGAGTTGTAGTCCAAAAACATCTGGAAGGTGCCAGTTTGGGAAGGCCGCTGTACACTGCTATGAAGAGATCATAGATCATATTTACAGCAGCAATCTCAGACATAAGTCCCATTGAATACTTATACTCAGACATAAGTCCCATTGAATTGAATGGCGCTTATTCCCAGGTAAGTGAACTGCAGCCTTAATTACATTAATTACATACAACTGCAGCCTTAATTACATTTTAAAATATCCTTCTGCACACCCCATAGCCTGCCGTCCCATGTGCCCAACGCACCATCCTTCCACGCACAGATATGGCTTGCAGAAAAACGTTTTCAAATGATGAGAGTCCAGGCGGCTCTGGGTGTGTTGACAACCCACCTCTACTGGACTGACACTTCCATTACTATCATGTAGCCTGTAACTTGGGAGTCTGGGGCAGGGATGTTGAAGAGTCCTTGGTCTCGAGTCACGAGTCGAGTCACGAGTCTTTGGACCCGAGTCTCGAGTCCGAGTCCAAGTCCTTGGTCCAAAATGGTGACTCACGAGTCACGAGTCACGAGTCACGAGTCACTCCCAAAGCTGACTCCACGAGTCCCTATTAAAATCAATGGGGGGTTTTCCCAACAAAATAAGGCTACTTCAGATGTGTGGTTTAAATAAATTCTAGGCACAAGTGTGCCTTTTTATTTCAAAACTCTGCAACTGATTTTGCAAAGAACAGACCAGGCAGACAAACCCAAAATAACCAGGCCGGCAGAGGAGGCAGGGAACCCCAAAGCAGTCAGGCAGAGGCCGTTCTCTTGGACAATTCAACTGTTGAACTGCTCAAGAAGAGACCAGGCAGGCAGAGGAGGCTGGGAACCCCAGACAGGCAGGCGGAAGGCAGCCAAACCCAAAATGTCTGAAAGGTTGCATTTTAGGAAAATGATTTTAAAAAATAAACTTGCTGTACTTCCTAAAACTTATCCATGTTGCATTTGAGGAACATGATTTTTTCTAAATGTTTGGCCCCCATTCTGGAACGGTGAGATCTCATCACAATTCCACCCTCACTGAACACCCACTCCACTGGTGATGAACTTGCTGGAACCAGAAACACACTCAGAGCAGCCACACAGAGTAATCTCAGGTCCTTCTTCTGCCTCTCCCAAGTACGCAACACATCAATCAAAAAAAATCTTGACACACTGTTAGGGCTGCACTCCTGGTAGCCGTCCATAGTGGCCGAGCAGCGGCACACCTCGCTTCCATGCACTCTTCGCCGGCAATCACGCTCCTCTCCACTCTTTCTGGCACAGCCTAGGGATGTTGAAGAGTCCTTGGTCTCGAGTCCCGAGTCGAGTCTCGAGTCCCTTTAAAAAATATTGGGACTCGAGTCCAAGTCGAGTCAGAGGGGGGACTCAGTCCGACTCACGAGTCGAGTCCTCGAGTCCGAGTCCCCATCCCTGGTCTGGGGAAGAGTGGAACAGCAGTGGCCATGTGTCCTCTTTTATAGAGGACAGTCCCCTGTTTGAAGGGCTGCCAGAGGACTGTCCTTTATTTGAAGGACTCTCCTGTCCAATTCCAGTTTCAGGACAAAAGACCCCCTAAGAACTTTTGCCTATCACAAGTTAGCACCTGAAAAGCAGACTGAAGAGGTAGGCACACAGGATCACCTGGTCATAGTCTTCCACACTATGGTGAAATATTAGGAGATTGTCTCCTGATACCCAGAGATCTCTCTTGAGTGTTTTGAAGAAGATAGCCATTAGAGCTTGAATAAGGCCATAAAGCCTAACCTACCTCACAGGGCTGTTGTGAGGATAACATGGAGAGGAGGAAGAAGACCATGTGAGCCACCTTAGGTTCCTTGCAAGAAGAAAAAAGGCGGGATAAGAATGTAATAATAAATCAATTGCATTTTTTAAACTGAATGTATAGTTTTAGATTGCATTGTGATTTTTAATTGTTGTGAGTTGGTCTGTGTGAGCCACTCTGCATTAGCAGGAGGGATGTACATTTCTTGATAAATACTTTTTAAAATGCTAATTAAGCCAATACTAGTGCTCTCCCCCATCCAAAGGTAACCAGCACAGGGAGTGCCTCCCCTAGAACGTCGCACCACTCGAGGAAGTGGGGGTAACATACAGAAAGAAACGTGCTGGATGCTTCTCCAAGATTGTTCCAGGGGGAGGGGAGGGGAGGAGACTGAGGCAGCCAGAATATGAGGTATCCTGGCAGCACTCCGGCCTCCTTCCCTCCCCGCCCGAAGCATGGCCTCTAGATGGCTGGAATCGGCTGTTCAGCTGACTTGTGGGGCAGGAGGCAGAGGGAGGTAAAGATCGCCTCCGCACTCCTCCCGCCCTGCACAGGATGTCCATAATCCTCTGAGTTTGGAGGGTTACAATGGGGGGGAGGGGAGACTGAACAAAGGTCAAGAAGCCACCAAATGATTGGTGGTTGGGTGGAAGGGGTGGGGCCAGAGGAAGGGGGCATGGCCTTTTTGGGAATCCCAGAGGGCCATATTGGAACCCCTAGATGGCCAAATTGGGCCCCCAGACCTGAGGTTCTGCAGCCGTAATCTAGGCCAACATCCTGTTTTGAAACATGGCCAGCCAGAGGTCGGGTCTACTAATGTTTTCTATCTTTTTGCCTCCTCCCTGCCGCCGCCAGTGCAAGGCACTGTGGTGTGATTAAAATATATATATAAGAAATCCGCTGCACGTTTAACTGAAGGCTCTGAACCACAAGACGGTAATAAAGTACTGCTGTATCAAACTTTTTAATGGTCAGTGGGACGCAGGAGAGAGGAGGCTCGGCATGCTGGTTAGTCAACCAACCATGTCTTTAACAAAAAGCAGGTGCTTCAAGAGGGAAGTCATGTAATTTGCTGGTTTATTCACGTCATGCTCAATTCCCCACCATTTTCTTAGAAAGCACCTCCAGCAGAGACTGTTCATGTGGCCGAAATTGAATGCAACAATCCAGATGGCAGCCCAGCTAGTCTGCCTCCGATCAGCGAGAGAATTATGTTGCTCAGGTTGCCTGCTTAAAAGCATATAAAAAGCAGTGCTGTTTCATATACAGACTGGAGCAAGCCAGGGTGACCCCCCAATGTTGACGTTGTCCATAGTTATTCTCTGCAAGTTTCTAATGATGCAAAGGTTTTTAGTTTTTTGGTGGGTTTTTTTGTTGTTTTGTTTTGGTAATTTATTATTTATTTATTTAATCAAATGCCTAGGAGGTTGGTAGGATGATGACCACAGGCTAAACTCACAGGACAAATATGCATTTGAGGCCTGCTTGGCGCCAACTTTGTCATCCTTCCAGGCCTAGGTTAAGACAGCCCTTTATGCCGAGGCATTTAAAGACATCCAAGGATGTTTAATGGCTTGATGGGTGAACCCATGTCAGGAGTTTTTAACAGGTCTACTTGCATCAAATGTTGTTGTAGCTGATAAATTGTTTTTAAATTTTGTATTTGGGGAAAAAATTATGGTTTTTATTATGGTTCTGTTCTATGAACTGTTGTAAAGTGCCCAAAGAACTTTGGCTGTTAGGCAGTTTAGAAATAAATAATAATAATAATAATAATAATAATAATAATAATAATTATTATTATTATTATTATTATTATTATTATTATTATTATTATTATTATTATTATTAGAAACCCTGCAGGGGGAAAAGTTACTCTGAGGGGTATGGTGGTGTCATTTGGTGGAGGGAGAAAGCAGGTGGGGAAAGGATTAGATGCCCCCAGTGCCGGCTCCTAGTTTTTGAGGGCCCTTGCTTGGGTAATGCACCGTCAATGGACTCCCCTTCTCACTGGCATTGTCACCAGCTGCTCTTGCTCCTCAACCCCTTGCTCCTCATTGCTACCACTTGCTTGCTTGTTCGGCAGAGAGCTGGTGAGCAAGTAGGCCGTGGCATTTCCTGCTCCTCCTTCTCACCCCCTCCGTTGTCTGGGCCAAAGCAAGCGGCAGGTGAACAAGCAGGTTGCGATGGGGAGGAGGAGGAGGAGGAGGAGGAGGAGGAGGAACTCCAGGGGCTCTTGTCCAGGGGGGCCTGCTGGGGTGTGGGCCCTCGGCAGATGCCCAGCCATGCCCACCCTTGACACCAGCCCTGGATGCCCCTCCCAGTCACCTGCTGCTTGTCTGTTCCTATTGGCTTACCCCTTCAGGAAGCAACCTTTTATCCAAAAAAGAACAGCTGAGTTATCACGAGTGCAACCCCTGACCACCAGCCCTTGGACCCCACTTGACTAGAAAACTCAGTCTTGGAGCCAGGCTGGGGCAAAACAACAATGGCGAGAAGTTCCAGAAGAAAAGCAGTGGGCTGGGGAAGGGTTAAGTACACCTCCACCTGCTCCTTCCCCCCTTCAAATGTCTCCCTGTTCTCACTTTGCATGTCCAAGACAAACACAGGATTGGGGATCTTAGGTTAGCTTCCTGACATGGAATCATGGGCCTCGGTATGTATCTTCCTTCCTTCCTTCCTTTCTTTTTTTGGTAAATTCTAATTCTCATTATTCTGACAGCTGCTGCAAAAAAAACAAAGGAAAAAACAAAACAAAACAAAAACATGGCACATTTTGGAAAATATCAGTAAGGCTCCAAAATCAGATTTATCTTCTTCCTCACTTTACGTGCGGCCAACTTTATAATGAGGCCTAATGTTCATCCACACTCATTTAGTTAAGATGAAGAAAAATGGCTACTTATTTTTTTAGGAGCATGCATCATATTTTGAGACAGGAGCTTTGAGAGCTTTGTCCTGCCCTTTCAAGAAACTAATTGTCAGCCACTTTCAATATGTCTGCTTTTCTTAATTTAATACCCTTGGAAAGACGTAATTGGGCCGGAGGGGAGAGTTTCCCCTCAAATTGTGAATTTCCTCCATAAACACAAACACGAAGGCAACGCTAATACAGTGAGGGAATATGGGATTAATTTTGAAATTGTCTGATTAGAGGATTGCTGCCCGTCGATAATTGCCTTATATTTTCCCAAGGCCCCATCTTTATTGGAATCTGGCAAGAGCATCTGCCTACAGAGTCTCTCAATCAGTTCTTGCAGCTGGGAGGGTCTTTGGAGAAGCTGCAATTGCCAGGCCCAGTGGGGCAAGTAGTTACACAAAGCAATATAGACGAGGCATGCCAATTGGAACAAGCCAGGCTCCGTTGATGACATTCTCATTGCTAAACTCAACGACAGCAGTTAGCGAGAGATCTTCCGTTTCATCATGGAGCTGCTACTGCTAATTTTGCTTGCACAAATTAACACCAAAAGTAATGATCCGAAGGCATCTGGTTGAATTTTAGCATGAACTTATATACATCACTGAGAATTGTGGCAGGACTGCTTCTCCCACAGTAAGATTTATTCCCCTGGGCTGTTCTTATCCAGTGCATGCAACAGCTAGGATTTGACAAGCAGGTCTGAGGCCAATAGGAGCATGAAACGAAAATTTAGCGGCAAGCAAAGAATCAATGAAGTTATAAAACAGATTTGTGTAAGTGATAAATGATACCCTGGATGATCTTTAAAAAAGAAGAAGAAAGAGTTGCCCACTTAACTCATGTGCTTAGAGTACTGATTTAGGGGAATATCCACTGGGATACTTGCCTGTCCACGCTCCATTGAAAAGAATGGGACTGCTCAAGGGCATGGTGGCAATTTTTCTCTTAATTAATTTAGTTCTAGCTGCACGATCCTGCTGTCTGGCGCTGGAGTGCACACCCACCCTGTTTAATAATATAAAAAGAAGAAAATGGTAAGCAGGCAATCACACACACACACACACACACACACACACCATGCTACCCTCCCCATTGTATGAGGGCAGGACATTACATTATTTATATTGTGCTTTTCACACACAAGATGCCCGGGATTGGCGATCATAAATGAGATGAAATTTGAACTTGGGTCCAAATTCATCTGTCCATTTAGGCTGTACTGATGCAAAGTCACAAAGACTCATGATCAATACTGTAGACAAGGCCCTTGCACGAAACTACCACAGCCACCAGCAGCACACAGATCTTCCGTACCTCTTCCCTGGGATATCCCCTTTCATTTTGCAAAAGAACATTTCTGGTAGGGATGGCAGCAAGGCTTGCCTGAGTGAGTCACACCGGAGTAACAACGTTCAGTGGCTCAAAAACCCACCTCAAAAGACAGGTGAGCTTTAAAGCCCCCAGATTCTTCTCAGCTTGGATCAAATATGAAGTGGATGAGGGGTTCCTTCCATGCTGGCTGGGAATGCTGGGAGTTGTAGGACTTTTTCCCGTCTAAACGTGCATAGGATTGCGCACTTAGGAATCACCGAAAAAGAGGACAAACAAGGACTCCCGTTTGCATTAAATTTGCATCTGCTAATATATATGGATACATAGACATTTAGAAATAATTATTACAATTAAAATAGAAATACAGTCCATCTCACCATTGTGTGGAAGACCTGTGTGCCTTGTTCGGTCTGCTGTCCAGGTGCTCTTGATGGGCAGCTTCAAAGCCCAGCTCTTCTTTCTGATGGTCCTTTATCTTTGTGCCAGACTTGGACTGGCCAACCCCTTTAAATAGAGGACGCCTTTAAATAGGGGACTGTCCTCTGTAAAAGAGGATACCTGGCCACTCAGACATTATTTCTGAGGCTAGGTGTAAGTATGGCCTTAGTTAACCACAGCAGCTGTGGTGTGTGTGTGTGTGTGTCTGTGTGTGTGTTGGGAGACTCTGGACTTTCTCCTGTGGTTCTGTTGCCCAGCCTGCCCAGCTGGATGTTACATGACCAGGCCAGAAGGTCTGCAGTGCCCCTGATGACCATGTGTGGTCAGCATGACTGATGTTAAAGGCTCCCTCCTGCCCTGGTAGTGGTGGGGAGACAAAACAGGTGGCAACAATGGATGGCTGAGGGGGGAAATCTTCCACCAGTCTTACAAAAGGGAATACACCCTGTCATAGAAGAAATGAGGCTACCAATAGTTACTAGTCATGATGGCTATATATTATCTCCAGTATCAGAGACAATATGCCTATGTACACCAGTTGCTGGTGTTATAAGGAGGTACGTATAGTTATAATCATCTGGTTATGACTATGGCTCACAAGGAAGGCCACAGCAGACCCCAAAGGCAGTTGGGTAAGCTTGGATTCATAGAAATGATTATCTAAGCCCTTCACTGGACTGGCCAGGTGAGAAAGGAGATGCAAATGAAGATTTGAATGGAGAGTGAGTGACACAGAACCTGATGAATGAATAGGCCATGGCTGAGAGTCTTGGGATGACCAGATTAAAAGAACCTAAAAATAGCCCTGAAAAGAGATGGCTCCCCGCCCCCATAGAAAGATTCAACCAGAATCTTAAACCCATCAAGGTAGGAGAACCCACAAAAGGTTTTCCTAAGACACCCATCAAGGGCCCCAGCCTCACACAAAGGCAACCATTAGCACACAAAAGAACAGTGATTAGAGAACATCAGGGAGACAAGGACAGCCCTTGCCCCTTCCATGTAACCAGAGGTGCAGCAGAAAAAGTATAAGAATTCAAACTTAACTCATAGAAGTCAACAAGCAGGAGCAGGAGCACCTCTTGCTCCCCTCTGCCATGCAGATGCAGGACCCCTTCCAACGCGGGACCAACAACAAGACAGGTAGACAGGTAGAGTCTTTCCTTATTCTTTCCTTGCCTTGCCAGCGTGGGGTGGGGGCTTCTCCCCTCCCCCTCCTTGCAATCTATAGGCTACTAGAGCACAGGGATCTGTCTTCTCCAGAATTATAGAGTATGATTGAAGATGCAGTAGGTATATTTTGCTGCCTGAATTATGGTGTAAAACATTGTAAGACCAGGAACTAAGACCTGCCCTATATTTCTTCTTAAATAAACAGCTCTTCTTTCCTTCTAAACACGTTGTGTCTCAAGTTCAGTGTTAGTTTGTCAAGTCTGTGTTTAGTGTTAAAGGGCGAATTGCATACTTCACCCAACTGCGCATGTTTTTACTCCAGCCAAAGATCCCAAACCTTTTGCGATAGGGTGGGGTTAGTCTCTCTCCTTGGAGGGAATCTAATGCCCAGATTATCTGTCATAACAGAGGGGAACACGACTGGGAGGGTGATCTTGCTCTCCTATCCTGATGGTGGGCTTCCCACAGGTATCCAGTAGGCCAATGTGGGAAACAGGATGCTGGACTATGTAGGCCTTTGGTCTGATCCTGCAGGGCTCTTCTTATGTTCTTATGAAACACCATGAGGGCAGCCCAACCAAGGAAGAGATGACCGTCCCCCCTCAGTGGGTAAGGGGCTTATTTATTTATTTGCACCCTACCTTTCTACCAAGAAAATGTCAGTCAAGGCGACTTAGAGTGTCCAACTGGCTTTGACCATAGCTAGGGGCTGCATCCTCTGAGGGGTCCCATCACAGTGTGCTTGTGAAATTACTTCATTTACGTAGTTAGAAAACAACAAAACGGGGGGCAGGGGAAACAGATCCAGGGCCAACACCAGGTTTGACAGAGCCTTGGGTGAGGTGGCGAGGCACCTCAGTGAACAGCAAGAGGGGCGGGTGGAAGCACACATGCTGGCAATCCAAAGAGAAGTGCTGGGTGAGGCGGCAGCACCTGCCATCTTAATTTCCCCTGATGCCTCTGGGCCCTGCAGAAGTTACCCACCCAGAGCTTCTCTTCGGAATGCCGGGCTCTAAAAAAAGGGGGGGGGGTTACTATTATTATTTTAAAAGGAGGTCAGTGTTAGCTGGGTTGGATCCTTTGGGCCCCATGGGGCTCAACATTTGCTGATGCTAAGCCAGTGGAGGATTTGTAATATAAGAAAAATGCCCGAATTCCTACACTTTGTGTTTTGTTACATATTCTTTCTCTGAATTTTACATGTTGAATGACACTTTCCAGCCGCTCCCCACTATAGGACAACTACAACTGTACTTTAAAGACTTTCCAGCCGCTCCCCACTATAGGACAACTACAACTGTACTTTAAAGACCATGAATAATTAGAGAACAAACATCCCTCCTTATAAATGACATACAATGGATACAACATATATCAATCAAGGACCTCTTCCAAAAAAAGAAAGAAAGAAAGCACAGCCACACACAGATTAATCACTTGCATTCCATTTTTTTATTTTTATTTTTTTACAAGAGTGAGCCACAAACATATGCTTTTCGCTTATGTTATGATCCGTAAAACAAATGACATCACTTCTTACATCTCACCATCGGTCCCATGGGACAGAACTCCACTATTTGGCCCCAAGAAAGCTTACAAAACGTTAAACTTTAACTTTTCCCAGCTACTTATTTGCCAACACTCCTGTTCAAATCACAGAAACGTTTCTGAAATAATCTAATTTGAAGACTGTATTTCTTTGCACAGCACACCGGGAACAAGCCCCTGGTCTTTCTTGTACCATTTTGTGCAAATTCAATTCATTTCAAAGTGACGTGAGTGAGAAACTTGCCCAGCAAATGTGCCCCTAAAGTGGAACTACAGTGATAATATTATTAGCAGTTATAGAGCACATTTGAGTGTTCAAGACACTTGCGGTTTTCTCCATTAATTTTTTATTGTGCAGTTCAATAAATCAAAACAAAAACAAACCACTACCCCATAAAAATAAAATAAAATAGAGTATTACAGTTTTCTTACATAGGATTTGAGTATATCCATTACAATAGAGACATATGCAATGTGTACCCTTATATATTTTATATATGACAAGATATGCTACTATTCTTTGTTCAAGACTCTTGTAATCTAATCCTAACAAGAACCCTGGAAGATAGGTCAGCATTATCATCACCATGTAGCAGAGGAAACGGGCAAGCTGAAACAGAGGTGAGGGGCTTACCTGGTACAGCCACCTGGTACAGCCTTGCCATGCTGTATGCAGCCTCAGGAAGGCTTACCCTAAAAGGCGGCTTAGGGCGCAATCTTATGCATGTTTAGACAGAAAAAAAGTTCTACATGTCCCAGCATGCCCCAGGAGTTGTAGAACTTTCCCCCCCCCTAAACATCCATAAGATTGCATGCTTATAGATTTTTTAAAATAACTAAATAATAAAATGGATCCACTCCCCCAATTTGGACATTTATCTGGGGAGTGGGCTAAAACCTGAAGACTCCTCCAACTCCTCTAACTCATACTAAAAATTCATTTGGGAGGAGGAGGAGGAGGAGGAGGAGGAGGAAGAAGAAAAGATATCTTAACAGCAGAAGGAATAAAACCTGATAAAACTAAAATTGAAGCAATTGTTGAAATGCCAAGTCCTCAGAATAAGGGAGAGCTACAGAGATTCTTGGGCATGGTTAATTATTTAGCTAAATTTATTCTAAATCTTGCTACATTGACAACTAATTTGAAACAACTTTTAGGCCAAAAAGTAGAGTTTGAATGGACAAAGGTCCATGATGATGCATATAATAAATTAAAACAGATATTAGGAAAAGCTCCTGTGTTGAGATCAGGGCCGGATTAAGATAGGGGCTATTGGAGCTGCAGCTCCAGGCCCCTACCCCAAAATAGGCCCACAATCAGGACCGGTGCAGGGCAGTTTGGCGCCCCAGGCGAAATAATATTTAGTGCCCCCCCCTCTCCAAAGCAGCCCTGCTCTGCAAAAAACAAACAAACCCTGCGCCGCCACCACCAACCTACCTTCCCCCCGCCCTGGCGGCTGCTGCTGCTGCTGCTGCTGCCGCCGCTGCCGCCACCGAGGAGGAGGAGGAAGTGACGCGACAGGACCCCCGCGCTGTTTTTTGCTGGGGAAACCATGGCAACAGGGCTGTTTAAGCCCTGTTGTCCTGGTTCCTCCCGCCAAAACAATATTTTGTTTTGGTGGTGTTGGTGGTGGCGGCGCAGGGTTTGTTTGTTTTTTGCAGAGCAGGGCTGCTTTGGAGAGGGGGGGGCACTAAATATTATTTCGCCTGGGGCGCCAAACGACACGACACGGAGAAGGTAGGTGGCGGGGGGGGTCAGGGGTGGTGGTGATGGCGGTGGCGGCGGGAGGCGCAGCGGCAGTGAGCGGGAGGGCGGGGGAGGCGCAGCGGCGAGCGGGACAGGAGGGTGCGGCGGCGGCGGCGGCGGTGGGGAGGCGGAGGCCTGGCGGGGGCGGCGCAGCGGAGGCAGAGGCCTGGCGGGGGCGGCGCAGCGGCAGCGAAGAGGAGCGCAGCATTTCTGTGCCCTCTTCAGCCGCGTGCCCTCCTCAGCACCAGGCCCATAATGCTCTTAATCCGGCCCTGGTTGAGATACTATAGTGTTAAAGAACCTGTAGTTGTATCAGTTGATGCTAGTGGTACAGGATTAAGAGTAGTTTTGTTACAAGGACATTTACCAGTAACATATGCTTCTAAGGCTATGAATGAGTGTCAGCAAGCATATGCACAAATAGAAAAAGAAATGTTGGCCATTGTATTTGGTTGTACTAGATTCCATCAATATATATATGGTAGAGAGATTACAGTTGAAACTGATCAAAAACCATTGGAAGTTATTTTAAAAAAATCATTATATAATGCTCCAAGAATTCAGGGATGGTTGTTAATATTACAGAAATATCATCTAAATATAATATATAAACCTGATAAAGAGTTAAAAATAGCAGATGCATTATCAAGAGTTTATATGAAGACAGGAGAAGATTTTAATACTGAAAAAGCTGATATTGCTGTGAATTTGATAGTATCTTGTCTATCCATCTCTGACTCAAAATATATAAATTAACAACATTGGAAGATAGCATTTTGCAAGAATTAAAAGCAGTTATTTTGTCAAGTTGGCCAGAAAAGAAAACACAAGTTCCTGAAAGACTTAAACCATATTAAAATTACAGAGAAAAATTGAGTGTGTATGATAGTTTAATATTTAAGAATGATAGACTAATTGTACCTCAAAAGTTGAGGAAAGAAATGTTAGAATTAATTCATGAGAGTCATTTGAGAATTGAATTGTGTAAAAGAAGAGTTCAAGATGTGATGTTTTGGGCAGATATATGCATGCAAATAGAAATGTTAATACAATCTTGTAAAGTATGTCAAACTTTCAGAAATAAGAATCAAAAGGAACCAATGTTACCTCGTGAAGTACCAGAAAGACCATGGCAGAAATTGGCAATGGATTTATTTGAGTTTCATGGGAAGGAATATCTTTTGATAGTAGACTATTATTCAAAGTTTTTAGAACTTGTTTGTTAGAAACTTTAACTAGTAAATGTGTAATTATGCATTACAAATCTGTATTTGCTAGACATGGTATACCCGAAACTGTAATAACTTATAATGGTCCTCAGTTTAATTCTAAAGAGCTTAGAATGTTTGTGAGAGAATGAGATTTTGTGCATGTTACTTCCAGTCCATATTACACTAGATCAAATAGAATAGCTGAAAGAACTATCTAAACAGTTAAAAATATCTTAAATAAAAGCAGTTTAGATAATACAGATCTATATCTTTGCTTGTTGGATTTTAAAAATACACCTTTTTAAAGTAAACAATCTCCAGCACGATTACTAATGAAAAGACATTTGAGAACAAAGTTACCTATAGTAAAATCATTATTGCAACCTAAAAATGTCTCAAGTAGTAGTGTGCAAAAAAAGTTAAGAAAGAGACAGGAAAGACAGAAACATTATTATGATCAAGGGGCTAAGTTTTTGCCAGCATTGAAAGTGAGAGAAAGAGTTACTAGTCAAAAAGAGGGAGTGTGGCAACCTGAAAAAGTAACTGAACATCATCAAACTCCTAGATCATATGTGGTGGAAACTCAAGATGCAACGTTGTATAGGAGAAATAGAAAAAAATTGCACAAGTCTGAAAGAATGCCTGAAAAAAGTCATGATAGAAAAATTGAGCAAGAAAAAAGTGAAGGTATGAATATAAAACAAACATGAATTTTAAAAGATAAAATCCAAAAAACACACACCCAGTAATTAGATCTAGAAGAATAGTGAGAAAACCTCTAAGATATGGATATAGAGAATGAAAGAAAAAAATGAACTGCCCACTTGCTGGACTGATACCTCTGTGCTTGACCTTGTGACTGGTTACCAAATTGCTACAGGACTTGCCCCTAATTTGCCCTATCACGGAGTCTGATCCAGCCATAGCAGGGCAAAGGTGATACTAGTCATAATACCTAACTCCAGGTTCAGAAGCAGCATAACTGAATAACAGTTGCCTGGGAACAACAGTGCCCTGAAGTCCCTAATGTCCTCCTTGTTGGGCTGGCCGTATCATTAGGCGGAGTGAGGCAGTCACCTCAGGCGGCAGATGCAGAGGGACAGGGAGCAGCAGCAAGGACAGAGCTATGTGTGCCACACGGCCTGCCCTGCACCCCTTAAGCTAGCCTGCTGTGCTCAGGTATGATAGAGGACAACATCCCGTTGCCAGTGTTGAAGTAATATTCACCTGCTGGTCCAGTTTGCTCCTGTACCTGGAAGAGGGATATGGGGTGCCATCTTGTCCTTTGCCTGCGGCAGCAAAGCAAGTTTGGCCAACCATGGGCTTCTCATAGGCATCTGGTTGGCCACTGTGGGGAACAGGATGCTGGATTAGATAGCCCAGGGGGGCAGAACCTCAAGCCCAGGGGCCAAATCTGCCCCTCCTGGGGTCCCAATCTGGCCCACCAAGATTCCTCAAAGAGCAATGCCCCCTTCCCCTGTCTCCTCCCTCCTTACCCTGACCATTGATCATTTGATGGTTTCCTAACCTTTGTGCAGTTCCCCTCCCCCCCCCATTCTAAAAGGTTGCTATATCTTTCATAAGACTTAGCAACTTGTCCGGAAGAGCCACACACTAAAATATGCTGGATTTTTTGGGCCCGCCCCTTTGTCTTGGGCTCCACCCACCACTGGGATGCAGCCCGCAAGAGCTTCTCTGAAAGTGAATTCAATCTCCGGACTGAAAGAAGCTCAACACCCCTAAGATAGACCTTTGATCTGATCCTGCAGGGCTCTTCTTATATCATGCAGAGAGGGACGACACGACAATTGAGTGGGTGTATATAGTAGAATAAAACAGGAAGAATTCCTTTGCTTAAGGAAAGGTGACTGACTTGCATTGATAACATTGCTATATTATTTGGTATGAAACGAGTCATTGCAACAAATGCTCTTAACATATACAATGGTTAAAGCTAAAAAAAAGTTGCACTTAATATTGTTAAAACAAGAATATGTCATAGATTCCTTCCAATGAGTAAGTTTTATTTCCCCCCCCCCCACTGCACGAGAGGACCACACAATGAAAGGAGTTCCCAGTGCTTATTGGAAAAACATGTGGTACAATTGTTCCTGAAGTCCCAAAGCAAGGGAAAAGCATAGGAAAAACTGTAATAATCAGACTATGATGTCAGGAACCTGAAAACCACAATGTCTAAAAAGGAAATTGATTTTGAAGATAATAGAAATTTCCAATTTCCAAACCTTAAGCCAGCATGGAAAGCAAGGCGTTTGCTTGTCGGGGGGTGGGGGGACGCGACAACATAAAGCATTTTCTGAAAGTCGGAAGTCTATTATTCTTTGATGAACTGAATGTTTGCAAAACTTTGGCAAGCATATTTCATAGCACAGTGTTTCTCAAAAGAGTGAATGCAGGCAGTCCAGACTAGAGCTGTCAGCAGAGCTCGCTGTGCTTAGGTTGCGAGATCGACTCTGGGGGATTGCAAAGGCTGCCTCGGAGAAAGGCACTGTGTGAGCCCTCCAATTCTTCCCTGACTCGGATTAAAATCTTTCCTCCTACTCTTCCCAACTACCCTCCTTGATCCCCAGCACACCCTCACCGCCATCCCGCCCATCCCCAAGCACCCTCCCCATGAAAGACTTACTTGGCAGTAGGCAGACTCAGGGAAAGAGAAAGGTCTGTCCCTCCTCTCCCGTTGCTACATTGTGTGTGGGATATCCCAGTGTTCTCCAACCTTGGGTCCCCAGATGTTTTTGGCCTACAACTCCCATCTGGGGATCCAAGGTTGGAGAACACTGGGATATCAGATCTTTCATCCAGGGTACTGCAGAGGGGGGAAGAGGAAGGGATGTACCTCCCCCTTCAAGAACATAAGAAGAGCCATGCTGGATCAGACCAAGGGCCCATCCAGTCCAGCAGTCTGTTCACACAGTGGCCAATCAGCTGCCCACGGGAAACCCACAAGTAGTACATGAGTGCAACATCACCCTCCTGCCCATGTTCCCCAGCAACTGGTGTACATGCACATATTGCCTCTGATACTGGAGGTAGCATGTAGACATCAGGACTAGTAGCCACTGATAGCCTTAGCCTCCATGATTTTGTCCAATCCCCTTTGAAAGCCCTTCAAACTGGTGGCCATCACTACATCTTGTGGAAGTGAATTCCATAGTTTAACTATGTGCTGTGTGAATAAGTACTTCCTTTTATCTGTCTTGAATCTCCCACCAATCAGTTTCATGGGATGACCCCGGGTTCTAGTATTATGAGAGAGGGAGAAAAATGTCTCCCTATCCACTTCCATTACACCATGCATAATTTTGTTCCCCCTAGCATGTCTCCCCTTACTCTAAGCTAAACAATCCCAGACGTTGTAACCTTTCCTCTTTCCCTCTTCTCACACTGCTGCTGTGCTGCCACCTTCAGGTAGGTCTTTGAGAAGCACCCATCTCTAGTTCAGAATGAATCTGAGAACAAGATGTATGCCTATGAGTCATGCTAAGGATGGGAAAGAAATCAGTTCAGTTCACATTTGAATGCGAACTTGCCTAATTTCTCACTTTCAAAACACAACGTGAGCCAAAACTCAGTTATCCTTCGGAATTCATGCTTTTCCATTAAAAAAAAAAAAAAGTGTACAAAATGCATATATTAAAGAAAGTCATGTTCAAATATGCATATTAGACAATGTGTATATTAGACCAAAAAAAATGCATGCCTTAGGAGAAATGTGCTCCAAAATGCTTATGAATGAATTTTCATGTAAACTTTTAAATAAAAAAAATCTAAACATTCGAGACAAACCAAACTTAAGATTGGAAAAATGAGAAACGGAAAGAAACTGAAATTGATCAGAGTCGTCCGTCCCTACGGATGACTACAGCAGCCAGGTAACCCAGTGAGAATGGAGGCAGGGACTTGAGCAGTCTCATGGATTGGCACCACCATGCGTCAGCCCGGCCCGCAAAGGCAGGGGTTGGCTGTTGCCAAGGGGAGGTTCCTTCCTTTCCAGCGGCTTTCTTCCCGTGCAAGGCCCATTTCAAATAAAGTCAGCCTGGAAGCCATAAAGACACATTTCACTGTGGCTACTTTTGCGTCTTGTCCTGCTTTTAGCACCTGTGGCTAATTAAGCTGCAGAATTAAAGACAAACCCAAGAGGATCTCAAGACTGCATACAGTCATCACAGGTGGGGTCATGGATATAGGCTGCCTAGTGAAAATGATACTGTATAGCCAAGATCATTAAAAAAAATGCTCACTCTTTTCTTCCTCTTCCCCGACTGCCCTCCACCACCAGTTCTTTGTTGTCTGAATTCGGCTCCAGCCAGTTTGTCTTCAGCCAACTGATGATCTCATTCAAGGAAGGAAATAAGGTCAATAACGATAACAGCAGGTGATGTCGAGGAGTGTTGAATATGTTGTCTCTTATAGTCCCAATACCAGTCCTTAGATGGCTGGAGTGAATTTGTGTCCCAGTCAAAGACACTTTAGCCCAGACGTAGCATGGCAGCCACCAAAAACAGCAGTCCCATCATCTCTCTTCTTCCTCGTCCTTCTCCTCTCCCCAGTAACATTTAATTACATGTCACATGATGTCATCACGCTCCACGTTCCACCCCCTGCAAACAGCAGGCAATGAAATAGAATAAGGGTGTGGAGGAAACGACATCATGTAAATGCACTTTGTGTTTGGGAAGAAGGAGCACTGGCATTTTCCTGATCCTTAATGTCTAAGTTCCAGCAAAGTTTTTAATTGATTGGCAATTCTGGGAGTTGGGAAGCAATTAAGATGCCAGATCTTGTTGCCACAGAGTAATTCTTATTTATCTTTCTCTGTAATTTCTGGAAACAAAAGGATACTTTATGAACTAGGGGTGGTGCTAGGTACCAAAAAGATCTGGGGCTCAGGCCCACAGGACAAAAAAAGCGCACAAATTGGCATATGCTAATTTACATATGCTCTGAAGTCTCTGTGTGTGTGTGTGTCTGTAAAGGACCCTGTCTCCGAAGGACACCCATTTGTAAAAAGGGATGTATGGATAGGGGAGGAGGGCATTTGAGGTAAGAAAAAAACCTCAGGCAGAAAGATTCGGGGGGGGGGGGGCAGCAGGAGGTGAAGCACATGTGAGCAAAAAGCCAGTGCATCCAGGGGGATCAGATGCAACAGAGATCCTCAGTGCCCATGGACAGCAGGGTGGTGGGGCAGATGGCCTCCCAGAGATTTGGGGATCTTAATGAAAGATTCATAACACCACCTGTTATGAACAGTTTGCTGCCTGATATCCAGACCATTGGTTTGTCTAGCTCATGGTCATGGCCATGCCTCTGGCCCCACCTCACTGGCTGGGGGTGATAGGTTGGGGAAGGCTGCCCTAAGTGCTCTTTTCAATATGTTTCTTCCAAAAGCGCCAATGAATCAGTGTCTAAATGCTGAAAATACAATTGTCAGGGCATCCTTTTTGCCAAGTTTATCACACGTTCAAATGGTATCACTGAAAGAAAAACCAAGAGGAGGTCTATATGGTAGCCTCTCTCGTCTCAAGCATCATGTTAGAGGTTTTCAGTGAAGCCCTTGTTACAATGACTTTCTGTAGTGGAGGGACAGAGAAAGTGTTAAGTCTGTATATCAGACTAAAAACATAAAGTATAGCTTTGAAGGAGACAGTTGTTAATTTTGCATCCATTATGGAATAAACATATCAAATTAAAGGTTCTTAGATGAGATGTTAATCATCTGGGTAATATTCCAAACACACATTTCTTTATGTAAATGTTTTATTGCCTGGTATAAATTATCAGGAACTCACCTGTCCTCTTATGAAGCAAATCATGTGTTTTCAGGTGCAGCTTTCCACTAGCTGTGAAAGGGTAAAGGACTAGCCAAACCAGTTCTTTTATTAACCTTCAATGCTGGCAGTATGTTTTTCACATCATCCTGCTAATCATGACCACAAACTTAATCTAAATGGCCTATACCCAAAATGTATGTAGAGGGAGTGAGAAATAAGTTATACCTTCCTACCTGTGGAACAGATAGTTTTGGCAACCATCCCAGTTCGCTTAGAAGTTCATTTCCACTAGACAAAGCTATTTTCAAACAGGCTCTGTACTACTTAAATCCAATTTATTACACCTTACTTTAGCTGTAGACTGTACACCTGAGAGGCTCATCTATTCTTTTTTTTTTTTTGCACTTTGCTGGTGGTTTCCCGACTTCCTTATTTGTCCAGGCTCACTGCACATCACAACCCTATTGAGCAGGGTGTTAACGTAAGGGAGATTTCTATGTACCGGTATATAACTTCCCATATAACTTCCCTCTAGGGGTTGGATCCAGATTTAGTGATACTTAGAGCAGACCTATTGAAATTAATGGCACTAATTAATAGTGATGGCCACTAATTTGGATGGCTTTAAAAGGGGATTGGACAAATTCATGGAGGAGAAGGCTATCAATGGCTACTAGTCCTGATGGATATATGCTACCTCCAGAATCAGAGGCAGTATGTCTATGTACACCAGTTGTTGGGGAACATAGGCAGGAAGGTGCTGTTGCATTCATGTCCTATTTGTGGGTTTCCCGCGTCCTGTTCCCCAGGGGAGGGGGGACTGTCCAAGGTCGACTGGCCTTGGCTGCAATCAGCCACAGGTGTGAGCCCTTCACCCTGAACCAGCTCATCTTGTGTCGGAGCTGGCGCTGAAGCAAGACCCCACACTTGCTAAGCCTTGTCGCTCTGAGTTGGTTGTGAGTGAGTGCTGAGCTCATTTGTATGAAGATCAATGGGGGTATTCATTTAATTTATATCCCCTCCCCCTTTTTCCTCCTCCTCTCCTCCATTTTATCCTCAAACAACCCTGTGAGGTAGGTTAGGCTGAGAGTCAGCGACTGGCCCAAAGTCACCCAGTGAGCTTCATGACTGAGTGGGCACTAGAACCAGGATCTCCCCAGTCCCAGTCCAACACTCTAACCCAGGGCTCTCCCACCTTGGGTCCCCAGATGTTGCTGGCCTACAGCTCCCAGCATACCCAGCCAGCATGGCTAATAGCAAGGGATTCTGGGAGCTGTAGTCCAGCAACATCTGGGGACCCAAGGTGGGGGAGCCCTGCTCTAACCACTACGCCACAATGGCTGTATGTATGTAGCTGCCTGCTTGTTTGCTTGCCTTGTTCTGTGGGTTGGGTTTCTTCTCTCCCCACCCCCGCAATTTCGTGTGTGTTCCTGCTGTGTTGAGCTGGATTTGTGAAAACCGTTTTAAAATTCATGGGTAAGAGTGGAGTATTTTCTGGCTGGGCTGAAATGGATTGCGAAGTGCGTCAAAACATTATGCGGTGTTGACCTGGATTAGTGAGTGTGAAAAATGTTTTAAGATGCATGGGTAAAACCAGAATAATTTTTGGCTGGGTTGAAATGGATTGAAAAGTGTGTTAAACAACTGACATGAGACCTGCTTATTTTTAAAGTCCTTCGGGGCGCAATCCCATGCATGTAGGACTTGTTTCTGTCTAAACAATTCCCAGGATCCCCCAGCCAAATGAGTGCTGTGCACGGAGTGGAGGAGGTTATAGCAAGGAGACCTGCTGGTAGGACTGGATGTTGCCGCCCTGTCCCCACTGTTTCCCCGACAGTCAGGCTAATCAACTCAGTGGTCAAGGAAGACCCAGCTGCCGAAGATTTACATAGAAAGACCTGTTCAGAGCTGTTGCAATCAAAAATATGTCAATAGGACAAAAGATACTCAGGCAAAGAATAAATTATTTTTCTTTCTTTCTTTTAATAAAACCACTTTGAAAGAAAACACTGCACAAAGTTTCACTCATTAATGAAAACATTTTCTTCTTATGTATCAAGATAGTAACTCAAAATATTAAAAAACCTGCACCTGGAGTTAACAAATCAATTTATTTATTTTTAGATTGGCACAATGCAATTCCTCCTGTTATTCTGGATCTGGACAACCCTAAATTTTCAGTTATTACCGGTACTTTTTTTTTTACTTTTACAGTTTTAAAGCTAGCCAATCTCCTCCCTGCACCCCTCCCCCGCCACCCCACTAAAACCCAACAACTTTTAAAATAAATATCGCAGAAAGAGCTCAAGCCACCACTATAACTTATGCAGCAGTTAAGAAACTTGTGCCTGGCCTGTTCTACTTCATACTACACAGTAGGGGATAATATGGCTGAATGTTCCACAATGCAAACTAACAAACAAACAAGCATAGAAAGCTATGCTCAAGGAGAAGACCAAGTGGCTAGAATATTTCTCCCCAACATGGGATGTTTTATATGGAAGTCTACTAATCTTAAGCGATACGGTCTAGATACGGGCTTACCACAGTTAGAACTAGGCCTAACAGGTGCTGGATTTACTTATTTTTCTCCACTGGAGAAACTAAGGCTTAGTTCAGACACTTACTGGGCCCCCATGCAATCATTTGTGGGAGTCTGCAGGCCACAAGTGGGTTTGCACCTTAGTCGAAATGCTACGGAACTGACAACTGTATAGCAGTTTGGAAAAGGTCCTTCACAACTGCACTAATTTCAGTGATCATGTACACTCCACCCCGCACACATACACACACCCCACCCTCCACATACACACACACCCCATATATGTCATAGAATCATTCATGCAGTTGGAGCTTGGGTGTGATTTTTGGACTGATTCTGAGCTGCTAGGCAGCACTACACACTTCCCACAGATGTTTGGGCTGCCATAAATGGTCCCTCCTTTCCCCACAGTATTTTGCTGGTTGTGGGGAAATGTAGCCCTTAAAATGAAAGGCACCGATGAAATGCTCACAACACACGGATAAGGTCCAATGTTATTCTGGATCTTGGGATGTCAATTTCACGTACTCTGACTTCTACTTTTTCTCCTGGGCCCAGGCCCAGGCTTCTTCTTTGCTTTGCTTTCGAAAGCTTGTCTTCCGT
This sequence comes from Shinisaurus crocodilurus, assembly GCA_021292165.1. Taxonomy (NCBI): domain Eukaryota; kingdom Metazoa; phylum Chordata; class Lepidosauria; order Squamata; family Shinisauridae; genus Shinisaurus; species Shinisaurus crocodilurus. The sequence continues at coordinate 18,891,889 of CM037879.1, forward strand.
TATGCTTCGAATTGGAATCAGTCCTGCTCTACCGACTCCAATGTCAACAAAAACTCCAAAGAGAGTAGCGTTTTCAACTCTTCCTGTGAGAATAGTTCCAACGCTTAGGTCTTCAAGACAAACGATGCTCCTCTTGAAATCAGGTTTATCAAAATCTGTCATGAAAAGGGAAGACAAATTAAAAACTCAAAGCCATGATTTTAAAATAAGACTTCATAAAGAGAACCATCCAAGTTGGACTATGGGCAATGAACAGATGGCCGTGGTTTGTTTTTACAGAAAGACTTAGAAAATATACTTGACATATCCACTAAGAGTTTGTCTGGCTTTCCATCAAGAATAAAGGTTATAACAGAATAGTGGTTATCAAACTGTGTTCCAGGGAAACACAAGCTGAAAGAGACCTTGCTCACTACTACTGTAGTGAGTAGGATGGTACTCATCCATCGGCCAGAGTACCAAGGGCCACTGGGAGGCTGCACCCCCTGCCTCCCAGGAGTAACATCACAGCAAGGGGGGAGACCAACCTGGCCCCATACATCAGCCAAGGAAGGAACAGCTGCAGGGAGCTTGCTTTGCCCTTCCCTGCCAGAAAAGAAAGAAAGAAAGAAACCCTATAAGAACCTTTTAAACTAAGAACTGGTGCCTGAGTTTTGCATTCTTCCTCCTCCCTCCCAATCCCTTTTCCTTTTGTGTCATGTCCTTTTAGATTGTGAGCCTGAGGGCAGGGACTGTCTTATTATTAATCTTTGTAAGCCACTCTGGGAGCCTTTTCTGTCTGAAGAGCGGGGTAAAAATGCTGTAAATAAATAAATAAATAAATAAAATACTACTGATATGCAGTGCAGTTGTTGGGGAGTGTGGAGTACATTCCAAGGCAGATTCCCATTGCACGGTGGATGGGGGTTAGTTTCAGTGCCCCGTGTGAACTGAGCGCATGTTGCTAGATCAGATGTGGGTGGTTTCTGGGTGTCCAGGGTCCAATCTCCCCACGCCCCCGGAACCCACCAGAAGCTGCATCCCTCCCAAAATTCGGCAGCAGGAAAATAAGTTTTCTCTTTAAAACAAGGTGTGCAAAAAGTGACCCTTATTTTAAAGCAAAATCACACTCCTGGAAGCCTCCAGGATGTGGAGACCGGGGGGGGGGGGAGAGTTATGCAGCCCACGGATTGCATGATGCCCAGCTCTGCCCTAGACTTCTCTGCAGAATCCTCTGCAGTGCATAGAATCCTCTGTGGCAGAAATGTGGGGCTGATGTGGAAGGGTAGATAATTTGCAAACCAGTGTAGTACAAGTTTGTTATTTTGCTAACCTTTTGACTGCCTGCTCAAAGAGATTCATATTATATATTAAGCTAAGCATCACAAAACTGGCAGGACCAGTGAAGAAACAGGGTTGTCTTTTGGTCATTCAGGCAGATTAGAAATACAGCCCTCATTTGTTCAGGTGTGTGCGCGTGCGTGGGCGCGCCCCTGATTCTAGATGGTTTATAAAACAGCTGTATAATCATAGTTGTATTTCAGTGCTTGTGGTCTACTATAAGGCGATTCACCTAAAGTACTCCGGTGACATTATAAACACATGAAACACACACTTATTCATATTCCCCAAATTCAGAGCTGACTGGCTGGCACCACAGTTGCAGAATCTGTACATCTCCAAAATAAAAGGTTCTTTAGGACTACAATCCCAAACCCCCTTACTAGGGAGTAAGCTCCACTGAACAGAGTGGGAATTACTAGTGGGACTGATGGGAATTGTAGTCCAAACCAGCTGGGGGGCACCAGGTTGGGGAAGGTTGCTCTAAAACAGTGTTCTCCAACCTTGGGTCCCCAGATGTTTTTGGCCTACAACTCCCAGCATGCCCCAGCCAGCATTGTAGGCCAAAAACATCAGGGGACCCAAGGCTGGAGTACACTGCTCTAAAAGAAACACAAGCTCAAAGCCCCATTGGCATGCATGCGGAACCAGTTGTGCAGTTCTTTGAATCTGGGGCTATGCATTTCGCCTTTAATCTTCACACTAAGCTTACAGCTTGAATCTATCCATGTTTACTCAGAGGTAAGTCCCATGGATTTCAATAGGATCTAGGCCAAGTTAAGTATGTATAGCAGGCGTGGGCAACTTCAGGAGGTTCATAGGCTATTTTTGCCTCCTGGACACCTCTCACCTCCTGCGGGCTGCATTAATCATATATATATATATATATATATATATATATAAAGGCATCTGGAGCACTGACAAGGTCAAATCTAGCTTGTTTGCATGCTAAATTCGACCCTTTTAGGGCTACACAGTAGCTAAACTTTAGGGCTTCGGCCCTAAATTTGTCAAATCTAGCTTGCAAACAAGCTAGATTTGACATTTTCAGTGCTCTGTAGTGCTCTGGGAGCCATTTCCCCCCATAAACTTAAACCCTCCCCAATAAAACCTGTTTTCAGAATAGGGTGGCAGTGTGTGTGTGGGGGGGGGCAGGTGTTGCATGTTGCACACCCCTGGTGTACAGGAATGCAGCCTAGTGAGACTGAGAGAGAGTGATTTGTTCACGGCTGCTCAAAGAACTCCATGGATGGGAGGGAATCTAGATCTGAGTCTGCCAAGGACCTTTACCAAAATTAAAAGCAGGTGGAAACTAGGGAGCAACTCATGCTTCCCACTCAAATTTGGCTTCCTGTTATTTCCCCAAAGGGTTATCTTATAAATAAGATACCACTTGCTTCTGAAATGTTGTACACCCTTAGGGTTTGCCCTGGAGTGCTACGCATTCTCCACTCTTAGGAAAGATGGCACAATGGGTGAATGCTACAACTCAAGTCAATACAACCTGGGAAGGAAAGAGAAGGGAACCAGAAGTCAAGAATCAGCTCAGGTCAATCTGTTTGGTATAAGGAGGGGCACTTTAGTCAAGGAATGGAGAAGAAGGGAGGCGAATGGCATGTCCAAATGCCCGGGTATTGTGCCCTCTATCTGATAGAGATGGTTGCTGCAAACCACATGTAGACATATGAGGAATATGTCTGCTCATTTAAATGAATTACATCACTGCCTCTATTTCCGATGTTCAGAGGTGAGTGCCGTTGGTTATGTCACCAAAATGGCACCATCTGCGCACAAGAGGGGGGTATCAGGCAGGCTCGGGGAAATCCCAATGTTTGCAAAAGTACAAAAAAAATCTTCAGGAAAATAAAAACCCTAACAGTCCCATGAACACTAAGCATGCTCTGTGAGCATGGAATGCTGACTGTTGGGAGAAAAATGAAAAACTGGGTGCGAGAGGGAATGGATTGGAATGGAGTATTATGGAAGAGGGCCTGGCTGGCTGGCTGCATACTGAACAGGAGCATTCCACACTGCAACATTTAGTTGCAGATCCCAGTGGTACAATATAGTATTACTCTGTTTTTAAGGTGCCACTCTCCATTGACCCAGCTTAAAATAATTTATAGGATCACATTGAGAGACAGATATTAGTCTGCACGATCAGACAACTCACATGGTACAAGAGTTCAGGAACACGACATCATTTCAGACTGCAGGGAGGGGATCATGTTTCAAAATCTCCTTTCAGGTGGAAAACTAACATGCCAGTAGCAGGATTCTAACCTAGCCTTCTCCCAGATGCGGCCACTTTCTGTGCACAGGGTGTTCTTTTTCCTTTTAAAGTCTGCAGTGGACAGTCCCAAGAACTGTGTATCATGTGATTTATCTGCATGTGTACAACGGTTCCGACTGTACACTACATGAGAAAATGCAGGACTGCCTTTGAGACTCTCTTTGTTCAGCTTCACCAACTGCTTCTTTTTAGACCACAATTTTATAGAGCCCCCTTTCTCCCCCCCCCTTCCTGATACACTGTCACTGTGAGTTTAGCAGAGACATGTTCACATTTCCCAGCAGAAGGTCCTCATATCCTAGGTCTTGGAATCAAAAGCTATGCTCAAACATATATTTATTTTTAAGTACAAGGTGGCGGTGTCACCTGAAATCAGTGGGAATGTTTCTAATGTTTTGGAAAGCTTTGCAAGAAAGAAAAGGGGGGGGGGAGGAAAGGAAAAGACCCTGCACAGTCAGGTCTAGCAGGGGTAGCAGCAGACTGCATGACATCAGCGTTTCCAATGAAGAAATGAACCTAATTACTCAACTCCCAAACAGTTAAGCTTCTTGCAATATTATACTACGCAGTGGCGGCACTTTCCATTAAAAACACATACACACAACTCACCCCCCTCCCAACCTTAAGTAAACAGCTTTTAATGGTTATGGTGGAGAATGAGATAGACTTAGGCAGCAACTCAAGAGCCACTTATATGCTTTACAAAGTGCTGTGTGTGTGTGTGTGTGTGTGTGCGTGCGCGCGCGCACACACACACACACACACACACACGTGCTATTCCTGGCGTGTCCGAGTGGCTTTGCACCCCTTAATCTGTTCCCTACATATGATCCGCTGTTAAACATGTGCACATAAAAAAGACCCTAGTTTTGTACTGTCTGTTGCATAATTAAAACTTTTGGCTGCAAGATGATATATGTGTACACACACACACACACACACACTATATTTTCCACTACTTTTACTAGCTCTCTTCACTGATGCCAGCAGCTCAAAAATCATTTACTTTCTCATGTTCAGCAAAGCAGATAATTGACACTTTAAAAATATAAAGTGGTATGGCATTTATATAATTATGCATCTATTGGAATAAGGATTGTTTTTGAAGAATGACTGAGGCATAGTAGTGTCTGTATACATACACACACGTTGCAAGTGAGGTCCAATGATAGGCATTTTGGTGGGCTTCTTTGGGGCATTTTTGGTCTGTCAGATTTTTCTTGGGGGGGGGATGAGATACAGATATTTTGGGGGGCTGATTTTTCAAAAGTTTTGTCTGCGTTTCATTAAGAATGTTCAGACATCATGCCAAATGGCAAAACTATAGGTTAGCATGACAAGAATGTGCCACAATTAGTCTTGGATTTGTATGCTCCCCCATTCCTCTAATATAAGGAATACGGTAGTTTGGAAGCTTTCACTTCGTTTCCATTAACCAGAGTTTAGCATGTCACCAGAACCCTAAACTATGGTTAATGTTAACTATTTAAACAAGCCAGCTTCATAACCCATGGTTTGAAGTTGGCTTGCTTTAAACAAACCATCGTTAATGTTACCCACAGTTTGTCAGTTCGAATGACACAACAAGGGGGGGGGCATGCGAGATTGAGGCTTCCTGCAGCTTGTTCTCATCAGGCTAAAGTATGGTTTAGGATGACATCTGAACTCTCCCATCGTTTCACTGTTTAAAGGTGCATGCTTCATTTCCTACTGTTCTTTCCCAAAAGCACACTTAGCCATGGCCTACGGGATGCCATTTAAGGGGGAGTTCCTGAGTGTCTTCGTAGCTTTTGTGCTGTTTTTATGGATTGGTATTGCAACTGTATGTTTTCGACTACAGCTCCCATAATCCCGTGTCACTGGCCATACTGACTGGGGCTTATGGGAGTTGTAGTCCAAAACATCTGTGAGAGTACCAGGTAGCCTACCCCCGGTGTACACAGTAACTGTGAATGCTTGCTGCAGTTCAGAGCAACTCTGGAAAAAATTGTCTATTTCAAAGTCATTTAATCAATGGGATGGTCTGATTCATTGCATCTTATTGCCAACTTTATTCCCAGTTCTCTGTGTGTCCTTTAAACACAGCTGATGTCACCTCACTAGGTATGTTTGGCAAATATGATATTTGTGAATCCTGATACAAATTGACTTGATCTGCACTTTTTGGTCTAATGTCGGGGCTGGAATTTAGTCACACACTAGCTTCTGCACTTCCCAAATGTTCCAACTTCATTTTTTTAAAGCATCAAATTAAGTTTAAAGATGTGTAATTTGAGAGATAGTACATTTAGAAATGTGTATTTTGACAGAAAATACAGTGTATTTAAATGTGAATATTCACACGGATCAAAAATAATAATGAACAGATTAATGCAGATGCAGAATGGAACAGACCTATGGGTGAACAGATGTGAAAGTGATATGGGCCAGAAATAGATTGATTCACCTATCCTATACATCACTTCCTACCTTCTACGCTGCAACTTTTAAAAAATTGTTCTAATTATTAACCAAGGCTAGAATACTGCACAGCTAGGGATTCTAAGACAATATACAACAACCACAAACCCCCAGAACACAGTTCACAACTATTGTCAACTATGCAGGACCGGTGCAAGGCAGTTTGGTGCCCTAGGCAAGATCAGATATTTAGCGCCCCCCCCTTCCCACTTGAGAGCGCTGTATTTTTTTTCAAGGCATTTCTGGTGCCCCCTTTAGCCCTGCGCCCTAGGCAGCTGCCTAGTTGGCCTAATGGTAGCACCGGCCCTGCAACCATGTTAATAACAGGAATGAAAACATTTGTCCTTGGGCATTGCTAAGTTGTTGTAGAAACATTTCAGTCAGCTGGAATTTGTAAAAACTGCTTTCACCCTCGTGGTTGGTTTATGAGGATTTGCTTTTACCATAAGAAGGGTGGAGAGCTGAAGCCCAGCAATAACTAAGTTAAAGCAGACCAGAAAAAAAATTCTCCCAAGGTCTTAAAATCTATAGATATGGACTTGATAAGGGAAATTTGCTGAAACAGATTTTGACCGGCATTCTGTTGTTACGTACATAGAGATTGTTATACATTGTTGATATAGTTGTGAACTGTATTATTGGGGTTTGTAGTTATTATATTTATCCTAACTGTTAACTACCTTGGATGTTTTAGGGAAAGGTGGGGTAGAAATGTTTTAAATAAACAAGCTTTGCACTGCAGCAAAGGTCTATGCATAGAGGTTAGTTCATCTAACCTTCAGAAAACATGCAAGCCATAGACTCCCACAGAAACAGAACAATACATCTGTGAACAAGAACACGGATCGTTTGTGTCTGTCTCAGTGTCACACTTTCTGCACTATTCAAGCAGAAAAAAGAAGAAGATTTATGGCTCATCTTCAAAGAACCAGGACCATTAGAGCTAATACAAGCAGGTTAAGGATCACAAACTTAACCAGTGTGGAAACATACCAAATTGCTCCAATTTGACAGGAGCTATACAAGACCGTCATCCTATGGCTCTAAAGGACCATGATTTAGAGACAGGATTCAAATTTCTTAATTACAAAACTAACCCTTGCTACTCAATCCACAGAGTAATGCAATATTTTGTCTTGGAACTTAAGGAAGTTGACTTATCCATCCACCTAAAAATCACATCAGCTTAATGAATAAAAAAATAGAGAAAATTGTGAACTGGAGATAAGAGAACCAATGGCTTCAAACATTTTACCTTTCCGAATGTCAAAGCCTTCAGGTTGAGTCAATCCATCGATGATTATTTGCAATGTTTGTCCTGTTGCATTCAGCCTTTTTGCTATTCCTTCCATCCCTTCTCTTTCAATTATCATATTCACTTTTTGCTGCATCTCTGGCTTTCCTATATCACTGGGACTTCCTCCACTGACAGTTAAAAACCTTGTATGTCAAAACAAAAAGAGGCAGTGTAGCAAAAGAAAGTCCTATAGATTAGACTTTTCTGAAAAGGAATTCATAATTTTTCAAGCCTGCAGTACATGGCGGAAACATGTTGCTATACTCAGCACAAATATGATATCCCATACAGATTTAGTAGTCTTGTCATTTAGATAAAAACCAGTTTCAGTTGAAATAATATTTAATGCTGGTTGTTAGATTAGAGGAAAATTAATTCCTAGGCCTTCAAAGTCAATGTCCCGATTCCCACCCAAATCACTGGATATGGAAGTGGATAGCACACCAGATTTCATGGCCCAGCACTTCAGTAGGGTATGCTGCGGCCAACTAACATTAATGCTTCCATCAATAAATAAGGTTCCCATCTACAGCTGGACAGTCATCAAACAGGTTGTAAGACCAAGGCTGGTTTCACATTGTCTTTTCCTCTGGAAAAGAAAAGGGCAACCAAAATGATCAAAGGTCTGGAGCAACTCTCCTATGGGGAAAGGTTACAACATCTGGGGCTTTTTTGCTTAGAACAAAGGTGAGTAAAGGAGCACATATTAGAGGTGTACTAAATTATGCATGGCATGGAGAAAGTGGATAGGGAGAGGCTTTTCTTCCCTTCTCATAATACTAGAACCTGGGGTCATCCAATGAAGCTGAACGGTGGGAGATTCAGAACGGAAAAAAGGAAGTACTACTTCTTCACACAGCACATGGTTAAACTATGGAATTCGCCATGGTGATGGCCACCAGTTTGAACAGCTTTAAAAGAGGATTAGACCACTTCTTGGAGGGATAAGGCTATCCACGGCTGCTAGTCCACACGACTATATGCTACCTCCAGTATTGGATGCAGTATGCCACTCAACACCAACTGCTGAGGAACATGAACGGGAGGATGGAATTGTGCTCATGTCTTGTTGCCGTCCCATAAGCACTTGGTTGGCCACTGTGGGAACAAAATGCTGAACTAGATAGGCCTTCGTCTGATCCACTAGGGCTGTTTGTTCATTCATTCATTCATATATATATATATATATATATATACTTCTTCCTAGGCACCTAGAACAAAGCAAGGTGTTGTATAATATGAAACAAATAGTTAATATCAACAAAACCTTGTCCACAATCTAACCAATGAACACAAGGAAAATGAAAATGAAAAAGAGTAAAGGGCTCTTCTTATATTCTTAACATCAAAAGCAAGAGGCAGTGTAGCATGCATGATTCCACTACTGACAACACCCCATAACTGACAGCAACACCCCTTCAGTTTGCCTATGAGATGCCAACTGGCCTTAATAGTAGTACGGCATATTGTTGTTCAGAGCTGCAGCATGTTATGGAAACCAAGGAGAAACTGCACATTGGCAAAAAGCAAAATCAGGGGTGCCTTTACCTTTCTTGTGGCCGTGGGGGAGGGGAGGATTTGGCCATTTTGGCCTCTTAATTGTGAGCAAGAGTGAAGGAGAGTAAGGTGTGTGATCCCAGCATCCCAGAATCACCTGCTGTCCCAGAGATTGGTGCACTGCTTGTGCATGCTGTCTCAGCCCTGACCAAACTCCCCACAGAGAAACAGCCAAAAGGACAATGCTGGCTCAGGCTAATTGGTTCTCTTTGTGGATCGAGCCATAGGCAGCTATCAAGAGGTGAGCTAGGAGCTGGGAACCAGAAGCCAGGAACTGAGCCAGAGAGTCAGAGTCAAGGGACCAAAGTGAGGGATACAGAGCCAAAGAACACACAGAAGAACACCAGGACCAGGATGGTCTTATTGCTCAGGCAAGGTCACAGCCCCACAAGAAGCCCTTTATAATGCTTCCTACCCAAGATGGCCCAATGGCCAGCCTGGCTGGGCGGGGCCAGTCCAGAGCCTGAGAATACTTCCGTGCCAGGAAAGTGATCCAAGCTGCAGTTTCCAAAGTTCATGCACAGAACTGAAAGTTTTCCGGTTCTAGCTCTAGCACAGTGATGGCGAACATTTTTGAGCCTGAGTGCCCAAACTGCAACACAAAACCAACTTATTTATTTCAAAGTGCCTTAAATTTGGCAGGAAGGAGGAGGGGCCACTAGCTAATCGCGTCCCGCTCTGTCTCAGGGCATGGCTCTTCACCGGGCGTGCAAAGTTTCGGGCGCGCACGCGCTGTGCTTCTGAGCTGTCTGTTCAGTTAGAAGGAGGGCTGGGTGCCTGCGCAGTCCGCTTCTGGGGGTGGAGATGTTGGAGTGTGCCTGCCTGTGGAGGCCAGCGAGGAATGAGTGGACAGGAGTTACTATGGAAACCCGATGCTGAATGCAGAAGGGGACGGTCTTTTCGCAATCTGGAGACCAATGGCTCGAGTGCCCACAGAGAGGTCCCTGCGTGCCAGCTGTGGCACTGCTCTAGCAGCTCCTGACAACCTGGGCCCTAGAAATTGACCAACTCCACCAATGTCTGGAGCCATCCATGAGCTAAACAGGTATGTTTCCTAGGCAAAATTAGCTGTTCAAGCACACACTAACATGTAGACCTCATGCAACTGGAATACTAATTAATAAATCATTGTGGGTTTTTTGCTATTTGAATATCTAGGAACATGTTATTCTAAAATTAAGAGCTGCAATCCCCCCCCCCCCCGGGATCATGCAATGATAAAAGCTAGCAATGTTAGGTATGAGTGTGTGTGTGTGTGTGTGTGTGTGTTTAATGCCAGACAGAAAATTTAAGATTTCAAGGAGGGAAATCTTTAAAGCCAAGGTTGTATTGGTCTATAAGCTAGATTGATGAATCCTTGATAGTTTTTTATGTGCATAAGTGAAATTATGTTTCTCCCTTCCTGAGAAATCTCCTGGCATTGAATCAAAGTACATGAAGTGCTTTTATATATGTTGAACTAGACATTCAGAATGTGCTGGTCCTTGTACAGCTAAAGGACATTATGCTACTATTTTAAATGAAACATTTTCCTACAGGCATATTTCTGAAAATGTGCTTTAGATGCTCAGATTTTTTCTAAGTTTTTCTTACGCTCACCATCTTACTCTTTGGATGAATGGACAGGAGAAGGTGTGAATAGTTAGGATAGAAAATATTTGGCATTAGATTGGTTTTTAACTGCCCACAAAATCAGAGACTGTAATTTGCAATACGATGTTAACATCAGTGAGTTCACTGCAAGCATTATAAGTGGGACCTGCAACAAAATGTTGCAGTACAGAGTGCTCCTGTTCAGGGTTCCAGCCAACCATGCCCTCTTCCAAGATACTCCTTTGCACCCCCTAGTTTTACACACAACACACACATACCGGTTAATCAGCTTTACGTGGTCAGTGAGCATGCTGGCTTCATTGAGTTGTTTTGATGTTTGATCTACCCCACCCCTAGATTCCTTTTCCTAAATGGTTCTTGTACTTCTGTGAGTAATGGTGTTCCCCAAGCTCTAATACCTCCCACTTGCATGTGGATGATGCCATTTTGGCCATACAAGGATAGGCACACAGAGAATGAGTTCATTATTAGTATGTACAATTGATCCAAATAAGTAGCTCAGATGCACCTAATGGCGTGCCTAGAGGGACTTTTGACCTCTTCTTTAAACAGCAGGCTATCATGCTAGATCACAATCTCCTTTTAGAATTCCTCCATTTCAAAAGAGCTGCATGGCGGCTGTTTGAGACACACAAGATCAGTCTCCTTGGGTACGTGAGACATACTGCACACACGGTACTTTGGATTCTGTCCATCATCATCATAATTATGTGATGACGCTGAAGTAGCAGTAATGCTGCCTTCCTCAACCTGGTGCCCTCCAGAAGCTTTAGACTACAACTCCCAGAATTTCTGACCATTGGCCATGCTGGCTGGAGCTGATGTCCACCAATATCTGGAGGACATCAGGTTGAGGAGGACTGAAGTAATGGATAGAAGCATAGCGGGGTGATCAGGCAGGTAGAGAACAAAAAATCCAGTTTTCTTTTAAAGAATGGGATGTTTGCTCTCTACCTACCTTTAAGTGGCCTTCCTACCTTGTTTCTATCCATTACTGCATTGGATGAAGTAGGCTTTACCTATGAAAGCTCATGTAGAAAACCTAAATTAAACTATTAGTTAGCCTGAAAGGTGCTACTTCATTCTTCTACTGTTCTTCGATACTTGATGTTGCTGTTACTCTGATGGTCCATACTATGTTCTGTTTGGCTCATAACAACAGCAAGAAGAAACTACAAATACTATCCTGATAAACATTGTTGACTTTGGGCAAAAATGCAGTAAACAAATCATCATTTCTCTACATTACACCATTTGGTGCTCATCCAAAGTTTGGTGTAGGTACCTTTGTGCACACAAAGTTCCAGAATGATTATTTACATCAATTGGGGGGAGCTTCACAAGCACAAAAGAAAGCAGGTGGAGTTGCCCTCTGAAATCTATGAGGAAGTCCTTGGGCTCTGGAATGCCATGGGCACACTAGGCAAATAGGATGCTAACAAATTGATTGTGTTCGCTCATCCTGATCCTTGTAAGTATTGGTAGAAGAGCACTGAAGGCATGCACAAGTCTGAAAGGTGCTCATCGGCCACTAAATCCCTGAGAGTGTGAGACTAGGCATTGCATTTTGTGTGTCACATTTGATTTTATGTGTTACCCCCCTATATGTATCAACATTTATGTATCCATAGCAAATATTAGATTTTAGGTGAATGCGTTCCTGCAGTATGAGCAATGATGGGTTCCAGCTAGGCCATGAGCTATGGAGTATGAGGGGTCTCAGAAACCATGCTATAAGCACTTCTGGAAACTGGGTGAAGAGGCCCGTACAGCTGCAAGTCAGCAACTGTTGCATCAGCAGTTGCAGCATCCTGTGGCACAACAGCTTGAAACAGCCGTTGTAACTTCCTGCAGAATAACAAGCAGGCTTGTGGTCAGCTCACCCAGGGTCGCTGCACTATCAGCAATAAGACAGTCTACTGAGTTGTGAGTCAACGTCTAAACATCTGTGAGATAATGTAGTGACTGTGGACTAATGATATAAAGTGGGCCAAGGAACAGGCCCAGATGGAGTTCTCAAAACATCAGAAAGGTGTGTGCCTTGAGACCCCATCATCTCTGGAGCAAAGTCTCACTGAGTGGGGTTGGCCTCCCATTGTAGCGAGTGGTGAGTATGATTGGAAAGGGACCATATTCAATTTATATCTAATATCTGTGATTTGAAGTGCAAATTCTATATACAATATTGGTGTGATCAATAAAGCGATATAATGTTAGAAGAGCTCTTGCGTGCAGCCTCATTACTCCAACTCTTTCTAGATCCCAGGTCTGATTGGGTCTGATCACCCCGTATCAGATAGATTAGTTACAAGAAGAAACTGCTGAATCTTAGTGCTGATAGATGGGCCTTGCCACACCAGAATCGTAGTAACAGGCAACAGCTGCCTGAGCTTTGACTGACATGGCAGATGTAACTTGACAGTCTCCTACAAGCCTACAATCTCCTGACCCAACAGGCTTACAAAACTTCCCTACATTCACGGACTGGGATTTATTTTACCAGGGCTGGAAATGCAACTCTGGGTACCTATAATGAGTCATACCTTATTCTAAATATTTTAGACATACACCACCATAGTTCTGTGTCATTCCACTAGTGCAAATGGCGTTACATGATTGGAAACTAGGTTCTGAACAATGCGCAAGAGGAGAATCCAACTAAAGTTACATTTGTGCAAGTATGGTTGCACAACCGGTTGCTCATTGTGCGTGCACAGTCAGGTTGTGCAAGCATAATGTGCAACCGCATGCGGAACGGAAAGTTTCGTTAGCACTCTGCTAGCGCTATTTGAGTTTGTAGAATGACACCATTGGATACTGCCCACAATTGCAGCCATGTGGACTAGGGACAGATGCACAAAGGAACATAGGAAGCTGCCTTATATTGAGTCAGACCATTGGTCCATCTAGCTAAGTATTGCCGATACTGACTGGTAGCGGCTCTCCAGAATTTCAGGCAGGGTTTTTTTCATCCCTGGAGATGCCTGGGATTGAACCTGGGACCTTCTGCATGCAAAGCACAAGCTCCACCACTGAGCTATGCCTGTTTAGGTATAAAAGAAAAAATAGAATAAGATCCAAGTATTGCTACTTTCTTAAGGAATTTTCATTTCTTATTTCATAAGTAATCTTTGTGCAGATTGCTTTGAGTCAGAAAGATATTTGAACTAGAGCTCCAAACTTTAATCAGTTTAATGGGTAGATTCATCAACCATAGCTGGAGGGAGCAATCCCATAGCCCCCTAGACATCATCTGGGGCGGGGGGGATAGGATAGTTCGGATTCCCAGATCTGAGGTTGGAGACAGAGTTCCAACTTTGGAGCTGAAAATCCGTGCTCCGCCCCCCACCCTGCAGCCAACACGGAAAGAACCACGCCATCTGCCCCTCCAAGGTCAGGAAAGCAAACGTCTAGCAAAATGTCTATCTAGCAAAAATGCAGAGCGGGAGGAGCAGGGAGGCAAAGATTGCCTCCGCCACTCCTCCTGCTCTGCATTGGATGATCGTCAGCCTCCGTGTTTGGAGGCTGAAGATCGTCTCAATTGGACTGTGCTCTTAAAGTATTAATTGGCATGGGGGTGGGAGAATTTTGATTGGGACTGGCAAATTTTAATAGGTTGGTCTGAGAGATGACACTTGTTTAGCTTTTGAAGCAATTTCGGTTTTGGTGTGTTAGTGTAAGTGGGAATGATAATAAAACATGTATTTAAAAGATGTATACACACCTTTCTATAATAATAATAATTATTATTATTATTATTATTATTATTATTATTATTATTATTATTATTACGACAAGGTAACTAAGATAAAAGTAAGATTAGAAACCATAAAACAGATTACTTTTCCTTCTAAAATAATGTGGCAGCACTGCATGTAATTCTATGCATGGTTACTCAGTTAAGTCTCACTAAATTCAATGTGATTTACTCCCAAGTAACTCAGTGGAGGATTTCACCCTCAAGTTAGGTTTTTTTGTTTTTAAATGATTGTAAACCAGTGCGAAAAGCAGTAATAGCAGCAGCAATAATCCATGCAAAGTCTAGCACTTTTAAGTTCAATCGAATTAAATGGGTAAAAGCTAAACTCTCCCACTGAAATCAATGGGTCTTAAAAGTGCTGAACTTTGGTTGGATCATTGCCTATAATTGCCTATATAATTGCAATACTTCAATATTTCAAAAGAGCTTCTACGACAAGCTTTTAGTACCAGGCAAGTTTATTTTAATTTAAACTAATTAATTGCTGACATACATACGTATGTATGTATATATATATATATATATATAAATATTATATACCGCCCAATAGCCGAAGCCCTCTGGGTGGTTTACAATAATCAATAAAAAACAAATACAGTATAAAATATACACAATAAAACATTATAAAAATTTAAAACTGAATTTAAAAATTTAAATTTAAATTTTAAAATGACACAAATAGCTAAAACAAGTGACTGCAATATGACCAGTAAAAATGTTAAAAATAACCACCCCACCATGCACTATTTAGAGTTGTTAAAAGCCTCAACATAGAGGGCAGTCTTAATCTGGCGCTGAAAGGATTGTAGAGTTGGAGCCAGGCAGGCCTCAGGGGGGAGTTTGTTCCAGAGTTGGGGGGCTACCACAGAGAAGGCCCTCCCCCTTGCTGCCACCCTCCGAGCCTCCCTTGGAGGTGACAATCGGAGGAAGGCCCCAGATGTTGATAAAAGGCAGAGGATTAATCAACTAATAATTCTTTAATCAGATGACAACCCTAATCTGAATAATACAGCACGCTGAAGGTAGTAAGCTGTAATTTTCATATTACAAAGTCTGTCTAATCTTACCAAGTTTTTCACTGTCTAAGGATACAAGAAGGTGCTTTTTACACTGTATCAGACCACCTTCCAGAGATGCCAGCAACTGTATCTGGGATTTTACACAGAAAAGCATATTTTCAATGACCCTTGATATGTTGCCTATCCTCAAATCCAAAGCCTCCTTAAGTAGGGATATCTGAGAAATTTGTTTCAGTTTGTTTTCGGTCAGGATTTACCCGGTCTGCACCTTCTAGACCGAACACAGACCCGGACGCAATCTGCGGTCAGAGTCTGTACATTTCCGAGCTTGCAATGAAATTCGCGGACCAAAAAGAAATGTGTTCAACAGCATGCATACATTTGAAAAAGTGCCCACGAAAAAATGTGTACTTTTGAAAAATGTGCACAAAAACACCTTAATCAATGGGAGAAGAATGTGTACGTTTCAAAAGTGCACACAACTGGGAAAATATGCATGAAATGAAAAAAACAAAGCTCACAATCTGAGACGGAGTTGAGTTGGAACAAGCTTTGAGACGGAATTCGGAGAACTTCGGTGAGCTCGAGTTTTGCTGATTTGCACATCCCTAGCGGGGGGCGGCGGCACACACCTGAACCACTCTAAATATAAGTAAGGCAAAATAGTTGGCTCATAGTTTACCCTCATATTTATTTACTGCCTTTCTATACTGCCCCAGTAGCCAGTTCACAAAATAAAGGTTAAAACTATAAAATACATAAATAAATTAAAACTGTAAAATCTAAAACAGATAAAAGCAACCACAGAATAAAGCCAAAGTAAAACCAAACCAACAGCAGAGGACTGCAGCAGTGCAAGGATCTGGGAGGCCCAAACACATTTTGTGCTCTTGAACTCCTATAAAGGTAAAAAAAACCAACCTCATGGCTGTTTGCAAAATAAAAGTATGAAACCATAATATAACACACACACACTTAACTAAAGTATTGGCAGCATTAAAATCCAATTCCAATACAAATAAAAAATAAACATATCAGCAACAATTAAAACCATATAATGTAAAATATAGAATACAAACCAGCATCAATTAAAAGTGGATTGAAACATCCAGGCCACTAAGGCCCATTCAAAAATAGTTAGGGAGAGACCCAGCCGTGCCTCTTCTGGAAGGGCATTCCATATGTATGGGGCCACCATACAGAAAAGGCCCTGATTCTTGTGCCCACCAACCTGACAGATCTTACTGGCAGGCACATGAGCAGGGCCTCAGCATGTTTGTACAGCTGTAGACAGTCCTTCAAATATTGCTCCAGCTCCACATACACTGAGCTCAAAAAGCTCATGATTATAGTTTAAATTCCTTGAGTAACTGCTTGTACCTTCCTAAGGAGGCCCACCTCAAACCATCTTCCATTCATTGCTCTAGAACGTCTGTTCCTACTTAGGACTAATTGAAAATAAATGCCTGGATTCAGAGCCTCTTCTCCTGTTATCTGTGGCATGGGAGCTGCTTTTCCATGGCAAGTTTCCACTCTACTGCACTGGAAAGTGGAAACACAGGGGAAATTTCATTGGTTATTCCCAACCAATCTTTGCTCAGTTGCGAAGGGAAAGGGGGGGGGGGCAACAACTGGTTGAGAATGACCTGTGGGATCAGCGCCTTCTCATGCGGTTCCAGTATACAAGCCCTTGCCACAGCAGCACAGAATTTTGCCAAGTGGGCGCAAGTCCCACACCATTGAGGTAATGTGGGAAGAGGCTCCAGTCCTGCTGAGATCCATCCCAGCAATTTGCTCTTCATTCCAGAAGTCCAGAAAAAGAGCCCCATGTTTGAAAGAATGCATGTTAGATATTTCTGAAAGTAAAGAATAGATATATTTGCATACATTTTCTTCATTAGTAGCCTGCTACTAGAATAATAGCAGGCTGCTAATATTTTTTTAAAATATTAAAAACATTTAAATATTAAAAAAAAATTAAACCATAAAATAAAGAACATAAAGCCATCTTCAAAGAAACAATACAATTTTCTTACTCCCTTCTAGAGCCTCGTTCAATTTAGGGAAAGCAGTGATTTCCATGTCAGCAGCGTCCTTAGTGATTGCAGATGTTTTGTTTTCTTCTTTAAAAGAGAGGCTGTTTAATCTGGTTACATATTTCATAGATCATTTTCACCCAAATAAACGTGCTTGGAGGGCACTTGGAACAGAAATCAATATTAAACACAAAGCTCCATCTCAGCAGTAATGCATATTGACCATTTCTATTTTTAAATGCCATTGCTAAGAACAAAGTGAAATGCTCTTGCATGTAGAAAAACGTCCTCAGAGTTACAGCAAGGTCACAGAAAATGGAGCCAGAATATAAGGATATTACATGCTAAAAGAAAGGAAGAAAAATAGACGTTGTCACAAGGAACTTCCTCTTTATCCCTGCCTTCATTTGGTCTTTGTTGGGCTGAACAATGGATTGGAATACTATATTTGACACGAGAATATTAATGGACAACTTCCAGTTGGCTATATTTGGAGAGCAAATGATAGCGCCTACGATAAATAACCATCCCTCCTCTAAGTATTGCATTTTTGTGTTTGTAATAACCAAGTAGGTGTTTGATAACAACAAATTGCAAGAATTAGCTGCTTGTCAAATGTACATTTCGGGGGAGGGTGTTAATTGAAAAAAAACAAACCTGTGTGGATAAATATTTAAAGCTGTTTGTGAATAAATCTGTGCTGGGCTCCGACACAAAATTCAGTAGGTGTACATTCCTATCTTTAAGAAAATAAATGCAATACACACTCTTTTCACATCACAGTTAAGACTATTGCAACGTGCTCTACGTGGGGCTACCTTTGAGGAGCTCCTGGAGGCTCCAACTGGTGCAAAATGTGGCAGCTTGGCTGCTAACCAGTTCACGGTATCGTGATCACATCACCCCAGTTCTGAATGATCTGCACTGGTTGCCAACTGTTTTCCGGGCTCAATTCAAGGAATTTGGTGTAACTTTTAAAGCTCCGACTGGCTTCAGGCCGGCTCTCCACCTATCTCAGTATGAATCTGCTAAATTACTAAGAACAGCAGGAGAGGTCCTTTTGAAAACACCTCGCTCACAGAGGCCTGCTTCTTGGAAACACAGGAAAGGGCTCTCTCTCTCGTGTGTTGCTCCCAAACTCGGGGGGACGGGACGGGACCCCCTGGAGTTACGACTGGTTCTCACTCTCTCTGCATTCAGGAAAGGGCTAAAGAGTAAAGACACATCTTTTTAGTTTGGCTTTTTAAATTGTTGTTATGGTTTTGAGGTTGTTTTTACTATTTAATGTGTCTTTATTTGTTTATGATTTTTCTTTTCTGAATTATTTGTAAATTGCCTTGGTTGGTTCCAGAAAGGCGGTGCAGAAATGCAATAAATAAATAAACAAATAAATAAATAGTTATATCCTTTATGAATGTCCTAATTCTGGTGAACATTGACATTCCATATGCAGATGGCAAAACAATCCCAGATGAATGCGGAGAAGGTCTCAAATACCATACATGGAATATTCATATTCTACCTTTTGGAATATGCCCATGAATGTTGATATTCACATTTAGGTAACCTTAACATTCACCGGTATAGCTCTGAGATTTTCAATATTTACAACTCAATCCTATACATGTCCACTTAGAAGTATTTCCCACCGAGTTCAGTGGTGCTTATTCCCAGCTTACTCACCAGAATTGGAACATTCATAAAGGATGCAACAATTTATTTATATATTTACCTGGTGAGTGGGTACAGGACTGCAGCCTTACAAAATTTATCTAGGATTGTTAATATTCACATGTGAATGTCAACATGCATCACATTTTGGGGCACTCACTGTAACATATATATATATATATATATATATATATAGAGAGAGAGAGAGAGAGAGAGAGAGAGAGAGATTAGTTTTCATAATTCATTATGCTGCCCACATTCTTAGTGAATTTGTTCAAGCTTAGATCATAAAATGAAATGTCACTTTAAGTTATCATTCATATATATATATATATATATATGTGAACAGATGAGCTGGAATATCCAATGGAATGAATGAAAATTATCGTTTCCAGAGAAGTTTCTGTAGGTTAGAGATCTGCCAACAATGGCCATGTTTGATACAGTAAATAGGCGAATTATTCTTGTAGTGTACACATCTGAATGCAATTACTAACACAGATGCAGCAAATATGTTGATAAATATGAACTGCTGAGTAGAATAAAAAAGGCTAGTTTAATACATATTTTTGAAACTTTCTTTTTAAAAAGTTTGATGGATAGAGCTATGCGAAGGATATGTGTTCTATTCCAAGGAATAACTACCCAGTAACAGAGTAACAGGGCCGGCGCTACCGCTAGGCCAACTAGGCTGTTGCCTAGGGCGCATAGCGGAAGAGGGCGCAGAACGCTGCGCTCCTCTTCGCTGCCGGCGCGCTCCTGCCTTGCCCACCTGCCCGCCTCACTGAGAAAGCCAGGTCAGTGCGGGGGATTGCGCCCGGAGTAGTGGTGGGGCCGAGTCTGGGCGCCTCCCCACCTTGCCTCGCCTCCGCGCCGCCTTCCCCCCACCTCGCCTCGCCTCTGCGCCACCTCCCCCCCGACACCTACCTTCTCCGCGCTGTTTCCGGAGCCCCGCCCGCGCTCTGTTTTGGCAGGAGGAACCAGGGCAACAGGGCTTAAACAGCCCTGTTGCTCTGGTTTCCCCCGGCCAAAAACAGAGCGCGGGGGTCCCTTTTCGGAGGAGGCGTGGGAAGGTAGGTGGGGGGCGGCAGCGGCAGCGTGCGGGGGGGTCTGATGGCGGCGGCGGCGGGAGGTTGCAGAGCAGGGCTGCTTCCCGGAGCCCCCCCCACGGCACGAGAGGGGGGGCGCTAAATATAATTTAGCCTAGGGCGCCAAACTGCCCTGCAGAGTAGCAGTAAGAATACAAATGCCTTTGCTTGTATCCAGTGTTGTGTGGTGGGACTTCCACTGACCCTCCAAGGAAATGGGGGCTTTCCCATTATTTTGTTTATTTATTTATTATATTTATACCCCACCTTTTTTCCTGCAAGGAACCCAAGGCAGCTTACATAATCCTCCTCCGCCTCTCCATTTTATCCTCACAATAACCCTGTGAGGTAGGTTAGGCTGAGAGTCAGTGACTGGCCCAAAGTCACCCAGTGAATTTCATGGCCGAGCGGGGACTAGAACCCGGATCTCCCGAGTCCCAGTCCAACACTCTCACCACTACGCCACACTGTAGCTCCCTATACCCCTTGAAAAGCCTTTCATTAGGGTCAGGGGACCCATCGTGGAACACCTGGAATTTGGAGTGGGAGGCAGGAATCACCCCACATCCAACAGAGGTAGTTTGTGTGAGCAACTTCCTGCTTCCACAAGCTGCCTCTACACGAGTTTGCATTATTCCTCTCTCCCAGTGAAGTCACCCACACTACATTCCATTCCAGACCTTTCACGAGGATCCCTCGACCCTCAGGAGAGGCTTTCCAGGGTGTGTAGTGGTCTGCAGTGGGGAAGAGGGGGGTGGGGAATCCCTCTTTCGCAAACTGACTTCCACTAGAGCACTCCTGGATATAACCTATTATGTTGATGCACAATGACAAGGTAAAAACAGACAAGTTGTTGGAGTGCATTTACGAATTAGAAATTCCCATGCTGGCTGGGAATGATGGGATGCACTCCAATACCTCTGGAGGGCACCAGGTTGGGGAAAGCTCCAGTAGAGTTTTAAAAATTATCCCCAGTTATGGAATGAGCTCCCCAAAGAGGTTCGCCTGGCGCCTGCTTTGTATTCTTTCCGGCGCCAGGTGAAGACCTTTCTGTTCTCCCAGGCATTTTAATCATTTTAATCATTTTAATCTTGTAATTGTTTTTAATTCCGTTATTGAAACTGCTGCTGCTAGCTCTGCTGTTTGTTTTTAATCTGTGGTTTTAAATTTTGTATTGTGTATTATGATTTTAACTGTTGTAAACCGCCCAGAGAGCTTCGGCTATTGGGCGGTATAAAAATGTATTAAATAAATAAATTAAATAAATAAATATTTTTAATTTCATTTCTATACCGTCCAATAGCTGAAGCTCTCTGGGACTAAGGCAGGGGTAAGCAACTCAGTACCCTACAGATGTGTTGGACTATAACTTCCATAATCCCTGACCATTGCCTATGCTGGCTGGGGCTGATGGGAGTTGTAAACCAAACATACATCTGGATGGCACCAGGTTTCCTATCCCTCGACTGCAGGGTTGTGCTAAATATATTTTAGCATATATAATACAGTATGGCTGTAGCATATATCTTTGCTTCAATTCACTCTTTAGGATATCGTGGGGAATAGTGGCGTGGGACAAGAAGGAAACACTCAAACAAGATTAACTGGTATTAATGGCACTTGGAGCTGTATAATTTACAAAAGGAGATTCCCATATGCATAATACTAAATAGTAGTATTATTTTTTATAAGCCATGGCACAAGACTCCTAAAATATCAATCCACATGAAATATAATCTGTAAACCAGATGTTGCAATTTGGCCACATAATATACATAATCTGCTTAACATCCTGTCTTAATGAGCATTTTCTCTGGGATTTTCTCTTGGCACACATTTACATCTAATTAATGAAAAATCACCTCACCCAGTAGATTAATGCAATGCAGCAAAGAATATATATATGCTCCCCTGTTTTTCTACTGCAACATTTTTACAAACTGAATAGTTTGTCCATAGTGTGTTAATTGTCAGAGGAGGATTTGCCACGGTAGCCTACTTTTTACTTATAGACTTTCTTTAGAGTTTTAATACACGATCCTAAGATTCCAGGAAAATTGACTGGGTTGGATCAGGACTAAGTTAGTCACACATGACAAAAGTGTGACTAACCTAGTCTGGATCCAACCCACTGCCTTGAAAGTGCTTGCGCAGTGTGTGTGTGTGTGTGTGTGTGTGTTTTAAGTTTGTAAGTCCAAGAAGGATTTGTATTACAAACATGTAAAAACATTAATATGCTTTATTAGAATTCTGAACTGTATTAAGTTTCCACAGTGGGAAAAGGATTAATGCATCCTGATCATTTATATCCATAACATGTTTGCCACGTATTTTTCAGAACATTTAAGGCAAAGGGATTATATTCTACATGTTGAAAATATAACTATTATTTGGGTTTCCATTACAACCTTCTTGTCCCTGTTTTCGGGAGTTCTTAATCTGACCACAAAAAGTGGCTGCAGATTGAAGCTGGGTAGAACAAGTCACCACTTGGGAGCAATTTTGTTTAAAACTATTTTTTTTTAGTATAGAAAAGCTTGGTCTTTAAAGCAGTAAAACGTGATTTCAAGGAAAAAGCAGTTAGTGGTTTCAAATATTTGGTGGGCTTTTGATACTTCAGCAGTACAGGGTTTTTTTAAAAAAAAATTGTAATTTTCTGTATGCTGTAAATCTGTTATATGACCTTTTTATGGTGGATTACATAAATGGTTCCCAAAGTTCTGTTATATGAATGAATGAACCATATTTGATATTTGTTTATTTATGTATTGCAGTTCTATATAGCCCAACAGTGGAGCTCTTTTGGTGTTTCACAAAATGAAACTTAAAATTTTCAAACTTATTTGTTAAGAGAGCCACATATTTGTACACCCTCCCTGAGGTCTGGTTTGTACACCTTTAAGGAAAGGGCTGTAGCTCAGTGGTGGAGAACATGCTTTTCATGCAAAAGGTCCCAGGTTCAGTCCCTGGTGAAGGCCCCTTCTGCAACCCTGAAGGGTTGATGCAAATCAGTGTAGACTAGCCTTCTCCAACTTGGTACCCTCAAGATGTTTTGGACTTCAACTCACATTGGTCACAAACAGCATGGCTATTAGCCAGGAATTCTGGGAGTTGTAGTCCAAAACATCTGAAGGCCACCAGGTTGGGGAAGGCTGATGCAGACAATAATGCGTCGATGGACCAATGATCTGATGGCATAAAACACCTTCCTAGGTTCCTTCCTTAACACCAACGAATAGCTTGGTGACCCACACGCAATTAATTCATATGAGTCACTATAAGACTCATGAACAATTATTAGGGCACCAGTGAAATTAATCATTTAGTGAAAACAGATTCACATGTTGACTCCCATTTTCGGAATGATATTTTAAGCAACCAGAACAAAATTAAATCAAGCCTAAGCTGAAACTATTCCGCAATTCTTACAAGCATTTCCAGCAGTTCCAAAAAAGAAAAGAAAAGAAAGTATCCTCCTTTTGGCACTTTCTGCACTTCTTTGCAAAAAAATATATGTGCTGGTTTATTTATTTAAATTGACCTCACATCCTTATTCTCATTTGCTCTCCTTGGCATCAGCATGTCACTAAATCTCACTGTGTCATCCCACATGATGTTATTTACTGTATTTGAGGGACGTTGTTCATGTCAGGCAGTGTCATTTGCTTGGAATTCAATTAAGTTAATTGAATTTACGTATAAGTATTGATGATCAGCATCCTAACTTCAAAGTATTTTATGGTCCAGGTAATTTTTCTAAGACTCTAATAAGGTTTTCCTTTGAAATTTTGCAGTGATCTCACACACCATGGGTCTACTCCAACCATGAGTTAAGTCTGGATCCCACCCCATATGATAACTACATGTAGCTATATATATAGACAAAAGCAGGCTTGACATCTGTTAGAACTAAAGGAATTGGCAGCTATTGGGAACTCACTTCCCAGAGACTGAGGTAGGGTTATGTTAATTCAGACCCATCATACTACTGGGCTGGCTTTAAGGCCACAACTAGGCTTAATGACAGCATCCGCCAATCTGGGTGGTGCTGAATCCCTATAAAGTGTGGCAATAGGGAAATTTCAAGTGCAGTATGGCACCCCGATGGGATGGAGAGAGTTGATTCCTTCTGCCATTTCTGCTCCCCTGCACCAAACTACATTTTAGCCTCCCCCGCCCCGGGTAGTGTTGCTTATGGTAGAGCCCCCCAAAGGAGGAAAATGAACTAAACAAAAAGCAGCTGGGGGCTGAGTTGGGGGTGGATGGGCAGGGGAAAGATTCAGCTCCCCAGCACTGCTTGGCAAAGATTCGGCAGCAACCTGATCCAGATCCATCAAATTTAGTTTGGCACCAAGATGACAATCCACACTGATAAATAGTGTTACTTAGGTGGGCCAGAGGACGAATGCATACTCTTTGCTTTTTCTAATTCCTCTGAAAACTTTTACCTCTCATTTGTTCCAGACAGGAAGTGTGCTAAGATTATCTGCAACCAAATCTGCATGTTTTAATTGGACCTTTGATACAGCAGGGAAACATTGGCATTAGCTATAAATCAATATGGTTATGAGGTCACCATTCCCATTCTCAGGTTACCAGATAGTTTTGAAATTTAAATAGTGGATCCCAAAGCACTGAGCTGTCTTTCAAGTGGCATTCAATTAGCATCTTCACTGACTGTGAGATGTGTGGTTTTGCGTCTGTGGGAGAGGGGGGTCGTTAACCAAGGTTCTGCAAACCACCTTTCTTCAGGCAGCTTCTACAAGTTTTCTATGCTGAATCTGGATGATGATGATGATGATGATGATTAATATTAATACAATTTCTTATATGCCTTTCTCAAAACAAAAGATTCTAGGCCACTTACAACAAAATGAGAACATACAAACATTTAAAACAGCTAAAAACATTCTCAATAAAATATCACAAGCCCATAAAATAATTAAAACATCATTGGCAAGCATAAATATTTCAACTGATGCACTAAGGAGCCCATCATAGAGCTGTGTTCAGGTGTTCAACCAGCCTCCCCCCCCCCATGAAATTAGCATTGCGTGAGGGGAAAAGTGGAAGAACCATGGTTGTTGGCCCAGTTCTCCTGTTGCATTCCCATAGTTTGGCTCCAGGCTGTGGAGGATGAATGTCTGCGCTAGGGAGTCGTATTTAGAACTTGCGTGATTGCGCAATCAGGGTACTAAACTGAGCAGGGGGTGACATGAGCAGAGCAGGCTCCCTGCTGCAGAAGTTACCCCTCTAACATGAGGAAGATGACAGAGCTTGGCCAAGGGGACATGATGGAGGGGCCAGCGGGTGCGGTCCTGCTTCTGTTCATGCGATTCTAACTGAGTGTTTAGGCGAACCCCTGAGCAGGAATTATGAAGTTTGGTAATGAGCAAGCAGAATGTTTAAATGATGCGTTAATACCAGATAACTACTGTATACCATAAAAGTAGGGCTGCTATCTAATTAGAAATGGATTTTCCTCTCTTCTCTTAAGCTTGGTGCCTTCACTATTTATGTGGTTCTGAATCCTTGTCAGCTGGAAAGTTTTGGATGTAATCTAGGAACCAGGCATAGGCTGCTTGCCAGAAGCCATAAAATTCCTAGCTGGCTGTTTCCCAGGCTTCTACTTACCCAGGGCGTGTCAGAAATCCAGTGGGTGTTGGCAATGAGTTATTCTTAAGGATATGGTACATACGTTAAAACGGGAAAGTCTTCCCCTGTCCTTTCTGATGCAGTTCAAAATGTCATGCCCATGACGGGAAAAAAAGTGGAACATTTGGTCCCTTAAGGGCATATGCCGTTCAATCCTAAGGAAGTTTACATGGAAGTAAGCACCAAACAACACATGATGTTAAATGTGTTTTTGCATCTAATGTGCTGTGTTTTTTTTGTTTTTTTTAAAATGCAGATAGCATCAGCTGGGCTGGAGAGGCTGATTAATGGGATTGGAGGCAGGCATGGAGATGGTATTTATCCCCTTCCTCCTCCTTATGATTATGATTATTATATTTATTTGTATCCCGCCTTTCTCCCAACACTGGGACCCAAAGCGGCTCACAGCCTTTAAAACTCACACAATTAAAACAAAAATAGAAAAATACAAAAGTTAAAAATAGAATTAAATCATCAATAATATTAAAAATTATATATATTTCTCTTTTGCTGCGATCCTGAGGAAAATCCCTCTTCTGTAGCTAGTATTTGCATAGGGAGGGAATCCCCCATTAGTGTCAATGGGGGAATTCCCTCCTTAAGCAAACACCCTTACTTCTAAGTAAACAAGCTTAGGATTGCACTGCATGTGTCCTTAAGAGGCCAGCAGCTCCACACACCCCCTTAAGATCCTTCTCCAGCTGCCATCCACATTGTGTAAGCTCATGGGTTCTTGTCAACCAGTTTTGGGTTTTTTTTTTCAAAAAATGCATGTTTAGTTTAATACAGAAACTTACATACTTCTAAGTACCCAGGGAGCCCTTCAAGTACAGTCATGCCTTAGATTGCGAGCATAATTCGTTCCGGAAACATGCTTGTAATCCAAAACACTCTTATATCAAAACGAAATTCCCCCCCAAAAATTTGTACAGACATTTTTAATTTAAGCCGTACTACAGTACTTGTATTGCAAGACTTCACTTGTATATCAAGTTAAAAAAAATATATATTTAAAAATTTGCTTGTCTTGCAAAACGCTCTCAAACCAAGTTACTTGTAATCCAAGGTATTCCTGTATGTAAAACCTACTATATTTTTGAGTCGTTCCATTTCGCTTCCAAACCACCAGAGCGAATTTTTACATTTAACCACCAGAGTTCACTTTTAGAGGGAATGATAGGCAAAGCCCAAAATATGGCTCGCTAACCTGATGGGTGATTTTGCTGGTTTTTTAAAAGTAGTTTTCTAAGCCTCCTGATTTTATAAATAAATTGAGCCATATCATATTTAGTTGCTTTAGTCATCCTAGCATTCCAGCCCAGCCATTTCAGTGCCCTGCTAAATAATATAGTGCTGCTGAAAGCAAGAGAATATCAGGAAGCCAACTATACTTGTAGGGATTATGTACTTGCTTCAGCACAAATAAATGTGGTAATATCCAGCTGCATTAACACCCCATTTTATTTCCCCATAATTGGTTATAAAGAATTCTGCACCTACTGTGAGCATCATAAAAACATAAATGGCAAAGGAAATGTAAACATACGAATGAAAAAGAGAAGCGAAGTTAACACAGAACTGCTACTACATCAGGCAGATGCTTCATTTGCAAATCCTCATGCTTTCTTTATTCTGTGTATTTATTCTACTTTTATCCCAACTTCCTCCAATGAGATGAGGATGGTTTACACAGTGCCCCACCCCTGGCTGCCATTTGATCTCCACAACAAACCTGTAAGGTACGGTAGGTTAGGCACAAGGTCATTGGCAAGCATGACTGGGGAGTTGAACCTGTGTCTTTCTAGTCCTAGTCTGCCACTCTAATCACTACACTACATTATTATGTACCACACACAGCTGTATAAACATAACCTCCATCAGGAGTGAGAGAACCGTGGACCTCTAGATATTATTGGACTATAACTCCCATCATCCCTGACCACTGGTCATGCTGGCTGAAGCTGATGGGAGTTGCATTTGGCTGGGACACATCAACTCCCAGAAAGTGACCAAGTTATCATCACACAAAATAAAATTTTGTGTGCCCCAGGACTTCACCACCATTACAGCATAAGCTTTATTAAATTACAGCATAAGCTTTATTAAATATATAGGCCATACCAAACATTATGCTAGTGTAAATCTGCTACCACAATGGGACTGTCTCCTTCTCCCTACCCACCTCCTGCAGCCCTTTGTGCCCCCTGAAAAGCTGCTCTGGAGGCTTCCCCAGCCCTCCACAGCACAACAACTGGATTCAACCCATAGTTCCACAGGTTTCCCCCCCATTATCTGTGAAAAATGATGGCTTCTCAAATGAAAAGCTATTAAATATAACCACTGTATTATTGCTTACCTCATTGCAATATTATAGGATTCTGGGTGGATGCAAGTTTGATCCAAAGGATTTGGATGCTGAACGTTTGCTGCTGCTTTCGTTTTCTTTTTACCCGGTTTCTCAGTTGCAGCTGCTTTATGACACCCAGCTGCAAGCTCGCCCTGTTGACTGATGTCCAAAATCATGAAAGAAAGGGAAATATGTAGTTTTAGTCAAAAAGACTGTTTCTGAAATGTACATTTCCCTCCCTTTCACACTGGACGAAGCTAAGACATG
Source organism: Shinisaurus crocodilurus (assembly GCA_021292165.1). NCBI lineage: Eukaryota > Metazoa > Chordata > Lepidosauria > Squamata > Shinisauridae > Shinisaurus > Shinisaurus crocodilurus. The sequence continues at coordinate 18,920,273 of CM037879.1, forward strand.
GACAATGCGTTCACCCCAAGTTGAAGAATTCTGTGGCTATTGCTAGTATCATAAAAGGAAAGGTAAACTCAGGAGTGAAAGTGAATTTCATAAGGAACAAACCTTTAAAAATTCTTTCCACAGCAGACCTGCAAGTGCAAATATCATAAGCACATAGTTGCTATCGAGTCTGCATCACTTGAAAGACTGCAGGATAATATCGTGCATAAACATCCCAGTGATAGAGCATATAATTTATTTTATGTATTTTTATTTAAAATATTTCTTTCAGGGCAGCAACCCTCCTAAAGAGGCGTACAACAGTAAAATTCATACAATAAAAATGGATGCGGTAATAAAAAAAAAAGTAAAAACAGCAACAGCAGCAAAAATTCTAAAAAACAACAAACATCAGCATAAAACAAAACTGTGAAGGAAAGAGCCTTTGTGGGTTCCTACATGTACACACACACACACTGCCTCTTCATGTGTAAACCAAGTAAGGCCAGGGGGGCTGGGAGGAGGCGAAAGGTACAAAAGCATAGGATGGAATGGGTGGCGCCTGGACGCCCGGAGAAGCTGGCCTAGGGCTTTTATATGTAAATGTAGTTCAGGCCCAGTAAGTCAGGAGTCCCATTCCCCCTGCCTGGCCAGGTGAAGTGCATCGTGATTGGCTCAGAAGCAGAAAAGCTACAGGAAGGAGGAGGGGAGGGGGAAAGAGCTATTTCCCAACGTGTGGGTTTTGTCTTTGTCTTGTCTTGGATCGCATGGCTACCCAGCTGTTGGGTATGGCGGTAAGCCAAGGACCCCAGGTAGCTCCTGGTGAAATTAGCTGAATGAGGGCTCTAGTGAAGGCAAGCCTTCTAGGAGTTTACCCATCTCGCACCTTTGGGTAGGTGTGGTAATTCTCATCGGGTGGCAGGGCTGTGCTGGATCTAACCCTGGAAGAAGAAGGCTGACCCTCAGGTAACTAGTTGTGTGCCTGAGAGATAGGAAGAATCAGGTTTTATTATTTTGCAGCTCTATTTCTGTGTGCCAAAGCGTCTCTCTCTCTTTTGTGCTTCTCTCATTTCCCACCTTTTTGTTGTAAAATGCTACCAGAATAAACCTTGTCTTGGTTTTACCCCACATGGTGTTTGTGGATTGCTCTGCTTGGTTCAGTATCTAAATCCAGGTTACAGAATTAAAGGCGAGTCCCTGAACAGAGATTCAAGTAGGGTTGCAAGGAGCTGAGGCTTGGCAATCTGGTACCTTGAGGTCTCTGGGGGTCTTGGTTCCTTTGGGGTAGGTAAGGTGGGGTAAGCCAGCCCCCCCCTTCCTCCACAAAAATCTACAACACACAACTGCAGCTACAATCCTGTCCAATAGAACATAATTGGGGGAAGCCCAGAGTAAAGTTGTAAGTTTCCAGGGCTTTCCTAAAAGCCTGCAATGATGGGGCCACATGCTTTGCTCGTGCAGAAAGTTCTAGGTTCCATCCACAACATCTTCAGCTAAAGATGGTAGAGCACACGTGTTGCATTCAGAAGGCCCCAGGAACTCAATCCATGGCATCTCCAGGTAGGGCTAGGAAAGAATCTTGCCTGAAACAATACTGGGCTAAGACGGACCAATGGCCTGACTCGATATATGGCAGCTTTCTATGTTGGTAGGGAAGGACCACAGCTCAGTGGTAGAGCACCATCTTTGCATGCAGAAGGCCCCAGTTTCAATTCCTGGCATCTCCAGGTAGGGCTGAGAAAGAACCTTGCTGAGACTCTGAAAAGCCACTGCGTGTCTGTGCAGACAACACTGAGCTAGGTGGGCTAGTGCTCTGACTCGTCGATGTCAGCTTCCTGTCTTCTGTCAGTACTGGCTGGGTAGACAAAGGGTCCCTGATAGTCTAGGTCAGCTTCACACAAGTTCCTGCTAGTGCTCTGCCGAAAATTTCTCCCACATTTTTTTCAACCATTCTCATTCAATTTGATAGAAAAGAAATTACTTTTGAAAAGAAATTCAACAGTGAAGAAAATTCCGGAAAGATTCTCATGCGTTTGGTTTGGGTTTCTTGTGCTTACCTTACTTACAAGGAGGCCGAGGAGCGTGTGCAAGTGTCTTGTTTTTCATTGTACTATCATCTCTCCTGCAGGCTGTAGCCTCCTCAGCTTCCCTCACTCCAATTAAAGCCCAGGGGAAGATATCATGAGGTAATTCCTCCTATAGGACTTTGTCAGATGAGGAAGGGCAGGCAGCCTGGGAGGCTGCAGAGCAATGGAGAGATGTGTAATAGAAAGAAAACACACACACACACACACAGAGCCCCCCTTGGGCCACCTCTTAGTGATTAGGTAAGCTCAAAAACACCATGACAACACATTCAAAATAAGCTATAAAATGTCCTGAGAATGAAGCAGAACAATGAAAACTTCTTTCATGGCGGAAGAAAACTTTCAGGAAATTGGAGGGCAGATTTTTGGCACAGCACTGGCTCCGCATCTTCCCCGGAGCTGGATACAACACTGCCCCTCTCACACCTGCATTGTGAAGGATGCAAAATGGGGGCTAGGTTGCCAATACAGCTGATGCTGTTGCCACTTGCTCAAAAAACCAAAAACCCTCAGGAAAAAAGAAAGAGGTTGTGCTACAACCCCTGCCAAGGGTGAGCCCTGCCTGTGAGAAACCGTTGGAGTTCTCCTCACCCTGGAGAAATTCAGTAAAATTGTTCCTCCAGTTTCTCTGCCCACAAATAGCGTGGAGAATTTTGAGAGGCCATTTGCACACAGCCCTGGTTCTTGCACCTCCTCAGCCAGCACCACCTCCTGTCTCATTGGGCAGTCCATGGGATGTCCTTAGCTGTAATCCTTTTTATGACGACTCTGGTTATACACTGTTCCTTTCTTCTTTCCAACAGTCATTAAAAGATGATTCTTTTCCATACCGCTTTTTTTTTAAAATGAAAACTAAGACTTTTATTCTTGCCCCCTGATCTTGTGGGGGTTGTGTTTTGCTGTCTTCATATAGTTCGCTTTTGGACTTGATGGTTTGAATTGTTGTTTTATTATTGTATTGTACACAGCTTGGGGGGGGTGACCTTTAAGCCAAAAAGTGCCATAGGAAACACAACACTCACTAACTTACTGTAACTTTGCTACAAGGGATGGGTGTCAACTTATATCCTTACTTAATTTGTATGGCTTCACACATAAGATACAAGTCCAGATTGGCAGACACGATTGCACATATTAAAAACATGTGCATCAGCACAAGGGCCAGAGCTCACACTACTGATCTTACAATGTGCTCTTTTCCCCTGCAGAGACTACACAAGTTGCTCCACGTACATAGATAAGTTGTCATAACACAGACCTTTCCGGCCAAAACTGGCTGGTGGAGCAATCTTCCAAGTATTAACATCTATTCTGTGTGCTATGGGGTTGGCCTTCAAAGTATCTTTATATCCAAGGTTGGGTCAGCCTCTGGAGGGAGCCCCTGTGCTCAGCTCCAGACTGAATTTAGTCAAGTTGCTATTACATTACTGCTCTACATAAAATTTAATTAAGCTGTCATTTGGGGTTTCTTCTGTTGGATGTGATGAGAAAGTTTATTATGACATATTGTCCCAACTGGCCAGAGAATGTCTGCAGCTGCAGCTGCCAAGGTCAAAGTTGCATTGTAAGGACATAGCAACATACTGAACAACTCCATTTTAGTCATTGCAAGTGGGAGTCTGCGATAATTCACCATGTGCGAACGGGATGATACAGAGTGAGGAGGAAGAGATTCTCTCCCTTCCCTGGTGGGTCCTTCTGCAATGTGGCTCCACCTTCTTTATATCTACATGCACAGCTTATTTCATTTTTAAAAAACTTTTTTATTTCTATAAAAGACAAAAACAAACAACACAAAACATATAACAATAATTAACAATTAACAAAAAAAACGGACTTCCGAATCTTTCTACAGCAAATATAGGTAACAAATAATTTCTCTACTCAGTAATTTAAAAAAGCTCTCTTTTTTCTATTGTCACAAATTTATCATCTTCTTATTTTTTTCTATTGTCAGCTCATCTTATTATTATTCCACAAAACCACAGATAAACAAATCATTGTCTTCTAACCCCTGCAAAAAGCCAATTAGAGGTTTCCACTCTGCAATAAACATAGATGTTGTCTTCTCCAATCAATGATATAAGTTTGGCCATCTCTGCCAGCTCCACCATCTTGACCAACCATTCCTCTGTTGTAGGCAATGCAGGAACTTTCCATTTTTGTGCATATAATAGTCTCGCTGCTGTTGTCATATATAAAAATAAAGTTCCATAGCTTCGTTCCAACTGACTATCCATTATTCCCAAGAGAAAAGCCTCTGGTTTCAATTGAATGTTGATCTTTAAACATTTTTGAATTAATGAATGAATTTGTATCCAATTTTTTTTAGCTTTATTACATGTCCACCACATATGGTAAAAAGTTCATTCTTGCCGTTCACATTTCCAATTCATTTCTATTTATTACATTTTTATATTGCCCTTCCTCCCAGAAGCTATGGGTGATATTGATTGATTGTTTGCAATTATTTATATCTTTGCCTTTCAGGATAATAATCCTTCCAAGCTGGCTTACAAGAAACATCAAGATACATTTAGCAATCCTATGCATGTTTAGACAGAATGCAGGACCTACAACTCCCAGCATTCCCCAGTCAGCCATGCTGACCAAACCACCCCCCCCCCCCAGTATCAACATATAACAAGTCATCCTGATGGTAGATGGTTCTGGGGGGTGGGGGGAGAGGACAGCCCAGCTGGAACAGGCTCCAAGGTGGTATTTGCCTGCTTCTCCCTCTCACCCCCTCACTTTATTTTATTAGGTCAAGACCAAAGGTCATCCAATAATCTTCATGGCTGAGCTGGCATTTGAACCTGGGTCTGCCTGGTCCTAGTCTGACAGTCTAACCCTACGCCTAATTGGTACTCTGTAGAATTCCTTACACCAGATCCTAGCAACACAGCAGTTTTGCAACCTATCTTCAAAACATCTCATTCTAGAGGCAGAGCCTAAGGGCAGGAATGAAAGGGGAGGACTCTAAGTCAGACTTCCCTAAGCTGGTGCCTTCCAGATGTGTTGGACTGCAACTGCCATCATTCCCAACCTGCAGGACAATGCTGGCTCAGAATGATGGGAGTTGGAGTCCAACACATCTGGAGGGCACCAGGCTGGGGAAGGCTGCTCTAAGGTATTGCCTACTGGAGCCTTTTCTTTTACTAAACTTCTGCCTCTAGTTGGAAGAGGAGCTACTTTCCATGTCTGACTGTTACTTAAACAAGTAGGTGGGAAAGAAATAACCCTATAACCCTGTTGTCCATGTCACACCTTTATACATTACCTGCAAAAAGTTCGGATGTATTCCTGGTTAATCCTGATAAAGCCGGCACACTGTTGAAAGGATTTTGGCCCTAGTCCTTTGACATCCTTGAGCTGCTCCCGATTGACAAATGGCCCATTCTTCTCTCGCCATTCAATTATATTTTTGGCCCTGTTGGCATTCAATCCTGCAATGTGTCTAAGAAACATAGAAGGGAGGAGGTGTCCCCACATCAGATATAGCTATTGAATTACATAGGATAAAATTAAGCAGTAACTAATATAAATGCACAATATGGATATTGCTTGTTCTAGAGCAGGGGTGGGCAACTTGTGGCCCTCCAGATGTTTTGGCATACAACTCCCATCAGCCCTAGTCAGCATAGTCAATGGTGAAGGATGTTGGGAGTTGTAGACCAAAACATCTGGAGATTCAAAAGTTCACCATCCCTGTTCTAGAGAATGGGAGCGGGGGACCCAGTAACTTCAAAATGTAGCGTAAAGCTGCTCCACGACACAGGTGAGGGGTTCTGATGCACACACGCAGTTCCAGACAAGCAGGGACTACTCTGTTTACTTGAACAGCAAGGAATGGTCCATATGCACAAATACTGAATGCAAGAAAGCCCTGATTGCACAGAGCCCTATGGAACTTCAAATCGCTACCTTAATGTTGCAAAATAAGTGTAAGGTCACGGGCTGCAATAGAAAGGGTAAAAACCACTGAAACCCTGCTTTTATTTATTTATTTATTTATTACATTTCTATACCACTCAATATCCAAAGCCCTAAAGCAAAAGCAAAGCAAATGTAGGAGGAGCCTCTGGGGTCCAGATTGTGGACTCAGGAAGGTTTAGATGGGCACATGGGACCTGTCCGATTCCATGCTCCAACCTACCAGAATTTCCAGTGGTTGTAACATTTTCTCCAAAATGTTGAGGCACCAGGAGCAGGTTTATTCCCATTGGATCCCACTGAGTTCTATGGGCCAAATTACATGTTATGATAAATACTTTTTTTTAAAAGTGCTTAAACTGACACTTGTTTGGGGGGGGGGAGCACCTGTGGTGCTCTAATCTGGAACATGCACCTGGTGCATATTGGGGCCCCACACACATACCCTGTTGAAAATTGCCTATCCCTATTGGTGGTTCCATGTCAGCGGGGCTGTGCTGAACCCTTCCCCCAAAATAGGTTTGGCACCATGGATAGCTCCTTAAAAGTTCAGAGTAAAATCTAGAGTGGATACACAGTCCCGCTGACACTGGAGCCACCGGCCTCCACTGCCTGAGGGCCTAATTCCATTCCAGGGAAGCTCTCGGGGGGGGGGGGGCTCTATTCTAGTGGTGGGCGGGCCAAAGGAAAAGGGGGCAGGGCCAAAATATCAGTATATTTTAGCTTAAAGCTCTTATAGCCAGTAACTAATCCTTGGGAGAAGCATTTCAATCTTTTAGACGGGGGGAAAAAACTGCAAAAAAGCCCAGAACCAAATGATCTGTGCTTGGGAAGGAAAGGGTGTAGCCATCTGAGGAACTCCAGAGGGCCAGATTGAGACCTCCAGAGGGCCGGATTTGGCCCCCAGGCCTAAGGTTCTGCACCCCTGCTACAGACAATGGGCCAATTTAGCCCCATTGTTGCATTTGGAACAAGGAATATGATAGTGGGGTTAGGGGGAAAGGACCAGAACTTTCTTTCCCCGCCCGCTTTCTGTCAAATGTGATGACAGAGGGAAAGAAAGTTCTGGTCCTGTCTTTAACCAGCTGAAGTTAAAGACACTGGCTTGGATCTCCACTTTTCACTCCCATTCACGGACCCCCTTCCATGAGTGCAACTCTCCTTCCATGAACAGCGTGGAAAGTTAGGATCCAAGCGGCCACAAGATACGTTTGACAACGACGGCATGTTTGAGCACACGAACCCCTGTGATCGGAGCCCCTGTGGTTACTGAAACAGGAAAGACTCCAAAGCTCACCTCAATAATATTTCTGAGCAGATGTTAATATCAACTCCTACAAAGCTGACACACTCCTCCACCACACTGTCCAGTGTCGCTTTGAGCAGGGCCTGAGATACGTCATGCTGCAAGTTGGGGGTCAGGGGGAGAGAAAGCAAAACCCAACAACAATTAAGTGATATTAGATTTCAGAAACTACACAGAAATGAGAATTCCAGAGAATGACAATTTCAACAAAAAACATTTGCTGGTATAATGTCAACATGTGAAAGAGCCCAGGAGAGGAACATCTGATGTACTGCCACTCTTTGCACCGCAGAGCTAGCACCGCTCACTTGAATTTATTTTCAAGCTCCCCCTTTTTTTTCCTCCAGTTTGCAAGAATGCTGGAGAGGCGCCATATACATGACAGACAGCCTATCAAATTCCCTCTCAAAACAGAGGCTCGTTACTGGGCAAGCACAGGTCTATTTTACGCACTTTTCTCTAAAAAGGGAAATGGGAATGAAGTAAGAAGGAATTATTGCTTATACAATTTTCTCATTGTGACACACATTTAATAGATTATTCATCACAAAGGCTGAGAATGAATAATAATCTGCATCCCAATCCAGCTAACGGCCAAACGTGCGCCGAAGTAGCTGGGCAGGGAATCACATGCACAAACTGGTGCTGGACACATTATTCCTAGCTTGATTCTGCAGCTAGCGCAGTGTTCTCCAACCTTGGGTCCCCAGATGTTTTTGGCCTGCAGCTCCCAGCATGCCCCAGCCAGCTATGTAGGAGCTATGTTGACTAGGGCACGCTGGGAGTTGTAGGCCAAAAACATCTGGGGACCCAAGGTTGGAGAACACTGAGCTAGCACAACAGGTTTGGGAAGCAGGAGCGGGGGATTGGATTCAGACACCCAGCTGGTGCAATTCCAGTTTTCTTGAAGGGGTCACACACACGTGCTGCTGTGTGTGCAAGTGTTGGATCAGAGTGCTGACTTTTAACAGATTAATTGATCTATTAATTTAACCGATTAATTAGTCTATTACCTTAAACAATTAGTCTATTAATTAATTTCAAATAACTTTGCATATCATCAAAGCCGTAGTACAAGCACGTCTTTGAAAGTGTGAGTGACAACTTAAAATTTAATTTTTAAAAAGCTACCAGTGGTAGAAGGAAAAGCCCATCTCTATTATTTTCTTCTTTATCGCCTATTAAAGACAGAAAAACAAAATAGTCTCCAAAAATAAACAGAGATGCCCCCTTAACTCACAGTCTCATCCAGTAAAATTTACCATCCCTGATAAAAAATGGCCCCTATTGATTAAAACAATTAAAGCTGACATCCAAAATAACCTTCCTAGCTGGCTGTACTAGGTTTAAGGAGGAGTGAAGTAATTTTAATTAGATAAAGAAGATATTAATATCTTCACCCACCCAGGCTTGTCAGACACCCCTCCCTGCAGTCAATTATTCCCTCTGGAAAGCAACTCCTGAAGGAGGAGGGACTTTCTGGAGCAACAGTCAAGGTTGCACCCAGCATGCATGCAGGCCCCTCTACATCCCAGTCTGGGTGTCATTTAAAACAATAATGATGATGATACCATCAATCAAAAGCAGCATAATACAACAACAACAACAACAAAACTTCACAGCAACCCCAGAATTAAAACAAAGATTTTAAAACTGAGAGGCCTAGACTACATTCATTCTTTTATTTTTGTAAGCTGCCTTGAACACATTTTTTAAAATGACACCACCTTTCAAAATAAATAAATAAATAAATTAAAACACCCTCTTTCTATGGGCCTGCAGATCTGCTGGAAGATCTTTTCTTTGGGGCCGGTATTTGGCTCTCAGGGTTAAAACTAGCTGGGGTTTGTATGCTGTATGTTTGTTTTCTATTTCAAGTCTTCAGGATAAGGTCCAATGCAAAAAAATATTGAGGAAGGAAGGCTGCAATCCTATGCCACTCACCTGGAAGTAAGCCCGACTGAACATTTTTATTGTCTTAAGGTTTTATTGTTTTCAAGAGCTGTACACCACCTTTTTTTTTAATTTTAAAATTATATTTATACCTCGCCTTTTTTCCTGCAAGGAACCCAAGGCGGCTTACATAATCCTAATCCTCCTCTCCATTTTATCTTCACAACAACCCTGTGAAATAGGTTAGGCTGAGAGTCCGTGACTGGCCCAAAGTCACCCAGTGAGTTTCATGCCTGAGTGGGGACTAGAACCCGGATCTCCTGAGTCCCAGTCCAACACTCTAACCACTGCTAAAAAGCCTTGATGGCTTTTTAGCAGATAAGGCGGTACCTAAATGAAAATAAATAAATAAACCCAATGGGACTTACTTCTGAGTAGGCAAGCATAGGATTATGCTATAAGTAAGTAAATTGTACTCAGGGATGAGAATGTGCAGGATATATTTCAGCCTCCTGGCCATCAAAAGTGAAACTGACAATAATTACTGACACTGGGATCAACAAAGCCTTTGGCTACTGTTTCAGTGCTGATCATGCCTTTTTCTGTTTTTAGTGTTTATATCTTTTTAAAGTGTTTATATCTTTTTACCTTTTAAAAGTTAGTTGTGCTTTTCAAAAGCTGATGTGTTCTAAATCTACTGGAACCCTTTTTCGAAAGAGTGTACACACATTTAAAATAACAATAAAGTGAACGTTCCTGCAGAAGCCCAGGAGAGCCAAGAAGCCCGAAGGCTTTGTAAATGTAGGAGCTAATTCAATCACCATGTTGGCTTAGCTCAGGGGCTCTTATAAGTCACTCATATAAATCTGGGTTGATCTGCGGTGGTTTTGTGATGCATCTGTTCGGGACATCATGCTGGCTTCAAGCCAAGATCCCAGATTATTTCACCCAATGGTTTGTTTTAACTTCTAAGTCACTGAGCCCTTTTAAAGTTATTTTAACAAAATATGACATGCTACCAGCATCAGACTCCATCGACTCATATTTGTAATTCATTAAATTGTGGTTAATATCAGATCGGATCCCTAAACCATCTTCCAGCAAGCCCCATTCCTTTATCACAGTTTATCAAATCTAAGCATACAGTGACCATGACAAACAGCAAAATGATGAGATGCATATGATGAGATAGGGAAAACACAAAGCTCGCAATAGTACCAAATGCCATGGACGTTTCCAGTGAAGCTGATGTCATGAATACACCACAGTCCTCATCTGTGTATTCAGCTAGATAATCTGATTTCACAAGCACACAAGTGGAAGCTCAGACACTAATATCTGTCCAGAAGCCCCTGGACATCAAGGATTTGTCCCCTGTGATGAGCCTTATATTGCTTATATTTGCGCTGTAATGGCTAGAATGTTAGACGTAGACCAGGGAAGTCGGGGTTGAATTACCCACATGGCCACAGAATGAGATTGCTTGTTTATTTATTAATTATATTTTATTGTAGTCTAACACATCTGCAGGGCAGCAGGTTGGGGAAGTCTGCCCTAAACAGTTTGGGTTATTTTATTATGTGGAGTTATTTTAAGGATCACTTGCATTCACATGAACCTACCCAAGCCTTGAGATGGGCATTGGAGGCCAGCTCTCTGGCCTGTTGCTAGTTAAGAACTGGTTAGTGTACCACGGACAAGGCCTTTTTGGTGCTTGCTCTGCAGCTATGGAATGCACTCCCTGGGGAAATTTGCCAAGTCCACTTTCTCCCCACTTTCAGATGGGCTTTGAAGACCTTTTGATTTCGGACAGCTTTTTATAACTGATTGCTTCTGCTTTTATGCTGGATTTTATACTGCTTGTATTTTTATTGTTTTAAATGATTTGATTCACCATTTTGTGTGTGTGTGTGTGTGTGTATTTCTTATATTTTTTAAAATTAAGACTGACTGCATCCATAGTGGATCCAGAGCCTCCTTGCTGCTCTGCTGTTCTTCCACTTGCACCTCTTTTGCTCTCTCTCTCTCTCTCTCTCTCCCTCTCTCTCTCTGTGCATATATTTCATAGAACTAGTTTTCTAGGCTGCTTTGTAAAGATTGTATCCTAAACAGTGGGGGCATGAGTATCTAACATTGTTGTCTAACAATGACAACATCATAATCAACTCTTGTTAAAATCTGTGTCGGAGTCACAAATACAGTTCACAGTGGTGACTCTAACTTTAATTCTGGCAACCTCCACAGCCAGCGAGATGGGGCATGGCACAGCCATTTCCGCCTCCTCCACCTGGCAGACAGGACAGGAAGGCAGCGCCACATTGGCTGCCCTTACTTTCCTCTTGGACTGGGGAGGGGTTTTTCTGACAGCCACATCCCACATGGGCATGGCAGAATGCATTTAGCCATGCTGTTACATAGCTCCTGGGACAAAATAGGAGGCCTTTGACAGCCCATGGCCACCATAGTTCCTGGTGCATGCTTGACACCTGCTTGAGCAGCTGCAACTTCCCTGTGTCTGTTGAGGGGAGAAGCCTGTATTATGAAGAAAAGGGAGAGGGGGCTCGGTGTGACCACGGTCAAGCAGGACATAGGCATGTGGCTTGCGAAGGTGAAGTCACCTTGAGTGTCATTTTCTGGTGGAAAGCTGGGCTACCAAATAAAAAAATTAAATTAAAAGGACAGGCCAGTGTTGACCCCCCAAATAATGCTTGGCTACCAAGCCCAGTCTATATGTGCAGACCCCCCAAAAACACAGCTGAGATTCTGGCCACACCACTCAAAATGTATATAAACCAATATTTAGTTCGTACCATGAACTAAACTTACAGACATAGATGGAAGACTTTCCTCAATAGGCTCGACACTTGGGGGAAAAACATGTACTCTCTATTAAAGTCTTCTTAGTTCTTACACTTCACCCCCACCCCACCCCTTAAATGACAACTTGACCTAAACTTGTTGAGAAATGGTTCTCATTCTCCCTCTCCACTTCAATTGCAGATACAGCTGCCAAATGCTACACCAGCAACTCCAGAGTAAACAATCTCAAAGCACAGGATTCAAAGCTGTCAGTGATCTGTGCAGAACAGTTAATTAGTTGGAAGTAGAAGGTGCTCAGAGGCCCAAGGTGGAGTTAGACAGAATTAATAATCTTCTCGGGAATGGGTGTAGCCTTCCCCAACCCTGTACCCTCCAGATGTGTTGGACTCCAATTCCCATTATTCCCAGCCAGCAGCCTTGTCCAACTGGGTACCCTCCAGATGTTTTGGACTACAGCTCTCAGCATTCCTGACAATTAGCCATGGTGGCTGGGGCTGGTGGAAGTTGAAGTCCGAAACATCTGGAGGGCACCAGGCTGTGGAAGGCTGACCTAAAGAATGAGAGGACACATAAGGGGAAATCGAAGAGAACAGATAGGAAGGAAAAAGAGCATAAAGAGTCTTAATCCTATGCATGTTTAGACAGAAAAAGGTCCTACAATTTCCAGCATGTCCCAGCCAGCCATGCTGTGAGTTGTAGGACTTTCTGCTGCCTAAACATGCATAGGATTGCAGCCTAAAAATAAGAAGTAGCAGTTTATGAATAAGGACAGGAAAAGGTAGCCAGTGAAGAAGCAAAAATAAGAGGTGTGATTGTAATATGTTTGCATGGACACAGAGGCAACTGCATAACATTGGAAGCACTTAACATTCTAAACAGCGCCGAGAGCCAAACTATGCAAATCACACAGAAGGTAGCTGAGGCTTGTCTTGTTTTACTCTAGTGTAACTGCACATGGTTACTGTGTGCTCTGGGAGGAGAGAATTAAACCACATCCATTTTTTCAGCAAAATTTCACACACCCCATGGGGGGGGGCTTAAAAAAAAGGAAGGGGGAACTTTCCATTGATTCCAATGGATACTTTTCCTCATTTCTAAATCTCCCCTGTGGGGTGTGTGGAATTTGGGGTGGGGAATGGGTTGGGGAAGATTTAATCATCCCCTCCTGGAACATGCTGGTCCCAATGCAAATTGGAACGGTGCGCAGTTACACTAGAATAAATGAAACGATCAGGTTCACACTACACAATTGGCATAACTTATAGTTTGGCCCAGACAGTGACAGTTGGAACTGGCCAAAGTGGGTTCTGGGTTGTTAGCAGTGATGGCACGTGAGTGACAGCAGAGCCCCGTGTGTGCGAGATGGGAGATTAAAAATCCTGTTCGTGTGTAGAGGCCCATAACTCCACACACAGAAATCCAGATCTTTCTCCCCCTCTCTCTGCGCAGCGTGCAGCGTTTCGGTTGCAATCAGCCAGCCAGCTTTCCAGCATGTAATCCGACTCCAGCAGCCAACTCCCCCGTTTGCAGATAGCAAGGAAAAAACTCTGTAACTCCACAGGTCTATTCTACCTGTTTATTTACTTAGCAAAGTAATATTCTACAGAGTATACATTTCCTAGTTACAGTCCATGTGCAGAGTACAATGCATAGCAAGCATTTATTCCAGTGGAGCAAGTTGAGCTTTACCCCACCTCAGCAAAGACGTTACATTGTTGCATAAGTCCAGCAAGCAATAGTCAGAAGAAAAGAGTGAACAGAGAGAACAGTCCTGCTCCTCTCTAAAATGGCTTCAGACAGAAAAACAAGTCAGTACGTCACCAGAACATCTAAACCATGTGACTAGCTCATACTGTTTCCCAGGCCTAGCTTTCCCATGAAAAATAACAAGGGAAAGTAAGAAGACACAACATTCTTGTTTACCGCCATTCTGTTCCTTCCATATTGTAAACAATGTGCTCCAGCTTGTGAATGTGATACATATCACAACAAGCAGTGGATGGATGGTCCTTGAGATGAGGTGACAGAAGAGCAGCATCTACACATCTCTTCAGAACTGGCCAGCAATGGAATCCAGCGGAGAAGACAGCGATTTCAATTTGAACAGAGAGCAGTAAAACTTCACTCTGACAGTGTGGACATAGGAGGGATGGTTTTACTGAGGTTAACTGTATGCTTCTTAGCCCGATTCAAGGTGCTGGTTTTAACCTATAAAACCTTACATGGCTTGGGACCACAATACCGAATGGAACGCCTCTCCCAACCTAAATCCACCCAGACACTACGTTATATATCTGAGGCCTTCCTCCAAGTGCCACCTCTGAGGGAGGCTCAGAGGGTGGCAACAAGGCCTTCTCCGTGGTGGCTCCCCAATTTTGGAATGATTTCCCCACTGATGCCCGCCTGGTGCCAACATCTTTTCAGATGTTGTCATCTTTTCAGTGCCAGGTTAAGACTGTTCTCTAATCCCAGGAGTAGTGGTTAGAGTGTTGGACTGGGACTCGGGAGATCCGGGTTCTAGTCCCCGCTTGGCCATGAAACTCACTGGGTGACTTTGGGCCAGTCACGGACTCTCAGCCTAACCTACCTCACAGGGTTGTTGTGAGGATAAAGTGGAGAGGAGGAGGAGGATTATGTAAGCCGCCTTGGGTTCCTTTCAGGAAAAAACGCGGGGTATAAATATAATAAATAAATAAAATAAATATGATGGGGCATGTCAACTGTTTTAATAGGTCTAGTTTTTTTAATTGAAATTGTTTTAGCTGTTCAAACCGTTTTAAATTTTGTATATTGAAATTTTATGCGGTATTTTATGGTATCTGTATTTTATGTGTATATTATTGAAACTGTGTTTCGTATTTTCTGAACTGCTGTGAACCGCCCAAAGAACTTTGGCTATTGGGCGGTATAGAAATGAAAATAATATTAACAACAACAACAACAACAACAACAACAACTGTGTTACTGGTAGTTGACTGTTAATGCTGGGCTATGCCAATGGTTGGGCTATGATGGATGCTTACGGTTTTCTAAGTAAATTCTTTATTTTTCAGATGGTGGCCTCCCTTTTCTACCTGCCACACTCTGTTGCAGGGATTACATGACCAGAATTTCAAGGCAGAACAAAAAAATGAGCAACAGAATCGAGGTTTGATATAAGAGGTGAAAGATGAGAAGCTAGGAGGCCACTGAGAAGAATATTAGCGTAACTGAGAAGAGATATAACTATGAGGCAAGCTACTGTTTAGACAGCGTCATTTACTCCCTGGCTAAATATACGTAGGTCAGGTCTTGGTTGAGGGATGCCCTGGGAATGGTAGCAGTTTGTTCATGCTGAATGACTTTCACCTAACACAAGCGGAAGCGGTTGTGTGTGGGATGGGAGCATGATATGACTGTGTGTGCTGAGTTTTAGGACACCACTGCAAACATCCAGAAGAGTGCAATATCAAAAGAGAAGACTTCTGCATGTGCCTTCAACCTTTCCTAATGGCTTTAACTTGTGGTAGTTGCCATTACCATTAGTGCAACCAAGTGGCTAGAACAGGGGTTCCCACACTTTTTGGCTTCGGCACATTTGGGATTTTGGGAGAATGTTGTGAGTGCTCTCACAAAATGGCTGCCATGGTGAGGGGGCTTGTGCAGAAGACAAGCTGGTGAAACTAAAAGAAGAGTAACTTGCCCAAGAACCAAAGCACAAGTTTTTTGGTGGGATCAGAGTTCCAAAAGAACACAAATAAAGATGATACTGGAGGGCAGCCCCTCACTTTGCAGCATGCCAGCCTTCCAGTTGGGAATAAAAAATGTTTTAACTTTAAATTCTTATCTCTCTTTTTAACAGATTATCCAATCAAACACATGGATTTATTAATTAATTACTTATATTTATACCCCAGCTTACATAATCCTCCTCTCCATTTTATCCTCACAACAACCCTTTGAGGTAGGTTAGGCTGAGAGACTGTGACTGGCCCAAAGTCACCCAGGGAGCTTCATGGCCCAGTGGGGACTAGAACCCGGATCTCCCGAGTCCCAGTCCAACACTCTCACCACTACCCCATGCTGGATTTAACCTTATCAGAGACTGACATATCTGATGCCTGGATGTAGTTCAGTGGTAGAGCACCTGCTTTGCATGCAGAAGGTCCCAGGTTCAATCCCTAGCATCTCTAGGTAAGGCTGAAGAACTTTCTGGACGGCTGCTGCCAGCCCAGTGTCAATGATACTCGACTAGATGGACCAATGGTCTGACTCAGTGTAAGGCAGCTTCCTATGTTCCTATATAAGTATCGCCACTTGGTACCAAGTCCAATATGTTAGCCATAGGAGTACTGCTATATAAACAATGTTAACTACGGTAGTTTATAAAAGACCCCTATATTCTGTGGAAGTTAAAATGGAAATGAGCTAAAACACTTTAAAATCATACTGTGGCGAACAGCTAGAACTGGTGCTCCATGCAATCCCAATATATATTTATATATATTTCACTTTTTCTTTCCTCCCCCTCCTTATAACACTCGCAAAGGTCACCTCCTCTTCAAAAACGGAGCCTGACATCTCAAAGTGAAGTTCTGTCGTACCTTTTAACCATGGATCCATTGTCAATTTCTTCACACTGCTCACTCACCCAACTGTTTATTTGCCATGTAATTCTGAGGAGTGACTTGACTGTCTATACAAATAGTCTGGTGAGCAAAGCATGAGAGAGAAGGAACAAGGAATCCTTTGAAAGGCGTAGCTATGTATATATTTCTGTCCTGCAAAAAGGCTTATTAATTCTTCTTGTCAGCATGCCGCAGCTTTGCCCAACAAATGCATGCAGCTTAACACCTGCTAGAATAGCTCTAAAGCCTCCGTTAAGAAAGAGGCGCCCACAAGTTTCTAATATTCAACAGATAACAGCTGTACCAGATGGAACAGACATCTGCTCTGCATCTATGTTCTATGAAGGGGGAGACAAAACTTGACGTATTTATAGGCAAACTATAGGATTCCCCTCCCTGTCATAAAGGATAAGGCTAACCTCCGATTGCTGAAACAATATTTTTTGCCATCATGATTATTTTCCTATTTCAATGTCGTAAGATCATCGCTGATAAAGTTTGCAAACATCACAAAATGGGGTAGAATGATTGAGGATACCCTATTAATATGCGAGTCCTGAGCTATGATGATACTGAGTAGCCAAAATATCAATTTCAATTAAGTGCATGAGAACGGCATCATTTCTGCCCACCTGATTAGATATTACTTGTCTAGTCCATAACAAACATCATTCTGTGAACTTAAATACAGTATACCTCACCATAGTGGGGAAGGCTGTGACCAGGTGATCTGTGTGCCTGCCTGTTCATTCTGCTGTCCGGGTGCTAACTGTGGATGGGCAACAGTTCTTATGGTTCTTTATTTTTAAACCTAAATTGGACAGGACAGTCCTTGAAATAGAGCAGGGCTCTCCAACCTTGGGTCCCCAGATGTTGCTGGACTACAGCTCCCAGAATCCCTTGCCATGTCAATTTCTTGCCATGCTGGCTGGGTATGCTGGGAGCTGTAGGCCAGCAACATCTGGGGACCCAAGGTTGGAGAGCCCTGAAATAGAGGATGCACACAAATACAGCACAGTCCTTTGCAAAAGAGGACTCCTGGCCACCCTAAAACAATGGAAACGCTTTCAATGAATCAGCATAGTAAGTAAAGGCAAGTATACTCCGGTACTCGGTTTCAAAATTAAGTCCTGGAGACCACTTTTATTATAAATAGAGAAATATAATTTTCCTAAATGAGGAAAGCTAAGGTTAGGAAACCACCACCTGTATTAGGCACTTAGCTGAAACAACAAAGGCCACAGTCTTTGGGGATGTTCTTCTGCTTATTTTTACTTCTCCCCCCACCCCCCTGCTCCACCACCACTTTATTGGTTGGATTTTTAACTGGCCTTTCAATATCTCTCAAGGTGTAATTTCAAAATCAAACAATTAAAAGCAAAATACAAACAAAATCAACTGAACCACTTTTAATAGAAAAGAAAATGATGAGTAGGAACGAGGCAGCAGCAACACATTAGCCACAGAAAACAATAGCCTGTCTAAATAAACAGGCCACAATCCTGAATCCGAATCTTTGGGGGCACTACCCAACAAAAAAAGATCAATTTCTAAATTAGCCACCAATCTAGTAGTCAGTAGAATCATCAGCAGATTTTCAATACTAAGCTTTGCATCATTTTTAAGCCTAAAAAAACGAAAAGTGACTTTCAAGTTTTAATTTTTAATATTTTTTTTTAAGCTTAAGGAATAAAATAAAAATCAGGAGGAGCAGGGAACCTGGTGGACACCAAGAGAGACGTTTGAAGGCATATTGGCACCCACGGGCACCACGTTGGAGACCCCAGATGTAAAGGGTGCATCACACTGCTTAAGTCCCTGCCTCTCACCCACAAAGTCCTTTGCGCTGTTTGTAAAAACAAACAAAAAACTCCCATCACCGCTAACACCTGGAGACTGATGCAATTTATACAGGTTACAGATATAGCCCCCGCATAGGATATTATTATTATTATTATTATTATTATTATTATTATTATTATTATTTTCATTTCTATACCGCCCAATAGCTGAAGCTCTCTGGGCGGTTTACAAACCAGCATCTCCACTCTGCCCTAGCCTGCGACAACATGGCCCTTTTCACTTTAGGACCACGTGCATAAACCCTTCTCAGGCCAAGCATCAACACTTGAAAACCTGAGGGGAGGGTCAAATGAAACCTTTCCCCTACTAATGAGGGAAAAGATTAATGCTGGTTATTAAGGATCTAGCTTAAATTTATGATGCTGTTGGTACAAAGGTGTGTGTGTAGATTTAAAAGTAAAGCAGGTAATAACGCCAAGCTGACACGTAGGATTTTGGTAGTTAACAAAATAAAAATAAGTTTATTTTAATTCTCAAAATCTTAGTTCCAGAAAATAAACCTGCCTACACCAAACACTGTGTAACTAACCTAACCCCCAAACTCCCAACTCTCCCCACACACTACAAACACTCTCCCATATCACACTAACTCCAACCACCTAAAACTCTCCAACCCAACTCCACACTCCCATAACTCGACTCACTAACTCGACTCACTGACATAAAACCTACCTGTATTATCATTATTATCATTATTATTATTTTCATTTCTATACCGCCCAATAGCTGAAGCTCTCCGGGCGGTTTACAAACCAGCATCTCCATTCTGCCCTAGCCCTCTGAGGAAAATGTTAGACTGGAAAATATTTCTTAGAAAATACTTCATGTGATTATTCTGATAGGGCAGTAGTTAAAGGTTTGTTTTTTTTTTAAGCACTTTATTATTATTATTTTTAAGAAGAAGGTATTCAGAATATACAGTTTTTTCACCTGGTTTCCAAGTGAGACTTTTGGCTCTCACATTTGAAGGTTATCACCAGCAAAACAGGAAGTACCACGGATCAAATTAGATCATTCAAATGTCTGGTTATAACTGCAGCAATAAAAAAATAAAAAGTGTTACACACTGTAATTAACCATCAAAGGGACTTCTGATATTAAAATTACACTTTAACCCTTAAGCTTTATAACCAGCAGCTTGTAAAACTGGTTTATACTCCTGCCTCCCTTTGAAGTTATTTGCTACTCAGAATAGGGACTGTAAGGATATATATATATAGGTTTCCATGGATATTGTCTTTTGATTATTTCCATGACAAATTTGCCAACTTTACAAGTAAAAGGGAGATTGTGAATGCATGATACACACCACAAAGCAAACAGTCATATGTAAAGAGCTCCTGCTTGGAGGAGGCAATAGGTAGAGATGCCGACATTCTAACCAGTTGCAGGTTCAGGTTTTTGAGGGCTCTTGGGCAAGACACCTTAGAATCATAGAATCATAGAAAAGTAGAGTTGGAAGGGGCCTACAAGGCCATCGAGTCCAACCCCCTGCTCAATGCAGGAATCCAGGTCAAAGCATCTCTGACAGATGTCTGTCCAGCCGCACCTTGAATGCCTCCAGACTGGGAGAGCCCACCACCTCCCTAGGTAGTTGATTCCATTGTCTTATTGCTCTGACAGTCAGGAAATTTTTCCTGATGTTTAGGTGGAATCTAGGTTCCTGTAACTTGAGCCCATTATTCCGTGTCCTGCAAACTGGGATGAACGAGAAGAGATCTTTGCCCTCCTCTGTGTGACATCCCTTCAAATACTGGAAGAGTGCGATCATATCTCCCCTCAGTCTCCTCTTCTGAAGGCTAAACATGCCCAGTTCTTTCAGTCTCTCCTCATAGGGCCTTGTTTCCAGTCCCTTTATCATCCTTGTTGCCCTCCTCTGAACCCTCTCCAGTTTGTCTATGTCCTTCTTAAAGTGAGGTGCCCAGAACTGGACGCAGTACTCAAGATGAGGCCTAACCAGTGCCGAGTAAAGGGGAATTATCACTTCCCGCGATTTGGAAGCTATACTTCTATTAATACAGCCCAAAATTGCATTTGCCTTCTTTGCAGCCACGTCGCATTGCTGGCTCATATTCAGTTTGTGATCTACCACAATTCCAAGATCCTTCTCACTTGTAGTATTGTTGAGCCAAGTGTCCCCCATTCTGTAACTCTGCATTTGGTTTCCTCTCCCTAGGTGCAGCACTTGGCATTTATCCCTGTTAAATTTCATTCTGTTGTTTTCGGCCCAGCGCTCCAGCCTATCGAGGTCACTTTGAATTTTGTTTCTGTCTTCCAGAGTATTAGCTGTTCCACCCAACTTTGTGTCATCTGCAAATTTGATAAGCATTCCCTGTACCTCCTCATCCAAGTCATTAATAAAAATGTTGAAGAGCGCCGGGCCCAGGACCGAGCCCTGTGGTACCCCGCTCGTTACCTCTCCCCAGTTTGAGAAGGAACCATTGATAAGCACTCTTTGAGTCCGATTCTTTAGCCAATTGTAGGCCCTGTCCCTCAGTGAGCCTACCTTCTTGCCACCGTTGCTGATCATCCTCTTTCTCACTATGGCTACCACTTCCTTGCTTGACAGGCAGAGAGACAGTAAGGAAGTGGGCCATTGCATCTACTGCTCTTCCTTCTCACGACCACTGTTATCTGGCCTAGAGTTAGAGGCTGGTGAACAAGCAGGTCGCAGTGGTGAAGAGGAGGAGCAAGTCCAGGAAGCTCTTGCCAGTGGGTCCCTGGTGGGGTGTGGGCCTTTGGCTGGTGCCCAACCATGCCTAACTTTGATGCTGGCCCAGATTCTAGCCATCTTCCAGATTAAATTTTATATGGTTTTAGTTCAACTCCAGGTAGTAATGGCAAAAAAGGGGGAAAACCTAACACTTTTAGTTCCAGGGGGCAAATGTATGCCCCACCCCCACATTTTAGCAGTCCTTCCACCCGCCCCCATGGTTATTCACCAGACTTCCCATAAACATCGATGAATATGAGTCTTGGAGAAGGTCTGCTATTTGCTAAAAAACCAGAGTTCCCCCCTACACATACACACACACACGTTTGGAGGAAATTGGGGATACTTCACACTCTGTGAGGGACTAGGGTGGCTAGTTATGCATGGCCAAAAAGAAAAAGAGGAAATGCATCACCAAAACAACAAAAAAAAGGTACAGATTTGCATATTCTAATTTATAAGTATAGATGTTCATTTAGAAATAATGACTATAGCTTAAATAGAAATACAATACATTACTGTGACCAGGTGATCTTTGTGCCTGCTCAGTCTTTTGCTCAGGTGCTAATTTTTGATGGGCAACTTCAGGCCCCCTGCTCCATTCTTACTATTCTTTAGCTTTAAAGTTTAAACCAAATGTCAACTGGACAGACCTTCAAATAGAGGACTGTCCTGTGTAAAGGACACATGGCCACCCTAGGAGAGACTCACAATTGGGATCACCCATGAAATACTTCTTGAGCTTCTCTGAGCAACCTGAATGGATCTGGTTGCAGTTTCACACGTACAAGACATGAAATTGCTCCTCTCCACAAAATTCAAAGCTCATAATCAAAACCCGAAGTCTTACATATGGACAGGCTGATGTGAGGCACAACAAGCAACACCCTTTCATGTGGAGAATTAAAAGACAACCAGCACAAGAGAGAGAAAAGAACAGCTTACATCTTCAGGTACACGTTCCTGAATATTCAGACCAGAGGTTTTAATCTTTAGCGGCTCGTTTGGAAAAACCCTTTCAATTAAATTCTATGAACACAAGCTTAGCCTTCTGATGTTTGATAAAAGAGCCTTACTTCAAGACTCCCTTTTGAAGATTTTTTTTGGTATGTGGTTTCCCCGCTCCTGCTGCAAATTGGGATTTTATTTTATTTTTTTGGTTCTAGTTTGTACTTTTACTCTGACTCATTCCTTGTCCTTTCAAAGCAAAATGCTGTTTGTTTTTAATAGCAACATGCTACCAGAAATATCCCCAGAGGCAAAGAAATCAATTTTTATTTCAATCAATCAAAACATTTGACAAACCTGAAAATACCATTACATTTTAAATTGCATTTCGGATTATCCATCTGTGTTGAATTTACCTTTTTCATTTATTTAAAAAACCCCAAAACAACACCAACCCGTATGTCTATCACAAATACAATTGTGTTACAAACTAAGCAATGGAATTTAATTCATGTATGGATAATGCTGAGGCATCCAGCTTAGGACCTCTGCCTCTAGGAGCTTAAACTAAGAAAAACCAACACTCAGAAGAAAGAAAGAAAAAGGTTATTCAAATAACCTACACCATCACTGTCATATTTCTCTTAACTCCTAAGTTCTCTAAACTATAATGAGTTCTCAAAACTTATTTTAACTATCTTGATACTGTAAGACAGAGACAGGGTTCAGACAACACGAAAGGACACACTCAAGGGTTGAGTGTGGGTTGTCGTTGAACCGTGGGATGTTGTTGAAACGTGGGTTATTGTGTTGTGTGAACCCAGCTCAGATAACAAACTATGGTGAACAACCCACAGTTCATAACCCAACAATAAACCATGGGTTCTCTTCATGTTCGTGGTTAAGAAGCCATGGCTTGTTAGCACAGCTGACAACACAATAACCCACGGTTGAACGATAACCCACATGCAACCCATACTCAACCCTTGAGTGTGGGTTATCGTGTTGTCTGACCCCAGCCAGAGACTATTGGTCCTATCCAGTGAGATAATCTGCATATTGTGCAAAGAAAAATATAATCTGCACAGAGAAAACCTTGGGAGGATCCATAGTTCAGTGGTAGAACACAAATTTTGCAAGTAAAGGTCCCACATTCAATTCTTGGCATCTTCAGATAAAAAAGGATCAGGTAGCAGGCGATGGGAGACCTTTGCCTGAGACCTTGGAGAGCCACTGCCAGTCAGATGAGACAATATTGAGCTAAATCAGAGGTTGACAACACACAGCCCATGGCCATTTGTACAGGATCCCGTGTGTCCCCTCTGTTGCCAATGTTGATGCCGAAAAGCCCCGCCAACGTCAAAAGCATCACCCTGGAACGGGCTGGCAGGAGCCTGATGCTGCAGGGAAAGAGGACATGCAAGGAGTAATCCCTGCATGCCCTCTTTCCCTGGAGAATTGCGGCAATGAGTGTGAGGCTGAAGCCTCCTCCCCACTGCAGCAATCTTCAGCAGCATCACTGCAATGGGGAGGAGTTTTGGATCTTGCTCCCATCGCAGTGATTCTCTAGGGAAAGAGGCCGCTAGATGGACAAGCCGTCTACTATTCAGGCAGCTTCCTGTGTACCTAAGGGTGCAATCCTATGTGTGTTTAGACAGAAAAAAGTCCTACAACTCCCAGCATGCCCCAGCCAGCCAGAATCCAGCAGAAACGCAGAATCCAGGCTTGCCCACCACCTATCCAAGAAGTGATAAGCGGTCCGCAATCTAATTTCTGTTTACCAGCAATTTGGGTCAGGGTGCAGGTGTGTAGAGTGTGCATCGAGCTAGGAATGTCGGAGGAATCCACAAGGGATCCAAATGAGTTCGTGTTTCTATGAACCTGACCTGCAGATTCCGCAGTGGACCGGCTTTTTCCAAGTCACACAGATTCCACGGACTTGCAGCAGTTTTTCACTTGGGGGGGGGGATTTGCGCTAATGCACATTTGCACAAGCGGAACTAAATTCTCATACATCCCTAAAAATGAGTGGATGACAGAATGAAAGACGCCTTACAATCTGAAAAACCCAGTTGGGACAGATTTAACAAAATCTGTACATCCCTAGATCAAACTCATGTGACATCTATGTCTTGTACAACACCGAGTGCACCGCCACTGTGACCGACCATATTATGTCAGTCTTGTATCATCAGCTTCATTGGCTATTGATTTGTTTGTGGGCTCAAGTTCAAGGTGCTGCTTTTAGCCTTGAAAGCCCTAAATGGCCTGGAACCAGAGTACCTCAGGAACGGCGTCCTCCCATAAGAACATGCTTGAGAAATTTGTTTGGCTTTTGAACCCTACTCCTGCCTTCCCCAACCAGGTGCCCTCCAGATGTGTTTGACTACAACTCCCATCATTCCCCAGGCTGGGGAATGTTGCCCTACTCCCTGTCCCCTACTCCCCTGCTGACAGAAGTACAAAAGGACTTTTTGTTAGGATTTCAGATGGTATGTTTTATTGCTGCTATTGGTTGGTGCATTTGATGGCTGCTGTTACGTAATTATTATTTTAGGATAATAGGTTCACTTACTTTGGGCTGTAGCTCATGTTAGTCCTACTTAGAGTAGTCCCACTGAAATGAATGGGACTTATGTTAGCCATGACTAATCTCCAATTTTTGTAAGCTGCCTGCCTTGAGTATACGTATGTATAGAAAGGCAGGATATAAATTGGGGAAGTCTATAAAGCAGCCCCAAACTGGTGGGCCTCTATACTTGCAGCTTTATTTACAGAAATTAATAATAGTGGCCATTTCCCTCCCCAATGGAATATCAGCATTGTGGTTCCTATATTTAAAAAAAGGTGACCCAGGTAAACCAGCCAACTATCGCCCCATTAGTTTGCTGGACATTTCATCAAAAATATACACCAAATACTTGTCAAAGAAACTTATTTATTGGCTTGATTCCAGTGAGATAATCGCAGAAGAACAGGCAGGTTTTCAGCGTGATCGTTCAACAACAGATCACTGTTTTGTTTTATCTCATTTGATTCACAAGTATGTAAAGGTGAAACGTAGACGTTTATTTGTAGCATTTATTGATTTTGCAGCAGCTTTTGATTCAATTAATCGTGATCGTCTTTGGATAAACTAAACAAAACCTCTATCGATAAAAGATTATTTATGCTGATGCGGCAGCTCCATTCAAATACTAAGATCCAAGTTAGGATGGACCGCTCAGGTTCACTCACAGACCTGATCCAAACTACGCAAGGTGTCCGTCAAGGATGTCTATTAGCTCCATTATTGTTTAATTTTATGTTAACTCTCTAATAACTGATTTAAGTAATAAGGATAATTATGTGCCACCAAAATTAGAAAATAGGAAGGTTACAGTACTTATGTACGCTGATGATACCATCTTGTTGTCTCAAACACAGCAAGGGTTGAGGAGATTATTGAAAACCTTTAATCAATTAGCAGTGCAAGAAAAATTGAAAATTAACTACGAAAAGACAAAAGTATTGGTTTTTGCTAATAGATTTAAAAAACACAGATGGCAAATTGATGGACATCCTATAGAGCAGGTGAAATCCTTTAAATATTTAGGTTTATGTTTCTCCTCAACCGGAAATTGGAATAACCATCTCGAAAATGTTAAAAACCTGGCTACTAATACTGTGAATTCCTTACTAAGGTTTTACTGGGGTAGAGGAGGTAGACAGACTTTTCCAGCTATTAAAATCTATGAGGCTAAAGCAATAGCACAAATTTGCTATGGTGCGCAAATATGGGATGCACTCAGAAAATGATCTTGGAAACACCCCAGAATAAATTTTTGCGAACTATTCTCGACCTCCCTAAGTCAACTGAGACTTCCATTCTCCGCTTGGAAACCGGTCTTTGTACAGTGAAGTCCAGGGTACATATTTCTGCCATCAGATATTGGGTGAAATTGCAAAAAGGGAGGGGATCTTCCTTAGTATTATCTGCTTTTAGAGAAATGTTGAACTTTAATAACAGAATGGCTCCATCTTGGAATCAAGAAATCCTACAAAGGATTGATATGTATGGACTTTCTTTGGATCTCTTGAACTCCTTAAGTTTTGAAATGGCAGCACGTTACCTGAAATCTCATATTTTAAAACATGATTTTCGAGATAACCGTGCTTCTGTCTGCCTGTCGAAATGTGCCCCTTGGTATGCTAAATTGCCTATTCAAACTTCTCTTCCACATTATATATCTAATATTACAAACTTTAAATGGAGGAGGGCATTTACAGCCTTAAGATGTCAGGCAATGAACTCTGCCATACTTGAAGGACGTTATCGTCGGATCCCTCTAGAAGAGAGAGTCTGCCCATGTGGATCTAATGTGCTTGAAGACCTGCCTCACTATCTACTTGATTGCCCAATTTACGAGACCTTAAGAGCAGCCCTGTTTATAGACCTAGATCTTTCATCTAATAGACCTGTTAGGTATTTGATTAATTTTTTATTAGGGGATAGTTCTCCTTCTATCTCTGAAAAGGTGGCCTGTTTTGCTTTTAGAGCGTCAATTTTAAGAAGGAAAATTGGTAGTGACGATAAACCAAATATTTTAGATGAATAGTTTTATTGCTGGAATGTTGGTCAAATGTTTCTTTTATCTGTTTAAAGTATTTTATCTGATTTTATCATTGTCAAAATAAGCAAACAATCATGTAGTAGAAGCAGCAGTAGCTGTCACATCAAACAGTGGTAGTAGTAATATATTCTAGTGATGGCAAGCAATAGAACAAGTTTAAAATGTCACAGTAAGACATTTGGGCTAATAAGGATGTTTATTTATTACTCTTAAATCCAAGAATAGTTACTGAAATCCATGGGACTGATTCCCAAGGAAATGTACTTACAATTGAGAGTCAGTGTGGTGTAGTGGTTAGAGTGTTGGACTGGGACTTGGGGGATCCGGGTTCTAGTCCCCACTCTGCCACAGAGCTCACCAGGTGACTTTGGGCCAGTCACTGACTCTCAGCCTAACCTACCCCACAGGGTTGTTGTGAGGATAAAATGGAGAGGAGGAGGATGATTATGTAAGACACCGTGGATTCCTTGAAGGAAAAAAGGCGGGATATAAATATAAACAATCAATCAAAATAGGGGGATGGGGTCCACAATGATTTCATTCTTAGGAATTTGGTACAATAGCCTAAAAATAGGCATGAGTAGTTGATACTTGTAATGATTTTTTTCAAGTTTTTGTAGACCACGATTCGAACATGTTTTTCTAATTATTTTGCCCAGTATATTTCTCCAATCACTTCAGTAGCACATTATTTAGCACTTTTGCATAAAGAGGGGAGTGGGGAGCAATTACATTAAGTAGGTACCTCACCTCAGTAATGGAATTAGGTATTATTGTGATTATTTGATTACTGTGATTATCTGATTTAATTAGGAGTAAAAAAAAATGCCGACATTATGGCAGAGACTTATTGCAAGCCACCTTTAGATAAACAGGTTGCTCCCATTTTAAGAAAAGTTGTTCATACATAGGGATAGATGTTCAGTCCAAATTTTTATACAAACTTATTCGTGCCACCCGAACCTATACATGAACCCGGATGCACTCATATGCCAAAATGCATTTCTCAGAATTTCGCAATGCAATTCACAGCTCAAAAAATGTGTATATTAGGAGAAAGTATGCACAAAAGGGTATTATATTACCGTAAGAGAAAAACTGCTTGCACAAAAGTGCGCACACTAGGTACTAGTGTGCATGAAAATGCATACAAATTTTCATGCAGACTTTTTGGGGGGCCATCTTTACAAACTGATGTGGAAACAGGCTGAAACAAAGTCAGGAAAATGAGAAACGGAAGCAAAACCAAAATGGACAGATATTCCTATCCATATTAATACAGATGGAGATTCTCAATGCATTGATTTTAAGGAGAGGTTCCTTTTGTTCTAACCTTCTATCTACTGCAGCAACTCTCAGCACAGTCCTATATATGTCTACTCATTGAGCTCAATGAGTTCCCAGGTAAATATTCTGAATGAAATATTCTGAATGAACGAAGATGGAGGAAAGTCTTCCATGGAAAAATATAGACAAGTTCAAATAAAAGAAGGAATACTTGTTTTCTCTGCTTGCAGGAAAGCATCCCACTTCAATTTGATTGGCACACAGCAGCTCGAAGAAGTCACCCAGGGTTGTGCCTGTGGAATGACCCATGGAAGACTGAAAGTTGACAGAAGACAAGGAAACATTTGACATAACAGAGGAGGTGTGAGTTCAGTACCAGCATCCTGGGATTCTCCAAACAGAGCATATAAACAACCATTGTGTCATCCACAACTGGTACCAATTTCAGTACTGCTTATTTCATGCCCAAGCTGCTCACATTTAAGCGAGGGGGGGGAAGGGGGGGAGCCATTTGTTTTATGGCTGCACTTTTTTTTCATTCCCTTGGGCACGTCTATGGAAAGGTTGCATATAAATGTAATTAACATCAAGGGGGAAAAGCACTTAAGAACATAAGAAGAGCCTTGCTGGATCAGACCAAAGGCCTATCTAGCCCAGCATTCTGTGGCCAACCAGAAGCCCCCAGTGCAAAGCCCACAAGCAGGGCATGAGCACAACAGCACTGACCAGTCTGTGTTCCCCAGCAACTGGTATTGAGAGCCATACCATTTCTGCTACTGGAGGTAATAGACAGCCATAACGACTAGTAGCCATTGATAGCCTTATCTTCCATGGGTTCAAAATGAAATGGGTTGCAGCAGTCCTGACAAGATTTCACCCACAGTGGTGCCAGTGGAGCTCCTCAAGTTGGTTCAATAGTTACGCATTTTATACTTTCCAGTACTCTTTAATGCAGGGGTTCTTAAACTGTGGGGTACGCCTCCCCAGGGGAGGTTTGGACTGACTCCAGGGGAGGTGTGAGTAGCCCCTCAACTATAAATTGTTTATTTTATAAGTACATAGTAGCGCACCTTGGCAGTTGGCCCAACCTTATATCTTTCTTCTAATCTTGGGAGCTATGCCATTCATTTAATTGAATATGCATTTTTTTTAGTCCAGAGACAGAGCATAAACTAAAAAATGCAAACTCGTCCTGCCTAAGCCTAAATTTTGGGCCATTAAAATAATACATGGGAGGCGTAGGTCAAAAGATTTTTCACAAGGGAGGTGTGACACCAAAAAGATTAAGAACCACTGCTTTAATGGATCACTTAAGAGTTTTTGGTTTGATATGCACAGGCATGGGGTATAAGGGAAATCAGTTATCTCTCCCCTCTGTTTGTTTTTTTGGATTATATCCTGCCGTACCTCCAAAGAGCTCAGGGTAGCTCAGCCCTGCATTTTATCCTCACAGCCTGCGAGGTAGGTTAAGGCTGAGAGACAGCGACTGGCCCAGGGTCACCCAGTGAGCTTCAGGGCCACGTGGGGATTTGAACTCCTGTCTCCCCAGCCCTACCACACCATGCTTGCTCAATTGGCAAGTCTGCCCCCTTTCCCTTTGGTTTCACCACACTGTGGTCCCCCTTCCTTCAACCCTTGCATTTGGGCCTCCTCCAGTGTGGACTGCAGGGGGGATGCCTTGAGATGGAGGAGAAAGGAGGACTGCGGGAACAGAGCAGGGAGGGAGGTTTGGATATCAGCAGTGGCCTGACTTACAAAAAGGGAACTGTTGCCACCCATTTGCACCTCCCCATAACTTCCCCAAATTGCACCCTGCACTTTTCCCAGCACTGCCTCTTGGGAGGAGGTTCCTGCAAAATGGTCCCCCCA
Organism: Shinisaurus crocodilurus; assembly: GCA_021292165.1. NCBI lineage: Eukaryota > Metazoa > Chordata > Lepidosauria > Squamata > Shinisauridae > Shinisaurus > Shinisaurus crocodilurus. Next base: position 18,950,191 of record CM037879.1, read on the forward strand.
CTCATTTTTGGCAAGCTTTGGGGGCATTCTCAGAGACTTTCAGATTGCCACTAGGAAGCCTCCAAGCATGTATGTTTTAAACATCTATAATCACTGCAACAGATCCAGGTTTACTACCATGAAAACATACCCACTGAAAAAGGCATTTACTGTTTATGTTTTCCACAAAAGAGGCTGCTCACATTTAATCTGTTTTTTGATGTATTAATTATAGCAATTCCTCCCAAATGTTTCCCCCTTAAATTTAAACATAGGTGAATGCTGGAATTAAATTAAATTAACACACTTCTCATTTATTCATTTTCATTATTTATATTTATGTATATTTATGTTTGAATTTTAAAAAGGCCCTCAAAGCAGGTTAAAAATAGCTATCAATATAAAATAATTTTTAAATTACCATTTGTTTTTACAATATACTATACAGAGAGAGAGAGAGAGAGAGAGAGAGAGATTAATCACAACCCTCAAAAAGCTGCCAATGCAAGAAAATATCAGGACAAATTCTGCTAGTTAAGTTATATGTCTATCTAAATATCCATCCCTAAGACATACTTCCAGGAATATAGCAATAAAACCATTTAAAATCTCATCCCTTTCCATAACTTTAGGGAGAAAACACCAAATGGAAAGTGCGAGTTCCAAATTCACAAACAAAGGACCAATATTCCAGAAAAGTGATCTGTAAAACAGCTTTTATTATACATTAATTCTGAATCAGTACAGTCCATAATAATCTTGCTTGCCAAGCTTCTCTGTCATTTATTGAAAATTCTGCATAGGAGGGCCACATTCCCAAATTCTCCACTGCAGCATTTCTATGTGTGGCTTATTCATTCCTATGCAAAAATGAGCAGGAAATTCTGATCGAGCTGCCTTTACATGCACTCTGCACCCACGGCATGTAGGTGTGAATGACTGCACAAGGCATACAGCAGGAGAGAATTAGATCATAGTATCCAGCTAATAATCCACAGCCACTTCAGAATGCTGATGAGTCAGTGATCTAATTAGGCAATTACTTTTACGAGTCTAGCGTGTGTGTTCTGGTAACATTTTAATTGCGGCAGCCATTAAGTAATGTAATTGTTTTCTAATTACTTACTTTCTGTTTTATGGCATAGCAGTATTTTTCTTTTATGAGTGACCCAGAGGCCTTAGCAGAGACAGGGTGGGCAACATACTACCTCCAAGCACTTGTAGATATCTACCTGGAGGTACTTACAGAACTATGCAGGTCTTCATCAGGTCTAGAGTTTAAATCCTCAAACCTTTCATGGCACAGTTTTGGAAACCTGGTAGGATGGCCATGTGTCCTCTTTTACAGAGAACAGTCCTCTATTTTGAAGGTCTCCTCTATTTGAAAGGCTTTCTAATTCAAGTCTGGTATATAGACAAAGAACCATAAAAAGGGAGAGCAAGGGCCTTGAAGTTATCCATCAACAGTTAGCATCTGGACAGCAGGCTGAGCAGGTCACCTGGTTACAGTCCCTGTTACAATGGTGAGATGTACTCTATTTCTATTTAAATTATCATAGTTATTTCTAAGTTCTCCAGTTACATGCTGTCAATCCCCAGCATCTCCAGGTGGGACTGGGAAAGACTCCTGTCTTAAATCCTGAAGAGCTGCTGCTGTGCTAGGTGGAACAATGGCTAGCTCCATATAAGGTAGCTTCCTATCTAGATAGCTACAGAGGGAGCAATCCCGTAGCCCCTAGACAAAGGCCATAGGACAGTCCAGATTCCCAGATCCGAGGTCAGAGACAGAGCTCCGAAGTCAGGAGCTCTGATTCCCAGCTCCCCATCTCAGAGCTGGAAATCAGAAATCTAACCCTGCCCCCTTGCAGCCAGCACAGAAAGAACCGTGCTGGCGGCTCTCCGAGGATGGAAGAACAAACTCAGAGAGGAGGAAAAGGGGGAATTTTGAAGGTAGGGAGGGAAGGAGACTGGAGAGGGCAGGATATGAGCTATCCTGATGCCTCTCCAGCCTCCTTCCCTCCCGCTCCGAGACGCCCCAGCTAAACAGGCAAAAAAGCCCGTCTAGCAGAAAATGCAGTGTAGGAGGACAGGGAGACGAAGATCGCCTCCGTTGCTCCTCCCGCTCTGCATCGGATGACCATAAGCCTCTGAGTTCAGGGGCTTATGGCCATCACCCTTGGATTGCACCTTAAGTCTCAGGACTTCTTTCAGGCTTCCTACTGCTGTGGTCAGGCTGTCAGTCTTCTCTTGGAGGCTTCCTGTTATGGCTTCTTGCAGCCTGACAACATCTCAGCAGAGGCCAGGGCCAGCTTGAGTCCACACCATTTCTACTCTCCATCTACAGCACCAGCATTGTAGCACACCTCTCTCATCCCTTTCCTAATTTAGATCTCTCCGTTTTATTTCAGAGGGAGGTGAGAATGCCCTCGAGAGTTAGTGTGCTATAGTGGCTAGCACAGCCTCTCCCAACCTGGTCCCCTTCAGATGTGTTGGACTACAACTTCCATCATCCCCAGCCACCATGACCACTGGCCATGCTGGCTAGATATGATGAGAGTTGTAGCCCAACACATCTTTGGGGAGGGGGAAGACTGGGCTAGAGTGTCAAAGTAGGCCTGGGAACAAAAGGTTCTATTTCCTGCTCAGCCACAAATCTTATTTGTGCCACTGTCTCTCAGCCTAATTGATCTCACAGGGTTGTTGTGAGGATAAAATGTGGGGGGGGGAGGGGACATGTATGCTGCACTTAGCTGCTTGGAGGCAAGGCGGGAGTAGCAGGAGCAGGGCCTTTTCTGTGATGGCCCCTAGGGATGGGCGAACGAGCGATGTTCGCGATTACCAGGATACTCTCAACATTGTCTCATCACTCATCTCGTGCCCAATTTCTGTTGGCATTTGTGATCACTGCTCACTTTGCCTGAATGAGAGATTTGCGCAAATTGATCAGCAATCAAACAGGAGATCTGTGCAAATCTCCCGAAATTTGCGTAAATCTTCCAAAATTTGCACAATTATTTCTAATTTATGCAAATTTCCTCCATAGACTAAAGTGGGCTGGTTCAGTCTACTGAGGAAATTTGTGCAAATCAAATTGGGAATTAGGAACAAGATGAACGTGAACACATTTTTGACAATTTGCGAATATGTTCAGCAAACACGTGCTTGCACTCGTGTTTGGGGCTCGAATGGGCGAGCAAAAGTGAAATTCTCATACATCCCTAGCTCCGAGCTCTCTTCCTAGGGAAATACTCAAACTCTCATCAGCCTCTGCCAGCATGGACAATAGTCAGGGATTAGGCAGACCAGCCTTCCCTAATGTGGTGCCCCCCAGATGTTGTTAGTCTCCAACTCTGATCAGCCCCAGACAGCAAGGCCAACGGTCAAGAATCCTGGGAGCTGTAGTCCAACATCTGGAGGGCAACAGATTCCCGATCCCTGATCTAGACTCTCTCCCAGTCATATTTTCTACCCTTTAACAGGTTGGCCCCAGAGACTGAAATTGGGAGGTTTATGTGCAAGAGGCCTGCTTGCCACCACTGAGGCACAGCCTTCTACCAGAAATTTCTGTTGCACTCTGGCTTGAATTACAATCTGCAGAACAGAGTGAGGCCAAAGGGTAAAGAAAAGAAAGAAATTCAAAGTTCTCTGAGAAGAATACACAGTTTGATCAAAAGTATTCAACTCACAGCATTTAATTAACAACAGTATGCTCAGACAGCAGCTGGAATGCAAACCTCATCTTTCTTTGGGCAAACTTTGAGGTAAGGTAAGATGTTTATTAACTTGATTATCCAGTCTCGTTCGTGTGTGTGTGTGTGTGTGTGTGTGTTGCTTTTTATGGCTTTCAGCAGATCAGAATAAACACCCACCCCGCTTCTGGGGAAGAATCAAACTCTTCCTCATTTTTCTATAGCTTTTACCAGTGTCATGTCATAACAACAGTTCAAAAAAAGTTCTGAGTTCAAATAAGACATCTGAAGTTTCTGATCAAGTCCCAGCTTGCTTAATTTCAAGCACGATCTCCTCGAGAACCACCATACATGAAGCTGCCTGCAGTTCTTGAGGTTTTCCACATAAAAGGAAATAGATTGCAAATACATCTTTTGCTAATTTTTAAAAAATTTCTATGGCCAGGACCCAGAGGAGTGAGTGCACGCACCACTTTATTTTCCCCTCAGAACTGGCTTTTTGAAAGGAATCCTGGCAGAATCACCAACATGGCTCTTTAATCTCTCCTAAACTTTAAGATGTAGTTTAGAACAGCCTTCCCAGACCTGGTGCCTGCTAGATGTGTTGGACTACAACTCCCATCACCCACAGCCATCATGGCCATGATTTAGAGAAGCCTTGCCCAACCTGGTGACCCCCAGCTATCCTCCAAGTTTTGTACTACAACTCTGAGGATACCTGAGCACAGGTCATGCTGAGTGAAGGCTGCTCTAAACTACTTCTTAAGGTTGGTGCAGTGGCAAACTTTCAAGTGCAGGTGCTCATCATGACAGCGCCCATAGCCACACCCTCAGGGACTGTCCAAACAGTTAGGCAGCTGTTTTGATCAGTATATTGTACTGCGCTCTCCTGTAGAGTGCAATATAAATCATCATCATCATCATCATCATCATCATCATCATCATCATCATCATCATCATCATCATCCCACTTCTAGCAGTTTTCCTCTCCACCAGGAGCAAGTCTTTTGTAAAGCTTAATTGCCCATTCAAGAGCAAGCCACCCAAAATACTTTCCATTACAACAGGGAACGATATACTGTTACTGGGAAAATCCATGTCTGCCCAGCTACTGTATTGTAGATAATAGGTCATAGGTTATGACCTATAAAGCCCTATAGGGCTCAGATCCAGGTTATATGAAAGACCGTATTCTCCCTTATGAGCCTGCCCGTACCCTGAGATCTTCAGGGGAGGCCCTTCTCCTAGTTCCGCCACCATCTCAGGCACGCCTGGTAAGAACACGGCAGAGGGCCTTCGCGGTAGCTGCCCCAACACTCTGGAATTCCCTTCCCAGGGAGACTAGAATGGCACCATCCTTGGTATGTTTCCGGAGGCAGGCAAAATCCTTTTTGTTCTGGCAGGCCTTTGGGAATAGTCTGGACTTGTGAGAATGCAATGTATTAGCTCTGTTGTTTATATTCTTATCGCTGTGTTAATTTTGATATGTTATATAATTTTAATATTATAGATGATTTAATTATATTTTTAACTTTTGTATATTTCTATTTATATGTTTTAATTGTACAAGTTTTAATGTTGTAAAGCCACCTTGAGTCCCATACTGGGAAAAGGCAGGATATAAATATGAATATAATAATAATAATAATAATAATAATAATAATAATAATAATAGATAAGCTCAGAGGGAAACAGGGAATTCTGAGGGCGGTGGCAGATGACATCATCATCCCTGCTACTAAAAAAGTGCTGGTTCTGCATCCCTGCAAGACCTGGCTCCACTATACCACTGGCACCAGGCTGGGAAAAACTGGTTTAGAGGATTTCACACACACCCCATTCAGACATTGGTGATCTGGACCGATATCTGGAATGACGGGGGGAGATGGAACTCTCTAATCTCCCTTTCACAGACCAATGAAATCGGTACCAAAATTATTGGTACCGATGTTCTTCTCCCATTGGAGGCGAGGCAGTCGGCGTTGTGGCCTTCGGAGTGGAGGGAGCAGGTTTCTTTTTCACCTTTGGCGATCCTCTCAACTCCTTCTTCCTTTTTTTCTTCCACCCCAGGTCCTTTGATGAGCAGGCTTTTTAAACCAGTTCTTTAGCTGTCTGTATCAAAAGCAAACGACCTGGAGTCAGAGGGTCTCTCCCTGTCGCCAGGGTCTGACCAGGAGGAGATACAGTGATGATCTGGAGGGCCGGCGAAGATGATGCCAACATGGGGGCAGCGGCCGTAGGTTGTTCAACAGCCTCCAATGCCTTCCTCCAGAGAACCTCTCGGAGATGATCAGAGCACTTTTTCCTAGCCTGTCTTGTAAAGGCTTGACATATCGATTCAGTGCCCCTCACCTAAACAAAACAGGCACAAGGAATGGCCGTCCGTTGGTAGCAATTTGCTTCCACAATGGACGCACTTATGAAATGGGGCCTTAACGGCCACCCGTTTCGCACGAGCTCCTCATGAAGAGTTCGTGAAAAGAAGATAGTACAAGAAAAAAACTTATAAAAGATGAGTAAAGTAGGAAAGATTGAGAAGATAGAAAGAATAAAAATATGAATAAACCTCAGCACTGCAGTCAAAGGATGCAGAGAAACCTTCCCCGAGGCACCCACAAAGACGGTTGAAGAGGAACTGAGTGAATAGGTGGGAACCTACCAGTAGCATGCGCAGTAGGACGGTGGGGGAGGGGTTCCCACGTAAAATTCTCAGCTTTGGAAGCTTCCTGAAACAGGCTCCGTGCAGGTGCAGAGCCCTTATGTGTGATGCACAGAGACCACGAAGAAGAACAGGGGGCAGCTTGGGGGCCCTGCAGATGCACCCTCTGATAGCGAAACTCAAAGAAAAAGGCACTGCAGATTATGTGTAAGGCATTTAAAATCCTGCATATGCTAGGCACATGGTTTTACATATTTATAGAGGGCCTAGTGATAGGGCAAAAGATTTGCATGCATGAGGTCCCAGGTGCAAGCCAGTTACATGCTCAGTTAAAAGGATTTGAAGCAGCAGGTACTGAGAAAAAGCTCTGCACGACCTTCAGAGAGCCCCATCAAGCCAGAGATAGACTACTGGTCACACTCAGTACAAGGGAGTTGTTTTAAAACACACAAAGGGGGGGAGAGCTGTTACCCACAAAGGTCACATAAAGCACAGCATCTATTCGACAGAATTCTCCCTTTCCCTTTCTGTTTCATTTTATTTTGCTTTTTATTATACTTTAAAGAAAAAAAGGAAAGAAAAGAAAAGACCAGCAGAAGCAAACCAATCTAAAAATAACACTAGGAATTTTTTTAAAAAAGCAACAGTATTCCTAATTAGCCACAAACATAAAAACAGCTTCGCGTTACTACCGTTCTAAGAAAAAAAGAAGCCTATTTTTACTTATGGAATTTTACATTAAAAATATGCCCTCATTCAGAGGCTCAGGCTATGATGTGTGTGTGGGAAGTACTATGTCACTCACACCATCCACAGGATGGCTTCCCTTAAAATGTGGACAAAATGGCGCGCGAAGCCAGTGGTACAGCTAGGCCTGGACCTTGGGGCAGAAGTCCAGGGCCTCACAGCCCAGTACCCCCCTCTCCAAATTACCACCCAGAGAGAAAAAGGTGATGAGGGCATCAAGGTAGCAGAAGGAAACTCCATTTCATTCCTGTAGGCATGATTTGAGTGAGTCTACATTGCAAAACTGCTCATGTTCCTGAGTTTTGTTTTGTTTTTTAAAATCAGGGTTGGCAAACAGTTTTGTTGTTGTTTTAACATACCGGGAATGTCAGAAGCCGTTGTAAAGCATGGATTGGTGGAGAGGAAGATTAGTTGTGTGCTTCACAGCTGAAGTAATACACATGGCCGTATAAAAGACCCCCATCCCAAGAAGACTGCTTATCAAATTTGCAGATGACACAAAGTTGGGTGGAACAGCTAATACTCTGGAAGACAGAAACAAAATTCAAAGAGATCTCGATAGGCTGGAGTGCTGGGCTGAAAACAACAGAATGAAATTTAATAGGGATAAATGCCAAGTGCTGCACCTAGGGAAAGGAAACCAAATGCAGAGTTACAGAATGGGGGACACTTGGCTCAACAATACTACAAGTGAGAAGGATCTTGGAATTGTGGTAGATCACAAACTGAATATGAGCCAGCAATGCGATGTGGCTGCAAAGAAGGCAAATGCAATTTTGGGCTGCATTAATAGAAGTATAGCTTCCAAATCGCGTGAAGTGATAATTCCCCTTTACTCAGCACTGGTTAGGCCTCATCTTGAGTACTGCATCCAGTTCTGGACACCATACTTTAAGAAGGACGTAGACAAAATGGAGAGGGTTCAGAGGAGGGCAACAAGGATGATAAAGGGACTGGAAACAAGGCCCTATGAGGACAGACTGAAAGAACTAGGCATGTTTAGCCTTCAGAAGAGGAGACTGAGGGGAGATATGAAAACACTCTTCCAGTACTTAAAAGGGTTGTCACACACAGGACGGCCAGGATCTCTTCTTGATCATCCCAGTTTGCAGGACACAGAATAATGGGCTCAAGTTGCAGGAACCCAGATTCCACCTAAACATCAGGAAAAATTTCCTGACTGTCAGAGCAATAAGACAATGGAACCAACTACCTAGGGAGGTGGTGGGCTCTCCCACTCTGGAGGCATTCAAGGTGCGGCTGGACAGCCATCTGTCGGGGATGCTTTGACCTGGATTCCCGCATTGAGCGGGGGGTTGGACTCAATGGCCTGGTAGGCCCCTTCCAACTCTACTTTTCTATGACTCTATAAGACTGTTAAGTCCAGGGGCAATATCCAATACTGCCCACGTCCTAGCAGGACATACTGCTAAAGCAATGGGAACCTAACGGTTCCTGAAATGAGCGGGAACACTAATTTCCAGAAGGGCACAAATCAGTGGAGCTCGCTGACCAGTCCCATTCCAAAAACAAGCCCTTCTGCTCATTTCTGGGGCTACTTTTGAAATGACTGAACTGGGATCTATTTGATGCCACTGTGAGATTAGTAAAGTATTCTGTATGAGTTTAGGAAAGTTAAAATAAGATTATGACAATGATAGATTTCATTGATCTGAGTACATGGATCTATATACAAAAATGGGTACAATTTAAATCGATCTGCTTTGAAAGTTAGAAGGGTAACCAGGCTAGATTTTCCTTAGGCAGCTTTCTCATAAACTATTAGCTTACCCCACAACCATCCGATCAAACAGGTTTGTTAGCAAAACTCTCATCCTCTTCCAATTCTGCTGAAGCACACATTTCAATGATGAAATTTATGTTGCATTTTCTGCTTTTATGGTTTTTTCTTTTTCTTTCAGATGATGAGTTCAATTAAGTTATAACTGCGCTATCCCCCTTAGGCTTCCAAATGTAACATTCTGGAGGGGAAAAACTATTAAATGGTATTGCAGAAGTTTAAAGACCTGGCAGCAGTAGGATATACGGTAAATATCTCCTCCAGCTGCTTCTAAATGCAAATCTACTCCAGGAACAGCAGTGAAATTAGGCCAACCTTATAGAAATTGTAAGACAAAGGGTTCTGAAGTTTTGAGGGCTTTCAATAGATGATGATGATGATGATGATGATGATGATGATGATGATGATGATAAATCTGCCATTCAGTATCAAATCACAAGGTGGTGTACAAGATGCATTAATGGCGCCATCCAGTGTGGCTGCCTGTAAACCTCCAAACTCGGAGGATTATGGGCATCCAATCGAGTGTGGAGACAAGGATTGTCTCTGCGCTTCCCTTGCCATATGAAAGACATAAGTGGCCGATCTGCGCAAATTAGGCTGTTTTTAACATATCTTATGCCATTTTCTACATAAACAACGTAGTGCCGGAACTCGAAAGTCACTTTCCCTGGCTCTGCTCGTGAGAACACAAGTTGAGCTGGGGAAAAAGTCGGGCAAGCGGAGCTCAGGGGGTCGAGCCCGGCAAGTTCGCCAGACTTCCACCCCCCAATCGAGCTCCATGCACATCCCTACTGAAGGCTCCCCAGAAACTGGAACTCAGTGGCATACCTGCCTCTAAACCTGGAGGCTGCATACAGCCATCATGACTGTTAGCCATTGTTAGCCTTATCCCCCGTGAATCTGTCTAATCCCACTTTAAAGCCATCTAAGCTAGCTGTCTTTAAAGCCATCTTGTGGCAGTGAATGTCCGGCAAAAATGTTCAAAAATAACACTTTCCAGAAAGTGGAAATCAGTGATCTTGCAACATGCAAGTTATATTCACAAAACCAGTCAACAATATGGGAGAAGTTATTACCACATGGTGACTTTTTCCTGCCAAAAATGATTATTATTTTTTTGGTCTGGCCAAAATCTGGACATACTGCTAAGAGAAGAAATGGCTGCCCGAGATAGGCCGCCTAACCTTGCCCTAACTAGGCGGGACATGTGTGATGACCTGACAAATATTTCTGTGAATCATAGAACATCTTTACATCTTTAAAGTGAGCACCAAGGAAGCCCTGGCATTTCCTTCATTTTCACAAACGCTGAAGACAATCTAGTACAGTAATGCCTGCTTAAATTTGCAAATGGCCTGGAACAAGAAAACACCAAGAGGATTGCTAATAGTTCTGGCCATTTCAACAACTGCTCGGGACTTTAATTTTGCAGCCAAAGAGCTTGGCTGCTTGTAATAAAACAGGAAACGTTTTGTCATGGAATTTCCCCATTAGTCTTCAGGCTAGCATCTAAAGTCATTGGTTCTGAATTCCTGTCTACCTGTAGCAGCTTCTCATTCTCCAACTTTCCACTAAGGAAAGTTGAATTGGCCTGCAGCTCATGCGCAGTGCACTGTTCCATGGAAACAAGCCGTAAAGTGGTGGTCCCTTTCCTCTCTTCCTTCCTCTTTTGAGGACTGGCTATTTGGAAGGCAAAACTTTCCTCTCAGGAAAAGCAGTCACGGAAACACTTTAGTGGCATATCAGTTGCACACCTGCTGTGAAAGAAACCTGGTGAATTATTCGAGCATAACCTTGAGGTGCTTAACGTAACCCAAGAAAGTCCCCCCCCCCCATCATTAATTACACTGTCTTAGTAAAATAGTTGAAGCTGCCGTGGTTCATTTAACAGGGGAAGTGGGGAGAGACACTGAACCTTGGGGGTTTTCTTGCTCCTTTCCCATTGACTTTATTTATTTATTTATTCATTATATTTATACCCCGCCTTTTTTCCTGCAAGGAACCCAAGGCGGCTTACATAATCCTCCTCCTTCTCCTCTCCATTTTATCCTCACAACAACCTTGTGAGGTAGGTTAAGCTGAGAGTCAGTGACTGGCCCAAAGTCACCCACTTTGATCCCATGACTTTGCTGCAGACACTGGGGAACAGCTGTTTCGGTAGCACAAACAAAATGCAATCATCTCCTTTCCAATGCATCTGGACACAGTTTCTACCACAATGTTTAAAATGCCCCTACTTCATAGTACTGGTAAAAAGGAAACATATGGAGGGCCACTTCTTCCACTGGGCACAGAGGGCCTATTCATATGACCATGTTCATAGCATAAAGTCTGCCTTGCCCCCCCAAAATTGCTGGAGGTGGAGGGCTCCCTCCCACCGCCAAGTTCTCCATTGCCCCAAGGATCCTTGGAGGCTGGGTGTGCTTTTGCCCCCTATTTTCCTTCCTATTCAAGTTCATGGAGAATGGGCAGGGGGGAGAGAAACCCTGCTGAAAAAAAAGGCTGGAGGAAGAAGGCATGCCCGCCAAGGACCCTGTTGTCCCAAGGGTGCTTGGGGGGGGGGGGGATAGGACTTCTGCCGCCATCCAGTCATTTTTTTCAGCAGGGCAGCATTTCCCCAGCACCACCATGAAAGTGAATGGAGAAATGGCTCCATTCACTTGCAGAGGGGAAAAATAGCCCGGTGGGCACCTCAGCTAGCCTTGCAGGTGCAGTGGCACCTATTGGTGCTGCATTGGGGACTTCAGGCATAGACTATTAAACAACAGCTTGGTAGGGAAAGGTTCATAGATCTAGTTTGTTTCCAAGACAGCCATCACTATGACAGGAACAGCAAGATCAGCAAGGCTTACCATATTGAAATGGCAAAGAATGACATCATCTCCCAGTTTGCTCTGACGGATGACTCATCACTTGAAGTGATAACACTCAACAAACCAATCATAGCCCAAGCATATCAGAGTTATGGGTAAGGACCAAATGGAAGAGATGACCTTGCTTTTAATTGTTGGCATCTGAAATACAACATATATGCAATTTGTAGATCCCCAAAGGACCTGTGGTACTTGAAAGACTGACAGATATATTGAGACATATGCCTTCATGGTCTACAGCCCACTCTAATCTAGCCTAGTGTAGGCTTTGGTCCACACCAGCTTATGCTTCAATAAACCTGGTAGTCTTCAAGCTGTCACAGAAGTCATTTTTGTGTATGCTGTCCCAGACTGACACAACAACCCTTCTGGAATGTGTAATTCGTAGCCCAATGAACAGAAGAGCTGTTCCTATCACCTGCTTCTTTGTTCTAACAAGGAGCAAATTTCAATTAGGTGTTTTTAACTTGGCTCTGCCCATCCTGTTCAGTTTAGCATAACTCATAAACTTGTTTTCAGTTCATTTTATGAGACCAACAGTAGCTAACAGCACTATACTATGGAATTATCATGCAAAACAACAAGAACAACAACTAAAGCCACCACGAGAGTGACAGAATCTCCCCTAAAGTTTCTTGTGTGTTTAAAAAGTACAACACATATTAAGGTTGCAATCCTGCGTACATTTAAGAGAGAGCAAGTCCCACTGAAATAGGTGTGACCTATGTCCAAATAAACTGCTCGGGACATTAATTCTGCAGCCAAAGAGCTTGGCTGGTTGTAATAAAACGGGGAACGTTTTGTCATAGAATTACCCCATTAGTCTTCAGGCCAGCATCTGAAGTCATTGGTTCTGAATTCCTGTCTACCTGTAGCAGCTTCTCATTCTCCAACTTTCCACCAAGGAAAGTTGAACTGGGCCTGTTATTCCACCAGCCCTGCTGAAAGGCCTCCCTCGTGAAGGCTCCTCCTCCCTCAACTGTCACCACCAGCAGCCATTCCAGCGGGCTGTGCAGAGGGAGATGAGAGGGAGTGCAGGGCCATTCCACCAGCCCTGCCAGGAGTATTAACTTTCCCCCTTCTTCCCTCCCCATTCCTTTTTCCTTGTGTCTCGTGTCTTTTTAGATTGTAAGCCTGTGGGCAGGGACACTCTTGTTAATTAATTATATGTAAGCCACTCTGGGAGCCTTTTTGGCTGAGGAGCAGCATAAAACTGTTCCAAAATAAATAAATAAATAAATAAATAAATAATAAAATATACACACTTAGGATTGTCCTGCACCTAACCAAGGAAGTGTCTTCCTTCTCTTATTTTATACAAGTCTTCAGTTTTAAGTTTTTAGACATATACAATTTAAATTAAAAGTAATTTTGCTAGAAGCAACTACAGCAACAGATAAAGTTGTCCTTTTAACAGTAAGGAAAATTATGGTAAATGGCTACATGCTTCTCTGACATCTAGCAAGTTGGGTCCAAATTACAAAACCAATCACCGCACTGAAGGAATGTACTGTTAAGACAATAACAGCCGCGCTTGTTGGCAGGGGAGCTTGTATATTTTGTTTTCCCAGCTGGTAAGAGGATACACTACCATTCCTTTTGCCGCCTGGAAATCAGCCAGCATTTCTCTTAATTTTCAAGCCCTGTTGCACTGTCCTTAATTCTTACTTACGTGTGTGTGTGTGTGTGTGTGTGTGTCTGGCACCCTTTGAAAGTTACCAGGGGTGCCTCTAGGGAAGAGCTTAGTTAGTGACAGGCTGAAATATTTTGCACATTATCTCCCATACAATTAGGAGAAATACCCCTAAAAATAGAAAATGGAGCTATGATATGGATAATACAGTGGCTCTCCTTTATATCAATGGAGCCTTCATTTTTCCACCGAGACAGGAGGTATAGAACCTCTTTTAGCCCAAGAGCCAAATTCAATTTTGGAGGAGTTCTCAGGGGTAGCATTCCAGTTGTAGGCGGAGTTAAAGGCAAAGGGGGTGGGGCTAAAATACCAAAGATACCCAAAATACCAGCATTTTTTAACTTAAAGCTCTTGCTACCAGTAACTAAACCTTAGGAGAGGCACTTCAGCCTTTTATAATGGGGGGGGGGGGGAGAGAGAGAGAGAAACGTGCAAAAGCCACCAAATGCTTGGCAGCCAGGGAAAAGGGTCGTGGCCATCTAGGGAACCTTGGAGGGCCAGATCGCGATGCCAGTCGGGCCAGATTTGGTCCGCAGGCCTGACCTAGACAATCTATCACCACCATTGGCTTTGGAGAGTCATATTAATAGAGGTGGAACCAAAAGAGCAGAAAATAGTTCATAGGATCCTAGAGCTGGAAGGGGCTACGACGACACGGTCCCTTACACTTTAGGACCAGCCGCATAAACCCTTCTCAGGGTAAGCACCAACACTTAAAAACCTGAGGGGAGGGTCAAATGAAATCTTTCCCCTACTAATGAGGGGAAAGATTAATACAGGTTATTAAGGATCTATTTTAAATTTATGATACTGTGGGTACAAAGGTGTGTGTGTGTGTAGATTTAACAGTAATGCAGGTTAATAACACCAAGCTGACACGTAGGATTTGGGTAGCAAACAAAATAAAAATAAGTTTATTTTAATTCTCAAAATCTTAGTTCCAGAAAATAACTTTAAACCTGCCTACACCAAACACTTTGTAATTAACCTAAGTCCCTATAACTCTACATACTTTCACTCTTCAGACAAGCACGGATTTCTCTCAAAACTCCTGACAGACAAGACACGAATAACCCAACTAACCTAACTCCCAACATACCCACACACTCACACTCAACTAACTACACACTCTACTCACTCCAAACACACTCAACTCGACACTCCCATAACCCACCCTTTCCAAGACATCACAAACCACACCCAGTAAGTTCAACATTCTATACTCACTAAAGATACTAATGCAGACATACACCAGGGAACTGAATTGTGGGGTTACGCCACAGGGGCCTACAAGGCCATCGAGTCCAACCCCCTGCTCAATGCAGGAAACTAGAGGAGAGGTCTCCCATCTAAGTAATAACCAGGCCCGACCCTGCTTAGCTTTCCACGCTCAGACAAGCTGAGCCAGCGTGAGCCGCAGGCCTGTATCCAAAATGTATTCCTGCATAAAGTTTGCACAGTGGTTTATCTTGGGGGAAATCACCAGGCCCATATGAATACTGTGAACTTCACCAATATGAGGCCCAGGCCCAGCAATATTAGCAGCTCACTCACTGCGTAGGGCTCCAGCCAGTGCATGACAGGAGGCATAGGAGAATGCTTGGAAGCCAGCTACAGCTGACTGGTGCTGGGAACTGGCAGCGCTGGGGCATGGACAAGACTTACCCCTTGTCCCAGATTGACTCCCTTGGCTGGGAAATTTAAATATTCAGCCCACTGAAGGCATCTCATCCACCAGAGATACGGCCCAGTGGAGGAATGGGGGAAGAAGCAATTTTTGTTGATTCCCTCTGCAGCCCCCTAGGTCCACCAAAAATGTGCTCCAGAGGATTGGGGAAGGGGTGCTGAGAGATGCAAGGGGAAATGGACTAAAAAGCCCCCCCCCCCTTTCTACAGGCAGGAGTGTTCTGAGCAGAACTATGCTGAGGAGATGGTACTGCCGGTGAAGGTAAATGCTGGACTGAACCAACAGTATTTTTATATTGGGTGTGGGTGTGGGGAGTATTGCAAGAAAAATAGAATCGTACAATAACCGAAATGTAATAGCTTTATTTCAAGAGCACAACTCCTCATTTAGGCAAAGCTGAATCAGATTCAACTCTAGAGCAGCTAATCCACAAATTGCTATTTATGTGTCACCGAAGAAGACTGCAATGTTGAAATATGTCTGGCAACTGGAATTGTTACTCACCCTGTTATTTCTCTCTGTCTTGCAATGAGGATATTATTTTGTTAATAAAGTGTTGGTTCCAGACTTAGTCATGCTTAGAGAAAACCTATTGAAATCAATGGGACAACCTAAGCCTGACTCAGTCTGGATCCAAGCCAATGTGTTGAAAAGTTTTTGTATTTGAAGCATTATACTCTTGCTTTTAAAATCTTATGTACAAGTAATAGTAAACTGGGTAAAATTTTGTTTTACCCAGTTTTACCCAGTTTGTTTTACCCAAATCCTACGTGTCAGCTTGGTGTTATTAACCTGCATTACCCAGTTTTAATATGGTCATGCATTAATGACCATATAATGCATGGTCATTATATTATGACCATGCATGTCCTCATGAGTCAATATACATTTATTGAATAATTAATTGCACCGAACACAGTCTTGTCTGAGCTTTCAAGGTGGCATGTTTGCAGCATGCACAATATATAGTGATGCATGCAGTTTTAAAAATAAAATAAACTAATAAAAATGAAATAAATAAATAACAATATGTGCTGCCGAAGCGAGCACAAATAACAATAAAATAAAATAGACAGATAGCATAAACTATGCTTGAGGAAATTATTTTAAAGACTTAGCACCACAAATACAGTTGCAGAGATGTATTAGTTCTATGTCAGTCATATAAAGTGCAACATTTAAAAATCCGTCAATCAAAAGGTATAGATTATTTTTATTTGAGCTAACTTTCAATATAAGCAAGGGACAGAAAAAACAATGACACTAAGGCAGATCATTTATATCTTTCTTCAAAAGCAAACATGAAATCATTTTTAATGCTTTGACAGGTGAGAGTTGAGATGTCTTTATCAAGTTATGCATTGAGTTAATTTAAATGTAAGTATTGCACTGAAGTTGTGAGAGTTGATGTAGCACAGAGACGGAGGGACTGAGCTATGAATTAGGAAGCCCACAGTTTGAATCATGCCTTCGCCATGAACTTGGTGGCCTTAGGCAAGCTACTCACTCTCAGGGCCAGTTCACACGACCCAGGAGGCAAGCGGAAGAGGCACTACGGGGCAAGGCGGGGTGCCGCAGACGACCCATGCCCCGCACGCATGGGCAGACCGTGGTGGAGCCGCAGCCCTCACGCTGCGGTCCTCCCAGCACTATTGGGCGGCAGCTCAGGAGGCCCAGAGGGGCCGTTTGGCCCTACAGGCCGGAGCGGCCGCAGCTCCGGCTGCTCTGGGCTGCCATCTGTGCGGCCATGGGAGGCCCATGCAGGGGGGCCGCCCGCTGTCCGCACGGCACGGCGGGCACATGTGGTAAGAGCTTACCCTTCTACCGCCCATGGTGGATTTCGGCGCTGCCAGTGCACAGCCATCCCGCGGGGGCACGCCATTCACACGGCACGGGAACCGCAAGGGAGCGGCCACTCCCCTGCGGTTCCTGTGTCGTGTGAACCGGCCCTCAGTCTCTCCATCTGCAGTATGGGGGATAATAATACTGACAGTGTTGTATATACAGTATAATAGTGTTGTTGTAAGAATTGCAACTATATATTGCATGTGAAGTGCTTTGAGCACTTGGAAGCACTATACAAATTATCATCATCATCATCATCTATTTTCTTAAACAAAGTATATGGAAACATTTTCATATTTTGCTAGTGCATGTACAGTTATATAGAAATAAACAAAATATTGAATACTCCAAAGTTGTACAATTCTGCAATTTAGAGTTTGAAATGGATTGGCCTTTTATGCCCAAATAACATGATGTTACTTGTGGTGGAGGGTGCGGTTGGGTTGCAACGAGGGATTACGATTGCTTGATTTTAAAGCACCTAAAAGACTTTATTATTTTCAAAGGTTAGAGTAACTTCAGCATAGAGGCCTTGGTGGAATTTAACAGGTTGCAACTCCAAAGGCATATTGACTGAATTTCTTCAATCTTGAGAGCAAATATCTTTAACAAGGAAATTACAACCGTAGCATGCTATCATCTCCGCCATCAGTGTCAAAGTGGTAGGATTCAAATCTGGAATGCGTATTCGCCAGTTTCATTTGATCAACATGTGTTTTAATACAGCCAAATGCAAGGTCATGCATCAAAGGATATAGGTCACACTTGAAAGAGGGGATACTGCATCCTGGTGAGGGGATGACAGGAAAAAGGCTCTAGGAGCTGTGCTGCATAACCACCCAAGGATGAGCTCTCAACAGGGCCTAGGAAAGCAAAATGCCATCCTGGGATGGATAAACAGACAAAAGTTATGCAGGAATACACAGAGACGGTATCACTGATATGGATGAAAAATACAACATCTTGTATTGAAAAGGAGTGCTATGTGTTTTACAGAAAATGGAACTGATGTAGTCGCTGATCATATGAATTACAATCTCTACAACATGCAACCAAGATAGGGGGGGGGGGAGAGGTCAAAGCCTGGTTGTTGTAAAGTGCTGAGGAATGTGTGTCTTTCAAACCGAGCAAGAAGTGTCCAGCGCCTTACTTTCTGCTCCACTAGCACTCTGGTTCTTCAGAAGGCCAGACAGACCAAGCCTTAGAGGAAAAGGTGCCCTTTAGGCTGCAGTTCCAATCTGATGAGTCAACTGACCTCTCAGCTGTCATACTGTCAGCTGAGTCTACAAGCCAATCAGGACACACCAGGCCCTATAAAGCCCTTGTAGCCAAGCCAGCTCATCAGTCTGTGCAACTTGTCCATGTATCTCGTGGTGCCACATCGGCTTGATCTGGTACTGACTGAGCCTGTCTCTAACCACATCTATTGCCTCTTTGCCCCTCCTGAGCATAATTTGCCTGATTTGGTTCCTGACTCCAGCCAGTCTCTGACTATTGTCTATTGTCTCTGGCCTTTCTGATCCTTGTCTGCTTGCACTTGAATTGGACCCCAGCTGAAGTCCATTTTGGAACTAGGCCAAGGCCTGACAGTGGTTGAGTAAAGAGAGAAGAATCAACAAAGAATAGATACCAGCAAGGTAAGGTCCAAGGAAGACATTTCTGAAGAAAAGAAAGTGAGGAGGTTCTTCAAGGATATAACAGGGAGCAGTAGACATTGATGCAGAAGTGGGAGACAGAGACAAAGGAGGTTTAATAGCAACTGATTTTGCGTGGGACAGAGAGAGAGGAGAGATGTAATGGCCGATAGAAGAGATCTCCTGACCCACCATTTACTTATGAACCCAGGACCATGATTGACCTATCACCAAATCCTCTTGCACGAGAAGGCTGAAATATGTGATGAACGCCTAACAGAAATGAGGAGAATCTCAGGAAACAGACCACTCCACTTTGAGGGAGATAGCCTAAAGAGAGCAAGAACTAACAACGGGAAATGCCCACAGCTGCAGACCAATGTCTGCATGAAGCAAAATCATTGCTCAAATTGAGAAAATATATGTAAACATGTCTTATTTCTGCCCACCAAGTGTTAATTTTTTAAAAAGCCAAACCCAACTTGATTGGCTGGTGGTTAAAAAAACAAAATAAAACACAACCACCCAAAACCACAGAGTGCAGTTATGACCCCAAACAATATAACATGCAATTCCATTAATTCAGAATCCATTCACTCAACCACCGTTTTACATTAACACTTAAGAAGCTGTAATGTTAAACTCTCTAGGAAAGAAAAGTGCATATTGTATATCAGTACAGTAAAGATAATATTTGTAGAATTTTACCTTTTAACACATAAGCAGGGCACTGCTATATGTCAAAGTAAAGGATTTGGGGTGCTTAAATTTCTATTTTGTTTACTTTCTTCTACTTCTGTTAAGCAAATACGGTCAAGAATCTGAGATGTTAAAAATATACTTCCATACACACTTTATTTTGGAGCATGGTAATAGACACAGAAAGGGAAACTGAGCATTTGGATAGAGTCCCTCCCTTATACGCTTGACTTTGAAATAGCTGGCAGGTCATTAAAGAAGTGACTGGCAAAGATTAGGAGAAAATTATGATATATTACTCACTAGCCTCTCAGTTTTCAGCTGGAAATTAAAATGTAATCAGTGTTATGATGATTGGTTAAGACTATGACCTTTCTGTTGTTGTTGTTAGCACCTCAAAAATAGTGGACTGAAGAAATATAACCCAGCAAGATCCCCCCCCCCGCGCCCTTTTTACTTTTTAAGAGATTGGCGATACAGTAGATTTTAAAAGTTGAAGTGGTTTATATACTGCCACATGTAATACACAGCTTCCATCACTGAGGTGAACTGTGGAAGAATTACCTGCTCAGCAGAAGACAAAAGAAAGAAGAAAATCCCATTAAAATAATTACATGACAAAAAGTTTTCAGGAAGAATATCCATTGGGTCATGTTTAAAAATGCATCAGAAGCACCACTGTTAGGAACTGCACTCTCTCTAGGCTGAGCAGCACTATTAAATTCAGATGCAAGGTTCTGTTTAGGTTGGACAGGCCCCAACAGTAGAACAAAGTCAGTCTGTCTTAGTACCATAACCAAATTCTACAAGTTAACAGCTTTTCATGAAAAGCTGCCATTTCAGAATGTCAATCAAGACCGAATATAAGTGGGAACTCCTGCAGAAATAACCAGCTGCAGGTTTGAAAAACATTTTCTTCTTCTTTTTTTCCCCTACTGAAAGTGGAAACACAAAAGATATTTGAATGGGATCTCTTTTCAGTTGTGTAACTATAGATGGCCATTTTCACAACATCAAGGACAAAAAACACAAGACAAAGCTGCAAATGATGTCTTGGAAAGGACCATTTGTGGGGTGATGAATGATTCAAGTTACAAATGAAAGAATTATTAGCAAATGGAAACTCGTTAAGATGGGGGGGAAGGGGGGCTGTCTTTTATGAGATGTTGATTGGAGGCCACAATTTTTATTGCACCTGAATTATGATGATGTACTGAGTGGGTCCTGATCAGGGTTTATCACTTCTTATTTTCTGTAAATGTAATGTAGTTCATACTGTTATTACCTTACATGACACAAAATGTATACATCTCTGATTCATTTACATTAAGTGTGAAGCAAAAGTAAACATTCGCAATTTGGGGGGAAATGAAGAGCTACTGGTAGATCATCATAGTTGTTATGGTTTCTAAAGTTGTTTTTTTAATGTTTCACTCTGTTTTTTAAATTTTGATTATGGTTTTTATTTTCTGAACTTTTTGTAGACTGCCTTGGTTTGGCTTTAGAAAAGTGGTATAGAAATGCAATAAATAAATAAATATAATGGCGAAATGGATCTATAATAATAAATTCATTAGGCTGGACCTGAAGAACTGTGAGTAGAGCCCTGTTCATGGAACAGGGTTTCTTGCCTTTCCATTCCCATTGCAGTCCTCTGAAAAGCTGATCTTAATGAGGAGGACCTCAGACATGAGGTGATATGAGGCTCAGGGGATTCCAGCTAAAGAGAGGAATTGGCAAAAATCAGGGACTCCCTCTTTGTGCTCACTCAAGAAGCCCAGATGGGAATGCATAAGTGGTGACCTCTACAGTATAAAACGAAGAGAAAATGTTATTTGTACTTCATCTGTAAATCATTATTTGCAAAATAAAAATTAAGGTGTTAGATCCAACACTGCCCTTCTATTCATGGAAGGGGCTTGGAACAAGCATGGGCGGTGATTTCCACCCATTCAGCCCCCACACTGAGGGTTCCCCATACCTCTGGAAAAGATGTGTTTGGGAAGGGTGCAGTAGGGTGGGGGGAGGAACTGGTGAAAATAACCTCCTCCACTTCTATGAATGAAAGGGCAGACTTGGATCCTAACCCAAGGTCAATATGATCCTGGGTCCAAATGCAGTGGCCATGAAGTATAACGTGGCGGCTGCCCAGTACTGACTGGATCTGTGGCCGTTCAGTTCCCATCCCCAAAGTGCTGCTACCACCAGCTAAGCTCATCCAAGCAGAAGAAGGTGACCGGCAGCTTCGTGGCTGCAGCTCCATTACTGGTGACTTGAGCCTGCTATGCCAGAGCTCAGAACACCAGCGAAAAGCTTTGTAATCTCACCCCTGCCACAATAATCCACACAACACCATTTTGCCATGCAAAAGCCAGGAGCCAGCATGCAAACGTGCACAGGGCAGTGATGGAGGTCTGGCTCTGGGTACCAGGACACAAAACTGAAACTCAACCTCCCTCTCCCACCAGATGGATCAAAGTGATTTGCGGATCGATGTTCTTGTACCGTAGGCAGAAGCAGGCCTGGCATCAGGGGCCACATGTGATGAGAGAGCCAACCAGGGCTGATGCCTACCATACCGGGGCAGCACCTGCAGCCATCAGGCGCTCGCCTGGCATTGCCAGTGGTACCTACCATCATTTGAGGGGCCCCCCAGCAGTGCTGCAGCCCCAGAGCTGCCACTCATTTCCCCCTGGACAGGCTTGCCCGGCTGTGGCACTTTGGCAAAGGGAGCTTTGCAGTTCCAGATCCAATTAGCACCAGGCAGCTGCAACATTATATTTCGTGGGCACTTGCACTTCGGAAGCTTTAACTTGACAACACCACACCAAGAGTGCCAAGGGCAAATATTAAGCCCATTCAGGATGAGTGGGCCTGCGTTTCACAGATTGTCAGGTGTCTTTCGTTCCATCGTCCGTTCATTGACAGTTTGCAACTGTGCATTTGCACTAATGTGCATGTGCGCATTAGTGCCATTTGCATGAGTGCACAATAGTGCAAATGCGCATATCCTCAACAAAAGTTAAAGAACAGTCCGCACGTCTGCAGAATCCACATGACTTGGAAAAAGCGGTCCACTGCGGAATCTGCAGGTCAGATATATAGAAATCTGAACTCATTTGATTCCATTGTGAATTTCTCCAACATCCCTACGTGACAAAAAAGATTGCAGAGAAGAATGGCAGCAAACTGAACCAAGCTTTGAAGTGAACTTTGGATAAGTTTGGTGAGCTCAAGCATTCTTGGCTCTCTCATCCTAGGGATGTACTAGAATTTCATTTCAGTTCACAAATCATTCAAAAAATGTTCGCGAATGGGAGCATATGTTCTCCAAAAATGTTCGTGAATTCCCAAACTTTGTTCGCATTAAAAATGCACACTTTTAAAAATGCATGCTTGCGAAAAATGCACACTTCCTCATTCCAATTATGCTTGCAATCCAAGGTATTACAGTAATCAGAACAGCAATTTTGCATGTATTCTTTGCTAGTCTGCAGAGTTCTTTATTACATCATGTTTGTACAGTTACAGTGAACTTTACTTTTACGAATACATGCTTGATACAGAAAACTGCTTTTGCTACATCAGATACAAACTGGTAATCCTTTGGAAACAAAAAAAAACACAGATGGTCATTAGAAATGTAACTGTGCCAACATCTTAGGTGTAAGCCAGTCTTTCCCACCTGTTGCCCTTCAGAAGTGATGGAATACAACTCCTATCATCCCTAGCCAGTATGACCACTGGCGTTCCAGAACCGTGCTTGTAATCCAAAACACTCTTATATCAAAGCGAGTCTCTGGCGGGCGTGAGCGGGGCCGATTGTGGCCCTCTACGCCCGCTCGAGGTGAGCGGTTACATCCCTACACTACTTGTATTGCAAGACGTCGCTTGTTTATCAAGTCAAAATTTATAAAAAAAATTTGCTTGTCTTGCAAAACGCCCTCAGACCAAGTTACTTGCAATCCAAGGTATTACTGTCATACAAATGGGTTTGGGGATTTTTGTAAATAAAAATTTAAAAAAATATTAAAAGGCACTCTACCCCGTCAGCCATTTTTAAAAAAAAATATGTTAGCAATTGCAAGCCAAGATTACTATTCCGCTTTACAGGGGTGTTACGAGTGCAAATGGTTAACAGTAGTATAAACTCTCTCCTTAGTTTAAGTTTGAATGTCTAGAGCTATTACACACAGCATTCATCTGCATTCCCTGTTTATGGGAATGAAATATGTAGTCATTTGAAGTCCACAATATGTATACTGTGTTTGTAATAACTGCAGATTTTACAAGCACATTATTCTTTCCATTAGGATTAAAACCTCACCGAATAGCAATTTGTGAAAGAATTCTAGCAGAGCCCTGAGCCCAGAACTCTGACCTCTGATGAGATGCTTGGCAGCAACGAACTCTAAGTCTAGGCAAAACATCTGGTTTCAGTTAGACTTCCTAAAAAAATAGCCCCTGTACTGGGGAAACTGGTATTCACTTAGCTTTGTCTATATACTTTGACTGACTTCAGTGCTGCCGCAGGAGAAAAAAATACCGAAGCCGGGATGGCTGTCAATCATTGCAGACTTCTTGGTGGCCCTTGCAGAGGCAAACATTTACATTAAGAGACACTGTATGTTATTTGTTCATTTTTCTTCTGTGTTTTCCTTCTATTGGAGTTTACAGCTCTGATGTTTATTTCAAAAGTGATTGCCAACTCACAGCCAGGCAGTCCAAAACTGCATTTTAGTTTGCAAATGCATGTCCTTACTAAAAAAAACCCATCTGATTTTATCTATGGTAATGTTTCTCTAGGATTGGGTTGTTGTTGTTTTGCATGTTTTGAATAAGAGAAATAAAAAGATAAATCCTAAAGTGTTTAAATCTATGGAAGAATCGTGTGGGGGTTCAAGTTCACTGCCAAACAAAATAGTCGGCGTAGCCAAAAAAAAAAAAAGCTGCAAAATGAAACTCTGTATAGAGAGAGAGAGAACTGGTATGGCACAGTGGTTAATAGACTGAGCTGGAAATCAGGAAGTCCCTGGTTCGAATCTCACATCAGTCATGAACTCACTCAGTGGCCTTAGACAAGTCAGTCTCCCCATCTGCATTATGGGTGATAAATAATATGGACTTTCCTTAAAGGACTGCTGTAAGGATTATGACTAGATAATGCATTTGAAAACACTTCCAACACCTGGAAGCACATCATCATCATCATCATCATCATCATCATCATCATCATCATCATCATCATCAAAATTACTAAGACGTTTTATGAAAAAAGAAAATCAGGGAAACAATCCTGGTGTGGCATGCACAAGTCCTATTGAAATCAACGGGGCTTATGGACTAGCTGCTGTGCACAGACTTCCAGCCTAGCACTACAAACAGTGAAACACCAAGAATCCAGTTGCTGCTTGGAGCTTTAAAACTGGGCTGGCAAACCAGTGTCCCGGTTGCCAAAGGTGCACACAAATGAGAGGAGTATTTATTTATTTGAAACATTTTTATGCCACTCTTCAGCCTAAAAGGCTCCCAGAGCGGCTTACATATAATCAATTTACAAGACAGTCCCTGCCCGAAGGCTTACAATCTAAAAATACATGACACACAAGGAAAAATGGGGAGGGAAGAAGGGGGAAAATTAATTAATACTTCTGGCAGGGCTGGTCGGATGGCCCTGCGCTCCCTCTCATCTCCCTCCTCTCAGCCTGCTGGAATGGCTGCTGGCGGTGACAGTTGAGGAGGAGTGAAAAAGAGTACCCCCCGCACCCTTTTGCTTTTTGGTATAGCCTGGTCTGCAACGCCCAAGCATAGCAAGCATTTGCTTCTCCAAGCAAGGTATGGCATCTTTATGTCTGGATCCCTCCATTTTCAAGAGCTCATTCCAGGCACATCGTTAAATATACCGGGAACACCAGCTTGCGCACACTGCTGAAATCATACAGGTCAGATTCTCAAAGCGTGTGGGCCCTTCCTTAGAAATAATGAGGCTTGACAATCCAAAATCTGGCATTCTCTGCAATTCAGTGGTTCAGGGGGCAGTAATTTATACACACACTAGATTCGAACAAGGTTTCTATGGGTCCGTAAGGTGTTAAAATCACTCGCAGGAGTGATTCCCTCACCTGGAAAATGTAACACGGAAATTGGTTCCCAAGTGCCCTCCTTAGGTTGCTTTGGAGGCCTCTGAATTTTGCCTACCTGTGACTGGCAAAAAGAATCATGCCTTAAACCTTCTATACGTTGTCTGAAGTAATTATTTCTTCTAACCTCATTTCAGCATACACTGCTCAGCCTCGCCTAGATGCGTCCTCAATGCTGTAATGCATACACATTCGGAGAGAGTTGTATCATCCTTCAGTGCTTAGGCTGTGCTTTGGGGCCTGTTTATTGCCAACGCATTGGGCTCAAATGTAACCCTTACTCACACAAAATGATTTGTGGAGACTTGACATATTCTTAGAACATTCTTAGAATGTAATGCATGAGCATTATTATTATTATTATTATTATTATTATTATTATTATTATTATTATTATTATCCCCCATTCGCTCCAGCTGGTTGCTTGGGACCTCAAGATCCAAACGATTCAAACTTATTTTTTTTCCTTTTTCAACTTCTTCTTCTTCATGTTTGCCAAGAGGTTGTTAGCCTGGAGAAATCTTTTTTTCAGGTTCACGCAGCTCCATAAAACATATAGTGTTTATTACTGTAGTTTATTTATATTTATTTGAGTCTCCGAGGTGAAACTCAAGTGGTGGCAGTGTTACAGTTCAAACAGACCGAGGCTTATTTTATAAATGTGCCTTTGTGAATTGGTGGTTGCATTTTGCATGAATGCAGGGGGTTTGCAATCACCATCATGCTATTTATTCATTGGGGTGGGGTGGGGGGGTCAAGGGAGTCAGGAGGAATCCAGTTCTCATTCCAATATAAAACTTTACTGTTAGAAAAAGGCACAAAATCCTTACAATAGCAATCAAGGTTCAATAAACTGGGCGGAGAACACTAACAAAACAGTAGTGTCATAAAACTCCTCTGGGTGATTTCCCCCAATATATTTGGAGTCTCAGTACATTTAATGCAAGTCTTAATATACATGCTCCTAAAAGGCATACTTTAGTGGAAACTAAAGGGCAAAAAGCCTGCCAAAGTTTAAATGTAAATCTGGACTCTACCAATAGCAACACAGGCTTACTGGGGGTGCTTGTATTAAGCAGGCTTGTAAATAGCCACCCTCCTGATCACCTAAGGTGATTAAGAATTCCATCCAGACGACCAGACAGGTAACCTTTATGAAGCACTTTTCTTTTGGGTTTTTAAAAAATGTTATACGTAGTTACAATTATTTGATTGCATGTCAGACCATGAATTTTACAGAAAAGCAGCTTTACAGACAAATGCCAATAGTAAATAAAAGTACGGTATACCAACAGTAAGTATACAGGGACAGGCAGGTTAGCAACCAGGCAGGCTCCAAGTACTTCTGCTTTTGGAGGTTAGGTGGATGGCTGCCAGGGACAGGGTCTCTTCTGTCACAGCACTGCAATAAGACATCATCCCTCCCCAAATATATTTGCCAGGTGGCCATCTTGGTCTGATCCAGCAGGGCTCTTCTTATGTTCTTAAATCCATATCTATGGAATTTGAAGCATGAACATAATAAACTGAATGTCCAATTAATGTGTTTCCAAAGAAGGTAGTATTGCCCACTAGTCAACTGAAGGGCTAAGGTCCATCATGTAATTTTTGTATGGACAGCATGTTAATTCTGTGTGATAATTATATGCAAGCTTTTATCCTTGATCTCTTCAATTGTTCTTCTAGGAGCCACTGATATCTATTGTTGAGATGACTGAAAGGATCTATGGGTTTTATACCATGGTGTGGCTTTCCCTTAGCAGAAAGCGCTTCTGCTCATGCAAGTTGGGGCACCCAATTTTCACTGATCCCCCTTGTACCCATATAAGCCTCCCATCCCTTCCAAAAATCTGCTCCTGTGGATTGGGGTGCCCTCCAGAGCTGAATGGGCTAGGGAAGATGGGTATGTGTATGTGGCAAAAATTGGACACCCCAACTTGTGTGAGCAGACGCGATTGGATAGAACCCTATTTATATATTTAGAAGATTATTTTTCCAAAACTACTTGCTCAATTCACATTTATAGTTCACTGTATTATAATGGCAGGGCATGAAAAACATTTTAAAACACAGTGGATCCAAAGTTTCCCTTCTTCCAATGGGAGGTGTCTTCTTCTGATGGAGCCTTTGGTTCCAACCTAATTTTAGAAGTCAACACCCCTCTACCAGCTTAACACTAACCCCAGAAAGTCAAGCCCCACATTTAAGTTTTACCACACTTCTGAAAGATCCTCAGGATCCTTGAGTTTTGGTGAGTCTCCTTGTTTAGTCTTGTAGTGGTCAACCTTGGTTGAACTTAACATTGGAGGAAATGTAAAACAAAACTAAAAAGAAGAGATTGGCAAGTGTCCACAGGCGTTAAGATTTTTCAACTTTGAATATAGTTTTAGAATCATCATCTGGATGACAGCAAGAAAGACAACATTCATCTTAAATAACCTTGAATATATGCAGTTGAGTAAATTTGAATTTGTTTTGATTTAAGGTCTTCCAAAGTTGAGGCCAACTTGTTGAAGAAAAACATTAAACTATCTATAACCCTGTGTCAACATATGATGCTACTGGGAATGGTAAGTGAATTAATTTTCCAAGGAAAATTAATTACTTATGACTTACAGTTGTAAAAGCAAACAACGTAACTCTGGATTAGGGCACATTTAATTTCTGTTTAGAGTAGCAATTAATTTAATTTCATATAATTCATGGTATGTAATGGAAAGCAGAACAAAGATGAAATTTTAGACAATGACTGACATAGAAAAAAGTGTATATTTATGTTGGTGATCCAAAAATAAAGGTCAGAGATAATAATCACTATGTAATAAAACAAGATATTAGTTTCTATGACAGAGTGTTGTTGGGCGGGGGGGGGGGCACAAGTTGCAAAGAAGTTATATTAGCCAGATAAAATCAAGAAATTTTAAAACAAGACAAAAATAGTACATACTTGTATAAACACCTTGGTAGAAAACAGGGGAGGGGAAATCACAAACTGAAGTAATATTTATTGTATGACAGATAAAGCTGTTTTGCTAAAGTCATAGGATAAAGCGGGATATTTATTTAAATGCACTTCTTGGGGAATTGGAGAGAAATAGAAAAAAGAACATTGTAAATATCATAATGATGATAAAATATCAGCTTAGTAACTTTTAAATGTTAAATTATAGAGCAATGCAAAAGTACCAAGAATGTTTAGGATAACCTTGACCTTGGATCCAATATTCAATTGGCTCTGTTGGCTCAAGATTAGGCTTGTTTTACGCATGACAAACTACTTTTCCAAAGTATTAATTTAACCAAAATCTACAGAGTACATGGACTTGTTTTTTAGTCCATATATTTCCACAGCAACCACATCAATGCTAGTAACACAGATTGCACAGGATTGGTAAGATGTTTTAAATGTGGTTTTTCAAAGCACTACATCCCTTCAGAACAAACTCTGTTGAAATGGTGGTCTAACCCCCTTATTCACAAAGAATATAAACAGATTCCAAATTTCTATGAACTGATCTTGTTTGACCAATACCTCTGCCCCATCTACTCTGGTGAGACAATTTTTCCAACACAGCTACTTGCCATATTCTGGAAACCCATCCCTGTGATGTAACCTGACTTAATTTTCCATCCCCTTGCTATCTCCAGCTAGGCAGCAGCTAACAAGATCTCTGTGATGCATATGGAACATTATTTTGTCATACAGAGACATGGTGCTAATAAAGAGTTTGGGACAATTTGTTGGTGTGGCATCACCGATATTCCTTTAAACAACTTCATTCAGAACATTTGCACATATTTGCATTCCCACCACATGTGTATTAGTGTTCCCCTAGTCTGACATCCTCTCCAACATAATGGTGATAGTTCACTACTTACATGATGTCATCATCATCATCATCATCATCATCATCATCATCATCATGCGATCACTCGTGACCGAGTAAGATTGTCTTCCAGGATAAAATTTTACAAAAAGGAAATTTTAAAAGGAGGAAATTCTAAAGAAAAATTGTGTAGACTCTAGTGATGGGTCCGTAAGTGACTGTGGAGGCCAATTCTAGATCCACACAGCTTCCCACAGTGAGGACACAGGTTACCAGATAGAAGATGGTCCTGTAAAGGATTCATTTGACGTGCTTTTCGCTTAGCACCTTTCTCCCTTTCACCTTGCCCTCGGGCTTCTTCAAAGTCCACGGAACCTTTGTGAAAGGCCAACCTCCAGCCTTAGTGGAATAAGGTGCCATCTATATGCAAGTTTAAGCAGAGATTCCTGAATATGGAATATATGATATTTAAAGGTTGGTTGGACTGCATCCTCTCTCAATTCACTCCTGAAATTGCTACTCCTAGATCTGTCTCCCAAACTTCCCTTAGCCCCTACAAATTTCCACAGAGATTGGGGCATGTGCTATTTACACATGTGCAATTTGGTCACTTGATCCTGGGGCACCAGGATCACATCTCCCATCCCAACACCAACACTGCATGCCAACATGCTCACATTCAGTGGACAATGAGTGAATATCCGTAATTTGAGTATCTTAAAAGGGCGTCACCCTCTCATCATACGAATTTCTTTGAGATCAGCACCAGAGGCCCGTCTCCGGATTCCTCTGCTATGTGCAGTGCAGCATGTGCTTCCTGGGGAGAAGGCTTATTTCATAGATTTTTTTTCAGTGGTAGCACCCCTGCTTTCGAATGCTCTCTCTAGAGAGGCTCACCTGCTGCCCCCTCTTTATGATGCAAAGAGAAGGCCTTTCCATTTACCCAGACTTTAAAACTTTTTAACTTCCATTGATCTATTTTCCTTAGATCAATTTGATATTTTTATAATTCTTTTATAGATTGGCTGTTTTTACCTTGTTTCTTATATAAAGTGAAGCGTGGGACATAAATCTTAATAAATACATACATACATATATACAAACTTCATAAAACCCTTATCATACAACACTATGTCTCACCCCTTTATTATAAGATGAAATACCCAAGTACATGTGCTTCCATCACCCTGGGACAAAGGTCCTAAGGGGGAGATTATATATATATATATATATATATATATGGAGACAAACCGCACATTTTAACATTGACAGCAAAACCCCACAAATCAGACCACTGAACAATCATTTCCCTGCAAACTGTGTGGTTTAAGCATATCTAAGCAAATGGCACATAGCTCGCTGGAAGTTTTGTTCACCTCATAAATTAACCACCTCATTTCCCTCATCACACACACACACAAAATACAAAGCACCTTCATACATATTTGTTTTAATAAAAGTAATAAAGCAAGTCCAGAAGTTATAGTTGTTATGACATAATCACACCTCAGAGATTTAAAAACCACTCAGCTGCACATCATCCCTCAAAATCACTTTTTGCAAGCAACTGTCTCAAGACACCGGCCTTCTATTGTACCTGAAATGCCCTGCAGTCCTATTCATCCCATATATATATATATATATATATGCATGCACTAAGTAGAAAAACACATCTATACACATAACTACTATTAGTTGGCTGGCATACATGATTCCTAACTGCTAAAGTAAACATAGGGAATTTGTGTACAGATAAGTATTCAAATTTAAAACAAAAATACAGTAATACCTTGGATTGCAAGTGACTTGGTTTGAGAGCGTTTTGCAAGACAAGCACATTTTTAAATATTTATTTAATTATTTTTTTACTTGATATACAAGCAACATCTTGCAATACAAGTACTGTAGTACGGCTTAAATTAAAAATCTCTGTACAAATTTTTTGGGGGGGATTTTGTTTTGATATAAGAGTGTTTTGGATTACAAGCATGTTTCTGGAACGAATTATGCTCTCAATCCAAGGCATGACTGTAAGTGATACGATTCTGAATATCTTAGTGGCTGTATTTGGATGTAATGCTAAACTGGACTAGATGCTGCTCTGATCCAGCATGGCTCTTCTTATTTTCTTAACCGTAGTTAGGATTAACCAAAGTTTAGGGTTCGGATGATATGCGAAACTGAACTTACTTTAAAGTAGAAGTGGAAGCTTTTGAACTTGTGGCTGTAGCAAAGGAGGAAAAGGCTCTGTGAGTTCGAGGCTTGCCTACCCTCATTCTTATAACATTAAGGCTGCAATCCAATGCAAATTTAGGCAGAAAAAAGGCCTACAATTCCCAGCATGCCCCAGCCAGCAGGATTGCGCCCTAAAGGTTTTATAATAAATTAATATATTATAATTTATTATAAGTTAATTAATATATTGATAATATAAAATGCTATTTTCAAGGGCTAAAAAGACTCTTTGTAGACTCTTCGGTTTGCTTGCATTTTTAAAAATTTCAGTGGCCCCACCAAATAAGCTTTTCCAGTAGTGGTCCCTAAGCTCCGGAACTAGCTCCCTGTTGCAGCATGACAGATCCTCAAACTTAGAAGGCTGTACTGCTCTAATTTCTGAAAAAACCAAACCTTTTCTCAGATTTGTACTGTATTCACTGAGGTTTCAAATGAGTTTGAAAACATTTAAAGTGAAGTTCAGTGAAAACCCACTGAAATTGAAGGCATACATAATTAAACATTCTGGCTTTTCAGATCTCTCTTCACTATCAATGTAAACAAACTAATATTGTGGCTAGTTTAATCTAGTTTTTTCTAGAATTTCTTGGGATTTAAGTTCTTCTATTATTCATCATTCACCTCCACTTAAATTAAGTAGCAATTATACAAGAGTGTGTGTGTGTGTGTGTGTTTACAAACACACACACACACACACACACACAGTAATAGTTTTGTCTGAATGACCTCCAGATATTAAACCTGGAGATATCAAATTACATGAGATGAAGAGGTAATTAAATAAACATTAAATAAATAACTAATGAGGATATTCAAATATACAACCCCCCAACTGCAGCTTGTAGTAAACTCCTGGAAAAGCAGTACCATGTGATACTTCTGAACTTGTAGTCTGACTCTAGGGCAGGAATGGACAGATGGTAGTTCTGGAACTACTGGCAGATCTCTGAGTGATCTGCAGTAGATCAGCACTGATTTCTGACACCCCATTATTTAACAATAGCAGTAACAAAATGGCTCCCCTCCAGCCCTAAATACTACTGCCGAAATGAAAAAAAGCTTATGGTAACCAGGAGTGATTTTTTGTGTGCAGAAGGACTCTAGGTGACATTCAATTCTGGTACTCAGACCTAATTCCTGGGCTCAGTATTCTTGAATTCTTATGCCCTGTTCAGGCATTTGCCTGTGTGGGGGCTTAAGGTGGGAAGAGCAACGGGGCTGTGCACACTGCCCCTCTCGGTGCAGACTTTGCCGTGTTGAATCGGCAAGGTCTGGAAGGGAGTTCTACTCGCATTGGCTTGAACATGGTTAGAACTCTCCGCACAATCACAGACCTGCCTTATGAAGGTTCCCAATCACACAGAGAGAATCAACACAGTTGACTGAGGGAAGCGGGGTCGGCATGTATGGGGACATCGGAGCCAGGGCTGGCATGCACGGCCCCACCCTAGACCCACTTTAAACCCTCGTGTGTTCAGTCGCACGCCTGAATAGGGCTTAAGTGTATGTCACATGCACCAGGCTCTGCTTGGTGGATCTTGGGAGTTCTAGTAAAAAACAACATAGGTCCCACAAGCCTAATGTCTGCCCACCCCCACTTCACTGCAAGACAATGCCATGTGTTCCAGAATATGCAGTCAAGGACGGTCAAGTGGGATTGCTCCACAGTGAAGCAGTGTGTGTGTGTGTGCAGGGGGTCCCAAGACTCAATGATTTCTGTGGGACTTCCAAATAAGTATATATATTTTTCTCCTTTGTAGACATCAAAATATGTCTAATTACTGTTCCGTTGTGATTGCTTACGTTACTATTATGTATCATTTGCACAGCACTTTTCAATGCACATAGTGCATTACTATTCCTAACTTACATCATCATCATCAGGCGATCACTCGTGACCGAGTAAGATTGTCTTCCGGGATAAAAGGAGGAAATTCTAAAGAAGATTGTGTAGACTCTAGCGATGGGTCCGTAAGTGACTGTGGAGGCCAATTCTAGATCCACACAGCTTCCCACAGTGAGGACACAGGTTACCAGATAGAAGATGGTCCTGTAAAGGATTCATTTGACGTGCTTTTCGCTTAGCACATTTCTCCCTTTCACCTTGCACTCGGGCTTCTTCAAAGTCCATGGAACCTTTGTGAAAGGCCAACCTCCATTTAGATCGTTCATGGGCCAGAGCTTCCCAGTTTTCGATGTTTATTGTGGAGAAACGAGCCTTTGGGGGTACACACACACACACCTCATGTGTGAACCGGCTGGGGTGGGGTGTGCATAGTTAGCGTGTAGAGAAAAGAGTTTTTAGGGTTCCTGCATGCATGCATGCAGGAACAAACAAACACACACACACACACACACACACGCCTCCTCATGAGTAAACCAGGTGGGGGCTGGGAAGAAGCAAAGGGTGCATGGAACATGAGATGGGGCCTGGCGTCTAGAGGTCTGGAGGAGCCAGGCTGAGGGCATTCATATGCATAGTTCAAGCCATGACTCAGGAGTTCCCTTCCCCCTGCCTGGCCAGTTCCCTCCCCCCTGCCTGGCCAGGTGAAGTTCAAATTGATTAGCTGAAGCAAGAAGGTTACAGAAAAGGGGAGGGGGAAGAGCTATTTCCCCACGTGTAGCCTTTGTTCTTAGTCTTAGTCTTTTGGGTGCCTGCCTGGTGGTTGGAGACATGGCAGGCCAGCGAGAGGCCCGAGCCTTTAGGGGGGGGCCCCTCAGGAATCGACCCCAGGCAGCCCCTGGTAAAATTAGCTGGTTTGAGGGCTCTGGAAAAAGGCAGGCCTTGTGGAGGACTAGCTATTTATCTCAGACCGGCAGGTAGATAAAATAGTTCCCCCCGGGCGGCAAGGCTGTGCTGAATCTAACCTTTGAAGAAGACACCCTCAGGTAACAGGTGTGTGTGCCTGAGAGATCTTAAGGAATCAGGTTTTCTTGTTTTATAGCTTTACTGTGTACCAAAGTGTCTCTTTCTCTATATTGTGTGCTTCTCTCATTTCCCTAATCTTGTTGTAAATTGCTACCAGAAATAAACCTTGTCTTGGTTTTACCCCAAATGGGTTTTGTAGTGCTCTGTGAGTACAGTCTCTAAATCCAGGTTACAGAAATATGAAGGCGAGTCCCTAAACAGAGATCCAAGTAGGATTGCAGACAGCTGAGGCTGGCAGTCTGGTATCTTGAGATCTCAGAGGGTCTTGGTTCCTTTGCCAGTAGGCAAGGGTGGGGTAGTGGCGGGTCAGCCACCCCCCCCTTCCGGGCCACATGGTGGCAAGTGCTGGGTTTCTTTTGGAGTAGGAAAGGGTGGAGGTCTGGCGGGTCAGCCAGCCCCCCCTCTTCCTCCACATTTATATTGCATTTTTTTAGATTAGCCTTATGAACATCTTTAAACCTCTTATATTGACCACCGATATTCCGCTTTCCATCCTTGAGTTGGGAATAAAGTAACTGCTTTGGGAGACGGCAGTCAGGCATTCGAACAACATGACCGGTCCACTGAAGTTGGCGTTGAAGGATCATTTTTTCAATGCTAGTAGTCTTTGCTTCTTCCAGTACACTGAAATTTGTTCGCCTATCTTCCCAAGTAATTCGCAGGATTTTCCGGAGGCAACGTTGATGAAACCTTTCAAGGAGGTGGAAGTGACGTTTATAGATAGTGCATGTTTCCTGAATTATATATATATATATATATATATATATCCATGGTACCAATACATTAAGAAAAATCTTACTGAAACAGACAGCTCTCCCAAAACTTCAACAAAACTGCACAAGACCACAGGATAAATGAGCAGAGAAATGTCAAAGCATTTCATTACAGTAATACCTTGGATTACAAGTAACTTGGTTTGAGAGCATTTTGCAAGACAAGCAATTTTTTAAATATTTATTAAAAATATTTTGACTTGATATACAAGCGACGTCTTGCAATACAAGTACTGTAGTACGGCTTAAATTAAAAATCTCTGTACAAATTTTTTGGGGGGAATTTCATTTTGATATAAGAGTGTTTTGGATTACAAGCACGTTTCCGGAACGAATTATGCTCTCAATCCAAGGCATGACTGTATTTTCAAATCACATCCGTCACGCGTAACATGTCAGACTTGCAAATGACCTCATGAAAGTTACCAGCCCAAATAAATTCTTACTAGCCTGCCTCCCCTGTGTACTTATGTCAATCATTTGTAGTTAATCAATAAACTAATGAAGCGGGGAACGCCCCAAACAATACTCCTCTACTTTACAAATGCTTCCCCTGCTTGGTAGCTTGGAGGGAATTTGTACTTCTCACAAGTGGCAAGGAGAATGGCTTTTTATGTCTTCAATACACTTTGCTTCTTCTGCCCTGACAAGGACATAAAATGATCCCGTCGGATCAGACCAAATGTCTGTCTCATCCAGCATCCTGTTTTACACAGTAAGCCAACTAGATGCCTCTAGGAAGCTCACTAGCAGGGCGTAAATGTGACCACCGCACACACACATTTCTGTTGTCCCTTATCATAAGTTATTCAGAGGGATATTATACACCAGTGTGGAGTAGTGGTTAGAGTGTTGGACTGGGACTGGCTTAGATGGGTTAAGGGAATTCATGGAGGATATGTGTATCAACTGATGGTAGCCATAATTGCTAAACTGAGTCTCCATGTTCAGCGGTAATATTTATTTATTACATTTATATCCTGCCCTTTTTCCTCTTGCAAAGCATCCAAAGCAGCTAAAAGTGTATTTTGTGTTAAGTATGAATGCTGCAAGCAATTCCACAACGAAGCACAGGAGGGATTTCAAGATTCTCTTTCAACAAAGCCTGGTTGCATACATGCCTATCACTAACTTGGCCCAAGCCTAGACTCTCATACCAAGGGGCGGAGAAGAAAGCTTCCACTCTGCTTGCCAGGAGAGAAGGACTCTTGGCTTCCCACTGGGATCCAACAGAGAAGACCCAGTGACGGTTTAATGGGCCTATTCATGAAACTGAACGTCTAAAGAATTAGGTGCAAGAACTCTTTTAAACAAGGAGTATATATTCACATGACAGCAATACCAGCTGGTCACTTGAGATTATTAAAGGAAATCTCCCACTGTCAATTAAAGGGGAAGCAACCCTTTGTGAAACAACATCCCCTTAACTTCCAATAGGTTATTTTAAGAAACTGGTCTCCAGTCCTTTCCCGTCAATCTTGATTTTAATTTTTATTTTTTAGATACCAAAAAGCTTGACTGTAAAATATCCAGTTTCATTTTGGAATGGTAAAGGTCCCAGAACAAAATGTTTGAAAAGAAAAAGATGGGGGTGTGGGGGGGAGAACTGTGTACATATTAAACTACCAAGAGAAGAAGGAAAGGCCAGGAACAGGGCAAGAGGAGAAGGCATGGCATTACCCGCATTGTATTTAAACTTCACATTAGGTATTCCAATTATACTTTATAAAATCTTTCTTTGAACAGGACCCTGGAGCAATACATGGAAACTAGGGGGAGAAATTAGTTCAACTGTTTTCCCTTAAGGAGCCTACATATAAAAGCATTATTCACAGATTTTATTTGACACAAAATGCTGCACGTTACATCTGGAATGAAGTATGCTTCCCTTCTGGGGGTTTGAAAAACTATACATATTATCTCTCATATCCTTAAAGGATGTTAATTTCCCAAATGTGCTAAGGAGAGAAGATTTCAGAGTGTAGAACAAGGAGGAATGTATTACTGAAAGGATTCTTTTTTTACTTTGTTTGCCAATATAGCTGGTCAATAAAAACTTAAAACGGTGTATATTCTTACTCATGTTACATTTGTGGTGTGGGAGACACTGTAGTCTTGCTCCTTTCCATGCCGATTTAATAGGCCTGTTGTAACATCAGATGCCATCGGGCACGTGGGAGGAGTCCATGCTGTGACTCCACCTCCCACTGCCTTGCCCCTCCCATAACTTGGAGCAATGCTGGCCCAGTGGGAAGGAGCCATGTTGCACTGGCTCTCACACCACAAATGTAACATGAGTAATAGAAGAATTTCCCCCATTTAACTCTCAAGAAACCATATGCTATTCTAAAGTCTTGTTAATACAAAAACTCAAATGAAGTCCAAATCTTGACTTAGCAAGGATGTTTATAGCCTGCCATGATAGCGTGTTCATACAGAATTTGATAACAGGCACAAATTTCAGCATTGTAAAAACCCTAGCTTTCACTTTAAAAAAAAAGCAAAACATAAAGCAAGTTGCTAGACCTTAGGTCCAGTGATGTGGAGAGGAAAATTTCCATTCATTCATTTATATATGCTTAAAATATTTCTAGGCCACCTTTCAGGGCAGGAGCCCCACCCCACCCCAGATGGCTTACAACAATAAAATCCCATACAGTAAAAACCCATACAGTGATAAAACAGCAAAAATTCATATGAACACTCCAATAAAACACCAGGCCTGGACAATACTAAAATCTACAACACAACTGCAGCTACAAACCAGAAAAGTCCAATAAAACATAATCAGGGGAAGGCCAGAGAAAATAAGCAAGTCTTCAGGGCCTTCAGGACCCCCCAATGGCAACCCATTCCAGAGGTGTGGGGCCCCTGTGGAAAAGGCCCTCTCTTGTGTACTTTGTGTTATGATTAATATTATGATTAATCAAACATAACATCAATTAGTAACATAATGAACTGAGGCAATACTAGTCAAATGGGCAGTTTCAAAGTTGTAAATAACTTTATCCAGATGACTATATCCCCACGAAGCATATATGTGGAGAAAGCCAACCTAAGTCCCCTGCCTGACTCACACACACTCACCAAGGAGGGGGGAAGGAGACCCAGGGGGGGGGGACAACCAGTCTCCACAGATGCCAAAGGGGACAAACAACATCTACATAGAATCACCCCAGGGGGGAAGGCAAGAAGCATCACCAGGTTTGTCAATGCTCTTGCATATCAGCCCCATCTACATAAGACTTGAATACCTCTCCAGGGCAGACGCTTCGGCACCCCTAAGAAATGGCCACTCAACACCATAGGATGGGACCATTAAGCAAGTGGCTTCAAAGGGACCCCATCCCATGGGGGGAAAGCGTCACCCCACCTGACCCAAAAGGCCGCCCCTCAGGGAGGGTGTCAACCCACCTGATCATGGAGGGAGGGGCTACCTGAAACACCAAGGTATAAAACACCCTGCACAAGGGAACTTTTCTCGGGACCTGATCAGCAATCTTGCCCATGCCTGGGGTAAGGGAACGAAGGATCAGCAACCCCGGGAAACCAAGCTGAAATCACTGGCCGCTTGGGTTGACCGGACCCCCGGGAAACCAAGCTGAAATCACTGGCCGCTTGGGTTGACCGGACCCCCGGGAAACCAAGCTGAAATCACTGGCCGCTTGGGTTGACCGGATCCCCGGGAAACCAAGCTGAAATCACGCACAAGCCGCTTGGGTAGACCGGGCCCCGCCGGGAACCCAGCTAGCCGCTTGGGTAGACTGGGCCTCCGCTGGGAACCCAGCTAGCCGCTTGGGTAGACCGGGCCTCCGCCGGGAACCCAGCTAGCCGCTTGGGTAGACCGGGCCTCCGCCGGGAACCCAGCTAGCCGCTTGGGTAGACCGGGCCCCGCCGGGAACCCAGCTAGCCGCTTGGGTAGACCGGGCCTCCGCCGGGAACCCAGCTAGCCGCTTGGGTAGACCGGGCCCCGCCGGGAACCCAGCTAACCGCTTGGGTAGACCGGGCCTCCGCCGGGAACCCAGCTAGCAGCGTGCGGTTGACCGGGCCTCTGCCGGGACCCGAGCTGAACTAACTAGCTGAGAGCCCTGAAATCACGTTGTCCTTGAGGCTTTTGCTTGCTACTTTGTACCGTACTGATAAGCTGTATTGCTGGCGTGGGTCTGGGTTTGTGAAAGTAATTTTGTAAATAAACTTGTTTTCTAAAAGATACTTTTAGTGGCTATAAGTTATCCCTTTGTTCTGGGCTAAGGCGAGGCAGCTGGGGACCTTCGGAGAAGGCCCGCCCCAGCACCCGCTACCCCCTTAGCATTGAACCCGCGCAGAAGACCAGGTTGTCGGTCTTCCACTATATAAATATATATTACATGCATATACTGTCTAATATTTTTTTTAATGGTGGGGGTGTGCAGTATAAACAAAGGGTTAAATTAAAACCAAAAGTACACATAATCTAAATATGCTAAATTAGATTCCAATTGCTCAGGGCATTGAACAATTTCTCTAGAAGACCTTCCAGAGGATTTTTCAATTCAATATTTTCTGGGACACCCCCCCCCAATCACTGCTTAGGGTGTCACTAAACCACAACATTAAAACAGTGATGATGCCAGAGTATTCATTAATTTATCTGTGTTGTTTATAAAGTTTTAGGATGTCCATGCTAAGCAGGTTGGGGTGAAGCATTAATACTGGGCATTGTACTTGAAGCTTCCTTTGCAGAAGCCCGACTGAAAAGAAATGTAAACTTTCTAAGAGCTATGCTCACACATGGATTATTTCCATGACTGAAAAGGAGATGCAGCACAGGCTACAGGCACCACTGGTCTTCTCTATACTTTACCATACATATAAAAAACACAAGGTGTGGGGATCACTCCCCAATGGATGTTAACCACATGATTCTCTTCAAAACTGGAAAGAGGGGAAAAACAACATTGGTACCACAGAGCAACTACAGTATTTTTCCATGTATAAGACTATACTTTTTCCTAAAATTGTTAGACTAAAAATTGAGGGTCGTCTTATACACGGAAGTAAGCCAAGGAGAGAACTGCGCGGTTGCGAAACTGCCCAGTGGGGGGCGTCTTATACATGGGGGCGTCTTATAGACGGAAAAATACGGTATCCTTGGAGCATCTTTGTTTTTACCTCAGAATGGACTTATCCAAGAGGTCTTCCTCTCCTCAAACTTCTCAGTTGAAAACAAATAACTAAAGTGTGCTTAAAGGAAGAAAAGTCATAATCATTTAATCCTCTCCCTTTAGACTTGGTTCTGTTGCCCACGGATAATCAGTCTTTTGACACACAAGTTGAACAATTTATCTCCCAAAGTGGCACTGAATGCTCGGGTGATTCACAATTTCTTTACAGCACTGAGCATGCATCTCATATACCTTCTGGGGTGATATTTTCACTTAAAAACTTCTGACAAGAGGTTTTGCCTACCTAAAGGTATTCTGCTCTGTGTTGTCACTGGAGGAGCAGATAGGAACTGGCAAAATGCACTTGTCATCTTGCTGACATCAGAGTATTACAGCACCTTGTCTCCTGAGTAGACCGGTACAGCCTTTAGAGCACAAGAAGATGCTCTCATGGGGCTCACATCAACATCCTAGCAAATGGCAGGAGCACATCACATATGCAAGGCCTCTCTGCTCTTTTGATTTGTGTACCCTCACAAGATTCATGAATCTAACACAAGAGGCACTGGCAACTTATTTCGATCAAGAACCGAGACCAATTTAAAAAAAAAAAAAACCCACCAAAAAACAAAAGTTACGGTCGTTTCTGGATGCTACACTCACTTATTAATAAAAATACACTCCATGTTTGGCTATAAAAGGGCAATGTCTTTTAGAAATGTTTTTATTGCCTCCTGGATTAAATAAACATGAGATGCCTGCCTATTACCGTATTCTGCAAAATTAGGAAGCACCACCTTTTTTTTTTAGCTCTTTGGAGAAGTAGCAGCTGCTGTCGGAACAGGGGGCAGCCCAAGCATTGCAGCTTGGAGGTGTCTGTTATGCATAACCATTGCACCTGACTCTCTCAATCAACTCCCTGTTTGGGAGCCCTCAACGTTTGGCCAAGACTGCCCTTCATCTGGAGGTTTGCCAGGGTCTGGACATTTTTGAAGAAGTGGTGTAATCTCACATTCAAGAACAGATTGACTAGGATTTTTGTTGTTGTTTAAGTGTGTTATCTATATACAGTAATATCTCGGATTACGAGTAACCCGGTATGCGAGCTTCTCGTAAGACGAGCAAAATATTTGCATAAATTACCACTTGCAACACAAGCCTGGTCTTGCAATTCGAGCCGAGCCGCATAGTGGAGACGCGGTGCGGCTGCTTGCTCAGGCCGGCGGCCGGCACCTCTCACTGCTTCACCGGCGCCTGGGCAGGGAGACAAGTGGAGGCGTGGCGCGGCCACTCGCTCGGCGCCTCGCTCTGCTTTGCCGGCTCCGGAGTAGGGAGCCCCGTGGATGGGCGGCTGCAGCTGCTTGCTCTGCCAGTGCCTGGCCCTGCTGCCGGCGCGGCCAGTGCCGCTCGCTCGGGCAGCGCCTCACCGTGCTGCGCCAGTTCCCTGTGTGGAGGGGCGGT
Organism: Shinisaurus crocodilurus; assembly: GCA_021292165.1. NCBI lineage: Eukaryota > Metazoa > Chordata > Lepidosauria > Squamata > Shinisauridae > Shinisaurus > Shinisaurus crocodilurus. Next base: position 18,992,009 of record CM037879.1, read on the forward strand.
GCGGCGTGGCCGCTTACTCAGCTGGCGCCTGGCCTTGTTGCCCGGCGCAGCCGCCACTCGCTTGGGCAGCGCCTCACCGTGCTACGCTGGCTTCTGGGCAGGAAGCCCCGTAGAGGGGCAGCACGGCCGCTTGCTCGGCCGGCACCTTGCCCTGCAACTTGTTAAAGTTGCAAAAAAAGAAGGAGATTCCAGTGAGCCAACATATCGCCTCCTCTCCTCTCTCTCATCTCCCTCACACCAGCCACGATTCTTTTCAAAGCTAAAGTTCAGGTTAATTTGTTTTATTTTTACTTTATATGTACTGTATTTTGTATTACTTTAATCATTTTTATATGATTAAATAGGTTGTGGAATGAATCATCTGAGTTTCCATTATTTCTTATGGGGAAACTCGCTTTGATATACGAGTGTTTTGGATTACGAGCATGGTTCTGGAACGAATTATGCTCGTAATCCAAGGTATTACTGTATATAAAAGAAAGTGTCCTGAGTGAGTGAGTGAGTGACTCATAAACGCCCAGCTCAAACCATTTAATCTAGGAACATGAAATTTTGAAGGAACATTGCTTTTATGACGTAGAGCCCCACTAAGGAAGGATTTTTGGAAATTCCCTAAGGGGGTCAAAAAAGGGGGCAAAATCGGCCCACAATCATATCTCCTATGGGCAAAACAACAGGGCAGCAGTTATGCAAATCGGCCTCACCTCAGAATTCCTGCAGGAGCCAATAGGAGCAGTTATGCAAATAGCCCATACAACACTTAGAATGTTCATATGAATTCCTGCAGGGGCCAATAGGGCTGGGTATGCAAATCTCCCCTAGGCCATTTAGAATGTTCTCTGAGGGGGTGATAAGGGAGGCAAACTTTTTAAATGACTGAATGACTGCTGTGGGGGGGGGGCGTCGTCACATAGGCTCCATCACATTTTGACGGATCCGCCCCAAACTTGGCACGCATACTCTGCATCACCCAAGGACAAAGACTGGTGGGTTCAAATATCCGAAAAACCCTTGCTGCGCCTGTACAGGTCCAAAATAGATGAGAGCCAATGGCGTCACTTGGAATGTTCGCAGGGGCCATTCAGGAGCGGTTATGCAAATCGCTCCAACGACATATAGAATGTTCGTATGAACTGCCACAGGGGCCTATCAGGAGTGCATATGCAAATCTCTACTGCGTCAAAACAGAATGTTCATATGAACCACAGCCGGGGTGGATCTGGGATTTCATTGCGTAGTCCTGGGGGGGGGGGAGCAGGGATTTCATTGTGCAGTCCCAAGGGGGGGCAGGGATTTCATTGTGCAGTCCCGGGGGAAAGGGAACAGGGATTTCATTGTGTAGTCCAGGGGGGGAAGCAGAGATTTCATTGTGTAGTCCTGGAGGAGGAACAGGGATTTCACTGTGTAGTCCTGGGGGAGCTGGGATTTCATTGTGTAGTCCCGGGGGCCCAGGGATTTCATTGTGTAATCCAGGGAGGGAAGCAGGGATTTCATTGTGTAGTCCCAGGGGGGGGGGGAAGCAGGAATTTCATGGTGTAGTCCTGGGGGAGCAGGTAGTCCCGAGGGAGCTAGGATATCATTGTGAGGTCCTGGGGGAGCTGGTAGTCCTGGGGGAGCTAGGATTCCATTATGTAGTCCCGGGGGACCTTTCCTATGGAGCGATTCAAAACAGCAGTCAGCGACCTTAAGGAATTTCAAACAAATAGTGCCTATAGGAAAATGACGACCCATGCAAACTTGGCACGGTCACTCTTCATCACGCGAGCGAAGCCGCAGGCAAAAGCTAGTATTTTATATTTCATCTCTGTTCGTCATTTTTAGTCATATCAGCATGAGAACTGGAGCACTGTAGTGGCTAAGACCTTGCACTGGGAATTATATGGACCAAATCCCACCACAGACACGAACCCATTAAGCAACTTAGGGCCAAACTAAACATTCAGTGTTTATCCCTACCTCCCCACACCACAGGTAGTGGTGGTGGAATTTTGCACAAAAAAAGGGGGGGAGGAGAAGGAAAGGTGTTTAAAAAACAAAATAAAAACACCCTCCTGAAGTACTGTGGTCCCGATCCAAATCAGGGCTGCATGAGCTTACAGGACAGTAGGGATAGCTAATACGCATAGTTCCACTATACATGCTTTAGCAAATGTTTAGTTTGGCACTAATATAATATTTTCTCAGCCGCAGGGCTGAACTAAACATGCCACTACATGGGTTATTTATTATTTATTATTTATTTATTATATTTATACCCCGCCTTTTTTCCTGCAAGGAACCCAAGGCGGCTTACATAATCCTCCTCCTCCTCCTCTCCATTTTACCCTCACAACAACCCTGTGAGGTAGGTTAGGCTGAAAGTCAGTGACAGGCCCAAAGTCACCCAGTGAGTTTCATGGCCGAGCGGGGATTTGAACCCGGATCTCCCGAGTCCCAGTCCAACACTCTCACCACTACGCCACATGGTTATAAACATGCCGTGTGTGTGTGTGTGTGTGTGTGTGTGTGTGTGTTTTAAATAGTAGCAGGCATGGGGGGGATTTTCTTTGGGACCATAGTATGCAAGGACAAGAGGCAAAACATTTTCCTCCCCTGCTGCAGTCCTGGTGAAAAGCAACCACCACCACCTCGGGGAGCTTACTTTGCAGGACTAGTAACAGCGGGGGGGGCGAGGGGGAGAGGCAATTTTCATCAGGATCATAGCAGGGGAGGAAAGGGTTACATCTCCCCTCCCTCATGCCTGCTATTAATTTTTTAACAGCACAATCCTATGTATGTCTACTCAGAAGTAAGCCCTATTGAGTTTAATGAGGCTTACTCCCAGGTAAGCATGTACAGATTACACCTGAAAAACAGACATAGTTTCCAATGACGCATTAAGTGCCATGTGAAGTGTGGCCCTTAGTCTTCCATGAATGGAAATTGTAAAATGTGCTTACTTTACAGGATTATTCAAGGGTTACTGAGATAACATATGAAGTGCCTTGAGAACTCTGGAAAAAGGGCTATACAAATGCTAAGATATATTTTTGGTTGTGTTGTGGACTGTCTTAAGGGAAAGAGATACATCAACTGGAGAGAGAGAGAGAGAGAGAGAGAGAGATACAAAGTCTATATGCCTCCACTCAAGTGTGGAACTCTTCAAAGTTTCACTCAATAGAATTACTGTCCATCATTACCAACAGTTCATTCCCTCTTGAAAAGAGGAATGCTTTCATTGATATCTCATTGAAAATTTCCCTGTGTCACAGTATTTATACAGAAGGGGAGACATTCTGTTTGTGATCTTGTCTACATCTGCTGAATGAGACCTGTTTGGTGCAGCATTCTCCCCTCCTCCCAAAAATGTTTCAAAATTCACTTATGCTACAGCCCCCTTCCAGGAAAGAATTCGGTGGGGAGGGATGCTTAAATATACATTTAAATGTATCTTTTCAACGCAATAGATTCCATCAACTTCAACCACGCACATTTATACATACATGGTTACATACAATTTACAGAACATCCAATTTCAGAATCACTTAGAATTTCCACCAAGTGCTAATATACATACTGGCAGAAAGATGACTATCATTAAAACATTTCACAGTTCACCTTTAATCAATTAAAAGTATGTCAAATAAACACATTAGCTGAAGAAAGATCACAGACAAGGACACAGGCCAATAGCCTCTGAGTGGAGAATCAATATCTTATAGTATTTTCCCAAGAGAGCTTAAAAAACCCATTGTTGTAGCTATGTGAAAGGGAGAAGGCTTTGCAGATCAAGTTACCAGCCTGATCTGATGTTTTTAATAGACAATAAATCTGGCTGCAGCCATTGCTAAGTCTCAGTCACAATCGTTAAAGCCAGAGAATTTTTAAAGAAAAAACCTGCACAAGGACTTATAAATATTTATTACCATTCCACAAATCTTTTAAAGCAGACATATAACTAGTTGACACTTAATTACCGAGCACTGTTTCGGTGTTTCTTCATATCATGTTGGATTATACTTAGATTAAAATGATCTGCATTGCCTTACCTGGTACATTCCGACTCCAATGTGTTTGGGCTCAATTTTCACTAGCTCAGCTAATGGGTCCTGTACACGTCTAGCTATGGAAACTGGGGGGGGGGGGGGGGGGACAAAGCAAAAAATGGTGTTCTGTGAAACGCAGGATCAAGAAAGTACTTTTCGTTGTGTTTTGTCTAGTGTTCTGAATGTTCATTCTGTTCTTTGCTGCATGAAAAGGAATGCCATAGTATAAGCAAAAATAAAATTTCAAATGCTAAAATGCAATTTATTGCAAACATGTCCCACATTCTCATCAATGCAGCTTTAGCAAAATAACCCTGTCATTGCCAGCCATGTAAACTGAAAAGCACCCTAATTATATACAATAACAACAACAACAACAATGCAAACAACAGATTACTATGACTGCATGCTGCAGTAATCTGATATCAATACCTTCCCCTAGCTAACATTTGAAGATAACATTAGTTTAGGAAAATTATATCAACGGCTGAAGTATTTCTTCTACAGTTTATTTATGTAGATTTTATTTATGTAGAGTTCTAAATTTTATTTAGAAATTCTTTTCCATCCTTCTAGTGCCTATGCCATACTCAGGGCAGCTTATGACAGTTTAAAATCACAATGTCACAAAATATAACAAAAATTCATTAAAATACAATAAAAATACAACAAAGGTAGAAACCACAGGTAAAACATAGCCGTTGCATTAAAAGAACTCTGAAAATCTGTGCAGTAATTTATAAAACATGGCCTTGCAATGCAATATTGTAGACAATTAGAACATAAAAGGCTAATTTTGATTGTGCTTACTTAATCAGTTAACAGAGTAATCCTATGACCCCTAGACAGTGTCTAGAGCAGGGCTCTCCAACCTTGGGTCCCCAGATGTTGCTGGCCTACAGCTCCCAGCATACCCAGCCAGCATGGCTAATGGCAAGGGATTCTGGGAGCTGTCGTCCAGCAACATCTGGGGACCCAAGGTTGGAGAGCCCTGGTCTAGAGGGCCATAGGATTTTTCGGATTCCCAGATCCGAGGTCAGAAAAGAGCGCCAACGTAGGAGCTGGTGCCGCGCCCTCGGATTCCCCTCCCCCTGCTTGCAGCTGGCATGGAAAGAACCACGCCAGCTGCTTCTCTGAGGTTGTAAGAGTGACCTTGGAGAAAGGGTTTAGGGGTATTCCGGGGGGCATGGAGGGGAGGAGACCGCCGCCGCTAAGATATGATGTATCCTGGCGACGCCTCAGCCTCCTTCCCTCCCCCTCTGAAGCGCCACAGTTAGACAGCTGAAACTGGCTGCTTTCCAGAGCAGGAGGAGTGCGGAGACAACCTTCGCCTCCACACTCCTCCCACTCTGCATAGGATGCCCGTAATCCTCTGAGTTTGGAGGTTCATGGGCAGCCCATTGGATTGAGCCCTAATGGATTCTATGAATAGATTAATTTGGTTAATTGAACATTTTTTAAAAAAATGAATTTAAATTGTAGCTGCCCTGTTCTGTGAAAGTGTCCAATGTTATAAACTTTCAAATATTGTACCAACATATCTTGAGACAGTATGTGCAAAAATTATTCATTTGTTGAAACAGCTGTTTTCAGTATATAATGCAAAAATTTCATTAATTCATTCATTACATTTCTATACCGCCCAATTGCCGAAGCTCTCTGGCAGTTTATAAAGATTAAACACCTTAAAAATAAAATACTTTATTGCACAATATAAAAAAACATTTACATACAAACATATAAACAGACAACACACAAACACACACACACAATTTTAACAATCAACAATAAGAAATCCCAAGTCCCAATTAAAACATTATCATATGCTCTTAACCTGGCACTAAAAAGATGACAATGTTGGCACCAGATAGGCTTCACTGGGGAGATCATTCCAGAATTGGGGGAACACCACCAAAAAGGCCCTCCTTCCTTGTTCCCACCCTCCAAGCCTCCCTCGGAAGAGGCACTTGGAAGATGGCGTCAGATGATGAGCATAGTATATGGGTAGGTTCATGCCGGGAGAGGTGCTCCGTCAGGTATTACAGTCCTGAGTTGTGTTAAGACTTTATAGGTCAAAACCAGCAACTTAAATCAGACTCAGAAATGTACAGACAGCCAGTGCAAGTGGACCAAGTTCAGTGTTGTATGTTCTGCACTGACCTACATTAATTTACTGTATATTTTCTGTTGTGTGATACCCAGCTATAACCTTGGTTACACTCATTACATAAAAACACACAATATTTATGGATCCACTAAACTGTGCAGTTAGCTATCTTTTCTACACTGTTCACATGATCCAATCCAAAAAGCTGTTTTCTAGTCCAGAAAGTTTTTGTATATTTTATCCTTACAACAACCCTGTGAGGTAGGCTAGGCTGAGAGTCAGTGACTGGCCCAAAGTCACCCAATGAGTTTCATGGCCAAGTGGTCAGGAATAGTAGCCACTGATAGCCTTCTCCTCCATGAATTTGTCCAATCCGCTTTTAAAGCCCTGCAAATTGGTGGCCATCACGACATCTTGTGGAAGTGAATTCCATAGTTTGACTACGTGCTGTGTGAAGAAGTACTTCCTTTTATCTGTCCTGAATCTCCCACCAATCACCTTCATGGGATGACCCCATTGGGCTCTAGTATTATGAAAGAAAAATGAACTACAGTAATACCTTGGATTGCAAGTAACTTGGTCTGAGAGCGTTTTGCAAGACAAGCAATTTTTTAAAATAAATTTTGACTTGATAAACAAGCGACGTCTTGCAATACAAGTAGTGTAGGGATGTAACCGCTCGCCTTGAGTGGGCGTAGTGGGCCGAAATCGGCCCCGCTCATGCCCGCCAGAGACTTGCTTTGATATAAAAGTGTTTTGGATTACAAACACGGTTCCAGAACGAATTATGCTTGCAAGCCAAGGTATTACTGTACAAGAGGGGTCAAGATTAACCTGGCATAATATGAGAAGATGCCAATAAATAAGCAACAACAAAGAAGCTAGCAAATGTGGGTGGGTGGGGAGGAGGGGTTTACGTGGAGCAGAAAGGGCAGAGTAAAAAAGAGAATAAAGAAATAATGAACTTAAAGGGATGAGGTAATAAAATACTGGGCTTGCAGACCTAACAGTGTTTGCATAACAGGCACATGATAAAAGGCAAAGGGCAGGGGTGCACAACCTTTTCAGTGCCAAGGGCCACATTGGGTGTTGTCGGGGTGCCGGGGGCTGCACTTTTGTGCACACATGCATACACATATATACACACCCTTTCATTTACCCTCTCACATCTTCATTCACGCACTCATACAAAGCACATACACTCATACTCATTCACATCCCCCCATGTGCACATTCTTCCCACACACACACACACACACACACACACTCCCCCCACCACTAGCGCTTGCAAATGAAAGGGTTCCCTTATCTCTGATCTCACAGGGGGTTCCCTTGCCTGCCCTAGCACTGGCACTGGCAAGGGAAACCCCAGGCTTTCCCTTGCTAGTGCTAACAAGGAAGACTCTGGGCAGGGTCCCCATGGTTCCGCAGGCAGCAGGCTGTGCATTCCTGACATAGGGTCTGAAGGCAAGGTTAAGTTCTAGGAAGCTGTCAGAGGTGAACCAGGAATTGGAGCTGGGGGACCAAGCTAGAGTGTCAGAGCTAAGCAACACAGAGGAACATACCAGAGCTAGGAAGACCTGATTTCTTCAGCAAAATCCAGTCCAAAGAGGAAGCTTTTTATAGCTCTCCCTGTCCAAGAGGATCCAATGGTCAGTTTGGATGGCCAGGGCCAATCCAGATCCTGAGAGTATTTCACTGCCAAGACAATGTTCCAAGCTTCAGTTCTGACAGCTCAGCACATGGGGCAGCTGCGCACAGAACCACAGGTTCCCAGTTCAAGCCCCAGCAGCTGAAAGTCTGTAGAGGAACCTAGGGTCGCATCCAACGTTGTTGCAGCGCAAATGACGCTGCACTTCCATATATCAACACTTGCACGGCATCATTAGCATTAGCGCTGCAACACCACTGGGCCCTACCCTTGACCGGGGAAGAAAGGAACAGTGTTTTATAGAAGCAAGCAACCCTAGAAACTGCCCTTCTAAGCAGTGCCCGGACTTTTAAAAGAATAGAAAACCAATGGCACCACTAAGGATGTTTAACGCAACATACATTATTAAGCATGCCTTGCTTAGAGGGGTTCTCAGGCATTTTATCAGAACCTGATACAAGACAAGATAACAAATCTAATACTTGTTTACGTGAGACATCTCAAATACCACAGCACAAAGTGCGCACACACACAAGGTATATCTATAATAATAAAAGAAGACGTGTATATATCTGCCAGCACCATAGCTCCAAGATTGTGAAACCTATACACTTGAAACTTGGCATGCGTACTAAGGGGATCCTAGGGGTGTGTGTCACTGGGTTTATTTGGTGTTGTGTGTTTTTTAATGCATTAATTAAGTTTAATTAATTTAAATGTGTCCCTGTGTTTGAAGCCTGCAGTACCACCCTCAGTCACTAGGTGGCAGACTTCCCTAACCAGCGCATAGCTCTGCAGTCAATACAGTTTGCAGCCAGGGGGGAGTAGCCAGAGGGACAGAATTATACGGCTGCCCCCTTCCCTCTGCTGTGAAGCAGTCCTCCCCCAGAGGGCTATAGGAGTGCCAGAGGGCCTGGCCTCACTCAGACAGGGCAGGCACAATGTGGCTGGATAGCTTTGCTTGAAGGCTTCGCTGTATGAGAAAATAAGGGCTATTCCAATCCGTGCAAAGCCGGGTCCGTTTGCTTGTGTGTGTGTGTGTGTGTGTGTGTGTGTGTATGACACACAACTAAATGCATCATGAGCCATTTCACATTCAAAGGTCTACATCCCCACCTTCTGATAAAGATAAAGATGCATAGTTAACATTAAGTTCACTGCTCGGTCACGCACAAGTTTTCACATCCTTTATTACAAGTTTTAACATACACCGACAAAGGCAGCTTGCAGGCTTGGCTTAGAAAGAACTACACTGGTGACATCTGATCTGACGGCTTCTATAACCAGGAACTTGTGAATTCAAAGGCTTTCACATATGCCTTTCTTGTCAAAATCACAAAAGGTTAATCAGTGCAAGCACTACAGCTTACAAGAGAAATGCTTTCCTATAATAATGGCTCATATAATTACCAATTGGAGCTCCAGTAGTACAGATCAAGAAAAGCCTTTAAAAGACAGTATTATTTTACCAAAGAAGAATGGGACGAAAGGTATGAAGGAGTGGGGTAAAGGGTTAAAAAAGAAAGGGGGGGAGATAGGGATGAAGAACAAAGTGGTGAGGGAAAGCACAGTTGCAAACATTGTGCAGAACGAATTTACCTGAGCCTAACAAACATACCTGAGCATACAAAGAGAACCACGTGTTATTTAAAGCGTATCCCACATTTCTATTAGCATCCTGAGGGCAGCCAACAAAATCAAATCAAATAGCACAAAGAAACTACAACAAAACAAAACACATTCTGACATGATCTATACACAGGGTTGAATCATATCATATCTTCGTAATAATCCGATGTAAAAACTGATAGCGAAGTTTCAGTTCTCCCTCAGCAGCCGACACTTGCTGTTCTCCAAGATCAATAGTGAGGGTGGCAAGTGAAAGATTGGCTCCTCCCTTCATTACAGCCTTTGCTGCTTACAACTGATGTTCTCCAAGGGCAACAGAGGTGACAGACAATGTCCCTTACAACAGGGGTGGTGAATCTCTGTCAGCCCGAAGGCTGAATTCAGTTTGGGAGATGCTCTCGAGGGAGGGTCGCATTCCAGTGGTGGGCGGGGCTGAAGCCAAGATGGGGGCGGGGCTGAAGCCAAAATTGGGTGGGGCCAAAATACCAGCATAATGTAGTTTAAGGGCAGAATCCTATGCATATTTAGCGAGAAAAAAGTCCTACAACTCCCAGCATTCCCCAGCCAGCCATGCTGGCTGGGGAATGCTGGGAGTTGTAGAACTTTTCTCTCCCTAAACGTGCACAGAATTGCACCTTAAATCTCTAACTACCAGTAACTAGGCCTTCAGAGAGGCATTTCAAACTTTTAGACTGGGGGAGGGGGGCCGTGCAAAAGCCAGGAAATAACCAAATAATAATAATAATAATAATAATAAATTTTATTTCTTACCCGCCTCTCCGTCTAGATCGAGGCGGGGAACAACAAAAATATAAAATACACAATACATACTATTAAAACATCTTAAAACGTATTAAAAACATCATAAACAACATCATTAAAACATCATTAAAACATCGTAAAAACATCGTAAAAACATCTTAAAGGCAACCTAAAATTCCGCCGGATAGGCCTGCCGGAAGAGATCAGTCTTTATGGCTTTTTTAAATTCCAAAAGACTGGTGAGCTGACGAATCTCCTCCGGCAGGCCATTCCATAATTTGGGAGCAGCAGAAGAAAAGGTCCTCTGGGTAGTACCCGTCAGCCTAGTTTTGGCTGACTGAAGTAAATTCTTCCCAGAGGACCTGAGTGTGCGGGGTGGATTGTATGGGAGAAGGCGATCCCGTAGGTAGCCTGGACCCAAACCATGTAGGGCTTTAAAGGTAATAACCAACACTTTATACTTCGCCCGGAAACTGATTGGCAGCCAGTGGAGTGCTTTTAAAACTGGTGTGATGTGAGCACCCCTAGGTGTACCAGTAACCAGTCTGGCGGCCATATTTTGCACTAGTTGAAGTTTCCGGACTAGGTACAAAGGGTAGCTCTATGTACAGCGCATTGCAGAAGTCGAGCCTCGAAGTTACCAGCGCGTGCACTACTGTCTTTAGGTCCTCCGGTTCTAGGAAGGGGCGCAGCTGGCGTATCAGCCGAAGCTGATAATAGGCACTCCTAGCCGTCGCATCTATCTGAGATGTCATTTGGAGCGACGGATCTAGAAGCACCCCCAAGCTGCGAACACAGTCTTTCAGGGGGAGTGTAACCCCATCCAGAACTGGTTGACATACCTCCAAACCCAGATTGTGGCCTTTGACAGCAAGCACCTCCGTCTTGTCTGGATTCAGTTTCAGTTTATTTTTCCTCATCCAGCCCATTACTGCCTCCAGGCATTCATTCAGAGGAGACACACTATCCTTAGCTGACGCTGTTGCTGAAGGCATAGAGAAATATATTTGGGTGTCATCAGCATACTGATAGCACCCCGCCCCATGCCCCCGGATGATCTCTCCCAGCGGTTTCATGTAGATATTAAATAGCATTAGGGAAAGAATAGCTCCTTGTGGCACGCCACATAGCAGCTCCTTTTTGGTGGAGCAGCTATCCCCAAGCATCACCATCTGGAACCTACCCGAGAGGTAGGACCAGAACCACTGAAGCACAGTGCCCCCGATTCCCAGTCCCCTCAGGCGTTCCAGAAGGATACCATGGTCGATGGTATCGAAAGCCGCTGAGAGGTCCAAAAGCACCAACAGGGACACACTCCCCCTGTCGGTACTCAGGCGTAGATCATCTGCTAAGGCGACCATAGCAGTCTCAACTCCGTATCCTGCTCTGAAGCCAGTTTGAAATGGGTCTAGAAAATCAGTGTCATCCAAAACTGCTTGGAGTTGGAAGGCAACTGCCCTCTCGATCACCTTGCCCAAAAATGGAAGATTTGACACTGGTCTGTAATTGTTAAGGTCCAAGGGATCCAGGGAAGGCTTTTTTAGAAGCAGCCGTACCACCGCTTCTTTCAGACATGATGGAAAATTCCCTCCCTGGAGAGATGCATTAACAATACATTGTGGTAGTAATCCAACTGCATCTCCTCCTTGGACAACCAACCAGGAAGGACAGGGATCGAGAGGGCAAGTAGTCCTCTTCACTCGACCAAGCAGTTTGTCCACGTCCTCGGTACTCACCAACTGAAACTGATCCAGTGTAATCCTACTTGCGGAGTTACTGGACACTCCATTGTCTGCCTCTGCTACAATGAGGGCGTCTAAGTCGGCTCTTATCCGAGAGATTTTATCTGTGAAATGATCGTTAAAGGCATCACAGCAAGCAACCGTAGGCTCTAAAACCGGGTTCAGGGGGGAAGGTGTCTGCGTTAGACCCCTCACCACCCTGAACAGTTCTGCTGGACGCGAATTCGCAGACGCAATGCGTGCAGAAAAGAAAGCTTTCTTCGCTGCACGTATTGCCACCCCATAGGAGCGAAGATGCTCTCTATGTCGTGTCTTATCGGATATGAGTCGAGTTTTCCGCCATCTGCGCTCCAGTCGTCGTCCTTTCCGCCAATGGTTGGCGGTGGGGGCAAAAGAAACCCCAGGGGGCTGGATTGGGACCTCAGGTGTCGCAGATTTGGCCCACGGGCCCTGAGTTTCTGCACTCCTGCCTCACAACTACCCTGTGAGTTAAATTAGGCTGAGGGATAAGACTTTTTCCATGCGTACGACATATGCAAGGAGAGAGGGGAGCGGAACTGTACTGCTGGCCTTGCACTCACTTCATATGCCAGACTGGCCTTGCCCTTGCCCACTGTACATAGAGCTATACAGCCATAGGTGCCCCCTTTTCAGACCTTAAGGGTCTACCACAAATGATGGGGTCAGTAGCATAGTCTCAGTCCCCCCGCCCCTTTCAACGTGTATAGCGTACACATCAACTACTAAGGAGGGCAATTGCGTGACTAGTGCAAAGTCACCCACTGAGTACTTATCATCATCATCATCATCATCATCATCATCATCATCATCATCATCATCACCACTACTACTACTACTACTAGTCACCCAATCAGTTTCATGGCTGAGTGGGGACTAGAACCCGGATCTCCTGAGTCTAGCCCAACACTCTAAGCGCTACACCCACACAGACCCATATGTGGACATGGGTCTGTCCACTCCTACTCCAAAAAACTAACACAGGAGTCCTTGACTGTTTTGGGCCTGGGGACACATGTGGAATTCTGAGCCGGTGTTATCGGTACCACCTCAAAATGGCTGCCACTGGGGGGGAATGAAAGTAAAAGCTCAGCAATGGGAGGGTAGCAGGGGAGGGAAGGAAAGAGACACCGATTGCGGAAGGAATGAAGAGATGGTGGGAGAAAGCATTACCTAAGTCATGTGTACTCTGAAAGAGTAGCACACCATGACTCCCCAGTAGCACACCATGACTCCCCATCCACATTATTGGTGGATATCCTAGGCCTCCCCCTCTTTCCTTTGGTTGGTCAGAAACATGCAGAGCAGGCTTCCTGTCGGGCCAAGCTGCCCCTATGGCAGCAGTGGAATGGGTGCGAGTCTGAGCGACTCAGCAAAGGGAGCAAAGAAGAAGAAAAGAGCCATGTGGGTGTTGGAGAATCTCTCTGCAGATGCCTTGTCACCCATGAGTGATGCAGTGCAGATCCTTGCGGGTTGTTCAGTGAAGAGGAAGTGGGCAAGCAGCAGCATGCTTGGCTGCCCCCACAGCAACACACTGACCTGGTTTGCACATATTGCTAACCCATGGTTTATTTAACACATAGGTTGCTGAATTCTGGGTTGTCATGATGTGAGAACCCAGCCACACTAGCAAACCACGGTTTGTGAGCCATGAACATCCCAGAAAGAGAATCATGGTTTGTTGTCGGTTTGTGAACTCTGGGTTACTTAAACCAAGGATTGTTGTTACATGTGAACCCAGAATGATGCGTTGACAGAGGTGGTGGGCAAGAGTGGTAAAAACAAAACAAAAAAAACCACCAGCCATTCTACATTATTTATTAACTGTATTTACATACCACTTTTCTGTAACCAACCAAGGTGGTTTACAAGAATTCAGACAATAATAATAAACAAATACAAAGATAAAACATTAAAAACTACACGGCAGTACTATACCACTGCAAAGGCATTTGGGACACAGAGAGGGAGTGGGCAAAGGTGGAGGAAAATAAACAACCCAAGGATTGAGAAAACAAACCACAGTTTACTCAATCGTCTGCCAAACAAATCCTGGGTAGCGCAACAAACCATGGGTTAACCATGGGTTAAATAAACCATGTGCGAACCAGGTCTCTGGCTCCAAACATCACAAGGAAGTGGGTTCTGACCCACAAAAGCTTATGATACAATATATTTGTTTGTCTTTCAGATGCCAGAAGACTCTTAGTTGTTCCTGCCGCAGACTAACATGACTACAGGTCTACAATTTACCACAGGGCTCCTTTCCCTGAGAGAAAATAAAATGAATGCTCAATGTAAGTATTTAAAAATATTCTAAAATACTATGATAAAAATTGAAAGCATCAAAACATTAATAGTGTATTTTTAAAAAATTAAAAACCTTATTGGCAGTGAAATTACCTCTACGTCAATTTCTTGGAGCAAAGTAAAGCACACATATTGTTTTTATTGCTTATAATAATCTAGATTATTGTTTTATTCAAAGATATTTGATTTTTCTTTCCATTTAAAAAATATATAAGGAGTTAAAAATATGTACAATGAAGGTAGCAATCTTTCTAAAGTTTCCTTTAAAGGTCGGCTGGGACAAACATCAAAGAGCGCTCATAATCTTTAAAATACTGTTGTCAAAACAAGAACCTGAAGTCTAGAAGTGTGAAAAGAACCTTGTGAAAGTCAAACCTTAAAAATTGTATATACTTCTTTTTAAATAATAAAAAAAAAACGTACAAAACAGGAGTGATACAGTGTTCTGACTCCTATGCGAGGCTGTTTCAATTTGTTTAGAAAACATAACCTGAAGATTCCCTCCAATCGAGCGGAGGCGAAACCTTTTAGGTCATCAATTAGAAATAAAACATGATTGCAGCATCTGGCATGACAACAACATATTGTGCTGTCATGCAGGAAGCCCATGTAAAATTTCACAGCTGGAGGGAAGGGGAGGAGCCAGGTGGCAAAGCAAATTTCATGCACACATTTTTTCACCTCGGCATCTCTGGCGTACAATGCAGACGTTTTGGCACAGAGAGCGTCTTATCATCTAGATGGCTCGGAGGCACCTTGCAAAAGAGGCAATTTAATAACAGTTTGGTGGGCTCAGTCCACCTCATGCTGCATATCTGACATGACAAAGCCACCACATAGCTTAACATTTTTGCCAAGGAGCAGTGAAGTGCATTGACAGTGCTGTGGGGGAGAGGAGGCCTGGCAAGTGCGAAAGCTTCGGGTAGTTGTTTTAAGTAAAAACCAAGCAAATAATATCAACTCCTTACCTTTCACAATGATTGCTAACCAATTAAGTTGTGTCTTCTTTCTCAGAGTACCGTTTACATAACCATACTCATTCATTCTCTCCCAGGGTTGACATTCTACACCCAATTTCTACAGCAGCTATAATGCTGTCGGTAAGTGACTGGTGCTACACAAACATTAGCTCACAACCCAACATATGCAAACAAAAGAGGTTCACATATTCTAATGGAGCATGAGTGAATAAATCTAGGGTACTGATTTTTAACGACAAAAAACACAGAATAACGTCTTATGTTGTCTTTCTTTATCACCCCTCTTCCTTCCTTTTCCTCGTATGTTGATTCATACTGGGTTTTTAGCTCTGTTAAAACGAGTTAGAATCATAGAAGAATCATAGAAAAGTAGAGTTGGAAGGGGCCTACAAGGCCATCGAGTCCAACCCCCTGCTCAATGCAGGAATCTAGGTCAAAGCATCCCTGACAGATGGCTGTCCAGCTGCACCTTGAATGCCTCCAGAGTGGGAGAGCCCACAACCTCCCTAGGTAGTTGATTCCATTGTCTTATTGCTCTGACAGTCAGGAAATTTTTCCTGATGTTTAGGTGGAATCTAGGTTCCTGTAACTTGAGCCCATTATTCCGTGTCCTGCAAACTGGGATGATCGAGAAGAGATCTTTGCCCTCCTCTGTGTGACATCCCTTCAAATACTGGAAGAGTGCGATCATATCTCCCCTCAGTCTCCTCTTCTGAAGGCTAAACATGCCCAGTTCTTTCAGTCTCTCCTCATAGGGCCTTGTTTCCAGTCCCTTTATCATCTTTGTTGCCCTCCTCTGAACCCTCTCCAGTTTGTCTACATCCTTCTGAAAGTGTGGTGCCCAGAACTGGACGCAGTACTCAAGATGAGGCCTAACCAGTGCCGAGTAAAGGGGAATTATCACTTCCCGCGATTTGGAAGCTATACTTCTATTAATACAGCCCAAAATTGCATTTGCCTTCTTTGCAGCCACATCGCATTGCTGGCTCATATTCAGTTTGTGATCTACCACAATTCCAAGATCCTTCTCACTTGTAGTATTGTTGAGCCAAGTGTCCCCCATTCTGTAACTCTGCATTTGGTTTCCTCTCCCTAGGTGCAGCACTTGGCATTTATCCCTATTAAATTTCATTCTGTTGTTTTCGGCCCAGCGCTCCAGCCTATCGAGGTCACTTTGAATTTTGTTTCTGTCTTCCAGAGTATTAGCTGTTCCACCCAACTTTGTGTCATCTGCAAATTTGATAAGCATTCCCCGTACCTCCTGATCCAAGTCATTAATAAAAATGTTGAAGAGCACCGGGCCCAGGACCGAGCCCTGTGGTACCCCGCTCGTTACCTCTCCCCAGTTTGAGAAGGACCCATTGATAAGCACTCTTTGAGTCCGATTCTGTAGCCAATTGTGGATCCACCTGATAGTTGTTCCATCTAGCCCACTCTTAGCTAGCTTACTAATCAGGATATCATGAGGCACTTTGTCGAAAGCTTTGCTGAAGTCTAGATATATAATGTCCACAGCATTCCCACAGTCCACAAGGGAGGTTACCCGATCAAAAAATGAGATCAGATTAGTCTGACAGGATTTGTTCTTGACAAATCCATGCTGGCTTCTAGTAATCACTGCATTGTTTTCAAGGTGCTTGCAGACTGACTTCTTTATAATCTGCTCAAAAATCTTCCCGGGGATTGATGTCAGACTGACTGGCCTATAGTTCCCAGGTTCCTCCTTCTTGCCCTTTTTGAAGATGGGAACAACATTTGCCCTCCTCCAGTCGTCTGGCACTTCACCTGTCCTCCATGATTTCTCAAAGATAATAGACAGTGGTTCTGAGAGTTCTTCTGCCAGTTCCTTTATTACTCTAGGATGCAGCTCATCAGGCCTTTGCATGATTAAACAGTGCACAGTTTGTTAACCGTGGGTTGACTGGGAGAGCACAGAAGCACACGGGAGCGAACAAGTGTGCTGGCCCATGACCAATCACCTACGTCCACTATGCGGAAGAACACACAAAGGGTTAAAACCCTGGGTTATTTCTCCCTCAACAACCTAGAGTTCTGGGTTTGGACATCACAGAGAACAACCCAGAAATGGAGTGTTCCTGGGTTGTTCAGCGAAGAAGAAGTGGGCAAGCAGCAGCATGCTTGGCCGCCCCCACATGCTCCAGAACAACCTATGGTTAACAAATCATGGGTTGTTTAATCGTGCAAACCAGATCATACTGTCCAGTGTCTTGGGGTTTTTTAGGTGACTACACTATGAAGATGATGATTCCATAGACACGTAGCCAAGAGGAAAAATAAATATCACCAATGCTGTACCTTTGGTGCTTGTGGGATTTGGCTGCATACGTGGATTCCGAGGGCACTTTCAGACTTGGGAAAACACAGGGCAGCGGCATGATGTAGCAAGACGAGAAAGTAATTTACATACAACTGTACAAATACACTTCAACTGTGCGAAGGGGGTACTGTCCATAATTCAACAGTACTGGTGGTGGTTGTTATCAAGGAGACTCCATACCTCGGATTTTGGGGAAAGGTAAATACATTCTATGTCAAGATTTTTCTAGTTATCAGGAATAACGGGATACAGGTGTATCACCATTTCTTTCTATTGTGGAACCTTAACAATTTTGTGAACGAATGAGTCAGCAAGGTCCAAACCTTCCCATGCATAAACTAAATTAGTTATATTAAATTATATTAAACATTTTTGAGTATTATGTACCTTACCAAGAGTGTCACTAATGAATGGAGAATAAGAAAGAACAAGCGGGACCTGCAACAAAATGCTGCAGTGTACCCTCCCTCCTTTTAGGAGGGTGCTCCTGTTCAGAGTCCCAGTCAGCCATTCCCTCCAAGCAGGGCAGGGCAGGGCATTCCTGTTTTAATTGTGCTTTTATTGCTCTTAATATACCGGTTTTATGTGTTTTATTGCTGTACACCGCCTTGGGAGGGTTCTGCCCTGAAGGGTGTCCAAGTCATATTTTAAATTAATAAAATAAAATAATTCCACCCCCACCCCATGTATCCCCCCCCAACAACCATCACACTACATTCCACGGCTATTTTGCATGGTGAGCCATCATTGTCTCGTTGGGAGACGAATACATTGGCTTCAAGATATTATCAGATGCTATAATCCAGGGGGTCTTAAAATTTGGCAGAACGTGGAGAAAGTGGACTGTCTCATAACAGTAGAACCCAGGGTCACCCACTAATGAAACTGACTGATTTAGGACACACAAAAGGGTTGCCGGCCAGATGGGCGATTAATAAATGTAAATAAATAAATAAATAAAATAAATAAAAGAAAGCCATTCATCATGAAACAGGTAATTAATACGTTGGGTCACAAGCCCTGCCCTGCCACAGGCCAGCATTCTTCTCACCCTTTGCATATCAGTGGTGGACTTTTTTCTGTAATAAATATACTCACCCTTTCTTCACAGGTTTCTTTCCCACCCCCTTATGCTATTTAAGGCTATTTATGATAGGGGGAAATGCCCACAGAAAAAAGTGGGTGGGGTGGGGGGATCTCAGTTCCTCCCTCTTCTCCCCCTCTTACAATTGTTGAACATAGATCAAATCTTTGCAATCAGATATGCAAGTATCTTTCCTGGATTCTGCTCTTTTAAACAAACACTGTGGACATAGTTACCCTACAAAGTGAAAACACTCGCCAGGCAACATCAACTGAAATAGCTTCTCCATTCTAAGCCAACAAGAACAGTTGTGTATTTAAATATTATGAGCCTTCCAGATCCTAGCTGAATGGGCATGATTTTACAAATAACCATATAAACAAACATATGACAACCACAAGCTATTAGGCTAGGATTAGCTCAACCTCAGTCTTCCCATAAATAAGCACATTCCGTATTTTGCTGTTGTTGTTGTTGTTGTTCAAGCTTTGGTATTTTCTCTGAGTTGAAATACGCAAGTACAAAACATATGTTGAATGGCTGCAGCTTATGTTTCCTTTGCTTTAAAAACCAAGCTTGGCATTTTTAAAAGGTGTTATTAAAAGAATTCTTAATTAAAGTTATAAACACACACACGTACTTTGAGAGGAAAACAGAGCAGTTGGCATCCTTGTAAGTAAAAGATTTAAGCATATCATCTAATATGGTATGAAGATTTTTGAGCCTGCATCTTGGGTTAAAGATTAATTCCCTTCATAAGAATCTACACGAAGTTCCCAACATGCCATCCCCCTCTATCAACATTTCATCACACTAGCCAGAAGCAGCTGAAATCCCCTGCCCACCTACCCACAATCAACTTGCCAGATGCAGCATTGCCATTTTCTACTTGAAAACATTTCAGTTCAATCCAATCTTGGTGCTAAGTTTTCTGGAATGAATGAAGTAGGAATTCATCTCTGGGTACTTTGAAATGCAACAATTACAGTTCAGTGTTATTTTACACTGCTGAATAGAATAGCCATGTTCTAAAAGAAGCTGACTTCTGCCAGATCATATGAATGAACTAGTAAGTATATCCATTGATGGACCAGAACTACGGAATGCATGAGAAGCAACGCAAAAACGAACGTACGGCATTTGATAAGTGAACAGACTTGTGTGCAATATTACAATGAGAAGACAAGAAAGCTGTAAATGTAGCTTATTACATCTCAAAAAAATGGTCATGATTGTGGGGCGGGGGAATTAGTATCACAGAATCATAGAGCTGGAGGGGCCAAGATCGGATTGAACTGAATTTTTTTCAAGTAGAAAATGACAACGTTGCATCTAGCAAGTTGACTGCAGGTGGGTGGGCTGAGGATTTCAACCACCTTTGGCTGGGGATTACAGAGCCCTTTGCTAGAATTCAGGGGAGTGTAGGGAATCCCTTGGGAGTCTAGTCCAACCCCACTGCTCAGTGCAGGAAATCCAGAGCAAGAGCACCCCCTCCCATCCAGCCTCTGCTTGAAGATCTCCAGAGAAGGAAAGCCCCCCCCTCTAAGTAATTTGTTCCATTGTTGAACCACTCTTATCATCAAAAAAATTCATAGAATCATAGAAAAGTAGAGTTGGAAGGGGCCTATAAGGCCATCGAGTCCACTAGTTTCTTCTAGTGTTTAACCAAAATCTGTGCTCTTGTAACTTACCGGTAAGCCCATTCAATCTAGTCCTGCCCACTGGGGAAGCACAGAACAAATCTGCCCTCTTCTATTCGTCAGACCTTCAGGTATTTGAAGAGTGCAGCCATGTCCTCCTTTAGTCTTATCTTCTTGAGGCTAAACATATCCCATTCCTTCAACCTTTCTTCATAGGGTTTGCTTTCCATACCCCCAGACCATCTTTGTTGCCCTCCTCTGAACCTGTTCCAATTTGCCTAGGTCATTCTTAAAGTGCAATGCCCCAAACTGGACACAGTACATACAGCCTGCTTACTTCCTCTCATATAACTGATTAGCTGCCACTCATTCCTATGTGGTAAAATAAAGACGTGTAATTGGGAGGAAAAGAGCATGAATGCCAGAGGAATACTGAAGAGGGAATAAAAGATGGGGTGGGGGGCAATATCAGAGTAGTGTTGCCAGAGGAGGGGAAAAAGACTGCCAGGGGAATAGTTTCGGGGTGGGTGGGTAGGAGAGCTGGTGGGATGAAGTAGAAATAAAATGAGGATGAAGCCCTCACTTCACCCCTGCCTCTCTTCCCACCTGTAAAATTTCAGGGGTCTTTTGCTAGTCCACAATAATATTTACTCAGTGATCGATTGTTCAGGTTTCTTGTGCCTCAGGAGATTTCAATCCTGTTGACCTGAACTTCACCTTCTTAGTAAAGGATACAGTAAAGAATACAGTAGTCTTTGTATTAAGAATTTGCTCTCAGTAGGACAGGATTTGTGACACAAATTCAATTCCTCCCATACATCTTCTTGGTGGGGTTCAAATGAGACTTATTTTAAGCAGCTGCTCAACAGCTGTAACTCATCTAGAACTCTTATTCTGCGAAAGTTGTCAGGTTTTTGTTTTGAAAAGATTAGAGTTTGGATTACTTCTGACACTATAAAACCGATAACCTACAACACGGCTGTGATTTATACAAACAAAATGGACAGTCAGTTTTCTGTTAAATGTAAGAAGGAGTTCTAAAAATGAATAAAATGAGTATGATGAATAAAATGCAAAAATACTTTAATAAATGAGAAAAGCTATTGTGTAGCTTTACAGAAACACCACCCATTATTCTACAAAAGTAGACAACTTACTTAAAAGCAATGCTGCATCACTCAAACATGTATTTTTAATTAACTTGACTTGACAATGAAGCATTTTCAATTGAAACCTATACGTTCTAAATAGGGTGATATGCAACAGCTATTTTAAAAGCTGAGTTCTAATGTGGAAACTTCCAATTTAGCAAAGTCTCCATTACTTGTGCCAATTGAAATATTGCCTCTCCTTGTTCAATGGCAATCCTAAGCACACTTACCGGTATTTGTCAGTCTCTTAAATCACTACCATTTTTACTTAGAATTTGCAACTGCAATATTTTTCATGCTTGATTCATAATGAACAGTTAATTTTAGGACTCATTTTTCCTGATGGTATTAGCGTTATAGAAAACACCATTCATCTTTCTGCAGAAAGCTGGTCACTACTAGTTCAATTTATAGACTGATTTCATGTCTAATTTGCAGGCATGAAACCATACTGCAGACTTAGATATATTAATATTCTACTTGTCATAAGTCTAGTTCTCTAGCATCCTTGTAGCATAAAATCTAAATCAAAACACTATATGCATTTATAGTAGTTGCTCAAGGCTTTTGCAAGATATTATACATGAAGAAGCTTGTAAAAGTAATAAAGCACTTCAGGACATTTTAAACAAAGGATATTGTGCCACATATCATTAAAGCAGAAGCATGTGAAAATTATGTGTGTAACAAAATCATAATTAAATCCATGCTGCTTGCTATTTATTTTAGGGGTCAAGTTCAACCTTTTAGAATTACCCCTGGACTTGTTCCAGTATCTCTTAAGGCAAGCCTAACAATCTTCCTTTCTTTACACAAGCTACTTTTTTCACCAAGCTGATTTCCTTGTTTGGAGCAGCACCTTCATCTGGTTGGTTCATCGGGTTGTGCTCTACTATCCATTAATCCTACTTCAGATATAGTAAGATTTAAATGCTCTCTCGCTCTCCCACACACACCCCTGTGAAATACACAACAGCACAAATTTCACAGGCATTGTCATTTACAAAGGTTAGCATTAGCCACAGAACTCCTACAGAAAATTATTATGATAGAGGGCAATGAAGTAGGAATTTGTGAAATTCGCCACAAATTTTAAATTTGTTCAAATATTTCCATTTCATTCTACTGAAAACCTGGCTCGTTTGTTTGTTTGTTTACAGTATTTGTATACCACTCCATATCTAAGCCAGAGTGTCGTAGTGGTGAGAGTGTTGGACTGGGACTCGATCCGGGTTCTACTCCCCACTCGGCCATAAAACTCACTGGGTGACTTTGGGCCAGTCACTGACTCTCAGCCTAACCTACCTCACAGGGTTGTTGTGAAGATATGGAGAGGAGGAGGAGGAAGACTATGTAAACCGCCTTGGGTTCCTTGCAGGAAAAAACAGGTGGGGTATGTAAATATAATGAATAAATAAATAAATAAATAAGCAGATCTCGGGAGTAGTGAAAAATAAAAGGATAAAAACAGATAAAAGAAACAAAAACAATACACTGAAAACTAAGTAACATTACAATGGTGGTTGGAGAGCAGAGGAGGCTTCCCGGAACAAGGAGGTCTTCAGGAGGCGCCAAAAGCAGCACAATGTCGGATCCTGCCTGACCTCCAGAGGCAGGGAGTTCCACAGGAAGGGAGCCGCCACACTGAAGGCTCTTCTCCTGGTGGATTCCAGTCGGGCCAAAGGTCCATGAGGAACCACCAGGAGCATGCCATCTGATGACCTCAGCGACTGGGCAGGCTGGTATGGGAGGAGGTGCTCTCTCAGGTAACCTGGTCCCAAGTTGTTTTGGGCTTTGTACACACGTTTGCGTGAATGAGAATAAGACTGGAGCCACCAGTGCTGGCATAGGAAGTATCCATGAGGTCTGGGCTATCTATGTGATCAAAACATCAGTATGTTCCTGATACAGTGTAGGATTCAACCACAGATGAGGACATTGCAGCAGCAATCACACCACAAAGGCAAGATATTGTAATTGCTATTTTTAGGATTCTCTGTTTTATGTCATAAAACATAAATGACATAATGACATATGTCATTATGTAAGCCGCCTTGGGTTCCTTGCAGGAAAAAAGGCGGGGTATAAATATAACAAATAAATAAATAAATAAATAAATATGGGGAAACCACCAACCCGCAACCCCCCTTCTCAGCTGCACAACCCCACTCCAACCCCGTGCACAGCAATCAGCCTTTAAAAAAAAAAAAAAGCTTCCACTGGTGCGAACAGATTTTTTTTTTTTTTTTAAGCCTAGTTGCTGTATGGGCAGGGATGGGGACTCGGACTCGGGGACTCGACTCGTGAGTCCGACTGAGTCCCCCCTCTGACTCGAGTCCCACTCGAGTCCCAATAATTTATGTGGGACTCGAGACTCGACTCGGGACTCGAGCCCAAGGACTCCGCCGCCGCCCTCACCTCAACTCCGCCGCCGCCGCCCTCGCCTCTGCCACCACCACCGCCGCCGCCGCCCTCACCTTCTCCTCCTCCTCCGCCGCCGCCATCGCTGTCGCCATCACATACAGCACGCCACGTCACGCCGCCAGCGCCGTCGCTCTGTTTTTGGCGGGGTTGCTGTGGTTCCTCCCGCCAAAAACAGAGCGCCGTCGCTGTTTTTGGCGGGAGGAACCACAGCAACCCCGCCAAAAACAGAGCGACGGCGCTGGCGGCGTGCTGTGTGCGATGGCGATGGCGATGGCGGTGGCGGAGGAGGAGGAGGAGGTGAGGGCGGCGGTGGTGGCGGCAGCGGCGGTGGCAGAGGCGAGGGCGGCGGCGAGGTGAGGGCGGCAGCGGCGGCGGTGAGGTGAGGGCGGCGGAGGTGGAGGTGAGGGCGGCAGCGGGGCGGTGGCGAGGTGAGGCGTCAAGGCGGCAGCGACTCGAGCGGCGCAGAGAATGCTCCGTGCCGCTCAGAAGAGCGAGTTTGGGCCGCTCCGCCGCGGAGAACTACGAGCCCAGGGAGGGCTCGTAATACATCCCTGCCCCCAGCGGCGGCAGGAGTAGGGACGAGGGAAGGATGGTGAGTGGCGGCGGCGGCGGCCCGTGGAGGGAGCAGGAGGGTCTCTGCGGGAGGAAGGGCAGCTATTCTTCCTCTCGCGGAGACCCTCCCGCTCCCTCCATGGGCTGCCGCTTTGGGAGTGACTCGGGACTCAACTCGAGTCACCATTTTGGACCTCGGACTCTAGACTCGACTCTAGACTCGGGTCCAAAGACTCGGGACTCGACTCGGGACCAAGGACTCTTCAACATCCCTGTGTATGGGTGGGGGCAAAGAAGAGAGGGAACGGAGGAAAAGTGGAGAGAGATGGGCTCAATTTATAGGAACCCAGATTCCACCTAAACATCAGAAAAAATTTCCTGAAGGTCAGAGCAATAAGCCAATGGAACCAACTACCTAGGGAGGTGGTGGGCTCTCCCAATCTGGAGGCATTCAAGGTGCGGCTGGACAGCCATCTGTCGGGGATGCTTTGACCTGTATTCCTGCATTGAGCAGGGGGTTGGACTCGATGGCCTTGTAGGCCCCTTCCAACTCTACTTTTCTAGGATTCTATGGGAGAAAGGGGGAAGAGAGGGAGAGAAAGGGGGAAGAGTGAGAGAGAAGGGGGAAGAGAGACAAGAGAGAGTGGAATGGATGGATGGGCTGCAAATTGGTGTTTGTGTGCATGCGAGTGTGTGTAATGAAGGGAAGAGAGAGTGTGGGATGGCTTTGGCCCTGCCCAGCAGTGGCATGCAGGCCCCAATAGATTTTTCCAGAGGTAATGTGGCCCTCAGGAGGAAAAATGGTTTCCTACTCCTGTAGTAACCTGTCTTGGGAGACCCCAGGACTAAAAGGCGGTGTTTTCAATTATAATAAATGGGATTTTAATAAAAATCCTCTGCAGCATGGTCTCCTCCAACAGGGCTTTATACTGATCAATCTCGTAACCATATAATCTGTACAAACATGCAAGAAATCCAAGATGGATTGTTCATAACTGGCATACAAACAATAAGGGGGGGGGGGGTCCTGGCTCAAAGCAAAACCATCACCAAATTTACCTGAAATGTTCAACCTACATCTAGCACTTACCCCAGGTAGTTGCTACCCACTTGAGAAGGTTAAAAAAAAACTAAGAACGCTTTCTGCCCAAGTTCCTATAATTTGTGCAGATGGCAATACTGGTACTGCGGCAGCAGTAAAGCATTTGTCCTATCGCTTTGACAGGCCATGCAACTTTACTCTGACACGGATTCTTCCCCTTGCCTCTCCGCAAATGGCCAACATCCCAAAAAACACGTTCATTCTTCCCAAAATCTCAACTATCCCAGACGTTTCCCAATACTCATCCCGACCAGATCCCGCCAAAGAAACAAACAAAACCATAGGGAAAATGTACACATTAAAAAGCAATGCAAATTTAGTCACAATATATCTTGGCTTAAAGTCTGTTCTCTGCTTTCAGAATGGGGGCTGCCTCATACGACTTGGATTAGTTTTTTGCTTCAGGACACACACGGATTTCCCATTTAATTTGTCTGAAGGGAGCATTCACTATAAAATCAACCTCATTCGCTTAACTATATACAAATGTACCACAACTAAATTTTAATACACTGTAATATAGCAATTAGATTTGATATCCTCCCTAGCTGAAGGATACAGGGTCCTGCCATTGGAAGCAAGGAACACAGGTCTAGCATGACAGAAGCCAGACACTTAATTTTTGATGATACGAGTCTCACTCAAGTAAGATTGTATTTACATTGCAGCTTATTAAGTAAAGATAGTGTCTTGGCTCTACGGAGTCCTTTGAGTGAAGAGAAGACGTTTCTGTTTGTGCAAGGGGGGGGGTCACCAATCCCCTCCACCACTCCCAGCTTCAGTCACTTGCACCACATCACATGCCCTCAGGACGATCCTCCGATTCTTAGGGGCAAGGGTTTTGGGGGGGGGGGTGAGAGGTTACTAAAGAAAGGGAGGAAGCTGCATTATGCAAACAGAATTCTGCCCACAGCTCTTTGGATCCAAGCTGGTATGACTAAATTGGTGCCGGATATAATCTCAGAAGACTTGGTGGTATACAATTTAGTCCAACAACAAGAGGGCACCGTCTGAGCACACCAAAGGCTTTTAAGGAGGTAAACAAGATTCATTCAGTGCAGGTTTTCCAAACTCGTTTCAAACTCAAAAGAGTTCTTCAGGAAAAAGCTCACCAAGGCAAAAGTTTCCATAAAGAAGCAACATGTTCAGAGGTTTCTCTCTGAGGAACTCTTTTTAACTTCAAAATGCACTGGGAATCTTGGCTGGAGTAAACCTTGTTCACTCACATGGATGTTTCTAGCTATTTAGTTCACAAGTAAATTAAAAAATGCTGTATCATTTCTATGTTACACAGACTATACCTACTCTTAGAATCTTCAGGAAACAGCTAGTTCCGCACTTACACTTTAACTAGTAATATGTTTTAGCCCTTGTAATGTATTTCTAAGGCTGCATCACATTGGCTCTCTGTGGTTAGCTGCAAGTATTTTCCACTTAAAACCACCTCTCCTCTCTCCAGTGCGTCGTTAAGTGTATGACTTTTGCCTGGTAAAGTTTTCTAAAAGTGACCTTCTCTTTTGAGCAGCCAAAGGGGAGCAGTGCTCTTTTAAAGAAGCTGAAGAAATTAGCTCAAGTAGACATAAAGGCACTATGTCCCACACATCTAATCATCAAATGGTTTTACTTTCCCTGAGATAAAGTCAGAATAAATTATATTGTCTCTGATCTTTACCTTCCATTTGCTGGGCACTGTGACAGCTCTGAACGGTACGTCTCTATCTGTAAAAAGCACCCAAGGGTATAAACCCCTGTAGCATGACAGTCTCAAAGTCCTAACAAGCCTCGAACGCCTAAAAGGCATTCTCTTGCAATGGAAAGTACCAAGTGGTTTGCTGAACTTTTGCGTGTACAATAATCCAATGTATTCTGCCCTGTGGAGAGAAGACAAGCAGATGGGACTTGACAATGCAAAGCCAAGCTGTGCTATGTGACCTTTTGCTCTCCCTTTCATTTTCCTTCACTCAGAAACCATCCTTTTTACAGCAGCTCCTTCTACCCGTAGTTATACCTCCAACCAAATACAAGAACGTATGCTCACCTCTGCAGCACCCTGCAGAATACCTTCACAACATCTAACTCAAGAGAAACCTAGGCACTCCCCTACTGCAGTTGTGCCAAATCAGTTGTGCTTTGACTTGTCCCTCACTTCCCCTCCCCTGCTCTTCATATGTTTCTAGCCTATATGCCTCCTCTTGGGATTGTTCTTTGGCTCACATTTCTCTGTATCTTAAAAAATATCACTGAGTATGCATACAGTAAATTATACAGCACTCAGTACACACACACACACACACACACACACACACACACACACACACACTAATTGAGAGCCAGTGTGGCATAGTGGTGAGAGTGTAGGGCTGGGACTCAGGAGATCTGGGTTCTAGTTCCCGCTCCGCCATGAAACTCACTGGGTAACTTTGGGCCAATCACTGACTCTCAGCCTAACCTACCTCACAGGGTTGTTGTGAGGATAAAATGGAGAGGAGGAGGAGGATTATGTAAGCCGCCTTGGGTTCCTTGCAGGAAAAAAGGCGGAGTATAAAAATAATTAATAAATAAATAAATTTTAGGGGGGTGAAAAGAAAAATCTTATGGGGACAGAGAACTCTTAAGATTCCTCCATGGTCTTGTAGGGTAGCTACAGCTATGCAAAATCAAAACAGACCCACCCAAAAAAAGGGAGAGAAAGAAATGAGCTGTCTACTGGTAAGAACTGTTGAACAGTTGGATAGGCACAAAGATAGTCTACATTTGTGATTAAGGATGTTGAGAGCCATTTGCTCAAATTCCAAGAAGAGAGATGCCAGTAAAGTTCGTTCCAGCTACGCAATTTCTACATGCAACTGTAGATTCCAAATTCTACATGGAAATTTCCATATATGAATTATTGTGTAGTTTGCCTCTTGTGACTATAATGCACACAGATTTCCCCCCCACTTTGTAGACAGTTATGTTTGGCCTGGAGAAGAGAAAATTAAGGAGAGACATGAGAGCTGTCTTCAAATATCAGAAGGCCCATCATACAGAAGATCGATCAGACTTGTTCTCTCTTGTTCCAGTGGGCAGGACCAGAACTAGTAGGTGGAAATTGCAGGGAAGCAGATTTCAGCTAAGCATTATGAGGCACTTCTGGAGTGAGATGTTTGACACTGGAACTAACTGTCCCAGGAGGTGGCAGGCTCTCTTTCACTGGAGGTAGATAAGCGGAGGCTGGGCAGCCATCCATCAGGAATACAGTGGCTGCCATCTTGCATTCCAAATCCTGCTCTGAGCAAGAGGTTGGACCAGAATACAGGCCTGTGGCTTATGCTGGCTCAGCTTGTCTGAGTGTGGAAAGCTAAGCAGGGTCAAGCCTGGTTATTACTTGGATGGGAGACCCCTCCTCTAGTTTCCTGCATTGAGCAGGGGGTTGAACTCGATAGCCTTGTAGGCTCCTTCCAACTCTATGATCTATGAAATCTATGAAACCTATGAAACCTCCAAGATACCTTTCAACTCCATGGGCAGTATTCTATGTTGCTGCTGCTGCGCTCCCGCTGTTTCTTCTGTGCCTATTGCTACCCTTTGGGCCTACTGGGACCTACTGCTAGCGCTACAGGAAGCTAGCACTTCCTAAAGCTACCCCAGAAATGAGTGGAAACACTCGTTTCCGGAATGGGGCAGGTCAGTGGAGCTTTCTTCTATCAGCTCTGCTGACCTTCCCCATCCTGAAAACGAACATTTCTATTTGCTTAAAGATCCACTAGCTTCCTGTTGCACTAGTAGGGGGTCCTGCTAGCGTGTGGGCAGGGTTGGATGCTGCCCCTAGATTCTATGGCATGTGGCAAGTTGCTTTCCAGTGCCTACACAGGCACTGAAAACCCCACATGTAAGATCATGTGCGACACAGTGGTTAGAGTGCGGGACTGTGATCAGGGAGACCCAAATGCAGATCCTCACCCAGTGCCAGTGGGCAACCTTGGGCCAGTCACCATCTCTCGGCCTAACCTACCTTACAGGGTCGTTGTGAAGATCAAATGGCAAGAGGAGGTAGAACCACGTATGCTGCCCTGTGCTCCTTGAAGGAAGAGCAGGATAGAAATGTGATACATTGCATGTTATGAGCCACATATTATTCTTTCATAAATTAAATACATGGTTTCTTCATGGAGATGCCTTCTGGGTATGTTGTGAGACATCGCTTCGACACAAGTGGAAGCGGGTCGGACAGGACAGGACACGGGATGAGACAACTTGTTTGTTAGGACAAACCACAGGAAGATTGGCTTGCAGAAACAGTCTGTCATTTACGTTCTAACAACTAACATCTGCCACATGGCAAGGCAAGTGCCAGCTCTAAAGCTGGACAGAGGCTCCCAAGGCCCTGACTGCTAGCTGGTGAGGAAAGTGGGCTCATCTTGAAGGCACTGCTGCCCAGAAACAAAAACAACAAAAAAGTGCTTTAACAGGTGAAATGGAAATTAAAATGAAAGTGTCCCTCTGTGCTTCGTTGCACTGACTTACAAAAGTAATATAGACAAGATTTACTAAGGAGATCTCTTTTGACATAGGCTAGCATAAATGCCCTTGTCGGTAAGAGGGAATGCCCTTTCCTATCTTACTCCATGTCAGAAGAAATCTTTGTACTGTGGCTTGTCTATATTTCTTTCTGTGAGTTGGTGCAATGAAGCACACAGAGTTGCTAGCTTGGTTCTTATATATGGTAAAAGAAGCATAAACAGAAATCCGGAGGGGGGGGCAGGGCGGGGAAACAACGTTTTGTCACTAAGTGAAACAGAAAATGGAAACTATGTGGAATATCCTGAAAGAGGAAGAATTCCTAAATCAATGCAGCGACCCGCCAACCAAAACACACAGGCCAATCTTTCCAATAATTGCACTACATCATAACAACAATTATCACACTCAGTTTAAGGAAACTTATCTCCAGGATCTAGCAGAATTACAGCCGCTCCACGTTAATTATCTTGAAGAAAAACGTTAATTACAACAGGGCTCCTCTCCCGCATTCAGTAGCTGAAGCAAATGTGCCACGTGACCAGTCGCTGCCTATATTACACAACCAAATTAGTTCAGAATTCTTTTGTATGCGATGGCACATTTTCTCCCAGGTCTATCATCCACATCAGCACTACCCTTGCATGAAAAGGATCTGAATAGTGTACGTAATATAGTTCTTAAAGGACAGTAAGAATTGCCTGTGCTGGATCAGACCAAAGGTCCATCTCGTCCAACACTTTCTCCAACCATGGCAAACCAGATGCTATAGTCCGTTTACTATTTCTAAAAATAGAAATGCGAATTAAGAAATGGGACTGGCATGATGCTTCAAAGTACCACAATGCACAATGGCCACAACACAGAGAAAGTCCAGTATGCTTACATTACACTGAAATCCACAGGATGAAATTGCACTATTAAGAACTTAAGTCCTATCAATTTCAATGAGACTTGAGCTTGCTAACTTTCGCTTCATTGTAACCAATGGTTGCCATCCAGAGGAACATAGTGACAAATCACAAAAAGAGGAAAGTCAAAGACAAGGGGTAGTGTCCAATGGTATCGCAGCACTAGTGCAAATCACGTTGTGCTGGTGTAAACCATCACTAGAGCAACATCATTAGTGCTTGTTAGTACAAAGGGGGAACTTTTTTCCTTTGCACTAGCAAGTGCTAATGACGTTAGATACTATCTAAGAATATTTGACTGTCCCAAGGTATTTTTGAAGGAACTTGGCAACTTGACCTATCATAAGAAACCAAAACACCTCTAACACTAAACAATGCTAGAGGGAAAATATCTCAACAGCAATTCCTGCAAATGTACCAGATTCTTCTTGACTAGCATCAGTCAAGAGGCTACCGTAGGAATATTCCAAAACCGTAGAGTAGGATAATTTGTTTGAAATTTGAAAATGGAACCATCTCCCCCCCCCCCTGCTTTTTTTAATGCTTGCACACTCTGGAATCAGGAAAAAAAATATTCCCTGCATGTGGTCTTCGGTTTCATTCTGTACTTCCTAACCCCACAAAAGGATCTTCTGAAGCATGAGGAGATGCTAAAATACAAAGACAGAATACATTGTGTTCTGTGGAGATGTGCCCAGAAAAATTTCCCTCAGGGGATGAGTTTTGCTTCCATTCACATTGATTGCCCCTTTTGGGGTCAGGTGGGACTTCTCCCACACAGATGGGTTTGGCAGTGATCCCAGTGGCTTTTTTTTGCAATATACAGTCCAGCTCATATAGAGACATCTCAAGTTATTTGCTCTGTAAGTACTTTTCTGCAATATGGACTGCATAAAATCAGGTGTGTGTGTGTGTGTGTGTGCGTGCGTGCGTGCGTGCGTGCGTGCGTGCATCCAGAGAGAGAGAGAGAGAGAGAGAGAGAGGGTCTTACCTCACCACAGGGGCTTAGCATTAAAAATCAAAAAGGGAAGCCCAAAACTTAAATCTCCCCAGCTCAAAAAAGTCTGGTCTCATTTTGAAGCAAGGAGGAGGAAGAGGAGATGCACAGGCATGGAATGGGGAAATACTTGGCTTGGAAGTAGTACATGTGCAAAGAATCTTGGGATTGTAGTCGATCACAAGCTGAACACAAGGCAGCAGTGTCATGCAGCTGCAGAAGAGGCGAATGCAGTTTTAGACTGCCTTAATAGAACCATGGTTTCCAAGTCACCAGAAGTAATACTTCCAACCTTATGGAAGTGGCCATCATCTGGAGTACTGTGTCCAGTTCTGGGCACCACCATTTGATGAAGGATACAGACAAATTGGAATGGGTTCAGAAGAGAGCAGTGAAGATAGTCAGAATATGGAAAACAAATCCTATGAGGAAAGGCTGAAGGAACTGGTTGTTTCACCTGGAGAAGCTAAGACTCGGGGGGGGGGGGGGAATATGACAGCAGTCATGAAATAATCCCTTCACATAGAAGGGGGAAATGACTTATTCCCTGTTGCCCAAGAGGGCAGAAATAAACCTAATATACGGTACTTAAGTTCCAGGAGGAGAGATTTTGGTTGAATATTAGGATAAAACATCTTGATGGTAAGAGCAATTTGACAACAAAAACAATTACTTAGGGTGGAGGGTGGCCTCTCCCTCACTGGAGATCTTCAAACAGAGGCTAGACTCTTATCTACTGAGGATGCTCTAACTCTGGATTTCCTGAATCAAGCAAGAGGTTGGACGAGATGGAACCCCTCCAACTCTATCATTCTACGAGTAAGGCCTCAACCCCTTTGAGCTAGGCCTGACTCAGAATGGGGTTCACGTGGCAACCTTGCCGCTACCCAGCCCTCCAGCCTCAAGGAAAGAAAGAAAGAAAGAAAGAACACTTTAACATAGCAAAGGGGTTAGAGGTGCAAGGAGAACTCCCTGCTAGTTAGAGGAGAGCGCTACAGCAAGATTCAGTCCCTCGCATCTCCAGTTAAAAGGCTCTCAGTTAGCAGGGCTAGCAAAAGACCTGCCCAAGACCCAGAGAGCTGCTGCCAATCAGAGTAGACAAAACTGAGCTAAGATGGACTAATAGTCTGACCTAATATAACACAACTTCCTATATTCCTATTTTACCCTCTCCCTCTTTTTTGCTTGGGGGAAACTGGCAGGGAAGGGAGTCCATGCTTCACCCATTTGAGCTTTTCAGGAATTCCTGTTGATTGTTTGACGGGAACACTTGAAAGGCACCAATGGGCTTTTGCTGGGTGGGAGCACCTAGGCTCGCACATTACTGCAGTGCTTCAGATTCCATAATCTTTTTGTCTCCCCTAATACTATGATTTTTATTTCTGTGCTCAAATCCAACTAACTTAAAGCAGCTAGTTATGAAGAACAACAAAGCTAGTGGACCAGATGGGATTCCTGCTGAAATCTTTAAAGAAGGGGGCCCCGAACTTGTACAACATCTTCATAAACTCATTGAAAAAATCTGGATAAGAGAAGAGATCCCAGAAGACTTCAGGGATGCCATAATTATCACCCTCTTTAAGAAGGGTGATAGAACAGACTGTGGAAACTACCGGGGCATTTCTCTCTTAGCAACCGCAGGTAAAATATTTGCTAGGATTCTCGCAAACCGTCTTCTATCTATTTCAGAAGAGATCCTCCCTGAAACTCAATATGGTTTCCGCCCCTCTAGAGGGACAGTAGACATGATTTTTACTGCACGTCAGCTCCAAGAAAAATGCCGGGAGCAAAATCAACCCCTTTATATGGCATTTATCGATTTGGCTAAGGCCTTTGATACTGTAGACCGTACAGCTCTCTGGACTATCCTTATGAAAATTGGATGCCCCAATAAATTTGTGAATATCTTGCGACTTCTCCATGACAACATGACGGCAACGGTTTTGGATAACAACGGCTCTCATGGTGCTCCATTTAAAGTGGGATCAGGTGTTAAACAGGGATGTGTTATTGCCCCAACATTATTTGCCATTTTCATCGCCATGGTTTTACATCTTGTCAAGGGGAAACTTCCCACTGGTGTGGGAATTATATATCGAACAGATGGAAAGCTTTTTAATCTCAGCAGACTGAAAGCAAAAAGTAAGGTAATTACAACCTCCGTTGTGGAACTTCAGTATGCTGATGATAATGTGGTCTCCGCACATTCAGAGGATGATCTCCAAACTATCCTAAATGCTTTTGCAGAAGCATACGAAAAACTTGGTCTCTCACTTAACATCAAAAAAACCAAAGTGCTTCATCAGCAAGTGCAAGCTAACCCTTTGGTGATGCCATCTGTCCAGCTTGGCGGGACAATACTGGAAAATGTCGATCATTTTCTCTATCTTGGCAGCTATCTTTCTGTTACAGCTAACATCGACAGTGAAATCCAGCATCGTTTGAGCTCCGCAAGTGCCGCATTTTCTCGAATGAAACATAGAGTGTTCGAGGATCGGGATATTTGTAAGAAGACCAAAACACTGGTTTATGAAGCCATTGTATTACCAACTTTATTGTATGCCTGCGAAACATGGACTATCTATAAACGTCACTTCCACCTCCTTGAAAGGTTTCATCAACGTTGCCTCCGGAAAATCCTGCGAATTACTTGGGAAGATAGACGAACAAATGTCAGTGTACTGGAAGAAGCAAAGACTACTAGCATTGAAAAAATGATCCTTCGACGCCAACTTCAGTGGACCGGTCATGTTGTTCGAATGCCTGACTGCCGTCTTCCAAAGCAGTTACTTTACTCCCAACTCAAGGATGGAAAGCGGAATATCGGTGGTCAATATAAGAGGTTTAAAGATGTTCATAAGGCTAATCTAAAAAAATGCAATATAAACATCGAAAACTGGGAAGCTCTGGCCCATGAACGATCTAAATGGAGGTTGGCCTTTCACAAAGGTACCATGGACTTTGAAGAAGCCCGAGTGCAAGGTGAAAGGGAGAAACGTGCTAAGCGAAAAGCACGTCAAATGAATCCTTTACAGGACCATCTTCTATCTGGTAACCTGTGTCCTCACTGTGGGAAGCTTTGTGGATCTAGAATTGGCCTCCACAGTCACTTACGGACCCATCGCTAGAGACTACACAATCTTCTTTAGAATTTCCTCCTTTTATCCCGGAAGACAATCTTACTCGGTCACGAGTGATCGCCTGATGATTCCTACCCTTAAGACTGGGGACTGAACTACTTCCAGGTAAGAATCGACTGACTTTACTTCCAAGTAAATGTTCCTCCAGCATCTGCAAGAAATGTGTGGATCACAATTTCATAAGGCAGTACAGAAGCAATGGGGGTGGGTGGGAGAGAGATCCTATCCTTACTTCTCTTAAATGACAGCTGTTCTGGATTATGGCACACTTAACTGTACGATTTCATATTAGTGGGAGATTTCATTCTTTTCCAGAAGTTTACAAATCAGCAAGCAAAAATGTTTGAGATGCACACTATGCTAAAATAATCATCTATCAAAGCCACAATTTTCGACAATTGTTGGTTATCATTCTTGACATTCCCTTTCCTTTTGCAATTCTCCCTCCACCAAAACATAGACTGCATGGTCCTCGGGGCACAGCATTTCTGCTTTTTGTTTCTGTCAGCATTTAGCCCTGCTGGAACCTGGGGTCTCCTCAAAGGAGGAGCAGGGGAGCAGGACTTCTCCCCAGGAGACACACACCCCCACTGCTGGCAGCTCTGAGAAGCCTTTTGACCTAGATATTCCAGCTGCAGGACTGGAGGTCTCCATACGGGTTACCTGGGTCCTAGGCCAACTCCTGGACACCTCCCTCTGTCATCCCCAGAGCAGAAGAGATGGAAAGCCAGAGAGGAGCTGCAGGGTTACCGGCAAAGTGCCCAGTTAGCTGCACGTGAATCTACCCGAGAGAAGAGGAAAGCTCAAGAAAGCACCCTCCTGGATCAGAACCTGGCTGAGAGCCAGCATGGGGTGAAGCCTCCATCTCCTTTGCAAGTTCTCAGTCTAAGCTCCCTTATGACACCCAGCTCCCATGCCTAAGGTGTCCTGAACAGAGGAACAGACAGCTCCACATGCGTTGATGGTGCTAATAAAGAATACTTCCTAATAAATCCTAAGTGCCTTTAGTTTTAAGTAAAAGCACACAATAGACGATCTTCATGATTAAACTCTTCACGTGCCTATGGTCTGGTTCACACATGCATTCATGTACATTGCTTGATTTCTCATCGTATGACTACTCAACAGTTGACAACTCACAGCTGAATACATGAAGGGACACCACTATGAGAAGGGCCACAGCTCAGTGGTAGAGCACCTGCTTTACATACAAAAGGTCCCAGGTTCAGTCCCCAGCATCTGCAGGTAGGGCTGGGAAAGACTCCCGTCTGAAGAGTTGCTGCCTGTCAGTGTTGAGAATACTGAGCTAGTTGGACCAACATCTTCATTTATTTATTTATTATATTTATACCCTCCTTTTTCCCCTGCAAGGAGCCCAAGGCAGCTTACATTATCCTCCTCTCCCATTTTTTCCTCACAACAATGTGAGGTAGGTTAGACTGAGAGTCTGTGACTGGCCCAAAGTCACCCAGTGAGTTTCATGGCCGAGCAGGGACTAGAATCTGGATCTCCTGAGTCCCAGTCCAACACTCTCACCACTACGCCACACTGGCAGCTTCCTATGTTCCTATGAGGTGATATTAAAGTTCCATATGAGGTGTTTGGTCTGTAATATTTATTCATATGTCTAGGTCATCACCTGACAATCAGTTTCTGAAGTGGACTGGGACAATTCACTATGAGCTTTTCTACATGAGGCATTTATTGTGCGCTCATCATTTCCTACTCACGGTTGTATACAGGTTCTTTAGACAACACTGTGATCCTCCAGTTTCACTTCTTTT
Source organism: Shinisaurus crocodilurus (assembly GCA_021292165.1). Taxonomy (NCBI): domain Eukaryota; kingdom Metazoa; phylum Chordata; class Lepidosauria; order Squamata; family Shinisauridae; genus Shinisaurus; species Shinisaurus crocodilurus. The sequence continues at coordinate 19,028,856 of CM037879.1, forward strand.
TTTAAAGAGCATTTTCTGCAAGTTTTTTTTAGAGCAGGGAAAATGCGATATTACTTGTGAAAGTGAAAGAAAATGCTTTTTTCCATGTGTACTTGCGCTATTCTGCTATACCACAGTGCCCCCTAGAGGTTATGTAGCAGGAAAGGAAACACTGTTCATGTAGTGCTCAGATTCCAATTCTGCAACAAAACCGAAGTAGATACAGCGGATTAACAGCCTCATGTAGAAAAGCCCTCTCTCTCAGAATCAGTTCCCTATATTCAAAATAGGAATTTTAGTGACCTTGCACACAGCAAAGCTGTATTTTGCAAGCCCTGAAAAAATGGTGAAGCAATCAACAAATAGTCATTTTCCTTTTAGCTGAGGGCCAAAACATACATTACTTTACTCTAGAGAAGGCAGGGGGGGGGGAACCCACATCAGGACCCTAGGGTGAGGGATTGGGGGGCTTTAACTCTCCCCCCTCTGCTATGGGCCCAACCCAGTTCGGGGGACCTGCACCTGACATTTTGATTGCAAAACTGAAAAAGGGGTAAGGATCAAAGCCTCCCTACCAATCACGCTAGGGACCCAATTTGGCAGGGCCCCTGTACCTGCTTCAGAGTTAAAAAATGAATACTACATCTAGCTGCTAGCAGTGTCTTTAAATTAATGTCTACTTCGGCCCTCCCACAATCAGCTTGGTAGGGTTTTATAAAACCAATTCTAGGCTAAATAAAAGCAGATGTGGCTTTTTAAAGAAATGAAAATCAGAATTATGCAAGTAATGAAAATGGATCAGAAAAGGCCACCACACGGTGTGCAATTATCATAAAAGGCATCATCTGATTGCGTTTACAAAAATACCCTTTATTAGCAGATATAGGTCTCTTCCCTTTATTTTGCGGAACTGACTCCTTCCTCCTCACTATTTTGTACTGAGAGAAATGTTAAAGTGGCAAACCATGTTAGGATCACAGCTAGCTTGTGTAACGCCTGCAAAACCTTTTATTTAAACTCCAAATGTCACACTTCATCATAGAGCTGTCAGCTATTGTTGCTTTTTAATGTACTGAATTCAATCATGTTGACATAGAATTTGACATGGATTAACACAACAATTAAAACAAAAGGGGGGCAAAGTAAAATTTCCTTGATTCCCTGTGCTCTTGTGACCTAAATATCAAATAAAAATGGAGACACAGTAAACAAGAACAAATCGCTGCAGAAACTAATTTCACCATAGACTAGACATCTTCCTAAGCCTAGATGATGACCCGCCAAATGCTGTCACTTCTCTTAAGAAGTAGGCCTTTAATGCCACCTACGTTCCTGGAGTTTTATTCATCACTCATTACAGGCTTCCAAGTAACTTGAAGAACAACATCATCATGATTATTTACATATATGATTAACTGTAGGACTTTTGCAAAACTAGATATGTCTGGAAGCATGAAGGAATTCATGATTGTAACTTACATGCTGGTAGGGAACAAGTAGTAACAGGCCCCCAGCAAGGTGGAGCCATTCAGGAAGCTGGCTAGGCGCTGATCACCAGATGCTCTTGAGGCTACAAGGAGCCAGAATTAGCCTGTGCCATTTTGGGAGACCTGCACATTTCTGCCTCTCTCACACTTTTGCCTACAGTATCCACAGCCCTTGAAGGTAAAGGGCAGGAAGAGCAATATGCAACCCCAATGGTGGGAACATGCTGTTTCAACTGGACTAATTTCTGGCAAGCTGGGTGTGAGGAATCGGTCTCTGTCTTCTCCTCAGGAGCTTCGGAGAAAGCACAGAGATTGATCTTTTCCCTGCCTCTCATGCACCCACAGGTCAGGAGAGATGGTGGTAGCGGTAGGTAGAATGGGAACAGGAGAAAGTGAGAGGGGGCGGGGTAGCCAGAGCTGGAGGAAGGCAACTACCATCTCAGGAAACTTCTTAGTGTTTGAATGTCAGCATGCTAAATTTGAATAAACAGCCATTGCACAGATGCAACGCTTGGTAAATTACAATGCAAGGATGGGTTGACATGACTAGTTGCAATCTGATCAAGAGAGCCATGTAGAATGTAGGATATATTCTCCTTGGCACAGTACATGAAAGGGGCACCTGGACACAATTCCACATTTATCCCCACCATGTTATCTCATGAAGGAAAAAAGGCCTCAAATAAGCCTGTCTTAAGTTTCTCATAAGTTATTTGATGTTACTACATCATAAACAGAGTTATCAAGGCTGGCCCTGCCATTCAACAAGGTGAAGCAACTTGCTTCAGGCAGCACCATGAGGAGAGACAGATGAAGGCAGGAACTGGTGTCTGCGTGGTGCAGCAAGACTTTTTACACTGTTGGCAGTAGCCGGTGGTGATGGTGGTGGTGGGGCACTCTTTGAGCTTTGATACTGGCAACAAAACATGATACGAACATGACATAAGAGGGGCCTTGTTGGATCAGACTGAAAGCCTATCTAGTCCAGCATTCTGTTCACACTGCGGCCAACCAGCTGCCCATAAGCAGGACATAAGGGCAACAGCACCCTCCCACTCATGTTTCCAGCAACTGGCATAAAGAGGCATACTGTCCCTGATACTGCAGGTATTCTAGCCCAAAATATTTAAGTATGTGGATCCCTCTCAAGATATTTAGTTCTGTTTCCCTCAGAAATCCTTAGGAGAAATAATGGAGGCAAAAACCTGGTTACAACCCTGGGCATGCATGAACACTCACAGATATGGTTGAGAAATTTCACTGATGTTTTTTCCAGCTTCCGCATTAGGTGGAATCTCAACAGTCACTCTAGTTTTTCATTTGTAATGTTAATTTCAACTCTGTGTCTAACAACTTAGAGCAACCATAATAATATATAATAAAAATAATAGGTATTATGCTATCGTTGACCAAGACAAATCAAGGATTGTGTTAAGAGGCTACATAAGAGGAGTTGCCTCCCCTAACAGCATGTAGCTATCCTATAGGGAGGTCTGCCTCACAACTAAGAAACTGGCATTTCACAGTGTTCATTGAAAAGACCCTATTCTTTCCCCACTGAAAATAAATCCACCTATCCACCTTCTAATAGCTGTGCCAAAATGAAAAACAACATGCCACTATTTTTTATTTCATCGTTATGGTCACTGTAAATATCACACTTTGCTGTTTTTATCAGTTTTATTGATTTTTGTGATGTTTTAACTTACCTGTTTTTTATATTTTGATCGTTATTTTGCATTTTACTTTGTATTTTACTGTTAGCCACCTTGAGCATCATTTGGTGGAAAGGTGGGATACAACCTTTCCACCAAATATATATATATATAAATATATAAAAAGATTTATGGAAGTCAGTATTTTAAACAGCCAAGACAAATCAGTAAAAATGTCCAGAAAAAGACAGGGTCAAAGATTCCGACTTGGTTTCAATAAATTGCTTTATACTGAATTAGTAAGCAGCTTTTAAAAATATTTGATTTTTAGCACTTGGCGGAAATCAGCTCCCTTTCATTATTGTTTGTGTGTTTGTTTGGGCAGAATCCAATGGGACAATTCTCTTGTGCCCCAATTCCCATCCGCAAGCAGCACCCTCCGCTTGTGGAACCAAGTTTTAGTACTTCCAGGAGCAACTGGAAATGAGCAAAAATTCTTGTTTCTGGAGCTCACATAAGGGAGCTCTGCTAACCTGTCCCAATCGAGTTTCCAGGATTTAGTGCTTCCCAGAGGAAGCCCGAAATGAGTGGGTCCAGCTTGTGCAATGGAATTGGCGGGACACACTTAGCTTGACTTCACTTTTCTACTTCATGCATAAATGTGTTGTTATTAATTTCAATACTCTCTCTTTTTAAAAAATATATTATTATTTGTAATAATAGTATCTAAAAAAACTGAGTGCTGAACAGAACATAGAGGCCATGCCCAACAGACTTATACTAAAATTTAGACAAAGAACAAAATACCTCAAATAAAATAGAATAAAATGCAAAACTGGAGGAGAAGAAAACTAAAAACAATTAGACACAGGATAGCTGAACTAGGGGAGAATTAAGCAGCTTTCTAAAAGGAGGAGAATTGATTGAATGAAGATTGTCTGGTAAATATTTCTATACGTATGAAGCAATAAGAAAAAAGGCACAAATATGTGAAACAGAGAAAGAAAAATGGAGTCTGACAGCAATAAGTGAGAAACACAAGGAATGATAAGAGAAAGGAGGGGGTGAAAGACAAGCAGGAGCTAGCGACGAATATGTCTGAATGTATTAACAGCCGTATATAGTAATAAAAAATATTACTAAGAATACTTTTTGTATTCTTAGTAAAAGAAACAGTCCTAAAAAGGACATCAGGAACAAAAATAAACACATGAAAAACCAAGAGACCCAGAGTTACGATTTCATTTTCACGTAGTGGTAAACCAGGGTTGCATATTATGCAACCACAATATGTTCCTGACGGCCACTGGAAGTCCCCAGTTCAAAGACTGTTAATTCTTGCAGAGCAACACAATGGTGGCTGGTCCTCTCTTGGTCTTACGTTTCTGGCTGCCACTACAAAGCCGTCGTTGCTCAAGCGGAGATTAGCTTGGAACTCCCTCAGTCCTTCTGTGCCTTAGCTTGTTCTGTGCTGAACTACTGGCCGGTTACAAGGCAAACGTCACCGCCAGAGTTTCAAGGGAGACAGGTAAAATGTCCCATTTTCAGGGAAAGCTGGAAAAGGCCTGTAGAAAGTTTCCTCATGTTGTGGAAGTACCTTTACAATTTTGACCACTCCTACAGCTAGACACAAGTGTTTTTATATAGGTGGTGGAGGAGAGAAAAATTACGTAAACGCTATTGCAATCAGTTCTTTGTCGACTGGAGTTATTCCTACTTTAAAAGCAGATATAAAATCATCAAGATAAAGCCTTGTCAAACACACTGAATACATTACCACATATGTCATATGTTGGAGACAGTAGGTATGCTATGGATACCATTGAACAGACCTTGTTCAGGCAATTTCCCCCCTAGTTTCTGTATCATGTAAATCCCCAGCAGACATATATCCCAATTATGCTCTGGATAAATCTAGTCAACAAGTAAATTATCCAAGACCTCTAAATAAGGGAAGTTCTCAATTTATAATTTGTTTCTATGACCATGCAAAACTATGTGGATGCAGACATTAACGTTCAAAAAACTCATGAAAGGAAAATCATTCAGAGGTACAGGTCGCAGCATTAACATAGTTTCACCCCTGTATCTTCTTAAGCTCCAGCCTTTTATAACATTGCCATACCTTATTTAATGGTTGTAACATATACATACACTCTGATTGTCATACAAGTAAGAAAGTAATGAATAGTTTACCTGCACTTCGTAGGTTAGGGTCTAAATCAGGCATCTCTTTACATGCTTCTGGACTAACACTGTATATAGAGGCTCCTGCTTCATTGGTAATGCTGCAGAACAGAAAGCAAATCATCAAAACCTTGAAAAACACATTGTATGAGCCAGAACACAATTTCTTGCATTTTAACAACATTAATACAAAATACAGACTGATTGCTTATTAAAAAGAAAAGAAAGGAACTAATGTCAGAGCCTAAAATGCACCAGCCACTATATAAAAGTGCACCTTAATCTTGATCTTAAGTATATGTATTTGAAAGCAATCTGAATTGAAATGTATAGGATTTATTTCCAATATTTTGTATCTAAGTGAAAGACCAGGAATAATCATACATGTGAATGTCTCCAGGGTACATTTCACCTTTCACTCATGCCACCTTCTCCTTTGCTTTCATTGTGTTACCTATAAGTGAAAGAATGCTTGTTTGATTTCATTTTGGTTTAACACGCACACACACACACACACACACACACCCAAAAAACACCCATCTGAAAATCTCCTGCCTTTCAATTTAGGCTGATTACACTATTAAAACAGGACTTATTAAAAAAAACTGACAAGACTGCATCCTATGTACATTGCTCACACCAACTGTCATTTAACATAAAACATTCTGAACACATCTAAAAATAGATCGATCCCAAGTAAAGTTACTTAAATATACAGCAGAATGGGTCAGAATTGGAAAGCACTTTGAAAACTGGGGGGGGGGGGGGGGGTTGAACAATCCTTAGTATAAATTTATTATTTTTGTATATTATATTATATTATATTATTTATTTAGGCCACATTTTGTAAAATCTAATATAGCACAATAGTAACAAGACGTAATTGCTCATTCACCAGAACAATCACTGGCCAGTTCCTAATTGCTACATACGAATTCTAAACTGTAGTTCTAGAATTATAGATACCGTAAGTGTGGCATTGTCGGAAGTCATTCAATTGCAAAAATAACACACTACCCAATTCAGTAAAGGACTACTCTCTCTCTCCCACCCCCACGCACGCACACACCAAACTCACACACATACAACCTACAGGTATGTTAAAGCATTCCTGAATATAAAGCACAGCACTAACTCATGAAATGGTGATAAACCCGGCTATTTCTGTTGCTATCCTGTCTTACCACAGTGCACTAATTTACACACACACACACACACACACACACACCTGTCTCCTCTAAAAGCTACCAGAGTCACAACATCACATACAAGGTCAGCCTTAATAGCTGAAGTTACCAAACCCAAAATGCAAACTTACAAGGCAGGAGTATCAACTTTCCTTCATTTAGGCGCACTCAAATGCCCCCAAAATTTCAGACAGCCAGATACGAAGGCGAACTGAATAACTATCAAAATTGTATCATATTTTTAAAAACTAACATAGAAATCCTGAGGAGATGATCAGCTAAGAGAAAATAAGCTCCTTTTAACTACTATTGAAAACCTTGACTGAATACATTGAGAGAAAACAATGGCATTTCTGTTCATAGCAAAGAACCAGCCCCTTTAAGCCCCTTTAAAAATCTACAGGTCAGAGGCAATTGGACTCAATTTTATTCAAATATTCAAAGCCAAGATGCATACAGTTGCTGAACTGCCAAGAAACAATTTATTATACAGTACATGTTGACAAGATAGATAGATAGATAGAACTGGTGGAGTCCCCCCACCCCCAACTGAATTTGTGGGTAACTCTACAAATTTTAGCACAGGAAAAATGACACTGAAGAACCTAGTCAAAAAGGTGTGTGTGTGTGTGTGTGTGCATGTGAAAAAACAATTAAAGCACTTTCAAAATGTTCTGAATTACACAGATTGCTAACTACTACATGCAGAGAATGCCACTCAACTCTTTCCTGTTGCAGGCTTGAAAAATACAACGAGAGGAAAAAAAGAACTTTCAGAAACAGCTGAAACAAAAGCCATTTCTCCCAAGTGCAATTGCTTTAAGTCACCCGTCACCCCCGCATTTCCAAGTCTCTAATTCCAAAGAAAACGCAGCATGGATTATATATATATATATATATATATATATATATATTCCATTTCAAAACTGAAACCTTTTGAGCATTTCATCCCGCATTAATAGCATTTAGAAGCAACCCTTTCCAAATAAGGAGTTTGCAGCCTCACATTTGAAAGTGGTCTGATTGCTAAAGCCCCTGATTAATTAATGTTGCCGAACTCTGGTGAACATGGAGGATCCGGTCCGAACAGAGGCCACACAACAACGCTAAATGTTTTGCAGAGAAAAGTCCAAAAATATTTGTTCATGGGATGTACAAAAGGTAATTAAAATAATTTGAACATGGCTCATAATGGTTTCCAAAGGGTATTCTGAATTTAAATAATGTATGTTAAAACACAGCCTCTGTTTAATGCTTTTCACCTCACAGTAGCATAAAAATAGGATTTAAAATGTGCAGTGACATGACACGTAGTGGAAGTTTTTATCCATTCGTGACTTTTTTTATTATTTAGAAAGCAACTAAATGGGAATCCAAAGATAACTGATATCTTATTGATTTTCATCAGTGAATATTTGATGGATTTATCTAATCAATGGATGCAGATCATTTTGGTCAAAAACAAACCCACTCCTAGTTAAAGGATGTTAAATGATAAATCACATATTTAAAAGTAAACAACATTACAGAGGCAGAAAAGCTTCAGCGGAAAAAACTACATTTGTGTGATTTTGACCATTTTTTTCACATGTAAAATACTGAAATAATATCAGATACAAATGGGACGATGGCGCTGAAGCAAAACATGCAACATATTTTAAAATGTACAGATTGGAAAAGTGATGTTTTCCCCTTCAAAAATCCCTCGCACACAGCCGATACAAATGGTACATAAATATATACAAGACAAAATATTATGCAGAAAGTTTGCTCGTTCACTGTTTTTGTGGGGACTAAATTTTGCACACAAATGGCAGGAAGGTTGAAGACATTACTGAGGATACTTTTTTTTTCCAAGGGTGAGAAGTGCTTTCATAATTTCCGCTGAAAATTCCGCACACCCCCACCGCAACCAATGTAATTATGTTTACTGCAGTTCAAATTTGAAAACTCCATGAAACAGGAGGCTATTGTGAACAGAAGGACACGTTTATAACAAATGTATTAGTTTCACCTATTCTTAGCCAAGATTTTATAGACTTACTGTGATTTATTTCCGAAATGCATAGGCATGGTTGCCTGTGTGAATTAGGGTAATCTAGTATTCTTGATCACTGCTATCAATTATGTATGTTTCAAGCACGATTAAATAACCCATAGAGGAGGATCTCATTATTCTAGGTAGTGTTTGAAGTGGGGTGGAATAGGATGGGATGGGATCGGGGGGGGGGGGGGAACTATCCCACTTCTTTTCAGTGGGCCAAATTTGAAATGAAACCATCTGCTCCCTTTCTTCTTCCATTTCAGGCACTGGTTCTGGGCCATAGAAAACATTAAGAACAGAGCAGAACCAAAAAAAAAAGAACAAGGAATATTGTCTGCAGCAAAGAGGACAGAGAATTGGAGGCTTAATTGTCATTGACAATTAAGCAAGAAATGCTTTTGTTTTCTTTACTAAACTAAACTATGTACACATTATTCGATTGGCATCTTTAAATGTTAAGACAAACGTCCTCACCAGAGAACTGCAAGTGTCATAGCAGGCTGCTAAAGTCAATCATCCACATGTCCCTGTGTTGGACCATGACTGGAGACACCAAGGTTCAAACCCCCACTCGGCCATAAAACTCACTAGAGGCGAGTTTAGACAAAAAAAGGCCTACAACTCCCAGCATGCCCCAACCAGCATAGCTGGTAGGCCTTCTTTTCTGTCTCAACTTGCATAGGATTGGGCCCTAGGTGAACATGGGTCAGTTCCTACCTCACAGGGTGATACAATGGGGATGGGGAGATCAGATTCAAAGTTCAAAGGTCCTTGGAGGAAGAGCAGAAGACATCTGTAAGAAGTTGTCATCATCGCGGTGAGCTCTGGCCCTGGCCTCAGACCCCCAGAATAGATGATCAGGCAGCACTGATCTTGTGTTTGTAGCATGGTGTCAGGACTATATTACACCTCCCTTGAAAGACCTCCACTGGTTGCCAGTTGCTTTCCGGGCTCAATTCAAGATTTTAACCTTTAAAGCCCTAAACAGCTTAGGACCTGGCAATCTAAAGGATCCCAAGAAGCCAAAGCAAAGACGTAGACAAAAAGGATGTTTTACTCAATGAAAGAACAATGTTCCAAAACATTTCGGACCACATACAGGTCCTGTATGTGGTCCAAAACACGTTGGAACCTTTTTCTTTTGTTGAATACAACATCCTTTTTGTCTACTCCAGTGTTCTCCAACCTAGGGTTCCCAGATATTTTTGGCCTACAACTCCCAGCATGCCCCAGCCAGCATAGCTTTTGGCTATGTTGCTTTTGGCTTTTTGACATTCCTTGCGGGGTTTCCCTTTTTATTATCTAAAGGTTCACGTGTCTCATTATGAACCTAACTGGTTATTAAAATCTTAAGGAGAGGCCCCTTCGAGGGCACCATTGCCCGCAGAGGCCCATTTGTCCAGCATGTGTGAAAGGGCTTTCTCCTGTGTTGCCCCCAAACTATGGAATGCGCTCCCCCAAGAACCACAATTGGCCCCTCTCTCTTAGCTTTTAGAAAGAGTGTGAAGACACATCTTTTTAATCTAGCTCTTTAAATTATGTAGTTTTAGGGCACAATCCTATGCAAGTTTAGACAGAAAAAAGGCCTACAACTCCCATCATAACCAGGCATGCTGGGAGCTATAGGCCTTTTTGTGTGTGTCTAAACTTGCATAGGATTGAGCCTTTAATGTTTTAGGCTTTTAATGTCGTTTTCTATTGTTTTAAGTTGTTGTACACCATGCTGATGGCTTTTTTGGTAGCAAATAAGGCTGTATATAAGGTATATATAAGGCGGTAAGTGAGAGCCAGTGTGGCATAGTGGTGAGAGTGTTGGACTGGGTCTCGGGAGATCTGGGTTCTAGTCCCCGCTCGGCCATGAAACTCACTGAGTGACTTTGGGCCAGTCACTGACTCTCAGCCTAACCTACCTCACAGGGTTGTTGTGAGGATAAAATGGAGAGGAGGAGGAGAATTGTGTAAGCCACCTTGGGTTCCTTGCAGGAAAAAAGGCGGGGTATAAATATAATAAATAAATAAATAATATATATATAAATGCTAGTAATATATAAATAAGAAATAAATGTGTGTGGCATAGAAACATAGCATGCAACCTCAACTGCTGGATCTAAGGGGCTTTTCACCCTACAGAGCTATCTGCATAGGTGGTACGGGAGATCCAAGCACAGAACCCTGTGTTTGCTATATGGCTTGTTCTTGCTGGGTTGGTAGAAATGTAGACAATAAGGCAGATCACCACTGGAATGAGATAAAGGTAAAGCACTTCACATGTTAACAGATCTGTACAAATGATAAACAAGTAGCACCAAATGTCTCAGATTTTTAAGAGGATTGTTAGAAACAAATTCAGAAGATAGCATAAACGGAGATAAACGTCATCAGGTTTCTAGGATTAATTCAACACATATTTTCACTTTGAAGGGCAGTATGTGGAAGACTGTGATTTTAAATAAATTTATGAAAAGTATTGGGAGAAACAGTGTGTATCATCTGAACTTTTAATACAAAGATATTAACTTGGCTAGTCTTCTCTCTTAGACATGTCACTCTCAATCTTAGGTGCTCATCTACAAAATCATAATTTTGGTACAGAGAATTGTCTGGAGAGGTGAAAGCAATGAACATTGCAAAGCACTTTCTGCAATAAATATGGTATATTTATTATATAAATATAACATCTAAAGGCCAAGCTGCATACCCAACTGACAGAATTTATCCTGACAGTTATGTTGTCCAGAGAGAGAGAGAGAGAGAGAGAGAGAGAGCGCAATCTGTGAAACAGCTATCACTTAATAGCTACGACTTTCATGTGGGAAGTATGTTTTATAACAAAGTACTTCTCCACACAACACACTTGAACTATGGAATTCATGACAAGATGTAGTGATGGCCATCAACTTGGATGGCTTTAAATGGGGATTGGATAAATTCATGGAGGATAAGGCTATCAATGGCTACTAGTCATGATAGCTAAGTGCTACCTCCAGTATCAGAGGTCTCTTAATGCCAATTGGTGGACAACATGATTGGGAGGGTGCTATAGCACTCATGTCTAATTTGTGGGCTTCCCACGGGCATCTGGTTGGCCACTGTGGGAACAGAATGTTGGACCATATAGACCTTTGGTCTGGTCCAGCAGGGCTTTTCTTATGCTTGTTGTAAACAGACACAGAGCTGGATTCAAAATAACTGTTCAACTAGTTCTACTTGCCCAAGCGGTCTTTGCAGTTGTATGCTTCTCAAATAGCAAGCCCTGATTCTACATCACAACCCTCTTTTGAAACAGAAGTGAGCTTCCAAAGCAGTTTGAGACATGGCACAGAGGTCTGCCATTTACTTGGAAAACATATCACTCATTATTTATGGGTCCTTCTATGTCCATGTTGTACCAAGATTTTTGTTTATTGTGCATATTAAAAAGCTAAAACAAACAAACACACAAAAAACCCTCAGCACTCTGCCCTGAAGGAGTTTGCAATGTATAATATACAATCTGCAATATATAATCTATATTAGATCCTGGCTGTAAACTCCTCCTCTAAGGGCACTACATGTTTCAGATTGTACTGGGAACAAGCAAGGTCAAAAGGTCCACTCCTGGATATATTCAAAACAGAAATTTTAAAGCTTTGGGTGGTATCCAGTTAATCCCTCCCACCGGAGGAACGGTTTCCATCAGCATAACAGGGAGGGGGTGAATACCCCCACACTGCAGCCCCCCCACAAACCCACAAAATCTGGATTCCCCGGAGCAGATCTGGAGTGTCATGCTTGTTCTCTCTCTCTCTCTCTCTCTCTCTCTTTTACTATACCTCATAATAACTTCAACAGTATTATGCACACAAAATTATGGCCGCACATTTTTTAAAGCAAAGGGATTTGTGTCCTTGAAAGATACACTTAAGTGGTACCATTGTTTACAATAATAGCCAGTACATTGAGATGCAGGCACTTTGGAGAAATTATTATATTACATTCTAATGGAGAATGAAATATGGAGAAGGAAGACCTCTCTCTCCCACGTACCCCAACAATGTGGACACAATCCGAATGCAACCCTGTACAGTCTACTCTATTCAGTTCAAGACAACAACATGTTTGCACTTTGATGGAAATATTTTCATATTTGCTGCTTTCCCTTTAATCTGATTGTCATTAACCTATACAAGCTTTCGAAGTTATATTTTCAAGTACAGTCATGCCTTGGAATGAGAGCATAATTCGTTCCGGAAACGTGCTTGTAATCCAAAAGACTCTTATATCAAAACGAAATCCCCCCCCAAAAAATTTGTAGAGATTTTTAATTTAAGCTGTATTACAGTACTTGTATTGCAAGACGTCGCTTGTATATCAAGTAATATATATATATATATATATATATATATATTTAAAAATTTGCTTGTCTTGCAAAATGCTCTCAAACCAAGTTACTTGCAATCCAAGGTATTACTGTACAACTAAAACTCATTTTAATCCCAATAAACAATTCCATATTCAGTTATTCCCAGGGTTGCCTATACAAGACAAATCAAAGAAACCCTTCTGAACAGTATAAACCTTACTTAAAGTTACTGGACGTTCACCACTAGACCTTTAAAAATGTTGCTTTAGCACCATCTGGTGACTACCTATGATTACTGCTAGAAATCTGGACATAGGGGAACTAAAATGTACTCAACCACTTTTCAATATCTAAATATAAATTGCAACCTCTCTCACACACACACGCACGCACGGCTTACCAATATATGTGATATTAAGCTAATTATGTTTTCTCACTATTGTATGTCAAGACCATTTGGATTTTATTTATTTTTTTACATTAGACTAATTAAACAGAAGACTTCCCACGATAATCAGCATGAGCATATTGTTCTTAAAATGGAATTTTAAATCTTTGTCACATACAAGATTTCATAGAATCATAGAAAAGTAGAGTTGGAAGGGGCCTACAAGGCCATCAAGTCCAACCCCCTGCTCAGTGCAGGAATCCAGGTCAAAGCATCCCTGACAGATGTCTGTCCAGATGCACTTTGAATGCCTCCAGAGTGGGAGAGCTCACCACCTCCCTAGGTAGTTGATTCCATTGTCTTATTGCTCTGACAGTCAGGAAATTTTTCCTGATGTCTAGGTGGAATCTGGGTTCCTGTAACTTGAGCCCATTATTCTGTGTCCTGCAAACTGGGACGATCGAGAAGAGATCCTGGCCCTCCTCTGCGTGACAACCCTTTAAGTATTGGAAGAGTGCTATCATATCTCCCCTCAGTCTCCTCTTCTGAAGGCTAAACATGCCCAGTTCTTTCAGTCTCTCCTCATAGGGCCTTGTTTCCAGTCCCTTTATCATCCTTGTCGCCCTCCTCTGAACCCTCTCCAGTTTGTCTACGTCCTTCTTAAAGTGTGGTGCCCAGAACTGGACGCAGTACTCAAGATGAGGCCTAACCAGTGCCAAGTAAAGGGGAATTATCACTTCCCGCGATTTGGAAGCTATACTTCTATTAATGCAGCCCAAAATAGCATTTGCCTTCTTTGCAGCCACATCGCATTGCTGACTCATATTCAGTTTGTGATCTACCACAATTCCAAGATCCTTCTCACTTGTGGTATTGTTGAGCCAAGTGTCCCCCATTCTGTAACTCTGTACTGTATTTGGTTTCCTTTCCCTAGGTGCAGCACTTGGCATTTATCCCTGTTAAATTTCATTCTGTTGTTTTCGGCCCAGCGCTCCAGCCTATCGAGATCTCTTTGAATTTTGTTTCTGTCTTCCAGAATAGTAGCTATTCCACCCAACTTTGTGTCATCTGCAAATTTGATAAGCATTCCCTGCACCTCCTCATCCAAGTCGTTAATAAAAATGTTGAAGAGCACTGGGCCCAGGACCGAGCCCTATGGTACCCCGCTCGTTACCTCTCCCCAGTTTCAGAAGGAACCACTGATAAGCACTCTTTGAGTCCGATTCTGTAGCCAATTGTGGATCCACCTGATAGTTGTTCCATCTAGCCCACTTTTAGCTAGCTTGCTAATCAGGATATCATGAGGCACTTTGTCGAAAGCTTTGCTGAAGTCCAGATATATGATGTCCACGGCATTCCCACAGTCCACAAGGGAGGGTACCCGATCAAAAAATGAGATCAGATTAGTCTGGCAGGATTTGTTCTTGACAAATCCATGCTGGCTTCTAGTAATCACTGCATTGCTTTCAAGGTGCTTGCACCAGTTTGAACCAGTGAGAACCAATGTGGCGTAGTGGTTAGAGTGTTGGACTGGGACTTGGGAGATCCGGGTTCTAGTCCCCGCTCGGCCATGAAGCTCACTGGGTGACTTTGAGCCAGTCACTGACTCTCAGCCTAACCTACCTCACAGGGTTGTTGTGAGGATAACATGGCAAGGAGGAGGAAGAGAATTATGTAAGCTGCTTTGGGTTCCTTGCAGAAGAAATGGTGGGATAGAAATATAATAAATAAATACCACAACCACGTTCTATTACAAGTGCATAGTAGTCCATGGCTATATTTGCATTTCAGAGCAAAATATTACATATGTTTCTCCAACACTTTGCATTTGTGTTAACTAGCATTATTTAAGGTACTCTATGTTAAAATACGGGTGCCCTACCTTTTATTAGGTGCACCCCCTTTAACAACTGGTGATATTCCCACCTTCCATGAACCTAGCTAGTCATCCTTGGAATTCAGTTGTACTACTGGACATTGTTACACAGGCCCCGTTCAAATACACCTGCTTTGTTGGAAGCTATCTCCTTTTAGCCTGGCCCCAAACTACTGAGCACTTTTATCCTGGTTTATCATGGAGAGTTAGGGTCAAACTAGATGTTACTTTCAATATGTAGCATGCAACTACATCAGTTCTTTGTTCTTATTCAAAAGTAAGCATAGATTTCATAGATAAATTTCATAGATCATAGAGTTGGAAGGAGCCTAAAAGGCCATCGAGTCCAACCCCCTGCTCAATGCAGGAAACCAGAGGAGGGGTCTCCCATCCAAGTAATAACCAGGCTTGACCCTGCTTAGCTTTCCACACTCAGACAAGCTGAGCCAGCGTAAGCCACAGGCCTGTATCAGGGAACCCAATCCAGATCATGACCTTAATAGGGCGCGGGGAGTAGGGGATAACTCTCTGCCCCCCAGACACTGCATCCACAATTTGCATAGAGGAAAAAACACTTCCACTGAAATTGCCTTTTCCTGTGCAAACTGCAGGTGCGATACAGCCAATCTGTATTGGCACCATGTGGGGGGGGGACGACAGGGGAAGAACGGTGTTAAAGCCTCCTTACCCCTCTTGCTAGGGTCATGATCCAGATCAGGATCACCACATTTACCTCTGAGTAAGGGCTTCTCTATGAGAGGCATTTATTGTGCGCTCTCATGGTAGTTTGCAGCCGCTTTACACGACGTCATCCTCCTCCAGGGCCTCTCCTGTGCTTTCCAAGCATTTCTGCACCTTTTTTTTTCGATCAAGGAATGTGTATTATTATCTAGAAATGGCAGAATGAACCGGAATGAGAAGCTCATGTATAATCACAATTCCACTATAACGCAGAGCCACCTTGTGGTTGTATAATGGAACATATAGAAAGGCAGAGAAAGAAAGCCCCCCTTGGGGGGGCACACACATGTAAAGGAGCCAGTCTTAATCCCACAAAGAATCTGGAAGCAGAAGCCTCGGTAAAGTGGTGACTTAAAAGCCTCGTGTAGAGAAGCCCTAAGAAAAAAGAACAGACATAACTGCATGCTTCAAATTAAAGATACTATGTTGTTTGGCCCTTGGACAAGGTAACAACGTCTTATTTTAAAAATACAATGTCTTGGGAATGGACTGCAGCGCATTGGTAGAGCATCTGTTGTGCCTACAGAAGATCTCAGGTTTAATCCCCGGTCATCATCATCATCATCATCAGGCGATCACTCGTGACCGAGTAAGATTGTCTTCCGGGATAAAAGGAGGAAATTCTAAAGAAGATTGTGTAGACTCTAGCGATGGGTCCGTAAGTGACTGTGGAGGCCAATTCTAGATCCACACAGCTTCCCACAGTGAGGACACAGGTTACCAGATAGAAGATGGTCCTGTAAAGGATTCATTTGACGTGCTTTTCGCTTAGCACGTTTCTCCCTTTCACCTTGCACTCGGGCTTCTTCAAAGTCCATGGAACCTTTGTGAAAGGCCAACCTCCATTTAGATCGTTCATGGGCCAGAGCTTCCCAGTTTTCGATGTTTATATTGCATTTTTTTAGATTAGCCTTATGAACATCTTCAAACCTCTTATATTGACCACCGATATTCCACTTTCCATCCTTGAGTTGGGAGTAAAGTAACTGCTTTGGGAGACGGCAGTCAGGCATTCGAACAACATGACCGGTCCACTGAAGTTGGCGTTGAAGGATCATTTTTTCAATGCTAGTAGTCTTTGCTTCTTCCAGTACACTGACATTTGTTCGCCTATCTTCCCAAGTAATTTGCAGGATTTTCCGGAGGCAACGTTGATGAAACCTTTCAAGGAGGTGGAAGTGACGTTTATAGATAGTCCATGTTTCGCAGGCATACAATAAAGTTGGTAGTACAATGGCTTCATAAACCAGTGTTTTGGTCTTCTTACAAATATCCCAATCCTCTAACACTCTATGTTTCATTCGAGAAAATGCGGCACTTGCGGAGCTCAGACGATGCTGGATTTCACTGTCGATGTTAGCTGTAACAGAAAGATAGCTGCCAAAATAGAGAAAATGATCGACATTTTCCAGTATTGTCCCGCCAAGCTGGATAGATGGCATCACCAAAGGATTGGCTTGCACTTGCTGATGAAGCACTTTGGTTTTTTTGATGTTAAGTGAGAGACCAAGTTTTTCGTATGCTTCTGCAAAAGCATTTAGGATAGTTTGGAGGTCATCCTCTGAATGTGCGGA
Organism: Shinisaurus crocodilurus; assembly: GCA_021292165.1. NCBI lineage: Eukaryota > Metazoa > Chordata > Lepidosauria > Squamata > Shinisauridae > Shinisaurus > Shinisaurus crocodilurus. The sequence goes on from CM037879.1 coordinate 19,046,316, forward strand.
GACCACATTATCATCAGCATACTGAAGTTCCACAACAGAGGTTGTAATTACCTTACTTTTTGCTTTCAGCCTGCTGAGATTAAAAAGCTTTCCATCTGTTCGATATATAATTCCCACACCGGTGGGAAGTTTCCCCTTGACAAGATGTAAAACCATGGCGATGAAAATGGCAAATAATGTTGGGGGCGATAACACATCCCTGTTTAACACCTGATCCCACTTTAAATGGAGCACCATGAGAGCCGTTGTTGTCCAAGACCGTTGCCGTCATGTTGTCATGGAGAAGTCGCAAGATATTCACAAATTTATTGGGGCATCCAATTTTCATAAGGATAGTCCAGAGAGCTGTACGGTCTACAGTATCAAAGGCCTTAGCCAAATCGATAAATGCCATATAAAGGGGTTGATTTTGCTCCCGGCATTTTTCTTGGAGCTGACGTGCAGTAAAAATCATGTCTACTGTCCCTCTAGAGGGGCGGAAACCATATTGAGTTTCAGGGAGGATCTCTTCTGAAATAGATAGAAGACGGTTTGCGAGAATCCTAGCAAATATTTTACCTGCGGTTGCTAAGAGAGAAATGCCCCAATAGTTTCCACAGTCTGTTCTATCACCCTTCTTAAAGAGGGTGATAATTATGGCATCCCTGAAGTCTTCTGGGATCTCTTCTCTTATCCAGATTAGAGATAATCCGGTATCTTCAGTTAGAAGGATCAGGGAGCAGGTTATGGGAGAGACTCTCTCTCTGCCAGAGACGTTGGAGAGCAGTGGCCAATCAGAGTAGGCAATACTACACTAGATAGACAGTCTGACAGATTCCTGCGCTTCTAACTTTTACATCATTCCTTTAACATCTTTATTAATCCTTTAATGGCATTCACAACTTTTACTTTATTATGTAAACATATGTCCTAAGAAAACCTTTCTGAACTTTACTGTCCTCCCTACTCTAAACATTGAGCTTAGAAGTTTCATTGATTTCAAATGATCTTAGGGTCAGGGTTCTAACTTATTACATGATCTTGAGATAATAAAAGGAGGAAAAAGCCAAGCCATACATTGAGCCAGTATACATTTAGAACTGTTCTCAATTTAATGCAACTTGACCATTTAAAAAAAATACAAAAAATATTGTTGCATGTTCTGGTATGCGTTTAGATTTTTCTGGGAAAGACACATTTGGCTAAATACATCTTTATGTGCTCATGCATTACAGATTAACTTACATGATTTATTTATTTATTTATTTATTATATTTATACCCTGCCTTTTTTTTTTAATTTTAAAATTTAAATCTCTTTCCCCCCCTCTTTTTAATAAATATTTTATTTACTTTTCAAAACAAATTATAACAAAAAAAATATAACAGAATACAAGAATATCACAAAAATATAACCTAAACAACATACAATAAATCACAAAGTGCACCCCCCCATCCTCCTAGGGACCAATTAATATACTTCCATCCTCTTGATCAAATGAAGTCCAAATTCCAAAAATATAACATATCGTGACAAGGCATGTTCCCCTTCCCCTTTATTAATACATAATCTAGTAATTGATTCTATATATCCATAAAATTATTATTCTTTAGCAATCCTTTTTTGCATTTGATACTACTAGTTAGTTTATTGTTTAGGGCTATGTCCCAAACTTCCTTATACCAGTCTGTTATTAGGAAAACATGTTGTACTTTCCAATTTCTCGCTATCATTAGCCTGGCCGCAGTTAACAAGTTTACAATTAACTCCTTCGTATTTTGGTCACAAATAAGCTTCTCCGTTATTGATAACAATGCTAATTTTGGACAGACCTCTAAATTAATACCAATAATTTTCGATATTTCTGTAAAAACCTCTTGCCAAAACGCCAATACATTTTTACAACTCCACCACATATGAGCATATGTCCCTTTTTCCTGACATCCTCTCCAACAAAATGCAGAACAATTATTATCTATTCTATTTAATCTTACTGGAGTTAAATACCATCTCCAAATTAGTTTATAAAAAATTTCCTTTATCCTAATTGACATCATTTTCACAATCCGTCTATCCCATATATTGTTCCACCCGACCTTCGAGGTCACCTCTTCAAATTCATTATCCCATACTGCCTTTAGCTGATCCTCTTGTTCTTCTGCTTTTTGAATCAATCTATATAAACCCCTTGTTATACCTCTTGTTGATGCATTACCTGGTAGGCCATCTCTAGACATAACCATCTTTTCAAAATTAGTTAAATCTCTCTCATATTCAGTTTTCCTTTTCCATTTCTTCAACCACTGTTCTAACTGTAATAAATTTAACCACGACAATCTTCTTCTCCCAACAATTTCCATTATTTGGTCTCTAGTCCCCATCTTTTCCACCCAATCGGACAATCTAATAACCCTAACTTCTCTTAGTTTACCCTCAAGCTCTGATCTTAAATCTTCGGGAAAATCGTTTAGAGCCACCACCTGGAGTTAATGGAGATATCCCTGGCATAAATATGCTCTTCCTAGTACCCCAAATCACTAACAAATTTCTTAGAAAAGGGTTGTCTATATTTTTTATCAATTTATTATTATTTTTTTGAAAAAAAATATTCTTCAGAGTATTACGTAATTCAAATGTTTCTAACTCCAACCACATTATTTCTTTAGATCGTGCTATAATATCCACTATATGTCTTAATTGATTCGCTATATAATACCATTTTAAATTCGGCAGACCCAAACCCCCTACTTTTTGTGCTTTATACCAACTTGTTTTAGTAATCCTATATTTTTTCCCTCCATTACAATATGTATTAATAATTGTTTGCCAATCTTTAAGTTCCTTATCTGATATCGCACTTGGTATCATCCGAAATAACACATACCCTGCCTTTTTTCCTGCAAGGAACCCAAGGCGGCTTACATAATCTTCCTCCTCCTCTCCATTTTATCCTCACAACAACAACCCTGTGAGGTAGGTTAGGCTGAGAGTCAGTGACTGGCCCAAAGTCACCCAGTGAGCTTCATGCCGAGCGGGGACTAGAACCCGGATCTCCTGAGTCCCAGTCCAACACTCTCACCACTACGCTACACTGGCTCTCATAATCTTTATCTCCTTCAGTCATACTATATGTTTTTGTCTCAAAACTGAACATAATCTCTTTTATTAATTTATGTTGATTCATTGTTTTCTTTTGCATTCATTTTACCTTTGCATCCTGTTGATCCTCATCATCCTCATCATCATCAAGAATTTCCCAAACTTTGTTAACTGGGAAACAAATATTCTGTTTATTTTTTTCCTGGATTAAAATTGGAGGCAAGCACCACGCTTACACTCTGACAGATACATACCTATTTTCTCGATTGACTGGCTCCCAGAAAAGTGAGCAGGAATTCTTTTTACCACTACAAGTTGAACCAGAGGTGGAAGGGGACCTCTAATCCATCTAGTTCAAATCCCTACCCCAGGGGAAGGCAACCAGAATCCCTATCCGTTGGCTATGCTGATTCAAAACATCTGCAGGCAACATGACCTGGTGCCTGCAGATATATCCAGAGCTAGTCAGTATATCCAGAGCTAAAGCATCCCCAGCAGATGGCTGTCCTGGCTCTGCTCGGGAACCTCCAGTGAGAGAGAGCCTACACACCCTTAGACAATTGGTTCCATTGTCGAACTGCTGTTGCCATCAAAACATTTATCCTAATGTTCAACTGAAATCTCCCCTCCTGTAACTCAAACCCATTAGAGCTAGTCCTGCCCTCTGGGGGAGCAGAGAACGAGGCTTTCCATTTTCTGCGTGACAGCACGTTAGCAGTGTGAAGAGTACGGTTATGTGCCCCCTGCAGTCTTCTCTTCTCCAGGCTAAACATACCAAGTTCCTCCAGCCTTTCCTCATAAGTCTTGTTTTCCACATCCCTGACCATCTCCCTTGTTGCCCCAACAAGCCAGAGTCTGAAGCCAGGATGTAAAGTTCACTTATGATTCCTGGCTTGTTTGGGAATGTCAAGCGAGGAATCCCAGTCTTGATGTAACACTAAGTTTTTTCTTGCCGGTGAGTTCCTGGATACTGAAGTTATTCCCGCTGGTGAGAGGAGCCGAGAGAGAGAGAGAGAGGGAGGGAAGGAGGGAGATCAGGTAGCAGCAACCAACATGTTTGCTCATGAACAATAAGCAAGGATTCTCCGGAATTCTGGCTTATCGTTTTGTGTGAATACAGCCATTACCTCTAGTATCCCCCATTTCCCTCAGCACAGTCAGTCAGGCTCAAGGATAGGACCATGTTTTCTGAGCAATGGTGATGTTTCTGGAATTCGTTCCCACTTCTGGACTCCATCAGGAAGTCCAAATGCTTGCTTGCTTCCAATTATGTTGCTGTGCATTTATTGGTGAAGAAAGAGGTGTGTGTGTGTGGGTGAGTGGGTTCAATGTTGAATATAGCCTCCCCACTCAGACAGGCACAGAGAGGTGGATGCAACAAACATGATGGCTTAATTTTTCTAGGCATCCTTCAGACCTTCCCATGGCGTGCTAGTCAGCACTAGCACACAGTCTGGGAATCACAATGTTAGAAACCTTGAAACTGAAATACTTCCATGCTAGTCATGTGGCAATACATGGAGGCTACTGGGTTACTCCCTAAGAACTGTATTATATCCTGTTTGCATGCTTGACACACTATCATGCAGTTATTATCATGCTTTCTTGCATTGCACCAAGAGGGCATATCTTAACATCCGTACCAGAAACCCAATTATTTCCCTTGTGACACCTGGGCAAACCTTGTGTCACCATTTATACACACAGTAGGAAAGCAAGAGGAGGATACTCCCTTCCCTTTAGACAATATCCAGCAAAGAAAAGGGAGGAAAAGGTTGACATACACTCTTTGACAAACAGTTCCGTTCTTTAATCAAGGATTAATTATTTTACTGCAGCCCAGAAAGCTATTCTATGTAGGCTGGAGAAGAAATACAGTACCATGCAAACATAGGCTCTAGAGAGGCAAGTGGGATAACAGCACAAGCAAAGCAAAGCAAAGCAAAATATTACAAGGCACCTTAATATGTTTTAAGGTAGGTTCAGTGTGGCTTCTGATTTTTTCAACCACAGAAACAGACTAGAAATCAAAATTCTATGCTGAAGTAACCCAAAATCTGTGCCAAGCACAGCTGGATGCCATAATCTGTGTGCAAATGAATCAGATTTCCTTGTTCTTTGCCACCTGTGGCCTAAACCATCCAAAAAGAGCGGTCATATCTAACAGGTACCCACATTAGCTGTACGAAAGTGTGAAAGATGCAGAAGGAGGGAGGAGCCAAAATCAGCACATGGCCACAGCAGAACCTAGCCATAACTTAGGAAGCTATATAGTAACTAGCTTCAAAAGAAGCTCTTAGTCTTGGTTTGACTAGTGCTCTTGCAAGAGCTCCCACTGGTGGTTTGCACATGTCCTAGGCTCCTAGCAACATTCCCAATACCAGATCCAAGTCACGACCCAGCCCCTGGGGTCCCAAGGTTTGTGCATGCTGAGATTCAGAGCAGATAAAAGGAAGGACTTCTTCACATCACGCATAGTTAAACTATGGAATTCACATCCACACTATGTAGTGATGGCCACCAATTTGGAAGGCTTTAAAAGGGGATTAGACAAATTCATGGAGGAGAAGGCTATCGATGGCTACTAGTCCTGATGGCTATGTGCCACCTCCAGTATCAGAGGCAGTATACCTATATACACCAATTGCTGGGGAACATGGGCAGAAGGGTGCTGTTGCACTCATGTCCTTTAATGCACACTGCTACCGAGGATTACGGCCGAAGAAGCTTTCCCCTCGGAATTGTCAACACTGCTTGTGGGTTTCCCGTGGGCAGCTGGTTGGCCACTGTGTGAACAGAATGCTGGACTAGATGGACCCTTGGTCTGATCCAGCACAGCTGTTCTTATGTTCTTAGAGGGGAAAGGCACACATCTCGATACTTCCAAATGATGCTGAGTGTTGAGGGGGTACTGATGTCATTGGTTTGTTCTGATCACTGCATGACATCTGTGGGATATTTAAAGTGCAGTCAAAACCAATGATTCATGTTTCACCAGTTAGGTGCATGAAAGGGTTAAAGCCACTGGTCTCTTCTCAGGTGAATTTCCTAGAAGAGACTCAGTGAGGTATGTTTACCTGTGTGCCTAGCAGGAAGTGGGAGTAGCTCAATGCTCTTCTCTTCCTGCTAAGACAATAGTGAGTTGCTTGTTTGCTGTAATAATAACAACACCATGTAGCAAGAGTTGCTGGTCTGAACTCCATAAGTTCAGACCCCAGGTGATACCAAATGAACCTTTATCAACTGTAAGAAACGCTTTTAAGTCTGCCTGAATGAGTGAGTAAATGTTATTTTTGACTTTTACAAGACTGTGTCTCTGATTATTGTTTTGCGGGAGAGAAAAGGGGGCAAAACCAGGGAAATCCAGTCTGCCTTAAAGCATCCTGGATCACCAAATGCTAACTGGCTAACACTAGCCAAATCTAAGCTTCTTTTAAGCTGGAAAGGGACTCAACTCTGCTGATGTCACTAACGTGAGATAGGAAGGATAATATTCAACAATATATCCTCTCCTAGCATCTTATTCAAGTCCCAATAACATCTAAACCAGGGGCCCAATGCAGCTCCTTTCCTTTCCACTGCCACCAATCAGGAGAAGCCACTGGGGTCCCAGCTCTCTCTTAGAGCATGCACATGCTTCATCTTAGGTCTCCTCTGTTGTACTTCCTCATACGTATTTCTGGGGGAGAAAAAGATTCAGGCAAGGGTGTCCTGCCATATAACTAATTTAAAACTTGTCTGCAGTTTCAATGTCTTCCTTCAGAGCTCTATCACTTTTGAACCTGGATCCAAATTATCTAGTTCTGCGCACCCAGGGGGGCTTTGTGTTTGTGTTCCCCAAACAGCAGCTCCTCTTCCCCCACTCTCCCTGCATTGCAAACCACTGCTGAACTTGAGGGGCCATTAAAAATAATGTTGTGATATGGCATGAGGGTGCGCCACCGGTCTTATAGATTTCATAGATTTTGTCTAAGGTGTGTCCAAAGGGGCTCTTTCGCTCCCCACCTTGCTGCCTTCTGGCAATCCAAAATATGCACATCTGCTTCCTGCATCTCCTCCTATCTGTCCAGCATGCATAAACAAGATAAATGTATCTATTATGCAACCGTCAAGAACGGGCATGCAAGTTTGCAGTGATGACAAAGCCAAGGCATGAAATTTGAATGGTAGGATTTGGCAATTCAGTCGCCGTTACTGGCCATAGGAATCATGTAAAAAATTCCTAAGAGGAAAGATGGTAGTATTAGCCAACATTCAAAATTCTTCTGGAGACCTCCCAATCCTATGCATTTCTATGTACAGTCATGCCTTGGATTGAGAGCATAATTCATTCCGGAAACGTGCTTGTAATCCAAAACACTCTTACATCAAAACGAAATCCCCCCAAAAAAATTTGTATAGAGATTTTAATTTAAGCCGTACTACAGTACTTGTCTTGCAAGACATCGCTTGTATATCAAGTCAAAAAAATTAAATAAATATTTAAAAATGTGCTTGTCTTGCAAAACGCTCTCAAACCAAGTTACTTGCAATCCAAGGTATTACTGTACACATGAATCCAACGCAAACACACACAGCAAGTTCTGATACTTTCTTGGTCCCACTGCATCTTCCTCCATTATTGCGAAACATCGCAGCACTTCACCTTTCAACATGCTGCCGCCACCCCAGTCCCAAACCACCAGAGACTGTTGCCAAGTGCAACGTGCTCATCGGACCTGCCAGAGAACACAGCCACATGACCTTCATCAAACACACTCAAAGTGTAGCAGCCAGGAGCTTAAGCCTCCGGTTCCTGAGAAGGCTAACCTTGCTAATTTATTCCTTAAGTGTAGCTGGTGCTCTCAGGGCGAGTGCCTTCACACAATCGAAACTGTGCCACAATTCGAGACGCATGCTCCACGTGTAAGCCAAAAACGGTGAAATATGACCCCCATCTCACTCGTCTCTCTTCTTTAAGGCAGATTCTCAAAACATTTTTTAAAAAAATCTCTTTCCCTCTTGTGAAGCAAATGCACTCCCATCTAAGTCCTCAACTGGATTTAAATCCCCACTTGAGCTCACTCAACACTTTTCATTATTCTCCCCATAAAGCAATACAAACATTTTCCAAGTACACACTTTCAAGGTTATGCCAAGGAAGCTCTTGTAGAGGCTGTAATGGTGAGTGAAAAGAACATGAATTTGCAACTGCATTTCTGCATGCACAGAAAAGGAGGACTGGATTTCAGCGCAGCCCTCTATAAACAGCAGTAAGGAAATAGCAAGAGCAGGACAGGTCGTTTCAAATACTGCTGCCTGTCAATGTGAGGAACTGTCCCCAAATTCAGTCTGAGATAAAGGTTTCACTGTAAACTGGAACTAAATAGTGTACACACAATAAAACGCATCCGGTGCAATCAGATTTTAAATTTTTAAAAAAAAATAACAATACATCGAAGAACCACTATAAACGTAAAGACTGAATAAGCCAAAGTATTAAATTGGTGTTATATGGCATCAGCTTAAATTTGCACAATTCCAAACCATGCCTGCCCTTCTCAAAAGCCATTTCTCACCGATTTCTTTTTGACAAAGTTAAACACTTTTTTGTGTGTATGTGCCCACATGTGCACACAGATAAATAAATGAATTCAGCTCCAGTTAGGTTAGAGGAATGCTGGATTGACAGTAAGAATTGCTAGAGCCAAACTCAGCCCCAGCACAAAAGAACCCTGGAGGCAATGCAGCAGCAGTCATTTACACTGGGTTCTTGGTTGGCAGCTAAACCTAAGAATGAATTTGGATGCCAGCTATAGGTCAAGAGAGGTGGCATATGTCTCAAAAATAACACATCTCAGAAGGGGATTGTCAGATTTGCAGTGTGCCATCATCCTTGCTTGGAAAATCCCCACCATGGAAAAGTACATTTATTTTCACTTGTGTGGGAGAAAAACGTCGCAATCTGACACTCAATTTGAAGTCGGCTGTATTTATGTCCAATTTATTATTTGGTTAACCTTAGGATCTTTTGGAATAACTCATGTATCAAATACTGACATATTTAATCATTCTCTCACATTCTACAGAGCTATTGAAATCCCTCTTCACAGTAAATTTTAGGGAGTCAGGGAAAGTTCAAGCAAAATGATGTTTATAGAAAAAATTCTGAGTACCCAGAAATCTGCAAATTAAGAACACACCACCACAGCTTTGCCCATCAAACATAAACATTTGATATTCTCTAACTTATAACTTCATATGGGGGAAAGTTTAAAAAAGAAAAGGTATAGGTATTCTTTAGTTATTTATAATACTTATATGCCACTTAACTTAATAAAATTCCCAAGCAGTTTTCACTAAAGTACATAAGTAAAACATAAAAACAATATAAAAATAAATAATTAAAAACTTTCAGAGGAAAGAATAAACAGAAAAACAGAGCAGCATTATAGTCCATTGCAAGCCACAGAAAGCCTGTGCAAACAACTAAGCTTTCGAAAAGCATTTGAAACTTGCTGCAGTTTCTGCTTCTAGAACCACACGGGAGAGTATCCCAAAAAGTAGGTGCCACTACTGAGAAGACCCGCTTTCCTGATATTACATGGTGACATTTAGCTGGTCATGGAATGACCAATAAGGCCTCCTCTATAAGATCTCAAGGGTAGACCAAGTATATATAGGGGAAAGTGATTAAATCCCAAGTGATTTAAGGCTTTCCTTGGGTGTCTCTGGCCCCTGGCTCCCTTTGTAGTGAAGCAATTAAGTAGTATTCTTAGTCAATTACTTTTATTATGCAAACTATAAACAAAGCATTGCTTCAGGCTACAGACTGCATCTTCATGCAACCAAAAGAGACAGATGTCCTTCTAGGCAGGGTTTGCATAATACAGAGCTTTTTGTTACGAAACTGATTGTGTTTACTATTGCCTGCCCTTCTCAAGATGAGCTGGCTACTAAGTTTTGCCTTCAAGGTGGGTCTGTCTACGTGGCCAGCTCTCTGGCTGCAATGCCAAGTCTTTTTTGAGTGCTGACTGAGTGACCCTGCCTTGCTCTTCCCTTTTCATCTGATGCTTAACTCTCGGGTTCTCTATTTCTGCCACCTCCTCCTCTTCATTAGGAGCTTGCGTTCCCACAGGTTCAGAAGGCCCAGCTTGGCTGTCCTCTGAAAGATTAGATGACAGCTGGATTCCCTCCTCTCTGTCTTGGCTACTTCTCACCGGTCTCCTGCTCCCTCACCCTTGGTGTCGCGCCAGCACCTTCCGCTTCCCCCTCCTCACCTGACTCAGAATCAGTTCCCATGTCTTTTGGGGGCACGTCTACACAGGTGTCGGGCCCAGTTCCTACAGCTTTGTATGTCAACAACAGAACCTTGAACATAGCTGAATAACTAATAGGTAGCCAGTGTAATATGTGTATAGCTAGGTGCCCCACTGAGCGTCCCAGCTGCTACATACTGCTGCGCTACCTGCATCTTCCAAACCAGGCACAAGGGCAGACTCACACAGCACACACTACACTACTCTACTCATGTGGTTACCACCGCATGAACCACAGTGGCTAAGCTATCCCTATCCAGGAATGGGCATAGTTAGTGCACCAACTGAAGTTGGTAATGGGTGCCTTGGGCTACTGGTCACTTGGGCTTCCAGTGACAAGGATAGGTCCAGGAGCAACCCAAACAACATACCTGTTTATTCAGAGGGAGTGCAACCCCATCCAGAACAGGTAAACAACCTGGGAACCATCCACCCATGGGGATTCAGGATTCAGTTTTGATTTATTAGCCCTCATACAGCCCATGACTGCATCCAGGCACCAGTTCAGGACATGCACAGCCTCTCCTTCAGATGTTAGAGAGAAATAGAGCTCTCCTATTGACCTCTCTCAACGGTTCCATATAGACGTTAAACAACATTTGGGACAAGTCAAGGCAGAGTCACCCAATGTTATTCTCTGGAACTGACCCCCACAAGCAAGAGCTGAACTGCCGTAAAACAGCGCCGCCGCCCCCCCAGCTCTCAGAGATGGTACAGGAGGATACCATGGTCAATGGTATCAAAAGCCACTGAGGCATTAAGAAGAAGTAACACAGATACACTCCCCTTGTCCCTCTCCAAAGGAAGGTCATCCATCAAGGTGACCAAAGCTGATTCTGCCCTGAAATTGGGCCTGAACCCAGATTCAAATGGGTCAAGGTAATCAGTTTCAACCAGGAATGTCTGCAGCTGAAATGCCACCACACACTTGAGCACCTTGCCCAAAAAGGGGGTATTTGTGACTGGTCATTAGCGTAAATTTATGGGTCCAGGGAGGGTTTTTTTCAGGAGTGGTCACGCCACCACCTCCTTCAAGGCAGCAGGGCCCAAACCATCATGCAATCATGCATTCACCACTCCCCTGATCCATCCAGTCAGCACTCCACAGCCAGCTCAAAGAAGTTATCATGCGCAAGGGTTGAGAGAGCATGTGGTGGGTTGCTCAGATGCAAACTTCTTATCCACATCCTCATGCTTCAAAATCTGAAACTGATCCCACCAAACAGGGCAAGACCATGCACTGGACACCTCAACAGACACTGTATCAATAGCTGTGTTAAAGTCGGCATAAAGGTGTGCAATTTTGTCCTCAAAGCTTTTGGAAAATCTGTCACAGCAAGCCTTTGAGGGCTCTGATAATGGATGAAAGCAACCCCTGAACCACTCAGGAAAGCTCAGCTGGATGGACATTCGAGGAGACGATGGAGGTGGCAAAGTAAGCCTCCTTTGTTGCCTTTACTGCCACACATTAGGCACAATTATGTGCTCCTACCTGTGTTCAGTTACCTTCATGAGGAGCACTTCTGACCTGTTTCATTGTCCAGAGCTCCCTGGTAAATCAGGGAGCCATACAAACTCCACAGTGCTGAAGAGGGCACTCAGAAGCAATTATGTCAATGGCCTGTTATGCCTCGCCATTCTACAGCCCAACAACATGCTCAACAGAATCACCAGTTCTGGCTACTGGAAAATCCCTCAGAGCATATGGGAATCCATCAAATTCCATAAGTCTCTGAGGGTGGACCATTTTAATGGGTCCTTACCTCTGCAGGTTGGGACTAGCACCATGAGACCAAACATCAGTTATTAAGCTGAAAACGTGCATATAGCCAGCATAAAACACCAAAAATAGTATGCTAAAAAAATCTCACTAAATCCCGATGGAGGTTCATCTAATACGATCCTCACTTCCACCTGATGGCATCTATTTTCTTTATTATCATTCCTGCATTAATATGTCTCTTAATACTTAGAATAATATTTCTTTATGTTTCAGGATACCCTGGCACGTGAATTAAGGATATCAATATTGAATAGCAACATGTTTTCTGATGACAACATGAGAAGCACCACTAACCAAATTGATTTTTCAACAATCAGAGTAGAAAGTCAAGGTTTATGAAAGCTTTGACATCTCACATGAGTAGTACTGGCCATAATATTAAGTAGGCAGACAGGTCAAGCTGGTACAATGGTGGTTTCTTTGAAATTGCTAGTGGTAGTCAACATGTGGCTGTTGTTGGCAAGGAAAGAGACCTGCTCACAGTCATGTATGAAGACCCACAACAAGAAGCTTTACCCTTGAAGCCTGGAACAAACAATTTGCCAGGCTAGGTCTATAGCTCACAGGCACCACAAAATGGAATAGAAGTAAAGTGTTCTCTCATTCCATGCATTTATGCCCCTATAGGACATGCTACCAAATTAGCATTCTTCAACCAAGGCAAGATGACATTCAGGCTCTTGCAGAAAGACTCTTAGCTACATGTCTGTCAGCAATGTATTGTAAGCATTAAGACTTTACAATATAACATTAAACATATAAAAACAGTATATTCAATAATGACAGATTTGCTCTAAAAAGAAAGTTAAGGAACTTAAATAGTCTATCACACTTATAGTCTGTCATATTCCTATCTGTTAAATCCTGTTAGGTTTAGCCTCAGGCAGAGCAATCCTATGACCCCGCCCAGACAGCATCTAGTAGAGGGCTATAGGATTCTTCAGAGACACAGCTCCGTGGTCAGAAGAGAGTTCCAACCTTGGAGCTGGAGATCTGCGCTCTGATCCCCCTCCCCCCTTACAGCCGGCACGGAAAGAACCATGCCGACTGCTTCTCCATAGTCGTAAGAGCAACTTTGGAGAAGGGGCTTAAGGGGCATTCTAGGGCGCGGGGAGGGGAGGAGACCGATGCCGCCAAGATAGGACAGATCCTGGCAGTGCCTCAGCTATCTTCCCCCTCCCTCTGAAGTGCTGCAGTTAGATGGCCGATCGGCCGTCTAGCTGCTTTGCAGAGCGGGAGGAGTGCAGAGGTGACCTTCGCCTCTGCACTCCTCCTGCTTTGCATGTGATGCCTGTAATCGTCTGGGTTTATAGGGTTACAGGCGGCACAATCCAATGCATGTTTAGATGGGGAAAAGTCCTACAATTCCCAGCATTCCACAGCCAGCCATTTTTCATTATTTTTTTATTGTGAATTTCAACAAAACGAAAACGAAAACCAGAAAAAGGAAATCTCATTATAAACATGCTATTCCTACACTTACAGTCACATAAAAATGAAGTTACCTAGCAATCAAAGATGGGCATTCAGTTCAGTTTTTCATCTCATGAAAATGACTCTGTTCAACCTAAGTAACAGCTTTTGCTTCTTGAAAGTTCTGAGCTTTCAGTTTCTCTGACTAAAGGCACATGTGTAAAGACACAGGCTAGATAAGATTGTTGTTCTGTGCTTATGAGGTGATGGTGTTGGGCCAAGCAAGGCAGAAGAGTGAGTTAAGAAGACAGAAAGATAATATAGCAGAGTGGATAAAATTCGATGCTTTAAAAAAATGGATTTTTAAAAAATTACACTGGATTGTTTCAGGCCACTATAAAACCTTGCTTTTGGGCGCTTTGTTTTTGTTTACAACTTTGTTTTTTTGTGAGAGCAAGGCCTGGGCATAAACCCCACTGAAATCAATTTAACTTATTTATGAGGAGACATTTATAGGATTTATAATCCATTTATAGGATTGTAATCTCAAACTGTCACGGGTGTTGGTCATAGGAAATATCCTATATGGGAATATTTTAAAGACATTTCCTCTATAGGTAAAAAGGAAAGCCTGGTTGTAAGAAGAAAACAGTGTAAAAATACTGTATTTAGTTGTAAATTAACATAACTTAGTGGTCAGATTTACAACATTGTTTAGGAAATATATGAAAAAGATTCAGCGGGAAACTAGATTTAAATCATTGATTTAAATCAACCTTTTTTCTTGCCGAATTAACTCATGATTTAAATCAGTGATTTAAATTGCCTTCTTTTAAATCAGTCCACCTGGTTCCACTCCCTCCATGCATGAATGGAAGCACCATGCATGAATGGCAGCACAAGACACACTTAAAATCCACACCAAAATTTTTGCTGCTAATTTTTCAAATACTGAGCTGGTACATATGATCACATTTTGGTTTAATATACCGAGATATGAACAAATGAGTTTCCCCATTCCATCCAAAAGAGGACACTACTGTTACCAGCTTCAGAACAAGCCAGGATATTAAACCAACTTCAAGCCATGCTTCATTACAGGCTTTCTGGTTTGTTTGCTCTCACCAGGAAGGAAGGAAGGAAGGAAGGAAGGAAGGAAGGAAGGAAGGAAGGGGCTGCATGCACAGGCAAAAAGCTCATCCATATCTTGGCTTATTAAGCTGAGATATGATCATCCAAGTGTGGCCATTATTATAGGATTTTGTCCAATTTTACTCCTATTTTCTTTTCAAGATGTAATAAATCACAAGCTTTTACACTGGTGATTTCTCCAAAACAAAGCAGTGCGAAAAGTGGAGCAATTTTTAGTATTATAAAACTAAACATCCCCTATATTCCATTTCGAATAAGATCTTCCAATCCAAAGCACTAAAACCTTCCTCTAGCTTACTAAACCAAACATAGCAAACTGTGCAACTGTGACACTGGAATCCTTTATCCATTCATCTATGAACCATGCCCTCAGCACATCTCTGCAAAGAGAAGAACGATCAGATATCTGTCTTCATCTTGTCGGAAAACGATGACATTTTCCATAAGAAAGGGGCCCAAATGGCAGGTGTCAAAGAGCTTTAGCTTCACACGTGGTGCTAGGAGGCAGAAAAGACAACAGCAGCGTGTGGCCATGTCAGAACTACACAGTAGCTGCCGTAAGAATGCATATCTGAAAAGAGCAAACCTCAGAGCCTGTTAAATCAATCCAGTGCCAGATGCTGTTATCAGAACAAAGCTGCTGCTAGCAATTCATCCCCCAGCAGAAATACGCATCCCAAGTTAGTGTCGAAAAGAGAAGTCCTGGCATTAGAGCTCTTGAGTTTAACAGGTGACAGTTACCTGCACATGCCCCCTCCACACTGTTTTCTATTGACAGCATTAGAGTACGGGTTCTGTCTTACACAATAAAACCATCACAACTTGAAGGAGCTATTTTTTCATGATTGGAAATAGCACCATAAATATGAGGCTTCACATCTACGATCCATGTCTAAATTATTCACCCAGGTAACCAAAATATTTTTAATTCACACTTTCAGACATCACACCAAAGCATGGCTTGTGCTAATCAGTTTAGAAGCTAAACCAAAGTCTGATCTTTGAAATATGAGAGGCAACCCATGGCATAGAGTTGCCCGTCTGCTCTTATTTTCTGTCCTCTCAGCACTCAACTCCCTACATTCACTCCCATTGCCCTGGAGATAGAGCAATGGCTGTCACTATGGTTTGCACAAATCACAGTTAGGACAAACCATGGTTTGCCAGCCTATCACAGATCATATCCAGTAATTCAGATGTTCCAGCAAACCATAGTTAAGTCTTCATACATTTCTACAGACCACTGAAGTTGGTGTGTGTCGTATTCTGATCCCAAGGAGGGGCATGGGACAGCAAGGTAGGCCAATTTATTTATTTATTTTTTATATTTATACCCCACCTTTTTTCCTTCCAGGAACCCAAGGCGGCTTACAGAATCCTCCTCCTCCTCCTCTCCATTTTATCCTCACAACAACCCTTTGAGGTAGGTCAGGCTGAGAGTCCGTGACTGGCCCAAAGTCACCCAGTGAACTTCATGGCAGAGTGGGGACTAGAACCCGGATCTCCTGAGTCCCAGTCCAACACTCTAACCGCTCCGCCAAATGCGTGGCCAAATGCCACGGCACCAAGCAGAGCTCCTAGTAAGCAACCTGCTTCAACAAGGCCAGAGACAAGACTGAGGGCAGGTTCACACGTCATGCTAAGCCACCCTGCAAACAAGCCATGGTGGGTGAACAACCCACAGTGAACAACCCACAGTGCGCCTGACAGACTATCGGGCTCACTGTGGCTTGTTCTCCTCCTCCTTCCCAGCCAGCTCCTGGCATGTATTCCAGTGTCATCTGCAGCAGAACCCATCTTGTCTCCCCCTCCCCACTCCGATTGCTACACTTTTTAGTTCACCACCATTTTCCAGAGCCTCAAAAAAGCGCAATGAGGTTGTAATGTTGGGGGGGGGGGGTTGGCCCCTGAAAATTGTGCAATTATTATTATTATTATTATCATCATCATCATCATCATCTTTGTCAGTCCATTGCAGGTACACAAGTGCACACTTGTGGCTATCTGATATGTGTAGTCTTGTCTGTTTCAGCTGTCAAAGGGAGGACAAGGTGAGACTGCATATAGGCTAATTTGCGCACAGTTGCCAGCTGTCCCTGCTTTTTTGCCCTTTGCCGGTGCTTTTCCATTGACAGCTTGGTCCCTGACAACTGTGTACAAATTAGACTATATGAACTCTCACCTTGTATAGGATAGCCGTAAGTGCACAAAGGACTGACAATTCTTTTTAAAATGTGCAATTTTCAGGGGCTGGGAAACTAACCCCAATTGCACTTTTTTGAGGTCTTGGGAGGGGAAATTTAAAGCCGAGGAACAAGTGACAGTTCCTCCAAAGTGCTGTTTCAGCATCAATGTAAGGGCAGTCACTGACGAGATCATGAAAGCAAGCAGCGGGGTGGGGGTGTTTGCCACTCTTACTGAGCGGTTCTGTAACCGTTCTCAACAACCCACGATAAAATTGCTCTCCTGGGTTCAGACAACACGACAACCCCTAGAGCAAGCCGTGGGTTCTCAGGGTGGCTTGTTCAGGAAAAATAAGCCACCCTGCAGAAACATGCTGGGTTTGGATGACATGAGAACCCACCATGGCTGGTTGTTGTGCGATGTGAACCAGTTCTGAAGCGTTCTGAACCCAGTGCCCCCTCTCAGACTCCACCCCATCCTCGCAAAGCAGAAAGCCTTAAGAAGGCAGACCTAGCATTCCATCTTTCCAAAAGCTCATACTGGTCACCCTACCTGCATTGGCACTCTAGCTCCATGGAAAGTGGAGCACTTGGAAGTGGGTGCGCTGGCCCGTTGCTAGAACTGGGCTACTTCAGCTGCATATTAGTTTAGATGATCATCAGTGCATCAGCCTAAAGCCTGCCTACATAAAAATGCATTTGCCTGCCAGCTGAAGGACAACTAAGAGGAAGCTAGCCTTGCCTCCCTTGGCAGGGAGTTCCAGAGCCTTGGTGCAGCCAACAAGAAGACCTTCTCCCTTACTCCCACCAAAAGCGCCTCTCATAAGAAGAGCCATGCTGGATCAGACCAAGGGTCCATCTAGTCCAGCATTCAGTTCACACATTGGCCAGCAAGCTGTCCATGGTGGAAGAACTGAGAGAAGGGAAGGGCCTCTCCCAAGGATCTTAAAGCCCAGACAGGCTCATATGGCAGAACATAGTTTTTCAAATAGCCTGGTCCTAAGTCATGTAGGGCCTCATAACCAACACTTGTGCTTGTTGTGCTCAGAAGCCGACTGGTAGCCAGTGGAGCTGTTTTAACAAAGGATTCATATGCTCCCTATAACTGGTCCTGGTCAACAGACTGGCCGCAGCATTCTGGACCAGCTGAAGAGTCCGAACCCTTTCCGAATGCAGCTCCACATAGCGTGTTACAGTAGTAACACAGCCATGTGTCACCATAGCGAGAACAGACATCTCATGGAACAGGTGCAGTTGGCGCACCAGCCTTAGTTGTACAAACATACCGCTGGCCACTGCCAATACCTGGGCATCCAGGTTTAGGGCTGAATCCAGTACACTGAAACTCAGAGTGTAACTCCATCCAACACAGGATAAATTCCTATACCCTGATCTGCCTTTCAACTGACCAGGAGCACCTTTTTCTTGTCTGGATTAAGGATCAATGAAGCTTAAACTGGGGATAAACCCCGGTCAGCTGTTATGTAATGTGTGGAACAGCCCATTCTGAATAATGTCAAGCAGCCCTTAATGTAGGGACTCAGAAGTACCGAGATGTGAATCTCAACCCACTATTAATTTTCTTTAATGCTCATGGCTACAGATTTGGAAACAATGTCAAATATAAAGTCTCATTCCCATTCTAGAAACTGGGCCAGGACCCAATGTACTCCACAACTGGTTCCACTTGCTCAGTGGAACTTCTGACTTTTTTAAAATCACCCCTACCACCAGACATAGCAAACCAAACTACTTTAGAAGCTCAGGGGAATTTCAAAAACGGTGTGTGTCCATGGAGGCCAGCTGCCCAAAGAAAATAAGTCCAAATAAAAACCCAGTGGGCACAGGCAAGCCCATGGACATGCTTAAAGTAAGTCATTGGCTCCTTCAAAGCCTAATAATGTTTATGAACCAGAGCTGGGATCCAAGCTGGCGTCTTTGTTCTTCAGAACCATGAAACACAATTTGAGATCATCATGAGTCATGACAGTACATGATCGGGGGGGGGGTGTACATCAGCAGGAGGGGAATTGTCACCTGTAGGCTTAGTTTTATTAACTTTTGTATTGTCATTTTAAACTGTGCTTTTAAATTTGGTTTTTTATCTTTTTAACTATATTGTATGTTTTTATTGTTGTTTTTATGTATAAATTGTTGTGAACCACCCAGAAAGCTTCGGCTGTGGGACGGTATAGAAATGAAATAAATGGAATGAAATAATGTTGCTTTGCTTTTCATTTAATGCTTTTCATTTAAAGTGTGCATTTTTAAATTAAAAGATACTTCTGGGAAGAAGCAGATACTCCTGCGCTGTGATCCTAAGCACACACTTACTTGGAAATACATCCCGGTGAAATTAATAGGAATTGCTTCAAAGTAAACATGATCGGGAGGATCAGGGTATTTGAAACAAGGCTCTTGACCAGGAGCAGAAGGCAAGGGACAGAAAATATCACAGCATATATGACTATTTCTTCCATGTTAATCTTTATTTCATTAGCTTTAGCTTCTCTTGTAGAATATTCTAAGAAAAAAAGAAAACCGTTCCTGATGCAAGTCAGACAGCGTTTACACTATTTTCCTCCCCTAAGGAGCTATGTTCAAGTCCATGCACTGATATTGATCTCTTTCTGATAACTACTTGTGCTCCGCTAATGTTCAGATATATTAGAACACCTAAGTTTTAATCTTCTTGCGATGTCTGCATTTATGATTTTACATTCCATCCTCGTTTTTTTGCTTATCAAATGTCAACAGAATGAACCCACAGAGCTTTTATTGCTTATGGTATTTTTATGCCATGAAGAGACTGCAATATATTTTTTTTAAATCCCACTCTGTCTGTCATAAAGAATATTGCTATTTACTGGTAGGCGATGATGGGACTGGACATAGACAGTCAATACAGTTAACATTCAGCAGAACAGCAATAGAATTGCAGGCTCAAAAGTGAAATTACACTAGAATATATCACCATGAAACTAAGGGGGGACGATGACGAAAAAAGGAAATACAAGACTACATTAAGAGATGAAGAACTGATATTGAGCCAAACCACCCACCAAAATACTGTATGTAAAATCGACTTTAAAAAATAGTTTCTGAAGCATTTCTCATCAGCCCCTAAAGATCTATAGTCAGGAGGGGGGGGGGGGGAGGAAGAATTCCAGCAGTCACAGAGCAACATGAATGGATTTCATGAAACACTCTAAAATTATGCAGTTGTCTTCCTTCAGGCCTCTTTTCACGTCTTCTCTACTGCTCCTCATTGTCAGAGTTCTAAATATTATTTTTGCCGGTTATCGAATACATCTGCTCAGCATCTGTCATCACAGATGCTGATCTGAATCCAAACCGGCTCCAAATATCAGGAAATCTGAGAATTGCCACTGCACCACTCTCCAAGACAGAAGAGCAGAGATACAACCCTGCTTTTGGAGATCACACTTACTTCACATTAAAGCGGTGTTAAATCAGCCCAGGGTGTTCCAATGACATCATACATTTAATCATGGTCGATCTTCAGACATTCTTTTAGTGCAGCTTAGGAAATGACACACAGAGGACCTAGGCAGACATCACTGGGAACAGATGAATGCTGTATCCAGACAGATCAGGGCCAAACAAGGCAGGACAACACAGAAAAACCCATGATTAGGATCTCCCATGTTTTTTTGTTTTACTAACTGGCAGTCCCACACAGCTGCTTTGAAGACTGAAGAAATGGCGCTAGGGGAGGGGGTGTCCCAAACCATTTCCTCAATCTAAACTGCACGCATGCACAAACACACAAACACACACACCAGCTGCTCTTATATCTACAGGGGAAATAGCAGCATTAATCTAGATTTAGATGGCGAAATGGGAGGGGGGAAAGGGTTAACTCAAGGCCAGCATTGGCACCTGGCATCCCTAGGCAGCAGCTGAGGCCCTGGACCACCCACCATTTTTAATTTCCCATTGCTTTGGGGCATTGTGGGAAATTTCAAATAGCAAGCAACGTAGATGGCGGCACACCTTGCCGAGGCACCTTCAACTTTGGCACTAGCCCGGGGCTCCATATCCCCTTCCCCAATGCCTCTTCTCTGGTCTTTAAAGCAGCGGTGCGGGGCTGCTAATAAGTTGAAAAGAGGGTTCCTGATATGAATCTCCCAAATCATGTGGAGTTGAACCCACAGATGTCCCTTTCTATCCAGGGAGAGAAGGGTAGGGTGGCAAGGTACAAGCAGACTCAAGCCCAAGATGTGCTCCCACTCATTTTGGTACCCAAAGGCAACATCTGATCCAGCCCATAACCAGGGATGTTGAACTTCTTTCAGCCCAAGGACTGAATTCCATTTTGGAAAAGCTCTCGGGAAGGGGGGGGGGCACATTCTGGTGGTGGGTGGGGCCAAAGGGGAAAGGGGCAGGGCCAAAATAGCAAAAGTAGCAATATAGTTTAGCTTAAAGTTCTTACTGTAGGAGAGGCATGCCAACCTTTTCAAATGGGGAAAAAACTGCACAAGCCAGGAAACCACTGAACAATTGGTGGTTAGGGGAAAGGCGTGGGGCAGGGGAAGGGGACATAGCCATGTAGGGCAGGGGTCCCCAACCCCCGGGCTGCAGACCGGTACCGGTCCATGGCCTGTTAGGAACCGGGCCTGGACGCACCGTGAACACCCTACCTGGCTCTCGGGATGCTTGCAAGCTCCGGCGAGCACCCCCCCACGGCTCGTCCCTCTGCTCACCTCCCGGCGAGTATTTCCAGAAAACCGGAAGCAAATCGCGGCTACTTTAAAGTACTTTACCATGGCATTTACATAAAAAGAGCAGCGTCGGAGAACCAGGAAGTGATGCGCCAGGGACCTTGTAGGTCCTTTCCCCGGCGCGTTTGGCTTGAGCGGCAGCAGGTAAGTCGCCGAGTGTCTCGGGAGGGTCGAGTGGGGCGAGTTCAACTTGCTTCAGCCCCCTTGAGACTCTCGGATACATCCCCACCCGCACAGCAGGAAGTGAGCGATGGGCGACACACACACCCCGGTCCGTGGAAATATTGTCTTGCATGAAATCGGTCCCTGGTGCCAAAAAGGTTGGGGGTCGCTGATCTAGGGAATCCTGAAGGGCCAAATTTGGCCCCCAGACCTGTGGTTCTGCACCCCTACTGTGGACAGACGGATACTTGACTTACATGCGAAAAATGGCTTTGCTGGTCCCTCCACGACAACTACTTTGTGGTGGTATTGCTTAAATGCAAAATTGTGCAAAAGTGGTGATTGGGCAAAGGCCATGCCCATTATCCTGATCTCCTTGGAAACAGGACGGAATACAAATATGGTAGACGGGAAGGAAGAGGCTCTACAGGTGCTCCAGTCTTGCGGATGTGGACAGGAAAGTGATGCTGCGGCTGTGACCTTGGTAACAAACTGTTTCGGCCCTTTCATCTACAGACCCAGGAGGAGCACTTTAAAATAATGAAGTCTGTGAAATCTTTCCAAGTTAGCCCATGAACTATTAACTTCTCTGCACCTTGCTATGCTCTTACCCAGCACACATAATCCCATGGCTCAGCCAGCCCTGGGATGCATTACAAGAGCAAGTTCCCAGGAATTCATGGCCATCGTCCCTAAGTCTGGCAGACACAAGCAGCCATGTTTTGAGACAGGGCTTGCCATCATACACAAAACTGTTTATTTGTACTTCTATCAACTGGCAAGTGAAAATGCACAAGCTCAGCTGAGACCCTTTCTCAAGTATCTTTTTAAAGCCTTGTTTGCTTTAATGGGGGGGGGGGGGAGAGAGAAGCGTCAGCCAAAAAGAGCTCAGTACGAGCCAACAGTCCCCAAGCATGTCAAAGGCACTTTAATACAAAGAGTGACCCATGACAGGCCTACAGCACAGTCAGCAGTCTCATGACACAGCAACCGTACAGAAGCGAAGCAGGTCCGGGTTTGATCAATGCCTGGACGGGCACCTGAGTACCCCGCGTACATTCATCGGAGCTCCTTAGAGGAAAAGTGGGATATAAATCCCAACATCCCAATGTCCCACCACCATCAGGTGTGTAGTTGGCTGGGGCATATGAGATTATTCTCCATGGTAGTGCCCAGGCTATATAACTCCCTGTCGTAGGACAGAGGTAGGCAAATTTGGGGGGGGGGGGATTTGGAAATCTGAGAAACTGTCTTGGGCACCACCACAAAATGGCTGCCATGGAGGGCGTGGCTAGTCACAAAGGACAAGTAACCTGCGCCAAAGGCAGAGGTGGGATCTGAACACAGCTCCAACACACAACGCAACTCCTTTGAAACCACCGTTTACTGCACCAACCAAAACCTATTCCACAAAAGGCAATCATTTTTCTCTCCCCGCTCTCTCTGCCAGCCAACTCATCACCCCCATCTCTTTTTTTCTCTCTCATCCCAGATCACTCTTTGCCCCCCACCCCAAGCTTACTGGAGAGCAGTGACAGGGTCCTTTTTTTGCTCCCCTCCCTCCTTTTTGGTGGGGCTGAGCATGCTGCAGAGGAAAGTACTGGCTTGCAGCCACCTGCCAAGTTCCTTTTCTAAAACTCTCTCTGAGCCCCACATGCAACCCAGAAGAATTCATGGGAAATTAAGAAGGCAGCAGCTAAAGGCTCTCCCTTCACTTTGAAGCAATCCCAGCTGCCATTAAGACAATATAAAAATCTTCTTAAAATAAAAATTGGAAGGAGGCTGCCTCGGTGGGCACAGAGTTAGGTGTCCAGGGGGACACTGGTACCCAGGGCCACCATGTTGCCTACCCTTGGCCTAGAATACCAGCTCAGCTCCCTCTTTAATGGGCTTCAGGTCCTATTGCCTAGCTTTCTCACGATTTATTATTTTTTACTCATTTGATGTCTTATCTGCCCTGCTGCGTTTTCACTGTTCTGATTTGTTGGTTGTTTTTATGTCTGACTGGTTTTCTGTTTGGATGACATCAGGCTGCCTTGGGTGCTTTAGAAATAAAGCAGAAAGATAGGATATAAATACCTTAATCTAGAATAATAAAAGGGATGTGTATCTGTCTGTTCACCTGTCCGTCAGCGTCGTATCACCAAGACCGTGAAACCTAGATACTTGAAACGTGGCATGCATACTAAGGGGACTCTAGGAGTGTGCACCTCAGGGTTATCTTTTTTAATAAAAAAAAAACACCACACTATTAATTTTAATTAATTTTAATAAGTCTATACCTCCTTGGTATGTTTTCAAAGGCAGGCAAAAACTTTCCTGTTCCGGCAGGCCTTCGGGGAATAAATTTGGACCTATGAGAAAGCGATGGATTTGCACTGTTCCTATAGTTATTGTCGTTTTAGCTTTGATATTTTATATAATTTTAATACTATTGCTGATTTAATTATATTTTTAACTTTTGTATTTCACTATTTATATGTGTTAACTGCACAAATTTTAATGTTGTAAAGCCGCCTTGAGTCCCAATATTGGGGGAAAGGCGGGAAATAAATAAATAAAAAGCCCACGGAGATCAGCCGGTCCACAGACAGAGTTATGCCTGCCCCCTCCCCCCTGCTGTGGGGCAGCCCCCCCCCCCCATAATAGTGTGGACAGATCTCTCCCTCGGGGGCTAGGAAGATACACCATGGCAGGGACTGTGCCTAGGAGTGCCAGCAGGTGTGGCTTCATTCAGACAGGGCGGGCACAATGTGTCCAACTCTGAGGGCCGTGTAAGTCTGTGTGAAGGCTTCGCTGTCTCAAACAAGGCGCTGGTAAATAAAATAAAGAATACTGTATTTATTTAAGAATACGGCAGTCTACGGCAAGAGTTAATTTTACAAATCAGCCTGTTTTAGACTCCAGACCTCAGCATTTTAAAAATAATAATAATAATAATAATAATAATAATAATAATAATAATAATAATAATAATAATAATCATGCTGGCCGTGGATGATGGGAGTTGTAATCAAGTACACCTGGAGGGTGCCAGGTTGGGGAAGGCTGGGTTACATAAAGGGAATGGGGTGAGACCTGTCTTAGAAAATGTCCCCTCTCAGGGTCACCTGAGGTCCCATGTCAGAATTCTGATGATTCCCACCATGAATTTTTACCAGGATTTTCCAGAGAACTTCTAACCATGCTGAGCAAACACTCCGTTACCAGTGCTGTGCTTGGATGAAGGGAGCCAATCAGCACAAGCCAAAGGATGCACCCATGGGCTGGCTTTCTCCATTGAAACAAATAAAGAAGTCCCAGTGGGTAGGTGACCTGCCGACACCCTGGAATTCCACATCTATAAACAATTGCTCAGTTGGGGTAAAATAATACAATAAATAAATGAATGTCCCCATTGATCAACCTTGCCACTGCTGAGAGGGGACGAAGGGCGGGGGCGGGCAAGATGTGTTTCAGCTCTGGCATGACATGATTAAAAATTATACGGAGCAGAACAAAGGGACTGCACAGTTGGTCTTCCCAAAACTTCCCTTCCAAAATTCTTCCTCCTAGTAGAGAAATGCAAGTGTGACAAGAGTGTTCCAGTCAAGGCACATGTCTAAATCATTTCCCCAAAACACTTCTTACCAGGTTCAAATGTCAAACAATGTCTTATCAAAACGCTAATTCTAGCGCATCCTACCAAAAGTACTGAATAGCTTCCGATTTGCAGGCTGATTTAATTTACTTGCCTAAGAATGAATTGCACTTAATCAAATGGGACAATCCAATGGGGCTAGAGAGGAAAGGGGTTCCCTTTGAAGAAATTGCCACACGTCAGCAGCAGGAATACTTTCGGAAACCATGAAATGCAGAGGGGCACAGACGTGGAAAAATAAGCTATGTGGAATCAGATACCCACACTGGTTTGCATCCTGAGGTCCCATGAGGTTCACTTCATTCAGAGGATGCTCCCGCTGGTGGAAGGGGAGGAGGTGACTTGTACCAATTCCTCCTTCCTCCTCCAGCGCCATGTTCCTCGAAAATCTGCTCTGGAGAGTTAAGCGGCCCTCTGAAACAGTGAAGAAGGTAGCCCAGGGGGCTGCAGGGGAAATCTGTGAAAATCATCTCTTCCCTTTTCTGCCAGCGTGAGCTCTTGATCTAGTATTTCCAGCTGGATCAAGGGCGCTTTCGGAATGGAGGGTAAATCAGGAACCAACTCACTGTGTTTCTAGGAACGATGAGGCTCCTCAGAATTTTATCAGGGGGTTCCTTAATGAGAAAGAAGATCAGTATATTGTACAATGTTCTCTGAGAGGCAGCTCACCCACCATTCTCCCCTGCAAGGTCCGGTCATAGTGCACACTCAGCCTTCATTGGGATGAAGACAAGGCCAAACAACTTTGGCCAGCACTCTGCATGAACTGAGAATGTGCCCTGGAAAATATCAAAGAATGTTCTTCAGTTAGAAAGGACAGGTTGCTTACCTGTAACTGTAGTTCTTCGAGTGGTCATCTGTGCATTCACACACATATGGGTTCTCTGCGCCTGCGCTGAGATCGATCGGAAACTTCTTTAGCTGAGATGAGGCGGGCGGGAGCCCCTCTCCCTTGCGCGTGCTCCTTAGCACGGCTCCCGCCCATCTCCTCAGTTCCCTGAGACCGCCTATTGCGACCCTTGGGACCGAGGATGATTCAAAAACCTCAGTATATTTCTACAATACCAAAATACCTTCCTTCGAGCTCGATGGGAATCGAGATCGAAAAACAATAGTAAAATTGGCCCATCCCATTTCCACTTGGGTATCCATCGAACTCGATGCAGACACCGAGAGGGGAAGGAGGGCGGGTTGTGTGAATGCACAGATGACCACTCGAAGAACTACAGTTACAGGTAAGCAACCTGTCCTTCTTCGTGGTCTCTGTGCTTCACACACATATGGGTAGATTAGCAAGCTGACTTACCGGAGGTGGGTCGGTGTCGGTAGTCAGATGGTGATTGAAGATAGAACCGCTCTCCCGAATGCGTTCTGCGCCCTGGCTCGAACGTCGAGGCGGTAGTGCCGGATAAAAATGGAGGGCGAAGACCATGTCGCCGCCCTGCACAGTTCTGATAAAGAGACTCCTCTGCCGAATGCCGTTGAAGTCAACATGGCCCTGGTAGAATGCGCTCTGACGGAGCCCGGCAAGGTGTGACCAGTGAGTTGATATGCTAGTTTGATAGTGTCCACTAGCCAGGAGGACAGTCCTTGTTTTGACACTGGGCAGTCCCTCTTTGGTGGGCCGTAGCATACAAAAAGTTGTTGAGTGTGCCTTATGGGCTCTGTACGTGCTTTGTAAAAAGCTAGGGCTCTGCGGACATCGAGGCTGTGTAAAAGTCTCTCAACATCTGATGACGGTGATGGGAAAAAAGCTGGAAGCACAATGTCTTGGCCTAGATGAAATTCAGAAATGACTTTCAGCAGAAAAGTTATGTCTGGCCGTAAAACGACCTTGTCCTTGTGAAAAGTTGTATAAGGAGGATCAACTCTGAGCGCGGCCAGTTCGCCGACACGTCTTGCAGATATAATTGCTATTAGGAATAGAGTTTTTAACGAAAGAAGGCGTAAGTCCGATTTCGCCATGGGCTCGAATGGCACTTTCGTCAATGCCTTCAAGACCAGTTGGAGGTCCCATCCCAGCACAATAGTCCTCGCTGGAGGGCATAAGTTTTTTACACCCTTCAGAAATTGCTTCACAAGTGGGTGTACAAACAGAGACGTTCCAGTCGAGGTTGTTCGATACGCCGTAATTGCAGCCAAATAAACTTTAATAGATGAAAATTTTAGCCCATGGGCCATTAGCGAGTGGAGAAAGTCGAGGACAGTCGATACTGAGCACGTTACAGGGTCTTTACTCGAAGCCAACACAAAGCCGGAGAAAGCCTGCCACTTTTTTGCATAAGAAAGCCTTGTTGAAGGCTTGCGTGCTGCCAACAAGACTTCTTTTACTACTGAAGAAAGGTATCTTTTACTGCTGAAGAAAGGTATCCATCGCTATCTGATCCTCCAAGCCGTGAGGCCTAATGATTGCAGATTGGGATGAAGTACCTTGCCTTGCTGTTGTGTCAACAGATTGTCCTGAATGGGCAGTTGCAGGTAATTCCCCTGAGACAGATGAAGTAAGAGGGAAAACCAAGGCTGACGTGGCCACCATGGGGATATCAGGATGCAATCTGTCTTGTTCAATGATATTTTGGCCAATACACGAGTAAGAAGCGGAATTGGAGGGAACAGGTAGTAGAAGTCGTCGCTCCAATCCAGCAGGAATGCGTCGGTTATCGATTTCGGGTCCAAAGCCGCTCTGCTGCAGAATAGGGGGCAGGCCGTGTTTTCGCTGGTTGCGAACAAGTCTATGTTTGGCTGACCCCAGAGATGGAACACGGAAGTTAGTACTTGCCGGTCCAACCTCCACTCGTGCGACTGCAGTGACACCCTGCTCAGCGCGTCGGCCAGCACATTGGTTTTCCCCGCGATATGGATCGCTACGAATGACATTCGTCGAGGTAGAGCCCACTCGTAGAGTTGCAGCGTCAGTCATGTGAGGCGCATAGATCTTGTGCCTCCTTGCTTGTTTAAATACGCTACCACTGTGGTATTGTCTGTCACGATCTGAATGTGACAGCCAACTAGATGATGCTCCAGCGCTTGCAGCGCCTTCCAGACAGCCATTAGTTCCAGCCAATTGATATGTCTGGAGCTTTCTGTCGGAGTCCAAGTGCCTTGCACGACATGATCGTCGGAGTGGGCTCCCCATCCTAATAGCGACGCGTCCGTCGTCAGCATTCTGCTCGGTACCGGTGGTTTAAATGGAACACCGTCGAGTAGGTTTGATTCCTGCTGCCACCACCTCAAAGACTCTCTTACGGCTCGCGGAACTGGTAGACGAAAGGAAGGTCTGTCCTTTTCCAGCTTGAAGACCCGGACAAACCAGGTCTGCAGCGGTCGCATGCAAAGCCTCGCATAGCGTACGACTGCAATGGTGGAGGCCATGTGCCCCAGGAGTCACTGAATCGTATGAGCTGACGATACCGGTTGTTTGGATACCTTGTTTGCAAGGGTAACCAGATTGCCTGCCCTTTCGCCTGGAAGATACGCTCGACCATCGAACGCGCTTAGCCTTGCTCCTATGTACTGGATCTCTCTCACGGGCTGGAAGATGGATTTCTCCGTATTCAGGCAAAGTCCCAACTCGTGCATGAGATCGAGAGTCTGCTCGAGTGCGCCTTGAAGCTCGAGTCTCGACGACGCTACTATCAACCAGTCGTCGAGGTACAGGAAGATGGCGATGCCTCTTGCCCTTAGACTCGCGCACACCACCGCCACACACTTCGTGAATACCCTCGGCGCGGTGGAAAGTCCGAATGGAAGAACGACGAACTGGTAGGAGTCGTCTTCCACTCGAAACCGAAGGTATTTCTGGCTGCTCTCGTGGATGGCGACGTGGAAGTATGCATCCTTGAGATCGATGGATGCAAACCAATCGCTCCTTCGGAGTAAGGGAAGGATCGACTGGAGTGTGACCATGCAGAATCTTTTCGGTGGAATAAAAAGATTTACAGTCCGAAGGTCCAGGATCGGTCTGAGTCCTCCTCCCTTTTTCTTCACGATGAAGTATCTGGAGTACAGGCCGTCCTCCAAGTTTTCTACGGGAACCGGCTGTATCGCTCCCTTTTGGAGGAGGGTTGAAACTTCCTCCAGTAGCACCCGAGTTGGGCGGGTAGTCTTGATCCCAAGAAACGGGGGGAGGACTCTGAACTCGATCCTGTATCCGTGCTCTATGATGCTTAGCACCCATCGATCCGTCGTGATGGTCCTCCAGGATTGGAGGTGGTAGTAGAGTCGAGAGCCGAAGAGAGTAGTCTGAGGTGGTGCAGAGGTGTTGTTTAGGTGGAGATTTGGTCGTACCTTGGTCGGGCCGGCAAAGCAGTCAAAGACGACGTCGGCCGAAGTCGCCCCCCCCCTCCTGCTGCCTCTGGACCGCTGCTGCTGGAACGGTCGCTGTGGAGCCTGAGGTTGCGGTGCTCCGGGTCCTTGGTTCCCGCCCCTGTATTGACCCGACGACTGGTACTGCCTGGCCGGGTACGGGAACCGGGACCAACGCCTGTGGCCTGAAGCTCTGCGGCGGTTGCTAGTGGACGAGCCCCATCTTCTTCGCCGTTGTCAGAGCCTTCTGAGCGGAGTCGAGAGAGTCGTCCGTGGAGGCGTTAAATAACCCCTCGCCATCGAAAGGGAGGTCCTCGATCTTCGCCCTATCATCAGGAGTCAGGGCGGTAGAGCGAAAGCCAGGCATGCCTCCTCAAGGCCATGGAACTGACCATCGACCTGGCATGACTATCGATTTGGTGCCGCGCCGTATTTATTTGCAGGGCACCGATGCTAGTCGCCTCTTTAATGTATTGCGCCGCCAGGTCCCTCTTGTCGTCCGGCAGATAATCACAGAGGTCTCCCAGCTTCTCTGTGATATACATTTGATACCTAGCTAACAACGCCTCGTAGTTAGATATCTTAAGTCCAAGGGAAGACGATTAATAGATCCTACGGCCGTAGGAATCTAGTGTCTTACCCTCTTTATCTGCCGGGGTGGTGTGCTGCTTTCCCCCACGAGACTGCGCTGATTTGACTATGAGCGAGTTCGGGGTCGGATGGGAAAACAGAAATTTTGCTCCTTCCTCCTGGATCCTGTACATCGACTCCAGGCGTTTGGCAGTCGGTTTCAATGAGGCCGGAGTCTTCCAGGTTTCTTGCACCGTCTCCAGCAGTGTCGGCAAGAATGGAAGGAGCAGCTGGTTCGACTGCGTTGTCTTGAGGACAGCATAAATGTCATCCTTGGCCTTTCCCTTCGACGACTTCGCCTCGACTCCCAGAGCAGTCACTAGCCGGCTGACATGCTCAGCGAAACTCCCCATGTACTCTGATGGGGAGACCGCATCCTTGGACTCCACCTGCGCGTCCGGCAAAGTGGAGTGGGAGGAGGAAGCCGCTGAGTCTGAATCAAACTGATACGCCGATCCCGATGAGGAGCGGCCAACAACAGCAGTCGCAACCGGTAGATGCACAAGAGCCTGTGGTTGAGCCGTCGATGTCGACGCAATAGGTTCCCCAACAACTTCGGCCGGGGCTCGAGACACAGCCGCATCTCGACGTGGTGAAGGAGAGTGCCTTCGGCAACAGTGCCTGTCAGGGGAAACGGAACGCCGGTGGTAATAACGACGTTCCGATCTCTCGCGCCTTGGCGAGTGTCTCGACCTCGAGTAGTAACTCCTAGAACTCGATCCCGAGTAGTAGGAGCGCGACCTCGACCTCTCATCTCGGTACCGGGAGAGTCGAGATCGAGGGCTCGAAGCCGTGGAGACCGAATCGCGAGCCCGATAGTGCGGGGATCGTGACCGGCGGCGGTATTCTCGACGCTCTTCTGCGTGTCCAACCGACGGAGACAGTCGTGGTGGAGGACCCCTCGAGCCCGAACGGGGTCTATCCAGTGCCTTCTGCTCCTCTAGTTGGACTGGCGAAGCCACAAGCTCTCCCTCCGACAGGGAAGCTGCCGCAGTCATCGGCTCTTTTTCGGTCTCTCGGCCTCGAGGAGACGTAGTCGAAGCCAGAGTGGACTGGTGGGCAATCGGTCCCGAAGCTCGATCCCGAGCACCAGTCAGAGCCTCAAACATATCTACCGTTCGCTTCGAAACCACCACAGTGGTCGAAGTCGACGGGCTCGCCATCTCGCCAGCCGTATCCGCCATTTTTTCCTTAAGGCGCTTCACCTTGTCCTTACGGTCCTTCTTGGCGAGTTTTTTAGCCATTACGCCCGTTGATGGCTTCTTGGCCGACTGGGATCCCCCAGGTCGTTCCTCCGGAGCGGGGCCTTTTGCGGAGAGAGACTGCTCCCAAAGGAGGGCTCTCAACTTCATTTGGCGGGCCTTTCTGGCCTGTTTGGTAAAGGCCTGGCAATTTTTACAGGCCTCCACAACATGCTCCTGCCCGAGACACAGCAGGCAGAGCGTGTGTTTGTCAGCGGGGGGGATTTTCGTCCCACACCGCTGGCATTTTCTAAACGGCGCCTTAAGAGGCATAGTTAGAAACAGTCAGAAAGATAGAATATAAGGATAATATAGTAACTAGGACAAGAATGGGGGAGAGAGAGGTTTTAGGTAGGATTTTTTTGGAGATTTTTTTTTTTTTTTTTTTAATAAGAGCAAAGATCGAAAGAGAATGTAGAATAAAAAGTTTTATGAGAGAAAAGTAGCTTTTTTATAGAATAGGAAAGATAACAAACTCAGCTCTTTGAACAGGTAGAATGAGAGAAGAACCTAACGACTCATCGCAAAGGCGGTCGAAGAGGAACTGAGGAGACGGGCGGGAGCCGCGCTAAGGAGCACGTGCGAGGGGGAGGGGCTCCCGCCTGCCTCATCTCAGCTAAAGAAGTTTCCGATCGATCTCAGCGCAGGCGCAGAGAACCCATATGTGTGTGAAGCACAGAGACCACGAAGAAGAACTATCTTTCCCTCTAATAGCAAACAAGTGTTTAAGTGCCTATCAGCCAGGAAGTAAAACAGGGGCCACCTTAAACAAAAATAAGACAGTGGTTTCTACATACTTGGGAGGACTTGCTAGGAGTGCAGAAGTATTTAAGTTTGTAAATTGAAATAGATTTTTTTAAAACCCAAACCCAGTCCAACAAGGTTCTGTGAGCTTTTGAGGTATAAAGAATATTGAGATGTCAGTTGAGCTTACCCCAAGCTTGCTGGCCTCCGACACTCTAGGAGAAGGGATATAGGCTGCATGGAATGTTTGCCTTGAGGTTAAAAAAAAAACACAACACCTCCCCTCCCTGCACTCTATGGGGAAGTTTCAGGTGGATACCTACTCTCCAGAACTTTTCCCTTTCCCACTCTCCAGAACTGCCACCATTGGGCTATTTAACTATAAAATGCTCAGCTTCAGGGCTGGCAGCCAGCCCCAAATCTGATCCATCCAGCAATGTAGGCTGCAGTAGGTGAATATAGGATTCCTTGTTCCAGGCTGACTGGAGCCCTGATCTTGAGAACTCATTTTAGAGAGTGGGGATACACTGTAATATTTTGTTGCAGGTCCTCACTTGTAGAAAGTCCTCCTGAAAACGTAGTCTCTTGAGTGTACAGGAGTTCCCCCTTGCATCGGCCCCTACTGTGGGCCTGTCAAGATCTCGACTGATTCCCAGGGAAGGATAAGTCAGCTCCAGGTTTCCGTACACTGTCCTCTGGGTCCTGTATATTTTGCACTTTCCCCCAAGACTCCAGCTGCTTGGGAAAGTGCAAAAGTGCATCCCACCCCATTATCAGGGGAAAGGAGTTTTGACAGGGCAATTGATGTTTTTTGACAGGGACATATGGCTGCATAATTTTTAAAAAATGTGAAAGTATCTGAGCACATTGTGGGTGCAATTTTATTTTTTTTAATAGGTTGCTAACCACTGACAGCCCCTCCAATGAGTCGCTTGAGATACCCCTGGGAGGACTGAGGGGGAAGGAGGGGGAGGGAGGGGGCTTAGAACCCACGATGAGCCCGATCATCTGACGGGCAAACCATGGTTTGTTTGGGCAACAGCCACCCCACCGTGGCTTATTGCCAGGGTGGGTCAGCATGATGTGTGAACACGCCTGGTGTGTGTATGTGCAAAGTTAACTGCTGTGATGTGAATAACAAAATGCAGGTGATCAGTGGACTTTGGAAAAAGAAAACAATGGACAAAAAGACTTCCAAGATAAGCCTGAGGCAGAGGCTGTATGAATGCCAACAGGTAAAGTGGCAGTCAAGCCCTCTGAAGGAAATGTGATGTCCTTTAGCATTGATAAGATGAGCCCAACTAATGTACAACCAGGACATGCAGTCAACAGGTGTGTTTTTCCACATCATGCAGATTTGGGAGAGAGAGTATTTGAGATACCCCAAAATCAGCAGAACTCTTGAGGAAGACCAGAACACCAAAAAGCAGCTGCCTGCAGCACACCTCCTACTCCTGAGCGTACGATCTGGCTAGCCAGCGGATCCTGTTGCTCCAACATGGGTCATTATCTGAGTGAATGTAGAAAGTGTGAATGGACTGAATTAAACTGCATTCTATCTAAATAAAGGTGTTCTCGAAATTGCATTTGGGTTTAGAGCCTCAGTCTGAACCTCAACCCATAATCACAGCTACTTATTCCTAACATATGGGGATCCCAGGCAGTTCTGAATCCTGACACTGTTCAGACCCACACTTGCTTAGCTTCAGCAAGTTTTCTGTATCATGTGCCTTCAGACCATGCCCTGTGGCTTGCTGGTTTTATTGGTTTTAATCTCTGTTGTAAACTGCTTTAGAAAGGCTGGATTTTTAAAATTTTTATCTATCTATCTATATAAATTTTCCAGTCGCTCGCAAATACTTACTGATGAAGGGTAGAATCCAACACAGGTCCTACTTAGAGCAGACTTCTTGAAATGAATGGGACTTAAGTTACTCATGACTAACTGAAGTCCCATTCATTTCAAGGGGTTTACTCTAAGTTGGACCTATGCTGGATTTTACCCGAAATTTTCTATTTAAATGTTATTGTTGTTGGTGTTTATAACTTATTGTGTCATTTTACTGTTTTAATGTTTTGAGGTTTCAGATGGTTGATTTATCTTGCTGTATTTGTTTACTTGGCATTTTTGTAAGTCAGCTTTGAATACAGTATTTCCTAGAGGAAGGCAACTTAAAACTGTACAGTATGATCCTATGTATGTCTACTCAGAAGTAAGTCCCAGGCTGCAATCCTATACACATTTACCTGGAATAAGTCCCACTAAATCCACTCACGTCTGAGTATGTATGTGTAAGGCTGCGCTGTTAATAAACCATCATGATTTTAAAAGTGACCCCCCCCCCCCGCAAAAATACTTCCTTCTCTCCTCTCATGCCCCGATCCCAACATAAAACGAACTGATTTAGTGCAGCAAGCAAAAGCTTGTAAAAAGACGCAAGACAGCTGAAACATTTGACAGACATCATTAAATGCCAGGGGATTTGTATCAGCCATTTTACTTTAAAAGGGGCTTTGAAGTTGTCTATCTTTCATGTACTTCTTTCATGGTACATTAACAAAGAAAACTGAGTGGAGGTAAATCAAGTCCCAAGGTCACCTCTAGAGTTACAGCACCCTAGGTACCTGATGAATTAAGAATTAATGCTGCATGAGTAGCAAATATAATAAAAACTATGGGCTGTTAACCAATCTAGTTTTACAAGTGGATCTGAACCCTTTTTATCTGCAGCCAGAGCAAAGACATCTTAATCCCTCCCACCATGGTCTTGAAATATAATTATCATAATGTGAACCTAAATGTTAAGTCGCCCTTCAAACTGAGAGAGTGCTGCGAAGCAGAAAAGTAAAGGTAATTAAGGACTGGGTGAAACACTAGAAACAGAGGAAGCAAGAGGACTTGAAAGTGGCATTTTCCTAAAAGTCCAGAGAGAATAATGCAGATATTCAGCAATGTAACACACATTAAAGTCAAAAGGGGCACATAAAGGTTTGCACAAACACATATTAAAAAAAATACAAAGGAACTAAACACTCAACTAAAACTTTCGCCAGTAAGGGGCCCCACATCAAAGCTAGGAAGTGACTCCATTAGAAAAAGACGAAAGCATTTATTACTGATATTTAAGTTGCTTAAGCAATGAAGTAGAACGCACTGGAAATTAGATGCTCAGTGGATTTTGCTTAATTTGTTTCGGCATACTTAAATGCTCCCAGATGACCAATGGCTACAAATATTGCCAATTTTTAGAGAGCCAAGAACCGCGCGGGGGGGGGGGGGGTACCAAAAAGTGAATGAATAATCACATGGTGCGACAAAAATAAAAACAAAATCGATAATAAAGGCAAGTCTTAAGACAAAAGATACATACAGGAAATACATTCTTAATTTGGTAACACCGGTTTAGGACACAATCCTAAATCCTATGAATGTTTAGGCAGAAAAAAAAGTCCTACAACTCGGATGAATCAGCATGGCTGGCTGGGGAACGCCGAGAGTTGTAAGACTTTGCATAATGATTGCACCCTTACAACACAATCCTATGGCCACTAGACAGTGTCTAGACGGCCACAGGATTATTCAGAGTCTCAGCTCCAACCTCGGAAACTCATTTCCAAGGTCGCAGCTGGGATTCCAAACTCGGAGTGCCCTCCCCTCGCAGCCGCCACAGAAAGAACTGTGCCGGCTGCAGCTCCGAGGTCGCAAAGGCATCCCCAGAGAAGGGGTTCTGTTGGGGGGGGGCAGACAGGCGCTGCCATGATATGAAGTATCCTGGCAGCGCCCCAGCCGCCTTCACTCCTGCTCCAAGGTGCCTCAGTTAGATGGCCAACATCGGCCATCTAGCTGAGTTGCAGGGCAGGGGGAGCGCAGAGGCCACCTTCACCTCTGTGCTCCTCCCACCCTCCATGGGATGCCCATAATCCTCTGAGTTCGGAGGGTTATGGGCACCCCGATTGGATTGTGCCCTTAATCAATCAGTAGTCAAGAACATTTAAAACTGTGTTTTAAATCCCATGCATGTCTATCCAGAAGTAAGTCTACCAACATCTATGGGACTTACTCCTAAATAAGTGTGTATTTACAGAATCATACCATTTATTTCAGTGACACAGTTAGGCTGCAATCCTAAGCACACTTACCTAGGACATGTAGAGAATTGCAGCCTTAAGCACTTCGCTTTCTCCTATTTATATGAATGGCTGTGTTCAGACATAATAAACTCATACGTTTCCCCCTTTGTCATGGTGGCCATGAGCACATCAAAAGCCTTTGCTTCCAATTTTAACCAGAGTTCAGTGCTATGTCTAAACAGGGACAGACAACCTGATGCTATGTCTAAACAGGGACTGACAACCTGAAGACTTTCTGGACTTCAACTCCCAACAGCCCCAGCCAGTATGGTCAATGATCCCCTCCCCATGCATGGAGGTCCTAATCCAGATCAGAGCTCCCTGCACTTACTTTTAATCAAGAAAAAGTCCATATTGAGGTGCCCACTACATATTAAATGTAACATGTAGTTTGACCATCAGGGCCAAAACAGACATTGCTTTCATTCTGAATCCAGCAGCTACATCTCTCCCCAACCCCATTTTTACTCTAGAGTAGGTACAGGGGCCCCAATCCAGATCTTAAAAGCTTCCCCCACCCCCACCCCATTCTATGGACACCATCCAGATTTTATTTATTTATTTATTTATTTATTATATTTATACCCCGCCTTTTTTCCAACAAGGAACCCAAGGCGGCTTACACAATCCTCCTCCTCCTCTCCATTTTATCCTCACAACAACCCTGTGAGGTAGGTTAGGCTGAGAGTCAGTGACTGGCCCAAAGTCACCCAGTGAGTTTCATGGCCGAGCGGGGACTAGAACCCGGATCTCCCGAGTCCCAGTCCAACACTCTCACCACTATGCCACACTGGCTCTCAGTGTGGCTCTCAAATCAGGCCCCCTTAAACCTACTCTAGAGTAAAAATGAAAAAAAAAAGTGATAGCTGCTAGCAGGGATGTTGAAGAGTCCTTGGTCTCGAGTCACGAGTCGAGTCACGAGTCTTTGGACCCGAGTCTCGAGTCCAAGTCCGAGTCCTTGGTCCAAAATGGTGACTCACGAGTCACGAGTCCTGAGTCACTCCCAAAACTGACTGCACGAGTTCCTATTAAAATCAATGGGGTTTCCCCCCAACAAAATAAGGCTACTTCAGATACACATCGTTGGGGCTGCGCTCCTGGTAGCTGTCCATAGTGGCCGAGCAGCGGCGCGCCTCGCTTCCATGCGCTCTTCACCGGTGATCGCGCTCCTTCTGGCACAGCCAGAAGACTCATCAACAGCCCAGGGATGTTGACGAGTCCTTGGTCTCGAGTCCCGAGTCAAGTCTCGAGTCCCATTAAAAATATTGGGACTCGAGTCCAAGTCGAGTCAGAGGGGGGACTCAGTCCAACTCACGAGTCGAGTCCTCGAGTCCGAGTCCCCATCCCTGGCTGCTAGATAGACATTCTGGCAATCACATAGTTTAGCTGGTATAAGTGCATGCGCCCCTGATTCAGATCAGAACCGCACTGATCGGTGGGGCGGGGGAATTTAACCTTTCCCTCCCCACCTATTTCCCCCTGAAATTTCATCCCCCCCATGGGGGGGGATTAAAAAAGCGGGGGAAAGCCTCCATTTTGACCCACCTAGTTTAACCAGACAGTACACTGCTATTACTGTTTTTAAGAACAGCAGCCTTTTGGAATGAAAAAAGGAAATGATCAATTATTCAGCACAGGGGGGTATTTTTCTTGTTAAAACAACTGACCGTGTTTGGCCTTGATAGATCTAAAACTGTTGGATTGGATATGACTTTTCACAGTTCAACGAAGGAAAAATTCACATTACCATTGGATAACATCTGATGAAGATCCACGAAATGGGTACACTACCAGACACCCATCCCTGCGTATTCTCAGATTTGTATATTCTTCGAATGTGCATTTTGTAAGGTCAGTCCTGATTTAATTGTATCCTCCCCTTTTTTGTTGTTTATGGGCTCATTGTGCAGCACTATGCACAATTGAATTTTACATGTTATATATACGGTATTTATAACAATTTCAAATAATCATCTTATTATAGTATTATTTTGGTGTTGTTTAACAATGGTTGCCCTTCTCCTTATTCTATACAGGACCACACACATTCCTGGCTCTCAGTAGTATTAATAGTGCTGTAGTTTTGTGTAATAAAACAAAACTGCTATTTTTGTCTAGCTTTCAGTTCCAGTAAAATAGACAATAGAATTGTCTACTGCCAACACAGCAGCAAATCCTGCCAACACGGTAGCGTTTTGTTAGACTTCATTTTTACGATTTCAACAATTGATTCCCCCCCCCCTTCCATTTACTTCTCCCAAGTAGTACTTCTCCCACCTTTCCACAAACAATAGAAACAAAGACAGGTTATGACAAATGGAAACTACACTGTAAAAGAACTGCTGGGATAAAATAAACCTCTCTTCTGAACATACCATAAAGGAGTTGGAAATACATACAAAGAAAAAGAATAAAACGTAAAAAAGCAAACCATTTAGAGACATTTTACACAATTGATGTGTCTTCATTCCAAAGCTCCGCAACCATTTGATCCAAGCTTTGCTTTCAAAGTGCTGTTTTCTAAATGAACTGCATCACAAAGGGCAACTAAGGCCTAGTCCTAACAAATAACATGCAGTGGAAAACAAGTATTTAAACAGTAACACTATTTAGTGAGTCTGTGCAACTTGACTGAAAGCGCCTCCATATAAAAAAAAATTCCCTCCAACTAACGTATCAGGGACAAGGTTGGACTATAACCTCTGTCTCTCTAACACAGCAGTTTTCAGTGTGCAGGGAATTGGGGGGAATGAAGGAGCATTTAACTACATGAGCCCCCACTTTTTTTCTAAAATGGTACAGTCCAGACACCTCCTCATCTGCAGTCTGAGAAAACTGAGCCTAAGTCCCATTGAAAACAACAAGTCTTACTTGCAACTAACTAAAGATACACTGATTTCAACAAGACTTTGTCCTGTCTAATGATTGTTGGATTGTGCCCACAATCTGCAATATGACACAGTTCAGACGTAGCAATCTTAGTCTGATAAACCATGGCCCGGGAACAAGCTGTGTGTTTGCGCTCCCTCCTCCCCTCATGCACCCTATTACAGCAAAGCTATTTTAGTTTCTCGATGATGTCCAACTGAGAAGATGTGGTTTAAGAGCTCCCCCCAAACAAGGATGTGAAACCTACTACATCTGAACTGGGCCTAAACCTTTTTGAAAAAGTGCAAAATTCTACACTAATTGGATTTGATAGTAATAAAAACAAACTTTCAACTCAAAGCTTCCTATTACGAAACAAAACACTTGAAATGTTTAAATGTTAGTCCAGGTGGAGAGCACATACCACTTATAAAGTTCCATTTTCATCACTAGTAATCTGGTTTCATTTTGCTACAGTCATGCCTTGGATTGAGAGCATAATTCGTTCCGGAAATGTGCTTGTAATCCAAAACACTCTTATATCAAAACGAAATCCCCCCAAAAAAATTGTACAGAGATTTTTAATTTAAGCCGTACTACAGTACTTGTATTGCAAGACGTCGCTTGTATATCAAGTAAAAAAAACATTAAATAAATATTTAAAATTTGCTTGTCTTGCAAAACGCTCTCAAACCAAGTTACTTGCAATCCAAGGTATTACTGTATTTGGCTAGCATATCCAGCTGAAGGTTCTGTGCTTAAACATTACTGCAGTAGCATAGTACCCAGAGCAATCGGCAGCCAACTTCTGTCTGCCACATAAGTTTCCTATTAAGCCTGAGGATTCTCAGCTGAAAGCACAACTAGTACCGATGTGCATTTCCGCACCCCTGGCCACTTCATTTATTTATCGTATTATTTATTGAAGCCAGGTTTCAAATATGTGACTTTGCTTTCACTTGATAGCTGTCAAACGGCAAGCTGTCAAGCGCAAAGCTAAGCCGCAAGAAGATCTTTGCTTGCAAAAGGGGGTGACGACTACATCACCCCCTTTGTAGTGACCTGACAGTTCTCAGTGTCCTCCATCTTTTCCACCCTTCCCCAAGCCTCTAGGCGCTCGGGAAAGTGGAAAAGTGCAGCCCACTCCATTTACGGGAGCACTTTTGACTGCTGTCAAAAGTAAGGGTTTCTTTTTAAACAGAGTTTCTTGACAGAGACATAGGCAGATTTTATGGCTGCACATATCTGAAGCCTGGCTTTTCAGTGTCCATGGATGGTGCCTGCTTTGACAGCAGGTACTTACCAGGACATTGACCAGGCAAGGCTTTGCATTTTGGGTAGTCCAAGTTGCACACTTGGGCAACTCTGAACTACTGACATCATCATCATCATCATCATCATCATCATCATGAACATTTGTGCACACTTCTGGCACAATTAAAAAAAAGAGAATAGGTGGCAAACCAACAACAGCCACTTCAATGTGCCGCTTAGGCACTTTTGA
Organism: Shinisaurus crocodilurus; assembly: GCA_021292165.1. NCBI lineage: Eukaryota > Metazoa > Chordata > Lepidosauria > Squamata > Shinisauridae > Shinisaurus > Shinisaurus crocodilurus. Next base: position 19,087,193 of record CM037879.1, read on the forward strand.
GGAGCTGTCACTGGCTGACACTGTCACTTCAGAGATCGCAAAAAGCGATCTCTAAAAAAAGTGGGGGAAAGCCACAGAAACTGCAAAAGAGGTCAGGATCGGAGTGGAGAGAGCCAGTGACCGTTGCTCCAAAGTGCTGCTTGGGCACTTGGTGGAGCAGTTGTCACTGGAGGTGGCCTGGGCAAGCTCAGAAAGAGCAGCAAGGGGGTTTTGCCACTCTTGCCGAGTGGCTTGCTCACCACTTCCCCGGACCCACGATGGGGTCGGTCTCCCAGATTCAGATGATACGACATCCCATCGTGGGTTCAACAACCCCTAGAACAAGCCACGGGTCGACAGGGTAGCTTGTTGCCCCAAAACAAGCCACCCTGCAGGAAGTGATCCGGGTTCGCATCACACTGACAACCTACCATGGCTAGTTACCCACGATGGGTTGCCATGTCATGCGAACCCAGTCAATATTAAACAAGGCTGTTTAATTATTGCATTTTATGGTTCATTGTTATATTTAGTATTCACTGCCCTGATAGCTTTTGATGAAGGGCAGTTTATAAATATCTAAATAAAATACATAAAATAGTCAATTAAACCAACAAATAAAAAGGTGCAGCAACAGAGACAAGGTGACTCAGTTAAAACAGCAGAACAACTGAACACTAAAAGCCTGCTTCAGCATTAATGTCTTAACCACTCCTCCAAATGCAGAGAGGGAGGGAGCCTGTTGGATCTCACTAGTTTCCACAGCTATGGTGCCACCACTGAAAAGGCCTTGTCTCTATTCACCATCAAAAAATTTCCAATGGTGATGGGCCAAAGAGCAGAGCTGCTGGATCAGATTGAACACTCAGGCCGGTTCATATGGGCAAGGCAGTTGTGAAAGGTCATCATCACATACATAATCTCAGTAATCCTTACAACAACCCTGCAAAGTAATTTGGCATTATTCAGATATTCCAGAGGTGGAGATAAGGCTGGGAAAGTGGTTGGCCTAAGGCCACCTGGAAAGTGTATGACTAAGGCAACATTTGAACCACGGCCTTCCTGAATCTCAGCTCCAGGCCAGGTGTCACTGGGGGGCATCCTCAGGCAGCTGCCAGGGCTCAAGCATCCCAACAGGGCCCACCACCAACCACTGCCCTGGGCCTTCTATGAAAAGAACAAGAATATAATCATTCATACTGGCTCCAGCAAGCTGCTATCCTTTGGTTTTGGACTCTGCCCTGGAAGACGACTCAACTTCCGCCATGTTTTTGTGATGGCAGTCAATGCCTCTGGAACATTGTGGGGAGAATGGCCACTGCTTATAGCTGCCAGCACCACCAAGGGAACCCCTCACAGTCCCTAGGGAGGCTCACCAGGTGGCCCTCTACCAGGGCCCCCCACAATCCCTGGAGCCAGTCCAGCCCAGCCCATTCCTCATCTTCAGCCATTCTGCTAACCCCGTGCCTTCAGTAACACGAGGCCTCGAAAAAACAGGATCGTCACTGAATTGTCTCTTTTACTTTCTTTACGCAGGCACGCTAGAGATAATAAACAGTACACTCTTCGTGTGTTCCAAAGAGCCCTAAGGTTTGTTCTCAGAGGCCAGAAAACAGCCCGATACAGTAGGAGGAGATACGTGGGGGAAATGTCCGTCTCAAAAAATTCTTATAAAAACAAGCTCCTATAAAGGCAACTATCATAAACATGCGTCATAAATGTTCTTACCAGTAAGTGACGTCGATAGGTGCAAAGTATTTCTTCATAATTAAGTCAGCAAAGTAAGCTTCTGTTTCCCTACAAGCCGTTCCATTACCAATCACAACAGTGCCGCAGCTTTCAATGGAAAGTTGAAAGAGAAGTTGAAGGTTAAGAAAGTCTAAAATGGTCGCACCATCCAACCCCTATATTTGCTTCCCCTACCATCCATCCAGGGAAAAGAAGATGCACCTGTCTTAACAATCTGGACCCAACTGAGTTAACGTGAACAGACCCATCTAACCCGGTATGTTGTTTTAGACAATGATCGCATTCGCACAAAGACTGCAGGACATGAAATAATAGTCCTGCTTAAGGCAGATTTCAGCTGACTATCAGGAAAAGCTTCCTAACGGTCACAGCAATGAGACAATGGAACCAGCTGCCTAGGGAGGTGGTGGGCTCTCTGTCACTGGAGGTATTCAAGCAGAGACTGGAATAGCCATCTCTCAGGGATGCTTTAAACTGGATTCCTGCACTGAGCAGGGGGTTGGACACGAAGGCCGAAACAGCCCCTTCAAACTCTATGAGAAGCCAGAATCCTGGCTTCTCATTCACATGCAAGCAAGCGTACTGGTGCTTACCGCCCAACTGCTCCCACTTAGCTTCACCCACCAGCGGGCGTGGCATCAGCCTGTGCCTCACTGCTGGCTCAGCCTGTCTGAGCGTGGAAAGCTAAGCAGGGTCAGGCCTGGTTATTACTTGGATGGGAGACCCCTCCTCTAGTTTCCTGCATTGAGCAGAGGGTTGGACTCAATGGCCTTGTAAGCCCCTTCCAACTCTATAATCTATGAATCTATGAACTCACTAACAAGAAAAAGCTTAACATTACACCTGAACCCGACTCATCACTCCCAAACAAGTCAAGAATCCTACACTGGATTCAGACTCTGACTTGTTAGGGGAGCAACAAACTGAGATTCCCCAATTCGGATGCAACACTAAGCTTTCTCTTCCTGTTGAATTCCTCCGGCACACTTGCTTGTGAATGATAAGGCAAGGTTCTCCAGAATTCGAGCTAATCCTTTTGTGCGAACGCAGCCAGTGAAGGTACGGATGGCTGGTATTTATTTATTTACATGATTAATATACCAGTCCTCAGCAAAGCTTCTGGGGGCAATTTACAAAAACAATACAAATATTATATATATTATATATATATATATATATATAAACAAAAGAAAACATGCTGGTCAGCGTGAGGTTCTCCTTGATCTCTTTAACCCAGTTCCATTTATTTATGTCTCTTGAATGGATTAGAAAATGTAACGGAGACTGTAAGTAGCAGCATGGGCTACCACCACTATTCCATGCGCAGAGGATGCTGGGAGTATCTTCTCTAGAGAACTGAATCTGGTAACTACAGTTACTATTAACATAATGCTGCACCACTAACGTTGATAAGGGAAGAGAGGGGAAATTTACATCAGAGAAGGGAAATGAAGCTTGCTCATCGCTTAAACATCAATGCACAAATATATTATGTCTAGTGTACATACCCAAATTAAGAGGGAAGTTTGAAAACACTTTTACTTAGACTCTTAAAAGACAAAAAGTCTATTGCACTGCATTGGAAAGAGCATTATTATGACCTTTTAAATCGTAAATCTAAGGTGGATAATGAGATTTTTTCGCAAATCCCGCAAAAACAAATTAGAGAGGAACTTGCAATACTCCCCACTCTGGATGAAGTAAAAAAAGCCATTAATCAAATGAAGAACAACAAAGCTAGTGGACCAGATGGGATTCCTGCTGAAATCTTTAAAGAAGGGGGCCCCGAACTTGTACAACATCTTTATAAACTCATCGAAAAAATCTGGATAAGAGAAGAGATCCCAGAAGACTTCAGGGATGCCATAATTATCACCCTCTTTAAGAAGGGTGATAGAACAGACTGTGGAAACTATTGGGGCATTTCTCTCTTAGCTACCGCAGGTAAAATATTTGCTAGGATTCTCGCAAACCGTCTTCTATCTATTTCAGAAGAGATCCTCCCTGAGACTCAATATGGTTTCCGCCCCTCTAGAGGACAGTAGACATGATTTTTACTGCACGTCAGCTCCAAGAAAAATGCTGGGAGCAAAATCAACCTCTTTATATGGCATTTATCGATTTGGCTAAGGCCTTTGATACTATAGACCGTACAGCTCTCTGGACTATCCTTATGAAAATTGGATGCCCCAATAAATTTGTGAATATCTTGCGACTTCTCCATGACAATATGACGGCAACGGTTTTGGACAACAACGGCTCTCATGGTGCTCCATTTAAAGTGGGATCAGGTGTTAAACAGGGATGTGTTATCGCCCCAACATTATTTGCTATTTTCATCGCCATGATTTTACATCTTGTCGAGGGGAAACTTCCCACTGGTGTGGGAATTATGTATCGAACTGATGGAAAGCTTTTTAATCTCAGCAGGCTGAAAGCAAAAAGTAAGGTAATTACAACCTCCGTTGTGGAACTTCAGTATGCTGATGATAATGTGGTCTCCGCACATTCAGAGGATGATCTCCAAACTATCCTAAATGCTTTTGCAGAAGCATACGAAAAACTTGGTCTCTCACTTAACATCAAAAAAACCAAAGCGCTTCATCAGCAAGTGAAAGCTAACCCCTTGCTGATGCCATCTATCCAGCTTGGCGGGACAATACTGGAAAATGTCGATCATTTTCTCTATCTTGGCAGCTATCTTTCTGTTACAGCTAACATCGACAGTGAAATCCAGCATTGTTTGAGCTCCGCAAGTGCCGCAGTTTTCTCGAATTAAACACAGAGTGTTCGAGGATCGGGATATTTGTAAGAAGACCAAAACACTGGTTTATGAAGCCATTGTATTACCAACTTTATTGTATGCCTGCAAAACATGGACTATCTATAAACATCACTTCCACCTCCTTGAAAGATTTCATCAACGTTGCCTCCGGAAAATCCTGCGAATTACTTGGGAAGATAGGTGAACAAATGTCAGTGTACTGGAAGAAGCAAAGACTACTAGCATTGAAAAAATGATCCTTCAACGCCAACTTCAGTGGACCGGTCATGTTGTTCGAATGCCTGACTGCCGTCTCCCAAAGTAGTTATTTTATTCCCAACTCAAGGATGGAAAGTGGAATATCGGTGGTCAATATAAGAGGTTTAAAGATGTTCATAAGGCTAATCTAAAAAAATGCAATATAAACATCGAAAACTGGGAAGCTCTGGCCCATGAACGATCTAAATGGAGGTTGGCCTTTCACAAAGGTTCCATGGACTTTGAAGAAGCCCGAGTGCAAGGTGAAAGGGAGAAACGTGCTAAGCGAAAAGCACGTCAAACGAATCCTTTACAGGACCATCTTCCATCTGGTAACCTGTGTCCTCACTGTGGGAAGCTGTGTGGATCTAGAATTGGCCTCCACAGTCACTTACGGACCCATCGCTAGAGTCTACACAATCCTCTTTAGAATTTCCTCCTTTTATCCTGGAAGACAATCTTACTCGGTCACGAGTGATCGCCTGATGATGACTTAGACTGGGTGTAGCATGACTCCATTACAGGAGCAAGAGGACTGATACTTCCTGGCCCAGGGTGGATGAGTGTATCTCGGCTTAATAAGCTGAGATATGAACAAGTTTTTGGTCACACATGCAGCCCCTTCTCTCCTCCCTTCATGGTGTGCAGTTTCATCTGAACAGGGAAACTATGGTTACCAGGTTCCGGATAGGTCAGTCTTAAAACAATGGCTTGCAGTTGACTTAAGATGGAACAGGAAACTCTTGTAGAATTCCACATTGTAGTGAGGCAACCCAAAATGGGAGGAAGAAAGCGCTTGTGTTCATAGGCACAAGGCTTATAGATATCTCAGCTCATTAAGCCAAGATATGACTGACAGAATGCAGCCCCTCATGCCACACTACACTGGCACTTTCATTGCCCACCTGCACAGCAAAACAGGGAATGGTAGCCCTGTTGCCTTGGCGACCATGTGCTAATCTACTCTCCCACAAAGACTTGAGAAAGACTGCCAAATAAGCGGTGCTTTCGGGGGGGGGCATGAAAAAGATCACAAGAAGCACCCTCTTCGTTTCAACTCAGCTTTGATATATGTAGACAAAATAGCGCCAAGCACTTCTTTAACGTACTTGTAATCCAAGAGAAGTTTCCGAATCTTCTGAGCTTCGTGGAATCCTTTACCAGAATGTAAGTAGACAACATCAGTATGGAGTATCTGACCTAAGCCAAAAAGGAAAGGAAAAGCTATCTTGATATGAAGAATCTATGGCCAGTTTCAAACATAACATTAAACCATGGTTTCGCGCAATGAGAACAAACCTCAGCAAACTTTACACTCATCCCGCCTCTCTCCTGCTATGGCACAGCTGTGAGGAGATTGAAACCTTTCACTTCCTGTTTTAAACTAACCAGGGTTTCCTGTTATGTCTGTAATGGTGGGGGGCAAGTCTGGTTGATTTAAATTATGGTTTGTTGAAATAAGCCAGGACCAAATCTGGCTTTTGAACAAAAGTTAACAGGACTTCCCCCCAGTTCAGACATAACACAGACCTCTAGTTCATTTCAAACAGGAAGTGGAAGCTACCAATCCACTTGTAACAGCCATGCCGGAAGAGGAGGTGGGACAAAATGGACGATTGTTTTAGGAGAGGCTTGCAGTACAATTTTTAAATGGCAAAGAGTTGCCCGTATGAATAAAATGAGCTGATTACTTCTTGACATCAAACTGTCTTCCTCCGTTTTTACATTCAAGCCCTTCTATTCATCCTGGCTTCCCCAACTGACCCTCCTTCCCTTTTATTTTACTGTCCCTTCCTCCCTAATGTACCTTGTTGTTACCTTTAGGTTGGAAGCCTGTGACCGATATCATTTTAAATTTTTGTACAGGGCCTAGTAATTTTACATGCTTTATAAATGAGGATGATAATTGAAAACATAGATCTAAAGGACTACAAAAGCCAATGAAAAAGCTTCACAGCCACCACACCAAATTCCAATTTGTTCTAAAAGGAGTCACTATGTATTTGGAGAGTGACCACTGGCAGATGTGATCTGTGTCCTACTAACACAGCTACCACTTCGCACAGCTGGAGTACCAGACTTACTGGTTGGTGAAATGATTGCCAGTTTGCAGCCGTGCTTGTAGCCAGGATCAACTCCCATCAAAGTTCGTCCTCTCACAGGGCCTGCAAGAAGCAGCTGACGGAGGTTCCTTCCAAACATCTTTACAGATTCCTTCTCCGCATCTGATGTTAATTTTGATCTAAGAAAGGAGTGTTGCAAAAAAGGTTATTTCATCTCAAAACACATTTCAGTTTTTCACACCAGCACTCCATGGCCTTTTCCTATGCTTTTCTCTCCCTCTCCTATTTCTTCCATAAGCAAACAACAACAACAACAATTACTCAGGGGGAACTGTTTAGACTTCCCATAATCCCTTTCCATTGGCCATGCTGGCTGGGGTTGATGGGAGTTGTAGTGTAAAACATCTGGAGGGCACCAGTTCGCCTACCACTGGGTTTAAAATGGACACTCAACCTACTGAAGAATACGGCTCAGTTCTTTCATTGCCTGAGTCGAGTGAAAGACATTCTCAAGGCAACTTTGCTCATATGTCAAAGGAAACGTCCGTCTCCCCCTTTACTTGCATTTATGGCCACTATTGTAAGATCACATCCCACTCCATTCCAGTAATATCCAAAATGTGACACCACATGGGAGGGGCAGATGTTTTCACTTACTCTCCACATCAGCACCATACCTTTCTGGTCAAGGTTGACACAGTCAGGGAGTTGCAACCACATGGTACGTACGGCCATCCTACTTGGTTCACCATTTCCAGTATTAGAGTGCCGCAACACACAAGCAGCAAGGATGCCAGAGGAACAACTGGTCCTAAAGTTTAATATTACTCTTGGGTTTTGCTTTAACTTATTACTATTAGCTTTAGAATTTAGAAGCCTTATTTGTTTGTTTGTTTGTCTGTCTGAGGGAAGGCACTGTGCACTCGTCAGGCAAACTCATCTAAAACACAATAAAGATACAATACCAAAAATAAAGACACAGAAATAGAACCAGCAGATAAACTGCTTAACTGGGCAGTCAGAAATTTTGGAACTTCTATTTATGACATATGATCATTCAACTCCCACCTACAAGAAAAAGCAACAAGAACACCCTGGCCCTTAAATGTATTTTTGGAACTACATATTTAAACTTAAACTCACATTTTATTCCTGCAATACCAAAATGGCACTTCAGCCGGTAACAGAGGCCATTATACTGTCACTGGCAAAAAAGACTGCTTCATATTCTGTAGTCATTAGAGTACCCATAGCAGAGTTGAGCCTGATGTTATGACTATTAAATTGTTAATTTAGGAGGGGGAAATGACAGCTACAAAGATACTTATAACTAGGGCAATTAGCCTCCCTGATTCTCCCCGGAGAAGTATGAGAAATAGGATTAGAATGACATGGAGAGTATTATTGAAACAGTGACTGTGAAACAGATACAATAAAATAATTTTAGCAGCATAGTGGTTTGCGTCAAGACCATTATAACAAACTGACGTATTACTCAATATAAAGGCAAAAAAACCTACCACAATATGGCACTGTCATTAAAAATGTTAAATACATTGCAATTTGCATACACAACCTGTCAACTTTCCGCCCATTTGAAATGCATTTTTGATCATTAACTTCTTTTCCACCATCCTGACTGTTAGGGAAAAGTGCCTTTAACTTGCCAAATTTTGCATATTCTATAGAGCGAATTATGAAACTGTCTCTGGTAAGAGAGGATGTTTCAAAAACACATCTGCTGCCCCAGTCGTGCACACATCTGTTGGGAGTAATCCCTATTGATTCGAGTGCACCTTACTTCCAAGTAAGTGTTCTCAGGATTATGGTACCGGGGAAGAAGGAACGACGGAGGCTGGAGCAGGCCGAGGGAACATCAGGGCCTGCTCCAGTTGGACTGCCCCCCCCACAGGGCTAACTGACATCTACAGCCCTGTGGGGAAGAAGAAGGAGGCTGGAGCTTCTTGAGACACAGAGAATTACAGAAGTAATAATTAATATTCCCCCTTCTTCCCTCCCCATTCCTTTTTCCTTGTGTGTCGTGTCTTTTTAGATTGTAAGCCTGCGGGCAGGGACTGTCTTGCTAATTGTTGTAAACCGCCCAGAGAGCTTCGGCTATTGGGCAGTATAAAAATGAAATAAATAAATGAAATAAATAAATAAATGAAAGAAATAAATAAATAAATAAATAAGGCAGTCTTCCTCATATCTCAAAGTTGCTCTCTTACATAGGAATGGAGCTACCACATTTTTTAAAAGATCAATTAGTGCCTGTTTTGGATTAATCACTAAAAACACCTGGAGGTGGCATCAAGAGCACATAATGCAGGCCACATGCTGAAGCTAAGCAGGTATGAGCCGGCTCAGTGCTTGGATGGGTGACTGCCTGGGCTGCCCACATCTGTTCTCCTGCACTGAGCAGGGGGTTGGACTCGATTGCCTTATAGGCCTCTTCCAACTCTATGATTCTATGAATTAAGACAATATTGAGAGCCAGTGTGGTGTAGTGATTAGCGTGTTGGTCTAGAACTGGGGAGACCCAGGTTCTAGTCCTCACTCGGCCATGAAGCTCACTGGGTCACTGACTCTCAGCCTGACCTACCTCACAGGGTTGTTGTGAGGATAAAATGGGGAGGGGGGAGGAGGATTAAATGAGTCACTTTGGGTTCCTTGCAGGAAAAAAGGTGGGATATAAATATAATAAAATAAATATAAATAAATGAAAATATATTAAATTATAATACATTATCTCAATAAAAGTGTGAGTTTTACCATTTCAGACCAGATTTTTTCCTTTATAGGGGTGGTTTAGTGTTATGAGAACAAGCCTAGCCTTCCCCTGCACCCCTCCTGAGCTCATCCTTCCAGTTCGACTTCAAGGAGGAGTTTGGAAGCTTTTGCTTCCATTTTTGATTAAACAGCTTACTGTGCCATCCAAACCCAGACAAACTGTGGTTAATTTTAACTGTGGAAACAAGTCAACTTCAAACCATACTTTATGAAGCTGGCTTCATTCCACTAACCATAGTTAAGATTAACCACAGTTTAAGGTTCAGACAATATGCTAAACTGAAATTAATCTGAAGTGGAAGCTTCTGATTTCCTCCTCATAGCCGCACTAGACTAGAAGACTGTGAGAGCCCGGGGAAGGCTAGGTTAATTCTTGTAACCATGGTTTAGCATTACATCCAAATGCAGCCATTGCCAGAATTAAGAGACATAGATTATTTGTTACATCTTATACATTACTTTAGAGCAATAATTCCCAAACTGTGCCCTAAAAGAGGGATTGAAGTGTACCTTGGAAAAATTAATCCACCACATTCGAAGCATCCACCCCTTGATGCCCGATGAAATTGGGAGATCTCACGTAGTCTGATCCAACCCACCCCCTGCCAATATAAGGGCAGTGACTTCACCCCAGCAGAGGGCACAATAAGGACACAACAGGATTCCTCGATACAGCCTACCGCCCTCACTGAGAAGACTGGATACCAGGAAGCAATATCAACCAGAGTGTCCCACATTTGCTTCCACAACAATGTAAATGCAATGTTTGTAGGGTAAGAATGAATCTACCCTAATACGAGGTGGGGTCGAATACACCATTCCCCAAGTATCAGAAGTCTGCAAATGCTGCTTTAAAGCAACATTCAATCCAACTAAAATACGACTCTATAAGCACCTGGGAAAATATAAGTGTTGAAATGTATATGAAATAAACTATTACAGAAAACAATCCAAAGTGCGAAAATTCTCACATTTAAATTTTCAAAGCCCAACTTGAATGAGTGATGCGTTCCCAGGCCCTCAGGTCATCTTTGGAGGCCCTTCTCCAGGTGCCCCTGCCAAATGAATTTAAGTGGGTGCTACAAGGGAGAGGGTCTTCTGAGTTGTGGTGCCCTGTTTATGGAATGCCTTCTCCAAGGAGGTTCACATGACATCCACACTAGTTATCTTTTTGGCCCCAGGGAAAGACATTTTTCTTCCCCCAAGCATTTTAGATTTTTATTATTGTATTAGCTGTTTTTAACCTATTTTGTGAGCCGGCTTGGGCAATTTTTGTTCTGGGGCAGCATATAAATATGATGAATAAATATAGACTCCAATGACCATATGGAACTCTGAGGGAAGGAGTGAAGCTTCACCACTCACCTGAATGTCAGGGAAGGTATCTTTTCCCAACATCAAAGGGAAGGGGCAGCAACTCCTTGCATGGAGCTCTGAGGACATATTAGATGGCCATGGCCCTTTGGATTAGAACATGGCCAAGGGCCATGCTGGTTGGGAATTATGGGAGTTGCAGTCCAATACATCTGGAGGGTGCGAGATTCGGGGAAGGCAGGATTAGAATGCATGTTCCAGACAGACAAACCTATCAAGCTTAAATGGCTTTGGAAGGGGATCAGACCAGTATCAGAGGCAGTATGCCTATGCACACCAGTTGCTGGGAACTTGGGTGGGAGGGTGCTGTTGCACTCATGTCCTGCTTGTGGGATCCCATGGGTAGCTGCTTGGACCACTGTGTGAACAGAATGCTGGACTAGATGGACCCTTGGTCTGATCCAGCATTTATTTATTTATTATATTTGTTAATCGCCCATCTGGCCAGTCATCCGGCCACCCTCCAGGGCATGGCTCTTCTTATGTTCTTATGACCTATCCATGGAGGTAGGTTTAAAGGCTCCTAGCTATGGTGGCTCAATAGAAGCCACATGCTACCAAAGGCAGCATGATGCCGAAATCCATTGGCTGGAAGGCAAAAGTGGGAAGGGACTGCTGCCTTCGTGCCCTGTTTCTGTACTTCCCTGAGGCGTCTGATTGGCCACTTTAAGAAACAGGAGGCTGGAGCAGATAGGCCATTGGTCTGATCCAGCAGGGCTCATCTTATGTTCTTACTCATCCTTTATTAGTGAAGATGCATTACTTTACCTGAATTCTCTGCAGAGGAGTGGATAAATCAGGCGTTTATAAGCGTCTTCGATGGAAAAACGCAGCAGCTCCATTAATTCTGGGTTTGCATAGGCCCTTGGTCTCCACCTGTGCACCAATATTTTTAAGATTCAGATCATTTGTCGACATCTTTAAAGCACAGCCTGCGAAGAGCCAAACTGTAGCTTTATCAAGACAGAATTGATAGAAGGCATTTATGGTAACCCTGTTCAGAGGTTCCTTTCAAATGCTGAATGAACATGCGGGGGTGTGTGTGTGCAAGGATGAGCACTCTAGCCTCTCGCCCCCCGCCTCCATCTCAATCCTCGTTGCCCTCCTTGGGTGCAGGGCAGAATTCTGCAGCACAGAGTCTGGTTTTCCAGGGTTCTACATTGCACAGGGAGCCTCCAAAGAAGCGAGGCTCTCACTGCAGAAGTTTGCCCTGAATACGAGGAGGGCAACGAGGACTGGGATGGAGGGGAACAGGGCCAACTTGCTCACCCTTGCTTTCCCCCTCCCCCCACCTCACAGGCCCACTGAACACTTTAAGAATGCCTGAACGGGGCTAGTGTCTTTTACTAATGCCTTCTACATAGGACCCTGAACTCGTTGAAAACAGCAAACCCTTCTCTGAACGGACATACATATAAGGTGGTTAGTAAGTCTAGTAACCAAAGTCAAATAGCTGGTGAAGGCTTGGACAACTACTATCAAGCAAATTTGCAGGTGAGTATCTCAAGTCATAGCGGCCACGAAGCAGCTTGAACCATAGAAAAAACCTTGAGTGCACAGAACTAGAGCAAGCTAAGTGGACAGAAGAGTATTGAGGGAGGGGCTTGCCACAATTTAGAGACCCAGTCAAATCTTCAGAGTCGCATCCAACACCTACTGGTTACCCAACACATATGTGTAAAGCTAACAAAAGGAGCTGCCAAGTGTAACAGAGAGATAAGAGAAAGCTAACTATTACTCGCATGCAGGTATCAATTTATTTAAATGTATGCCTATTTAAGAAGTACTGTTGCCCGAGACTAGAAATCAAATAAAAAATATCAACTAGGTAACCCAAAAACCTAAATAAAACCCACCAAATGCCCAGATACCCAACAAATCCAAAGTCAATCCAGGCAAATATCGCAGAGCGCAGGGGCGATGGGTGACAACTGTGAGCTAGACCATCGCCAAGTTAAGTCTCACCCCATTCACTAGGTGGCCTCAAGCAAACAACTGTTCCGGCAGCTTCATCCCTACCCATCCCCAAACTATAGGAGACAATAAGACTGGCCTACCTTACAGGGTTTTTATTGAGATAGCACACTTCATAACGTTAACTGCCCTTATCTTGGATCTGACCAAGTTTCCCCAGTTCCAGGTCCAATGCTCTATCCCCTGGAGCAAGGTAGCACTGACTATCCCAGTTTGTTACTCAGGTCCCCTTTGGAAGGTTCAGTTGTAACACCGTTTACTTCACAGGGCACGTTCCCATTAGGGTTGAAGAATAAATGTTATAGACCAGACTAATGTTGGTTCAATAAAAAGTGTAGATCCAACAGAATATGACCAGATATTGCGCTATCTCAGTAACAACCCTGTAAGCTAGGCCAGCCTTCTTGTCTCCTATTGTTTGGGGATGGGTGGGGCTGAAGCTGGTAGAACAGTCACATGAACCAGTGGGTTGGGAGGGAAGACACATTTTGACTGTTCATATGACTACACAAGATGTCATGTAACATATCCCAAACCCAGAAGACTCAAGATTCACGACACAGAAACATTCACAGAAGACTTGGCTGATGAAGCCAATGGAAGAATAAGCAGCATAAGGCTCAAGATCCAAAGTTCTTCCCTTAGAATGGCAGACCCCCGAGTACGCAGCATAGTCTGGGACAGAAGGATTACAAAATTAATCAATCTTGCCCACCCCACCTCTGAACTGCTGAAATAACGTTGGGCAAAGAAATAACCTTGGACAACGAAACTGCTGAAATAATAGTTGGACAAAGAGAAAGCAATCTGCCAGATTGGATTCCCCCAGCTGGCAGGGCTTGGCCGGCTGCCGGCCAGATGGGCAATTAATAAAGGTAAATAATAAATAAATACACATCTTCCTCTCCCAATTGGCAGGGCAAGCGGTGCACATGACGGAATCCCGGCTGTTAGTTTAAATCACAGATCGGAGACAAGAGCAGGGATGTGGGCAGGTGGGGGCCTTGTCCGGCAGGTGAAGCCGGGGACTTGGCTGGCAGTGGGAGGAGCGGCGCTTCTTCCACACTCAGAGTCCTTTGTGCTGCTGCCCACATGGGGATGACATGCAGCACGCAAAATCGGGAACCTGATCGGTGCTCAGAAAGGCAGGCACGCTTTCATACGCCGGCCAAGTCCATTGGCAGGCCGCCGCCACGGGCATGGCCTACACTGTGCAAAACTGGGGACTTGGCCGATGCTCAAAGGAGCGACTGCTCCTCCCAGCACTGGCCAAGTTCCGTTCTCTGTGCTGAGAAAGGCACAGCACTTGGAGCCTCTCTCGGCAGGGAGGAAGACAAAATAGGTGGGATGAGTCCAATCACATGAATGAGTGTGGCCCCACCCACTGACAACATCCAGCCCATAGAGAGCCTGGGGGGGGGGGATTCGGGGGGGCCCAAACATGTTTCCCACCCTTGTTCTAAGACTGTCTTTAGCACCAAACTCTGGCTGGTGGATCTTGGGAATGCAGTAAAAAACAAAATAAAGCCCACATGCCTGAAATTTGTTAACCCCTAAGCTAGAGCATCCCCAACAGATGGCTATACCTCCAACTTATTTGGCAAAAACGGTTTTCCATTACAATATAATGGCATGTGAGATGCATTCAGTGTACAAGGTTCATAAGGAAAACAAATTAAACATTGGCGTGTGGCAGTCACATCTTTATACAGACCTTCCATTTACACACCACCTTGAGAATTCTATCTTCACTCCGTCAGGAATGTTGACCTTCACTGTCAGGACTTTCAAATTCTCCCCTCGGTTAATGGCTAGAATCTAAATGACAAATATAAATGGTTAAAAAAAAAAACAACGCACATATGACACACAAAATAGCCAGATGAAAAGCTTAAGCCAGTCAATACCTTTAAAATTATACCCATTCTGTGGCTCGTGGGACAGAACTGAGATAGAGGGACCACTGGTTTGACTCGGTATAAAGGCAGTTTTGTATGTCCACATGTAAAAAGTGCTGAAATGGCGGTAGGTATGCCATGATTCCTCAGGAACACAGAAAAAGTGCACTTTTCATTAATGCATTTTTTGCATTAATTGTACAAAGTAAGATTGTTGAGTTAAAGGCTGGATGTTCTGTATAAAAAGCTGTATAAAAAGACTCAGAGCTGTTGTTGTTGTTGTTTTGTTTTTAAAGATTGCAAATTTTGCTCTGAGAGAAATTCTACAACTGGTATATGTGGAGACCACTTAGGCTTCTTGGGTAATCTGTTGAGGGCTACATGTTGCTGGAGAGCAAGACCGAAGCCAGCAGGGGGGAGGGCCAGAGCAAAAAGCGGGCGGATTATGCCTTTTCTCTTTCTCTGCCATTCTCTTTTCTCTCTCTTTCTGTCAGGGCTGCCATCAACAGTAGGTCTGGCCGGGCACTAGCCAAGGGCCCACACCCAGTAGAGTCCCACTGACAAGAGCCCCCTGGGCTTGCTCCTCCTCTCCACCACTGCAACCTGCTTCTTCACCTGCTTCTCACTCTGGCTCAGACAATGGTGGTGGTGAGGAGGAGCAGCAGAGGCCGTGGCCTCCTTGAGCTGGCACCGATCTCTCTTGCCAGAGGTCTGAACTGACTGCAGGCAGAGGGCTTTCGAAATTAGTCTGAGGGCCACAAGAAATTAGGCCGAGGGCCGCAGGTTGCCCACCCACCCACCCTTAAGCATGAAAGTGGGCAATGCCTCCTGAAATCTCAAAACCCAGAGGTGGCTGAAGGAAACGGTGGTTTCTTTCAGTGGTTGGAGGTCTTCACTCGTGTCTCTCCCATAACTTAGCAAGATCGGAGTAATGCGAAACAGCAAAAACTGCATATTAAATTTTGCAAACTAAGAGGAATTATGCATATGTGCTGAATTTGCATAATGTATACTGTGAAGAGAAAGCCATAGCCCACACACACACGTATATGCACACATACCGCAAGATAGCATCAGACACCCAAGAATCACAATAGGAGTCATTAACATGCCCCCTGGCAAGTCCCTGGTCTGGCAGCCGAAGGAGCTGTGGAATATTCATTCCCAGGTGTTGGATAGAAGAAAGGAACAGCCAAAGACTCCTAGGTGCCGGGCAAACAAGAAAAACCAGTCGTGCCAGGAGGGGGCAAGACAAGGAGGGGGCCCAACGGAGGGTATAAAGCCCAGGGTCAGTGGCGGGAAAAGGGTTGTTGGTCGTGAGGCAGCAAGCTGCCACGAAAGTCCATGGCTCAGGTCAAACCACCTTCAACCCTGGGGGAGCTCCCAGTGAACAACGCTAACACAGAACAGCCCTTTCGGAGTTAAGTGGCTTTCTAGGAACAAGGCATTTCCAGGTACGACTGTCTGTATTGCTTTTGCGGCTCGCTACCAGCTCAATTGTAGGTGTGTGCTTAGCGTGGTGCTTTGTATATGTTCTGTTACGCTCCATTAAACTCTGTTTACCCATAACAGTGTAGTAGCGTCCATTCAAAACTCGGTCTCCTCGCTTTGCCTGAGTTATAATTGGTCACGGCTTCTGTCAGAGTGCTGCGTACCGCTGATAGAGGGCTACCCGAGTCCGGGTTAACCCCTGAGTGGCTGAACCCACCAAGAAGGACAGTTGCAGTCTTTCTCCACATATACCAGTTGTAGAATTTCTCTCAGAGCAAAATTTGGATCCCCTAGATTATCTGGATTGCAATCTTTAAAAACAACAACAACAACAACAGCTCTGAGTCCTGGTTTCTTTTTATACAGAACATCCAGCCTTTAACTCAACAATCTTACTTTCTACAATTAATGCAAAAAATGCATTAATGAATTACTGCCTTCTCCCACACAAGCTTCCTGAGAGGTTTTAGTATCTTTCGGGGAGGCCTTTCTCAGAGCTATGTTTATTGGGGACACAAGAGAGGCCTTCTTGGTGGCTGTTCCCAGGCTCTGGTACTCTCTGCCAAGGGAGGCTAGGTTGGCCTCCTCTCTGTTGTCCTTCCACCGGCAGGCAAAGACTTTTTTATTCAGGCAAACTTGGGGCATATAAGCCGGTATTGCTGCAGAAAGAGGTTTTAATTTGTTCATGCTGTTGATTTCTTTTATTGCTGTGTTTTTAATGTATTTGTTTTTATGCTAAGTTTTCCATTATTTTGTTAATCTGGGTTGTATTCATAGACATCTTGAGCATCATTTTTGGGTGGGGAGGGAAAGGCAGGATAGCAAATTAATTAATTCATAATTAAAAGAGAGCGACCGTATTCTGTTACATCTCACAGAAACAAATGCAGTGTAAATGGTCAGTTTAAAGAAATATTTAATGACATGTTCAAAGCAATGTGAATTGGTGAATTAGCAGATCAATGGAAAAATGAGAGGGGAAGGTACTGGTATGCAACAAAAACCAAAGGGGGAGAGGAAGAGGAGCCTCAAGTGCCTATGGAAAACATTTATTATTGCCCATCACATTTTGGAAATGTTTTTCTTTCATCAGGGGCCAAGGAAAAACATTTCTGGAACGCATTGGACAATAATAAATGTTTTCCATAAGCACTCGAGACTCCTTTTTGCTCCCGCATTGGTTTTTGAATCGGTAGATCAACCAGTTGTCAGTTTCACAAAACTACAGTTCAAAGCCTAAGGGAATTAACACACTGGACAAAACTGCAGCTACTGCTCAAAACACAGGAAAACAAGTACTGTACCGGTATATGAAATGAAGCCAGATTTAAATCTTCCACCGGGCAAGAGGATGTATGACAACAGAGATGATCACTTTAATTTGTTAAAATTCAACCCGTGAGGTTTTCTTCATACCCCCAGGGAAGTTCATGAAGAGATAAAAACATTTTGGAACCAGCCTTTCAAGATGAAGCAAGCGTTACTGGAATTTCCCAAAGCAAGCAGAAGTTATGTACAGGGATGGGGTCTATCATTCCAAACTAGGAGTTCCATGCACAATGCTAAACCAAACTAGTGAAGACGAGGAGCATGAAATGGGCACCACATTTTCTATGGAAATCTGTGTAACCTTTCACCTCATATACGACACTGTCTTATTCCAAGCCACTCCACCCATCTCTCTGGCAGTACATCCAGTGCACATGAAGAAGACTAGATGGCAGCCCTTCAGATCCTCCCCAGAAAAACAGCCCTTGACCCAAGGTCTTATAGCCCACATCTGATGGGACTTCCTGGCCACTTGGGACATCCAGCATTCTTTTTTTCTCCAGAAATTAACCACTAAGGCCTGAGTGAGAGGCAACGTGGCCATATCACTTCACTGTAATTAAGGAATCAGGAGCACTTTGCAGCCTCTTCCAACCTCCTCTCCCCTCCCTTCCACAGTCTGCACGCCCACTTCTAACCATAGTTCCAAACTTTAGAAAGATGCTGGAGCAGTTGTGACACCAACGCAGGGGTGTTGAACCGCTTTCAACCTGAGGGCCGAACTGCGTTTCAGAAAAGCCCTTGGAGCCCGTATTCGAGTGGTAAGTGGAGTGGGGCCCAACCCTCCCCCCCAGCATATTTTAGCTTGAACATCTTACTACTGGTAACTAAGCCTTATGAGAGGCATTTCAACATTTTAAAATGGGGGGGGGGAGAGACTGCACAAAAGCCAGGAAGCCAGCCATTTAGGGGTTCCACCCTTAAAGGCATCCTAGAAATAATTTTAGATAGATAGATACCACCAAACAATCGGTGCTCAAGGGAAGGGGGAAAGGCCAGGGGGAGGAACCAGGGGCCTTCTCGGGAACCCTAGAGGGTTGGATTGGGACCCCAAGCAAGCTGGATTTGGCCCCAGAGCTGAGGTTCTGCACCCCTGTACCAACATAACAGTAACTACAGTTACCTCCAAAACTGAAAGGGATGCGGCAGTGGGGAGGGGGGAAGAATGCCTACAAGTGAGGGGAGCGGAACCTATCAGCCCACAGGAAACTCCCACTCCCATAACCAAAAGTTAAGCGATCGGCCAGCCTTACAGCCGCACTAGATCTGGGAAGTTGCTAGATCCATTTATTTAAGCCATTTTTATCCCACCCCTCAGCACAAGCTGCTCTCATGGGAGCTAACAAATCCAAAAGATTCTGCGCCTCCCCCATCCTTTTATCTTCACAACAACCCTATGAGGTAGGTTAGGCTGAGAGAGAGTGACTAGCCCAAAGTCACCCATCAGGCTTCCTGGCTGTGTGGGAATCTGAATATAGGTTTCCCTAGCTCTAATCCAGCAATCTAACTACACCACCCTGGTCTCTATAGAACAGTGTTCTCCAACCTTGGGTCCCCAGATGTTCATAGATTTCATAGATTATAGAGTTGGAAGGAGCCTACAAGGCTATCGAGTCCAACCCCCTGCTCAATGCAGGAAAGTAGAGGAGGGGTCTCCCATCCAAGTAATAACCAGGCCTGACCCTGCTTAGCTTTCCACACTCAGACAAGCTGAGCCAGCGTAAGCCACAGGCCTATTTTTGGCCTACAACTCCCAGCATGCCCCAGCCAGCGTAGCACTGCTATAGAAACTCATTCTTGACTTACTTGATGGAAGCTAGTCCAGTATCAGAGGCAGTATGCCTATGTACACCAGTTGCTGGGGAACATGGGCAGGAGGGTGCTGTTGCACGCTTGTGGGATCCTGTGGGCAACTGCTTGGCCACTGTGTAAACAGAATGCTGGACTAGATGGATCCTTAGTCTGATCCAGCATGGCTCTTCTTATGTATGTTCTTAAGCTAATCATTTCCATGAAATAATAAATATGCACTTTAACAGACAGCATAGAGAAAACAGATGATTGCTATGGATGCTGCTGACCATATGCTCTGGAAAGTAAACAAAACCATGCATTTCTGATTCATCAGACTTGCAGAAAACCATTAAAAAGCTGTTAGAAGTTGACATTCCTGTGTCGTCGCACATGTTGATGTGTGCTATAGGCCCTCAGCCCTGTCACGAGCAAGCTTTCCATGTCAATCATGAACTTTAATTCAATCACTAGCTAACTCAGACATGTCACATATGTTAAACACAATGGTCTAAAAATGACCTGGGGACATTGCACCAATTTATATTCCTCAGCTTTTCCTGTGCTTGTTGACATACCAGGCCTGACATATCACTGAACAACACAGCAAAGAATAGAAATTACATGTGAAATATTATAGCATCTGGTACCTTGACTGCCAAAGCAAATGGCAGGAATTAGGAGGACGCGCATTTATGAACAAAACAAAATGTTCTTTCATCTTTATCCCGCTCTGACAGGGGGAGACAAAAGCAAAAAAAGTCCATCTCTCGAGTGAAATCAAAATTAGATATATTTTTTAAAGCAAATTATGTCATCCGATACCGCCCACAGCACCACTTCTTCCAACTCACAGGGGTTTTCATTAAAGCATCCTATTTTCAAGCCCCTCAAAGAAGCTAGTTTGTAAACACTGGCTGGAGAACAGCATCTTCTCAACAGCATTTTCTACAAAAGTAAAGGATGGGACAGAGGGCTGGAACCAGGAGTGGGCAAGAGAAATTAAGGGTAGATGAGGGTATCAGATAAAGCCTGACAGGGGATGAACATTTGGGAGAAAGAAGCACCAGAAATACGGGCAAGAAGGAGACATAATGGGGACATGTCAGGGGCAGATCAGGGGAGGCTTTGGGTCTGTTGGATCCAAAGTCACTTCATTCCCGGGACCCACTCCCAGAATGTGGGGAGGGGGGAGTATGCCTGCCTTGAAGCTAGGGATGTTGGAAAAATCTGCAGCAGATTCAAATGAGCCTGGATTTCTATGAATCCAAACCTGCGGATTCCGCAGCAGTCTGGCTTTCTCTGAGTCACGCAGATTCCGCAAACTTGCAGACCTGTTTTTAACGTGGGGGGAGGGGTAGTGCATATTTGCACTTGTGCTAATGTGCAAGTGCACAATTCTGCGAGTGGAACAATTCTGCGAGTGGAACAAAATTCATGTACATACCTAAAAAAATAAAATCTGATTCCATCAATGCAGGGACGACGGAACGAAAGATGCCTCACAATCCTTGAAACACAGACAGGACGGATTTAACAAAATCGGCGCATCCCTACTTGGAGCAGGTGTACTTACGTTTCCCTCCCACCAAGACTGATGCCGGGGAAACTTGAAAAAAATGACAAACCAACAGCAAAAAGCTGGGGGTGGAGCTGCTCTTCCCCCCTCCACCTTCTACCCTGCTTGACCACGGATTCTCCCTCTCCTGCCCCCATAAGGTTGCTCTTCTACAAAAGGAAAAGAAGGTTGAAAGCAAGAATGGGGCAGGGGAATGAAGGGTAGATGAAGGTGTCAGATGAAACATGAAAGGGGATTAAAATTTGGGAGGGAAAGAATGGACAGAGACAACACAATAGATGAATAAATAAATCGACGAGCTGCAGAAGAGAGAGACGCTGAAGCTCACGCATTGATTTAAAGTAACCAGCAAATTTCTGGCTGCTGTCTTTTGCTGTGTGTGTGTGTGTGTGTGTGTGCTCCTTTCGAATCACAGCCCTTGTGCACATAAGCATGCAGGACAGGAAATCCATTTGAAAAGTTTCAAGAGAATCCGGGAGGAAGGTAAAACTCAAGGTTAGCAACTAAATCCTCAAATGGCTTTTCACTTTTTAGCGAACTGAAGGACAAATGAAAGAACAGATGGAATCTGCATTCTAGAGACTCCAACCCAGCGCAGGCATAACGTTTCCCCATCTCCCATGTGTGCTTAAAAGATCCGGAGTGCCCCAGAGTCTCAGACACTCCCTCTCTCCATCTCCTGTGCAAATCCCTCAGACTCTGTCCTTTTCAGCATTAGCTGCAGCATGGAATTCCTTTACTAGAGTTTAAAGCTGGCTCGAAAATCCCTGGTACAAAGTTAACCATGGTTAGTATTAACCAGGGGAGGGCAACATGTTGGCCCTCCAGATATTGTAGAACTGCAGCTCCTACCATGCCCTCACCATTGGCTACACTGGCTAGGACTGATGGGAGATGCAGTCCCAGAACATCTAGAGCAGGGCTCTCCAACCTTGGGTCCCCAGATGTTGCTGGCCTACAGCTCCCAGCATACCCAGCCAGCATGGCTAATGGCAAGGGATTCTGGGAGCTGTAGTCCAGCAACATCTGGGGACCCAAGGTTGGAGGGCCCTGCCCTAGAGCAATGCTACACTGGGGGCATTATGGAAAATTTAAAATGGTGGCCATCCAGTACTGAACAGCGAAAATGAATTGTAAGGAGGGCCCAGGGCAGGCAGTAGAGGATGGTGATGCCGGGTAATACTCTTAACCATGGTCATGAAACTGGGAAATGTTTTATCAGCACTGGGCTTCTGTGGCCAGTAGTCTCTGGAATTCAACTGGAATTTATCTACTAGAAGAAACAACACTCAAAAACAAACTTTCAACTACAATCCTCTACAGGAAGTTTCCCCGACCTATTTGGGTCAGTGGACACATTTGGAATTTCGAGAAACTGTCATGGGCGGTCTCATAAAATGGCTGCCATGGGGGGGGGGGGCTTGCCCATTCTTCAAATGGCTGCCATAGTGGGCATGGCTAGTCATAAAAACACCCATTCCTCAGAAAGCAAACTGGTGAGACCAAATGAAAAATAACCTCCCAGGGAGATGGTGGAGGGAGTTCTGGGGGGCAAAATATACCACTGTTGAGCGGCAGGTGCTGGCAGAACGCTAGGGGCAGGCCACGCCAACTACGGGGGACAAGGGATCGATGCTTAATACCTATCCCTTGTCCCGGGCCTGCCCAGAGCCAAGGGATAACTGGGGGATGTGTGGCTCCTCCCCATACCTTGCGTTTGCTGTTGTGCAATGCCAGATCCGTTAGCCAGAAAACATCTCTCATCCATGACTTGATCCTGGATGAGGGTGCGGACCTGGCATGTATTACAGAAACCTGGCTGGACGAGGCCGCTGCTCCAACTCTGGCGGCCTTGTGTCCGGCTGGCTTCTCGTATGCCCAGCAGCCAAGGGTTGGGGGACGGGGAGGGGGAGTGGCTGTTATCTACCGGGAGTCCTTGGTCCTCACCAGACTCCCTCTCCGGGAGACCAAGTTTATTGAGTGCATGTACTGGAGGTTGGGTCCCAAGGGCAGTCTGGGGATTCTGCTCGTGTACCGTCCACCCCGCTGCACGACAGACTCCCTGGCCGAGGTGCTGGAGGTGGTCTCTGATGTGCGTGTGCTGTCCCCCAGGCTATTGGTGCTGGGGGACTTCAATGTGCATTCGGGGGCTGTCCTCACGGGGGCACCTCGGGACTTCATGGAGACCATGGCTTCCTTGGAGCTGCACCCTGTATTAACTGGACCTACCCATGTAGCCGGTCATGCACTGGACTTGGTTTTTGTTTCTGGAGAGGGGGGAAATGATCTGGAAATCGGGGGTATATCCGCCACCCCCTTGTCATGGTCAGATCACTATCTGGTGGGGTTGGATTTCTCGATGCCACAACCCCTCTGCAGGGGTGAGGGACCTATTAGGATGGTCCGCCCCAGGCGTCTTATGGATCCAGATGGATTCCTGAACGCGCTTGGGGAATTGGAGCACACAAACGGTAGCTCGGTCGAGACCCTGGTGGACGACTGGAATGCTGCAATCACCAGGGCATTAGAGCGAGTTGCTCCGAAGCGCCCTCTTCGCCTAAACAGAGCGCGCGCAGCAGCCATGGTTCACTCCGTCGCTGCGAGCTCTGAAACAAGAGGTGAGAAGGCTAGAGCGCCGATGGCGTAATTCCCGCTCCGAAGACAATCGAACACTGGTTAGAGCTGCATCTTCAGCCTACCGGGTGGCGGTGAAGGCAGCAAAAAAGAATTACTATGCTGCCTCCATTGCGTCTGCGGAGTGCTGCCCCAGGAGGCTGTTCCAAGTGGTCCGGAGTCTGGTCGGCCCAGTCGCTCCGGACCCATTGGAACAGTCTAAAGCCTCCTGTGAGGCTTTAGCGAAGCACTTCGCAGATAAAATCGATCGGATTAGGAGTGGGATATCGTGCGTCGTGGACACAGGGAGTGAGCGGGAGGAGGCCAATGACAGACCGGTTTTGTGGGATCGGTTTCAGCTTCTTCCTTCTGATGAAGTGGACAAGGTGCTTTCATCTGTGAGGCCGACCACCTGCTTGCTTGATCCTTGCCCGTCCTGGCTCATCATGAGCTGCAGGGAGAGACTGGGTGAGGGGATCAAGGCGGTGGTGAATGCCTCCCTCGAGGAGGCAGTGATGCCATCAGCCCTCAAGGAGGCAGTAATAAGACCGCTTCTAAAGAAGCCCTCCTTGGATCCCCAGGATCTGAACAACTTTCGCCCAGTCTCCAATTTACCATTTCTGGGCAAGGTGATCGAGCGGGTGGTGGGTGCTCAGTTGAAGGCACACTTGGATGAAGCCGATTATTTAGATCCGTGCCAGTCGGGCTTCAGGTCTGGACATGGGACGGAGACGGCCTTGGTCGCCTTGGTGGATGATATGAGGAGGGCTTTGGATAGGGGCGAATGCTCCTTTCTAGTCCTCCTCGATCTCTCGGCGGCTTTTGATACCGTTGACCACGGTATCCTCCTGGACCGCCTGGAGGGGTTGGGCTTGGGAGGCACTGTATTGCAGTGGTTCCGGTCCTTCCTCTCTGGAAGGTACCAGAGGGTAGTTCTCGGGGAGGAGGCTTCGGACCCTCGGCTGCTCACTTGTGGAGTGCCGCAGGGTTCCATCCTCTCCCCGATGTTATTCAACATCTACCTCAAGCCGCTGGGAGCTATCATCAGGAGGTTTGGGGTGCGGTGTCATCAGTATGCGGATGACACGCAGCTCTACCTCTGTTTCAAGTCCTCACCGAGGTTGGCCGTTGAGACCCTGTCCAAGTGCCTGGAGGCAGTGGCTGGCTGGATGGGAAGGAACATGCTGAAGCTGAACCCTGACAAGACCGAGGTACTTCTGGTGGGGGACAAGGGGAGGTTAGGGGATGTTGACCTGGTGCTGAATTTATTTATTTATTTATTTATTATATTTATCAATCGCCCATCTGGCCGGTCACCCGGCCACCCTGGGCGATGTACAATTAAAATACAATAAAACACAATAAAACATAATAATTAAAACAATATAAAAAATTCTCATTAAAAACCTAACCCACCCCATATTCCCGCCTGAACAGCCATGTTTTTAATGCACGGCGGAAGCTCATCACAGAGGGGGAATGGGGTACATCTACCCCTGAAGGACCAGGTCCGCAGCTTGGGAGTCATTCTAGACTCCCAGCTGTCCATGGAGGCTCAGGTGGCAGCTGTGAGCCGGGCAGCGCTGTATCAACTCCATCTGATATGGCAGCTGCGCCCCTACCTTCCTAATCACCTGCTCCCATCAGTGGTTCATGCCTTGGTCTCCTCTCGCCTAGACTACTGTAATGCGCTCTACGTGGGGTTACCCTTGAAGACGGTTCGGAAGCTACAGCTGGTACAGAACGCGGCGGCTCGCCTGGTTAAAGGCAGCCGCCGGCGGGATCACATCACGCCAGTGCTGAAGGATTTGCACTGGCTACCAGTTGCTTGCCGAGCCGAATTCAAGGTGTTGGTTTTGACCTTTAAAACCCTATACGGCTCTGGTCCAGTTTATCTCAAGGAGCGTCTCCAGCAACACCAAGTGGGCCGCTCAACAAGATCTGCCACGGATGGCCTTCTCCTTGTCCCTTCAGCCAGAGCAGCTAGACTGGTGGGGACGAGGAAGAGGGCCTTTTCTGTGGCGGCCCCCGTACTGTGGAACTCTCTCCCGAGTGACCTCCGCCATGCCCCCTCTCTGATGAGCTTCCGTCGCTCATTAAAAACCTGGTTGTTCAGGCGGGAATATGGGGTGGGTTAAGATTTTAAAATTTTTATATTGTTTTAATGTATTTTATTGCATTTATGTACTTTATTCTGTGTACATCGCCCAGGGTGGCCGGTTGCCGGCCAGATGGGCGATAAATAAATATTAATAATAAATAAATAAATAAATAAATAACCTGCCCAAGAACCTAAGTCTGAGGCAGAAGTGGGGTCTGAGCTCCAAAACACAAAACCACTCTTTTGAACCCAAATAAAGATGGCGCTGAAGGGCAGAACTTCACTTTGCGGCACACTAGCCCCCCAATTAAAAATAAAGTAAAATAAACAAATCTAAAGAAATAAAAAAAAAACCAGGAGGGAAAGGGAGCCTGGCGAGCACCAAAAGAGGTGTTCTTGGGCATATCGGTGTCCACAGGCACGAAGTTGGAAACCCCAGCTCTACAGAGAGAGAGAGGGAAGGAGAGAGAGAGAGTATACTGAAACTCTTTTTTTCACCTCGGCATTGGAAACAAGGGCATGTAAAAGAAGAACTTTTACAATAGAACTTCCACAATTCTATTACATATATATACATATATACCGACCATCCTTTCAGGTCACCTTTAACTACAATTATCTAACCTTTTCTCGCCACTTCAGACCAATTTCAAGCGACAGGTTTAATGCTGAGTGGCTCAGAGCATCCTTCGATCATGTGGGTGCTCTGAGCCATTCTGCACAGCAACGATTGACACAGTAGACGTGACATCAGCCAAGATGTCTGAGGTTAGATTTAGAAAACGGTAGAACAAAAACTGAATAAACTGGGGCTTAGCTTAGGGGACAACTCAAAAAGTGGAGGGGGGAGTGTTTCAAAGATGGGGGAGAACAAAGTAAGCCTTCCAAATTCTCGTCGGTCCCAGGAGGAAACAATTTAATGTTTCATTCTTCCTCAGCCACTGTCCTGGAATAACAAGGCAAGTTCCCTCATCTCTCTGGAGAAGCAGCTTGCTCACGCTACAGGCCTACTGCAAATCTTTCCATCGGGTTAACGAGTTGGGGCCACGGCTCAATTCCAGTAGCCCCCCCAACGTCACCCCCCCCACCTGAAGGAGCACAAAGTGCAGACGAGCCCCTTCAGACGCCAGCATCACCTCCCCCTCCCATGTCAATCCACAGACCGGAAGCATCATTGCAAAATGGCCACGTAATCCACCTCAAAAGCCAAGGCAATGCCCCACATCTCACCCTGAAGCAGTCAAAGGCCTGCACTCCTGCAGCCCCACCATGGACAGACTGCTGCTCCCAGGAGCAGCCTCACATGGGGGCGGGGGGCTGAGAAGGAGCAGGCTGGTGCCACAAAGGAGCACAGGACCATGTGTAGGACTTGGATAGCGGAAACCTGGATTCAAGTACTTCACCCTTCACCCACATCAACCTGCCTGCACTCTGAGATCAGCACTGGAGGCCCAGCTTGTCCCACCTGTCAAAGCAAATAGGTTGGCTGGAATAGGGCCTTCTTGGCGGCGGCAATCTGCTTCTGGAATTCTGTTCCAATTGATGTCTGCTAGGCCCTATCCTTACAGGCCTTCTGGTAGGCCCCCAAAACTCACTTGTTTACCTTGGCCTGTAATAGTTAGGATTTTACTGGGGCCATTATAGTACTGTGTTTGATTTTAACTGCTCATTCTGGTTTTATCGTTTTTCATATTGTTCATTGTTTTATTATGTTTTCTGGTTTTAGTTTTGTTGTACTCTGCCCTGGGAAGGTTTACCCTGAAAGGAAGCTTCTAAATCCTGTGAACAAACTCACTCAGCAAAAATCTCAATAGGTAAACCTGTACCAGTCACCTTCTCTCAACCTAACCTAACTCACAATCACAAAAAAATGGGATTATCCCCATGTCTGCCATCCTGAGCTTCTTGAGATAAGAGCAGGATATATTGGGGCAGGGGGTGTCACAGAGAGAGACTTTAAGCTAATCAGAGTTCCCAGAGTTCGGGAGCAACAGGAAACTCTGGTTGAGTTAAAGCCAGAAATAGAAGCTACCGCTCCTCTGGCACTCAAAAGAGGAGGGGAGGGAAGGGAAGAGCACACAAGCTCAAGGCCCTTCAAAGCTTGTGCACGTAACACTATGGTTTACGTCCAAATCAGCCCCATGGCTTGTTGTAATATAAAGCAAGCCTTTTGCAAAGAATGTGGGAGGACGTACAATAGCGCACCATCATGGGTGACAGCAAGGAGGCGAGTCAGAGATTTGAATATGGATAAATTATGATCAACAGACTTGACAGCCTGCCCAATAGCATGCTCAGCCTCATATTAGCAGCCTGCCTGGTCGCCATAGGTGACCAGGAATCCACGTAGGTGAGTGAGAAACCTGATGGGGGAGGGACAGACTGCTCCATCCTTCCTCTGCCAGCCTGCTTGGTTTCCATGCTAGCTGCGGTGGGAAGATAGCTGTTTCCTCCACAACCAGCACAAAAATACAGCGGCCGGATGGATCTGCTGGATAGAAGGCACATTAGTTTTACTAGCTTCCTAAGAGGCTAGTAGACCACGTTTCCATGCTGGCTACAGAGAATAGGATTTCCCTTCCTACACAGCCAGCCTAGAAATGTAGGCTACTAACAGGTTAGTTTAAAAAATTGCTAGTAGCTTTTTTGAGCTTATTTACAAGGCTGAACAAACTAGCCAGTGACTGCTTGGAATGAAACATTATGATGGGCTGGATTAGATGGAACACTAAACCATAGTTCTACATTACAAGAACAATTCTATTCTCCCTCGTGGGATCACACGCTCTCTCCTGCTCCCCCTCCAGCTTGGCTGCAAGGAGTTCAGAAGCTTTCACTTTCATTTTGGATTAACCACAGTTTGTCATGCTGTCCGAACCCAGGCAAACTGTGGTTAATCTTAACTATGCTTAGTGGAAACGAGCCAGCTTTAAAGCAGTTTATGAAGCTGGCTTGCTTTCTATAATAGCTAAGATTAACGGAGTTTAAAGTTTAGGCTACATGCTAAACTGTGGTTAATCTAAAATGGAGGCAGAAGCTTCCCATTACCGTCTCCCTTCTGTGCTAGAGGAGAGGGCAGCACTTGAGCCACGGGGAGGGGGGGGTAGACTGTGTCCAAACACAGACTGTGTAACAGCCCAACGTCATGTACAACAGTAGCCCAGGAAACAGAAATATTTTGAAATGTTCACATACCCAGTTGCGTCCCTATTTTTTTTTAATAGGAAAATTAAGCTAGGCCTCTGTGAGAGAGAACCCATGGTTTGTGGGTTGTTTGTGGTTAAGAAATCATGGTTTGTTAGGACAGCTGGGTTCACACAATACAACAACTCGTGATTCAACAACAATCCACTGTTCAATGACAACCCACACTCAACCCGTACTCTGGCTCGTCGCATTATGTGAACCCAGCCAGTGTCAGCAGGATTTTAGGTTATTTTTCCAAGAAAACAAGCTTACCGTAGGCAGTTATTATTATTAATAATAAATAAATGGGAAAATAGGAAAATAGATCAGGAAATACATTTTCTACAGCAGATGAAAAGACTGTTCAGCTATTTATTTTCTGCTTTGTTGTTCTGCTTTATTTTTTAAAATCTTCCTTATACCACGATAAAGCACATACCTGGTGATGCTGAATGTTCTTTATATTGCAAGAAAAATTCTGGTACAAATGAAATTTGTGGACATCTTTCTCATTAGTTTTTTTGGAGGTCGCTTTGGCCAAAGATGACTGAATGCAAACATACTTTCTTTGGCATCTATGTTTAAAAGAAGAAAAAGAAAAGTGAACAGAATTTCCCCCTTCACTTGAATAACAACAATATTAGCACATCACGAAGTGAGTGGACCATTGCGCGCAATTTCATATTACATCAGAATCAGTGCTTTTTTTCTGGAGAAAAGGGTTACATTGGATTACATTTCCTCGGGAGTAGGTAGATGGCGATTAAATTGTAATGCAATTAATAGAAGAAAAGGTGCTGGAACTCAGTTCCGGTGAGTTCCACCAGAAAAAAAGCCCTGATTAGAATAAAATAAACAAGATTTTCAGAAGGAAGCATCCCGAAATTAGAGAAGAAGATGCTGAGAGACCCAAGCTCGAACCTGCTACCTGGCTGCGTGTATCCCTTCCACCCTGGTGCTTACATGCTCTGCTCCAGGATTTTACTACATCCCATCATGATCACTGTCTGACCATGATGGACCCCAGTTGCTGGACTACCAGCACCTTCCTTTTATTATTGATAACCAAGGTCTGGTACATACTAAATACTTGCTCCATGAAACATGCAGTTCTCAAATCAGGAACCAGCCAGTGGAACACGCTATTGCACTCCCCTACATCGCCTAAGAACACAATACAGTAATACCTTGGATTACAAGTAACTTGGTTTGAGAGTGTTTTGCAAGACAAGCAAATTTTTAAATATTTAATTTTTTTTTACTTGATATACAAGCAACGTCTTGCAATACAAGTACTGTAATACGGCTTAAATTAAAAATCTCTGTACAAATTTTGTTTGGGGGATTTCGTTTTGCTATAAGAGTGTTTTTTTTATTACAAGCACGTTTCCGGAACGAATTATGCTCTCAATCCAAGGCATGACTGTATTGCCTTCCCCAGCATCCCCTCGGAATACAATATTGCATTCCCCTACATCCCTCAGAACATGATATCCCCGACATCCCCTCGGAACACGATACTGCATTCCGCAACATCCCCTCGGAACACGATACTGCCCTCCCCGACATTCCTTGGTACACGATATTGCCCTCCTCTACATCCTTCCGAGTACACAAAAGCCCAGTCAGCATAAAAGACTCAGCCTGGGGTCCGCAGCATGGTGCCTGCAACATGGAAGCCCGCCTTGGCACCTGCCAGGCTCCCTGCCACTCCTGTGGGGTTTTTTTTTAAAGTATTATTTTCTTTAACTACGAAGCTGGCATGGCATGCTGCAAAGCAAAGTGCCGACCTCCAGTGCCGTCTTTATTTCCAAGAATGCCTCTGGGACCCACATAGTTTATGTGTGAGTTTTGCCTGGGGCTTTTTGTATGGGTGTTTGGTATGGGTGGGTATTTTCCCTCTGTGTGTATTTCTCTGAGCATCACCAGTTTGCCTACTGTGAAATGGGTTGTGTGTGTGTGTGTGTGTTTTGGAGGGGGGTGAGTATGTGATTTGGCATTTGGGGCTCAGAGCCCATCTCTGCCTTGTGCTCAGTTTCTTGACAAAATTACTTGTCTCTGCGCCTTATCAGTTTGCCTTCTGTGAAATGGGTGTTGGAGCAGAAAACTGCGGATTCAAAAGCAGGTTTTTGTGTTTTCGAACTCAGACCCACCTCTGACTTGGGCAAGTTATTTTTCTTTTAGCCTCACTAGTTTGCCTTCTGCGATTGGCCACACCCACCATGGCAGCCATTTTGTGAATGGCAAGCTCCCCCATGGCAGCCATTTTGTGAGAGTGCCCATGACACTCAAAATTCCAAATATGCCCAATGGCCCAAAAAGGTTGGGGACTGCTGGGCTAAGCCTATGTCTCTGGCCATGCAGTACCTGGTTCATGTCCCTAGCGATCTTATCAGGCAGATGGCTACAATCCAAGGCCAGCTCCAAGTTTGAGGGGTACCTTGGCAAAGTGCCCTCTTGTTATTTATTGACATTTAAATCTTAATTGGACATTAGAAAGTTGCCTTATACCAGGTCAGATTATTTTTCCTCTAGCTCAGTACCTTCCAGGATCTCAGCCAGACATTCTTACCATCACCTGCTGCTGACCCTTTTTGCTGGAGGTGCCAGAGATTGAACCTGGGACCTTCTGCATGCAGATCAGTTGCACTACAAGTGAGCTGTGGTCCCCCTCATTATCTCAAAGTAAGGGAGAGCAAGCATTACATACCTCTGATTAAAAAGGACATAATTTGAGAGATCACTCAGCATCGTTACACAGTTGGTCACGGATGGGGTTGGGTTTTTTTTGCAGAAGCTGATCAGACCCAACAGGAAAGCCAGTGTGGTTAGGGTGTTGTACTGGGACTCGGGAAATCCGGGTTCTAGTCCCCACTCAGCCATGAAACTCACTGGGTGACTTTGGGCTGGTCACTGACTCTCAGCTAACCTACCTCACGGGGTTGTTGTAAGGTTAAAATGGAGAGGAGGAGGATCATGTAAGCCGCCTTGGGTTCCTTGCCAGAGGAAAAATGGCGGGATATAAATGTAAATGATGATGATGATGATGATGATGATGATGATGATGATGATTGAAAAAACACTTGAGTGTAATTGGTATTGATAAGATCACAAAAGAACAAAGTGTTACAAAGAGTAGCACTACTAGGTACTAACTGCATAATCAGACGACATCTCACTGACTCTTAGGTACTGGGTTGTACCCGAGCAGTGGGGTTCCAAAAAACCGGTCCAAACATCTGGTGGATCGTGGATATCTGAATAATAGAGCCAAAGTTGTCCTCCCCCTGCATCAGTACCTTGTAAGCCCCTTGCACGGAAAGACACTTAAAGTTGAATCCACAGAAGCTGAAAAATAAGAACATAGTGGCCTATAATAAAAGCAATCTACCTGTAACAAGGATACTTACAGAACTCTGATGAAATCCAACGTCTCTTTGTCTTTAGCGATCATGTCAGCCAAGATGTGCTGCACCCCAGATTTTACTTCCTTGATGGTAGAAAGCCCTAAAAAGAACAATACAGTCATGTCTTGGATTGAGAGCATAATTCGTTCCAGAAACGTGCTTGTAATCCAAAACACTCTTATATCAAAACGAAATCCCCCAAAAAAATTTGTAGAGATTTTTAATTTAAGCCGTACTACAGTACTTGTATTGCAAGACGTCGCTTGTATATCAAGTAATATATATATATATATATATATATATATATATTTAAAAATTTGCTTGTCTTGCAAAACGCTCTCAAACCAAGTTACTTGCAATTCAAGGTATTACTGTACGTTTGACCCTTACATTATTCACTTTATTTTTATTTGTTTCAAAATGTGTATATGAGGCCAAACTGGCAACACGGAACCCTCAGGGCAGCTTCCAAAATCCAACAAGTAAAAGGTAGTTAAAAAAAAAAAGAACACCTGATTTTACTGCCAACTGCAGACCAATCAAAAAATGGTTATGACCACAATCCAATGTCAGGGCAAGCCCATGGGCAACTCTATCCACATCTAAGACCTGGAGAATCTTCAGCTCAGGGTCCCCAAGGTCAATGGCTTGAGCTGGAAACTTTTAAAAGCCTATAAGGTTTTGGGCAGAGATATCTGACTCCTGCAAGACTCTGCCTGCTTTTTAATATCTGGTGAGGCTCTGTGTCCACCCATCATCTGAAGTGCACTTGGTAAGCATGCAGGATAAATAAGGACTTCTTAGTGGTGACACCTTTGCAGTGTAACTCCCTCCCTTGGGATCGTCAGAAAGATTGTTAAAATTGTATTATTTAGTTGTGCTTATCTGATCTGCAGAGTTCTGTTTTATGAAACTGCTGTTTTTAGTAAGTTAGTAAGCAAGTGCCTCACACACACCCCTCACTGCAACCCCCTTAACACCCTAAAAGGGCTCTCCTGAGAAAAAGCCTGTGATGTGGGACAGGGGACTGCATTGGAATGGGGAATGGGGGGGAGGGAATTGGGTAGAGGCAGCTTATGGAAGGAAACACTGGATGCATGCCACCCAATGAGAGAAGAACATGAACCGAACCCCCTGGAAAGGACCTTGTACCACCCTTGAAAATTATCTGCATCTCCACCAAGATGGCAATTTCTTTATGAGTACATCATCGCTACATTGAGCAAAACTGTGTGAGAACTGACACATCAGAAAACCCTCCATTGGTGCTGCAAGTGGAGTAGCAGTTCAATAAAATGACAACAGATAGCTTGCATTGCTATTGATCGGCACTCTGGGTCCCACAGTCAAGTGATGCATCAGCCCACAGCAAAAGGAAAGACCCATTTGCAGCATAAGGTAGATAGATCAGGGGTAAAGCCAGCCTTTTGATTTACAACAGTGAGGATGTACCCTTGCATCAGACAGAGGTGCACAACCTTTGCAGCCCTGAGAGCAGCATGTGGTATGCTGGCTCGGGGGCCAGCCACACACACATCGCCACACACACATCCCAGCAATCCTGATACAGAGCGCTCTTTCCTCTCTGTCAGCAGCAGCAGGGAAAGAGCAATCTGTATCAGATTGCTGGGGGAGGGAGTGGTTCAGGGCAACCGGGGGGGGGGGCACAGTTAAGACCTTGGGGGCCACAGGTTGTGCAGCCCAGCCATACATTTAGGACATATTCAGCTATCCAGTTGTTTTGCCTTCAGTACCAAGTTGGAATAATTGAAATATTCCCACTTTGCCAAACATTGTTTGGACTAACAGCTACAAATTTATAACTTGTCCTCACAAAATATTACCCAATATTAGCATTTAAAAAACAAAAAACAAAAAACCTATTTAAAGTTGAACCAGAAAAGAAATATTTAACAGTTCCTCTACCAAAAAAAAAATCATATAAAATTCAGCACATTTTATTGTCTAAGATTGCCCCCTACAGATTTCTCTACAATTACACTAAGAGACACAAAGATATCTAGAGATATAGATGTAGATACACACACACACACACACACACACACACATATAGTGGTATTCCCTCTCCATTACTTTTTCCTTGTGTGTCATGTCTTTTTAGATTGTAAGCCTGAGGGCAGGAACTGTCTTGTTTAATTGATTATATATAAGCCACTCTGGGAGCCTTTTTGGCTGAGGAGCGGCATAAAAATATTTCAAATAAATAAATAATAAAGTAGAAGCAAAAAAGACCACTTATTTTTATAGTAATTTTCTCCACCTCAAAATAGAACATGTACAGCAACACCTACCCTCAATTTCGTTATCTTTGCCTATGAAATTAACAAGGGTCCCAATTCTCTCTTTTTTTGGAACATAATTTTATTTATTTTTTTAAATAAAAATTAAATTAAATTAAAACACTAACAAACATTGGAAAACAAGGCTCTCTGGGCCTGTTTAGAGGCTGTCAAGGCAGGGGTGCAGAAGCTCTTGGGAGCCTGAGGGCGAATTCCATTTCAGAGCAGCTTTCAGGAGCCACTGCTGGGTGGGGCTGTAGTAGGCAAAAGTGCACAGCGCCCGACCATCACGCAGGCCGACGCACCCGCATCAGTAAGCAGAGCAGGAAGAGCAGTGAATTGTGCCACTCTCCCACCGCCCCTGCCAGGAGGGCCTGCCGCTGCCTCCCCACCACCTCCAGCGTGCTTCTGAAGAGCCTCACCAGCCACTCTCCTGCTGTGGCATTTGCAGCAAGAGAGCAACTGGCAGGGCTCTAGAGCAGTGTTCTCCAACCTTGGGCCCCCAGATGTTTTTGGCCTACAACTCCCAGCATGCCCCAGCCAGAGCAACCTGTGAGTGCACTGCCAGCTGCCTCCACTGCTCTTCTTACCATGGGCGGTGGCGGCGGCAGACCTACATACCTAGCTGCTTGGCCAGCTGGCTGCTCTCTCATTTGCTTGGCCGGCCAGCCCACATAGACTTCGGCTGACCTCTCGTGAGAGCCCCACAGCTGGGGCACAAGGCAGGAGCGAGAGAGCGGGCAGGCAAGCAGGAGTGAGCAAGTAGGTGAGGGAGCGGCTGGCCAAGTAGAAAGGGGGGCGCAGGAGGCCGGCCAGCCGAGTGAGGGGGGGGAACGACAGGTGGCACTGCTGCCTCGCCTGAGGGAGAAAAGTACATTGGGCCAGGCCTGGCAGGGCCAAAGGCTGAAATACCAGCTTTAAGCAAGCTTAAAGTTCTTATTTCCAGCCATTAAACCTTATGAGAAACATCTCAACCTTTTTGAATGGAGAAAAACTACACAAAAGGCAGGAAACCACGATGGTCCAGGGAAAGTGGGTGTGGCCCTCTGGAGGGATGGATTTGGCCCCCAGGAGGGCCAGATTTGGCCCCGGGCCTGAGGTTCTCCATCCCCTGAGTTAAGGCAACAACAAAGGTGCTCAGGCTCAAGCAAACCTCACCCTCTTGGCCCCCTTACCCAGAGGTAAGATTCAAACGAGCACAGATTCAAACTGAGCTACGCCGTTTGCATTCAGACCATTGTATCTCAGCTTACCAAGCCGAGATAGGAACAAGCCTTTCAGCCACGCACGCAGCGCCTTCACATGAGCAAGTGAACAAACCAGGAAGCCTTCCATTAACTGTGGCTTCCCATGTCATCTAGACTGGAGAACTGGTTAGCAGCTTCCGGACAAGCCAGGATATTAACTTTGATATTAAGCTTATTCTGAAGCTGTTAACCATACTTTCCCAGTTCAGAGGAAATGGGAAAGCACAGTTAATGGAAGACTTCCTGGTTCGTTCACTTGCTCCCATGAACAGGCTGCGTGAGCCGAGATATGAGCATCGGAACATGCCCTGCGTTTATCATTACATGTTCATGTTGACCCGGCAAACCATCATCCCCCTGCAGAGCACATTGCAGGGTCAACGGAACATAGGCAACGGCCTCGTAATGGGTCAGACCATTGGTCCATCTAGCCCAGTACTGTTGAGTGACTGGCAGCAGCTCCCCAGGGTTTCAGGCAGGGCACTTTCCCAGCCCTATCCGGGATGCCAGGGATTCAAGCTGGGACCTTTTGCACGCATGGTCCATGCTCTACCACTGGGCTACAGCCCTTCCCTCGTGTTGGTCAAGGAAATCCAGCATCACAGTAACTGGGACAGTGCGCATATGCATGCACGCTCTCACATGCAGTCGTTCGCAGGAGCCCAAGGTTTGATCCAGCTGCTGCCACATTGACTGTACCACGGAGAAAGTAGTAAACAAGACAAGAAGGGCTGAAGCTCACGCACATGTACAGATTTGCTCTGTGATGGAACTTACCCTCTCATTTTACAACCAAGCATTTTTGTGTGTGTCTTGTTTCGACAGCAGACCTGTGTCAGGCTTAGTTTATCAGTTGTTTTCTCTGCCCTGAGGGTAGCTTTTGATTTTAAAACCAGGGAACTGCTTGTTTGGTTTTTTTTAATTAAAAGGTAGCTTCAAATTCATTCACTTTCGTCAAAGGACAAACTGTGTCAGGCAACGGACACGGGGGCTGCCACCAAAACTAGTCAGCGACTAGCCCAAAATCACCCAGTGAGCTTCATGGCCAAGTGAACTAGAACTCAGAACTTCATGGACTAGAACTCAGATCTCCCCGAATCCCAGTCCAACACGCTAACCACCACACCACACTGGTTCTCTTAACTAGAGACGAGTGGCCGGATGACTGGACAGATGCGCGATTCAAAAATATAATAAATAAATCATAAATAAATAAACTAGAGAAGGAGTGCAGGGGGGACTTCGCTGGGGGCTGCTGACCCTCCCACTGAAAATCAATGAGACTTGAGAGAGCACATCAGTGTGATGCAGGGCAGAATGCAAGCATGATAGAGAGATGGACATATATGGGAGGCGGGGGTGTGTGTGTTATTGACATCATTTTTTCCAGCTGAAGTCATTTTATTTCAGCGAATGGTCTTGCATTATGGCATCAGCCAAAATGGGCAATTCAACTGGCTTCCTGCTGAGAAAATAAATAGTATTCTAGCTGGACTCTATATTTAAAGCACTGCTAAAGAACGTGACACTTAAATCTCAGCCACACTTAAATCTCAAAGTTTGAAATGGGGCATTTTTGCAAGCTGGATATTAGTCACAAAACTGCATGGCACTTTGATCCATATGACACTTAAATTCTCATATCTATTTATTTATTTATCTATCATATTTATACCTCGCCTTTTTTCCTGCAAGGAACCCAAGGCGGCTTACATAATCCTCCTCCTCTCCATTTTATCCTCACAACAACCCTGTGAGGTAGGTTAGGCTGAGAGTCAGTGACTGGCCCAAAGTCACCCAGTGAGTTTCATTCATGCACATATTAAAATGTTATGAGCGGTATCTTTTTTAATGTCTCCCGGAGCATAGCGATTTATCTCATTTTATTGCATTATAATATTTTTCACCTCTTGCATCCTATAGGTCTGTGGTGGGCAACCTGTGGCCCTCCAGATGTTTGAGCTTACAACTTGTATCAGCCCTAGCCAGCACAGCCAATGGTGAGGGTATGATGGGAATTGTAGGCCAAGACATCTGGAGAGCCACAAGTTGCCCACCTCTGCTACAGGTGAAACATGGCTGCATGCTGCAGCTCCTGCTGGAAACCACAGAGGCCTCTTCAGCAGCTGATTAATACTTGGACAAGAAAGGAGGAAGCTGATGTTGCCAAGGCTGACCTGGGAGAGAAGAGGCGGCCACACCTTGCTTGCTTCACAGTGTAGCTTGACCTGTTTTTCAGAGGTCATCACAAGGGTTCTTGCTTTCTCTGAAAGGACAGGAGGGGCTTGTGTGCGCCTGAAAAAACAGGCATTCCACTGGAACAGTGCACAGATCTATGTGACTCAGTGGCTGTACATAGGCAGATTTGCATGTGCACACATCCGGACCTGTATACATAAGTATGCATGCCTCTGCATATCCAAAGTCATGGGCATGCCTACATGAGCAAGTCTGTGGTACATCTTTGAGAGAGGAGAGAGAAATACCATACAGTCATGCCTTGGACTGAGGGCATAATTCGTTCCGGAAACGTGCTTGTAATCCAAAACACTCTTATATCAAAACAAAATCCCCCCAAAAAAATTTGTACAGAGATTTTTAATTTAAGCCGTACTACAGTACTTGTATTGCAAGACGTCGCTCGTATATCAAGTAAAAAAAAAATTAAATAAATATTTAAAAATTTGCTTGTCTTGCAAAACGCTCTCAAACCAAGTTACTTGCAATCCAAGGTATTACTGTACATGCACCTGCAGTTCTGGTGCCCCACCTGGATATTGACAGCTTAGCCACAGAGGTATAGGCACTGGTAAACTCAAGATTGGATTACTGCAATGTGCTCTGTGTGTGGCTACCTTTTGCCTAGGTCCGGAAGCTGCGGATGGTGCAAAATCCAGCAATGAGGCTGCTGACTGGGGCTCCTTCCGACAGCAAGCTACACCCTTACTAAAAGAACTCACTGGCTGCCAATAAGCTACCAGGCTGAGTTCAAGATGTGGTTGTTAACCTATAAAGCCCTAAACAACTTGAGACCAGGTTACCTTAGGGATTGCCACACCCTTTATGTTCCCACCCATCCAACCTCTGCAGTCATCACAGGGAGCACTTCTGAGGGTGCCACATACTCCTGAGGTTCACATGTGCAACAGAGCATTTCATGTTGCAGCGCCCACCCTCCGAAACGCATTACCAGCTGTCATTAGACAGACACACACACCCCATTTAAGGTGCAATCTTATGCATGCTTAGAGAGAAAAAAGTCCTACAGCTCCCATGCTGGCTGGGGAATGCTAGGCCTTTTTTCTGTCTAAACATGCATAGGATTGCTCCTTGAAGCATCTTCCTAAAACTCACCTTTTCGCACAGGCTTTCCCTGAAGTGTGACCCAGCCAGTTGTGGCTTGTAGCACACAGTAGAGTGTGAGGTTTTATTGCCGATTAGTTTATATTGTGTTGTTTTTATTGTTATATTTATGGTTGTTTTGATGCCATTATATTTTCTGTTCACTGCTTTGATACCTTTGTGGGAAAGCAGTATATAACTCTGGATGATGATGATGATGATGATGATGATGATGATGATGATGA
The DNA here is from genome assembly GCA_021292165.1 of Shinisaurus crocodilurus. NCBI lineage: Eukaryota > Metazoa > Chordata > Lepidosauria > Squamata > Shinisauridae > Shinisaurus > Shinisaurus crocodilurus. Next base: position 19,126,673 of record CM037879.1, read on the forward strand.
TGATGATGACAACAACAATAAATATTTTTTAATTGACAATGCAGCCTTTGGTGTGTGTGGTCATAGGGGTGGAAGGAGTCCCCCATTCTTCCTAAATGTTTTTCCCCCTTTTTCATTAGGTGTCCAAAGAAAACATTTTAGGAATGTAGGAAGCTGCCTTATACCAAGTCTGACCATTGGTCCATCCAGCTCAGTATTGACTACACTGACAGCAGCTCTCCAGGGTTTCAGATATGGGCCTTCTCCAGCCAGGGATTCTTGGCATCTTCTAGAGATGCCAGGGGTTGAAGAGGAGACCTTCGGCATGCAAAGCATGTGCTCCGTGGTCCTTCGCTGAAGGGGACTGGAGTCTTACAAAGTTTTCACAAAATAGCAAATCAAACTCCACAGCCACTTTCACCTGATGGGAGGAATGTTTCAGATTATATTACTGCTTCGGCAAGGTCCGCACTTACCTTCCACACTGGCCTTGACATAAAAAAATAGGTTGAGTTCCCTTGGGTTATCAATGAGCAAATTGGCTGGATGTTCTAATCCCAGTTGTCTGGCTCTTTGTGCCTTAGTTCCTTTGCTTCCGGTTTTATATGGCGCATACTAGGACAGATCAGTAAGAAATGCATTCAATTAAAAAGAAATATATAGATTGTGAAGAAAAGCAGACAGAGTCTGGGTGCCCTTCTCCACCACACACATGTAAGCAAGTGTAATCCCAGCCAGAGGCTGAGAACCTCATGCAAATATACATAGTTCCTCTGATGACTCTGTGCTGCCTCAAGAGTCTCTGATGTATTTGCATGCAAATGTACCCCAAGCACTCTAGTCACCCCTCTGACACCTTAGAGCCACCCCTCCCCTGCCTAGCCCAGATGAAATTCATCCTGATTGGCCAAGGACAGCTGGGCTACTGAAAGGAGGGGGGGGATCGATACTGCCAGCCCTGGCTTCTGGGTTTTGATGTTGTTTTGCTGAGGCAGGCCAGAAAAAGAGCAACCCCCCAGGCAAAGAGTACATGCCTGAGGTGTTTATATAGTAAAGGAACCAGTTTTGTTGTTTTGTAGCTCTACTTGTGTATACCAAAGTGTCTCCCCACCTTTTCTCCTTCCCTCATTTCCCACCTTTTATTGTAATCGGTTTACCCTAAATAAACTTTCCTGGTTTTACCCCACACAGTGTGTGTGGTTCCTCTGTGGTTCAGTGCTAAATCCAGTGTATAGACCAAGGGCAAAGCCCTGAGAAAATCAGTCTCAGGAAGACAGAGCCAAGGCTGGTAGTTTGGCGCCTTTGATCTCTGTCTTGAGCTAAAGGACCAGTTGGCAGTCCTTCACATGGATATTATTTTGAATTTTGTTGCTACGATTTCTGGATTTCTGTGATCTTTCTGTGTTTTACTTCTTCGAGGACAGTGATCATAGTAACAATATAAAGCATATGCACTGCTAACTGGTGGTTAGGATGCTTTAAGTGACAATAATGTGAAAAAAGCACAATTACTTTTTAAAAGATCCTTCTTTTAAAAAAGCAGAGGAGAAATGAGAGATAAAAGGCGAAAATACCTGTAATACTAAGCATGCTTAAAAGCAAGTTCTACTGAAATCAATTGGGATTTATTCATTAGGATTGCATAGTAAGGAGAACCAAAAGTGTATGCTCAAAACTGCAGTTTTTCAAATCGTGTTCTGGGGAACCCAGGATTCCTCAGATGTTTGTTGGATGTTTCATCAATGAAAAGATCAACAACAGCAAACAACCTTTCCTGGATGGGACTTGTCCATAATTTTCAATTTTTTCCTGGGATGCATAAATTTAAGGCAGGGGTGGAGAAACAGATTTGCTCCAGCGGCTGGTTACACACACACCCAACCTGCCCACATGCTGGATGATATGAGGGGCAGGGGTCTGCATTCCCCATGAGGGGATGCACTGGCCAAGTGTGCAGCTGGCTTCACTCCTGCTTCTCCTTCCCCACACAGGGAGTGAAGTGCACTTGGCTGGCACTTGCAGGAGCTCCTATAAGCACCAGCCAAATGCACAGCATACTACTCCCCTACCACCTGGGAGGGGGAGGGGGCACCAAGTTAGGGGAATCTCCCTGTTATCTCCAAACTACAATTGGGATTTCCATTTGCGCCGCTCATCCTCCCACTGGGCAATCAGAGATAACAAGGGGATTGGAAATAACAAGATCAGAGATAAAAAGGGGATTCCTCTCGTCCCCAAGTCAGGGGCCAGGGCTTGGGGTGGGGAAGGTGCCTGTGGAAGAGCCAAAGCCTCCATAGGCCAGTGTCGGGGCTAGCTCCCCATCCCCATTCTGTTCACGCCCCAAGACCCTAACAGACCCCGTGGGAATGGATTCAGAGTCAGAAGGGGAGGGGGAGGAGGCGTTGGGCGACCGCACCAAGACACCTCGGCCCTCAAGGCTAGACTCAGCTCAAACCGATAACACGGGAGGGGGGGGGTTCGCACGACACGGAAACCGCGGGGAAGCGTGTCGTGCGAACGCCGGCTGGGGGCGCCCCCGTGGGACAGCCACGCGCGCAAAGCACGCAAAGTGACCATGGGCGGTAGAGGGGAAAGCCCCTACCGCACGTGGCCACCCTGCCGTGCGAAGAGCGGGAGGCCATCCCGCGGAGGCCATCCCGCGGGGGCCTCCCGTGGTCGCACAGAGGCAGCAGCCCAGAGCGGCCGGAGCCGTGGCCACTCCAGCCTGTAGGGCCAAACAGCCCCTCTAGGTGTCCCGAGCCGCCACCCCCTAGCATCAGGACGCCCGCACTGCGGTGCGGGGACTGCCGGCTCCACCGGGGTCCGCCCACACATGCGGGGCACAGGTCATCTGCGGCGCCCCACCGGACCCCACAGACGGCCCCGTGGTGCTTCCCCCGCTCGCCGCCTGGGTCGTACGAACCAGCCCTTACAGTGCAATCAGATACACATCTATCAAAGTAAGCCCCACTGAGTTCAACGGAAAATATTCCCTGGTAAGTGGGTATAGGAATCATAGAATCATGGAATCATAGAAAAGTAGAGTTGGAAGGGGCCTATAAGGCAATCGAGTCCAACCCCCTGCTCAATGCAGGAATCCAAGTGAAAGCATCCCCGACACATGGCCGTCCAGCTGCACCTTGAATGCCTCCAGAGTGGGAGAGCTCACCACCTCCCTAGGTAGTTGGTTCCATTGTCTTATTGCTCTAACAGTCAAGAAATTTAATTCCTGATGTTCAGGTGGAATCTGGGTTCCTGTAACTTATAAGCCCGTTATTCCGTGTCCTGCAAACTGGGATGATCAAGAAGAGATCCTGGCCCTCCTCTGTGTGACAACCCTTCAAGTACCGGAAGAGTGCGATCATATCTCCCCTCAGTCTCCTCTTCTGAAGGCTAAACATACCCAGTTCTTTCAGTCTCTCCTCATAGGGCCTTGTTTCCAGTCCCTTTATCATCCTTGTTGCCCTCCTCTGAACCCTCTCCAGTTTGTCTATGTCCTTCTTAAAGTGTGGTGCCCAGAACTGGACGCAGTACTCAAGATGAGGCCTAACCAGTGCTGAGTAAAGGGGAATTATCACTTCCCACGATCTGGAAGCTATACTTCTATTAATGCAGCCCAAAATAGCATTTGCCTTCTTTGCAGACACATCGCATTGCTGGCTCATATTCAGCTTGTGATCTACAATTCCAAGATCCTTCTCACTTGTAGTATTGTTGAGCCAAGTGTCCCCCATTCTGTAACTGTGCATTTGGTTTCTTTTCCCTAGGTGCAGCACTTGGCATTTATCCCTATTAAATTTCATTCTGTTGTTTTCGGCCCTGTGCTCCAGCCTATCGAAATCGCTTTGAATTTTGTTTCTGTCTTCCAGAGTATTAGCTACATCATGCCTCCTTGAAACAAAGGCAATTTGCTTTTCAAAAGTTTCATCCTCGTCTTCTCCTTGATTGGGTGGTTGGTAGTAGACTCCAACCGCCATGTTTGTTTTATTCTTTGCCCCATTTATTTTAACCCAGAGGCTCTCAATGGGGCTGCCAAGCTCATCTTCCTGTATCTCTGTGCAGAGATACGTATTTTTAACATACAGCGCAACTCCACCTCCCTTTCTGTTGCTTCTGTTCCTTTTGAAGAAGTTATATCCTTCAATTTCTGTATTCCAGCCATAGGAGTCATCCCACCACCCCCTGCAAGGACCGCAGCTTTAGTTCACGGAGGGGAACAGAGTGGCCCAACAAGCCCGAAAAGTAAGGATGCAAGTCTCAAGCTGGTGCTTAAAAATAACTTATGTGAAAATAATTCATTGGGTAAATGTCTTCTTTGGGGGCAAAGGATCTTCATGTTTCTTATTCTGCTACTCTGATTTTAACAAAAGAATGTTTTAGCTAGGTCCAACCCAAACATTGCTCCCAATTCACAGACAGTGAAATGGTGCCAGATTTCACAGATTTAGTAGGGGGAGAACGAAATGTTGGCGGGCTTACCAGCAGAGGCAAAGAGAGGTCTTCCCAGTGGCTGCCAGTAATTTTTCCCAGAGTTCCCCTGGAAATGATGCTAAATCATCAAGCAGTGTCGTTCCCAGATGGCTTCTGAGTGGGAAAATGGTGGCCGCCACTTCACATCCACCAGGAAGACCTCTCCTTGCCACCGCTGCAGAACTGACTGGCAGCAGCAGTGAAAACAGCAAAGAAGGGGCCGCAAATTCACTCCCTTTTTCGGCCCCGTACCACCTTCCCCTAATTTCAGATCAGTTTTGACTGGTGTAACACAGTAAGACTCCCGAGGAAGGCCGTTGGTCGATACTCATTGGGCCATCGTTGCGTAACGTATTAGTACTTCCAGGCACCTGCTTGGCACCCGTCTCTTCCTTCACTCTTCTGCTTTATAGGTGCTCCCCCAGCAAGACTCCCCTACCCAAAAGGCCTAGCCAGCACTTTACGTGAACTGGGGAAGGGCTATACGTCAGTGGTCGAGCACCTGCTTCGTATGCCAAAGGCCACAGGTTCAATCCCCAGCAACTCCAGGTAGGGCTGGGAAAAGACTCCCATCGGAACACCTGGAGAGTTACTGCCAGTCAGCGTAGACCAGAGATAGGCAACTACACTTGCCCATTCATAAAATGGCTGCCATGGTGGGCATGGCTAGTTACAAAACATTCATTTCCCAGAAAGCAAACTGGTGAGACTAAAAGAAAAATAATTTGCCCAAGAAGCTCAGTATGAGACAGAGGTGGGGGGGGGTCTGAGCTTTTAAACAAAACAAAAAAAACCCACTCTTTTGAACCCAAATAAAGGTGGTGCTGGAAGGCAGCCCTTCTCTTTGCAGCAGGCCAACCTCCCAGTTTAAAAAAAAAAAAGTAAATACAAAATCTTAAAAAATAAAATAAAGATCAGGAGGAGCAAGGCGCCTGGCAAGCATGAAGAGAGGTCTCTACAAGCACCCCACTGTGGACTCCAGTTGTAGACGATATTGAGCTAGATGGACCCATGGTCTGACTCAGTATAAGGCAGCTCCCTGTGTCCCTAACTGAGAAGGCATCCTAGAATTCACCCCATAATCCTCTGCCAGACAAAACTTACACAGAAAGGAGGATGGAAAGAAGGGGGGGGGACATTGCTCACAAAGGATCTGCAGAAATTACTTTTTTTAAAAAAAAAAAATGATACTAACCACATGATCCAGCTCCTCCAAGGTTTTACAGTTTAACAAAGCAGTTAAAAGGCTTCCTGACAGTTTTCCTTCTTTCTTAAGCTTCTGTATCGTACCATGAACCTTTTTTTCTACGGTGCTACGACAAAAGCAAATATGGTGCGGTCAGTTAAAACAATTCATAACCAACTATAATCGCTTTGTAGACACACCACTCCTAACTCCGTGTGCGTCTCCTCTGTATCACCCCAATCCAGAAACTCATGTGCATTGCTCACAGGGATCTCCTATACTTAGAGGCTGCTCCACTTAATCAATAGAAAGATCAGCTTCACAAGCCAAAGAAATGTGTGCATGGAATGTTATCTCCTTCCTTTGGAATTGAAGTTAATTCATTCAGCTGTCAAAACTCTGGAGTGGAACTGTATCTGGAACGGGTTCTGCCATCTGCCCTGGAGAAATTGGCAGTGGCCAAGCCAGTTCCTTGAGGGTAGTGCATTTCCTACACTTTGCTTCCACCAGCCTAGGAGACATCATAATAATCTATGGTTTATCAGGGCAGGAATAAGTCTAGGAGAGTCTTGGGCTTGCATCCTCTGACCCTCTCCTTTCTTCCTCTGGCATGGCCACATTATTATTATATTTATTTATAACCCATCACATGGACTAGATTGAAAGCTTTTGCTTCCAGTTTTGATTAACCACAGTTTACTATGATGTCCAAACCCTAAACTGTAGTTAATCCTAACTATGATTTGTTGAAACCAGCCAGCTTCATAGCCCATGGTTTGAAGTTGGCTTGTTTCCAAGAAACCATGGCTAAAATTAACCACAGTTTACTAGGTTAGGACATGACAAACTGTGGTTAATCAAAAATGAAAGCAAACACTTCTGAACTCCTGTCCACAGCTCCACCAGAGAAGGAACGGGGGAGCACACCAGTCCAAGGTTCGCCTGGATTCATTCCCATCATGATATACCATACCATGGTTTCACTTGGCATCTGTACACAGCCATTGTACAGAGGCAGTGTACCAGAGGCAAAATGTAGAGAAGCCATCGTCCCATCTCCCACTACTGAAATTAGGTCCCAAGCTGAGGGGAGGGACCATCTTCTCTAGAAACCAATTCCATTCGTAATGCTGCTTAGCCATGGAGCTGCATCACCTGGAAATCTTTAGTACATACAAATGATGTGAGATTGAGTTTATATTTATTCCCCCTTTGGCCTTCCCATCCCACCCCACCCCACCACTCCACATACTGTAGTTCCTCCATTGTTTGCTGCACCTCACGCAACGAATCAGCTTCCAGATTGTTGATAAGCTCTTTCCGATACCGGGCAATGAAAGGAATTGTGTTGTCATCGTTGAAGAGGCGGATTATGTTGGCGCACACCCATTCTTCGATACCAGTCCTTTGTGACAAGACCTGCAGCAACAACAAGGACGACGACAATGCAAATCAAGTACAACTGTTCTTGGAGGAGACCATTCTGAACACTATAAGCCTAGCGTGGTCCAGCAGTGCTTGGTAGGAAGCAGGTTCGTGTGGTGCGATACCAGCAACGGCTCCTCCGCCTCTCTGGCAGTAGAGAGGAGGAGAGTTGGTCAGACAACCCCTAAAGCAGCGGTGGGGACCCTCAGGCCCATGTGCCAAATCTGGTCCTCCTGGGGTCCCCATATGGCCACACCCCCTTTTCCTGGCCACACCCCTTTCCCCCCAACTGCCAACCATTTGGTGGTCTCCCAGCTATGGTGCAGTTTTTCCCCAATCAAAAAGGCTGAAATGCCTCTCTTAAGGCTCAGTTACAGGCAATAGGAGCTCTCAGCTAAAATATGCTGGGATTTTGGCCTTACCCCTTTTGCCTTTGGCCCCAAACCACCACTGGAATGCGTCCCCACCCACACAGAGCTTCTCTGAAATGGAATTCAGCCCTTCGGGGTGAAAGAGGTTCCCCACGCCTGCTCAACAGGAACAATTATGGCTACACAGGTAGCTGCTTAAAAAGCGCTGTTGTCGTTTGTTCAGCTTAAGATTCAAGGGATACAGACAAATTAAAAAGAAAAATAATTACATCCACACGGGTGCCTGTGAAATGGGAGAAGACACTAAGCTGAATCAGTAGAAATCAAAAATGGTTGTCAGGACCAGTCACTTCATAAAATGCAAAGGCTCAAAAGCCGTACAATGCCCAACCAAATCTCATCTCTCCCTGGGGCCCTCTAGACATTGAGTGTGAAGCACAGATGTGGGGAGGAAAAGGAAGCCCACCCCTGGAAAGGGCAGGACAAAATGCTACTAAACTTGGTAGGGGCCATGTTGATTTTTTTAAAAAATATTTTTTTAAAAAAGCTCAAAGCAAGTAATGATTAGAAATATAAAATATAAAATACCCAACCAGAATGAGAATAAGCTATCTCTAAAAAGTAGAGCCGAGCCAAACTTTTTGGCCCCGTTTTTTTTTTGTAATTTGTGTGTGAGCAGAGAAGCTCCCAGAGATGGGGGGGGACAGCAAAGTTCTAAGAAATTTTCAGGGGGCTGGCCCCTACCAAGTTTAGTAGCATTTTGTCCTGCCCTTTCCAGGGGTGGGCTTCCTTTTCCTCCCCACATCTGTGCTTCACACTCAATGTCTAGAGGGCCCCAGGGAGAGATGAGATTTGGTTGGGCATTGTACGGCTTACTTTAGTGTAATACAAGGTGACTGAGGGTTCCTTCCCCCACCCCTTTTTATAGTTATGGCAAGCCACACCTGTCCCGAATATTTCTGAAAACTTCACCACTACAGCCCCAAAAGTAGCCACTCCCCACTTTTTGTGGAATGGGGGGTGGTGAGCATAGCTCTAATGAAAATGTCACAAACTCAGCAGATTTCTTTTATGAATAAAGTTTAAAATCTGTCAACTGAGACACACCTATTTTTGCTGGCCTTCCCATAATTCATGGGATGCCAGTTTTATTGGTATAATCTGTTTTTATAGTGATTTATAGTACGTTATTGTATATTTATTGCCTATTTGTACAATGTGATATGGGGTCTCCTTTACCTTGTACGCCGCCTTGAGAGAGTTTTACCCTTAAAGGTGGTCTAAAATAATTTTAAATTAAAAATTATCTTTTTTTTTTTTTTTTAAGGCTTCAAGATAGATATTCCACTTTTACCATCTTCCCTACCTGTGGCATTTTCAGATCTTGGAAATGTAACTCCAATTTTGGGGGGTGGGTGGGTTGTAATATACTCTCATAATTTCCATTCTCCTTACAAATATCAGAATGACCTCTTTTTGATATTTTCTCGTGAAACCCAATCCTAATTGTAACCTTCCTGCGCCATAGCTTATGCTTGGGAGAAGCTCTCATTAAAAACAGAGGGAAAGTGTGCAATTTATTTTATAAAAATAAAGAGAGGCCAATTTACATTCTGGAATACATCCAAAACTGCTATTATATACAACAGAAACCAAATTTATGCCTTGGCCCAGGTCACAGGCTCTCTCTATGCCATATAGGTTAATGCGAGCTTTGTTACGAAAGGGAAAAAGATTGCAGACCTGCACAATGTCCCAGTTCATTTTATGGTCTTCATCCATTTTGGCACTAGCAGCGGATTTTACAGGATTCCCCTGAGGACACGTTGCAGATTTAAATTTTTTTAAAGGAGGCTCATCAAACGTGAAATCCTCTCCAGACTCTTCCGCCTTCACTTTTTGTTTAGAGGCCGCAGCACTTGTGGAGGGGCCTTCAGTGTTCTCCAGGCCACAGACAGGATGTCCCTGAACGATGCCGACATTTTTCATTGGGGTTTTTTTGGCTGGAGGTGGCAGCTTGGCATCCTCCTCTTCCTTAGGCTGCTGTAGCGGCAACCCTCCTTCATTCCCTCCAGGAGCAGTGATAGGCAAAGATGTGTCCTGCCCAAGGCATCAAAACGTGTTAAGAAAAGAAGCTGATAAAATACAAAAGATTACATAGCTTGAACAATGTGGCCTGGTCTCTTGATGAGGCCTCCCACCCATCACCTATCTTCTAGAGTGCATTTTTTTTCCGCACCAGGTTTCACTGAATCGCCTGGTTCAACTATTAACATGCTCAGTCCAGCAAACTGTGGTTTGTTGCAACAGAAATGAGCAACAAGCTCAGGCACTCCCTATTTTCCCCTCCAGGCTTCAGAGGAGACTTCCTGGTTTGTTAAGACACAATTGCCCATTACATCTGAACCAGGAAATTGTTGTTTAAGCACTGCCTACAAAGCAGGACTATAAACCAGGATCAAACCATTCCTGGTTCAGACATCACAGGAATCATAGAATCATAGAATCATAGAAAAGTAGAATTGGAAGGGGCCTACAAGGCCATCGAGTCCAACCCCCTGCTCAATGCAGGAATCCAGGTCAAAGCATCCCTGACAGATGGCCATCCAGCTTCACCTTGAATGCCTCCAGAGTGGGAGAGCTCACCACCTCCCTATGTAATTGGTTCCATTGTCTTATTGCTCTAACAGCCAGGATATATTTCCTGATGTTCAGGTGGAATCTGGGTTCCTGTAACTTGAGCCCATTATTCCGTGTCCTGCAAACTGGGATGATAGAGAAGAGATCCTGGCACATTCTTCATAGAATCATAGAATAGTAGAGTTGGAAGGGGCCTATAAGGCCATCGAGCCCAACCCCCTGCTCAATGCAGGAGAACAGATGTGGGCAGCCCAGGCAGTCACCCATCCAAGCACTGACCCAGCTCATACCTGCTTAGCTTCAGCATGTGACCTGCATTATGTGCTCTCCACACCACCTGCAGGCTTCTTTTTTTTTTTATTCAATTTATACTGAACAGGTGTACTACAGCAGTCACATTAGGACTACTTCTTCAGCAACACGCACAATCTTTTGCACTAGATGGCCACTCTAGATGTTTTTTTTTAAAAAATATTGTGTTTCTAAATTTGCTTTTAGTACTTATCCCTTAAAACCAGAAATGAGAGTTTGTGCATCGTTGACTCCCAATGTACAGCGATTCCACTTTTTTTTTGCCCTCAAACCCCATGGAGCCCCCTACTTTATGCGTTATATTTTTGAAGTTTTTGCTAAGGGCTTTATTTATTTATTTGGCTGCTTGTTTTTATCGTGTTCTATTTTAATAAGTTTTGCTGTTATTTTTGTGTTGTGTTTTGGAAACCACCCAGGGAACCTTTTGGCTGATGGGTGGTGAATAAATATATTAAATAAATAATAAAAAATAAATAAGGGCTTGTACATGCATGAACTGTCACCACTCATGGGCTGTATCACTAGGTGGCAACATGCACGTATCAATAAATGTCACAGATTAATCACTACAGACAGAACTTTCAAATCATCGCATATCACCTCAAAATATAATGGTTTTCAGTGGATTCAATTCAGACATTCAACTGCCAGTCAGCAAGTGGTATACATGCACATCCAATATATATTTACATTGACACTAAACATATAAAGTGTGAACAGAATGAACTCAGGTTTGCAGACACATGCATGATAGATAAACTCAGCAGGAAGCCAGTGTTGGCAGAAGATCCCTGACAAGTATGTGCTCAGGGATATACCCAGACTTGCAACCCCATACTGGGAGGGTTTGCACGGCACCCTAAGCCCCTTGGGCATTTTAACCATGCACTGTGGCTAAAATTCCCCTGTGCCCAACAGACGATCATGCACAGCAGGGTTAGGGTGCCTCCTCTTCTCCCCTTGGTCCTCTGGCTGGTATCCCAGGGGACACCATGGGAGCACTCAGGGGAGCGGAGCAGGGATGACAGCTGCACCAAAGTGCCCAACCAGCACTTTAGGGCACCTGTCAGAGGCTTCACATTGCCTGGCAGTGCCGCCACTCAGCTGAGTAGTGGCGGCTCCACTGGGCAATGGGGAGGGGGACACGAGCTGCCTCATGCTGCGCTTGGAAGCACAGGGGGAAGCTGATGACAGCCGCCCAAAGTGCCGCTTGGGCACCCTGGCAGACGTCATCACCCAGAGCCCCTTGGCCACAGCAGCAACCCTTTTTTGCTGCTCTTGTCAAGGGGCTCTGTTGCCCAAATGGATTGACCGAGGCTTAGCATGCTGTCCGGGTTCGGATGACAAGCAAAGCCACAGAGGGTTTGCTAAACCCTAGAGCAAATCATGGCGTTGCAGGGTAGTTAAGAAGCCACCCCAGGGTGGCTTCTAAACCACCCCGTGGGAAGTGTGCTAGGTTCAGACAACAGGCTAAGCCACAGTGGCTTATAAACCACTGTGGCTTAGCGTGTTGTGCGAACCCAGTCGATGTGTGAAATGGCCATAAGACTTGCAGAATGGGAAGGTTGGGCAAAATGATGGGAAGCAAAACATTTGAACCAGTAGTTAGAGTTTGTAAAATAACAGGGAACCATAGTTACACAACCAGGAAGGATTATCTGAAGCTGGACACAAAGGAGGGAAGGTTGAGGGGAGTGCTTGAGCTTGTCCCCACTCTAAGCAACCATGGCTTGTTGGACCAGGAAACTGACATCTGAACTGGGCCATTGTGTCATCAGTGACTTTCACCACTACTATGGCTAATCTGGTTTATTGGTTAATCCAGGATCTGAAACCACATTTAAAATTAATTTCAGATCCTAAATTAACCGGGGGAGAGAATTCCTGGAATTAATGACATGCCCTGTATAGTCCAAGTTCAGTTCAACATACATACAAACCATGAATGATCAATGGAAGGTATATTAGGCATATTAAGAAAATGACATTAAGGTACATTAAGAAAATGAAGGTATAATAAGAAAATGTCATTAAGGTATATTACTAAAATGATATTATGTAGTCCAGGACCAATTTACAACCATGAAACAAGATAAAATTGTATCCTGCTTTGGTTCTGGTTAAAGCCAAGAAGTGGGAAAGACATCGTGTGGCCAGGCCTGGGTCTATGCCATGATTATGTGGGACTACAGAAAAAGTGCAGAATGTGATAGTGGCTGCAGAATTCAGCTTCCAAAGAACCTCAGCTTTCAAGTTTTGTTTTTTAAAGCAAGTTTCTAGCCCTTATGCTTGTGAAAATAACCTTGAAAGTGTGCAGGCAATGCCTACTGAAATCTCAGAAGCCAAAGCAATGGCCGGATTAAGACTTTCAGCAGTTGGAAATGGGACTTCAGTTTCCTTGCCCGCCACCCCCTGCCCCCCGCCACTGCAAACTGGACAGAACAGCAAAGAAAATGCAGAATAAATGATGCAATACAAGGGAAATTATGCAAATTTGCAAACTCTATACAGATTGCAGTACTCAGCTTTTCTTGGCATATAATTTAGAATGCCCTTGTGAAGAATTTTAATTTTATTTTTTATTTACTGCACACAGTCCATGGGGCAGATTCAGTCAATTTCAGCCTTGCTGCAAGAATCGGGAAACTGCTTTGCAAGTGCAACTGCAAGGTACAAGCAATTACATTAGCATCACCTGAAGTCAGTACAGATGTGAACAGTTCCGATTGCTTAACCACGTGTAAGCGATCAGAAGCATACGATCCCTTCAAACCCTTCCTTCTGAAGCACAAATTTCCTTCACCAACGTAAGATGCACGTAACTGCTGTTAACGGTAGTGACGTTTACTGAAGTTAAAGCTAAGTTGGTTTCTCAGTTAATCCAGGACATGAAACTATTTTAGGCTCCTCTTCTCTCAACTGTCATCACCAGCAGCCATTCCAACAGGCAGGCTGTAACACAGGGCTCTCCAACGTTGGGTCCCCAGATGCTGCAGGCGTACAGCTCCCAGCATATCCAGCCAGCACGGCTAATGGCAAGGGATTCTGGGAGCTGTAGGCCGGCGACATCTGGGGACCCAAGGTTGGAGAGCCCTGCTTAACAGAAGGAAATGAGAGGAGAAACAAGGCCATTCCACCAGCCCTGTTGAAAAACTACTTAATTTTTCCCTCTTCCGTTCCCATCCCGTTTTCCTTGCGTGTCATGTCTTCTTAAGATTGTAAGCCTGCAGTATTTTTTTTCCTGATTGCACGTAACACACTCCAGGAGCCTTTCTGGCTGAGGAGCAGGATAAAGATACTTTAAATAAAAAAATGTTTAAAGCTGTTTCCAGACCTAAAGTTAACCAGGAAAGCTGGCTTAGCCTTAATCATAGTTAACTTCCTTTCCAATGCAACAATTAACTGCAGTTAAGAATAATCAGCAGCACAGTGTCTGCACCACAAACAGAAACAATACCCAGCAGACCAGGGGTGGCCAGAAGGTCAATCAGGATCTTCTGGTAATTCTCTAAATATTGTTCTGGCCATGTACTGGTAGTGCTCTCTGGATACTGGTAGTTCCCTGGGTGATTTGCAGTCCAATGGGGCTGCCCATAACCCTCCAAACTCGGAGGACTATGGACATCCTACTGAGGGCAGGAGCGCAGAGGCAAGGATTGCCTGCGCACTTCTCTTGCCCTCCGGAACACTTAGACGGCCGATTTCAGCGGTCTAAGTATATTACACCGGCTCGCGAGGAGAGGAGGCCGAGGCACTGCCAGGATTCCTCGTAGGATAGCAGTGCCTTGCTCCTCCCCTCCCTGCCCCCTGAAATGCTCCTCCGGCGCCGGCTCCGAAGTCAACCTTCTGTCTTTGGAGCCATAGCTGGCATGGAAAGAACTGCACCAGCTGCACAGGCGGAGGGAGGGCGCTCCAAAGTTGGGAGTCCCAGCCCTGACCTCGGAGCGCTTTTCCAAGGCCGGAGCTGGGACCCCGACCTTTCCTACAGCCGTAGACAGCATCTAGCGGCCATGGGATTGTGCCCTTGTAGTTTAACAATAGCAACAACAAAAGGACTCGCCCTCCCATCTATATATTATACTGCTGAAATTAAGCCCAGGTCTATGCCATAACTCTGTAGGAACACAGGAAAAGTGCAGAACTAGGGACAGAATTCGGCTTCCACACAATCTCAGCTTTCAGGTTTTATTTTATTTTTTTAAAGCAAGTCCTGCAGGTGCAACAGAGATGCACAGAATAGGACAGATCCTGCTTGAATGAAGTTCTCTGTGTGCATGCTTTAGGTCAGGATTGCAGCCCTAGTCTTTTTCACTAGAAATATTAAGCATCTACAGTTGTCTAAAGTTAGTTCCCAATCAGCACCTTTGAAAAATCAAGCTAGGTAGGGGGATCTCCAAGTGCAGACCCTCCCCACAACCCGACCATTTTCATCCACTCTTTATTTATTTATTTCATTTATACGCCGTCTTTTTTCCAACAAGGAACCCAAGGTGGCTTACAGTCGTCCTCCTCCTCTCCGTTTTATCCTCACAACAACCCTGTGAGGTAGGTTAGGCTGAGAGTCAGTGACTGGCCCAGAGTCACCCAGTGAGTTTCATGGCCGAGCGGGGACTAGAACCCGGATCTCCCGAGTCCCAGTCCAACACTCTCACCACTACGCCACACGGGCTCTCCTCCTTTCCAATGCATTGAACAATAAATTGCTTCCTAGACTCTGCTTCTTACCAATTCTTCTTTTACTGCTACCTTCTTAGTCCTTTTCCGAGCCACAGTTGGTTTCTTCTCAGTCACGGTGGGTTTTTTCGCTCTGGGCCCTTTCATTTTTGGCACCCTGGCCTTTCTCGTCACTTTCTTTTTGGGCTCCCAGTCCTCTTCAGGCGTTTCCTCTTCTGATTCCGAAGATCTGAATAAAGAAGGAAAACATTAGAGGGGATGGAATTATATATTAACCTGCCTGTACACTACAATAGAGATCTGAGGCCCTTCTCTGGGGGAGGTTTGGAGGATGGCAACAATGGAGGGTCTTTTCAGTGGTGGTCCCCCAATTGTAGAAGGCTCTCTCCTTCTACAGGCCCACCTCGTGCCTTGCCTTTTTGGCACTGGGTTAAGACTTTCCTCTATTCCCAGGCATTTTAATAGCATATGATGGGCTCTTTAACACATCAGTTGAATTGTTTATGGTTGTCACTGAAGTTTTAGTTGTTTTATGGGGTGGTGGTATTGTAGTGAATAATTGTTTTTAGCTGGCTTAAATGTTTGGCTGGTGCTCTCCATTTGACTCGGTGGGTCACAAGTTACACAGGTCTGCCCTAGAGATTCATTCAAGTCCAAGCGTCAATTCCTTCCAGTGCAGGAAAAAACATCCCACCAGGCCTGACGTCGGCACTCAGCATGTTTGGGCAGCTGCCAGGGTCCCCGCACCCTGGCATACCCCACTAGTTCTGACACCCGCTCTGGAGTAAGGCCCACCTGCCCACACACATCCATCTGAGCTTATCTGGTGCTAGCAGCAGGCAGCTATAAGATGCCGGCCATTTAAAATTTCCCACAATGCCCTGGAATGGTGCTGCATCAGGGCATTGTGGGTAATTAAAATGGCAGGCAGCTTGCAGCCACCCACTGCCACCAATTAGCCTGCAGAGTGGGGTGATCATTGATGTCAGAAGGTCCTTTGCTAGAGGCCTCTTCAAAACTGTAGCCCCAGCCCTGTTTTGAGCTGGCAAACTGCAGTCAGAGTTAAGTTAATATAGCAGCGAAAGCCATTTTTATAGTATTTATGTATAAACTAGGAATTGTTTTTATCTTGTATATCCTTCCTATTTTCACCTAGTGAATTCATGGCAGAGGCAAGATCCGAACCTGGGACATGACGGTCAGTCTCTTAGGGCACAATCCTATCATGGTTAGACAGAAAAAAAGGCCTACTACTCCCAGCATGGCCCAGCCTTTTTTTCTGTCTAAACATGCATAAGATTGCACCTTTAGGCTGTAATCCTATGCACACTTGCCTAGGACTAAGTCCCATTGAGCAGAATGGCATTTACTTCTGAGCCAGCATCTACCAGACAGCACTATTAGTCACTATACTACTCCATTGCAAAAGTCTCTCGTTTGAACTTGTATACCGCTATCACTGGCATTTATTTTCTTGGATCTTTATGAACAAGGCGGGGACAGTCATCAAAGGAAGGAGATGTTATTAATTTTATGCATATTCTTATTCCCGTAAACTTCCGAGGTTACAAAATTGCCAGCAACTTTGTCTGAGAGACAAAGCATCTAGGAGACAGTCCTTATTTTGCAATGAAATGCACACTAAACAGAAATTTCAGCTCACGATTTAAGGAAGGAAGGCAGTTCATCTTCTGGAACCTTTGGTTTTGCCGCTGTTCTAGCTCTTCTAGGCAGAGCTGACATCTGAGGGGGAAGAAAATAAATAGCCCATATCAATTTTCTTAGTCCTACTTCTAAGGACCAGTATAAGATGCTATCAATTGCTCAATCAATTGCATATTTATTCTTAAATAATCCTTTATAACACAGAATTTTTCCTGGTGTTGCAGTTTAGCACTTTCTTAGGAGTTCCAACCACAGCAGGGTGAAAAGTTTTAATCCATATTTATTAGTAACATAGGAAACTGATTTTACCAAGTCGGGCTACTGATCCATATAACTTAGTACTGCCTACACTGGGAGTAGGTAACCCTGTGTGTTTTGAACGACAACTCCCATGATCCCTGACCAATTGCTATGCTGGCTGGGGCTGATGGGCATTCTAGTGGGCACTAGGTTGCCTATTTATTTATTTATTTATTTAATACATTTTTCTACCGCCCAATAGCCAAAGCTCTCTGGGTGGTTTACAACAGTTGCCCACCACTAATTGGCAGCAGCTCTCCAGAACTCCAGGCAGGAGTCTTTCCCAGTCTTAACTGGAGATGCCTGGGATTGAACGTGGGATCTTCTGCATGAAAAGCAGGTGCTTCACCACTGAGCTAAGGCCCCTCCTCTATCTGAAATAATTAAAAATATTAATCTGGATTAGCTATCACTTCTTTTTCCATATTCACAAGCACCAGTGCAGAAACAGAATCTCCACTCCACCAATCGGCATGCATTAAATTTTTAACACTCCTGGTTGTGAATAACAAGATAATTGAATTAAAGACAAAGGCTTTATCCAAATAAAGCAGCCTTCCCCAACCTGGTTCCCTCCAGATGTGTTGGACTATAACCCCCATGATGCTGGCTGGTGATAATGGGAGTTGCAGTCCAACACATCTGAAGGGCAGCAGATTGGAGAAAGCGGAAATAAAGGATATCTATTTTGGCTTTCCTTGATTGCAGGTATGCACTTTGATGCCTATTTTGACTAAACGTCATGATTCTTGCACTTTCTAAACTGATTTTTGTTGTGGAAAAAGTGATGGAGAAAGAGAGCACCCAGCACAAAGGCACACATGGGCTAGTGCCGCCTCCTGCCGGCCACGGGTTCAGCAAGCATCCAGCACGAGAGGGGAACCTGGATCAATCAGGATCCCCTCTTCTGCTGGGGAGCGCGATGTGCCTACGTCAGAATCTGCATAGGGCCCCTTCTCGCACTCGCCAAGCACAAGGCCAGCGGGGGCCATGTCTGGCACACACATTTGAACATCATTTCAGCACCCCTTCCCAGGGATGGGGACTCAGACTCCAGGACTCGACTCGTGAGTCGGACTGAGTCCCCCCTCTGACTCGAGTCCCACTCGAGTCCCAATATTTTTAATGGGACTCGAGACCAAGGACTCTTCAACATCCCTGGGCTGTGCCACAAGGAGTGGAGAGAAGTGCGATTGCAGGCGAAGATTTTATTTTTTTAAAATCATTTTCCTAAAATGCAACCTTTCAGACATTTTGGGTTTGGCTGCCTCTGCCTGCCTGGTTATTTTGGGTTTGTCTGCCTGGTCTGTTCTTGTCAAAATCAGTTGCAGAGTTTTGAAATAAAAAGGCACACTTGTGCCTAGAATTTATTTAAGCCACACATCTGAAGTGGCCTTATTTTGTTGGGGGGGAAACCCCCATTGATTTTAATAGGGATTCGTGGAGTCAGCTTTGGGAGTGACTCGGGACTCGTGAGTCACCATTTTGGACCAAGGACTCGGGCTCGAGACTCGGGTCCAAAGACTCGTGACTCGAGACCAAGGATTCTTCAACATCCCTGCCCCTTCCATCAACAGATACTGCACCATGAATTCCCAGTTAGGATTGTCTCGTATACCTTTGGGCACTCTGCATAGAAATGTCACAGCTACAGCTACCCCTTGGAATTCATGGCCTTTTGACCCCCCCCCCTGCATACTCATAGCAAACTCACCATTCTCCAAGTGCAGATCCTAATGTAGTCAAAACAGCACCACCCATACACAAGCTGGGCAGCAGGCATGAGGGGACACCAATGTTTGGAGCAGGGGCGGCCAAAGCCACCAATGCATCCCTGGACGCGTTTCTTGGCGCCCCCCCCCAAGGTGCCCAATCCCTCCCACTTTAAAAAATTACCACATTTTCTTCTCAGAAGCTGGAATCACTGCAAAAAAGGTTTCTGTTGGTGCTGAAAACTGTGGGTCCAAAGGAGTACAGGGCAGAGGCCCCACTTATGGCTTGTACTCAGTCTTATGGGCAGGTTACTTGTCCTTTGCCACACCTCCTATGGCGGCCATTTTATGGTGGTTCCCAGGACAGTTTCTCAAATTGCCAAATGTGCCCACAGGCCCAAAAGCCTACCCCGGGTTGGGAGAAATAGAAAAAAATTGTGAGGAAAAAAACAGCCAAAGGGGAGGAACCCCAAAAACAACCCAATGAGGCCATGGAATGCTAACCGACTTGGCAGGAAGGGCGGGATATGGACAACTAGGTGGGAGAGTTAACAGAATGGAGTAACCTGAAAAAAGGCATGCCTGGCTGGCTGAACAGCAGCATGCCATACATTTTATACGCATCTATAGATACAGTATTTCTGTATCCACGTATATTTGTATCTGCCAACTGAGGATAACACTTCACGCATCTGATGAAATGGGCTGTGGCCCACGAAAGTTGAACCACAACTCTTTGTCATTTCATTTTAGGAGAGAGACTGGACCACAAGGTGTGAGGAAGCCCAATTTGGGCTTTCTGCTCAAACAGCAAAATGCACTGGGAATGGCCCTAGGCCAGACTGTCAGTAAGAGGAAGCCCATGGCTTAGGCATACCTGGAAATGGCATCCACCAAGTTGGGACACCTCTTTTCCCTCATGCCAGAAATGTAATGTAATGTAATACAGACGTTACTTGCAGCAAGGTAGAGGCACTCCACATAAGCATACAGAGACTCCTCTTGTGTCTGTACAAGAGAGACTCTGTGACATAAGCAGAGTGCCTTGCTCAGTGACATATGGAGAGTGCCATTTATGACTGCAGGTGTCCAAGAAGTGTGCATCAGCACTGAAGAAAAAAATCTGGAGTCACTGAACCTTGGCACCAGTGAAAATCTAAGTTCCGATTAATTGTTTTATGGGGGGGGCGAACAGAACTTAGTATCTTTTTTTAACAAAAAAAAAACCCCGTAAACCGATTGCCCCTCGCCCCTGAAGCAACATAAACTAGCAACGATTGTCCAGCTCCATAAACCGGGGTGGGTGCGCGGGTGGGGAGATGGAAGGTGCCGCGTTCGTTCCTTCTTCTCGTCCCTTTTGTTTTAAAAACCAGACGCCATTCACGGGAGCGGACAACGATCCTGTGTGAGCACACATCAGCCCCGGACTTTTCCAGTTTAGGCGCTCCATTCTGTTCTCACTCACCTTCCTGTAGCTTTGGCTGCGGAAGGAGTTATAAGACGACGGCGGCTTCCCCCGCCCCCAGCTTTCCCTCACACCCTTTCTCTTTTTTAATCCCCTCCAATCGCTCTTGCAGGCTGCAGATTTGAAAACGGCGCCACCGCCACTGGAGCCTGCCAGGAAATCGAGACAGACGCTCCAAACCCGAGCCGGCTGCTCGCAACTAGCCCAGCAAGGGAGGAGCACCAGCAGCACCAGCAGGAGGAAGTGATGGCCGTACGCGGCAAGCCCCGGAACAGCCCCGGCTCCAATCAGCTCTCGCAGGCCGGGCCCTCTCCGGATTAGCTGGGGCTCGAAAGGCGAAGACCCGGGGAGGGCGGTGAGCGGGCGGGGCGGAGCGGAGCGGAGGGCGGGGAGGAGACCGCGGGACACCCCTCCTTCTCCCCTCCGCGAAGCTCTCGAGCCCCAGCTGCCCGCGCTGTGATCCAAGATTGTCGGTCTGGTCTGGTGAGATGAAACTCAGAATAATCCGGAGCAGACATGTGCGGCGCAATCCTCGTGCATGTTTACTGGGGATGTACGTCCCACCGTGTTCGACGGGGCTTAATCCTTTTAGGCAGTGTGTTGTTTAGGGTTTACAGCGACTGCAGTTTGGGGGCGGAGGGTGTTTCGTTTTTACGAAGCTAAGGGGCAATTCTGTGCACGGTTAGACAAGGGGGGGAGGCCTACAACTCCCAGCATGCCCTGCCAAATTTGGCTGGGGCATGCTGGGAATTGTAGGCCTTTTTTTCCTGTCTAAACGTGCGCAGGATTGCGCCTTAAACTGGAAGAGAATACAATATTTTGCAGTTGTATCATTCAGCCACTAGATGCCGCTATGTGCTGCCATTTAACTATAGAAAGTGCTTTCAGTTGTTTGGTTCGTCTTATCTCGCAGGAGTAGACAACCTGGTGCCCTCCACATGTTTTGGACTACTACTCCCTACATATTGGTCATGCTGGCTGGAGTTCATGGAACTTCTTGCAGGGATGGGGACTCGGACTCGACTGGTGAGTCGGACTGAGTCCCCCCTCTGACTCAACTCGGACTCGAGTCCCAATATTTTTAATGGGACTCGAGACTCGACTCTGGACTTGAGACCAAGGACTCTTCAACATCCCTGGGCTGTGCCAGAAGGAGTGGAGAGGAGCGTGATTGCCAGCGAAGAGCGCATGGAAGCGAGGTGTGCCGCTGCTCGGCCACTATGGACGGCTACCAGGAGTGCAGCCCCAACAGTGTGTCAAGATTTATTTTGATTGATGTGTTGCGTACTTGGGAGAGGCAGAAGAAGGACCTGAGATTACTCTGTGTGGCTGCTCTGAGTGTGTTTCTGGTTCCAGCAAGTTCATCACGAGTGGAGCGGGTGTTCAGTGAAGGTGGAATTGTGAAGAGACCTCACCGTTCCAGAATGGGGGCCAAACATTTAGAAAAAATCATGTTCCTCAGTCAAATGCAACATGGATAAGTGTTAGGAAGTACAGCAAGTTTATTTTTTAAACTCATTTTTCTAAAATGCAACCTTTCAGACATTTTGGGTTTGGCTGCCTCTGCCTGCCTGGTCTCTTCTTGACCAGTTCAACAGTTGAATTGTCCAAGACAACGGCCTCTGCCTGCCTGCTTTGGGGTTCCCTGCCTCCTCTGCCTGCCTGGTTATTTTGGGTTTTTCTGCCTGGTCTGTTCTTGCCAAAATCAGTGGCAGAGTTTTGAAATAAAAAGGCACACTTGTGCCTAGAATTTATTTAAACCACACATCTGAAGTAGCCTTATTTTGTTGGGAAAACCCCCCATTGATTTTAATAGGGACTCGTGGAGTCAGCTTTGGGAGTGACTCGTGACTCGTGAGTCACCATTTTGGACCAAGGACTTGGACTCGAGACTCGGGTCCAAAGACTCGTGACTCGACTCGTGACTCAAGACCAAGGACTCTTCAACATCCCTGACTTCTTGTCCAAAATATCTAGAGGGCACCAGTTTGCCTGCCCTTGTTCTATTGTATGCCCCCCCCCGCACTGCATCCCAGAACATGAAACATAACAACAACAAAAGGCCACATAAAATTTGCATATGATAACATATGTAGAGATGCAAGTTTAGAAATCATTGCTATCACTAAAATAGAAATACAATACATCTCACCATGGTGAGGAAGGCTATGACCTGTGTGGCTGCCTGTTCCATCTGCTGTTCGGATGCTAACTCTTAATCTGCAATTTCAGGTCCTATGCTCTGCCTTCTTATGACTCTATTATTATTATTATTAATATTTATATCCCACCTACATAATTCTCCTCCTCCTTACATAATCTTCCCCCTTCTCGCCATTTTATCCTCACAACAACCCTGCGAGGAAGGTTAGGCTGAGAGTCCGTGAGTGGCCGAACGTCACCCAGCCAACTTAATGGCTGAGTGGGGACTTGGACCTGGGTCTCCTGAGTTCCAACACGCTAAGCACTACGCCACACTGGCTGTTGTTTCAGGCGGCAGATGCTGGGTGGTGTTGAGGGGGCAGCAGTGACCGTTCCCTGATCATTCTCTCTGCTGGAGCACAGTGCAGTTTATGCCATGCAGGCCCTAAACTAGCTTGCTCTCCTCAGGTGAGGTGGAGGATGCTGTCCCGTCACCCATTGTTGACATAAGATTCAACTGCCAGTCCAGTTGGCTTCTGTAGGTGGAATGAGGGAGGAGCCATCTTGCCCTTTGCCTCGGGCAGCAAAATGTTTTGGGCCTGCCCTGTTTAATCCATACTTGGACTGGACGGCCCTTCAAATAGTGGGCTGTCCTCTTGAGAAATAGGATGCATAGCCATCTTAGATTGGGCATTATTGCTACTACTTCTTAAGGGTTAATTGACACCAAGAGAATATGTAAACTCTGGCATAGAACAGGCGGGAGAGTAGGCCATGCCTGCTGGCCCCACTTCCACCGCAGCATCTCCTGCCCCCTTACTATGCATATGCTGAATGGGGGAAGGTCTACAGGAGATCCTAGGCTCTCCCCATGATCACAAACACAAGGAGGGTTACACACAAATAGGACTCATGTCATGTATACTTAATATTTATGTAGGACATTCTTTTGAGCAGTGGTGGGCAACTTTGTGGCCCTTCAGATGTTTGAGCCCGCGACTCCCATCATCCCTCACCATTGGCTATGCTGGCCAGGGCTGATGGGAGTTGTAGGCCAAAACATCTGAAGGGCCACAAGTTGCCCACCCCTGCTTTAGGGTGCAATCCTATAAACATGTTTAGACAGAAAAAAGTCCAACTCCCAGCATGCCCCAGCCAGCTATGCTGGCTGGAGCATGCTGCGAGTTGTAGGGCTTTTTTCTGTCTAAACATGCATGGGGCTGCGCCCTTAGAGGGTTAAAAGTGGATGTTCTTTCACATAGCATATTTCAAGTCATCCTTAAATAACTGTGTAGGGTAGGTCAGTATTGGTATCCCAAGCCTGCTCTTTGGAGAGGAGAGACTCTAACTCAGGGCTCTCCAACCTTGGGTCCCCAGATGTTGCTGGACTACAGCTCCCAGAATCCCTTGTCATGAGCCATGCTGGCTGGGTATGCTGGGAGCTGTAGGCCAGCAACATCTGGGGACCCAAGGTTGGAGAGCCCTGCGTCTAGCTCAGAGATTACATCAGATCTGAGCCAGGGTCTTCCAATTATACAGCCTACTTTCCGTCACTCTTGCACGCTGGCTCTGGACTTTGGGTGCTTCCAGATGGAGGACTCTCAGAGATTGTACAGAGATTATAAATAGAAGGCAGCAATGTCTGGACTCCATGTAAAATTCCATGAATGAGGCAGGGTGATTGCATGGTAAAAGCCTTATCTGAAAGCAGCCTGAATATTTTAGGGTGAAAATTTATGGGGGCAGCTACTGCTGGATGAGAAATTTGTCTCTCTCATACAAGGCTGTGGAGTCGGAGTCGAGGAGTCGGAGTCGGAGGAAATTTTGGGTACCTGGAGTCGGAGTCGGCAAACAATGCACCGACTCCGACTCCTACTGAATTTAGATTGGAATTTTTAAAAAAGCAAGTTTAAATGTCCCAATTCACAAACAGTTATAATTAATGACTTCTGTTTTATAATAAATGCCCCTCCTGGATCCTCCCACTGCCCTATCTTCAGCAGCAGATCAGCACACAAAAAGGAGAAGGCAGCAGCTTCTGCCCAACTACCTCGCATATTAATTAATTAATTAGCATATTAATACAGAGGAGTCGGAGTCCGAAGTACAAAAAACTGAGGAGTCGGAACATTTATCTACCGACTCCTCAGCCCTGCTCTCATACATACCAATCAGAATAGTTGTGGACCACAGGCAGCAGGGTTGAGTCAGCGTGGCGTAGTGGTGAGAGTGTTGGGCTGGGACTCGGGAGATCCGGGTTCTAGTCCCCGCTCGGCCATGAAACTCACTGGGTGACTTTGGGCCAGTCACTGACTCTCAGCCTAACCTACCTCACAGGGCTGTTGTGAGGATACAATGGAGAGGAGGAGGAGGACTATGTAAGCCGCCTTGGGTTCCTTGCAGGAAAAAAGGTGGGGTATAAATCTAATAAACAAACAAACAGGGTTGCCAACCTTTTTACTAACCCCTGCTCCTCTGCACTTAACTGCAGGCAGGTGATCTGCAAATTTTATCAGATGGTAATTCTTATCTCCAGCCTATGAAATAAAAGCACATTTGCTGATTTCTGCAGGTCAAGCCACTGCTGTTAAAGGTTCAGGAGGAGCAGGCCAGATCTTTTCTTTGGTCAGCTGACAACCCTAACAAGAGTTTGTCCTGGATACAACCCTTGTATTAATTTTTTTTTTAACCACCACCCACCATCTTTCTTTTAGTATGCACAGACACTGTATGAATATAAATAACCCCACACTATAAATGAAAATGTTTGCTCTAGTTAATTTTTGTGTGTGTGATATTTGTGATGAAAGGCTTGGGTACACCCCCAAAATAGCTCTGTGCATCATCAACTTCCTACAGTGCTCTGCAGTAGAATCCATTGTTTTAATATGGTGCAAAAACAAACTTCATTCATTGCTTTGCGTAGTTTGAAATTGGGCTGTCATTCTTGTAAGACTAAGCAGAGGTTATAGAGCTATAGAGCTGACTGTATGATGACAGCAACAATACGTGTGTGTGTGATGGTCAAATCAACACCACACTCAAAAGAACATAATGCATTTGTTGGGAGTGTAATTTAGTGTGCAATCCTATTCAAGTTTAGATAGAAAAGAGGCCTACAACTCCCAGCATGCCCCAGCCAGCATGCTGGGAGTTATAGGCCTCTTTTCTGTCTAAACTTGAACAGGATTGTGCCTTTAGAGGCATTGCTGAACAAGAATGAATGCAGATCTGGCCAGGGCGACACATGCCTTAGTTACATCATGTCTGGATTATTGCAATGCACTCTACATGGGGCTGCCTTTGAAGACTATTCGGAAGCTATAATTGGTCCAGAATGCAGCACCCAATTGTTAATAGGGGCTGCCTACATGGAGCATGTAACTCCCTTATTCAAACGGCAGCACTAATTACCAAGTCATTTCTGGGTGCAATTCAAAGTGCTGGTGATGACTTTTTAAAAAAAAAACCTTGAACTGTTTAGGACCAAGATATGTGAAAGACCTCCATCTCCTGTATGAACCAGCCTACCTACTGAGGCCATCTTCAGAGGCCCTCAAGCACACATGAGCTATTGGCCTGTTCGGTCATTCAAAATGGGAAGTGTGCACGCTACAGACAAGATGTGTCCACCACCACCCTGCCCCCCAGTAATTGGTTCCACTCTCAAACTGCATTTACCGTCAAGAGTTTTCTCCTAACGTTCTGCTGAAAAATTAATCAGAACCAATTACCTGGGGGGAAGTGGGCTCTTCTTCAATGGAGGTCTTCAAGCAGAGGAAGGACGGCCATCTGTAGCTCCGGGTTCCCTACATCGAGCAATGGGTTGAATTAAATGGCCTCCAAAGCCCTTCCCAACTCTATGATTCTGTGACCCTGGGGAGGCAGCTGAACACCAATGAGTAATAATAGCTCTAGCAACTTATACTAACACAAATTGGTCACTGCATCCCCTAAAGACAAAAATGGGGATAGACTGGGACTAGCCAATAAGGACAGTTGGAGCATATGCCTTTAATATAGGAGTGGGGAACCTGCAACCACGCAGAAGTTGTTAGACTACAACTCCCATCATCCCTTACTATTGGCTGAGGCTGATGGGAGCTGGAGACAAGCAACATCTGGAGGGCTCCAGGTTGCCAACCCCTGCCATAGACCACCTGACACACCCCGCCCCGTAACATGACATGATCAGACACATGCTTAGTTAGATTTGCTGTTGCAGCCACCAGTTTTCAGTTGCCTGTGAGAACATAAGAAGAGCTGTGCTGGATCAGACCAAAAGGTCCATCTAGGCCAACAGGCTGTTCCCAGCAGGAGCTTTTGGGAAGCCCACAAGCAGGGCGTGAAGGCAATAGTCTTCTGCCGTTGCTCCCTAACAATCGGTACTCGGGGGGCATATTGCCTCTAAATCTGGTGGTTCCTTATCACTGTAAAATATACAACACAAATCTCCAGATTGCAAGATGGCAATCCTATATATACAATACCTCTTTGGAAGAAAAGTGGGCGAGGGAGTTAGCAATGCTAATCACACAAGCCTTTGATATGTTGTGGTCACTGGCAGGATTGTGCAGAAATCTGGGGGCAAATGGTCACGTTGAGTAACAGTTGCGTAATCTGCCGTATTTCACAAAGTTATTATCTGGGACTGCAGGATTGCAGAAGCCACAGGGAGCATATCCCAACTTCAGGCAAGCTCTCAAATCATGCTTTATTGATGGAGAATCAGAAGGCTATGCTGTCTCTAAACTGAGAGCACTGTAATTGATTTATATACAAATGCATGCTTTCAATTAGCACTAATTTAGAGCCCATATTTCCTCTTTAAGGAAGAATGTAATGTTCTGTCGTGAAAGGAAGCTATGAGCAAATCACTCTTCGAAATGCATTTGAAACCTTTCGGGTGGGAGACTTCAGCTATCTAGTTGTTTTTGGATGTCAGTCAATTACACTTAGGAAGTACTTGTTAAATATATTTATGAAGATTTTCACATCATTAGGCCGTGAAATTCAATCAACAAGGATGAGCAAAGTAGTATCTGCACTTAATTGGAATGTTGTCATTGCTGGTGTTCTGCCATCTTGTGGCATAGAAAAAAATGTTATTCCCATCATTTCTTTCACTGAATCTTGCTGCAAAAAAAATAAAAATAAATCTGTATCATCCAAGTGTACCTGACTCTGTGTTGGACTGTGGTTATTATCCCTTCCTCCCATGATCAGCCTGTCTGGGAATGAACACTATATAGTAGGCAAGGTCACAGACCCTATGAACCAATGCACTGCAGACACCTTTGGCTAAGGCCACAAATCAACTGAGCATCCAGAGAAAACAGTATGATAGGAACAGGGCCGACATCAAGGGTGGGCATGGTCGGGCACATGCCAAGGGCCCACACCTGAGCAGGGACCCACTGACAAGAGCCCCTTGGAGTTGCTCCTCCTCTCCACCATTGCAACCTGCCCCTCACCCTGACCCAGACAATGGTGGTGGTGAGCAGGAGGAGCAGGAGATGCCCCTGCCCACTTGCTTACTGACTCTCTGCCTGTCAAGCAAGCAAGTGGTCGTAATGATGAGAAAGAGGAGGAGGAGCAATAGCAGGTAGTGGCAACGTGGTGAGTAGGTAGACTCGCTGGGAAGGGGCCCATTGAGGGTATCTTGCCCAAGGGGCTCCAAAACCTGGAGCTGGCACCACGTAGGAAGCTGCCTCAATTTACTAGTTGAAGGACCTGTTCTTCAAATGGATTTTAAAATGGATTACTTTCTACCCTGTACACTCTCTGAGTACGTCAAATCGCCCCTTTCACCCCGTAAGGGTTTTGTAACCACCATCTTGTGGAAACATGCAACTTTGCGTACATTGAATCTGGGGTGCCAAAATCACCCCAGAGAAAAGTGCCTCCGGCAAGGCAAATTGTGCATGTGAAAGGCTTTTGTCTGACTGAATGTTTTCCCCAGGCTGTTCGGATTAGAATAAGAATGGATTTCAGGTTTCAGGTATATAAGTACCTGGAATGAATGCCTAGCTCCCAGACTATTAACAACAGTCTTGGTAAAAAGAAGTTTTTCCTGGCATGGAGACTGGTGGCAAAAACAGATTCCCCTGCTAAATGTTAATGTGTTGTGCTTTGGTTAAAGGCACAAGAGCAGGGCTAATAAAAAAAAAAAGGTAGCAACCATATCAGGGGGATGAGACAGACTGTTACTAAATAATTCTTGCATTTCATCAGTGATGGGGAGCGTGTTCATTTAAGAACTCTAAAGAATAACATTCCGCATGTGCGAATTCTCCTGTTGGAAGTGAAGAAGAAACTGAACCTGTTGCATATAAACCTGTTTTAGGGTGTGTGTGTGTGAGAGAGAGAGAGAGAGAGAGAGAGACACTATAAATTATCCTGGAAGTTGTCCTGCTATGGCTGGATTATGCTCAGCATTAGGGCAAACTAACGGCCAATGCAAAGGCAAGTCAACAAGCAGGCAAAGGTCAAGCATAGAGATATCAGTCCAGGCAGGAGTAATAATCAGTGAGCATGCTATGGTCAGAGGCACAATTTTGCCAGGTGAGAGGTCTGAGGAGCAGCCAAGGTCCAAACACAGATAAGCAGTCAGATACAAAAAAGCAGTTCAAGAAGCAACAGAGTCAAGCAGGAGTCCAAGGGTCAGTGGCACAAAGGTTCAGTCTCTGAGCAAGGTCAGAAGAACAAGGGTACAAGGCACAAGAGGAGGGCTTTACTCTTGAGGAGCCTTTTTCTGCAAGCGGGCACCCCTTCACCTGGCCATGGTCTTCGCTTGCACTTTCAGGCACTGGCATTCTCTCGGTCTGGCTGGGCAGTTGTTCAGCCTACTGCTCTGACCCCATGGGTGAGGCACGATCCTCAGGGCCCCTGTCCGTGGGTTCCTCAGGTTCTGCCATTTTTGAAGGGCCCGACGTAGCTTTCCGACAGATACTAGAATCAGAGGGGGGTCCATGTGGTCTTCAGGCTTGT
The DNA here is from genome assembly GCA_021292165.1 of Shinisaurus crocodilurus. Classification (NCBI taxonomy): domain Eukaryota; kingdom Metazoa; phylum Chordata; class Lepidosauria; order Squamata; family Shinisauridae; genus Shinisaurus; species Shinisaurus crocodilurus. Next base: position 19,156,004 of record CM037879.1, read on the forward strand.
TATCTGAACAGTCGTCATCCTGGCCAGGGTTTGGGCCAGGCATAACAGAAGTGATCATGCGGTGCTAGTAGGAGTAGAAACATGACACTGTAGCTTGAGATCGACGGACAACGATTTAGCCAGTTATATCAAAGTGATAGGTGAAATTAAGCCTCCGTATCTCATTTGTTTTACCGTGCTGTCCTAAAGGTCTTCCACTTCGTAACAGCTGCACTCTTTGTCAGCATTGTTCAGCTGAACCTTCTCCCTCAGCCACTAGATCAGTGTTCTCCAACCTTGGGTCCCCAGATGTTTTTGGCCTACAACTCCCAGCATGCTTGGACCCAAGGTTGGAGAACACTGCACTAGATTGTCTGTGAGCATTCTGAGATATTGCTGCAGCCCTCTCCCTGACCAAGTGGTAAGGAATCTCACTGCGAGAAGAACAGCTGTGGTGCCTCCCTGTCCTGTCCTGTCAAATACATGTAAATAAGTGTAATCTCAGGCTGAGAATCACCTGGGAATGTACATAGTTCCTCTCCAGGGCTCTACAAAGTATTCTCATGTAAATGTCCCCCAAGCACTCTCTAAGCACTCTAGGTATGGTCAGAAATTCATTGGTCTGACACCTAGGAGTCACCCCTCTCCCCTGCCTAGCCTAGGCGAAATTAATCCCGATTGGCCAAATGATAGTCGGGCTGGCTATCGAAGGGGAAATCGATATGGTCAGCCATGGCTTCTGGGTCTTGTTGTTCTGGACGCAAGGAAGCGCGGAGCAGGGGACTGTGGCTGAGGCAAGTCCCGGGAAGAACAACCCCGAAGCTAATGTGCAAGTGCCTGGGTACTCTAGTCTAGTGTAAGATTTAGCTTTGTTCTTTTGTAGCTCTGACTGTGTGTAGCGAAGGTATTCCATTCTGTCAATTGCATTTCCCTTATCTCCTCACCCAATTTGTAACTGTTTAAACCAGGGCTCTCCAACCTTGGCCCCCAGATGTTGCTGGACTACAGCTCCCAGGATCCCCTTGCCATTAGCCATGCTGGCTGGGTATGCTGGGAGCTGCAGGCCAGCAACATCTGGGGACCCAAGGTTGGAGAGCCCTGGTTTAAACCCAACAATAAACTTCCTTTTTACTTTCCCCTACAAGGTGTGTGGGGGGTTCTCTGTGGTTCCGTGCTAATTCCAGTGCCTGAGACCAGGGCCAGGTCTGAGGCTAGGTGATTTTGGAAACGACAGCATCAAGGCTAACAGCTGTAGCCTCTGATCTCTCATTCAGAATCAAAGGACTGGCCGCAGTCCTTCACACTCACTGATAGGAAGTCCTCCCATTTCAAGCCTATTTATGTAATATATGTGAAAACGGTTCCTTTTTATTAATCTCAGACATTTCAGGTTATGAACACAGAAATGTCTGACTATGTAATACAGGCATGGGCAACTTCAGGAAGTCCGGGGGCCATTTTTGCCCCCTGCTCCCTGCACCCCATGTCTCTCAGAAAATTCTTTAAAAAAAAAAAAATCCTTACTTGGCTTAGGACCACAATACCTGATGGAGCGCCTCTCCTGACCTGAATCTACCTGGACATTACGATTAACATCTGAGGGGAGGCTGGTGACTCCTGTTTCGGTGGGGCTCCTTTTCCATGGAAGCTTTTGCAGTTTTTATGTGAAGCTTCATAGGATCTATCCATGGTGTTGAACTCCACCCCCAAAATAGTTCAGCACCATGGAGCACCATGGATAGCTCCTATGACACTCCAAATAAAAGTCACAAAACCTGTAATGGAAAAGAAGCCCCACCAAAATAGGAGTCACTAAGGCCTTCCTCTGAGTGCCACCTCCGAGGGAGGATCAGAGGGCGGCAACAAGGGGGAGGGCCTTCTCAGTGGTGGCCCTCCAATTATGGAATGAACTCCCCACTGAGGTCTGCTTGGAGCCCACTCTGCTATCTTTTTTCAGTGCCAGGTTAAGACTGTCCTCTTCTCCGACACATTTAATGGCATGGGGAGGCGTTATGTCAATCTGTTTGTTTTAGCTGCTTAAATGGTTTTAAATTCTGTTTTAAATTTTGTGTATTGGAAATTTTATGCTGTTTTAATTGTATTGTGGTTTTTGTGTCTTTTATGATTTGTTGTGAACTGCCCAGAGAGCTTCGGCTATTGGGCAGTATAGAAATGAAATGAAATAAATAATATAATTATTATTTTTAAAAATTAACAAAATAAAATGGCATCCAGAGCACTATGGAGCACCAAAGAGTCAAATCTAATTTGTTTGCAAGCTAAATGTGAGTGTTTTGGTGCTCCGTAGTGCTCTGGATGCCATTTTGTTTGGTTAAAAATGTTTTTGGTAACCTTTTTGGGGTGTGGGGGCAGTGAGGGGCACACTGGAGTGAGTGGGTGGGTGGGTGGGGGCTGCATGCAGCCCACGCCGATGTAATATCGGAAAAGGCACACCTGGCTGAAGAAGACTCCTGTACGTGCACATTTATTACTTATTTATTTAAAATACTTCTTGGCCAGCTTTCCGGGCAAGAGCCCTCCCAAGGCGGCATACGTAATAAAACCAATACAGTAGTCTTAAAAAGCACTAGAAACAGCAGCAGCAACAGTAAACATATCAGGGGAAGGCCAAATGATCACCTGTGATGATCAGCTGTGACCCCCAAGGGGGCACTCTCCAGTTTCCTTATGAATTCTCCTGACCACCGTGCGCGCAGATGCGCTGCACGCTGCAGCCTCCTTCCGCACCCATGACTGCAGTCTTGATGAATGAGAAAGCACATTGAGCATGCAGTCCCTTTCGGGATTTTGGCACACGCCATCCAGCAGGTGGCGCTGTCTGCTCACAGAGCCCGCTTAGAATCCACAGGCCATGCAAAGGTCAGGGGCTGGCTCAAGGTGACGCACAGCCTGCAGCTGTCAGGTTCTTCTCATTTCGCTTCGCGGATGCCCGGGCAGAGAAAAAGCGCAAGGGCAGGCTGCGGAAAAAGCGCCGCACGGGGGAAGCAAATCCCTCAGTATACACGCAGTTACATACAAATGAAAGACTTCGTGTTGCTACTTGCGAGATTGCAAATGTAATGTCATCATGATTTCACTGGATTTGCAAATCACTGTGTTAAGGCGGGGAAGAAATACCCCTCTCCCAGAATAAAAATGGCTAGAGGCACGGAGGGTTTGCAAGTGAACATATGAGGCCACTTTTCAACAAATCAACCATCCATTCATCTTTCTAGCACAGTATTATCTACCCCAGGGATGTTGAACCTTTTTCAGCCCGAGGGTCAAATTCCATTTTGGAGAAATCCGAGGGGGGGTGCATTCCAGTGGCAGGTGGGACCAAAAGCAAAAGAAGACAAAAATACCCCCAAATACCAGCATATTTCATTTTAAAGCACTTACTGCCTGTAACTGAGCCTTCACAGAGGCATTTCACCTTTTAGAATGAGGAACAACCTGCACAAGAGCCAGGAAACCACCAAACGATTGATGGTGGTGGGGGGGGAAGGGGGTGGCCAACTGGGGAACCCCAGAGGGCTGGATTGGGGCCCCAAGAAGGCTCTGATCTAGCCTGACTGGCAGTAAATGCCTTTCTCAACATTCAACCAGAGATCCCAGGAACTGAAGTTGGAAGCTTCTGCATGCAAAGCATGTGCTCTATACCCTAGAGCAGGGATTATAACCTTGGGTCCCCAGATGTTGCTGGACTACAGCTCCCAGAATCCATAGATTCCATAGATTCCATAGATAGAGTTGGAAGGAGCCTACAAGGCTATTGAGTCCAACCCCCTGCTCAATTGCAGGAAACTAGAGGAGGGGTCTCCCATCCAAGTCATAACCAGGCCTGACCCTGCTTAGCTTTCCACGCTCAGACAAGCTGAGCCAGCGCCCTTGCCATTAGCCATGCTGTCTGGGTATGCTTGGAGCTGTAGGCCAGCAACATCTGGGGACCCAAGGTTGGAGAGCCCTGCCCTAGACTTTAAATCTGCGCTTTTTTTTAATGGCCCTGCTCCAGTGCCATTAACAACCACCTGACATACAGAAATGAATCAGGTAAAACTTTTACCATCTCTTTGTCTGCATGCACACCGCCCCCGCCCCAATGTTTCACATGCTTCATTTCTAAATATCAGTACAGTAATACCTTGGATTGCAAGTAACTTGGTTTGAGAGCGTTTTGCAAGACAAGCAAATTTTTAAATATTTATTTAATGTTTTTTTTACTTGATATACAAGCGACGTCTTGCAATACAAGTACTGTAGTATGGCTTAAATTAAAAATCTCTGTACAAATTTTTTTTTTTTGGAATTTCGTTTTGATATAAGAGTGTTTTGGATTACAAGCACGTTTCCAGAACGAATTATGCTCTCAATCCAAGGCGTGACTGTACTTCTTAAAAGACCTCCATTTTTCTGCATATGAACACCTCCTTAAAGCACAAGAACAAAGCCATTAAAACAAACAAACAAACATGACAAGCCTGCGTTAGTTTTCTCACTCATATTTCGATTTGTGCAAAGATTAGGCCGGCCGGCCGGCCTGCAGAATGTGTGGGCCCACCAAGATGAAGAAAGCCCATTGGCCATGTATTGTGACCTGCGGTGCTGGCGGTGGGGATATCGAAAACGAAACAAAATATCAGCCAGTTCCACCTTTGCTGGATCTTTTGGGAGGGGGTCACAGTGGTAGAGCGCCTGCTTTGCATGCAGAAGTTCCCAGGTTCGATCCCTGGCATAAAATATGCTGGTATGTGGGATATTTTTTGTATTTTGGCCCTGCCCTGTTTGCCTTTGGCTCTGCCCTCCTTTACCTTTGACCCTGCCTACCACTGGAATGTGGCCCCCCAGAGTTTTTCTGAAATAGAATTTAGCTTTGGGCTGAAAGAGATTTGATAGCCCAGACCACACTGTCCATATACTCAAATACTCTTCCAGCCCCATATGCTTGGAACTGCCTCCTAATATGCCTCGATGAGGTCCTCTCTCTTGCTTCCTTCAGATCCCTCCTCAACCTCACCCCCCTTTCCTTAAGCTTTTGGTATAACACCCTAGTCCCCATACCCTACTGTAACAAGCATTAGTGCATGTGCTCTAATACTGAGGGCATGTCAGGGCATCAATGAGCTGTGATGGGCCCTCCCCCTGTGGTACCAGAGGGATGGTCCATCACAAAAGGCCTTTGATAGGTGGTGTTCTCCTGCTGAGCTTCAGATGGTGGAGTCAGATGATGCAAGGCTTCCTTGGATGACCTAGAACAGGGCTCTCCAACCTTGGGTCCCCAGTTGTTTTTGGCCTAAAAACCCCAGCTACGCTGGCTGGGGCATACTGGGAGTTGTAGGCCAAAAACATCTGGGGACCCAAGGTTGGAGAGCCCTGACCTAGAAGGACATCTGGAAGGAGATGCCCCTTCAGATAGCACAGGTCATTCCAGGGAGCTTGTGTGGACACATACAGATCTTGAGGAACGACTGCCGAAATGAAAGCAGCGCTGTGGTGGAGCCAGAGCTCACAGGATAGAAGTGCTGGGACTTTCTGATTTGGAGGGATGATGATGTCACCAGCCACTCCCCCAGGCTTCCATGTTTCCTCTGAGCTTAGCTGCAATCCTCACAGTAACTGGGGGGGGGGGGGGATGGATTTTCCAAGCAACCATATATGGTTGTGAGCTATACCTGTTCTGGTGCAAAGTATTTTGGGGTGGCTTGTTCTTGAATGGGTAATTAAGACCGATTAGATTTACAAAAGGCATATATAACACAGAGAGGAGGAGAGATGGACCAGCACAGCTGCCTGCTCTCGGCTTGGAGGCGCGGCTACGGGGACGGTCATGATGAGTGCCTGCATGTCAAGGTTTACCACTACACCACCGCGTGTAAGTGTTTGCAGACGTTGCCTCACTAGAATCAAACCACAGAGGAGGCAAATATGAGAGGCAATGAGATGATCTATAGCAGTGTTTGCCAACCTTGGGTCCCCAGATGTTTTTGGCCTACAACTCCCAGCATACCCCAGCCAGCTACGCTGGGGACCCAAGGTTGGCAAACACTGATCTATAGCCTTGTGATCTCGCTTTTGGTAACAATCTGCCTGCAGTTCACACACTGCTCGGAAATGTGGCCATCTCTATCACATAGAGGAGGTTCTTCTTGCCACCATTTGTTAAACGAGTCGAGGGTCTGTGTTTGTGGCAGCTGCACAATAGGTAGAAGGTTGATGGGTGCAGCTTTCCCCAACACTATCTTTACAAAAACTTCACCTGCAGATTGTGTGTCTGTGTGTGCACACGTGTGCGCGCAGCTGTTAGCTTCCAGGGATGGGGACTCGGACTCCAGGACTCGACTCGTAAGTCGGACTGAGTCCCCCCTCTGACTCGAGTCCCACTCGAGTCCCAATATTTTTAATGGGACTCGAGACTCGATTCGGGACTCGAGACCAAGGACTCTTCAACATCCCTGGGCTGTGCCAGAAGGAGTGGAGAGAAGTGCAATCGCCGGCGAAGATTTTATTTTTTAAAATCATTTTCCTAAAATGCAACCTTTCAGACATTTTGGGTTTGGCTGCCTCTGCCTGCCTGTTTGGGGTTCCCTGCCTCCTCTGCCTGCCTGGTCTCTTCTTAACCAGTTCCACAGTTTGAATTGTCCAAGACAAAGGCCTCTGCCTGCCTGTTTTGGGGTTCCCTGCCTCCTCTGCCTGTCTGATTATTTTGGGTTTGTTTGTCTGCCTGGTCTGTTCTTGCCAAAATCAGTTGCAGAGTTTTGAAATAAAAAGGCACACTTGTGCCTAGAATTTATTTAAGCCACACATCTGAAATAGCCTTATTTTGTTGGGAAAACCCCCCATTGATTTTAATAGGGACTCATGGAGTCAGCTTTGGGAGTGACTCGTGACTCGTGAGTCACCATTTTGGACCAAGGACTCGGATTTGGACTCAAGACTCGGGTCCAAAGACTCGTGACTCGACTCGTGACTCGAAACCAAGGACTCTTCAACATCCCTGTTAGCTTCTGTCTATTATGTCAACGCTCATGCCATACTTTCGGGAAATTTGTTCACTAGCAACCCAGCTGGCAGCTGTAATGATAGTAGGAGAGGCAATGCTGCTGGATAATAGCCAAGGCTTGGAGTGCCTTGTGCTACAAATGCATGACGCAGGTAACCCAACTTCTGCTATCAGAATCAGTTGTGCCAAGTGGGCAGAACTGAGTATCTCTTACCCATTTTCCCTCACCAACCTGCCCTGTCACTGAGGTCATTGGAAGACATTCTCCTGGTGGTTCCACATGGACCTATGGCCCGACTGGAGTCCACTAGGAGAAGAGCCTTCCATGTGGTGGCTCCACTTCTGTGGAACTCCCTGCCTCTGGAGGTCAGGCAGGCTCTGACACTGCGTTGTTTACTGTGCCTGCTGAAGACAGGAGCTGTAAACTGGAGCCTGTTCTGGGAAGCCTTCCTTGCTGACCAGCCACGGATTTAATGTTGTCCTGTTTTTAGTTGTATTGTTTTTATTCTGTTATTGGTTTTATCTTTTTATTGTTCACTGCTCCGGAATCTGTCTAGATATGGAGTGGTACACAAACGCTGTAAATAAATAATAAATAAATAAATTTTACCCTTTGTTGTTTTCGGTATTTACAGCATACGTGTGGAGATATTTTCAATAAGATCATCAGTACTCCGCTACTGGAAACACTTATTGATGCTAATTAGTTATATCGACCCATGATTCATCTTTATAAATATTTATTATTATCAGTGAATAAATATGATACATCAAGTGTAATGGAGGAATGGAATAGGGAATTGGAATGTCCTATAAAGTCTAAGCAGTGGATTGTTGCTTTAGCGTCTATATCTGAAGTTTCAGTGGACCTCAGGTTACATCTTATTCAATGAAAGCTTTTGTTTCGCATTTACTGGACGCCGCAACATCTTGCTAATAATAGTTTATTGCTAACTGCTGGAGGTGTAACACCACTAATGCTTCTTTTAATCCTATGCTTTGGCAATGTCCAGTATTTGCCTCTTTTTGGGTGGAAGTTATAATACTGATAAACTTTGTACTGGATTAATCGCTAATATTTTGTGATGTACACGTTCTCTTAAATTATCTCTCTGTTTCTTGGAATTAAAAGGATGGTCAACGCAAATGGATTTTCCACACCCTTTTAACAGCTAAAGACTGATACTATAACACTGGAATGATAAAAGCTTACCTCCTATAATGCAATGGATTGAAGACCTAATGATGCTTTCAATATTTGAGTGGATGACATACAGACGCCACTCCCAAATGGATACATACATGGATATTTGATCTGCCTTTGTTAAAGCTTATCTATAATTGATACATTTTAAATTTATGCAGTTATATGGATACTTACCGTACATATATATAATATATTTTTTAAAAAATAGATTTTGTCTTGTTTTGGTGAAATTCACAATAAAAAATAAATTGGGGGGAAAGGTCATGATAATCTGAAGCACACTGGCTATGGAAATTTCTGTTGCATGAGTTAACAACAGAGAACTCCTGCTTTGATATTGGTAATATAAAACTCTCCCAGTAGGGACATTTCAATCAGTAAGACATATACGTTTTAAGATGCAATCCTATGCCAGTTTATACAGAAAAAAGGCCTATGAGTCCCAGCATGCCCCAGCCAGCATGGCTGGCTGGGGCAAACTGGGAGTTGTAGGGCTTTTTTCTGTATAAACTGGCATAGGATTGAGCCCTTAATCAATCAAATCTGCATATCATATGAGTTTCCTGCATTGAGCAGGGGGTTGGACTCGATAGCCTTGTAGGCTCCTTCCAACTCTATGATCTATGAAATCTATGAAAAACAATAGTTCTGAAGGGGGGAAAAGGTGTATATTCTTTGTTTATAGAAGTGGAATCTGAAACAAAACATTGCAGTGCGGAGTGTACAGCGTTCCAGCCAGCCATGCCTTCATTCAGGATATTCCGTTCCACCCTTGCAACAGACACTCAGCATTCTGTAGGAACTAAGTATGTTCCGTTCTCATTGGACTATTTTAGGGTTTTTTTCTTAAGATTTTCCCCGTACATATCTTTCTCTACTTCTGCAAAACCTGGGGTGCCCCAGAGCACCTGATTCCTTCCTCTTGTTTTTGTCAGCAGCTCAGCTTGTCTGAGCGTGGAAAGCCAAGCAGGGCCAGGCCTGGTTATTACTTGGATGGAAGACCCCTCCTCTAGTTCCCTGCATTGAGCAGGGGGTTGGACTCGATGGCCTTGTAGGCCCCTTCCAACTCTATGATCTAGAGTCTTCTGGTAGTACATATGATGTCTCTTCACCCTCAGTGTGGTGTGGAGGTGCCACTGCTGGCTCCAGGTTTCTGAGGGCCCTTGGGCAAGACCTCCTCGATGGGGCCCTCCCTCAGTGAGCCTGCCTTCTCACTGCCAGTGTCACCAGCTGCTATTGTGCCTCATCCTCTTTCTCATCACCAATGCCACTTGCTTGTTTGGCAGTTGGGAGAGCCAGCGAGCAAGTAGCCAGTGGCATCTACTGCTTCTCCCCACCGCCGCCACCACCGTTGCCTGGACAGGAGAGAGAGAGCGCCAGGTGAGCAAGCAGGTTGCAAGGTCACCGAGGAGGCGTATGTCCAGGGGGCTCTTGTCAGTGACCCCTGCTGGGGTATGGGCCCTCGGCAGGTGCCCAGCCATGCCTACCTTTGATGCCAGCCCTGGGAGCTGCCCTGAGCAATGTGCACATGATTGGGGGAAAGGTAGAGGTTACTGTTATATACTCATGTCACAGCAGGCACTATCTTGGAAGAGGCATCAGAGAGCTGCCTTCGGCTATTGGGCGGTATAGAAAATGAATGAATGAATGAATGAATAAATAAATAAATAAATATATCACACCCTTTGTGAAAAGGGATGATGTATCTTCTAAGATGATGCCGATGGTGCATTGTTTTTGAAGTGCATGTATTTAAAAAAAAATTATTATTATTTTTTTAAAAATCCACTGCTCAGTTAATCAGGGCATCTTACTAGACAATGCAAAGGATTTTGATTAACTAATTCAGAAATCCTCGAACCACTGGTGGTCCATGGAAAGGATGTGGAACAGTTGAGAATATTGTACTTGGGACTGGCCTTGACTCATTTGTCTGATGTTGGAGATCAAGGCTGTTTTGGCAAGGGCTGGATTATTGAACAGGCTAACAACACTTTGGCCAAGGGCCCGGGGTGAGCAACCTGTGACCCCAGAGCCACACGCAGTCCTCAGTCTAATTTCAAAAGTCCTCTGCATGCAAATAGGTCAGACCCCTAGCAAGAGCAATCTGTCCCTTCCCTACATGGGAAGGAAGAAGGAGATAATGAAAATGGGGGTGGCAGAAAAAGGGTCAACCCACCCACTTTTGGCTCTGGCCCTGCCCACTGCTGGCTTTGGCCCACTCACCACCACCGTGTTGCACCCAACGGCATGAATACATCCCCCCCTGACAGAAATAAGGTTGCGCAACCCTGGTATAGGGGCCGCTTCCCATTAAAATGTATGTATGTACATAAGTATGTATCTGCTAAATCTGTATAAGTGCTTCTGCATAACACAGGTTCTCTGGGCACCTAGCAGAAACGTGCCTCTTAAAGGGCTCCTTCTCGTTGGCCTGGCCTGGCTGGGGACTGTGGTTTTCATAATATGGCACTGGTTTTGATGGTGATGCCACCACCGAAAGTTTTTTGTTTGTTATTAACAGTTTACTAGATTTCTTTTTCCATTTTCTAGTACAATCAAACAGTAAACCCTTCCCTCCCCTTCCTCCTGCTCTCCCCTTTTAGATCTCTCCCTCCTTTCTTCGTATCATCCTGTATAAAAGTAACGGTTTCACGAGTATAGGTAAAACTATTAAGGGTGCAATCCTATGCATGATTAGACAGAAAGAAGTCCTATAATTCCCAGCATGCCCCAGCCAGCTATGCTGAGTCTGACTGGGACATGCTGGGAGTTGTAGGACTTCTTTCTTTCTAAACATGCTATAGGATTGTGCCTTAAGCACAAAAATCAGATAAATTAATAGTTACCTTAAAATTATTTATTTATTTATTTAATACATTTTTATACCGCCCAATAGCCGAAGCGGTTTACAACAGTTAAAACCATAAAATATATAATATAAATATAAAATTTAAAACCTCAGATTAAAAACAAACAGCAGAGCTAGCAGCAGCAGTTACAAGAACAGAATTAAAAACAACTACAAGATTAAAATGATTAAGATGATTAAAATGCCTGGGAGAATAGAAAGGTCTTTACCTGGCGCCAGAAAGAGTACAATGTAGGCACCAGGTGAGCCTCTTTGGGGAGCTCATTCCACAACCGGGGTGCCACAGCATAAAAGGCCCTCCTCCTGGTAGCCACCTGCCTCACTTCCTTTGGCAGGGGCTCTCGGAGAAGGACCGCTGAAGAAGACCTTAGTGTCCAGGCAGGTACATATGGGAGGAGACGATCCTTCAGATACCCTGGCCCCAAGCCGTTTAGGACTTTGAATGTTAGTACCAGCACTTTGAACCGGGCCCAGAAACAGACTGGCAGCCAGTGCAGATGAGAAAGCAAATATTTTGTTTAATGTTTTAGAATGAATTGGTTGTATCAAGCACATTTTTGTTGACCTGCACTAGTTTTGCGGGGAATCACATTACTCTGCATATAATTCAAGAAAAAAATATCCCCCATAGTTGGAATTTATTCTCTTTTACTAATTTGGTGTAATATACCTTTTCATGGGATGCTGAAGATTTAAAAATGAAATAAAATATGAGGTATGTTTGTGCCTTGATTAGTGGAACCAAAAGTTTATTAAGTGACCCACCGAGACCCCCAGCAATTTTCAAGGGCTCCACGGGGGGGGGGGGGAAGAAAGTCTGAGGACTGCTGAACTAATCTGACCAATCAATCAAAGAAACATTTAAGCTGTACTGAAAACTACGATCATATTTGACTGTAATGTCTGCATGTCTCCGCGTGTGAGTTAACAATACCGGCTGTATGTCATTGGTTTACAGCTGTCGTCAGAAATGGTGTGTGTATGAGGCCCAAGGACCTCATTGGTGGAGGAAGAATGCAAACTCCATCCTGTTATATTGTCCTGTTGGTTTGCAAAGTTGTCCCTTCCTGCCCCTCCAGACATCTCGTCCAGCAGAGGGATTAGTCTCAGATCCAGCTGGGAAGGCCGTTTCCCTTTGGCTTTCCGTTCACTTCCCAGGCACTTAACAGGGAAGCTGAGGAACTTCTTTCTGTAGAAGCCAAGGCTCTCTGCCCCCTCGAATACTGATGCTGCCGAGAAGGAGCACGTGTTGGAATCCCAACACGTTACCTCACTGTCCCTTAGCAAGGGATGGAGGGGGGGGGGTTAACTTAAGCCAGCCACAGCTCATCAAAGCAATTGTGTGTGGGGGAGGCCGAGAGTGGGGGAGGGGGGGCAAGAGAAGGATTCCAACCCTGCCTGCGTCCAAACTTACAGTTGTCAACAATTTATCAGAGTTTGGAAAGTTCTACAAAAAGATTCCAGTGGGATTTTGATTTTAAGATAAATGAAAGGAGACAAGGGAATAGCTCAACAGCTGGATGGAAAATCCTAAGCAAGCATAAATATATTCACACCAGGCTTGTACATCTCCTCCTCGTGTGCTAATGTCATGTATTGGCACCAGTTTCCATGCGATCATATTCTTTACTCATATATAAACAGTGCAATGGCTATTCATAAATTGTTATCCTTAATCTATGGGGGGGGGTATATACCGTACGTTGTATGGGAGTGTGGGTATAGCTCTGTGTCCCCTGCCAAATAAGTCTTCCCTCTACCAGTCCAGGACGTTTATTTCTGGGCTCAGTTTGAAGGGCTGACTTGTCCCTTGGCTTGGTGTAAAAGTGCCAGTATCGGTCTTTAAAAGTCCTAAACAGCTTGGGACCAGATTAGCCTCAGAAACTTGCCTGCTCCTTTATGAACCAGCCTGGCATTTGCGATCAGACTCGGCTCTCTGTCCTGTCCATGTGTGAGATCAGGTGGACGGGGGCTTTTCCATTGGTGGAGACACAACTCTGTGACCACCTCCTGGTGGAGATTCACCAGGATCCATCTCTTCCCATATTTTGATGGATGGAAAACCCTTAAAAAAAAAGAAACAGAAAAAGAAAAAAAGGCTGTCCTTTTAACGATAACCTAATTGCTTTTCCGAGGATGAAGATTTTGTCCCTCTGTCTCTTGATGCTTGTTTTTACTGATATTTTACTATTGATGTTCTCTTTTAATGCTGTATATCATATGTTGCAAGCTACTTTTGCTGTTATTTTAATAGACAAAAGGAAGATACATAATGAATAAAAGACACTAGAAAAAAGTCCTCCAACTCCCAGCATTCCCCAGCCAGCGATTACTGGCTGGGGAATGCTGGGAGTTGGAGGACTTTTTTTTTGTCTAAACATGCATAGGATTGTACCCTAAATTATTTAACCCTGGCATGCTCTCTCTCCTCCAACCTATTACAATAATTTAATGTCCCGGTCAAAAACAACCACCACCCATCCCTTTAAATGCCACAGCTGAGCTCAGCCTTAGATCTGGTCTTAAATCTTGGAACACATGAAGCGATACAAATTATACTGTCTCCGAGTGTCAAGTGTTTAAGCGGCAATCATATGCAAACTTACCACTGAACTCAGTGAGACTTGCTTCTGAATAAACATACATCAAAGTAGGCGACTTGTTGTGCAAGTTTTCCTTCAGAGATTGTGGCAGCTGCAGCACAACAACTAGAAGCTCTTGCACATCTGTGTGTATGAGCTTTGCCATAACATTTGAAACCATCCTTAGTTTCATGCCCTGATTTGAGCTTTTCTCATTTCTAGCTAATTCAAACAGTTCAGTTAGCATGTTATATGGATGTTTATCTTTCTCATATGCCTGATTTTATGTTCATATTTCCCTAAATAAACCTCTCTTCCCTACAAGTTTGGGTATATTTGTTTTAGCCCAGGACATTCCAAACTTCTGGCCACTTGGCTTTGTATTATGCTACTTCAATGTAATATTATGCCAACCAAAATGTCACAAAATAACATGCAAGCTTCTGAGTTCTCCAAAACTCTTAGATGGTAAACAAAGCAAATTGGGGGTGGGGCCATGGCGGGAAAATGGTCGACTGATGTGGAAGCCATGAAGTCTGCATTCAGTTACAGTCTTAAGATGGAATGTAGGAGGAGGAGATAGCAGACACTAACCTAGTTCATACGTAATGGCAACCCAGAGAGTACAGGGTTGCCATTACGGTTAATTACAGGTTAAGTACAGGGTTAAGTATGGGTTGTTGTTGAATCATGGGTTGCCTTTGCCTGTGAGGAAGGAAAAGGCTAGGCTAGAACCCTTCTCTCAGGTATCTAGTAGTTTTCTATGTGGAGGGACTTAATTTGTCTGGAGAGGCATTGTTATGTATAAGTGCCCACCTGCTTACTTCTACACACAGCATAGTTAAAGGAGGCAAGTTCCTTAGTTCTTCACACAGTGCATTGTTAAACTATGGAATATGCTACCACAAGATGTAGTGATGGGTAGCAACTTTGATGGCCTTATAAGGGGATTAGACAAATTAATGTAGGATAAGGCAAATTAATGTAGGATCTCTTCTCGTTCATCCCAGTTTGCAGGACACGGAATAATGGGCTCAAGTTACAGGAACCTAGATTCCACCTAAACATCAGGAAAAATTTCCTGACTGTCAGAGCAATAAGACAATGGAATCAACTACCTAGGGAGGTGGTGGGCTCTCCCAGTCTGGAGGCATTCAAGGTGCAGCTGGACAGACATCTGTCAGAGATGCTTTGACCTGGATTCCTGCATTGAGCAGGGGGTTGGACTCGATGGCCTTGTAGGCCCCTTCCAACTCTACTTTTCTATGATTCTATGATTCTATGAAGGCTATCAAAGGCTACTATTTTTATTTATTTATTTATTTATTTATTTATTTAATACAGTTTTATACCGCCCAATAGTCGAAGCTCTCTGGGCGGTTTACAACAGTTAAAACCATAAAATACAATATAATATAACTATAAAATTTAAAATCATAGATTAAAACAAATAGCAAGGCTAGCAGCAGTTCAAATTACAGCAACAGTTAAAAACTACCAGATAAAAATGATTACGATGATTAAAAAGATTAAAATGCCTGGGAGAATAAAAAGGTCTTCACCTGGCGCCGGAAAGAGTAAAATGTGGGTGCCAGGCGAGCCTCTATGGGGAGCTCATTCCACAACCGGGGTGCCACAGCAGAAAAGGCCCTCGTCCTGGTAGCCACCTGCCTCACTTCCTTTGGCAGGGGCTCTCGGAGAAGGACTGCTGATGAAGCTCTTACTGTCCAGGCAGGTACATATGGGAGGAGATGATCCTTCAGATACCCTGGCCCCAAGCCGTTTAGGGCTTTGAATGTTAGTACCAGCACTTTGAAGTGGGCCCAGAAACAGACTGGCAGCCAGTGCAGATGAGAAAGCACTGGCATAATATGTTCACGTCGGCCAGTCCCCGTTAATAATCTAGTCATGATGGCTATATATGATCTCCAGTATCGGAGGCAGTATGCCTCTGTTGCTGGGGGACATGAGTGGAAAGCTGCTATTGCACCCATGTCCTA
The DNA here is from genome assembly GCA_021292165.1 of Shinisaurus crocodilurus. Taxonomy (NCBI): domain Eukaryota; kingdom Metazoa; phylum Chordata; class Lepidosauria; order Squamata; family Shinisauridae; genus Shinisaurus; species Shinisaurus crocodilurus. The sequence goes on from CM037879.1 coordinate 19,171,644, forward strand.
CTTGTGGGCTTCTCAAAGGCAGCTGGTGGCCACTATGAACTGACTAGGTTGGTCTTTGGTCTGATCCAGCATGGGTGGGAGAGTACTGTTGCACTCATGTCCTGCTTGTGGGTTTTCCACAGGCAGCTGGTTGGCTACTGTGTGAACAGAATGCTGGACTAGATGGACCCTTGATCTGATCCAGCAGGGCTCTTCTTATGTTCTTATGCTTTCCAAAGTGGTGCAGCTCAGCTGACACAAGTTTACCACCTCACTGAAAACTAGGCTTTGGAATCTCTAGGCCGGCCTACTTCAACCTGAGGCCCTCCAGATATTTTGTACTGGAACTCCCAGCATTCCTAGCCAGCCAGGTTGGGGAAGGCTGTTCTAGGTCTTAGATAAAGATACCATATATCAATGTAATTTGTCTCTAATCCCCAAAGGCTTTGGCAGTAAAAGCCTGAAACCCTCGAGAGACATCTGAAGTAGCAACAAAGTACACCCGAGCAGTATTTCAAAAGTGATCTAATTCCTACCCATACCACATAATTCCTACTCACAGAATTAAAGCGCTTCCCTGTGGGAAATCACTTTCAACCTGTGTGGAGATGGGTTTGCTTATTTATTTGTTTGTTTTATAATACTGATCTACCACTTTTTGGTTCAAACATACTACAATCAATAAAATCAGGTTGATAACTAAAAAACAGCAGGATCACAACAATAACAATTCCTCTAGGGATCAGGCAATGTAATCCTGTGTTTAAACAAAATGGTTTTGACCATTTTTCTGAAGGCTGGGAGAAAAGGGGTCAAATGAGCCTCCTGAGAGCGAGCGAGCTGCAAAGCCCCACCACTGAGAAGGCCCTGTCATGTGTACTTACCAAGCTTACCTGGTAAGAGCCTCCCCAGATCTTACTAGGTGGGTAGAATCATGCAGGAGCAGGTGGTTCTTCCAAAACTCTGCACCCAATCCATACACACTTTTAACAACCAGCACATTTGCATTGGGTTCAGAAGCACACCAGTAGCCAATGGAGATTGGATACCAATGTAGTCTGCATAACAGGACCCTGTCAACAGCCTGGCAGGAGCAATCTGAACCGGCTGTAGTTTCTGAACACACCACCCTTAGTTTCCAAAAAGAGAGCCGGTGTGGCATAGTGGTTAGAGCGTTGGATTGGGACTTGAGAGATCCGGGTTCTAGTCCCCACTCAGCCACCAAGCTCACTGGGTGACTTTGGGCCAGTTGCACAGGGCCGGTTCACACGACCCAGGCTGCCAGTGGGGGAGGAACCACGGGGCCGTCCGCGGGGTCCGGAGGGACGCCGCACACGACCGGCGCCCCGTGCGCGTGGGCAGACCCGTAGTCCCCGAACCGCAGTGCGGGCCTCCTGGCGCTAGGGGGTGGGGCCCCGGGGTGCCCAGAGGAGCTGTTTGCCCCTACAGGCTGGAGCGGCGGCGGCTCCGGCCGCTCTAGGCTGTCGTCTCTGTGGGGACCCTGCGGGACGGCCGCCAGCTGTTCGGACAGCATGGTGACCACACGCGGTAGGGGCTTACCCCTCTACCGACCGTGGTCACTTTGCGTGCGTCCCGCCCGCGGCTGTCCCGCGGGGGCACCCCCGGTCGGCGTGCACACGACACGGGAACCGCGGGGGACTTGCGGTTCCCATGTCGTGCGAACAAGCCCTCATTCTCAGCCTAACCTACCTCACAGGGTTGTTGTGAGGATAAAATGGAGAGGAGGAGGAAGAGGATTATGTAAATTGCCTTGGGTTCCTTGCAGGAAAAAAGGTGGGATATAGATGATGATGATGATGATGATGATGCACATTTGTCACTGCTTGCAGCTAGGAACATGTGGCCTATTGCAACATGCCTGTGCATTTACATGCAGTGAAATACACTTATGCGCAATCACGCTCAATGATCTACCACACACACACACACACACACACTGCATGCTGATTCCTCCACAAAAGGGCTCTCCATGTAGGAATTTTGACACATTTGAAGCAGCCCCAAGCGAGCATTGCAAAATGCATTTTCTTTACTCTATGACAACCCTGCATATCTGGCATTGGGAGCAAGGGCTTCCGGAGAACCTAGCATGATTTCCAACCAGGCCTGATTCCCCAAATGTCATCATCATCATCAGGCGATCACTCCTGACCGAGTAAGATTGTCTTCCAGGATAAAAGGAGGAAATTCTAAAGGAAGATTGTGTAGACTCAGCGATGGGTCCGTAAGTGACTGTGGAGGCCAATTCTAGATCCACACAGCTTCCCACAGTGAGGACACAGGTTATCAGATGGAAGATGGTCCTGTAAAGAATTTGTTTGACGTGCTTTTCACCTTGCACTCAGGCTTCTTCAAAGTCCATGGAACCTTTGTGAAAGGCCAACCTCCAGTTAGATCGTTCATGGGCCAGAGCTTCCCAGTTTTCAATGCTTATATTGCATCCAAATGTACACCTTTATCTTCAGAAATTAAGCACTGGGTGCAATCTCCCTTGATCTCCCCACTTGACAGAGAAGGTGCTGGTTTGGGGGAAGCAAAATGAGGGTGCAGTGGGGTGCCATAAAAAATTGATCTGGATCTAGCACAGTGCATGGGGCGCACAGGGTGGGTGGGGGTGTTACTGAAGTTGTGTGGCTTGTGCTGTGCCCGTTCCCCATAACCTTCCATGCAAATTATTATTAGACCATCCTTTGGGCTAGTTGCCATATTCTGACTGGAAATACAAACAGTAGCTTCTTCCTGCTTGCCTTCCCCGCTGCTCCTATTATTATTATTATTATTATTATTATTATTATTATTATTATTATTATTATTCGAATTGAGCTGGGATTGATGGCTTGGTATAGCAGTGAGGTGGGATAATCCCCTTTTTTGCGGGGGGGGGGGCTGCTAGGTAAAGAGTTTTGACAGTCTCAAGCTTCTAAGGTCATTTGAGGGGCTGGGCGCCGAGATTTGCGCGTATTGTGGTCTTGTTGCGCTGTATTCCGATTGGCAGTTTTACGGCAGCGGTTTGTTGGTGTCCCGACAACACCCCCCCCCCCGCGATTGTCGTTGACTGTTTGTAGCGTGGTTTTGAAGCCTTGAAAATTGCTGGAAAGGAGGTGGCGGTGCTGGCGGCGGGGGCGCAGCCACGTTTTCGAATGAAACAAAATCAACAGACGGGGAGGCGGGATTGGGCTTTTTGTGAAGGGGCGTGGGGGGGGGGCGTCACGATTTGGCCAGCAGCGCCTTCCACGGGGATGGCGGTGGCGGCGGCAGCAGCGACGCCGCCGCCGTTTGAAATCGGCGGCAGAGGCAGCGCGCACGGTGCACGCAGAGCGGCGATGATGAGGAGTCCGGCCCAGGGATCGGTTCAAAGTCACGACCCCCACCCCCTCCCCACCCTCCCGGGAGAAAGCGACGCCGCCACCGACAGCTCTTCTCCCCTCGCTCGTGGCTGTGTTGCTGGCTGGTGATCACTTTAAGCGTATTGCTCCCCCAACAGGCAAAACTTTCTATTCACACACACACACACACACTGACGTCTTTTGCGCATTTCCTGCATTAGGGAGACAGACAGCGAGCGAGCGAGCGAGCGAGGTGGGGTAGTGCTCCTTAACTCGGCATCAGACAGGCTTGGGCAGCAGCAGAAGCAATCCACAAAGCGGTTGGGGCGGGAGGGGACGGGTGGGGTGGGGATCGCGGTCCTGGTTTGGAGGGGGTTTGTTTTTGTTTGGAAATCTATCGCGGAGGAGGCTTCCTTCTAAGCCGTCCTATCTATGGATCTCGCTCTAAATTTTTAAAGGAAGAAACAAATAAAACTCCCCGAGCGGTCCGAACCGGAGCAGTTTCTCCCCATGCATTGGATTCAATCTCCTGGATCCTTGGCCTTGGTGGAGGCGGCGGCGGCGGCGGCGGAGAAAGCGAGGAAGCTCCTGCAGCAGCCGCAGCCGAGGCGGATGTAAGGTTCCCCGGGCTGTGTGATTTCCCCCCCTCCTTCCCCTCGATCGGAAGGCTGTGAAGTAGGCAGGGCTGCTTGTTTGGTTTGGTGTTTCTGGGTGGATTCCCCCCCCTTTCCCCCCCTCCTCTCCCCTCCTCTGTTGTTGCTGCCGCCGCCGCCGCCGCCGCACAGACAAGACACCACTAGCGCGTGCAAGAGCTTCGGATTGCTTGTGTGTCTGTGTGCGCGCAGAAGACTGATCCAGGATTATGATCTAAAAAGAAAAGGAAAAACGGAGGCGGCGGCGGCGGCGGAGGAGTCGTGGGGGGGAAGAGCGTCTGTTTCTATACCCACCCTCCGAGGATCTTTTGATTGTGCTCGAATTGCATTTTGGATTTTTGCAACAGGGGCGAATCCCCCCCCTCCCCTCCCCTCCTGTCCCCTCCTCGTTTGTCTGTTAGAAAACACACAGGCAAAGAAATATATATATCTATATTGTGTGTGTGTGTGTGTGTATGTATATATGCATGTATTCACTGGGTGTCGCAAGAGGAAAGGCTAAAGAGCCATAGGTAGCAAAAGCAACAAAAAGGAGACCCCTACCATTAGCCTGCACGCCCTGCCCACGCCCCCCCCCCCCAACCTGCCTTCTTATTTATTGGAGAAATCTCCCAGGATCTCTCCTCACTCCAGAGTGTGCTTAATCCCAGGGAAAAAGTGAAGCCATCTAACCATGGTGGTTTTCAATGGCATGCTGAAAATTAAAATCTGCGAAGCAGTGAATCTGAAACCCACACCTTGGTCGCTAAGGCATGCCGTGGGTCCCAGGCCACAGACCTTCCTGCTGGACCCCTACATTGCCCTCAACGTGGACGATTCCCGGATTGGGCAGACCTCAACCAAGCAGAAAACCAACAGCCCTGCCTGGAACGATGAATTTGTGACTGACGTTTGCAATGGCAGGAAGATCGAGATGGCTGTTTTCCACGATGCCCCCATTGGGTACGACGATTTTGTGGCTAACTGTACTATCCAGTTCGAGGACTTGCTGCAGAATGGGAGCCGCCACTTCGAGGACTGGGTGAGTGTCCAGACTGTATGCGCATCCATGTCCGTCTGGTTTTTTATGTGGCTTTGAGCTGGATGCTCTTGGTTGGACAGATGTGTAGGCGACATGACATATCTTGGATGGATGGTTTTGTTGATGCTCAGGCAGGTGGCTGAGCCGTGCATGAGGACGGTGCAAGATAGGGTTTTCAGATCTGCCATGTGTGAATGCAGGCATACTAAAAAAAAAAAAAAAGGCATCCTGATCGTTACTGGTTTTGTTTTCACATGGCACTCACCTGAGAGACATGAGTATCCCCAGGTGCACCATTGCCTTAAGTACACAAAACAGCAACCAGATGAATGTTACACTTCCGAGCTTAAGAGAACATGTATTACTACCTCTGCTGCCTCAGTGCTATTGGGCTCGTGTTGCCATTTGGTTGTTAAAATGTCACACTTGTCAAAAGGCCAGGACTTGAATCTAGACAGGCTTTTGCCACAACTGGTCAGCTTTTTTACCTGGTGGCAAAATCAGTGCCAAGATACTTTCTGTCTCTCTGTGTGTGTGTCTTTGTGCCCGGCGCGCACATACATAGACAGCGCATAACCCCAGCCAGCCCCGGGCATATCAGTGAAAGAACAGCTCCAAATCCTTAGATATGGTACCCGGATTCTGAGACTTCCTGGGTTGCTGCTCTCTCTGGCCTGCACGATGGACAGATTTGGATGTATGTGCTTGAAAAGCATCTTAATGTTTACAGCTCCTCCACAAAGCATATATCTAGCATCTCAGGATGTCATGTTGCAACAGGGCTGGAAGGTGGCAAAGTTTAAAGTCCGCTGTGGAGTATCTGGGACCATCCAGAACTGAAGCAGCATGACAACTGGCTTTAGAAATAACGTTGACACTAGACCAATAAAACCATCTCATTTCAGATGGAGAGATGGGTCAGGCAGAGGCTATTTAGGGCCTGTTCAGATGTTATATGGCCCCAGGGATTCTTCTTCGGGTGGCATCTGGAATGGGACTTCTCCTTGCAAGTTCCCTCTGCTCTGGCTTTGAGTGGAAAGTAATGAATGAACTGGAGACCATGGTGGTCATATATTTGACCATGAGATCCCCCCATCCACAAGTTACCTTCTACCCACCGCATGTAGTGAACATGTGAGCCTGAGGCCTAATCCCAGGTAAACCCCTAGAAATGATATAAAATGATAACAAGTCCTAAAGTGTGCACTTCTGTGATTTCTTTGTTAGGATTTATCATTGCTTTTCATCATTGTTTTATTATGTCGTATGGTTTTATGTTTTGTTGTATGCTGCCTTGGGAGATTTTACCCTAAAAGGTGTTTTAAAAATCTTTTAAATAAACAATATGAATAAATACACTGCACGAGAAGTAAAATATAATTGGGTTTAAGGGAACAGCTGTCATGCTTGGGCATATAAACACCTTAGCAGTGGCTATATGTATTCTTTTAAAAATTGGTTGGTCTTTAACTGTGGGATAAGATCCTGCGTAATTCTCAGATGGCTTAAAGTGATTTTACTGTGGGTATAAAATGGACATAAGCATAATTAACTTCCTTTTAAATTGCCATTTATAATACTCCAATCTGCTTTATGAGTTGGCTAGGAGATAGGTAAGGGCTGTGATGTATCCCTGTTTTAATTTCATGTTAAATTCCTCCACCGACCTTTACACTAGTTATCTGTTGTAAGTAGAAATAAAATAAATGCATGTCTGATCAGAATATTCTAAGCCCCAGGGATTATTCCAGTGGTATAAGAACTGAATGGGTGCAACCTTTGACCCCAATCCTTAAGCCATTTCCCCTGGAATTAGCGCTAGTCATTCAGCGATTTTTCTACTAAAATCAGTTACAGTATTTGAGGATTATGCAGTTTTTGGACAGTAAAGATGGAAGCAAGAGAAAGTTAAAGTTGGGAACAAGTGTTCAAATTTTGCAGATTTTCTGAACTCCAGTATTTGTGATGAGACAGTTAAAGTAACCCCAGTGCTGCATTATTATGATATGTGCAATATCTGGACCTGTAAATATATTTTATTAGCCTCTTGCAAAAGCCATTATTGTTATGATTAATTATTTATATGACCTATTTGATGTCCAAAGCACTTTGCCATCATTAGCCTCATAATAACCCTGTGCCAGGTCATTTGCTATTCCCATTTTATAGATAGGGAACTGAGACCGAGGGTGCCTCCAGATGAGGTTTTTATTGTGCTATTGTCCTGCCCTTTCATGGACTGGGGGAGCAGATGATGACATCTTCAATCTGTAACCCTCCTGTGTTTTCCCACCACTCCTTCCAACTTTTTTCTTACCAGGGAAAGTCAGTTAAGGAGAGAAATGGCTTTTGATTGGTAACACTAGGAGCTGTTCATCTGGAAGCACCCAGAGGGTGTGGGGGTGGGGAAGAGATAGACTTGCCACAGGCCTCACAGTATGTCTGCAGCTGATTGAGCTTGGCTGTCTGAGATCTTCCCAGTGCACCTACCTCCACAGATGCATATGCAGAGACTTGTGTTTTACAGTGTGCAAGAAAGTAAGTTCCGCCAAGTAGAGTGTCATTGAGCATAGGACTGTAGCCTTCAGCAGATGTTTTCAGCTGGCATATCTGCAAGTGAACATATGAGGCTCTTGCTGGGTGAAGACAGACAGACGTTCTGTGGTGGAAGTGGTTTGAGCACACATGCTTGCCGCCCTGTAAACAAATGTCTCAGAATGCTTCATGCGAGGATCGAACCACTTCCACTATCTTCATCCTTGTAACAGAACATTGGCCTCTTTAGTTCAGTACTGTCTACTTTTTGACAGGTGATGGACGGCCTTTCTGAGATCTCAGACTTTTCCTAGTCATGTTACCTAATATCCGTCCTTTTTAACTGGAGATCTCAGGGCTTGAACCTGGGAGCTTCTGATTGCAAAGCCTGTGTTCTACCACTGAGCTTGGGGTCCTCCCCCAAATTTGCAGCAATGACGGATTCATCTCCCTTCCGGCCTAGGTAGCTGTGAACCAGAGATCAGACACCTTGTAAACTACCCCCCCCCCAAAACCAGCTGAAAAAAACAAATTCCCAGTTGAACCACAAGAGTTAAGGTCTCCAAAACAGCAATGGTTCATGCATTCATAGCATTATTGTTTGTGGGTGACATATCAGTACACAGAGACATAAGAAATATCTATTTTTTGTCTTTACTGATCTGGCAGAGCTAAATTATGGAAAGAACACAGGAAGCTGCCTTATACTGAGTCAGACCCTTTGTCCATCTTGCCCAGTATTGTCAACACTGATTGGCAGCAGCTCCCCAGGGTTTCAGGCAGGAGTTTTCCCAGTCCTACCTGGAGATGCTGGGTATTGGACCTGGGATTGTCTGCATGCAAAGCAGGTGCTCCATCACTGAGCTACGGGGAAACCAAATGCCATCAAGATTCAGTTTTAGCTTTTTGCAGGATGACTTGCGGCTCCATCCTACAGATGTTTTCTTAGCTCAAGATTGCAGCCCAAATGCAACACATTGTTCTAACTAAAAGGATATTAACTTTGGTAGCTGGAAGCGATGTCAAAAGTAATATTTGGGAGTAAATAGGGAGCTTTGTTAGGCTCATATTGGGCGGTCCTAGGGCAGAGATGGGAAATACCTGGCCATTCAGATGTTATTGGACTGCAACTCCCATAATCCCTCACCATTGGCCATGGTAGCTAGGGCTGATGGGAGTTGCAGTCCAAAACCATCTGGAGGGTTCTACGTTCCCCACCCCTGTCATAAGGCATGGTCTGAGTGCACATGACCTAGCCACCTTGCTGAAGGTGTTGATCCAGTCAGTGCCTGAGAACCCCATGTACACTGCCTTGATTTCTGCGGTGAAAGAAAGGTGGGATATACATGTAATAAACAAACAAACAAAAAAGAGCTGCTTCATACATTACATGGAGGCAAATCTGGTGCATGGGAAGTTGCAACCAACCCCTGAGACATGTAACTGTACACTATATGTGTTTGTCATGTTGACGTTTTACATTTTTAGGTGTACTCTTAAAAAAATATTTTGTGTACACATAAAGATGTAATATGTGAAGTGGCCTAAAGCAAATACCCGTAGACACAAAGAGATAGAAAGCAAAACAAATGCGTCAACAATTTTAACACAGCAGTCATAGTGCGAACACAATTCACCTTCAATTCTTTAACAGGGGAGCAGAAGGGAGACATGTGCGTGCGCCAAACATATAATCTAAACGGTATTAATGTAGTCACCTGTCGAGTGCTGGTGCCACTCTCATGTTGTGAAGGAGAAAAAGTGCTTGCTTCTCAGATCTATAATTGAAATGAGTTGTTATTGCTTTTTCCTGACAGTGGCTTCCTGAAATCTTGAAAGTAAAATAAAAAATAAAAAATTATAATCAACATTTGAGTAAGCCCATTCCTAATCTCTATGTTCAGTACAGGAGAAAAATGGCATAAATCAGGAGAAGAATAAAAGATGTCAAAAGGTTTTGAATATTAATAGTTACATGACGATAGTTCAGTTAATAGCTCATCTTAGAAGAGGCTAGTGTAACTGAAAACATCTTGTTACATCTCTGAGCCACAGGTACTCTGAGCCACCACAGGTTCACCCTTATCAACTCACTGATTCTATCTGTCTTATGCCAATACATGCTTTCCATGACAGACCATCTTATTCCTTGACTATCATGTGTCTCCTAACATGTGCAGGTGATACACTTGTCCATTGCTTGTCACCCATGTGCTTATGGACACGTGTCCCCCTATCAGACATTACAGTTTGCACCTTGGGTTGCATAATGGACAAGCAGCATAAAGCATAAATTGGCCCATAGTAACATGTATTAATTTTTTTTATTAAATTACAAAATAAAACACACATGCATAGTCTCTAGATCAGTGTTCTCCAACCTTGGGTCCACAGATGTTTTTGGCCTACAACTCCCAGCATGCCCCTGCCAGCTACACTGGCAGGGGCATGCTGGGAGTTGTAGGCCAAATACATATGGGGACCCAAGGTTGGAGAACACTGATCTAGATGGTTTGAATAAGGTTATAGATACATTCCGCATAAACAGATATGCACGGGACCAATTGTGAGAATTAACATGTACAACATCTACTTTGAAGCTTCATATACCCTCTTATAACATTCCGAAGAACAAAGACTAAACATCTTAAATATGATATCCCTGTTTCCTTTAAACACCTCATGGCTGTTAATATGCTCCCAAGTTCTGTTTCACTCTTTTATTATTCGTATTTGCTTTAATTTATTGTTAGTGGTTTTTTAAAATGTATATTTCTTTGCAACCACTATTTTTGAAATCATATTTATAGGGAAAGGCTGTAGCTCAGTAGTAGAGCACATGCTTTGAATGCAGAAGGTCTTGGTTCAATCCCTGGCATTTCCAGGCGGCACTGGAGAAAATCTCTCTCTGGCACCCTGAAGAGCTGAAGAGCTGGTCACAGGCCAGTGGCTTACGCAGGCTCAGCTTGTCTGAGTGTGGAAAGCTAAGCAGGGTCAGGCCTGGTTATTACATGGATGGGAGACCCCTCCTCTAGTTCCCTGCATTGAGCAGGGGGTTGGACTCGATGGCCTTGTAGGCCCCTTCCAACTCTGTGATCTATGAAATCTATGACTGGGTTTGGACAACACACTGTTGCTTGTTGTGGGTTATTTAACCCATGAAGAGCCGCAGTGCCTGTAGGCTCCAGCTTGCATATCCAACCCCAACTCCGGGGTTGTGTTGCATTGTACAAATCTAGCAAGAGTGGGTTATTTGAGGGTTGTTTAACCCAGACTGTGGGTTATACCAGGGTTGTTTAACCTATGCTTGCTGGGTTCGTTCGCATGACATGACAACCGCTGAGTGGGGGCTGCATATTCAAAATGGCACCCGCCCGTGTTGCAGCCGCACTGTGGGTTAAATAACCTAAGGTGGGCTGTCGTGTCATGTGAGCAGACTTACTGATCCGGTTGGCACTGAAAACCTTGAGTGCCATTTTTTGGTAGAAAGGTGGGGTGTATATCAAATAAATAAATAAAACAAGCCACTGTGGTTTGTTGTGAGCCGTGGCACATGTAGGTGCAATTGGCGTAATGACCACCTGGCTGCTGCTTATTTTGCCATCCAAACCAGGGCGGCATGGCTTGTTGGAGGGTTAAACAATCCTTAAATAACCCATGGACTGTTGCTCACAACAAGCCACCGTGGCTTGTTTAGATCGTGCGAACTGGCCCACTGAGTGAGATGGACTGATTGTCTGATTTGGTATAAGGTTGCCTCTTATGTTCCTACCAAGATGTTACATCCGATTTGTATGAACATGTTCTTTTTCCAGTCCCAAATGAGGAAGGTATTAGAGCAGTGTTCTCCAACCTTGGGTCCCCAGATGTTTTTGGCCTACAACTCCCAGCATGCCCCAGCCAGCATAGCTGGCTGGGGCATGCTGGGAGTTGTAGGCCAAAAACATCTGGGGACCCAAGGTTGGAGAACACTGTATTAGTAACTTATCATCAAACATTGTAACTTATCATCTTTAACTTGTATTTTGCATGTTGATCTCTGATGTGGTACATCTGCTATCCTCAAGCATAATGCTCGTGCGTAGTGCTTCCAAAACTGCATTTTGGTATTATAATAGAATCGCTAAAATCCAAATGCATTGAGAACATATCCTATCGGCATATTAATAGCTTGATTACATTCTGCAGTAAAATGAAGATAATGATCAGTGGCGCATTTACAAGCAAATGCTATTCTTTATTTGTGAATGTTGGCACTAAAGGGAGATTACCAATTGTGTTCTGTATTCTAGAGCAATTGTTAGTGAGCCCATATGTAGAGATGCCATCTGAGTCAATTCTGCATATTAAGAGGAACGCTGTATTGTTTTTGAGAGGGATACGATACAGGCCTTATGTAATTAGTAATTTCTCCTGCTTTGGTTGTCATAGTTCATTACACATATTTTAATATGCTGCCCGAGACAGTAGTTGTCAGCCTTTTTCAGGCCCAAGAGCTCTTGCATCCCAACCTGCAAATGTGAGACCCCACTGTTAATTTGTTACCATGTATTTCTGTTCTCCCACTTTACATGCTTTCTTTGCTTTTCTCCCTCCCTTGGGTGAGTTGGGTGGCTCTCCTTTCCAATGCACCACTTGAAATGTTGTCCCTGTCCATATCGGGTGCTCTCTGCATGTGCTGTAACTAGAAAAAGGCAGTGCAGGTGATACACCTGCCACTGCCTGTCACCCATGAGGTCATGTGGTTCTGGACATGCGTCTCCCTGTCTCCTGTGCTTAAACACCAGAATTCTACACCTCCCTACAGGGAAGCCAAGTTCTGCACCATGCAAAACTGGAGTGTGTGATCTGTATGAATTATGCAAAATTAAGAAAAAATTGTATGTATTTGGTTACTTCCCTGTTTTTCCCCCCCTTCTGTACGAAGATGCCGGGTATATTTCTCTCTATTATGACAGTGATGTAGACTGATTCCATGGTTACAGAGGAAGCGCTTGCGACGATACACAAGTACAGTGCTAGGAATCATGGTAGCAACTGTTGTATTAATAGGACATCCATGCACAAAGCAATTTTCCGTTTAGTCTATGGAATATTCTTCCATTCACCAAATAATCGAAACCTTTTATCGATTACACTGGGTACATGGTATCTGCATCTCGTAGAGCATTATCAGTGAGAGGCCTTGTGAAATAGGATTGGTCCCGTGTAAGAGATGATTAATGGTGGGGTGGGATTGGTTTGAGGAATGCTTTTTTGGGGGGGGGTTAAATACTTGTAGTGATGGCTATTCATCTCTGAAAACGGTACAGTAATTAGAAAGATGGCTGCTTTTGACAGTGATGTATCTTAAAAACAACGCAAAAACTGGCACCAGGTTTTCAGATGTGTAGGATGTTTCTAGAGAGTTGATCACCAGCTTTTAAAAGGGTTGGTATTATGAGAACTTCATGAGCTAAAGTATGGCTGGAAAAGCTAGCACTCAAGACAGAGTAGGGCAAAGGTTGCTCAAGGCTTGCGGGCTACAAGCTTTCACCATCTGCCTGTTAAACAGGCCTCGCAAACATTGAAGACATACGAGGCTATAATCCTTGCACACTTAGGTGGCTTAAATATCACTGACTTCCATGGAATGTGAGCAGCGCCTAACAAGTGCAGCCAGACTGAGTGTGCGAGTGTGCGTGTGTGTGTGTGTGTGTGTGTGTATGGGATGTACGAATCAGCAGAACTCGAGCATGCCGAAGTTATCTGAATTCCATTTCAAAGCTTGTTCCAACTGAAGTCCGTATCAGATTGCGAGCTTTGTTTCTTTTTACATGAAAATCTGTACGTATTTCTGTGCATTTTTCCAAATGCACGCATCACTTGTGTGTATGGATGCATAGATCCTTCTCCCCTTGATTAAGGTGTATTCGTGCGTGTTTTTCAAATGTACTCATGTTGTCGAATGCATTTTTGGGGGGGTCTGTGGATCGCACTGCGAAGCTCAGAAATTAACCCATGATTTGCCACTGTTATGTGTGAACAGCCCCATAGTGTTCCATTGGAAAATCAAGGACAAGTGTTTATATGTTTTTACCATATCTAGAATTGTATATGCTAAGGGCTGGAAATATAATAAATCCCCCCACCCCCCATTGGAGCTAATCAGGAAAATTGCAGAATGATGGCAAATCATCAAATTAACAGCAGCAGTAGAAATCTGCAAAGATACGAACACATTTTAGAAACCTGGAAATCAGTGTTGCCTTATAATCAAAGTACAGGCCCTAATAAAATAGACTATGGTCATAAAATATTATGTAGTTGAAATTAGATTAAGGACATGTCCTAAATGTTTGAGTTATGTGTATGATTTGAAATTTTGTACTGCTTTGTTCTTATTTGGTGCTTTTTATATATTTGTCTTGTTTTGCACTTTAATAATAATCATAATCATAATCTCTAGTTTCCTGCACTGAGCAGGGGGTTGGACTCGATGGCCTGTAGGCCCCTTCCAACTCTATGATCTATGAATCTATGAAACGATGAAGAACTGGTTTGGTGTAATGTCCAAAAATGTGAAGGACTGTAGTTTAGTGGTAGGAGCACATGCTTTGCATACAGAAAGTCCTGTGTTCAATGCCTGGCATCTCCAGTTAGGATTCGGTAGCAGGTGTTGGGAAATGAGAGCCTCTGTCAGAGTAGACCAGGGGTGAGCAACTTGTGAACCTCCAGACTTTTGGCCTACAGGTGTTGTCCACCTGTGGAGCAGACAGTACTCCGCTAGATGGGCAAGTGGTCTTGCCTAGTACAAGACAGCTTTCTGTGTGAGCTGCGAACTGTGTGGTACAGGGGCGTGAGCTGCTGCAGTGCCGCTGCATCCACCATTATCAGGGTCAAGTGAGAAGCCCCCCCCCTGGGCTGCAGGCAAGGGGGGAGCCCGCACGATAGCCCCTCCCCCACACCAGCATCAGCCCTGCAGGAATTGGGCTGATGCTGATAGAGGGAGAAGCCGCAATGTAGTCTCTTCCTACATAACCAGGGTCAGGGCAGGCAACCCAGCAGACTTGTCAAAAGTCACCAGGCTTGGGCAATGCTGGGTTTGGGCGTAGCTATCATAGCCTGTCCACTTGGCAGCTGAAACACATAGATTCATAGATTATAGAGTTAGAAGGGGCACACAAGGCCATCGAGTCCAACCCCCTGCTCAGTGCAGGAAACCAGAGGAGGGGGGGTGTCTCCCATCCAAGGAATAACCAGGCCTGGCCCTGCTTAGCTTTCCACGCTCAGACAAGCTGAGCCAGCGTGAGCCACACATAGCACAGAGAGTTTACATCAGGGTGGATAAAAATCAATGACCCTTTTAAAAAGAATTTTAAAAAATCAGATTTTAAATTAAAATCGGATTATTTTGATTTTTATTGTTACCGGTAAAATGCTTTTGTTTGTTTTTTAAAAAAAGTCCCGCATGATCATAGTTTTAATTTACAATGTGTTATAATTCAAAGATCTCATTATGGAATGGGGATAATAACTTCTAATTCTGAGATAATATATTTATATAATCTTTTTTTTTTTTTTTTAATGGATTAGGGCCTCAATTTTATGGGGTTCCCTGGGCTTCTGTGTAGATTATTTACATTAATCTTTCTATCTCTCCAAGTACTCAGTCTAGAAGATACCATCAGAAAATTTTGCAGTTCTGAAACTGGGTTTGTGTCTCTAGAGATATATACTGGTTAACAGCAATATATGGATATGAGAAATAACAGATCTGATTCTGATCAGCCCCATTTTCCAACTCTGACTGAAATTATTCCAATCCTGGAGCATTTCCCCCCTTCCAACATGATATAATGCTGGAAAATTCTTAAATTTTATTAAATTGATTTTATTAATTAGTAATTAATTAATTCAGTAATACCTTGGATTGCAAGTAACTTGGTTTGAGAGCGTTTTGCAAGATAAGCAAATTTTTAAATATTTATTTAAAAAAATTGACTTGATATACAAAGCGACGTCTTGCAATACAAGTACTGTAGCACGGCTTAAATTAAAAATCTCTGTACAAATTTTTTTGGGGGAATATCATTTTGATATACAAGTGTTTTTGGATTACAAGCACGTTTCCGGAACGAATTATGCTCTCAATCCAAGGCATGACTCTTATATCAAAATGAAATTCCCCCAAAAAAATTTGTACAGAGATTTTTAATTTAAGCCGTACTACAGTACTTGTATTGCAAGACGTCACTTGTATATCAAGTAAAAAAAATATTAAATAAATATTTAAAAAATTGCTTGTCTTGCAAAACGCTCTCAAACCAAGTTACTTGCAACCCAAGGTATTACTGTATCTGTTTCAGTGAGCTTTGGTAACTCTGAGTTGTGTAAAATATGTATTACGGTTATAGCAAGGAAGAGTGCACTTTCTTGGTGGTGGTGGTGGTGGTGAGATTAAATTGAGTCTTTCTGAGTAGTGATTTTAATTGTGATTTAAATCATGATATAATTTGAATCAAATCCACCCTGGTTTGCCTGGAATGGATAAACACTGATTCAGAAATCCTCACGTGCAAATGTATTGTCTTAACACTACATGTGTGCAAATTGTGCCGTATGCATTGGAGGAAGACTGTGGCTCACGCTGGCTCAGCTTGTCTGAGTGTGGAAAGCTAAGCAGGGTCAGGCCTGGTTGTTACTTGGATGGGAGACCCCTCCTCTAGTTTCCTGCATTGAGCAGGGGGTTGGACTCGTCGATAGACTTGTAGGCCCCTTCCAACTCTATGATCGATGAAATCTATAAAGTCATGAAATAGAAAAATGGAGCGGGGCGCCGAAGACACTTCTCCCTGGGGCACAGTTTGGTTCAAGGCAGGGGTAGAGAACCTCTTTCAGCCCGAGGGCTGGATTCCATTTTGGAGGAACTTTCGGAGCCACATTCTGATGGAGTGCGGGGCCAAAGGCAAAAAGGAGCAGAGCAAAAATATGAAAAATCCTCTCATATTTTAGCTTAAAGCTCTTCCTTCCAGCTACTAAGCCTTAGGAGAGTCATTTCAACCTGGGTGGGGTGAAAGAGGGTGGGGCTGTGGAAGGGGGCGTGGTCTTCTGAGGAAGCCCGGAAGGCCAGATTGGGACTGGGGGGGGGGCAGATTTGGCCCCAGGGCCTGAAATAGTGCAACCCTGGTCTAGGGCCAGCCCTGGGCAAGGGTCCGTACTGTTATCCTAGTGGTATGGGGTGGCTGCAGCACCTGCCACACAGCTGCAATGATGTAAAAACCCACTCCAGGTTGCCTCATGCAAGCCACTGTTTCTCACCTCTACCTTCCCAACTGCGATTGGGGATAATACTGCTGTCACCTAATGTGGTTTATTTATTTATTTATTTATTTGTTATATTTATATCCTGCCTTTTTTCCTGCAAGGAATTCAGGTGGCTTACATAATCCTCCTCATCCTCCTCTCCATTTTATCCTCACAACAACCCTGTGAAGTAGGTTAGGCTGACAGTTAGTGACTGGCCCAAAGTCACCCAGTGAGCTTCATGGCTGAGTGGGGACTTGAACCTGGATCTTCCAAGTCCCCGTCCAACACTCTAACCATTATGCCACACTGGCTCTCAAGGTTGTCGTAAAGATGACTGAGATACCATTTGTGAAGTAGTCTGAGCATTAAAATGAAACTAAATAATCTACACAATATAAATCTCATCTGAACATCCATTGTCCAACTCATAGATGCTTGGTCCATCTCCCCTTTAGTCCTGTATCCTTTCAAGCTGTGCTCCTCAGCATCAGAGCTTTTAGCTTTCCTGAATGGCGCGGGTGTTCCCTGCAAGGTGTACAGATGAATGTACGGATGAATGTACTATGGACTTTGAAGAAGCCCGAGTGCAAGGTGAAAGGGAGAAACGTGCTAAGCAGAAAGCACGTCAAACGAATCCTTTCCAGGACCATCTTCCGTCTGGTAACCTGTGTCCTCACTGTGGGAAGCTGTGTGGATCTAGAATTGGCCTCCACAGTCACTTACGGACCCATCACTAGAGTCTACACAAATTTTTAGAATTTCCTCTTTTTATAATTTTCTTTTTGTAATTTTATCCTGGAAGACAATCTTACTCGGTCACGAGTGATCGCCTACTATGACTAATACAGATGAATGGGGTTGTGTTCTGTTAAAAAGTAATCTAATTTACTGCTGCAAATATAGATCCTAATATATTGAAGTGTCACCTTTTTAAAATAAAAATATTTTTTCAAACAAAATTGTCAAGTTGATGTTTAGCTTTCTAATGGTGTGGTCTTACAATTTTGTGGCAGCTTACTACTTTGTAAGAGGAAGTGGTTTATCCATAAGGCAGAGTGGTATCTGCTTCAGATGGCAACATGTGAATTATTTAACATTTTTAAATCACAGGTGGGAATGGGGTGGGGTGGGGGAGCTACTTGGATTTTTCACATTAGGTGCTCAGCTGCCCTTTTGTGGAATTCGTTAATTCTCAGCCTAACCTACCTCACAGGGTTGTTGTGAGGATAAAATGGAGAGGAGGAGGAGGATTATGTAAGCCGCCTTGGGTTCCTTGCAGGAAAAAAGGCGGGGTATAAATATAATAAATAAATAAAATAAATTGTACTGTAGCACAGTGGCTGGTTCCTGGCCACCATTACCCCACCTATTATTCACACATCCTCTTCCTCTAGGCCTGATCTGGACAGCCGCCCAGGGGGAAAGAGCAAGGCAAGGCAAGTTGCAAAAAAAGGGCAACTAAAATGATCAAGGGGCTGGAGCAACACCGAACACCCATACGAGGAAAGGTTACAGCAGCTGGCATTGTTTAGGTTAGAAAGAAGGCGAGTAAGGGTAGGCAATAGGCATGAGAGAGGTGTACAAAATTATGCATGGTGTGGAGGAACTGGATAGGGAGACATTTTTCTCCCTCTCTCATAATACTAGAACCTGGTGTCATCCCATGAAGCTGATTGGAGGGAGATTCAGGACAGATAAAAGGAAGTATTTCATCACACAGTGCATAGTTAAACTATGGAATTCACTTCCATAAGATGTAGTGATGGACACCAATTTGGAGGGCTTTAAAGGGAGATTGGACAAATTCATGGAGGAGAAGGCTATCAATGGCTCCTAGTCCTGATGGCTATATGCTACCTCCAATATCAGAGGCTGTATGCCTATGTACACCAGTTGCTGGGGAACATGGGCGGGAGGGTGCTGTTGCACTCGTGTCCTGCTTGTGGGTTTCCTGTGGGCAGCTGGTTGGCCACTGTGTGAACAGAATGCTGGACTAGATGGACCTTGGTCTGATCCAGCAGGGCTCTTCTTATGTTCTTATGTTCAAATGGAGGCTGCTACTGCCCCTTCCTATTGCTGTCATTACTAACCACTCAGAGAGGGCAAGTGACAGCAAGGAGGAATCTTGGGGATTCTAGGGATTGGCAGTGGAACCCCTTCTGGGGCGTGGGCCTTGGCAGATGCCCGGCAATGCCAACCTCTTGACACCAGTCACTTTGGACATAGCCATTGAATCATCCGTACGGTACTGGGTCCTCCTTAGAGGGGAAAGGAGAGGGGGTTTTTGCAATGCGAACACTCACATTGCTTGCTTGAATTGAAGTGAGATATCACCGGTTTTCATAGTACATTCCTCTGGTTTCTGTGAAAGAATGCAAGAAAGCTACACTTAAGCTTTATATGCTGGCCTGAATTTAAACACTGTCTAAACAAGGGGCCTTCCAAACTCAAAATATTTGGGGGAGGATGGGGGGGGGGAGGCTAGCAAGGATTTGTTTGACAGTCATGTGATTCCCTTCTTTCTGTACTTCTTTTCCGCATTCTTGCAGGCTCTGAATGACTTTCGATGAGGCACTATCCTTTCAAACGGGCCTGTTTTTCACTGCCTGATGTTTTAGGCGATAGGAAAGGTATTGCTTAATCACACTGCGGTGAAGATATCTGTGGCTTCAAGTACGCTACTGTGGCATCAGTGCGTGAACAAAGATGGGTCATGTCATAACCTGGCATTTAAGCTCAGTGGGAATGAAGCAGCACAGTTACCGACATGCTGTAGCCTCTGAAGTGGGCAGTGGTGGCAGCTCCTTCGCCTTTCCCCCCAAGAAAGGCCTCCCCCCCATATCTTTTGAACTCTGTTCCTTCATGCTATCTTTCTTTCAAGTAACTGAATTTGACTACCCTTTTTGCATTAACATATCGGAAAATACACAGGTGCCTGCAGAAGGTATGAAGCAAAGTACTTTAGACAGTGAACCCAGTCACGCTAAAAAAACCACGGTTTGTTAACCACAGACAACCCATGAAGAGAACCCATGGTCTGTTGTTGGGTTGTGAACTGTGGGTTGTTCGTGGTTAACAAACTATGGTTTGTTAATGCGGCTGGGTTCAGACAACATGATGGCCCACGGTTCAACGACAACCCATGCTCAACCCTCGGGAGTGGGTTATCGTGTTGTCTGAACCCAGCCAGAGCCATCTCTAGCTTTTTGAGGGCCTTTGGGCAAAACACCCTAAATGGGCGCCTTCCCTAAGTGACTTTACCTTCTCACCACCATGGTCACCATCTGCTATTGCTCCTCACCCTTTTCTCATCATTGCTACCACTTGCTTTCTTGACAGTCAGAGAGCCAGCGAGCAAGCAGGCCGTGGCATCTCCTGCTCCTCCTCCTCCTCATCACCGTTGTCTGGGCCAGAGCGAGAGGCAGGTGAACAAGCAGCCTGCAATGGTGACGAGAAGGAGCAACTCCAGGCTCTTGTTTGTGGGGCCCTGCTGGGGTGTGGGCCCTCAGCAGGTGCTCCACCAATGCCTACCCTACTTAGATGTGGGAAACAGGTTTTGGATCATGGTGACTGTCAATCTCTTTGTTCAGGGTAGCCATTTTGGTTGGAACAAGAGCAGGCTAAGGCACGCTGTGTTTTTATTTTTTTTTTTTTTAAAAAAATTTATTTATATTTTTTAAAAGAACACACATACAAAAAAACCACATAAACCTACAAATCATAAACTCCAAGTGCACCCGTCACCCCGGGGCCAAAACCAATTCTATCCACATAATCCATTATTAATCTATATTCCAAAAGTACATCATATCATGACATGGCTTACTCCCTTTCCCCTTTACTAAAACATAATCTAAAAATGACCCCCATATTTCCTTAAAATTATTTTTCTTTAATTGTCCCCTTTTACATTTAATACTACATGTTAGTTTATCATTTAAAGCAATATCCCAAACCTCTTTATACCAATCTGTTATTAAGTACTGGTATTGAACTTTCCAATTCCTTGCTATCAGTAATCTCCCTGCCGCTAATAAACTTACAATTAGTTCCTTTTTCTCTTGTGAGCACAAAAGTTTCTCCGTTATTGATAACAATGCTAATTTTGGACAGACCTCCACATTAATACCAATAATTTCTGAAATTTCTACAAAAATTTATTCCAAAAATCCAATACGCTTTTACAACTCCACCACATATGACCATAAGTACCAAGTTCCTGACATCCTCTCCAACACAATGGAGCACAATTACTATCTATTTTGTTTAATCTTACTGGAGTCAGATACCATCTCCAAACAGTTTTTAAAAAATTACGCTGTGTTTTTAGTAGTGGAGTGATGCTCCGCTCTTGTCAGGATGCCAATCAGAACTAAGGGTGCTTCAGCAAATTGCTCTTTGTTCATTCATACATGAATTGTCCTGAACTGCACCTCTTGGCCTAGTGCATGGATCGGAACTTAGCAGTCCACCAGATTTTGTACTCCTCCACGCATTGCAGCGCAGTTCTTGGCAGTATAGCCTTATCAAAATACATATTTCAATCAGTATTTTGAGGGAACATAACCATTGAAATAGATTTTGAAATAAATATTGAAATATGTACTTTAAAAATCACAGATGAATGTGCAAACAGAAAAGAATGGAATTCTGGGTAGAACATCTGAAAGAGCCAAATAAACACAGTATGCAAATTACAAGCCTGTAGCTGAGGCTTGTCTCCCCCCCCCTTTTTTAAACTCTAGTGTAAGCACACATGGCCCAAATTTGGATCAGGACCACTGTGCTTCGCGAGGGGAGAATTAAGCCTTCTCCCCCACCATTCTCCTGAAATCCCCTCCTTGGGGTGGTTAACAAGAGGAAAATGCCTTTATTGATGTCAGTAAATACTTTTTTTCCTACACACACACACAGAGTGTGGGGCGTGGGTTGAATTTGAGGGGGGAAACTGCAGGGTAAGGTTTAATCCTCCCTTCCTGGAGCATGGTGGTTCTGATCCAAATTTGAGCAGCTCACACTTACACTAGTGTTAAAAAATAAGAAAAGACAAGCTTCAGCTACACGCTACACAATTAGTGTAACATGTAATTTGGCTCTAACATGGGTTGGAAATATAGAGCTTCTTCACCTGGGGGTGCAGTTAAGAAAGTTTAGACTTTGGGCTGATGCGAGGCCCCCTCTTTGTGTATTACACACACACACACACACACACACACATACAGTAATACCTTGGATTGCAAGCATAATTCATTCCAGAACCGTGCTTGTAATCCAAAACACTCTTATATCAAAGCGAGTCTCTGGCGGGCGTGAGCGGGGCCGATTTCGGCCTGCTACGCCCACTCGAGACGAGCGGTTACATCCCTACCTTGTCTTGCAAGACGTCGCTTGTTTATCAAGTAAAAATGTATTTTAAAAAATTGCTTGTCTTGCAAAACGCTTTCAGACAAAGTTACTTGCAATCCAAGGTATTACTGTGTATATAGTAAGCTAGCCCTGCTGGGTTTCCCTCCCTGGCTTTTTCTGCTGAGTTGTGCCCTCAACGTTTGCCCCAAATTCCTGCCCCTATATAGCACCACTGGATTCACCCATCCCTCGTCACAACTAGAGGCTAACTTATGTTTAGAAGGTGTGGTTGGCAGCCCAGATGAAGACCCCGTCTGTTGACAGCTTTCCCAAGAAATAGAAGAGAAGTTGGCATGATTCTCATTCACAAGCCATGAAATCCACGCATATTAAAGCCCCGGTGCCAATTTTATTCCATAGGAAAACTGCTTTGGAAGGGGAGGTTGAGAAGAGAGAAGTAGCTTTATAGGAGGGGGCACTTCACCCTTCCTCCATCTGGTGTTTCCCCACACCAAATTCTCCCACCCCCACCCCCAGCATATGGCTTCCCCCTCCCAGTGCAGGGTTTAAAAACATGTGCACTCCCATTGTGGAATTCTCACCCTTAGAGAAGTTGCTAGTTTTAATTTGTTTTAAGCTGAATATTTAAATGGTAAAACTTATTTTATTTATTTATTTATTATATTTATGAATCGCCCATCTGGCCAGACATCCGGCCACTCGGTTGTTGTTGTTTTAAAGGCATTCGGGTTTTTTTTGTTAATGGTGTAATTAACAATCAGTGGCATAACGCTTTATGATTTTATTGCTTTTAAGCTGTCTTTTTCCAAGTGTTCCTAAGGCACTTGAAGAACTGCCTTGTCTCTATATGTACCTACCCGTGCATTATCATCCAGCCCGATCACTGAGGTCTTCTGAAGAGACACTCTTGGTGGGGTCAGAAATCCACTTGGACTGGAGATCCACATGGGTTGGAGATCCACTTGGAAAACACCAGGAGTATGGCCTTGTGTGTGCTGGCCCCCACCCTGTGGAATGTCCTTCCAACTGAGATCAGGCATGTGCCTATGCTGCTTTGTTTTTGGCATTTGCTAAAGGCTTTTCTTTCCAGGCAAGCACTTCCTGACTGATGAGGAAATCCAAGCCACTGTTTTATTGATCTATTTGCTTTTACTGTTATGTTTTGTATTTTCATTGGTTGTACACCACTCCACTGTCTCTCAAATAAGATCTTTAAATGGAGGGCCTCCGGCAGATGCCCCCACCATCTGAGTTAAGGCAGGTTGCTACTAGAGAGAGGGCCTGCTCAGTGGTTGTGGCCCAGATGCGGGAGGCTCCCCCTCAAGAGAGGTTCACCTGCCAGAGGCGGGGTTAGGGGGAAGACTACTCGGGCTGGAGCCCTGAATCCTTTATTTGGAGCTCTGAATCTCTGGGAGACTGTCTGCCCCACCACCCTGCTGTCCATGGGCACTTGCTGAAATAAAGGGGCAGGGACCCTGAAGATCTCTGTTGCATCTGATCCCTCTGGATCAGCTGGCTTTTTGCCCACATGCGCTTCACCTCCTGCTGCCCCCTCCCCTTGAATCTTTCTGCCTGAGGTTTTTTTTTTCTGAAATCAAAAGCCCTCCTCTCCCCTGTCCATACATCCCTTTTTACAAATAGGAGTGTCCTTAGGAGACAGGGTCCTTTAAAGACCCATATGCATGCACACGCACACACACACACAGACTTGAGAGCAAATGTAAATTAGCATATGCACGTTTGTGCATATATATTTTTGTCCTGTGGGCCTGAACCCCCAATCTTTTCAGTACATAGCACCACCCCTGCATAGCGCCTACTTCATTCTCCATCTTGGTGCCAGGCAAAGACCTTATTTTATTTATTTATTTATTTATTCATTCATTCATTCATTCATTTTCTATACCGTCCAATAGCTGAAGCTCTCTGGGCAGTGTACAACAATCAATTAAAACAACAACAACAATAAAATACAGTTAAAAATATAAACAATAAGAACGTTATAAAAATTTAAAACCAATTCTCCTGAGCCTTCTAGATGCAGCTGTAATCCTGCCATCTGTTTTCATGCTGTTGTTACAATTTTATGGCTTTTTGCTCCCCCCCCTTTTTCTTTTAAATACATTTGAATTGTTTTATTCTTTTTATTCTTTTTGTGGAAATGCAATTGGAGGGCAGAATAACAATAAATAAAATATGGCAGCATAAAATATGGCAGGATTTGATCAAATGATGGGATGGGGCAGAGGGGTCGTGGCCCCTTACTTTTTGTGACCTTCTGATTAGCAACTGTTTTTAGAAGAGTACAGGGGGGCATGATTTGGCTCAAGTTGGGGGAGGTTAGGGTTTGGGGCTCGTGGATTTCCTAAAGTCACCCCTTACTCTCCCCCCCCCCAGTAATGTGTGCACTGCTTAGGGCAATCCCCCCCCCCATACACACACACTGAGGGTGAGGAGACATCGTACGTAGTAATGGCAAAACTCAAGGTGCTGATCCTATGGTGCCCATGTAGCCAAAAGGGAGCTACTGGAAAAGAGGAGGGAAAACCTTAGAACACCCCCCCGAAGGGGATACCCGCCCACCCCACCACAGCCCAATGAGGACCGAGTATGTTCAGTCGCCACAGACTGCCGAGTGTGTGTTTTGTGTGGGCGGGGGGGGGGAGAACCGTGGGGTGGGCAGAATGGAATGAAGTATTCTGAAAGGATGCATGGCTGGCTGGAACACTGACCAAGCAGTCCACAGCTGCAAGGTTTTGTTGCAAGTCCCGCTTGTAAATGGTACATTTTGCATCACCAAGTGCCTTGCCTTCCATTGCCCAAACCAAACTCTTCACTGAGAATGGTAGGATGTTGGGGTGGTCATGTGTCCTCCTTTACAGAGGGCAGTCCTCTTTTGGAAGGGCTGTCAGAGGACAGTCCTCTATTGGAAGGCGTCCTCTGTTTGAAGGGCTGTCCAGTCTAGGTCCAGTTTGTAGATAAAGAACCATAAGAAGGGAGAGCAGGGGCTTTGAAGTTGCCCATCAACAGTTCCTGGGTAGCAGATGGAATAGCAGGCCCACGGGTCACTTGTCAGTTTTCCCCACTATGGTGAGACATATTTTATTTCTATCTAAATTCTAGTCATTATTTCTAAAGGTGTACTTGTATAAATTAGCATATGCAGATATTATGCAGACCTTTGTCTTATTTTTGGCACTACAATTTCTCTCTTTTTTATGTCAGTGGTCACGCCATAGTAAAGGTGGGCCAATTCTGGCTCTTCATATTTTGGGGCTTACAACCCACATGATCTCTCACCTTTGGCGATGCTGCCTAGGGCTGATGGGAGTTGTAGGCCAAAACATCTGGAGGGCCACAAGTTGCCCACCTCTGCCCTATAGGATATTCTTGCTGCCCGCTTGGTACTAGCAGCAACAATAGAAAGAAGGAAAAAAAATAGATGAGAAGGAATGTGAAATGCATTTCATTTTGGGGAATACAGCCATATCCCTTGCAAGGAACATGGCGCAACCAGGCAACTGCTGTTCTCTGTGCTGATTGAATTGTAAAGGTTGCCTCCTTGCCTGCCCCTGCCTTCTTTTTCTTTTTTAAACCTCTCCTTTCCTTCTATGATAATGCACTGCAGCTGACAGAGCCAGGAGTTCTGCTGTAAGCAGAGGACACAGAATTAAATCACAATCATTTTAGTGCAGGCCAACTAGCATGTTAACCTCCTCTCATGCTCAACATGGCCTGTTGGTAGCAGACTTGTGGCAGTGTGAGTCGTTTCCGCTCTAACTGTTCTGCTCTCGTTTTATGCCTTGAGTTTATCGGTGCCGTTTCGAGCACGTAGGACCGCTGCTTCTGAAACCCTTTGCTTCTCCTCTAGAGTCAAAATGGGATCCTGACTGGTGCAGTTTAGTTCAAGAACTGAGCTTACAGGATGGTGTTGACCCAAGCATGTGCGAGGGGCTCGCAGTCAGCATGAAACAAGGGAGTTCATGCCCAGTCCGTTTAAGATGGAGGCAAATCGCCGGATCAATCTCCTGTCAAGATGGGGAGCGAGGCTGGGTGTAGTCAGCCTAGGCAAAGAGGGGTGGATCAGAGACTATGTGGAGCGGGGCAAGCAGGGCTGGCGCCAAAAGTGGGCATGGTTGGGCACCTGCCAAGGGCCCACACCCCAGCAGGGGTCCACTGACAAGAGCCGCCTGGAGTTGCCTCTCTTCTTCACCATTGCGACCTGCTTGTTCACCTGCCTCTTGCTCTGACCCAGACAACAGTGGTGGTGAGAAGGAGCAGCAAGAGCAGATGGTGGCAGTGGTGGTGAGAAGGTAGACTCATGGAAGGAGGAGGAAGCCATTAAGGTGTCCTGCCCAAGGGCCCTCCAAAAACTGGAGCCTGCACTGGAAGTAAGTGCCATTGAAATTGGTTTAGGTAGGTTGTAGGTCTCTATGCTTTTACTATCTTTGTGATTCTTGTTTTAGAAAGAGCATAACATGTTAAGAACCAAAGTGGTTGCCCTTGTGCATTTATTCTCTGATTGAGCAATATCCTCTTGCAAGGCATCTGCATATGATATGAGAACATAGTGAAATACTGAATAAATTATTTATCTTCTGTATCCAAGTTACTGCTTTCATACAATACTCAATATATCCAAGAAGTTTTTAAAAAATCTGAAGTTGTCGAGTACCCAGATTAGCAAACCATGGTTACATGGAAAGAACGCTTTTGCTTTTGAAATTTTCTGTACCACCTTTTGGTAAAACACAAATAATAATAATAATAGTAGTAGTAGTAGTAGTAGTAGTAGTAGTCGTCGTCCATATCAGGTGACATACAATGTATATAACACTACAAAACTAAATCAGCAAAGTGGCAATTAAAAGAAATCCATAAAATTTAGCAGAATGAATTAAACTGCCATCAAGGCTAACTTACAGTACATTCTGAAATGTTTTGGCAAATGAAAAAAGGCATTTTCTTGGTATCAAAATGACATTGAAGTGGGTCGTTGGAGTGGGAGGGTCTCGTTCTGGCACAAGCAAACGGATCAAAGGGGTCAGAGACAAGTAATGTGGGAAGGGAGTCTGTAGGTACTTATTGAGACGAGTTGCTGAGACTAAAGAAGCTGCATTGAGAGCTTCATGTGGCCTTGTGTGTCCCCATTGCCCTGTTAAGTCAGCTGACCAGGTTGTTGGATCAGCTGACTGTATTCAGGCTTGAATTGGAGGCTAGAGCAGGGCTGGGTAACCTGCAGCCCTCCAGATGTTGCTGGACTCCAATTCTAACCATTGGCCATGACAGCTGGAGCTAATGGGATTTGTAGTCCAGCAACATCTGGTCACAGGTTCCTCACGCCTGGTCTAAACTAAATATCCTCCAGTCCCTCTCTTCATAGGGAAGACAATTCAAACCCAGGATAGTTTTGGTTGTCCTTTCCTGCAGCTTTTCCAGTTCTACAATATCCCTTTTGAGATGAGGGAAGCCAGAACTGTGCACAGTATTCCAAATCTGGCCAAACTATAAATCTGTAGAAAGACATTACGATACTGACAGCTTTATCTTCAGTGCCTTTCCGAATAATTCCTAGCTTGGAATTTGCCTTTTTCACAGCTGCTGTACACTGAGTTGCATTTTAAATATGTTGCTCTTAGAATGAAGACGCATTGTTTTCATGTTCTGTATTTCATGTTCTGGATGTAAGACACATCGAATACAGTGTTTTGTTTGCTTCCTGGATAATGAAAAAGCCATGAGCATTGAATGGGCTATTTCTCACATTAGATGGCCACATGATTGGCTACTTCGTATATATTCAGCAGGGATCTTTTGGCCAAACCCATCTCTCCTGACAAGTGTACCCTTAGGATATATGTTTTTCCAGTCATGCATTTGTCATATTCACATATTAACAGTACGGTTTAAGAAAAACTTAGGTAGGAACATAGGAAGCTTCCTTATACCAGATCAGACTTTTGATCCATCTAGTTCAGTTTTGTTGGCTCTTAACTGGCAGCAGCTTTCCAGAGTCTCAGGCAAAGAAGGTCTTTCACATCACCGGCTACCTCAGAGCCTTTTAACTGGAGATGCCAGGGATTAAACCTGAGAACTCCTGCAGGCAAAACAGGTGCCCTGTTACTGAGCTGTGGCCCTCCACACTGCAACTGAAATTTGCAGTGTGTGGTCTTGATAATAAAGTACAGCGTTGTATCAAGAGTGCAGGACAACATCGTGCACATTAATCAATTCACATGCAAAAGAAGCAGGAGTTATATCACCTTGTTCAGGTATTAATTATGTGAGCATGTTTCTCTCCTGCGGTGGAGCACCTGTTACCAAATATTTACAACTCGGGCCGTGCTCTGCAGGAGCAGCGTCATTCTAACAAAGCTGACTAGTGCTTTTATCATTGTGCAAGCTTAACCTAATTCAAACCTTTGCAACAGTTCTCATGCCTGCAAAAGCACAGCTCAAATTCTGTGTATGAAATTTAAAGTTTAATTGCCTTTAAATATCCTTTTATCACTGATCAGAGATAACAGTAGAGGATGATTGTGGCCAGATGGCGAAACCTCCGGGGGCCACATCTGGCCTGTGAGCTGGAGCTTCCCCATCTCTGTTGTAGATTCAGAATGACTGGCATATTTTTGTCCTAACTTTAGACTGATCTGCAATCCTAATCTTTACTTGCAACTCCACTGCAGTGCTGGTTCCAAGTTTTGAAGGGGTGGGGACTTTGGCAAGGTGCACTTTTTAGGACCCCGTCCCAGAGTGCATCCACTTCCTAACCTCCACTATTGCCGCTGCCCATTCACTTCCCTCTTCCTCTGATCCCAACCTGTGCCACCCCCACAGGGAGAGGACAAGACATGCAGAGGTTGCTGCTCGTCTCACTCCTCTCACTGCTTGCTTGGAGAGGCAGAGACTGTAAGGAGAAGTAGGACTGAGAGACTCCAGGGATTGGCAGTGGATCCCCTACTAGGGCAAAGGCCTTGGCAGGTAACCAACGATTCTAGCCCCTGGGCTGCATCCGGTGTTGGCCTGACGTAGAGTACACCCATTGAAAATAATGGGAAGGTAGTCACGACTAACGTGAATCCCATTCATTTCAGTGTGTCTACTCTAAGCAGGTCTACACTAACGCTGGATAAAGCTGTTGAACTGGGAGCATTCACATTAGAATTTTTCCACTGGATCCTATTATGGGATGTTCTCAAAACACAGTAGACTTTGCACTTGGCAAGTGGGAGGCTGCCTTCAAAATTATCACTGGGAGATCCATCATGTCTTGCTGACGAACTTCACTTGGGCACCTTGGTGGCAACTGTTGAGAGATAGAGAGCAGCATCCAATGGGGCACGGCATCCCTGCCAATTCCATTGCGCCCTGCCGATTCTGTTCCGCAAGCGGCTTGTGCAACAGAGATTTAACACTTCTGGGAGCAACCAAAGATGAGTGGAAACATTTGTTTCTGGAAGGTTGCAGGTCAGCGGAGTTCACATAAGGGAGCTCCGACAACCTGACCCGATCTAGAAACAAGCATTTCTGCTCCTTTTGGGGCTCCCTCTAGGAAGCATTAACTCTACGTTGTGCCAGTGGTGGATCCCGCTTGTGCAGCAGAACTGGAGAGAGGGGCCACTTGCGGAACCGAGTTGGCAGGGGCGCAGCACCTCACTGGGTACTGTCCAGAATGTTGATGAAGCCTCTATGTCAGGGCTCTCCAACCTTGGGTCCCCAGATGTTGCTGGCCTACAGCTCCCAGCATACCCAGCCAGGATGGCTAATGGCAAGGGATTCTGGGAGCTGTAGTCCAGCAACATCTGGGGACCCAAGGTTGGAGAGCCCTGCTTTATATATCCATCAAGGCTGTTCCTCTGTTCTTACTGGCAGCCGTTTACTAAAAGGGAAATAAACAATTCAGCCTACATTATATTGGTAACAAATTACTGTGATTTTTTTGAAAAATGTCCAGAGTTCTGGTCTCTAAGGAGGTGGAATAAAACTACTACAGCAGCAATCCTGTATACAATTAGGCAGTTTAAAATCCAGTTTCAGTTAATCTGTTTGTAACTGTTTCATTTTCTTCTCTTCGTTGTCGTAATACAACACATGGAAGACAAACGTAGGGATGGTGCCGAATTTCTGAACTGGGGAAGAAAAATTCCGAACTGGCCTTGAGAAACCAATTCCCCCAGTTTGGAAAACCTCAGGCCAATTACACGGGGAATGAAAATTGTAATTAGTTGTAATTGCAAAGTTGTAATTAGTTTCATTTGCCCACAGCCTTTCCTGCCATGGATTTCTTTCCTCTGCGCTTTCCCGAACTTACCTTGGGAGGGGAGGAGGAGGGAAACTCAAGGCAGGGAAAGATGGGGGCAGAGGTATTCCCAGCTTTAAGTTCCCACTGTGTTCCCTGATGGACAGCTTGCCCAGCAGTGTCAGTCTTTCCCTGCAATGTGCAGCAGGAGGGGTGTGTTGGATATGGCCCTGAGGCCATGCTTGCTTGTCTGTGATTTCTATATAATAAAAGCTTGTTAATTGGAACGACAACTGACCAGCCTGTCTGCTGAAGGAGGAAGGGGCAGCATCTGACCCAAGCCTCTGCTCGAATATTTTCTTTAATTCTCTGACTCCCTCTGTGCTAATCTGTCACAAACAGAAGTAAAACTTGAAAGCCTCGTTATCCCCTGATTCACTTGCCAGAGCAAGGAAAACTCGTCGGTTACCCTGGCACTCTGGCAGATGACGCCACCTGAGAAAAGTCCTGGAACGGAGCTCTTCCTCCACTGTACCTCTGCCCGCAATGGCCTACCACAGCCTTCCCCAGCCCTGATGCCCACCAGATGTGTTGGGATTACATCTCCCAGGGGCGTTGGGTAATGGATCTACATGTGGAGGGCACCAGGCTGGGGAAGGCAGCATACCAGGTGGCCCTGGGGAGCCTGCGTGCAGGGCAGGGTATCAAGGCGACCACTGTCTCCCACTGTTTCTTCCCAGCAACTGGTCTTCTGTGATGTACTGCCTCCGAACCCAATGCTTCCTCCCTGACATGCTAGCTTTTTATGTGTGTGAACATTTTTGCGGTGGAGTAACAATCCATCATATGAGGTCTCCCCTGAAATGCTAGAGCCCAGAGACACATTGGCCTCCTTTGGTGAGAAATAGGCCACGGTTCAGTTTCCTTTGGGCACAATCCTATGGCCGCTGCAAAGAGGCTAGATGGCCATAGGAGAATTTGGAGTCCCCAGCTCTGACCTCGGGAAGGTAGCTCCGAGGTTGGAGCGGGGATTCCAAATGCGGAGTGCCCTCCCTCCGCCCCCACAGCCAGCACGGAAAGAGCTGTGCCAGCTGTGGCTCCGAGGTTGGAAAAGCAACCTCGGAGCCGGAGTTTTGTGCCTCAGCCTCTCCTCCTCACACTCTGGGGCAAAACACTTAGATGGCCAAAATCGGCCATCTAAGTCTTTTGCAGGGCGAGAGAAGCATGGAGGTGACCTTCGCCTCCATGCTCCTCCCGCCCTGCAAAGGATGCCCGTAATCCTCCAAGTTACTCTAGCCTTCTATCAGTAGAATAAAAACCAAAGCCACCTTAATGAACATCCTTGGGAGATGCAAGAAACTTTACAGTTTGGAGGACCTGATTTCTCAAGAAAGGAGTTGTTAAGAGACAAACTTTGATTGTGTTTATAGCAGTTGTAAATATTAAGGAATGGTGCTGGTTTGTTAGAAAAGTATCATGTAAACGTTTTACCAGCCAACTACTCTTGTTTATTGTTAGAAGTTGTAAAGTGAAATGCATAAATGGAATTTCCCCATGAGAATCCACAGAGCCAGCTCCACTGCAGGTATAAACACATCAGGGTTGCCAACAAATCTACAGAAGTTACTAGTCCACAAGAGTTTTTAGTTTGTTTTTATTAGCTGCCAGCTATATGAGTCTTATGTGACGCAGCAATGGCCTAAAAGTGAAACAAACACACACCTCTTCCAGGTTACAAAAAGCTTCTCAGTCAAGTTACCCAGAGAATTTTTTTTCAAAAGCAACGAGGCAATTTACAAACCTGAAAAAAACAACGTGTCCCTCCCTTAAGGCAGATGTACGTGTTTCTAGTAGCCGAGGATATAATGCAAAGCACGTGAGCACAGGCCGAGACAGTCGGGCTTATGGCAGGCACATTGGCTTGGATCCAGCTGAGCACTTATGCAAGCAGGAGGCACTTCCACCTGTACGAGGAGGCCTGGATTTCCAGCAATCACTTCCTGGGCGCTTTCAGATGCATTTTTAGCTGGATAAATGTTCTAACTTGATATACAATTCAGTACTGACACTGCAAAAGTTTTTATGCCTTTCTTTGCTTAATGTTTGTGACCTCGTCTATATTTCTCACTCTGACCACAGTTAACTGTGTTAACTACAGTTAGTTATAGACAGCTACTATGACTGGGGAGGCACCAGAGCTCAGTGGTGGAGCATGCCAAGATCTCAGGTTCAATCACAGGCAATTCCAAAGAACAGGTAGCAAGTATTGGGAAAGACTTTAACCTTAAATACCTGGAGAGTCACTGCCACTCAAGAGTCGACAGTGCTGGGATAGATGGACAAATAGTCCGACTTGGTTCTGCTGTAACCCACCCAGGGATAGCATTTATATATAAATATAATAAATTAAATACAATAAGGGATAGAGTTTGCATCAGTTTCAGAGATAGGGTGCTTTCAGACAGAGGTCTTCTAGTTAGGGATGCATGCGTTTTGTTATATCCGTTCTGTCTGTGTTTCATGGCTTGTCAGGCGTCTTTTGTTCCGTTGTCCGCTCGATCGGATTTTTTTTTAATGGATCTACAGGAAATTTGTCCCATGTGCGCACTTGTGCAAGTGTGGCTTATGCTGGCTCAGCTTGTCTGAGCGTGGAAAGCTAAGCAGGGTCAAGCCTGGTTATTACTTGGATGGGAGACCTGCATTGGTTTCTTGCATTGAGCAGGGGGTTGGACTTGATAGTCTTATAGGCCCCTTCCAACTCTATGATCTATGAAAGTGTGCACTTGCGCTCATACTTATTAGCCAATGCGCACGTCCACTATTGCACATTAGCACAAGTGTGCATTTGCACAAATCCCTCCAAAATGTAAAAAACACGGACCTCAAGTCTGTATGACTCGGAAAAAGCCTACAGAATCTGCAGGTCTGATTCATAGAAATCCAAACTCATTTGGATCCGTTGTGGATTTCTCCGACATCCCTACGGGCCAAGTGCTACCAATCAAAATACACTGTGCAGCTTTCCCATCTTTTCCTTCTTGACAGATTTTTTTTCTGGTAAGAAAAAAGACAGAAGAAGTGCTGGGAAATCATGGGAGGGTTAAAGGTGAAGATGACGATGTCTCTGGGCCCCCCTGTAAAATCCTGTGAATGAGGCAGGCTGATTGCGTGGTCAAAGTCTCATCTGGAAGCACCCCTGACATGGGCCAGCAACACCCTGTTCTGTGAGTGGAAAGGAAAACAGGCAAAATCATATGCCCTTCCTCTCTCACTCCTGTTTTGTTTTGCCTTTCCCTTCCTGTGGCCAAGATGCACAGCTTTAAAAGGGGATTAGTCAAATTCGTGAGGATAATGCTGTCAGTGGCTGCTAGTCCTTTTCTTTTCCTTTTTTTTTAAATTGTGACTTTTACACACACACACACACCCCGAACAAAACTAAACAAAACGGGGGGGGGAAGACTCTGGAATTAACCATTAATGATATGTAAATATACAAATAACAGCGTAAATCCAAATGTATCCATTATACACAAGCTTCAACAAAGGCAGCCCAGATATCCGTATATATGTCCGTTCGAGAGTGGCATCTGTATATCATCCGCTCAAATGTTGAAAGTGTTAAGTCTTCAATCCATTGTGTTATATAGGAGGTGAGATTTTATCTTTCCAGTGTTGTAATATCAGTCTTTTGGCTGTCAAAAGGGTACGGAAAATCCATTTACGTTGACCAAGCTTTAAGTTCCAAGAAACAGGTAGATCATTTAAAAGAACATGTACATTGGAAACTATCAAAGAGTGCTCTGATACAAAGTTAATCTGTATTATCACTTCCACCCAAAAAGCAGCAGCTACTGGACATTGCCAAAACATATGATTAAAAGAAGCATTAGCGGCATTACACCTCCAGCAGTTCGTCGACTTAGACAGACCCTTATTAACAAGATGTTGTGGCTGCTAGTCATGATGGCTATATATTACCTTCAAGATCGCCTCTGAACACCACTTTCTGGGCAATGTGAGTGGGATGCTGCTGTCGAGGCTCATGTCCTGCTTGTGGGCTTCCCACAGGCACCTGCTTGTCCATTGTGGACCTAGAATGCTGGACAACAGAGGCCTTTGTTCAGATCCTAACAACAACGATCAGCAACAGTAATAATCACTCTAAAAACATATCTCTGGTAGCAGATAGTGAGTTCAAGTGGGCTCTCTGTATCTAGACAACCCCGGAGTATTATAAAACAGCACGTTATTTATTTTAATGCATTTGTTGCCTTGATTTCTTCATGCTTGTGTGGTTTTTGTGTTTCCACCACCAATGCTTATGTACACGGCATATGTACACTGCTGAGTAATTGGAAAAGAACAGGGGCACAGAAATCCAGGCATCCAGTCGTCCTTGGCAACATAAATATTGGGACATATGACTGGCACCTGGGTCTCTGAAGAGGACAGGAAACAAGTCATTTATCTCCCATGCATGTTGCTCTGCGTAGGATCCAGCGGCCACCTCCTCTTACATCCTTCTTTTGTCATCCTCCTCTACAGAACTTATTTCGCCCTTTCCCCCTCTATTCTCCTTTCCTCGTAATATTCTCTATGTTTATGCATGTTATGCATGTTTTATTTAAAATTATTTTTAGGCCACCTTTAATGGTGGAACCTCCCCAAGGTGACGTACAAGTTAAAAACAAACACAATACAAAATAAAAAAAAAGAATATTGAAAAACAATAAAATTCAATGTTCTTCCCCATCTGCCCCAGTTTTGACCTTTTTCACTTCTCTTATCTCAGCCCCCCCCCCCCCCCCGGCCATTTTCCTTTAAGACTCAATGAATAGATTCCATTTCTCCATTACCTTCCCTGGAAGCAGGACAGCATCCAAGCCAGGATTCCCCAAGGCCAGCCCCAGAATCTCTTTCAACATTTGGGCTCTGCTCTGGGAGATATGAAAGAATAATAACCAGGCAGTGATCTAGTTCAGTGTTCTCCAACCTTGGGTCCCCAGATGTTTTTGGCCTACAACTCCCAGCATGCCCCAGCCAACTATGCTGGCTGGGGCATGCTGGGAGTTGTAGGCCAAAAACATCTGGGGACCCAAGGTTGGAGAACACTGGTCTAGTTCATTACTAGAAGTTGCTGGCCGTTGCTGCATGGCAGTCAGAAGACCAATGCTCAGTCAGCATTGTGCAAGGACACAGTTGCTGATTGGCTCCCTCCTGCAGGCACAGGCTGGCAATGTCAGTGCGGGTGGCTAACTAGTCAGCAACCACATGCTTAAACAGTGACAAATGAAGTGCCCCCAGCCTCTACCACCTCTTTTTTGGCCCCATGGTGGCAGCCACAGTTCCTACCAGTGATGTGGGGCAGAAAAAAAATTGCAGTGCTTTATTTTATTGTTTTTGGTTGAAAGTTTTCCATTGCGTAAGTTCATTATTAACAATGAATGGACACCGATTACATATACAATATTAAACAGGTTTGGCAGTTTCATACTTGTGGATGAGTGGTTGTCAGACTATCACACACAGCTCTTTGGGTTGCTAAAATCTATTAGCGTGTTAATATTTGTTTCCAGTACCTTCATTCCCCCCCCCCCTTTTATTTAAACAATGTAAAGGGAAGTACATGCTATCGTCTTTAATTTTTTTTACAAGTATTCCAATAAAAATGTCTACGTAATATAACATTTCAGTCACAGTGCTTTAATTTTCCCCTCAGATATTTCAGGTCCAATACTTGCGGTGTATTGGGACCAAAAAAAAAAATTAACTTGGGGTATTCTTTCTGCTTTGTTGTTTACTAAGTACAAATAAAATAATAAACACACTAAATTAGATTACTCTCTAGAAAGCCTTCCCCAACCTGATACCTTCCAGATGTGCTGGACTTCACCCTCCATCAGCCACAGCCACATAGCCGATAGTCAGGAATGCTGGGAGTCGTCTAAAACATCTAGATGGCACCAGATTGAGGAAGGCTGCACTAGGGCAACAGAAAATTTTCTGATGCAAATTACCCTATGCAAATGAATCTAATTTGCACAAGAAAATTTTCTAGAAAGCACAAATCACTAGTCTCTACTAGCAAATCAGCTCTTTAGCGAGAATATGCAGAGTGCCTTTCTCCCCCACCACTGAATACCAGCAGTCAGTAACTGGAGGAAAGGATGAGGCCAAAGGCTGTGTATTCCTGCAGTCCTGGCATCAGTGCCCAGCACCCTCGGATAACTGCCCGTGCCCCAGCAGGGCCAACTGGCCCTAATGCCTGCCCTGGGCTTGCGAGCCACAATTTTAAATTTTCCTCAATACCCCCAACATAGTGTTGCTCTACGGCACTGTGAGAAACTAAAATGACCACCTGCCACGTCTGTGGCCACCTCCAGCTAAGCAGACATAAGAGGGATTCTGCTAGAAGGCAGTTTGCCAAGGGCCCCCTCAGACTTGTAGTTAGCCCTCAGTTCCACATTGGCTTGGACCTGAGCATCTTGCTGGTGGCTTATGCTGGCTCAGCTTGTCTGAGTGTGGAAAGCTAAGCAGGGTCAGGCCTGGTTATTATTTGGATGGGAGACCCCTCCTCTACTTTCCTGCATTGAGCAGGGGGTTGGACTCGATGGCCTTGCAGGCCCCTTCCAACTCTATGATCTATGAGGGTTCAGAGGAGGGCAACAAGGATGATAAAGGGACTGGAAACAAGGCCCTATGAGGAGAGACTGAAAGAACTGGGCATGTTTAGCCTTCAGAAGAGGAGACTGAGGGGAGATAGGATCGCACTCTTCCAGTACTTGAAGGGATGTCACACGGAGGAGGGCCAGGATCTCTTCTTGATCATCCCAGTTTGCAGGACACGGAATAATGGGCTCAAGTTACAGGAACCCAGATTCCACCTGAACATCAGGAAAAATTTCCTGACTGTCAGAGCAATAAGGCAATGGAACCAACTACCTAGGGAGGTGGTGGGCTCTCCCACTCTGGAGGCATTCAAGGTGCAGCTGGACAGCCATCTGTCGGGGATGCTTTGACCTGGATTCCTGCATTGAGCAGGGGGTTGGACTCGATGGCCTGGTAGGCCCCTTCCAACTCTACTTTTCTATGATTCTATGGTCTATGAAATCTGTGAAATCTCTCAATTAAGCGTTGCCTGGTAAGTTGTGTGTGTGTGGGTGTGTGTGTGTGTGTGTGTGTGTGCAGCAGTGAGAACAAAGTCTATTATCTCACTGGTGCATTCAGGTCAGGAGTCTATTTGTGCCATCCAAGCTGACTCCCAGAAAACCTGCCTGGTTTCTAAACTTTACAAAAATGTTTGCACCCGTGGAGGACAACACTTTCTTTCCACACTGTTCATTAGAGGATATTGGCTTGTTAGAGAGGGCGCGATCACACCGCATTCTTGGTTTCAGGCGAGCTAATTCTGCTGCTGTCGCAGATGGAGGAAGGGTGTTATCACGCTTGTTGGTAGGCAGCCTGCTTTAACATGCCTGCCACCCAATAATGCACTCATTGATCCAAAGCAAGGATATTCTACCATAACCTCTGCATGGCAGCAGCGATCCTTGGAAAAGGGAATACTACTAAGACTCGACAAAGAACGTTCTCCTTGCATGGCAGAATTGGGACCGAAACACCACATGGATGCAGAAGAGGCAATTGACTGCACAGCCCAGGTCATGGGCAGAATTAAACACCCGTCAACCATGTGGTTGTAAAACCTGCCTGACCAGTTCAGATTGAGCAATGCCAGGGAGAATTTATTCCTTGCTACCCTTGCGGCTTATTAAAAAGAAACACGGCTGTCAAGCAGGAAGTGTCAGGAGCACTGGACTGGCCCAATTTGTTTGAGCCGAACAAATTAATTGGAACGACTTTTTAAAAAAACAATTCTGTTGCTGTAATTCAGCAAACAGTAGTCTATTCATGACATCTGTATAATATGTTAAGTGGGTTTTTACATAAACAAGATTCCAATGGCTTGTGCTCAGGCCTGCCCCCTTCAATGCCTGCTTGAGTACAGGCCTGTGTTAAATCAACACAGACACTACCTGCAACACATAAAGCAGATCTGCAGCTTTCCCAACCTGGCCCCTTTTTATAGGAGCACTTTGGTAGCCCTGCAGAAGCCAAAGAGCGGAACCGGCATCTTTCCGAGAGCACTACGGTGAATCTTACCTAGAATGCCTTTTCTAACAGAAATGCAGAACACCGATCCAGAAAAATGGATCCGCAAGATGGAGATTAATTTCAAAATCCAATGGTGTATGGTACCAATACTTGCAAATATAGTTATCAGTCAGCCAGGATTTCATCCTCTTGGCCAGTTGCCAGCACAGTATTTTTGTTCTTATTTCTCTACATACATAATCCATGCTATATATTTTAATTTAAACAAAAAATCAAAGATGGAATGCTTCAAATTAGGACAGACCAGAAGCAGTGTGTGTGTGTGTGTGTGTGTGTGTGTGTTGCATGTTCCTCAGAGGCACAGTATCCTTAAATACACTTTAAAAAAACCCAAACCTGTCCCCTTGACAAAGGAAAAACACTCTGCACATGCCAAGAGGCGCTCACCCCAAGGTATCAGAATGTTTTAGAGCAAAACTTGGTAACCCTATTAGCAAGAGAAATGGCCATCATCTGTGCTGTAAGAACCCTCTGATATTTACAAAGATTTGCTGGGGATCAAATGGAGAACAGGAACTGAGGTGGGAAAAAGTGTGGTTGGACCCAGATTAGAAACCCTGGCTTCCAGTCTTGGTTTACAAAACATGTGCAAAACATGGTTTGTTGGCTTGGACAAAATGTCAAACTATGTTTTTTTTTCTTAAATAAGAAAAAGAAGGTGGGAAATCACCACATCTGAGGAGAGGAGAGAGTATGCAAGCCTGAGTATTTAATTTATATCTGAATCATGCCATTGTGGCCCTGTGTTGACTACATTTAACCATGGTTAGTTTTCCTTAACCATAGTTAAGCGTTATGTCTAATACTTAATGTGAAGAAAAGAGCCTTTGGGGGTTCCTACATGCACACACACCCACACACACACACACCCTCATGTGTGAACTGGCTAAAGGCTGGGTGTGGGGTGGGGTGTGTATGGTTCCTCTTGATAGCCCCTGCCGGCGTCCCAAAGTCTACAGTGACCCGGCTTTCATATGCAAATGTAGTTCAGGCCCAGTAAGTCCATGAGTCATGAGTCACCCTCCCCTGCCCGGCGAGGTGAAGTTCATCCTGATTGGCTAAGAAGCAGCGGAGCTACAGAAAGGAGGAGGGGAGGGGGGGAAAGGTATATTTCCCAAAGTGTGGGTTTTGTTCTTTGTCTTTGTTCATCGCGTGCTTGCTGTGGAGCAATGGCGGCAAGCCACGCAGAGGTCCAAGCCTTCGGGCGGCCTCAGGATCCGACCCCAGGTAGCTCCTGGTGAAATTAGCTGAATGAGGGCTTTGGCAAGGCAAGCCTTGTGGAGGGCTACCCATCTTGGACCTTCGGGTAGGTGTGTAGTCTCCCCGGGCAGGCAATGCTGTGCTGGATCAAACCCTGAAGAGAACTGACCCCCAGGTCACTAGCTGTGTGCCTGGGAGATATAAGGAATCAGTAGGTTTTGTTATTTTTGCAGCTCTATTGTTTGTACCAAAGTATCTCTCTCTATTTCGTGTGCTTCTCTCATTTCCCTATTTTTGTTGTAAAATGCTACCTGAATAAACCTTCTTTCTACCCCACATGGTGTTTGTGGATGCTCTGTGGTTCCAGCAACTAAATCCAGGTTATAGACAAAGAGCAAGTCCCTGAACAGAGATTCAAGTAGGATTGCAGACAGCTGAGGCTGGCAGTCTGGTACCTTGAGATCTCTGGGGGTCTTGGGTCCTTTGGGTAGGAAAGGGTGGGTTGTGGCGGGTCAGCCAGCCCCCCCTTCCTCCACACTTAAAATCTTAAAACATGGCTAAGGACTGGCTTTAAACCAGGATAAGGAACCATGATTCAAAGTGGGTTTGCAAACCAATGTTAAGGATTATATCTGCCCTAATAATTTGTTAGGTGAACACATTTCATTTTCAAATTCCTCAGATTTCAAGCCTTCAGTTTTACTTATGTGCTAATTTTCATCTCAACTTTTTAGATATTGTAGTTCTTGCCAAATGACCTTCTCACACTTCAAATACTGACATTAATAAAATACAAAACCTAGCCTCTAGTATAAACTTCAGATTAAGCTATAAGGATTTTGAAAGATTTGTGACAAGTTACTCATACTTAAATAGAAAAGGAAAGAAATCCAACACTTGGCGGGTGTACATGTCCTTTTTAAAGAGAATGTAATTGCTAAGAGTGTTTTAAAACATGCCAGTTTTGATGTCCAAAATCAAATGATGTCCATCTCAGTGAAGCTGGATCTTGACAAGCTAACAGTATGGTTTCTTCATACTATATTATTTTTTTATTATGGAAACTAAATGCTAAATAAGACCTTTCAGGTTACCTCTTTTAAGTTTTCTTTTTAAAATAATCACACTTTAAGCAAAAGGCAGAGAGAGAGAGAGGTGTATTAAGTTGGGATTTTAGAATTTTTTTTTAAAACCCTATAAGTTAAAGTCAACATGCAGATTAGGTACAAATATAATTTAATATATAATACTCCAGATGTATTGGGCTCCGGCTCCAGGCTGGGGCAGTACCTGCTTCCTGCTGGAAAGTGATAGAGAGCTTCTCCAGTCGCGCTCCTGAGCACAGGTCCTCCTCTTCTTTAAATCACTCTTCTTCATATTTGAAAACTGCGATAATGCTTTCCCCATAATCCTCTTTTCTCTAAGCTAAAGATGCCCAGGTCTTCTCAGCCTTTACCCCATATGGCCTAGATTTCAAAGCCCTTATTATCTTCATTGCTGTTCCGTGAATCCACCTCCTTCCCGGTTCTTTGAAAGACAACATGCAGAAATAGACACTGAACTCCTATAGTCCCAACTGTTCCGGTGTACTGGGAACAGTCTCCTTTTTCTGTTCCCTGTGCCTGCTTTATCACTCCCCCCCCCCCCGTTTCTGCTTTCACGGGATGTGTGGTTACATTTTCCTTAGGGTGCGTTGCTAGACCTGTCATTCATCGGGCTTTGGCTATCTCCATCTCAGAGTGGATGCATCTCATCGCTAGTGCGCATGCAAAGAAATGCATGCGCATGACAAACACTTAAGGTATCATGTGGCAAGCAGCCTGACACGTTACACACCGTAGCTGCTGCTCTCAATATTACAAACTATGAATAATACATTGTAGGACAGTTATGTTTTACTATTAACCAGAAGAAAAATACTATTTGTTTTTTGTTGTTGTTGTTTTTTAAATAGTAGATAAGGTGGCCACAACATATCCTACTTTACAGAGAACAATCCTTGGTTTATTTGAAGGTGTCTTCTGTTTGAAGGGCTGTCCAGTCCAAGTGCTGTTTAAAGAGCCATAAGAATGGAAGAGCAAGGACCTTGGAATTGCCCATCCATATTAAGTAGCTAGATAGCGGACGGAGCAGGCACACAGGTCCCCATTGTGTTTCTTTTTAAATTATAGTCAACTTTATGCAAATCAGTGTCCTCTTTGGCCCACTTTTTTGGTGGTGTGTAAGTGCCCACCCTATCAGTGGAACAGGTGATTGCAGAGTAAATTATTATTATTATGTATTACTATTTATTATATACTTTATTACCCAGCCAGTTTTCATTATAAAATAATCCCAAAGCAGGGTACAAAATCAATAAAGCACAATATGAATACATCAAGCATACTAAAACACAATGGACACAATCCAACAGGTGATTGCAGAAATTATTATTATTATTATTATTATTATTATTATTTTATTTATTATTATTATAACTTTATTACCCGGTTTCCATTATAAAATAATCCCGAAGGGGGGTAAAAAGCAAATTAAACACAACATGAATACATCAGGCAGCCTGAAACACGATGGGCGCTATCCAACGCTGCTGCCTATGTGCCAGTGAGACCCACTGCCAATGCAATGGGAAGCTAGCACTTCCTAAAGCAACCATAAATCAGCAGAAACTCTCATTTCCAGAATGGAGCAGATCAGTGGAGCTTGTAGAGCAGAGCTGCTCTGACCTGTCCCATTTCATACATGAGCATTTTGGCTCATTTCCTGATTTGTTGTAGGAAGCGTTAACTTCCTGTTGTGCTGGCTTTGGCCCTGCTGGCACAACATAACCATTAGAGGCACGTGGGCACTGTTGGATACTGCCCAATACGAATACATCAGGCACTTTAGAATCTTCAGCAATATGTACTAAATGGGAGAGGCCCTTAGGCGGTGGTGCTTGTTATGAGAATAGGGGCGTTGCAAATGTGTCCGTCCTTTCATCAGTGAAATTTTGGAGGATCTGTGAACCCCAGCATCTTTTGCGTTTGGTATGAACACATACCAAGGGGCATACCTGCATCAGGCAAGGGGTTGGGGTACATGCCCTATAGCCCTCCCCCCATGCCCCTGTGCCCCCATTCTATATCTGGGGTTATCCCTCTTTCGTTATCCTGATTAGAATTCTGTAACGTAGGTTAAGCTGAGAGGTGGTGCTGTGACTGGCCTAAGGTTGCCCAGTGAGCTTCATGGGTAGGCGGGGATACCGACCAAGCTCTTCCTGCTTCCCAGTCCAGCGCTTTACCCACTACAGCACAAAATGACACCCTCTGCCAGTACGCTTCATGGTTGATGCAACAGTGAGTGGAATGGTACTCTCGGGGCCGCCTCATTAAAGTACATGTCCTGCACACACATAATCTAAAGGCCTAGGGACGCTACAGACTTAAAACTGGCTGAACAATCACTCCTCCTCCTTCCATGGGGTCTCTGGGAACTGTAGCTCTTTGGTGGGGAGATGTGGTTGCAGATCTCTCATAGAATTCTCCATACCTCCTCACCGAAATACAGTTCCTAGGATTCTTCATGACAGTGAAAGTGATATAAAAACCAATGTCAGTTTTTGTAGTGTAGATGGGGGCTTCATATAGGAGAATTGATGTATTTTATCATGGCTGAAGTGTGGGGCAAGAAAAAGTTTGTTTTGGTTTGGAAAGGGTTCCCGCCCCCCGCCCCCCATGGATCAGACAGCGGCTGCATGTATTCGGAGGCCCGATGTGGGGTAAACATCTCATCCTTAACAGAGACTATATCCA
This sequence comes from Shinisaurus crocodilurus, assembly GCA_021292165.1. Lineage (NCBI taxonomy): Eukaryota > Metazoa > Chordata > Lepidosauria > Squamata > Shinisauridae > Shinisaurus > Shinisaurus crocodilurus. Next base: position 19,215,245 of record CM037879.1, read on the forward strand.
CATAGGAAGACTGATTATGAAATGGCTGTCACTTTCCAATGCTTTGCATGTGCTATTCTTGCTAATGCAACCCAAAACGGCAGTTCTGAAAGAAAAGGAAGAAAGGGAAGGCATATACCTTGAGCTTTAAAAAAACAAAATTGCTCTGAATGTTTGAAAAATTAAAAAGGTTTGGTTTTTTGTTTTTGTTTTCAATTTTGAGTACATGTTATTTTATACTCTCCATATGGTGTAAGGAATAAATATGGTAGCATTTAGCAAAAAATGAAGGCTATCTCCCTCATTGTGACTGAATAATTATACCCAAATAGCTGCACACACATCACTTAACTTTTTAAAGGATGCACAGTCTTCTGATAGCTGAGGCACTTTCCCAATAATAATAATAATAATAATAATAATAGTAATAGTAATAATAATAATAATTGCAGCACAATGGAAACAACAACGGACAAACAAAAACGCAAAAGCAAAAGGGGAAAAATTCATATCATGAAACATAGTACAACAGTAATAATTAACATCTCTCTTGACAAAGGGAAAAGAAAGAAAAAACACAAGGATGGGGGGGGGGAAGAATTAACATTTCTATTTCAAATATATACATTAATATAAGTAGTCCATATATCTAAATAAGCATCCATACAGCTTTGACGGTTGTAGGAGGTCTGCTCAAACATAGCAAGAGCAGTAAGATCTTCAGTCCAGTGAGTAATAGGTTGTGAGTGTTTTTCCTTCCAAGCTTGGAGTATCTTTGCAGCTGTAAAGGCTCTCAGTATCCACTTTTTCTGTCCGTCCGTTAATCCCCACATTATGTAATAATGGGATGCAATTTAAAAGTGCATGTATATCTGCTATTATCATAGATTTTTAAAGCAGGGATGGGGACTCGGACTCGAGGACTCGACTCGTGAGTCGGACTGAGTCCCCCCTCTGACTCGACTCGGACTAGAGTCCCAATATTTTTAATGGGACTCGAGACTCGACTCGGGACTCGAGACCAAGGACTCGTCAACATCCCTGGGCTGTTGACGAGACTTCTGGCTGTGCCAGAAGGAGCGCGATCACCGGTGAAGAGCGCATGGAAGCGAGGCACGCCGCTGCTCGGCCACTATGGACAGCTACCAGGAGCGCAGCCCCAACGATGTGTTGAGATTTATTTTGATTGATGTGTTGTGGGGGGGGGTTTGGGTTAGGGTCAGACATTTTGGGTTTGGCTGCCTCTGCCTGCCTGTTTGGGGTTCCCAGCCTCCTCTGCCTGCCTGGTCTCTTCTTGACCTGTTCAACAGTTGAATTGTCCAAGACAAAGGCCTCTGCCTGCCTGCTTTGGGGTTCCCTGCCTCCTCTGCCTGCCTGGTTATTTTGGGTTTGTCTGCCTGGTCTGTTCTTGCCAAAATCAGTTGCAGAGTTTTGAAATAAAAAGGCACACTTGTGCCTAGAATTTATTTAAGCCACACATCTGAAGTAGCCTTATTTTGTTGGGGGGAAACCCCACTGATTTTAATAGGGACTCGTGGAGTCAGTTTTGGGAGTGACTCAGGACTCGTGACTCGTGAGTCACCATTTTGGACCAAGGACTCGGACTCGGACTCGAGACTCGGGTCCAAAGACTCGTGACTCGACTTGTGACTCGAGACCAAGGACTCTTCAACATCCCTGTTTTAAAGAACAAAATTTATATGAGGAATGACTTCCAGCCAAAAAGAAGCCACTATAGGACATGCCCACATCATATGCCTCAGTGAAGCATTGTCCTCATTACATCACCAGCATCTAGCAGAGCTGGCTTTTTAGCAAGCCCCTGTGGTGTCCACTATAATTAGAGGAACACTCTATTCTTACAGCTCAAAAGGCATTCTAGAGTAAGCAGGACCCAGCCATCCTCTATTTCAGCATTGGTTTCTGAACTGTATGCACCTCCTTATTGGAAAAGGCGAACAGAGAGCAGGGAATATTAGGGTCAACTGAATTCACCTCGAATCTTATTGCCAACTTTAGCAGAGCTTTTCTTCTGTATGACTTGTCATTAGACTGCTTTTTTCATTTAAATGAGCTCTTGGCAATTTCATTCTCTGTAAAATGACAAAGCTCCTAGATCAGATGCACAAGTATACCTTTCACAAGGACAGGACAAGTTATTTTAAGGCCAAGGAAGGTCATGAGTTATAACGGGCTCTAATGATCATACAGCTAAACAGCAGTTTTCTTTGGTTCGGTTGTTTGGCTCTCCGGAAGGGGAGAGAGATTCTTTCCAGTCTTTTGAAGCCATCCAAGAAAATGAGGTTATTATTGTTGTTATTATTTTTTTCCTAAAACCATCTGCATGTCGGAAAGCCCTGGAGTTCAGGATCCAGTGAGCAGTAAACAAAACACATGCAGCATGTGGCTTTTGAAATGTAGGGAGCTGGCTGGATCTTCCGATGTGTTGAGTACCTTCAGGAAGGGCTTAAGCGGTCAAGAGCATCTTGTCCAGAAGTACTTGGTGCCAAATGTCATTACCAGCGACTGATTACTCACACATGCACGCGCACACACACACACACACACACACACCCCTCCCCGCCAATTTTCCAGTACAGGTCATTTTAACATTCTCTTATGTTTGAAGTTTCAGATCAAAAGTTATAGAAGTTAGTCACTATGGATACGATACTGATATTCTAAACATGTCATGTTTGTCTTTTGAAGTAGTTGGTGTGCGTGTGATGTATACGCACTGAGCTCTGGTGATGAACCATTCCTGCGTAGAATAGGTTCCTGTCTACAGTGCAAATTTAAAAGTGTTAAATTGTAATTTATCTCCCCTAGTTCTCGCAGATTATTTAGTTCTCTGACAGGAGGTCTGGCAGGATCTAATTGGGAATTCTTCACACCCTGAACAAACTACTGTTCCTAAGATTCTTTGGGGAAACCATGTCAAATTGGTATGAAACTGGTATACATTTGTACTGTACTATGATGATGATGATGAAGATGATGATGATGATGCTTCAGGGTGGAAAGAAAATGTAAGACTTTACATAAAATTTAAATTTTATGTAAAGTCTTACATTTTCTTTCCATCTGAAACATCATCCTCATCATCTTCATCATAGTGTCATCATAGATCAGTAAAAGACTGATCCTGTCAACAGGCTGACAACCGAAAAAAGTCAGAGATTGCAGAAGGGGAATGTAGCCAGTGATGCGGGTTTTCCAGAAAATTTTGAAACAAACAATTTTCTGAAGGAAAAAAAAGCAATACAAATTAGGTTAATTTGTGTGGGGTCATTTGCATTGGAAAATTTTCAATTTGCATCTGAAGCCCTACAGCAGGGGTGGGCAACTTGCTAACCTCCAGGTGTTCTGGCCTACAACTCCCATCATCCCTTGCCATTTGCTATGCTGGCTAGAGCTGATGGGAGCTGGAAGCCAAAGCACCTGGAGGCCCAAAAGTTGCCCTCCTCTGCCCTAGAAAGTTCTAATTTAGCATGTTTATTTACTTCTGTTTAGTAAACAACAAAGCTAAAAGGTACCCCACATTAACTTTTTTGTCCCCATGCACCACAAGTATTTGAGCTGAAATCTTTAAGGAAAACAGTTAAAGCACACTTAATGTAATTTAAAAGTTATATTATGTAGACTTTTTAATGGGAATAAATGTCTTTCAGTTTCTATTGTTTTAAATCTGTCAGACAATGCCTAGGAGCCATAGGATTTTGTGGATTCCCAGCTCAGAGGTCAGAGACTGCACTCTGACCTCAGAGCATGGGAATTGGAGCTCTGACCCGCCTCCCACACCCCATTGCAGCCGGTGTGGAAAGAACCACAGCAGCTGCTCTCTGAGGTCGGGAAAGAGACCTCGGAGAGGGGTAAAAGGGGGCAGGGAGTGGGGCAGGGAGGGGAGGAGACTGGGGAGGCCAGGATACAAGGTATCCTGCACCTCTGCCAACCTCTTTCCCTCCCCCTTTGAAGTGCTGTTGCCAGATGGGTGAAAAAGCCCATCTAGCAAAAATGCAGAGCGGCAGGACCGGGAGGCGAAAATCACCTCCACCACTCCTCCCGCTCTGCACTGGATGCCCGTATGCCTCCGGGTTCAGGGGATTACTGGCATCCCGATAGGATTGCGCCCTTCCTGTATTTTAAATCAGTGCACTGCTGCTAGGTTTTATTTGGTCTTGGTTTTTTATTTTATACTCTAGTTTTAAACTTTTAAACTTTCATACTGTGTTTTATCATGTTGTATTTTATGTTTTTAATTGTTGCGAATAATTCAGAGAGCTTTGGCTATTGGGCGGTATAGAAATGTAATAAAATAAATAAATAAATAATTTTTAAAAAAGAAAATAGCATGTACTTCCCTTACATTGTTTACATTTAAAGAAAAACAAACAAACAAAGGTACAGAAACCTGTTGACACACTACTTAATTTCAGCAGCCCGAAGAACTGTGCATGATACGCTGACAACTACTCATCCATTTTAGCAGCGTTCAGCTCTCTCCCGCTAAGGTTGTTGGGGCACCTTCGGTTTCGCTGACAGTATTTATTAGCTCCATTTCACTCTGAAATGTCTTCTCTCACATACTTGCTAAGGATAATTACCTGAAAAGCAGTCATTACAACTCTGAAACTGCCAAAAATATTGTATTTGCGATTGGGTTGGCATACATTCATTTTTACTAATGAACTTCTGAAACTGAACTTTTTCTGCGGAAAATAAAGTGCTGGAAAATCCCTTCCCCACATCACTGAATGTAACACTGAGTATATCCATAAAAAGATGCCTTGGTTCCTTTCAGAGAGAGATTCTTTTTCTCTTTTCTCTCTTAAGAATGCAAGAAGAGCCATGCTGGATCAGACCAAAGGACTGTTTAGTTCAGCATTCTGTTCACACAGTGGCCAACCAGATGCCTATGAGAAACCCACAAGCAGGACACCCTCCCGCCCATGTAAGCATCTGGTATACACTATACAGAGGCATACTAGTAGCCATTGATAGCCTTATCCTCGTCTTTTTAGCATGCTGTAAAAAGTATTGTAATGAATACTCTCTCTAGGGCAGTGTTCTCCAACCTTGGGTCCCTAGATGTTTTTGGCCTACATCTCCCAGCATGTGGCTGGGGCATGCGCATGCTGGGAGTTGTAGGCCAAAAAACATCTGGGGAACCCAAGGTTGGAGAACACTGCTCTAGGGCATTTACTTACTTCTTAAGTACAGTTCCACTCCTTATACCAAAGTATAAGTGCACAACAGCCAGGGTAGTGACATATATTTTAACAACCATTTTTATATTTATAAACGATCTCCACTGTCTTCTGCAACAACACTGTAAATAATCATAGTCAGAACTATCCTTTATTGAACTTGTTATTCCAAATTTCAGATAAAATCATAAAAGGAGAAAAGAAACTTAGCGTAATTTTAGACGTTTTTTATGTTGTGATGCAAAAAAGCTATTTTAAATCCTCACTGTTTTATTTTGAAAAAGTACGATGTATGCGGCTCGAGGCAGGAAGTGAGGTGTTGTCCTTCAAACGCCTGATGTACAGAAAAGGGTATTTCTGACGCATGACCTTAGCTGAACAGGAATTCCTTTGCTCCTTAGCATGGGCTTCATCACGACAGTGTATCCGTTTGCAGCTGTGCAAAATGCAGGTTCACCCAATGGAGTTTTTCAATCAGGATGCATTATGTAATAGCTTGGGCAGATTATTTAGCCCCTATGGGGCCTCGTGAAAACTTACCGTGTGAGCCAAAGTGCTGAAGAAAATTTTGCGTGAAATTCACTCAACCTTTATATCGTGTTCAGGAACACAGAGGGTCCAAGCTGCAGCTGAATTCTTGGATCAGCCCTTAGACCAGAGGTGGGCAACATACAGCCCATCGGCCACATGCAGCCCCTGCAGACCCCCAAGATTGTAGAAAACATTTTTTAAAAAGGCATCTGGAGTGGCCATTTTGTATTTTTGTTTTTAAAAACAAAACCCACCTTTTATTAGTGTTCCATGGCTACTACTGAGCACTGGAAGGGTCTACATTAGCTTCAAAACAAGCTAATTTTGACCCTATGGGCACTCCATAACAGCTCCAGATGCCATTTTTTATTTTTATGTTTTCAGTGCTGTGGGAGGAGGCAGGGACAAAAGTGCCCCCCGGACCTCCTGAAATTGCTCACCTCTATCTTAAACTGTCACAGAGACATAGGGCATATTCATTAATTCATTGCCACAATGCTTTGTCGTGCATGCTTCCTTGTAACAGTGCTCCGTTTGAACAGTGACATCATTGCAGTAGTGATTGATCAGTTGCTGTTCTGTAAGTATGGCCAACCCTACCATTAGGCGGAGTGAGATGTCTACAAGCAGCAGATGCTGTAGAGTGGGAGTGGTGGCAAGGTGTTGGAGAACAGAGCTGTGTATGCACCACATGGCTTGCCCTCCATCCCATAAGCTTGCCTGCTGCCCTCTGGTGCAGTGGAGGACAATATCCTGTCGCACTTGCCAGAGCTGAAGTAACATTGAGCTGCCCGTCTGGCCATCTTCATTTATTTATTTATTTATTATATTTATCAATCGCCCATCTGGCCGGTCACCCGGCCACCCTGGGCGATGTACAATTAAAATACAATAAAACACAATAAAACATAATAATTAAAACAATATTAAAAAAAATTCTCATTAAAAACCTAACCCACCCCATATTCATGGAATGGTGGAGGGCACCATCTTGTTCTTTGCCTGAGGCAGTGTAATGACTTGGGCCAGCCTTGCAGCTCAGTCCCATATACACTTACTTGGAAGTAACTCCAACTGAATTGAAGTAAATGTGCATGGGATTTCAGCCTGAGGAAGCATGGGGACTAGAAATGTCCTTTGAGTTTGTCTTGATTATGCTGACAGATGGTGAATAACCTCAGGACAGGAAGAAAGACTTGCCCCTCACTCATAATGCTGCAGTAGAGGAAGCAGCAGAAGTGAATTTACTTTGTGTAGCCCAGAGGTGGGAAACATGTGGCCCCCTGGATGTTTTGCCCTACAACTCCCATCTTCCCTTACCATTGGCTATGCTGGCTAAGGCTGCTTGGATTTGTAGGCCAAAATACATGGAGGGCCACAAGTTGCCCACTGCTGGTGTGGTCAAGTGCTTTATCTTGTTAGCAGTCAGGGTCTGAGAATGATGCTATTATTATTCAGTGTTTAGAAGGTTCCCTGCATACATCCACTGAACGTGTGAGGAGGAAGCAGGACAATTCTTGCTAGACCCACCCTGACAGTGACACAGCCACTGGCCATATCCTTCTGACAGCTGTTTGTACAGTATTAATGAGAGACGCCCTTTGGCATGTACTGAGCCAAGCAGGATTCCCAGCTGTAAGGAAGAGCCTTCACGCGTTCAGCTGTGTGCACACTTAGGACCCTTTCCCTTTACATAAGAACATAAGAAGAGCCATGCTGGATCAGACCAAGGGTCCATCTAGTCCAGCATTCTGTTCACACAATGGCCAACCAGCTGCCCATTGGATCCCACAAGCAGAACATGAGTGCAGCAGAACCTTCCTGCCCATGTTCCCCAGCAACTGGAGTACATAGGCACACTGCCTCTGATACTGGAGGAAGCATATAGACAATCAGGACCAGCAGCCCTTGATAGCCCTTCTCCTCCAGGAATTTGTCCAGTCGCCCTTTAAAGCCCTCCAAATTGGTGGCCATTGCTACATCTTGTGGCAGTGAATTCCATCGTTTAACTCTGCACTGTGTGAAGAAGTCCTTCCTTTTATCTGCCCTGTATCTCCCACCAATCAGCTTCATGGGATGACCCCATTGGGTTCTAGTATTATGAGAGAGGGAGAAAAATGTCTCCCTCTCCACTTTCTCCACACCATGCGTAATACTGTACACCTCTCTCATGTCTCCCCTTACTCGCCTTTTTTCTAAGCTAAACAATCCCAGCTGCTTATGCTTACGCTTACTGTCTGGCCATATTGACGATAATAGTATCTTATAGGGATGTTCAGACGTCAGTATGGTTATTGAGTCAATCCAGTTGAACTTTGCTTAGCTAAAAAAGTGGATTGCCATACAGGCCTGTGGCTCACGCTGACTCAGCTTGTCTGAGCATGGAAAGCTAAGCAGGGTCAGGCCTGGTTATTACTTGGATGGGAGACCCCTCCTCTAGTTTCCTGCATTGAGCAGGGGGTTGGACTCGATGGCCTTGTAGGCTCCTTCCAACTCTATGATCTATGAAATCTTTATCATTTATCGCAGAAACCTAGTGAGATAGGCCGTTCTATTCCCATTTTACAGAGGCTCAGGTATTTGCTGGAATCCAAATGGCACCTTCGCATGTGTGTTCCTGGGTTTCCCTTCTCCCTCTAACCTGGGGGGGGGGAGGTTGTGTAATGGCAGGGGTGGTGTTCAAGGGAGCCATAAACACATTGCTGCATGGACAGAAGCCACGACCAATTCCTTTGCGTGCAAGCCACTAAAGCTATCTAATGAACTGAAAGGCCTGGCTACAGATTTGAACTGGGATCAGATACATATCCACTGGGATTGCATTGACTTTTTCTGTGACATATTAACGAGTCAGGAGGACCCAGTGAACTAAAAGCTGCTATTAATGGAGCATTTTATTATTCTCTGGTCATCTGGAATTAAAATATGTATTATGACTCTTCGTTAAAAGTGTGCAGAGAAGTTGAACTAAGTAGTATGAAATGGAAGTTGGACAGGTATTCCAGCAAAAGGATAGCACACAGGCTGAGCATTAAGCCAGCCTATAATAAAAAGCAATAATAAATATTCAGAGCTAAACTGGTAGATTTCAGGACATGGTATGATTATTAAGTCAGGACATGTCCTACAAATTTGGGTCATGTGGGTCATTCTTTCATTTACATCTGTTAGAGCTACTGCTTTGTGATGCTAACAAGTGTCAAGATTGTTGTTAACCTGTTGCTACATGATTGCATGATTACTCAGACTTAAATGCCACTGACTACAATGGATATTTCTCCTAGGTAAGTATGCACAGGATTGCAGCTCAGGTGTGGAATCCTGAACAACTATCGAAGACAGGTTTATTGGTATTACTACCTAAAGTTAACTGTCCTGCTTAAGGATTACTTTAAAGTACTCTGAGCATTTGAAATAAATACTATATTATGCTATTAGAATATGCTTGAGTTTATTAAGTCTGATTTACTCTCTCACATGCCCATGATGGGTTAAATCCCCCTTTTTTTTCTTTTTCCTTTTGCTGGGTAGTAGTGGTAGAGAACACCGTTTTATTGCTTTGGTTTTCTACTCATGAAGTATTGGCTTGTCTCCCAAATTTTGAACATTTATACGTTTGTAGGATGGCTGTTTTTCTTGGGACAATGGCCTGTTGGAGTTCAGAAATGGATGAGCTCATAATTTCCCAGGACACTGTGAATGAAGTCAGCTGTGACAATGAGTAAGGGAAAAACCCTGTGTGTGATGTGGGTGTAGCATAAGTCTCTGGAGGATGAAGAAGAAAAAAAGGGAACGTGTGTGTGTGTGTGTGTGTGTAATTTTCTATGATGTAGTGCTGTGTGTTTGAGCTAATCTGTTGTTGCGTAACACATATACAACATTTGGTAAGGGGTGTAGGAATAAATTTGGGGGGAGGGAACTACAGTTGTCTTTCTTTCCTTTTCCTTTTTGAAGTCAAACTACCAGTCCATATGGATTCAGAGATAAATCTGAAGACTTTTCAGAAACCTGATGGAATTCCAATAGTCAGGAATTTGGACATTGGTGCTCTACACCGGTGCCTTCCCCTTAACTAGCAAAAGAGGACTACCCTATGCAAAATGGGCAATTTTATGCAAATATGCTTGATTTACATAATAAATGTTGCTTGTAGAATTAGGGTAGAATGTGGATTTTTAAAAAAAATAATCATAGCACATAAGATAGGTTGGAGTTTAGTCATTCAGAGACCTGGGTGAGAGATAGTTTTCAAGTGGCAATACAAGTGCCAGCTAGTACATGTATCCTGACTGTCCCTATATACTAGGGGCAGTCTCTATTTATTTTTATTTTTTTGTATGTGTCCCTGGTAAAACAGTATCCTTATTTTGTTGCTGTCTTGCTTTTGGAGGAAGATGTTGACTCTCCAGAAGTACAATTTACATTCATGTAAATGTGCACACATGGCCATAAAATGGCAGTGTATTGCCCCCCGCCTCTTACCCCTGCAGCAAAAGCTGGGCTGCATATTCCCCTCTACACCCACACATTTTCAGAGGACTATTTGTTCCCCCAAAAGTGTATGTGGGGAGAGATACTCAACAACTTTTAGGGGGGCAAGCAGTTCTTAGCATTTCTATGAATTTTGGGGAAGTGGTGACATTACCTTTAAAGACAAGGTGGCCGCAGATTGGTCTGACCTCCTTCCTCCCTTCCCTTGTTCTTTCTGTCAGTCAGTCAGTCTGTCTGTCCTTCCCCTTCCTTCCTTCCTTCCTTCCTTCTTTCTTTCCTTCTACAAAAAAGAAAGAAAGAAAAGAAAAAAAGCACCTCTTTGCTGTTTCGGGTGTCAGCTTAGTAGTTGCCCTTAGCAACCTGCAGCATTCCTGGGTCAGAATGTCCCTGGGTGGGAATGATGCTACATGTCATGACATAGCATCATTTCCATGGGGCAATTTCTCCCAGGACCACCACGGGGCTGTTGATGACAGCCAAACTTCCTCGAAGCAGTAGCAAGGCTTTTTGTGGGGGCAGAAAAGAGAGAGAGAGAGAGAGAGAGAGAGAGAGAGAGAGACTTAGCCTCTGCCACTTCTTTATAGGTAAGAAACTCCTGAACAATTCTAGAATCTGCCCACCCCACAGAGAACCATCCAGTCTTTGCAGTGGGAGGGCATTTTTGCCCCACTCCCCAAATTTAGGTAAATCGCTGTGCTGAATATTTCAGCCCAGCACTACCTGTAACTGCCTATCCAGATAATAAATGCGTTTGTGCTATTCTAGAAGTACAACCAGATCCATTGTCAGATTAAACATTCTATTAATCACCCGTACATTTTTTCAGATAAGTGAACTATTATGGCCAGTTTGATGTACAGCATCTGGAAAAGAGTTTTCCACAGGGTACAGCCAGAGTGGTGGTGGGGCGCTCAGGGAGTGATCCTTGCTGTGAAAGCAGGACATTGCAAGCCCCCACATGTACCTCACGCTGGAGGGTGTGCCAGCACAGGAGCTTTCCAATGGTCCTTCAGCATAGTGGCAGGCATGTATTTCCATTCGGCTTCTTTCACTCTGGTGTTCTCTATGATTTGAGTAACAAATTAGTAAACTAGAATATAACGGGCCTACAGTTGAGCTGCCGGATTAATAAAATATGTGATTGAGAGGTCTGAGTTTGGAGAGGAGTCAAAGCAGTAGCAATCCTTACCTGTGCATTTCTAGTTTGCAGAAACAGTAGTCGAGGTGGGCATGCTATTCCTGGATTGCATCATTTCAGACTGCAGGCAGCGGGATCGCAAGGTTGTTTGCTTCCCCTTGAAAAACATTCTCTTGCCAGACGAAAATGAATGAATGAATGAAAGAAAACTAGCTTAGAATTCAATCCTGTACCCCCTTTCCAGTTTCATGAGGTACTGTCCAGGAACAGTTTGACCACCTCATCTACCGTGTTTTGGGAATTAGGGCTCAGCTGAAATGGTTCATATATATATATATATATATATATATCGCCACCCCAATTGTGGGTGGCCAAAAAAGGGTGCCATTGTGGCTAGGGGGGTATTTTGAGGGTTGGAGGATGTAGAACTCACCAGTGCTCCTCTGGCTCCTTGCTGCTATATGCTGCCATATTTAATTCCCTATAATGCCCCTGGAAAATGCTACATCACAGTGTAGCATTGTTCTGATGAGCATTTGGGGAAACAATGATGCCCCCCCACCCCTGCTGGCTGCCATTTCTTCCTGGAATGCCCCTAAGGAACATTTCTCTGCCATAATGTAGCATTTTTCTGGGGGCATTATTGGAGAATTAAATATGCTGGCAGGTGGCCTCTGGGAGGAACCAAGTGCTAAACAGTGGCAGTGGGACGCGGAGGAAATGTAAGCTGCCCCATGTACTCGCACCTCACCCCTTTCACCTCCCCCTTAAATTTCACCAAAAGTTCACGATGTCAAACTTTCGGCTTAGCCCTGGTATGGACTAGGGCCAGTTTACCCAAGTAGCAGAATAGCTGGTGGACTGTACCACTTCAGACTCTGGGTGGGGGATTCTTCCACCCATAGACAAACTCAGCCCCCCTCTCCAGGTAAACAGTAGGACATTAGGGGAAAAGTTCCAGCCCAGCCCCTTCATTGTTATGCTAGTTTGAAACTTACAGTGTGTGGGGTTTTTTTTTTTTACATATGGGATCATTTGAAACCATGAGCCCACCTCCATCTGCAGGCAGAAATGGTACAGTCACTTTTACCACTGTAGTACTTTGCCACCTCATTCTCACCTCCGCTGCACGGACACCTTCAGCCGGCATCTTCTACCATCATAGGGCTGTACCACCGTAGGGCTCCACCACCTCATTCTCACCTCCGCTGCACGGACACCTTCAGCCGGCATCTTCTACCATCATAGGGCTGTACCACCGTAGGGCTCTACCACCTCATTCTCACCTCCGCTGCACGGACACCTTCAGCCGGCATCTTCTACCATCATAGGGCTGTACCACCGTAGGGCTCTACCACCTCATTCTCACCTCCGCTGCACGGACACCTTCAGCCGGCATCTTCTACCATCATAGGGCTGTACCACCGCAGGGCTCTACCACCTCATTCTCACCTCCGCTGCACGGACACCTTCAGCCGGCATCTTCTACCATCATAGGGCTATACCACCGTAGGGCTCTACCACCTCATTCTCACTTCTGCTGCATGGACACCTTCAACTGGTAGCTTCTACTGTCGTTAGGCTCTACCACTGTAGGGCTCTACCACCTCATTCTCACCTTTGCTGAATGCACTTTGAAACAGTATCTTCTACCACTGTAGGGCTCTACCACCTCAGGGCTCTACCACCTCATTCTCACCTCCGCTGCACGGACACCTTCAGCCGGCATCTTCTACCATCATAGGGCTTTACCACCGTAGGGCTCTACCACCTCATTCTCACCTCCGCTGCACGGACACCTTCAGCCGGCATCTTCTACCATCATAGGGCTCTACCACCGCAGGGCTCTACCACCTCATTCTCACCTCCGCTGCACGGACACCTTCAGCCGGCATCTTCTACCATCATAGGGCTCTACCACCGCAGGGCTCTACCACCTCATTCTCACCTCCGCTGCACGGACACCTTCAGCCGGCATCTTCTACCATCATAGGGCTGTACCACCGCAGGGCTCCACCACCTCATTCTCACCTCTGCTGCACGGACACCTTCAGCCGGCATCTACCATCATAGGGCTGTACCACCGTAGGGCTCTACCACCTCATTCTCACTTCTGCTGCATGGACACCTTCAACTGGTAGCTTCTACTGTCGTTAGGCTCTACCACTGTAGGGCTCTACCACCTCATTCTCACCTTTGCTGAATGCACTTTGAAACAGCATCTTCTACCACTGTAGGGCTCTACCACCGCAGGGCTCTACCACCTCATTCTCACCTCTGCTGCATGGACACCTTCAGCCGGCATCTTCTACCGCCATAGGGCTCTACCACCTCATTCTCAGTTCTGCTGCATGCACACATTGAACCAGCATGATCTACCACTGTAGGGCTCTACCACCGCAGGGCTCTACCACCCCATTCTCACCTTTGCTGCATGGACACCTTCAACCGGCATCTTCTACCGCCATAGGGTTCGAGCACCGTAGGGCTCTACCACCTGATTCTCAGCTGTTGCGTGCAAACATTCATCCGTCATCTTCTACATCTTCTAGCATCGCAGGGCTCTACCACCGTAGGGCTCTACCACCTCATTCTCACCTCTGCTGCATGGACACCTTCAACTGCTGTAGGGCTCTAGTTGATTAGTTTTTTAACGTGTTCAGTATTGCCATTTTAAACTGGGCTTTTAAATTTGGTTTTAAACTTTTTTAATGACATTGTATGCTTTTATTGTTTGTATTTTATGAGTATTATTGTTTTTGGTTTTGTTTTTAATTTTATTTATATTTTTTTAAAAGAACACACATACAAAAAAACCCCATAAACCTACAAATCATACACTACAAGTGCACCCGTCACCCCGGGGCCAAAGCCAATTCTATCCACATAATCCATTATTAATCTATATTCCAAAAATACATCATATCATGACATGGCTTACTCCCTTTCCCCTTTACTAAAACATAATCTAAAAATGACCCCCATATTTCCTTAAAATTATTTTTCTTTAATTGTCCCCTTTTACATTTAATACTACATGTTAGTTTATCATTTAAAGCAATATCCCAAACCTCTTTATACCAGTCTATTATTAAATACTGATGTTGAACTTTCCAATTCCTTGCAATCAATAATCTCCCTGCCGCTAATAAACTTACAATTAGTTCCTTTTTCTCTTGTGAGCACAGAAGTTTCTCCGTTATTGATAACAATGCTAATTTTGGACAGACCTCCACATTAATACCAATAATTTCTGAAATTTCTCCAAAAATTTTATTCCAAAAATCCAATACGCTTTTACAGCTCCACCACATATGAGCATAAGTACCAAGTTCCTGACATCCTCTCCAACACAATGGAGCACAATTACTATCTATTTTATTTAATCTTACTGGAGTCAAATACCATCTCCAAACAGTTTTTAAAAAATTCTCTTTTATCCTTACTGACATATTTCTTAATATACGTCTGCCCCAAATATTTCTCCACCCCGCATTCGATATCTCCTCCTCAAATTCCATTTCCCACATCATCTTAAGGTTGATAACCTTATTTTCCCTAAATATTGCCTCCCAATGCTGTGCATTTTCTGGAAAGTCCTCCATTGCTACAACTGGAGTTAACGGTGATATCCCTGGTATAAAGATCTGTCTGTTACTATTCCAAATCCCTACCATATTTTTCAGGAAGGGATTTTCTATTCTTTTTACACTAGTAATACTTTTTTTTGAAAATAAAAAAATTTCCATTCCAATTTCTATTCCTGCGTTTCTATTTCTAACCACAAATATTCTTCCTAACTAAAATATCCATAATAAACCTTAACTGATTAGCTATATAATACCACTTGATATTAGGAAGGCCAAGCCCCCCTTCTTTTGGGATTTATACCATTTACTCTTAGTAATCCTCGCCTTTTTCCCCCTATTACAAAAATTATTATTATTGCTTGCCATCCCTAATTTCCGTCTCTGGTAAACTACTTGGTATCATTCTAAATAAAAAATTATCTTTGGTAATATCTTCATTTTTATCAAAGCTATTCTACCAAACCATGAAAGTCCAATTTTTTATATTCCTCTATCTTTTTTTTTACCTCATTCTTTAACTTTCTAAAATTTTGTTCTACTATTTTTTCTAACTCTTTTAAAATAAGTATTATTGTTTTTATCAATTGTTGTGAACCACCCAGAGAGCTTCGGCTATGGTGTGTGTGTGTATAGAAATATAAATAATAATAATAATAATAATAATAATAATAATAATAATAATACTGTAGGGCTCTACCACCTCATTCTCACCTCTGTTGCATACACATGTTCAGCTGGCATCTTCTACCACCTCATTCTGGCCTCTGTTGCATGCACACATTCAACTGGCATCTTTATCTGTAGGATGGAAGGCCTGGTGCTGACGGAGCCATTGATCTACTTTTACACAGATTCCAGCTCAGGAATATGGGGTGGGGTGGGGGAGAGGAAGCAGCTGGTCTTCATTTACATGGTTTTCGCTGGGTATCTGTGTCTGATAAAAGTGCTTTGGGCATGAAGCGTGCTGCAGATGTGTCCCCCTTCTTTAGGTCTACAATCTAAAATAAGCTGGCACCAATTCCCTGCCTCTGCCTCCGCTCAAGCAACACAAAGTCATAATAAATACAGCTCTGCTCTTGCACAGGGACACCGATGCCCCGATCATTGACAGTCCAACTGAACACAGAGCAGTAATGTTCCTCTGGGATATGGTGGCCACTTACAAATTGCAAAAAATAGGAAATGCATTACACTGATTCGCATAAAATGTGCATATATTCATTTATATAGAGATACTGTAGATGTAAATTTAGAAATTATTGTATAATTTAAATAGAAATTGAGTGCATCTCACCGTAGTGTGGAAGACTTATGACCAGGTGTCCTGTGTGCATGCCTGCTGTGCAGGAGCTGACTGTTGATGGGCAACCGTTCCTCGGGTTCTTTATCTTTAAAGAATAGCCTTTAAAGGACAAGGGGGGAGAGCCTTCTTAGTGGCGGCCCCCTGACTGTGGAATGATCTCCTCACTGAGGCCCATCTGGCGCCAACTTTGTCATCCTTTTGGTGCCAGGTTAAGATAGCCCTCTGTACTGAGGCTTTTAAAGACATCTAAGGTTATTTAATGGCTTGATGGGGGCACCCATGTCAGGTGTTTTTAACAGGTCTACTCTGTATTAAATATTGTTTTAGCTGCTAATTGTTTTTAAATTTCTTAAACTGTTTTAAAATTCTGTATTATGGAAAAATTTTGTGGTTGTTTTTATTGTATTATGGTCCTGTTTTAGGGACTGTTGTAAACCGCCCAGAGAGCTTTGGCTACTGGGTGAAATAAATAAATGAAGTGAAATTTATTTCAGAAGTGAAATAAATAAATAAATAAATAAATAAAAGAAATACAGTCATGCCTTGGATTGAGAGCATAATTCGTTCCGGAAACATGCTTGTAATCCAAAACACTCTTATATCAAAACGAAATTCCCCCAAAAAAATTTGTACAGAGATTTTTAATTTAAGCCGTACTACAGTACTTGTATTGCAAGACGTCGCTTGTATATCAAGTCAATTTTTTAAAAATAAATATTTAAAAATTTGCTTGTCTTGCAAAACGCTCTCAAACCAAGTTACTTGCAATCCAAGGTATTACTGAAGAGCCTTCAAACAGAGGACAGCTTCAAATAGAGGATTGTCCTCTGTAAAAGAGGACCCATGGCCATCCATCTCTGCGAAGATCGTGTCTGTAGCGAAAGGTGTGTGTGGTTACCGAATCTGGGTAGCGGCTGTTATTATAGTAGATGCTTATTATATAGTAGGTTGAAGTGGATGGCAGAGAACCTCTCATACTCCCCCCTCATCTCAGTTAAGATGGCCAGGACCTGCTTTTGTTGAACAGGGAAAACATCGACATGACCTCACCGGGAGTTCTGTCAATAAAGATGGTTGTTGTGCTATGGAATTGGACAGCCTTCTCCAACTGGGGGCCTTCCAGATGTGTTGGACTACAACTCCCAGCATCCCCCAGCCAGCATGGCTCTCTGGGGGTTGCTGAAAGTTGTAGCCCAACACATCTGGAGGGCACCAGGTTGGGGAAGGCTGCCTTAGGAAATCACAGAAGGGGAAAGGAGGAGTGGCGATATTTCAAAATGTGCTCATTCTGTATGACAAATAAGCCCAATCAGGAAATAGCATCTATTTGTGGTTTTCTTTAATAGCAGCCTGCCAGGGAAAATAGGAACTCTGGAGAGTCTTTGGTTGGCCTTGAGAGCCAACTATTTTGGAGAACACGTCCCCTGTATTTTCTAGGGAACAAAATCAAATTATAGATAATATAAAGGAAAATAATACTGACAGAGCGCTATACTAGATAGGGATCTCATTCAAGCTAGCATTAGGCATGACTGTTGGCAAAACTACACATGATAGTGGGAGATCCTGGATTAGATCTCATGCATTTTAAAAAAATTGAATAGCAGCTGCCATGTGGGGTGGAATGCAGGAAATTGTCTTTATACCAGATCAGACTATTTGTCCATCAAGTCCAGTATTGTCTAATCCAGGGTTGGGGAACCTTTGTTTTAGCCCAGGGGCTGAATTCTAGTTTGGGAAAGGTGGTTTCAGGTGCTGCGTTCCATCTGTGGACTGGGCGAAAGGCAGAATGTCCATTGCAAAAAATATTACTGGTTTTAAGCCTATTCAGAAATAAGCAGGAGAAGGCTTCTGCACATCTACTCAGGAGTAAGCAGGAATGAATAATTCAGCAGCACGTTCAAATAGCATCCCAAGTGCCAAGCCTCTGCAAGTCTACTCAGAAGTAATCATGAACAGCAGGTCTATGCACAAATAAGCACAGCAAGACTCTGCATGTCTACTCACAAGTAAGCAGGGCAAGCCTCAGTAGTAAGTAGGACTACTCACTACTCAGCAACTTCCTCTCCTGGCCCTGCCCCCTCTCCCTTGCTGGGAAAAGCTCTTATCTCCAATCAGTAGTAGCTGATTGCAAATAAGAGCTTTTCCCTGTCACACAGTGACAAAGGCTCCCTTTGTTACTGCACAGCAAGGGAAAGCTCTTATCTCCAAGCAGCTGCTGATAGCAGATAAGAGCTTTTCCCTGCCAGGAGAGAGGGTGGAGGTAGAGAAAGAAACTGATGGGTCAGATGGGGAACCCCTTTGGGTTGTATCTAGCCCGCAGTCTGGAGGTTCCCTATGGCTGGTGTACTCTGAGTGGCAGTGGTCCTCCAGGATCTCAGGCAGGGGACTTTCCTATCACCTGCTACCTAATCTTTCTTTCTTTCTTATATTTATATCCCACGTTTTTTCCTGCAAAGAACCCAAGGCAGCTTACATAATCCTCCTCCCTATTTTATCCTCACAACAACCCTGTGAGGTAGGTTAGGCTGAGAGTCAGTGTCTGGCCCAAAGTCACCCAGTGAGCTGCATGGCCGAGTGAGGACTAGAACCTGGATCTCCCGAGTCCCAGTCCAACACTCTAACCACTATGCCACGCTGGCTCTCTGGCAGACTGGCTCTTTTTAACTGGAGATGCCAGGGATTGAACCTGGCACCTTCTGCAGGTGTCACTGACCTAAGATGCCTCCTATAGTGGTGGAGGGGATTTGTATCAACACTGGAGGAGGAGGGATTCCCCCCCCCCGACTGTTTTTTAAAATGAAAATTGCCCGCCTTTTGCAAGCTGCTATTTGTCATGCTGAGGAAATCAGACAGGTATCCGGTATTACGGCTCCCCCCACGTCATGTCTAATTGAGTCCTAATTCCCATTAAAAGCAAAGGGACTTGAGTTAGTTGTGATTGGCATTTTTGTATTGGTTTCAGTGGGACTTAGCAGCCCAAATCTGTGCATGTTTACTTTGAATTAATTCCCACTGGGTCCATTGAGGCTTACACTCAAGTAAGTGGCCTTTCAGCCCCTGTCACAACTAACTGTATCAGAGCCGTGGTATATCCGTATCTGTCCCCTGTGTAAGATTTACATTTCATGGTTTTCCCCATTTTGGAAAATTAGTTTTCAGATTCAGACGCCCTCACCCCCTCCTGCATGGCTATGCATTTCTATTTTGAGAATGCCATTATGACTTGCCTGCTTAGCACTTACAAGAAACTGAAAGGATGTTTGAAGGACAAACAGGGAAAATATGATTCTCTTCACTTTCCTGTCTTATTTTTTGGCTACTAAAGATTAAACTATTTCCGGGGGGGAAAAATATTTTTGTTCCCCAGGCCCATTATTACTTGTGGCTCACGCTGGCTCAGCTTGTCTGAGTGTGGAAAGCTAAGCAGGGTCAGGCCTGGTTATTACTTGGATGGGAGACCCCTCCTCTAGTTTCCTGCATTGAGCAGGGGGTTGGACTCGATGGCCTGTAGGCCCCTTGCAACTCTATGATCTATGAATCTATGACCATCCAAGTTGACCGTCACATGCCTGTTGTCAGTGTTATAGGACCTGAGATGCTGCTTACAGTACTAAATGCCTCTGTTAGAACAGAAGCTAACTTTTGGGTTGATTTGTTACTGAATCATAGACTTTTAGAGTTGGAAACCCAACTCCCTGCTCAGTGCAAGATTTACAATGCAGGATGCAACTACAGCAACCCTGATGGATGACCATCCAGCTTCTGCTGAAATCGGAGGGAAGGAGAACCCACCACCTCACGAGGCAGTCTGTCCCACTGTCAAACAGCTCTTAGGAAGTTTCTCCTCATCTTTACCCGAGATTTGTTTCCTTGCAGTTTCCACCCATTAATTCTAATCCTGCCCTCTGGAACAACAGAGAAGAAGTCTGTACCTTCGTCTGTGAGACAGCTCTTCAGATATTTGAAGACAGCTATCATGTCTCCCCTTAATCTTCTCCAGGCGATGCTGTGTGTCTGCTTCACCAAAATCTCTTTATTTTTATTTTTAAAATTTTTATTTACTTTTCAAAACAAAATATAGCAAAATACAAGAATAACACAAAAATATAACTTAAACTACATACAATAAATCATAAAGTGCACCCCCCCACACACACCCTCCTAGGGACCAATTTATATACTTCCATCCCCTGGATCAAATAAATTCCAAATTCCCAAAATATAACATATCCTGACAAGGCATGCTCCCTTCCCCTTTATTAATACATAGTCTAATAATTGATTCCAGAGATCCATAAAATTATTCTTCTTTAACTGTCCTTTTTTGCATTTGATACTACAAGTTAGTTTATCGTTTAGGGCTATATCCCAAACTTGCTTATACCAGTCAGTTATTAGGAAAACATGTTGTACTTTCCATTTTCTCGCTATCATTAGCCTACCAAAATCTATTTATAACCCCAGCCTAGCCTTTAATAATAGTAATTAAAAAATCCTTTCTTTAATTTGGACCCATTGGGTTGTAGAGAGGTGGCTGAGAATGTCAAGGCCCGTTCCTCCCGCGAAGATCCTACAAAGCTCCCGCAGAGAGCTGGAGAGGTTGAAGTGGATCACCCAACCTATTTCTAAGTTCCCCTTTCTGACTCTAGGAAGGTGGCGATCCTTGCTCTCTGAGGAGGCCCTGACTTCAGGAGAGTTCAAGCACCAATAGGTATGGGCCAGAATCGGAGCTTGTGGCAGCCTATTGTATGTGTACAGGATTCCCTTGAGAGCCATCACAGATTCCTGACATCATATTTATCAGGTTCCTGTAGGGATGGGTGAATCTGGCCATTTCAGTTTCTCTTAGTTTCTCATTTTTCTAATCTTAAATTCAGTTTGTCCTGAACGTTGAGATTTTTTCCAGTCTGAAGTTTGGTTTGTCACAAACCTCTGATAATTTGTGTTGTTGTTTTAATTTCCAGAGGGGTGTCCATGTTAGTCTTTTGCAGCAAAAACAACAAAGAATCCTGTGGTACCTTAAAGACTAACACATTTATTTTGTCATAAGCTTTCATGGACACTTTCCACTTCATCCCTGGGATTCCAGAAAGTGGTGCTGGGGGATTATTGCACTGTCCCTTAGCAGTTATGCCATGGGGTTCCACAGGTCTCAAGTCTAACTCCCATGCTGTTCAACATCTACATGAAACCACTGGGGGAGGTTATCTGGAAATATGTACTGAGGTGTCACCAATATGTGGATGACACCCAGTTCTATCTCTCTTTTTCATCAAATCTAGGTGAGGCAGTGGGTGTTCTGAACCAGTGCCTGGGTGCGGTAATGGACAGGATGAGGGCAAATAAACTGAGACCCAATCCAGACAAGACAGCGGTCCTGTTAGTCGATGGTTCATCTGCCCAGCTAAGTGATGTTCAACCTGTTCTGGAGTGGGTTACACTCCCCCTAAAGGATCAGGTTCATAGTTTGGGGGGTGCTCATGGATCCAGAACTGTCACTCGACACAGGTGGACTTAGTGGCATGGAGCACCTTTTATCAGTTTAGGCTGATATACCAACTACGTCCTTATCTGGACAGGGATAGCTGCTTAGCTACAGTTATCCATGCTCTGGTAACCTCTTGGCTGGATTACTGCAATGTGTTATATGTGGGGCTGCCTTTGAAAACAGTCTGGAAACTTCAGCTTCAGCTGGTCCAAAATAGGGCAGCGAGATGGTTAACGGGGACTGACCAACGTGATCATATTATACCAGTACTTTTCCATCTGGGGAGATGTGCCAAGCTGGGGAAAAGGTAAGTGCCGCGGGGCTCAGGGGGGTTGAGCGGGGCGAGTTCGCCCCCACTTCCACCCCCGATTGAGATTCATGGACATCCCTATAAGAGCTTCCCAGAGAGGTTCACCTGGCGCTTTCATTGTGCTCTTTTCAGTGCCAGGTGAAGAAGACCTTCTTATTTTCCCAGGCATTTTGGTTTTTCAGTTTCTGTTTTAAATCTGGTACTGTATTTTAAATCCAGGGTTTAGCTGTTAGTAATTTAGCCACTGTCAGTAGAGTCCATACTAACTCGCAATCTTCAGTTTTAACTGCCTTGTTAAGATACCCTAACAGCATTATCATAGGATCGTCTGGGATAGCATCACCAACAATTATTTCTTGGCAGCAATACTTTTTTTTTTTTTTTAACTCCAAAATGTTTTTCTTTTCCTTGTGAGTGTAGTCCACAATTTTACCATAATTTGATTGAAGCTAGGCCAGGGACCAGATAAAATCAACTTCTCTCTCATAGGGTACCACCTGGCCAACAGCAGGTCTTTACCAATGGTACCCAGTTCCACAGCAGAGCGCCCTGCGGCATCTAAACTATCATTTCCCTTTCTCATGGTTATAAAACCCTTCAGCTTTAAGTTCTATCTCCTGGATTAGCCTTCTCCAACCTGGTGCCCTCCAAATGTTTTGGACCAGTTAACATCAGCCCCAACTAGTGTGGTGTGGTCAATGATCAGGAATGCTGGGAGTTGTAATCCTGAACATCTGGCCGGCACAAGGTTAGGGAAGGCAGTACTGGAATCAGAAGGTTTGTAACCCTGGTGCAACAAAAGCTGTGTAGGACCCGATCTGTTTAATTGCTGTTACTGCTGGCATGATGAAATGACTGGAATGGGAGGATGACATTGTCATGCATATACTGGGTGAAGATACTTAGTGGAAAACTTCATTGTTTGTCTTTTCTTTGAGAACCATCAATCACGATTTTGGGGGAATATATGAGTCTTAATCTAAGCATTTACTATCCATTTTTTCCCCTTCAAGCTAGAAATTAGAAATGGAAACTATATGAGGTGACAGATTTCTGCCATATTCAAAACAGCAAAACATTATAATGCTTTCCTCATGAGCCCTTGAAAAAATAAGCCATAAAGCTGCCATGCTTCCAGTGATGAAGCAAAACAAGAGACGGCTTGAGTGCAGGTGGAGGAAAACTCCTAGTGGATGCAATCGAGCCCTGGTATGTGCCTATAGCCAGGTATACCTAGAGGCAGTGAAGGTGGCAAAGAGACAACATCTCACTGCTTCTATCCAAACATCTCTCTGCCGCCCAGCGGAGCTCTTTAGGGTCGTCCGGGGCCTGTTATATGCTGGCCCCAGGGACATCATCGACCCATCTGATGCCCGCTGTGATATATTCGCTAGGCACTTCCAGGAAAAAATCTCTTGCATCCGCAGGGACTTAGACTCCAATGTTATAGCAGTAGAATCAGGAGAGGTACCCGGAGCACAGCCTGGTCTAGTTATTTTGGATGAGTTTCAGTTGGTACAGCTCGAGGATGTTGACAAGGTGCTTGGACGGGTTCGTGCAACCACGTCTGTTCTGGATCCTTGCCCCTCTTGGCTTATAAAAACTAGCAGGGAGGGAACGGCCGGCTGGGCCAGAGAGGTGATCAATGCCTCCTTGCGAGAGGAAGTGGTCCCAGGCCACCTGAAACAGGCGGTGGTGAGACCACTCCTGAAGAAACCCTCTCTGGACCCGGAAGATCTTAACAACTTTAGGCCGGTGGTGAATGTTCCTTTCCTGGGCAAGGTCCTTGAGCGGGTGGTGGCCAACCAGCTCCAGGTGCTCTTGGATGAGACTGATTATCTGGATCCATTTCAGTCGGGGTTCAAGCCTGGTTTTGGCACGGAAACGGCTTTGGTCGCCCTGTATGATGACCTATGTCGGGAGAGAGACGAGGAGTGTGACCCTGTTGATACTCCTGGATCTCTCAGCGGCTTTCGATACCATCGGCCATGGTATCCTTCTGGAGCGGCTTTCTGAGTTGGGGGTGGGGGGCACTGCATTGCAGTGGTTCCGCTCCTACTTGGATGGCCGGCTCCAGAGGGTGGTGCTTGGGGAATGTTGCTCGGCCCCATGGACTCTCCAGTACGGGGTTCCTCAGGGGTCGGTCTTATCCCCCATGCTATTTAATATCTACATGAAACCGCTGAGTGGGGTCATCCAGAGTTTTGGAGTGCGTTGCCATCAATACGCTGATGACACGCAGCTCTATTTCTCCTTTTCATCTTCAGCAGGTGAGGCTGTGGATGTGCTGAACCGGTGCCTGGCTGCGACAATGGACTGGATGAGGGCTAACAAACTGAGGCTCAATCCAGACAAGACTGAGATGCTGTTAGTGGGTGGTTCCTTTGACCGGATGGAGGGTGTTCAACCTGTTCTGGATGGGGTTGCACTCCCCTTGAAGGAGAAGGTTCGTAGCTTGGGGGTGCTCCTGGAGCCATCTTTGTCACTTGAGGCTCAAGTGGCCTCAGTGGCAAGGAGTGCCTTTTACCAGCTTCGGCTGGTGGCCCAGCTACGCCCCTATCTGGACAGGGATAGCCTGGTCTCAGTAATCTACGCTCTGGTGATCTCTAAACTAGACTACTGCAATGCACTCTACGTGGGGCTGCCTTTGAAGACTGTTCGGAAGCTGCAGTTAGTGCAAAATGCGGCAGCCAGGCTTATTGCAGGGACCGGAAGGTCCGAGCATATTACACCAGTTCTGGCCCGCTTGCACTGGCTGCCAATATGCTTCCGAGCTGAATTCAAGGTGCTGGTTTTAACCTATAAAGCCCTACACGGCTTACGACCACAATACCTGACGGAACGTCTCTCCCAACCGTTATCTACCCGGACTCTACACTCAACATCTGGGGCCCTCCTCCGACTGCCACCTCCAAGAGAGGCTCGGTTGGTGGCAACGAGGAGGAGGGCCTTCTCGGTGGTAGCCCCCCAGTTATGGAATCAGCTCCCCACTGAGACCCGCCTGGCGCCAACCTTACTATCTTTTCGGCGCCAGGTTAAGACTTCCCTCTATGCCAAGGCATTTAGTTAGGAGCTTGGAATAGCACGGAGGGGATTGTCACCTGTAGGCTCAGTTTTATTGGCTTTTGTATTGTTATTTTAAACTGTGTTTTTAAATTTGATTTTTAATTTTTTAAACTGTTTTATATGTTTTAATGTTGTTTTTATGTATAGAGTGTTGTGAACCGCCCAGAGAGCTTCGGCTATGGGGCGGTATATAAATGAAATAAATGAAATGAAATGAAATGCCCCCTGTGCATTTTATAGATTGAAACACATTATTTATTACATAAAATGCCTATAGAGATGGATTCTTTTTATTAAAGATTTTTGGAAATACTGGAGTAAATGACCTAGTTTAATACCATCCCCTTTATTTGGTTCCAGAATGGACAAAAATAAAGAATGTACATTTCTTAAAAATATGTTTTACTTAAGTTAGAGGTATTAACAGCACAATCTTATACATGCCTACTCAGAAATAAGCTCCGTTGAGTTCAGTGGGATTTACTCCCAGCAGGTAAGCGAGTATAGGATTGTAGCCTGAATTATCCTTAAATTTTTAAGTACGTTTTAAAAATTGTTTTTAAAAAATTTATTTTCCAAAAGAAAGAGGGGAAAAATCAGCATCATTAACAGGCCTGTGGCTTACACTGGCTCAGCTTGTCTGAGCGTGGAAAGCTAAGCAGGGTCAGGCCTGGTTATTACTTGGATGGGAGACCCCTCCTCTAGTTTCCTGCATTGAGCAGGGGGTTGGACTCGATAGCCTTGTAGGCTCCTTCCAACTCTATGATCTATGAAATCAACAACATACAGCCTCATATCGACAAAAATGGGCTGCCAGTCATTATAATCTCTTGACTGTTCCAGAATTGTTGAAATTTTTATGCAGCAAATGTGCTTGGGATAAAAAGTGCTATCGTGAGTTTTGAAAACATTGAATTGTAAGTTGTCTTGGGGGCTTTATCTAGGCTAAAAGGTGACTCATAAATTTAGAACGAGAGAGAGAGAAAGATTCAAAGGACGCAATCCTATGGCCACTAGACAGAGTCCAGACAGCCATAGGATAATTCAGAGTCCCAGCTCCAGCCTTGGAAACCTGCTCCAAAGTTGGAGCTAGGGATGTAACCGCTCGCCTCGGGGGGGGCGTACCGGGCCGAAATTGGTCCTGCTCACGCCCTCCCGAGACTTGCGGGCCTTACCAGGTCCCGGCCCCGCTCGCCTCTCTGCGACGAGCCGCCCGCGCCCACTGCGATGGTCCCATCGCGTCACTTCCGGCTGCAACGGGACCCTGCGCCGGCATGACGGGACCCCGTGCGGTATCTTTTCCGTAGAAACCAGGGCAACAGGGCTTAAAACGGCCGTTTTAAGCCCTGTTGCCCTGGTTTCTACGGAAAAGACGCAGCACGGGGTCCCGTCGCGCCGGCGCAGGGTCCCGTCGCGGCGAGCGCGGGCGGCTCGAGTGGCACGGAGAGTCACTCTGCGCTGCTGAGAATCAAGCGACGGGGGGCCCAGCACAGAGAGGCGAGGCGGAACCCCCCCCAAGGTATGTTAACATCTCTAGTTGGAGCTGGGACCCTGACTGCAGAGTGCCCTCCCCCTGCCCTTGCAGTGGGCGTGGAATGAACAGCACAAGCTGCGGCTCCGAGGTCGCAAAAGTGACCTTGGAGACAGAGTTTTGTGGGCAGGGAGGGGGGCGGGGAGGGGAGGAGCCAGGCTCTGCCAGCATATCCTGGTGGCACCTCAGCTTCCGCTCCTCATGCTCCGGGGTAAAACGCTTAGACAGCCGAAATCAGCCGTCTAAGTCATCTGCAGGCAGGGTGGGAGAAGCATGGAGGCAAGCTTCGCCTCCGCACTCCTTCCATCCTCCATAGGATGCCCGTAATCCTCCCAAGTTCGGAAGGTTAGGGGCAACCTCATTGTATTGCACTGAAAATTGCTACATAGGAAGAAAGATCCATATGCACAAATGTGGTAGATGCAAGCGCGTCTCTACGCAGTTATGCTCCATTGGTCTTGATGGATGTGCCCGCCAGTGCAGATAGGGGTGTGAAAACGTCTCCTCCTTATCCACTCATCAAACATTTCTTTCTGTGAAATGTGCAGCCCATCATGTGCAGAAGCTTTACATGGATAACAGCGGATCAGAGCACACCTATAAAATACCCCGTTACATTTCAGTTCAGATTACCATTCTAAGTTCCCTTACATGGAAGTGAATTCCATTGAAATCAACTGGATTTATGCCTAAGTCCAGTTACTAATGACCAGGCTTTAGGAGAGCAGTCTTATGGCCCCTAGACAGCGTCTGAGGACCATAGGATGCAGCAGATCTTTCTCTCTGAGGCTAGAGATAGAGCTCCAATCTCAGAGGATCCGACTGTGGATCTTCCGCTCCCACCAAGCCTTTCCAAACCCTGTCGATATTTACCCTTCTCCAGATTTTTGCAATGGAGTTCTACAATCGACAAATGTGTACAAAATGTGTATATTAGGAAAAATTGCAGTCAAAAATACATACGTAAGTGAAGTCCCAGGGCATGGTCTGAAGGCACTTGAGGCAGCCGCCTTGTGGAAGGAAAGCTGGTCTGGGTCTGATCAGTGCTTGGAGGGGAGGCCACCTGGGAGCTGCATGCAGCCCCCTTAAGTTCTACAATGGAAGAAAGGTGGGATATAAATGTAATAAATAACTTATGAAATAAAAAATAAAAATAATGTTGAAAAATGCATTATATTAGGAAGAATGCTTGGTTGGAAAGAATGGACATGTTAGGCAAAAAATGCATCGAGCGGGAGAAATGCACACCAAAACGCGTACATATTTCAAGGCAAACTTCTTTAATTTGGGGACAAATCAGATTTAAGATTGGAAAAATTCTCAACGTTCAGGACAAACTGGGCTTTAGATTAAAAAGCTGAGAAACTGAAAGAAACCGAAATTGACAGGTTCACCCACCTCTAGCACTGCTTCTACACTGAAAACCACTAATTTTGCTATGCAAAAATTAAAAACAAAAAACAGGCCCTGTGTGTAATCTACAGCATTGGTGGGCAACAACTTGTGGCCCTCCAGATATTTCGGCATTGAACTCCCATCACCCCTAACTAGCATGGCCACTGGTGAAGGATGATGGGAGTTGTAGGCCTCCGACTGCCACCTCCAAGAGAGGCTCGGTTGGTGGCAACGAGGAGGAGGGCCTTCTCGGTGGTAGCCCCCCCAATTATGGAATCAGCTCCCCACTGAGACCCGCCTGGCGCCAACCTTACTATCTTTTCGGCGCCAGGTTAAGACTTCCCTCTATGCCAAGGCATTTAGTTAGGAGCTTGGAATAGCACGGGGGGGGGGGATTGTCACCTGTAGGCTCAGTTTTATTGGCTTTTGTACTGTTATTTTAAACTGTGTTTTTAAATTTGGTTTTTAATTCTTTAAACTATTTTGTATGTTTTTATTGTTGTTTTTATGCATAAAGTATTGTGAACCGCCCAGAGAGCTTCGGCTGTGGGGCGGTATATAAATGAAATAAATGAATGAAATGAAAACATCTGGAGGGCCACAAGTTGCCCACCCCTGGTCTACACCTCAAGTCAAGATGGTCAGCATGTCGTCCTGAATGTAGAATCATCATCATCATCATCATCACCATCAGGCGATCACTCGTGACCGAGTAAGATTGTCTTCCGGGATAAAAGGAGGAAATTCTAAAGAAGATTGTGTAGACTCTAGCGATGGGTCCGTAAGTGACTGTGGAGGCCAATTCTAGATCCACACAGCTTCCCACAGTGAGGACACAGGTTACCAGATAGAAGATGGTCCTGTAAAGGATTCATTTGACGTGCTTTTCGCTTAGCACGTTTCTCCCTTTCACCTTGCACTCGGGCTTCTTCAAAGTCCATGGAACCTTTGTGAAAGGCCAACCTCCATTTAGATCGTTCATGGGCCAGAGCTTCCCAGTTTTCGATGTTTATATTGCATTTTTTTAGATTAGCCTTATGAGCATCTTTAAACCTCTTATATTGACTACCGATATTCCGCTTTCCATCCTTGAGTTGGGAGTAAAGTAACTGCTTTGGGAGACGGCAGTCAGGCATTCGAACAACATGACCGGTCCACTGAAGTTGGCGTTGAAGGATCATTTTTTCAATGCTAGTAGTCTTTGCTTCTTCCAGTACACTGACATTTGTTCGTCTATCTTCCCAAGTAATTCGCAGGATT
Organism: Shinisaurus crocodilurus; assembly: GCA_021292165.1. Lineage (NCBI taxonomy): Eukaryota > Metazoa > Chordata > Lepidosauria > Squamata > Shinisauridae > Shinisaurus > Shinisaurus crocodilurus. The sequence continues at coordinate 19,244,537 of CM037879.1, forward strand.
TTCCGGAGGCAACGTTGATGAAACCTTTCAAGGAGGTGGAAGTGACGTTTATAGATAGTCCATGTTTCGCAGGCATACAATAAAGTTGGTAATACAATGGCTTCATAAACCAGTGTTTTGGTCTTCTTACAAATATCCCGATCCTCGAACACTCTATGTTTCATTCGAGAAAATGCGGCACTTGCGGAGCTCAAACGATGCTGGATTTCACTGTCGATGTTAGCTGTAACAGAAAGATAGCTGCCAAGATAGAGAAAATGATCGACATTTTCCAGTATTGTCCCGCCAAGCTGGATAGATGGCATCACCAAAGGGTTAGCTTGCACTTGCTGATGAAGCACTTTGGTCTTTTTGATGTTAAGTGAGAGACCAAGTTTTTCGTATGCTTCTGCAAAAGCATTTAGGATAGTTTGGAGATCATCCTCTGAATGTGCGGAGACCACATTATCATCAGCATACTGAAGTTCCACAACAGAGGTTGTAATTACCTTACTTTTTGCTTTCAGCCTGCTGAGATTAAAAAGCTTTCCATCTGTTCGATATATAATTCCCACACCAGTGGGAAGTTTCCCCTTGACAAGATGTAAAACCATGGCGATGAAAATGGCAAATAATGTTGGGGCGATAACACATCCCTGTTTAACACCTGATCCCACTTTAAATGGAGCACCATGAGAGCCGTTGTTGTCCAAAACCGTTGCCGTCATGTTGTCATGGAGAAGTCGCAAGATATTCACAAATTTATTGGGGCATCCAATTTTCATAAGGATAGTCCAGAGAGCTGTACGGTCTACAGTATCAAAGGCCTTAGCCAAATCGATAAATGCCATATAAAGGGGTTGATTTTGCTCCCGGCATTTTTCTAGGAGCTGACGTGCAGTAAAAATCATGTCTACTGTCCCTCTAGAGGGGCCAAGGCCTGAATGAATATACAAGCAGTGGGGCCTGCCTGCCACAAAATGTTGCTGTGTATCCTAGCCTGGATCTCGGGAGCCTTGTAATTCTGTTCAGGCCTTGCTGGGGCAGAGGGAGGAGGGAAAGAGAACAGTTTCCTCCCCTTTCCCATCCCCCCCCCCCTCCTGGATCTACTGGTGAACAGTCCCTTGAAAAGAACAAAAGGTCTTTAATGGAAGCCCCTTTTCCCTCAAGGCCTGGAGTTCACAAATCACAGTCAAGTAGGGTAATTAACCTGTGAAGATCTTGCAAACTGCTGATGTGGCCTTCTAAAAGGACGGGAGCAGCAATATTGGTGGCCGGGCTCAGGAAGAATCTTGCGCAGGTGACTAATCTTCCTCTCTTAATAATCGCTCGATGATTATTTATAATTGAAATCTTGGCCCTAGGTATGCCACGCCCTGCAAAATTGGGATAAATGCCAGGGGTTGGGATTTGTCAGCAAAGCAAAATGCTTGTGCTTCCCTTGGAGCCCGTAGTAGTAACTTGCTTGGTACGTGATGTCATATTTAGCTGCCTTTTAATATTTTGTGGGATGCAGCTGTTGTCTCCTGTGTGTAGACGGGAGAGGTGGTGCGTGAGCTGCTTGAGGCTCAAGAATTCACCGCTGTGTGATGGCACAATAAACATGTGCAGAGGTGATGTTAGGGGGTGGCCCACTAGGGCCCCAAATCTTTCATTTGGATCCCCGAATCTCTGGGAGGCCATCTGCCCCACCACCCTACTGTCCATGGGCACTTGCTGAAATAAAAGTACAGGGGCCCTGAGGATCTCTGTTGCATCTGATCCCCCTGGATCAGCTGGCTTTTTGCCCTCATGTGCTTCACCTCCTGCTGCCCCCCCCCCAAATATTTCTGCCTGAGGTTTTTTCCTGCAATCAAATGCCTTCTTCTCCCCTGTCCATACATCCCTTTTTACAAATAGGGGTGTCCTTAGGAGACAGGGTTCTTTACAGACACACCCACAGACTTTAGAGCACATGTAAATTAGCATATGCAAATTTATGTTTTTTGTTGTTTTTTTGTCCCGTAGCCGGAGCCCTGGACTTTTTTGGTACCTAGCAGCCACCTGCTGAGTAGCACTGTCATCAATATGCCTGTGCTCTCTTATTTTCCTTTTATTCTCTTTTAATCCTTTTTAGGAACGAAGGGATAGGTCACACATGCAGGTCCATCACTTGGCAAGACCCAGCGACAGTTCGCTTGTGGAAGGAACCATAGCTCAGAGGTAGAACACATCCTTTGCGTGCAGAAGGACCCATGTTCAATCCCTGTCGTCTCCAGTTTAAAGGATCAGGTAGCAGATGATGGGAAAAGACCTCTGTCTGAGATAGGGTGGCCATCATGTGTCCTCTTTAACAGAGGACAGTTGTCTGTTTGAAGGGGAACTGTCCTCTGCTTTGAGGCATCCTCTATCTGAAGGGCTGTCTCATCCAATTCTGATTTGAAGATAAAGAAAGAACCATAAGAACTGTTGCCCATCAACAGAGAGCCAGTGTGGCGTAGTGGTGAGAGTGTTGGACTCAGGAACGGTGCAGGGCTGTTTGGCGCCCTAGGCCAAATTATATTTAGCGCCCCCCCTCGTGCCGTGGGGGGGGCTCCGGAGCAAAGCAGCCCTGCTCTGCAACCCCCCCCCGTGCCGCCGCCGCCCCACCACCACCTACCTTCCCCCTGCCCCCGCTGCTGGCTGCTGCTGCCGCCGCCTCCTCCGACGCGACAGGACCCCCACGCTTTTTTTTTTTTGCCGGGGAAATCAGGGCAACAGGGCTGTTTAAGCCCTGTTGCCCTGGTTCCTCCTCCCGCCAAAACAACGCCGGCGGGGCTCCAGAAATGACGGGAATGTAGGTAGGTGGTGGGCAGGCGGGCGCGCGGGGGTGGTGGTGCAGCGGCAGCGGCTGGCAGGCGGGCGGGGAGGCGCGGCGGAGGCGGCAGGCGGGGCAGGAGCGCGCCAGAGGCGAGGAAGGGGCGCAGAAACGCTGCGCCCTGTTCCGCCATGCGCCCTAGGCAGCCGCCTGGGTCTGCCTAGCGGTAGCGCCGGCCCTGGTTGGACTGGGACTCGGGAGATCCGGGTTCTAGTCCCCATTCAGTCATGAAGCTCACTGGGTGACTTTGGGCCAGTCACTGACTCTCAGCCTAACCTACCTCACAGGGTTGTTGTGAGGATAAAATGGAGAGGAGGAGGATTATGTAAGCCCCTTGGGTTCCTTGCAAGAAGAAAGAAGGTGGGATATAAATATAATAAAATAAATAACTAAAAACAGTGAGCATCTGAATAGCAGACTGAACAGGCAGACACACAGGATGAAAAAATAGTTTCAGTTCGTTTTTTATCAGTATTTGCCCAGTTCACTCCTTTTGGACCAAACATGGACTTGGATGCAATCTGCAGTCAAAAGTCCTACATTTCTGAGCTTGCAATGTAATTTGCGGACCAAAAAAATGCATTCAACAGCATGCATACATTTGAAAAATGTGCACGAAAGATGCATACTTTTGATAAATGCGCACAACTACACAATTTAATCAATGGGAGAAGAAGGCATACATTTCAAAGATGCACACAAGTGATGCATTGCATTTGGAAAAATATGCATGAAAATTTGGATGAATTTTCATGCAAAAAGAAAGCTTGCCATCTGATACAGACAGGAGTCAGAAGGAGCCTTGAGATGGAATTTGGAGAACTTCAATGACCTCCTGTTTTGCTGATTCACAAGCATCACCTGTTCACAGTCTTCCGCTGTCACTGTGCTGAGATTTACTGCATTTCTATTTAAATTATAATCATTATTTCTAAACTTGCATAGATTCCTACAAATTAGCATATGAAAACTGTATGCAAATTTGTGTCCTCTCTTTGTGTGTGTGGTAATTTAGTGGCCACCCTAGTCTGAGACCCTGGAGATCTGCTGTAAGTGTCCTGGGCTAGACAGACAAATACGGTAGTCTCACCTGATGGAAAGCAGCTTCCTGAGAATGGGTCTTCACAGGTGGAACTCTGCAGGTAGAGCATCTATATAGCCTCACATTACATCAGAGACTCAAAGGACTCGAGCCAAGCAATGCCAGCTAAGATGGCTGATAATGGATGTGCTTGCGTGAAGCAGAGATTATGGGGAAGAAGGTGAGATGAGAGCGGGCTGAGAGTCAGATGAGGAGCATTAAATAGATGCAAATTCATGGAGAAGCTTTCACGAATGAGGCAGCTATTGAATTAAATGCTCTGGCACATATTCACGCTCCCATGAACAGACACAATCTGAAGGTTGCGTATCTGGCTCCTGTTGGACTAAGGCTAGGATAGGGTAAGGTGGGTGCAGAATCAGCCAGATCACAATCCTAGATGCCCAGACCAGTGAGCAAGTCAGCCTGGACTTACTACCTGACCTTCTCTGGCCTGTGGGTGCAAGGAGGTTTATTTGCTGACGTAGCTGATCTCGCTATAGTTCTCGCCTTTAGAAGAGCTGGGTGGTGGCACAGAAACAACCCCTGCAGAACCTCTGTGGGCTTGAGTCCTAACAGTTGCTGGCCACTAAGGTATTCCTTTTTTTTTTTTTAAATCAGAGAGAAACATCTGGGCTCTCACCTTGGGGGAGCAACTTCTCCTACACTAGAAAATAATACCGGTCATGGCATTTCAAGGAGTTCCAAATCATCCATATTTGAACATGTGTAATGGAGGTTGGGTGTGGCATCTTTGCAACGATGTGGGGAATTTGTAAATATACTGAACTGAAGTGTCTCTTATGAAAGCAGACAAAATGTAGTCACATTCAAAATGCCCTACGTGGGCTGGGGCAGGAAGAGCTTCATTTCCTTGAGCTTGCTCAGGTGCTACATCGGAGGAGACTGACTTGCACAAAAACGTTGCTGAAGCCGGTAATGGGAAGATCGCAAGTTGCGATTCTCCCTCCCAGTGAAGAGAAGAGGAGGGGCATGTTTGCATGAAGTGGTTGCTCGCACATTACATTGCTCATTGTGCGGAGGCCTGGGGTCTCCCAAATGGTGCCCACCAGGCTCCCTTCCCCTCCTGGTTTTTATTTTATTTCTGGGCAGCACAATCCAATGTGGCTGGCCTGGCCGTAACCCTGCAGACTCAGAGGACTGCAGGCATCCTATTGAGGACAGAAGGACCTTCGCCTCCGCACCTTCTCCCACCCTGCAAAAGATTTAGATGGCCAATTTCGGCTGTCTACGTCTTTTATGCCTGCTCGCGAGGAGGACAGGCTGAGGCACCACCGGGATGCATCATATCCCAGCAGAGCCTCACTCCTCCCCTTCCCACCCCCTGGAACGTCCACCCAGCGCCAGCTCTAAGGTCGGTCTTCCGAACTTGGAGCTGTAGCCAGTGCAGAAAGAACTGTGCCGGCTGCGAGGGCAGAGGGAGGTTGCACTGCAGTTTTTATTTATTTATTTATTTGTTATATTTATACCCTGCCTTTTTTCCTGCAAGGAACCCAAGGCGGCTTACATAATCCTCCTCTCCATTTTATCCTCACAACAACCCTGTGAGGTAGGTTAGGCTGAGAATCAGTGACTGGCCCAAAGTCACCTAGTGAGTTTCATGGCCGAGCGGGGACTAGAACCCGGATCTCCCAAGTCCCAGTCCAACACTCTTACCACTACGCCACACTGGCTCAGTTGGAGTCCCAGCTCCGAGTCCTTGGAGCGCTTTTCTGAGGTTGGAGCTGGGACTCGGACCTCTCCTGTGGCCATTCCAGACAGCATCTGGCAGGCCAAGGATTGTGCCCTAAGTTGTTGGGTTTTTTAAATAAAAAAATAAAGTGGGAAGGAGGCATCCTGCAAAGTGAACGGCTGCCCTCCAGCACCTTTTTTCATTCAGTTCAAATTAGTGGTTTTGTGTTCCAGAGTTCAGCCCCCACCTCCGGCTTGTACTTAGGTTGTTGGACAAGTTACTTTTCTTTTAGTCTCACCAGTTTGCCTCCTGGGAAATGAGTGTTTTGGGATCACCCATGCATGCCACCATGGCAGCCATTTTATGAACTGGCAAGCCTCCCATGGCAGCCATTTCTTGAGAGCATCCCATGACACACTCCCAAAATTCCGGATGGGCCCACCTACCAAAAAAGGTTGGGGACACTAGACGGCTTGCACAAGCAGTGATTTTGAAGAAGTGATGGCCGTTTTGGATCAGAAGTGACTTTGTGATGTCTTAACCTTTCTTTAAGGGTTCTGTTTGTGGCTTCTTAGTACTTTGATTTCTTGATTTGTACATTTACTCCTAAAAGTTTCTGTAGAAACAAAACAAGGGGATATAAAGTAACAATATTAGTAGGGGGTTGGTGGGAAACCCTGGATGCATGCAGAATAGTAAACTACTGTGACGTCTGCCGTTCTTAAGGTAATAATATTCCGCTGAGGCTCGGTTGTTCATGGCGTCACAATCAGGATTGTATGTCTCTTCTCCAGTCACCAAGGGAAGTAATTCCATTTTCCAGACAGCCACATGGCAGGCTGTCCTTCCTGATTCAATTTGTTTCTTTGTCACTAGCAGCTTTACTTAACGTAGGCAGCGGTCATTGAATACACAGCTAAGTTGGTACACAGGCTTGGCCATTCAGTGCTATGGACTGCATTGCATTTTGATGTCCCTCTTTCCTAAGAATAATCATGTCATAATTTACCACTAATCAAACTTAAATGGAATAACAAATAATGATACAGCCCTTTCTCTCAAAATCATCAGCATTCCACATTTCTTCTCTCTTTATCTCTCTCAAGATTCTCTCTTTATCTCTCTCAGGGAGGGAAACAGTGGGGTTAGTAATGCTCTTAAGAGACAAGCATAGTCTTTTTCTCTCTCTCTCATATACACATAATTCATTCATTCTCTCTCTCTCTCTCTCTCACACACACACACACACACACTATTCACAATACGCATTCACAACACCCCATCTCTGCTCCTGACACTCACAACATGCACGTTAAGGAGACGGGCCTTTTCTATGGTGGTACCCTGGTTGTGGATTACTCTCCCCAGAAAAGCTCACTTGGCGCCGGCATCGTGATCTTTGCGGCACCAGGGGGAGACCTTTTTAAAAAAATATTTCCAGTTTTTCTAGTCATTTGTTTTTAAATGTGTTGTTATTTATTTATTTATTTATTTTATCTTTACATTGCTTCTGGCTTTTACTCTGGTGTTTACTTTGTTTTTTCTTTTTCTGTTTTAAACTTTTTTTAATATTATGTTTTATCATATTGCATTTGATGGCTTAAATTTTTGTGAACTACGCAGAGAGCTTTGGCTATCGTGCAGTTATAGAAATGTAAGAAATGGACAAATAAATACTGTATATCACGTTTCTAATACGATGGAGTCGTCAGACATGCAGTGCCACTCTGCAAGTTGAGGTGGCCTGGCGCAACCAGGGGGACCCCGTGTGGGGCTGTTAATCCTGCATTTCCAGCCAACAGTTCTTGAGAACTCTGAAGTATAACACATGATTCTCAGGAGAACTCAGGTCTGCGTCGACTAAGAGAGCGGCTCTATTTTTCACGTTTAGTTTTAGCACCACATTACGTGGTATGCAGGGCTTTTTTTCTGGTGGAAACTCACCGGAACTGAGTTCCAGCACCTTTTCTTCTATTAATTGCATTACAATTTAATCGCCATCTACTCCTGAGGAAATGTAATCCAAGAGTTCCGGTACCCTTTTCTCCAGAAAAAAAGCACTGGTGGTATGCAATATGAAACTGAGCACCCATTGGTGCTTTCTGTCCGCTTGGGAAATAGGACTCTCATTTCTAATCTGCTCACAGTTTCCACGGCCAGCATGAATTGCACCTGCCTGCTGTGAGATGTTACTCTGCTGTATGCCCTGCACCTCCTTGTCTGTGGGGGTAACCTTCAGATATGCCTTTCCTTTCCTCTTTTCTTATTCTTTGCAATTAACTGCACTGGCCTGAACAATTCTTCTTTCAGGAGACAGTGCCCTTGTTTCTAATCTGTTAGATGATTAAACAGCCATGAATCACAAGTTATTGCTGCCTGCCTTGAGGGACTCTGTGGTGCATTCTCTGTGAGGGAAAGGCTTACGTTAACCTTCCAGTGCACTTTCTTTCCTTTTTTATTTTTCCCCCCCTCTCTCGCAAGCTTACAATTGACTTGTAGAAACGCTAGAATATTCAGAAGTATTTGGTTTCGGTTTCTTACTTGGCTCAGCTGCCGTGCGATTTTTTTTTTCCATCTTCCTCCCTCTAAAGGAGAGCCGACAACTGCAAAAAAAAAAAACTCCCCCAAAACACCAACTACTGCTCCACCAGGATGTGGAAACTGTGCATCATTTTGAATTGTGCTGCATCAAACTCTGAGCCATTGTAGCTCCTCTTCATAACTAAGCAAAAATTTCTGGAATGTGATTGAGGAGGCCTGGTGTATCATGCTATAGTCAGAGCCAGCTCTCCCATTGGACAAATCAGGCATTTGCCTTGGGTGCTGGCAGTTGACTGTTAGCTGTCTTCTGCTTTTCTTCCGCTACAATATTTGCTGCTGCTGCCGCCCCTGCCTTTCAGTGCTGGTGCCGTTACAATCAGCAAGAAGTCTGTTGTTGTAATATTGCTGGTAGCAATGGGTGATTTCTAATTGATTTGGAATGTGGCTTGGCAAACCCAGCTATTCCCCCCCCACACCACTGCAAAAGTCAGGAAAGAGTTTTGGTGGGTTTCTAACCCCAATTTCAAACTTCGAATTAAGAATGTAAGAAGAGCCATGCTGTATCAGACCAAGATGCTATCTAGTCCAGCATTTTGTTCACACAGTGGCCAACCAGTGTGGCCAGCCAGTGAGGCGTAGTGGTGAGAGTGTTGGACTGGGACTCAGGAGATCCGGGTTCTAGTCCCCACTCGGCCATGAAACTCACTGGGTGACTTTGGGCCAGTCACTGCCTCTCAGCCTAACCTACCTCACAGGGTTGTTGTGAGGATAAAATGGAGAGGAGGAGGAGGATTATGTAAGCTGCCTTGAGTTCCTTGCAGGAAAAAAGGCGGGGTATAAATGTAATAAATAAATAAACCAGCTGTCTGTGGGAAGCCCACAAGTAAGACATGAATGAAATAGCACCCTCCCGCTCATGTTCCCCAGGGACTGATTCTTATTCAGAGATATGCTTCCTCCGATGCTGAAGGTAGCATATAGCCACCATGACTAGTAGCCATTAATAACTTCATCTTTCATTAATTTGGCCAATCCCCTTTTAAAGCCATCCAGGTTGGTGGCCATCAACTGAAATTACAGCAAGGTGACACCACTGGGATGACAACAGGGTCCAAATACCTTCCCCTATCCTCTTCTGACTCTTGCATTCCTATTCCTTCTCTTCCTACTTACCTGGTGTGAAGGATTGAGGCCTATACAGGCTTGAGTTAGGTTGAAGCCTGTAGGCCCAAACATCTCCTGATGGGAGGGGGGCATTCGTGAGTTTCATTTTCCCCTCATGGAGTTAAAGTTTCCTTTCCCCCCAAATGGAGTTAAGGTCACCTTTCCCCCTTAATAAAGTTTCATTTCCCCAGTTTGAGGTCACAGGTTTGTAGCCTTCTAGTCCTGGTGGGAGAATATATAAAGAGGTGCGGTTGTGCTGCAAGAGTGTGGAGGAGAAGGAGCTGCAGCAGGCACCAAGAAACAGAGACAGACAGAGAAGCAGAGGCCGAATATCACTGAAATATGCAGAACAGCCAGGGCCAGGCTGGGAAGGTATCTCTATTAAGGTTACAGGTGAAAGAGTAGCTAGGTTAGAGAGAACTGCATTATTAGTTCTTTTATTTCTATTATACCTGCTTTTTTAAAGTATACAGCCCTATTTGTGTAGTTACCTTAAGTTATTGTGAATCTACTATACTAAAATTTACTAAAGTAAACAGTTATTGCTAACATCAAGTTGTTTGGAGTGTCTTTTGCACCACGCCTAAAGCCTAATCCCCTGTTACTGGGAAGAGAAGGTAAAAGGCAGAGAATTGGCATCCTGATACAGGAGGGGCTCTTAAAGAGGCAAAATATCTTTAAGGATCTGATCAAGGTGTCCTGGTACAGGTGGAACCTTGACACCTGGCAACAGGCAGAGACCCCTCTGCAGGACTGTTCTTCCTGCTATCTTGAATGCTACAACAGGTGGGAACTGTAATTTCTGAAGGGCACCCAATACAGTTATTTATATGGATGTCAGATACCCTGAGAGCTGCTTTCCCCAGGCCTCCTTTCTTACTCAGCAGTGTCCCAGACGTAATGAGCCACTGGGGCATGGTTTGTTACCGGTGCACCTGATGCCCATAATAGGAACTCAAGTGCCCTGGTGAAAGGACATTTCCCACTGCAACCTTTGCAGTGGCAAGAAGAGCAGTGCAGACGCTCAATTGACAACCAGAGAGCTTTTCGAGGAAATTACACCCAATTCGCAATGAAGCCGAGAGCATTACCAGCCAGACAAATGTATATTCTAATCCAAATAAATCTGAACGTTGGCGCCATCACTAATTCCTGAGAAGAAGTGAGAAAAGAATGCAGTGGAAAGTCTGTAACTCGCCGCGTGTGCACGCAGGATGCTCCCGCGTTATTCAGCATTATAAGGGAAGTTGGTTGGCTGATACTATGGCTTGGCAGTTGACAATTAAACAAGCAGCAGTTGCATTTCAGGGCAATTGGTATTGCTCTGTGTCAGCCGTGTTGGTTGAGGGCCCAGTCACTTTTTCCATTATAAACTCCTGCAATACAGATTGAGAGAGCTTGGCACAGAGGCTTCCACTCTTGGAATGCCAACTCTCTCTCTCCTTTTCTTTTCCTTTTCTTTTTCTTTTTTAAAACCACACATTCTAATGTGCTCCAGATGTTTTTGGTTTTTAGGGATTAAACATAATTTTAACCATTTCATAGCTAGATCTTCCTCTTAAGCATGCGTGTGGATGAGTTTGTATATGAAGCTGACAACACGATCGATGGCTTTACATGGTGCTTTTAACAGGCAAAGGGTATTAACAGCTTCCCCCACAAATGACCTATGAAGTAGGTAGCTATTAGTTTCTGGTCCACAGATGGGGAAGTGAGAGCCATTGGAACTAGGAATGCTGACAAAGTTCTCCCAATCCAAGCTCGGAAACAAAATGCAGGAGCTCTTAAAGTCCATTTCAAGCTTTACAAGCCCTGAGATTCTGCTCCAGATCAAAATTTGAGCCGGAGAAGAACCCCCAATTTCTGCTTGCTCATCTGCCACTACCCTTAACTGTTCCCCAAGGTCATCACCTACTACCTGCTAAAAACTTCTCCCATTTCCTTTCTTTAACTTGAAGCTGCAGTAGCAATTAGAGCAGCAGCAGCAGAGGCATGCAGGGAGATAAGAGGATGGAGAGTTTCCCCTTTCCCTCCTCTCCTTAAGTGCTGAGTAAGAGAGTGACAGGGCACAGGGGACTTTGGGAGATGTAATTCTCTCAAGGTGGGGGAGGAATTATCTTCAAGCCCAAGATCTTCCTCTTTTTTTCTTTCGCAGAAGATCTCTGATAATTCCAGAGTTAATACAGTATGAGGCGGGCCTTGCATAAGTCACCCTCTCTAATTGGATTCTTTGCACAGTGGAGCAGACATGTGAATGTTCTGACCTGTGGAGATGACATTGCTCACTATGTTTTGTCTCAGTCCAATTCTTGAAGATGTTCCTGGTGTTGGAGCATTGACCAGATTAGATCATTGGGCACACCTTGCCAGAATCCGCCCAGGTAGTCAAGTCGTAGGGCTCAGGTGGAATGTTACAGTGGCCTTGCGTCTTCAGAGTGGCCAACCCAATGGCTTTTTTCCTCATGGCACAGCAACGGGGGAGAAGCTAATGTGGGGTGGAGATGTGTTAATGGGAGCTGAATCCTCCCCCTTGCCATTGCTTTCCCATTGAAAATGGCCTCCAAGCCATTTTCCTTCCAGTAAATATATGTCTGGGAACCTGGTGCTAGGAAAAGTAGGTTTTCAATGGAGAACTGGCAGGTGGAAGAAGGCTTAGGCATGTATGCAGATGTATGCACACACAGCTTCTCTGCTAAGAGTCACTCCCTCCCTGTGCTTTTTTCCAGTGAAGAAAAGGGCCAATGAGCTTTTATTACATGCTTAGTAAGACCCATAGTGACTTCAACATGCACACTCAAAATGGTGCATGAAAAATCAGCTCTTGATATTACGGGCTCTTTATTACCTTCCCCCCCTCCTTTTTTTTTTTTAGTGTTAGGGAAAGGATGTCCAGCATTCCAGGCCAAGGACAGTTTCCATAATGGCAAAGACGTTACCAGTGATGTGGGGCAGAAAATTTTCCAGTGCTTTATTTTTCTGCAGAAAATTTCCCGTTTCATAAGTTTGTTAGTTACAATGAATGTATGCCAGTTGCAAATACAATATTAGGCAAGCTTGGCCGTTTCAAAGTTGTAATTAAAATATGAGAGAATTTTGTTAAGCAATATAGAAGCATTACTAATGAAATTCATGAATGCAATAAATGTCACTAAAATGCATATATCTGTCCTAGTGTGAAATGGAACTAATAAGTAGTGACCATGAAACTGAAGATGCCCCAACAACCTCAGTGGAAGAGATTTGAACTCTGTTGAAGTAGACGAGTGGTTGCTGGCATATCATGCGCAGTTCTTTCGGTTGCTAAAATTAACTAGTGCAGCCTTCCCCAACGCGGTGCACTCCAGATGTGTTGGACTACAACTTCCAGCATCCCCAGCAGCCGTGGTGATGGAAGGATGTTGGGAATTGTAATCCAGAAATCTGAAGGGCTCCAGGTTGGGGAAGGCAATGCGATGTGGCTGCAAAGAAGGCAAATGCTATTTTGGGCTGCATTAATAGAAGTATAGCTTCCAAATCACGGGAAGTGATAATTCCCCTTTACTCGGCACTGGTTAGGCCTCATCTTGAGTACTGCGTCCAGTTCTGGGCACCTCATTTTAAGAAGGACATAGACAAACTGGAGAGGGTTCAGAGGAGGGCAACAAGGATGATAAAGGGACTGGAAACAAGGCCCTATGAGGAGAGACTGAAAGAACTGGGCATGTTTAGCCTTCAGAAGAGGAGACTGAGGGGAGATATGATCGCACTCTTCCAGTACTTGAAGGGATGTCACACGGAGGAGGGCCAGGATCTCTTCTCGATCATCCCAGTTTGCAGGACACGGAATAATGGGCTAAAGTTACAGGAACCCAGATTCCACCTAAACATCAGGAAAAATTTCCTGACTGTCAGAGCAATAAGACAATGGAACCAACTACCTAGGGAGGTGGTGGGCTCTCCCACTCTGGAGGCATTCAAGGTGCAGCTGGACAGACATCTGTCAGGGATGCTTTGACCTGGATTCCTGCATTGAGGGGGGGGGTGGCCTGGTAGGCCTCTTCCAACTCTACTTTTCTATGATTCTAGTGCAGTGATGGCAAACCTATGGCACGAGTGCCACAGCTGGCACACAGGGACCTCTCTGTGGGCACTCGAGCCATTGGTCACCAGATCGCAAAAAGACTGTCCCCTTCTGCAAAACATGAATGATTTTGTTCTTTCTCACAGTGTGGAACAGAATGATTTTATTCTAGAATTCCTGTTACAGAATTCTTTTCTACATTGTTATCACATTTAAAAGATTTTGAAGAATGATGCACAGAGCATGGCTTGGATGTAAAGCCCTAACAGTTGACCTGAGTGCTGCATGTGTTGTCTCAAACTAACAGAGTATGAGCCAAGGTTTGACAAATAATCAGCATGCATGCAATAGCAAAAATCACATTAATTGTGCAAAAGCATGCCCAATGCAAACTTTTACCTAATGCAGTGTTTGCAGTCCAAGACACAAAGTGTTTAAAATGTGTTAAGCACGTTTAGTTTTCTTGTTTATCTTGCTCATCCTAGTACAGGTTGACTTTTACTTTTACTAATCCGATACCTGTAGAAGCAGGGAAAGGACCCGAAGTAAAGCTTGCCCCATACAATTTCAGTCTGGCATATAGTCATATTACAAGTTGAGAATCCCTTATCCAAAAATACATGTGCCCAATTATTTAAAAAGTTTGTATAAATTCCCTTCAGGCTATGTGTACAATGTAGTACTATAATAATTTTTTGAGTTGATTTTTTTTTCAACAAAAAATTGTTTGTATCATTGAAAGCTCTGTTATTGTGTTTTTCTTTAAAGACAAAAGATGTTAATTATTAGTTCGGACAACTGTATGAGTTGTTTTTCTAAAACTAAAACCTCGGTATTTAGGTTTAATTGCAGTGTTGGCACTTTGAAATAAATAAGTTGGTTTTGTGTTGCAGTTTGGGCACTCGGGCTCAAAAAGGTTCGCCATCACTGTTCTAGTGTGTCAGCAGCACTCAGCAGTTTTCAGCACCTTTGTTTCTTTCTTGCATTTAAACAATGTAAGGGAAGTACATGCTTTTGTCTGTAAATTTTTACAAGTATTCCAATAAAAATGTCTACATAATATAACATTTAAATCACATAAAGTGTGCTTTAATTTCCCCCCTCGAATATTTCATGTCAAATACCTGAGGTATTGTATATTGGGACAAAAAAATTAACAGGGGGTACTTCTTTTTTTTTTTTTTAACACATTATTTATTTATTTATTTATTACATTTCTATACCACCCAATTGCCGAAGCTCTCTGGGCGGTTCACGACAATTAAAACCACAAAATGCAACATAAAATACAGGATAAAAATTTTAAAAAAATTAAAACTATAGTATAAAGTAGGAGTAAAAGCCAAAATAAAACCTAGCAGCAGCACAGAGATTTAAAATAGAGTAAAATATTTAAAACATCAGAAACTAAAAGACTAAAATTCCTGGGAAAATAAGAAGGTCTTCACCTGGCACCTGAAAGAGCACAATGTAGGTGCCAGGCGAGCCTCTTTGGGAAGTTTATTCCAGTTCCACAACTGGGGGGCCACAGCAGAAAAGGCCCTCCTCCTAGTAGCCACCCACCTCACTTCCTTTGGCAGGGGCTCCTTGAAGAGGACCGCTGAGGATGATCTTCGGGTCCGGGCAGCTATATATCTACTCAGAATCTACTTCGATATGGAGCGGTATACAAATACTGTAAATAAATATGGGAGGAGACAATCCTTCAGGTAACCTTGTTGTTTATTTTACAGTAATACCTTGGATTGCAAGTAACTTGGTTTGAGAGCGTTTTGCAAGACAAGCAAATTTTTAAATATTTATTTAATTTTTTTTTACTTGATATACAAGCGACGTCTTGTAATACAAGTACTGTAGTACGGCTTAAATTAAAAATCTTTGTACAAATTTTTTTGGGGAATTTTGTTTTGATATAAGAGTGTTTTGGATTACAAGCACGTTTCCGGAATGAATTATGCTCTCAATCCAAGGCATGACTGTACTTGTATTTAGTAAGCATGCTAAATTAAATTACCCTCTAATGATTTTTTGATGCAAACTGAACATTTTCCAATGCAAACGACTCTATGCACATAAGCCTAATCCTGTGAAATGGCCCAGTGTCTCCCTTGGGTGCTAGCCAGTGTTTTGAGAGGCTTAAGCCCAAACTAAATATGAGAATAGCAAACTTGTCCCTTTAAATCGGAGTCTGCCTCGGTCACATATAAGTGGAGGCTTGGGAGAGGAAGTCCAGTTGTATGAGCAAGAGGAGCATACAGGTAAGAGGTAGTACACCTTCCCCCAACCATGACTTAATTTCCGGTAGTCTGCCCCCCCCCCCGGCCCCCAGCGCCACTTTCCCCCTCAGCCCGGCTCACTTGTGTTATTAGAGTCTGGTCTGGATGAAAGTACATGTTTTGCGGGGAGAGGTCCTGGGGAGATAAGCCACGGTCAGGGAAGGGTCTAAGGCAGTGTTCTCCAATCTTGGCGCTGGCTGGGGCATGCTGGGAGTTGTAGGCCAAAAAACATCTGGGGACCCAAGATTGGAGAACACTGGTCTAAGGCATTCATCTGGTGCACCACTTTTGCTCTTCAAGTTGAACCCCCCAAAACATGCATTTCAAGAGATGGGTTTACTGCCGTCCTGGCTAGTTTGGGTCTGAAACCCATTAGTGAGAGGACGTTTCTTGCATATGGGACTGACTGGTAGTGTAAGGTGCAGAAAAGGGCAACTAAAATGATCAAGGGGCCGGAGCAACTCCACTATGAGGAAAGTTTACAACAGTTGGGATTGTTTAACTTAGAAAAAAGATGAATGAGGGGAGACATGATAGAGGTGTACAGAATTATGCATGGTGTGGAGAAACTGGAGAGGGAGATGTTTTTCTCTGTCTCTCATAATACTAGAACCCAGGTTCATCCCATGAGGCTGATTGGTGGGAGATTCGGGGCAGATAAAAGGAAGCACTTCTTTACACAGCGCAGAGTTAAACTATAGAATTCACTTCCACAAGTTGTAGTGATGGCCACCAATTTCGAGGGCTTTAAAAGCAGATTGGACAAATTCATGGAGGAGAAGGCTATCAATGGCTACTATTCCTGATGGCTATATGCTTCCTCCAGTATCAGAGGCAATATGCCTCTGTACACCAGTTGCTGGGGAACATGGGCGGGAGGTGCTGTTGCACTCGTGTCCTGCATGTTGGCCTCCCGTGGGCAGCTGGTTGGCCACTGTGTGAACAGAATGCTGGACTAGATGGACCCTTGGTCTGATGCAGCAGCACGGCTCTTCTTAAGTTCTTATGCGTTGGCCTCTTTTGTTGTTGTTGATTTTAAAAGTGTAAAACCTCCCAACTGCAGATCTTCCCTCAATCAGCAGCTGATGGTCTGATAGCAAGAGAGGCAGCCTGAGCAAATTTGTAGCCAAACCTAAAACCTATTCTTGCACTGTGGTTTCAGAAATACATACCAGGGGACAAGTTAGTGGGTGAAAATTATTGCCAGCATTAGTTGCAGTAGTTTAGGTATAGGCTTGCCAATTTATGTAGCCAACCAGGGAGTGCTCACTCTTACTGAAGGAAGCAATAAAGGCAGCAAATACTGTGTTTGCGCATAATGATAAACCATAGTTTAGCTCTATGCGCATGAACAGAAAGGAGCCTACATGAAGCACCCAGCTTGCGCATGCATTCGGCTTGGATACACATAGGCTTTCTCTTGCAGACATCCAGCACTGATGCATGGATGTCAGCTCATTTGCTGGCTTGGTTCAGGAACTGAATCTTGTTGCAGTCGCAGTCTGTTCTGCTGGCGCAACAGAACTAACAGAGGTGCAGAAGCAGCATGGGATTCTGCCCACTGAAGAAATGTATCTTGCAATTCATTGTCTTGATTTTATCTCTAAATATTTTTCATGAATATACCTCCCATTCTCTACTACCCTGACCTATCGGCCTCTAGCTAAATCTGCCAACTTGAGGTTAATATTTCATGCATCTTATGAAGTGGACAGTGTCCATGAAAG
Organism: Shinisaurus crocodilurus; assembly: GCA_021292165.1. Lineage (NCBI taxonomy): Eukaryota > Metazoa > Chordata > Lepidosauria > Squamata > Shinisauridae > Shinisaurus > Shinisaurus crocodilurus. The sequence continues at coordinate 19,261,894 of CM037879.1, forward strand.
CTTATGCCATAATAATTTTGTTAGTGTTTTGGATGCTACAAGTTTCCTCGTTGCATTGACAAAGAAGACGTTTATAGCTTGTGAGAACATGGTAGCATTGGAGTCTGGTGTGTGCTAAACACCTCCAAGCAATCTACTTCCTCAAAGTTCTCACTGCATGGTAAGTGCAAAAGTGACTACACTTTGTACCCCGGCTGAATGAGGTGAAGAGGGCCTTTACAGTGGTGGCATCCTCTTCTGTGTTCTTTTCGGCACCAGGTGAAGACCTTTTTATTTTCCCAGGCTTTTTTAGACCTATTGTTTTAAAGATTGCATTAGTGCATTGTTAGATCTTTGCACTGCTTCTGGCTTTTATCCTGCTGTTTACTTTGGTCTTCTATTTTAAACTTCAGGTTTTTATATTACATTTTACTGTGTTGTTGTATTTTATGGTTTTAAGTTTTCTTTTGTGAACCACCCGGAGAACGTCAGCTATTGGGCAGTATACAAATGTAATAAATAGATAAAGCAGGAGGAACTCCACCCCCATTTGAATCTACAACCTTTAAGAATTGAGTCAGCTGCTCTGGCCACTTGACCTCCTCCCCTCTGTAGTAACACTGTGCTTGTGCCAATCCAATTTAGCAGTAAGAAGAAGGAGAAGGAGAAAGAAAAGAAGAGGAGGAGGAGGAGGAGGAGGAGGCGACAACGACGACGATCCTGACATATTCTGTAAATGCTGGTGTGCTTTATCTTTTTAACAGGCCTTCAATAAAGGATACAAACATTGCACACTATGTGATAAATAATATCCACTTTTATTACATTTGGCCAAACACTGTATTGTTTCATTACACTCGCTCTTGTTGCACTGGGCGAGATGCTGGCTTTCAGGAGAACATTGCACCATAAAACATACCGTGTCAAGATTGAACTGTTGCATACTAATATGTAGAAATGGGCCCCTGCAGCAGAAAATAATGTTGCTGCTCTTCGCAGGGCCGAAGTTACATCCTCTGTTCGACTGCGTGTTCGGGTTCCTCTGAGATGACCGCCAGTCATTAAGGCTTTATAGATTTGGAGGTCTGCATCGAAGTTACATTAGTCAGCAGTACCGCTGAGAGTAATGCAGCCTAGAAGTGAATGCCGGCTCATCTCAACAGATATAAACACCTTTGCGCCTCCAGCACCATTCTGGCTGCCAGGGATGGGTTCCTTCTGCTGCTCCACTAAGGCATCCAAGCCTCTGCAAAGAAGGACACGCCGAATCCAGAAGTGTAGGGGCCAGTGGCAATCCTCCCAGCTCCCCTTCCACCACATTCTAGGCTCGGTATAATGTTCTCTTAATGGCGTTTTCGAAGCATGACAGACTTTGTCAGAAGATTATTAGGGCGGCGGTGTCACATCACCGGGCACCTTCCAAGGCCCGCATCTGGGTGGGGCGGGGGGGCGACCGCCAATCTCTGGAACCTCCTGGCACTGCTGCTGCTGCTGCTCACTGCTATTGCCTGTTCACCTGCAAGCAGTGGGAGGAGCAAGGAGGAGGAGATGGTGCAGGTTGGGCCGAGAGGGGAATCCTGTGCAGGTGTTCACCTGCAACACAAGTAGGCCTAATCTGTGGAGGGGACGTGAACACTCATGCAAACCCTGCCCCCCCCCAATGCCCCCACATATCCAGCTGCCTTGGAGATATTTGCATGTTCATCATAAAGATCTGAAAGGGGTTTTACAGCGGAAATGTACAGCGGAGCACATTCACAATGCTGCCTGTGGTTGGAAGCCTTGCCTATGACTGGAGAGGCAAGTCGATGGGCAGGTGGAGGAGGCCAATCAGTGAGGAGGGAGCCATTGATATCATCTTGCCTAAGGCCCCCTTAAACCTGGAATTGGCACTGCCCCAGCGGGAAGATCAGTGCAAGGAAGACGGCTTGACCTCTGCTGCAGGCCTTCCCCCTGCACTGTGGAACTGCAGGGGCGTGCGGGCTATGTTCCAGGCTGCATTCTGAGATCACATGAGACTCAGCAGACCCAGACAGCATCCTGAGCGGACTACAGCATTACAACTAAATGGCTGCAACACATCTTTGCCAGCCACTGGCCGTGCCAGTTGGGGCTGATGGGAGTTGGCGTAAAACATCTGGAAGGTCACGGGTTCCTCACCACTGTGTGTGTCTGTGTGTGTGTGTGTGTGTGTGTGTGTAGTGCTCTATAATCATTGCCTTGGGTCCCAGAGCCGCCTTGGGTCCCAGTGTTGGGAGAAAGGCGGGATACAAATAAATATAATAACATTTTTCCTGTTTTATCACTCTCACTCCCCTGTGAGGTAGGTTGCTAATGTGACCATTTTACAGATGGGGTAGTCTGAGACTGACTGACTTACCCAATTAGTCCATGGCTCTAATAGGGATCAGGGGAGAGACAAGCCAGGCAGGGTTCCTGGTGCATACGTCACGACACACATCCCTGAGTTGTCTAGCAGCTCCCGCTCACAGCAGGAGCGCTTGGGCAGCAAACAGTAGTACGCTTGCTCGTTCACAGCAACCCGAGGTTTAACAGAACCTGGGTTGTTGTGATGTGCATCCGGGGCTTGCAAGTGGTGTTGCTTGCTCATAAGTGTATTTAGGACAGCAGCTTGTGATGCCCCGCCATCCCCCCCGAATTCTGATGGCATATCTTCCTGCAGTGAAGACACTGCATGACACTGGTTCACACAACATGACCACACACTGTGGCTTAATTTACCCCTCAAATTAATTTACCCTGGCTTGTTTTAGGCTTGGGTTTGCACAAAAAGGCAAGCTAGGTGCCCGCAGGCACCATGGGAAAATGGTGCCCGTGGGCACCCGGCACAATACAACAGCCGCCGCGGGTAAATTACGCCACAGTAGGCTGACCACACACGGTAGGCTGACCACACAACACGACAGCCCACCCCCCCCGGGTAAATTAATTTGAGGAGTAAACTAAGCCATAGAGTGCAGTCATGTCATGAAAGCCAGGTCGATACCATATTGAGATGCGCAGTGGTACAGCACTAGACTTGAAGCGATGGATTCAAATGCTGTTAGAGCCATGGACCCACATGGAGTATCTTTGGGGCAGTCATTCAGTCTCTGATTACCCATCTATAAAACGGTTGTGTTCGGTGGAGGCTGGTGTCTCCAGTGTCATTGGGGTGCTGTATCTACTCTGGGCTTTAGCCTGAACTTTAAAGGAGCTGCCCATGGTGCTGAACCCACCAAATAGCTTCAGCACCATGGATAGCTCCTTAAAAGTTCAGGCTACAACCTGGAGTGGATACACTGCCCCAGTGACATTGCAGCCGCCAGGCTCCACTGGTCGTGTTAGCAATCCATGTCCATCTCACAGGCTAGTGAGACTGATGAAGAACACAGTGAGCATGAAGGGGCACACTCACCCATTCACAACTCAGGGGTTAAAATGTGCAAACCAGGCCTTTGTGAGTGTGGGGTTGAAGTATTAAATCCCCCCACACACACACACACACACCAAAGTCTTCCATAACTCATTTTTGCAATTCTTTTTGAAGGGAAAGCTTCCAAACTGCCTAGTGCTTTCTAATTTGTGTACAACCACTTTGCAGTACAGGACACACTTCGATGCAGGATTTGTAACAAAAAAAATAAATGAATCAAATGATGAAATCTGGTTTTGTATTTGATTTATTTTTTTAGGTAGTGGGAAGAATGCCATCTAGTTTTAATGAACGAACAGGATGATCTCACAGATGGTTCTGCTGGGTCCATCTGACAATATGAACAGCAGGGAAGTTTGGGTCCTTTCTCAGATTTCCTGTATTTCCTCTTGTACCTATAGAGTCTCAATATGCCCACAGCCCAAAAAGGTTGCCTGTCCCTGCCAGAGAGTTAAAAAAAAAGAAAAGAAGAGAGAGTAAGTAACATAGAGTTGAAGATGTCTACATTTGCTTTGTTAGGGCTGAACTACACATTACACCTACTGTGTAGTGTGTGGCATCATGCTCTTGATACTTTTAAGATTTCTACAGGTCTGGGGGTGTTTTTCAAGGGGGATCACAGTGTGGGCAGGGGAGGTTTCTCCTTTCCCTCCCCAGCCACAATGACCCCACCCAAAAAAGTTCCCCATTGTCACTGTCCTCTTTATCTATGCCACTCTTCACCAACCCAGCACCCACCAGAGGTGTTGGACTACAACATCTATCAGCCACAGTCACCCTGGCTGCCTGGGGATGATGGGATTTGTAGTCCGACACATCTCGGGGGATGCCAGGTCAGAGAAGGCCATTCTGTACCTGTGAGCCAAACCAACCTTCTTATGCCCATTCTGTTTTTTTGGTTCGTGAACAGCATTGTTTTTAACAGATTAATGGATAAGTAGTCAATTCAGACCCTGTTCAGGCATCCCAAAATAGGGAAGACTAAACATGTGAGGAGAGAGAATGCATTAGCCTCACCCCTCCATCATCACATTTATTATCTTGTACTCACAGAGGGTGACTTTCTGAAGAGGAGAGCCTCCTGCATCCATAGAGGTTCTCCCTGCAATCCAGAATGCTGGTAAATCATCATCCATTCCTAGTTTGGATTATTGCAATGCATTGTATGTTGGGCAGGAGCTGCCGTTGAAGATGGTTCAAATATCTATATTTAATAAAAAATATAACAGCTAGATTAAAAACTGGGACTGGCCATCTGGAATCACATCTCACCATTTAAAGAAGAAATAGTTCCTGCTCCATTTCAGAACCCAATTCAAGGTACTAGCCTGAACTTTTAAGGCCTTAAATGCCTTGGGACTAGACTACCTTAAGGATCGCCTTTTCCCACTTGGAAAGACCCTTTTCATTTCACCGGGCTGGGACTCATGAGAAGTCCTTCCAGTTATGGTGCCTCAACATTGGAACTCTCTCTGCAAAAAAGCTTACCTGGCACTGTGCCTGATGTCTTGCTGGTCTCAAGCGAAGATCTCTTTCTTTTAAAAAACAAAACAAAAACAAATTGCCAAGGCCTTTTAGCTCCCAGTTTTACGGTGCTGTTTCGTAACCTGGCTCATATTGTTCTTCTGCTGCTCAGTTTTCTTCTTGACATTTTTATGTGTTACTGTTGTTCTGAATTACGTGTTCGCCGGTCTGAGAGGCTTCTGCCAGATAGGGTAGAGTAGAAGTCTTTTACGGCGCAGTCCTATCGAGATGAGTGTGGGGAGGCTCATGCCCATCCAGTGCAGAGCGGGAGGAGCGGCGAAGGCGATCTTCATCTCCCCACTCGTCCCGCTCCTGCATTTTCGTCCGTTTAGCAGTGGCATTTCTGAGGGGAAGGGAAGGAGGCTGAAGCGGCTGCAGGATACTTTGTATCCTCTCCAGTCTCCTCCACTGGACAGGCCTCTCCAGTCTCCTCCACTCTCCACCCCTCCAAAATGCCCCCTTTAAGCCCCTCTCCAAGGTCGCTTGCCCAACCTCGTGGAACAGCTGGCGTGGTTCTTTCCATGCCGGCTGTGAGGGGGCGGGGGCAGCAGTGGGGGATCGGAGTTCCGATTCCCAGCTCTGAGGTCAGAGTCTGGAACTATCTTATGACACACACACCCCAGGTAATGTCTCGGGGCCACAGGATTGTTCCCTCCAGTGAATAAATACATGAATGAGTTCGCAGGAGCCTAGTATGGAGTATAAGGATTGAAGCCATGAAGTGTCAGAAATGTTATTGCTGTGTGGATGCTCACCAAAGAACTGTTGCCATCAAAACACTGATCCGTTAGCTTACCGCAAACCTAGTTGACTACACTCTGAAATACAACAGGTCTTGTTGAGAGCCTGGATTTCTGAGCAATGTAAACTTTACATCCCTGTATTCTTTCCTCTGTACCATTCAACGAAGCATAAATGTTTGCAGAATTACAAACCTGTATAAGCAAGTACCGGTACATGAGTGCTTTTTTGGTAGCAGCAGCCTTTCTGAGTTCAGATGCTTGGAAATTTTCCCTGCCAAAGAACTCCTGTCAATATTAAACACAATCACAATCCAAGATTTTTTTGTGTGTGTTTTTGCTTTTGTTTTTTTGTAGCTATTCCCCTGTATCTGTGGGTGGGCTTGGCAGCCAGCCATGAACAGATGGGCATCTGTGCAAGCTTCAGCTATGGATGTTTTGGGCACAATTCCCAAGGGAAAGTGCTTTCAAAATGTCCTGAGCCATGAGCTCCCACAGCTAAGGTAAAAGAGATGTGTTATTGCTAATCCATCTTTGAGTAGGATTAGCATTCAACCATTAGAAGTAGCTGCTGCCAATGTTATGTAAATGGAGCGCTGCAGCAGACCCAGATTAAAAAAGCAACCTAAAGCAGGGGTAGGCGACCTGTGGCCGTGGCCACCAATGCACCCCCGGGCACCTTTCTTGGCACCCGCCAAAGTGCCCAAGCCCTCCCACTTAGAAACAAAGAAATCAGCACACAATTTCTTACCGGAGGCTGGGATTGCTGTGAAATAGGTTTCTGTTGGTGCTGGGGGTTCAAAGAAGTTGTTTCGTGTGTGGGGGCTCAGGCCCCACCTCTGCCTTGTACTCAAGTCTTTGGGGCATGTTACTTGTCCTTTGCCACACCTACTATGGCAGCCCTTTTGTGGATTGCCCGGGACAGTTTCTCAAATTGCCATTTGTGCCAATAGGGCAAAAAAAGGTTGCCTGCCCCTCACCTAATGGCTGGCACTTTTAGCCACAGAACTCCAGCTGAAATGTATGAGATTGGCTTATGTGCAAATTGGCTGTACAGGGCTGCAACCTGTAAGGGCCAAAAATGCTTATCTGCTAGATGTGTGCTTGCATTTAACATGGTGCATGTGCTGGGGTGGGGGCTAACCCTTCTCCCCCCAATGCCATGGGCTCTCCCCACATCCCCCACTATTCACCAAATTGATGGTCTTCCGGTACTGGAAATCTTACCCGGCACCAAAGATTGATGGATACAGACATGATCTCTATCTATCAATCTAAAATACAAAAAAAAAAAAAAAAAAAAAATCAAGGCCACCTTTAAGGGTGGATCCCTGTCCTGATCTGGCTGCTCATTAAAAAAAATCCTTTATATTAAATTACAGAAGGAATAGAAATTTCAAATGATTTGGCCAGATTTCTTGGAATTATATGCAGAATATTCGAGTTAGGACTATTAGCAACAAGGACACACTGCATGAGAAGTGCTTTCCCCTTATCCCCTTTATACATTCATTTTATTATTACAATCCCCCCCCCTTTTCCTGGTAGTTGTATATGTTGTTGGGGGATGGGGGTAGGTTGGGGTGAGAGGGAGGAATCAGAGGGGATTGTTGGAGGCTTGTTGAAGGTTGGGAGAACTTGGTATGATAAGAAATTTTTTTAAAGTTTTGATCCTCCCCCCCCCCCCAAAGTCCCCCAAAGCTGCTTTTCAGCCAATAGCAGTTTCCCTCCAAGGGCAAATAGAAGCAGGAGGCGGAGGTGAGATTTTTGCCGGGCATACTCCATACATTGGATGGCCAGAGGCTTATGGCCATCCAATGTGGAGCAGGTCATCCCATCAGCGCCAAGACATCAGCGCCAAGACATATATATGCCAAATATTACAGAACTTGCAGAAGTTGGGACGTAAGTTGCGTACTTCACAGCTGTTTTTTGTTGTTATTTTTTTCCACACTTTTTGGAAGCGGGGGGGGGGAATCAGATTTTGTAGGTGAACGAACAATGGAATGGATGACTCCTTCCAATCCATGCAACTTGTGCGGAATGGATTCAACAAAATCTGGACTTCCCTAGTCTTGCATGGTTAATTAAGACACATTGGCTTTACAAAAGACGTATAAAAGACATAGAATACACAGACACACGCACGCACACACACACACACACACACACAGATCAATATAGCTACCTGCATTTTTGGACTCTCCTTGGGGTCATTGGGACTGTCATGATGAGTGCCTGAACTCCAAAATTTCCCTCTGAACCACTGCCTCCCATGCAGTGTGCCATAGCTCTCTCTGTTGTTCCATGGAGGAGAAGGCTATCAGTGGTTACTAGTCCTGATGGCTATATGCTACCTCCAGTATCAGAGGCAGTATGCCTATGTACACAAGTTGCTGGGGAACATGGGCGGGAGGGTGCTGTTGCACTCATGTCCTGCTTGTGGGATCCCGTGGACAGCTGGTTGGCCACTGTGTGAACAGAATGCTGGACTAGATGGACTCTTGGTCTTATCTGGCAGGGCTCTTCTTATGTTCTTAATATAGTTGAGAACATAGTATCTGATCCCAACTTTTGCACCATATTGCTCCAGGACTGTCTCTCGAATTCTTCACACGTCGTGATATCTAAGTGAACCTTAAAAAAAAAAAATCTTTACATGATTACTTTTTAGAAGGCATCTGGTCCATTCTGCTTTGAACACCCAAAGTTTGTCTCCGATTCCAGGCTGCACAGATGTTCTTCAGACTCTTATCCTGTCCGGATAATTGGAAGCATGATTTCGAAGAGGCGGTGGCAGATGCCAGTGCTGCTCGCTCGCAGCACTTCAGAGCAGGGACTGAAACGGCATGTTCCAAAAATAGACCCAGGAATGCTGTGCCGTTCTGGCTCACCTGCATATTAGGCTGTTGTCTCCAAGGATGATGGGTTTTACTCCTCACTTGTTTATCTCAGCAGCAGCCTTCTCGTCACCTTATTTATTTAGAAAGGTGTGGTGGACATTTATGATGGCACCGTAAGGATTCTTTAAAGACAGCGTTTTTGGTCTGGCAACAGTTTTAATGTTTTCCCTTTTGGTTTACAGCTATGTAAACCCCATGCACAGCACTGGTACATAACTGCTGTTGGCAAAACCACCAGTGAAAGGAGGAGAAAAGGAGTGTCAGATCATACCCAGAACATGGGCCCTTTCATTAATTTACGTATCCATTTATTCATGCATATTTATCAGTATTAATATTTCGAGGCCACTTGTTGACCAAAGCCTCCAAAGAGGTCTCCAAATCAAATAAAAATCAAATCATTGTTTACCGTTTGAAACAATGGTAAAACCTCATAACTCAAACCACAATAAAACATTAAATGTTCACTGTTTTAAAAATGAATATCAAACAGCAGAGTGAGAGTTAAATTTATTTTATTTTTATTTTTATTTCTTAGATTTATTAATCGCCCATCTGGCCGGCCACCCAGCCACCCTGGGCGATGTACAATTAAAGTAATACAGTAAAACAATACGATAATTAAAACAGTATAAAAAAATTCTTTTAAAATCCTAACCCACCCCATATTCCCTCCTGAACAGCCATGTTTTTAATGCACAGCGGAAGCTCATCACGGAGGGGGCATGACGAAGGTCACTAGGGAGGGAGTTCTATAATGTGGGGGCCGCCACAGAGAAGGCCCTCTTCCTAGTCCCCACCAGCCTGGCTGCTCTGGCTGATGGGATAAGGAGAAGGCCGTCCGTGGCAGATCTTGTTGCCAGGGGAACGCAATTGCTTCAGACCAAAAGCCTAACGGAATAAAATGGTGTTTACAGACAAGATAAACCTGTAATGTGAGAGCCATACAATTATTAATATATGTCATTTGTTACAATTATATCCCACCTTTTTCCTCCAAGGAGCCCAAGGTGGAGAACATGATCCTCCTCCATTCCATTTTATACTCACAACAACCCTGTGAGGTAGATTAGACTGAGAGTCAGTGACTGTGAGGTAAGTTAGGCTTTCATAGATCATAGAGCTGGAAGGGGCCTACAAGGCCATCGAGTGCAACCCCCTGCTCAATGCAGTCAGTGACGAGGTTCACACAACACGTTAAACCTCAGTAGGTCAAGAGGCAGAGTGGCTTAGTGTGTTGTCTGAATGATGCGTGGTGGTTTATAAGCAGGGATGTTGAAGAGTCCTTGGTCTCGAGTCTCGAGTCGAGTCACGAGTCTTTGGACCCGAGTCTCGAGTCCGAGTCCTTGGTCCAAAATGGTGACTCACGAGTCACGAGTCACGAGTCACTCCCAAAGCTGACTCCGCGAGTCCCTATTAAAATCAATGGGGGGTTTTCCCAACAAAATAAGGCTACTTCAGATGTGTGGTTTAAATAAATTCTAGGCACAAGTGTGTCTTTTTTATTTCAAAACTCTGCAACTGATTTTGGCAAGAACAGACCAGGCAGAAAAACCCAAAATAACCAGGCAGGCAGAGGAGGCAGGGAACCCCAAAGCAGGCAGGCAGAGGCCTTTGTCTTGGACAATTCAACTGTTGAACTGGTCAAGAAGAGACCAGGCAGGCAGAGGAGGCTGGGAACCCCAGACAGGCAGGCAGAGGCAGCCAAACCCAAAATGTCTGAAAGGTTGCATTTTAGGGAAATGATTTTAAAAAAATAAACTTGCTGTACTTCCTAAAACCTATCCATGTTGCATTTGAGGAACACGATTTTGGAACACAAGTCCTTGGTCTCGAGTCCCGAGTCAAGTCTCGAGTCCCATTAAAAATATTGGGACTCGAGTCTGAGTCGAGTCAGAGGGGGGACTCAGTCCGACTCACGAGTCGAGTCCGAGTCCCCATCCCTGTTTATAAGCCAGCCTGGTGTGGCTTATAAACCACCCTGCTAAGCCATGGCTTGCAGTAGGGTTAAGAAAACCCTAGTAGGTTTAACGTGTTGTTAACAGCTTGTTTGAGCGTGGAAAGCTAAGCAGGGTCAAGCCTGGTTATTACCTGGATGGGAGACCCCTCCTCTAGTTTCCTGCATTGAGCAGGGGGTTGGACTCGATAGCCTTGTAGGCTCCTTCCAACTCTATGATCTATGAAATCTATGAACCCAGATGACAGGCTAACCCACTGAGAAGCCAAAAAGGCACAGCCCCTTGGCAAGAGTGGCAAAAAAGGGCTGCTGCTCTTGCCAAGGGGCTAGCAAAGGGTGCTTTCCACTGCCCCCAACTTTTTTGGAGCGGTGAGAAATAGCAATGTAAAAGAAATAGTTAGCAATGGGCTACAAAGTTCCAATTCGGCATGGACACTTCTCTGAATTGACACAGTGTCCTTGCCAAATTGGAACTTCGTAGCCCGCTGCTACCTATTTCTTTCACATTAAAAAAAAAAAGGTTGGGGGGGAGTGGAAAGCACCCTTTGCAGCAGAATCTTTGGGGGCAGGTTGGGGGGGGTCTCATGTCTTCCTGGGCTGCCCTCACTTCCCTAAGTGTGGATAACCCAGAGGCACAAGGGCCCCACCTTAAAAAAACCACAAGATCCTGCAAAAAAAGGTGTTTTGAGGGGACACCCCCTCAATTCCCCTTTCATGCAGGATTCCCAGGGTTTTTGGGGGGTGCTGGGAAGCCGCAACTGTCCCCTCAGTTTTGCCATTTACCCCAAGTTGATAGCGACTTGGAAAGTGGCAAAACCAGAGGGAATCCCCAGTGGCGGGGGGTGGGGAGTAGTGCTTTGGGGGGGGGAACTCAGTGCTCCAGCAATGTACCCTGGGATACCTGCAGGAGGACCGATGAGGAAAGAAGGTGGGAGAGATGGCCAGGGAACCCTGCTGTGCCCGTTTCTCGGGGGCCCAGGCAACTTTAAACCCACAGAGATTTCAGAACCTCTGTGGGTTTAAAGTGTTGTGTGAACCCCGCCAGTGACTTGGTTGAGACAACACAATAATAAAAGTCAGCCAAAGCAGCCAGGCTGGTGGAGACTAGGAAGAGGGCCTTCTCTGTGGTGGCCTCCAAGTTATGGAACTCCCTTCTAGTGACCTTCGCCATGCCCCCTCTGTGATGAGCTTCCACCGCACATTAAAAACATGGTATTTCAGGCGGGAATCCAGCATCATCTAGCTTCGCAAGTGCCGCGTTTTCTCGAATGAAACATAGAGTGTTCGAGGATTGGGATATTTCTAAGAAGACCAAAACACTGGTTTATGAAGCCATTGTATTACCAACTTTATTGTATGCCTGCGAAACATGGACTATCTATAAACGTCACCTCCAACTCCTTGAAAGATTTCATCAACGTAGCCTCCAGAAAATCCTGCGAATTACTTGGGAAGATAGGCGAACAAATGTCAGTGTACTGGAAGAAGAAAAGACTATTAGCATTGAAAAAATGATCCTTCAATGCCAACTTCAGTGGACCGGTCATGTTGTTCGAATGCCTGACTGCCAGTCTCCCAAAGCAGTTACTTTATTCCCAACTCAAGGATGGAAAGCGGAATATCGGTGGTCAATATAAGAGGTTTAAAGATGTTCTTAAGGCTAATCTAAAAAAATGCAATATAAACATCGAAAACTGGGAAGCTCTGGCTCATGAACGATCTAACAGGAGGTTGGCCTTTCACAAAGGTTCTATGGACTTTGAAGAAGCCCGAGTGCAAGGCGAAAGGGAGAAACGTGCTAAACGAAAAGCACGTCAAATGAATCCTTTACAGGACCATCTTCCATCTGGTAACCTGTGTCCTCACTGTGGGAAGCTGTGTGGATCTAGAATTGGCCTCCACAGTCACTTACGGACCCATCGCTAGAGTCTACACAATTTTCTTTAGAATTTTCCTCCTTTTAAAATCTCCTTTTTGTAAATTTTTATCCTGGAAGACAATCTTACTCGGTCATGAGTGATTGCCTGACTGATGGGGTGGGTTAGGATTTTAAAAGAATTTTTATACTGTTCTAATTGTCATATTTTATTGCAATGTTTTAATTGTACATCACCCAGGGTGGCCAGGTGGCCGGCCAGGTGGGCGATTAACAAATGTAATAAATAAATAAATAAGATAACCCAGACTCAGGGGTTGAGTATGGGTTGAGTGTGGGTTGTTGTCGAAATGTGGGTTATCGTGTTGTCTGAAACCAGCTGAGATAACAAACCATGGTGAACAACCCACAGTTCACAACCCAACAACAAACCATGGGTTCTCTTCATGGGTTGTTCATGGTTAACAAACCATGGTTTGTTAGTGTGGCTGGGGTTCAGACAACACAATAACCCATGTTTCAACAACAACCCACACTCAACCCTTGAGTGTGGGTTATCATGTTGTCTGAACCCACTCAGTGACTGTCCCAAAGTCACCCAGTGAGCTTCATTGTTAAGGGGGGACTTGAAGCCCGAGTCTCCCCAGTCCCAGTCCAAGACTCCACTGGCTACAAGCCTCAGTCCAGCCACACTGGCTACAAGCCTCCATGGGGAGGTAATTTCCAACCTGACCACCACTACTGAAAGGACTTTGTCCTATGTCCTTACCAGCTGCACCTCTGTTGCTGGTGGTACATGAAGCAAGGCCTCTCTGCTCATGACTGTAATAGGCAGGCAGGCTCACATTGGAAGAGGTACCAAGAGACCCAGGGACCAAACTGTATAGGCAGGCCAGCTAGGACGGGCTTAGAATAAAAGAGTGCAAAGAAGCAGCAGAAAACGTCACCTGTCTGTGTCCATATATGGATGTAATAGTAAACCTTATAGGGATGGGTGAGAATTTTGTTTCAGTTTGGCTTTGATAAGAACTTATCAATATTTGCACAGTTCTCCATATTTGGAACAAAAGGAATTTGCAAGTTAAATGTTTGAAGGGGGCAGGGAGTGGAGAGCTTTGTGGGTGCTGTTGCAGCATGTCCCAGCGGGCACCATGGCACCCCTGGGTGCCGTGTTGGGAACCCCTGGTTTAAACTGTGGTTTGCCCAAGCAAGCCAGGATCAAATGTTGGTTTCTGACCCTGTCTTGTTTGGATAAACTATAGTTAAAACTAACTGCAGTTCCTGGTTCTGACAAAATGATGAACTGTGGTTAGTAAAAAATGGAAGCAGATGCTTCCGATCTCATTACAGCCACACCAAGCAGAGGGGGAAATGGAGCAGACTCAGGCACAACGTCAGCAGAGGCTGGTGGCTCCAAAGCCAGTGGGGCAGTTTATCCACTCTGGGTCTCCCCAAAATAGGTTCAGTGCCGTGGAGAGCTCCTTTAAAGCTCAGAGTAAACCCCAGAATGGGTAAACTGCCCCAGTGACACTGCCGCCACCAGCCTCCGCTGCACAGAATGCGAAACTGTGTTTTTGCGTTAGGTCCTAACCAGGCCCGTGTGCGCTAAAAGACACAACGTTCAGGTTCTGAGGCGACTGAACCAGGACTTTTCACATCTGGCGTAAATGATTTTAGAATCTGAATATGTATGTGCGTGACGACAAACATATCATTATTTATTTATTTATTGCATTTATACCCCGCTCTTCAGCCAGAAAAGGCTCTCAGAGTGGCTTACAAAGATTAATAATAAGACAGTCCCTGCCCTCAGGCTCACACTCTAAAAGACATGACACAAAAGGAAAAGGGATTGGGAGGGAGGAGGAAGAATGCAAATCTCAGGCACCAGTTCTTAGTTTAAAAGGTTCTTATAGGTTTTTCTTTCTTTTTGCTTTTTCTTTTGGCAGGGAAGGGCAAAACAAGCTCCCTGCAGCTGCTCCCTCTCCAGCTGATGTATGGGGCCAGGTTAGTCTCCCCCTTGCTATGATGTTACTCCTGGGAGGCAGGGGGTGCACCCTCCCAGTGGCCCTTGGTTCTCCGGCCGATGGATGAGGCAAGAGTCTGCGGCCCCAGGGAACTGTCAGTTGGAGCTGTGTGTTCCTTCCCAAAGAAATACCAATTGTTTAATGTGAAGCTGGACCAGGGGTGGGCAGGAAAGAAGGGATTCAAAATATACAATTCCTATTGACTGTGGAAGTTATAGAACTTCTACAGGATTGGTGACTTTGGGTCTGGTGTGGGATTTAGTCCATTTCATTGATGGGAAGCCTGATCAAACTGTGGGGTTCTGGGGCCAGCTTGGCAGTTAAAAAATAATAATCAGAAGTTCAGTGGGAAGTCTGATCTTCTAGGAAAACAATTAGAAAAGTGCTGCCTAAATAAATTAGGATAGAAAAAATAATAAGTGGAATTAGTTATGATAGGATGGAGGACGGTGCTTTGTTTATTTTGCTAAGCCACTTGGCTTGATTAACATGCCGTGCAACCCTCTGTGTGTTTATTTGGAAGTAGATTCCACTGTGTTCAGTAGGGTTTACTGCTAGGCAAGTGTGTGTAAGTGTGTCTAAGCTTTCAGCCTTTGTGTAAGAGTTTTACAACTGTGTTACTGCTATAAATACAGTTATTGCAGCCATTCCAGCAGGCGGTACAGACTCAGAGTGAGATGAGAGGAGGAGTGGGGCCATTCCACCAGCCCTGCTGTAAGACTGCTTAATTTTTTTCCTTTCCCCTTCTCATCCCTTTTTCCTTGTGTGTCAGTGTCTTCATGGATCGTAAGCCTGTAGGCAAGGACTGTCTTGTTTTATTGACTGCCTGTAAGCTGCTCTGGGAGGCTTTTTGGCTGAGGAGCGGGATAAAAATACTTTAAATAAATACACAGATGCATAAATCAAGTTAGATATGCTGTCGCCTTTCCACTATGTCTTTCCAGGATTCACCCCGTACAGGGAATCCCCCAAATTTCCAGATTTCACAGGGTTTTCTTTTTCTGACTGTATTCATGGGAGACCAGTTACCCCAGTATACTACTTAAGGGCATTTATAACGGAGGAAAACACCTCAAGTGGCGGCAGCAGGCTAGTTGCCTCTCTCTCTGAGAGGAGGTATCACAAGGAAGTGTACTTTACTGTAAGTGTCGATATGTCTTTTGCTCATGCTTGGGTTCCGCTACATTGCGCTGTCTTGCCTTCTAGAGACCGTGCAGCAGAATTGGATGTGTGACTAAGGGCACAATCCCATGCATGTTTAGACAGGAAAAAGGTCCTGCAACTCCCAGCATTCCCCAGCCAGCATGGCTGGCTGGGGAATGCTGGGAGTTGTAGGCCTTTTTCCTGTCTTAACATGCATGGGATTGCACCCTAAGAGACAGAGGAATCAATGGCCTGGTTCAGCTGCCATGAACTTCGGCCAATAAACTATGATTTATCAGCACAGGAACAAGCTGTGCGCCCAGCTGCTCTCCATTCCCGTCGTGTGCCCAGCTTCTGTGCTTCTATCCTGGCTTTTAAAACAAACAAACAAAAAACCACAGTGTCCCCTGCCATCTGAACCAGGAAACTGTGGTTTAATCACCGCTTACAAACCATGATCCGATCCAGAGTTTTTGTCCCCAGAACATGACATCTGAAATATAGAGTAGGTAACCATGAATCTCCTAGCATTCACCCATATCAAACATGCCTTCTATGATGAAGACACTGATTTGCTAACAAAGATGCATTTTATATATGCTTACGTTATTTTGTTCTTAAATTAGCATTTGCATTTCGGTGGTGCTGTTTTGTTTTTTACTTACAAAATATGTGCTTAGAAAAACATGTTCTTCCTGAAATCGCAGGCACTCGATCTTAGAATCATCCCCAATATATATCTCTCTCTTCAGTCATTTGCGTTCATACATACAGGTGCCATCATGGCTAATCATTGATGTGTCAAAGTAATGAAGGAACACATGACTGCCATTTCTCATTTTAGGTTACACTCGTCATTTTGATCTCAGGGAGCTTGTTAAAGTTAATAGGGACAAAAGGTTTCTAACATGCAGCAAGCATCTAGCCCATCTGATCTCTGTCTTTTCCTATCAGCTGGTGAGATAACTGCCTCTCAATTAAATGGCCATGTAAAAGGGGGTGGAGGGGGGGGGAACCCCAGCCATTAAAGCATATCTCATAATTGATTAGAAGTTCTCAGATTATTTCTTTTGAGAGAGTGAAAGAGTTCTTTTAGAACTGGTTTAAATAAACATCTCATCACATTGGTAAAACTGTTCCTAGACTGTACCACTTTAGACAGCCGATAAGGGACTGCCCGATTAAATGTTGCCCCATGTAAAGAAATCTCCTTCACATAAAAATCTAGATGTCAGGGACAAGAGTTATTGCTTAAGCTGTCTCCTTGCCATGCTCACTTTTGATATGAAAGATCTCCCCCCCCCCCCCAGTTTGGGAAGCGTTTAGTCAAGCGATCTTCCATCTGCAGACTGGAGTGGGACAGCCCAGTTTCACCATACGATCTGCTGATCATAAGTGAAATGAAATTGTATACAAGCTTCTATGACCTCCAACATTTACTCAGTCCAGCGGTGGGGAACTTTGGTCTGCCCAGGCTTAGGCCAACAACCTTCCCTTCCTAATCTGTCTAGACTAGATTGACCACGGTATCCTCCTGGACCGCCTGGAGAGCTTGGGCTTGGGAGGCACTGTATTGCAGTGGTTCCGGTCCTTCCTCTCTGGAAGGTACCAGAGGGTAGTTCTTGGGGAGGAGGCTTCGGACCTTCGGCTGCTCACTTGTGGGGTGCCGCAGGGTTCCATCCTCTCCCCGATGTTATTCAACATCTACTTAAAGCCGCTGGGAGCTATCATCAGGAGGTTTGGGGTGCAGTGTCATCAGTATGCAGATGACACACAGCTCTACCTCTGTTTCAAGTCCTCACCAAGGTTGGCTGTTGAAACCCTGTCCAAGTGCCTGGAGTCAGTGGGTGGCTGGATGGGAAGGAACATGCTGAAGCTGAACCCCGACAAGACCGAGGTACTTCTGGTGGGGGACATGGGGAGGTTAGAGGATGTTGACCTGGTGCTGAATGGGGTACATCTACCCCTGAAGGACCAGGTCCGCAGCTTGGGGGTCATTCTAGACTCCCAGCTGTCCATGGAGGCTCAGGTGTCAGCTATGAGCCAGGCGGCGCTGTATCAACTCCATCTGATACGGCAGCTGCGCCCCTACCTTCCTAATCACCTGCTCCCATCAGTGGTTCATGCCTTGGTCTCCTCTCGCCTAGACTACTGTAATGCGCTCTACAGTGGGGTTACCCTTGAAGACGGTTCGGAAGCTACAGCTGGTACAGAACATGGCGGCTCGCCTGGTTAAAGGCAGCCGCCGGCGGGTTCACATCACGCCAGTGCTCAAGGAGCTACACTGGCTACCAGTTGCTTGCCGAGCCTGAATTCAAGGTGTTGGCTTTGACCTTTAAAACCCTATACGGCTCCGGTCCAGTCTATATCAAGGAGCGTCTCCAGCAACACCAAGTAGGCCGCTCAACAAGATCTGCCACAGATGGCCTTCTCCTTGTCCCTTCAGCTAGAGCAGCTAGACTGGTGGGGACGAGGAAGAGGGCCTTTTCTGTGGTAGCCCCCATACTGTGGAACTCTCTCCCGAGTGACCTCCGCCATGCCCCCTCTCTGCTGAGCTTCCGCCGCTCATTAAAAACTTGGCTATTCAGGCGGGAATATGGGGTGGGCTAATTGTCTTAAAATTTTATATTGTTTAAATGTATTTTATTCTGTTTTTATCTTTTGTTTTTATCTGTGTACATCGCCCAGGGTGGCTGGTTGCCGGCCAGATGGGCGATAAATAAATAAATAAATAAATAATAATAATAAATAATAATAATTAATAATTAATAATAGATTGTGGTTTATAGTTGTCAATGAACTCAGATTAAGGTGAAATACTGTGGGGATGCCCGTAACCTTCTGAACTCAGAGAATTACTGGCATCCTGTGCAGAGCGGGAGGAGCGCAGAGGTGAAGGTCAGCTCTGTGCTCCTCCTGCTCTGTGAAGGAGCTATACGGCTGATTTTGGAGGGGAAGGAAGGAGGCTGAGGCGCCACTAGGATATGTTGTTTCTTGGTGGTGCCAGCCTCCTCCCCTCTCCTCCCACTAAACCCCTTCTCCAAGGTCACTTTTGCGACCTCGGAGAAGCAGCCGGCATAGTTCTTTCCACGCCGGCTCTAAGGGGCGGAGGGGGATCTGAGCACGGATCCCCAGCTTTGAGGTTGGAGCGCTTTTCCAACCTCGGAGCTGGGAATCCAAACAATCCTATGACCCTCTAGACACTGTCTAGGGGCCATAGGATTGCTCTGCCCATAGCTTTGGGCAATTCATTATCCCTTTTCTTCACTTAGTTGTAAGGATAAATGCAGTAGCTTCTGTAAGGTAATTTCAAACAGAAAGTCTTCATTCATAAGTGAAATGAAATTGTATACAAGCTTCTATGACCTCCAACATTTACTCAATCCAGCGGTGGGGAACTTTGGTCTGCCCAGGCTTAGGCCAACAACCTTCCCTTCCTAATTGCCTCCTATCAAGCAGACTGATAGAAGAGGAATGGAGGGATCTGTCCTTCTTCCTCCAACCTGCTTGGATGTCGTGCTGGTCGTGGAAAAAAGAGGTATGTCTTCCTCTGCAGCCAGCATGGAAACCAAGTACACTGGAAGAGAAGAGATCTGTCCTTCTTCCACCAGCTCACTCATTCCTCTGGAATCTCATAGGCAACCAGGCCTGTGGTTAAACACAAGGCTGCACTGCAGAAACCTGCAACACTGGTTGCGCAGTGATACCTCTATCCTACCACCACCAAGTCTTTGAAAAGCTATCAAGTTGTAATCAGCACAAGAGTGCTTCTCCTCAGGCTTTTCATGTCTGAACTTGGTGAATGGATGGAATTCTCATGGGCGACAGCAAGAGGACAGGGAAAGGAGAAACAGCCTTTATTAAGGGCCAAATTAAATTTAGAGAAACTCTGAATTTGAATGTGGGAGAAAGTAAAATTGACAGGTTCGTCCATTCCTAAGATGTAGTCACGGAGAAGCTGGAGGTCAGATACCAGGTTGGCATATGAGACAATACGGGGTAGGACATCTCCGCTGTTACCTGTTGTGACCAGTTGCTCAGACTGCTGGACTAACCTAGAAGGAAGGGATTTAAAAATAAATAAATAATAATAATAATAATAATAATAATAATAATAATAATAATAATAGAGGCCTGGTGCATCTTCATTGGATTTCACAGTCAGCTGATTATCTTCAGGCTGCAGTGTCACCTGACACCACTCAGGCCAGTCCTATAGCCTAGAGCAAGGATGGGCAGACTTGTTTTTTTACTGGTACCCCAAGATTTCCAAACTGGAGCTGGGAGAAAAAGACAGTTAAAGAATGTTGAGTCCAGGAAATGCTTTTGAGCTCAAGAACTGAATGGAGCTCACAGTCCTTCCACACAAGACTCCACTCCTGGTTGCTGCTGCAAGCCGCCTTCATTTCAGCAGTATAATTTAGGGGGAGGGAGTCATTTTGTTGTTGCTACTGTCAAACAGTTGAGAGTGGGAAATCCTTGCCAATCTACTGAAAATCACCCAGTGATCTACCAATAGATCCAGATCTACTTTCTGCCCACCCCTGGCCTAGAGGACACTCTTGGGACATCATCTGACTAGCTGTTCATTGGCCCTGAGTGCTGGTGGCACAGGAGGTAAGGCGCCAAAGGGTGGCTGAAGGGGGTGCCTTCTTCGAGATCACTCTTGGTTCTTTATAGACTTGGCCAGATTTGGGCTCCTGCCATAGCGGTGGTCCTGAAACTGCTACAAGTGGAGGTAAATGTGTTCTTAATTTAGCATTGCAAGACCAAACCAGATCTCCAATGCTGTGGTGTAGTGGTAAATTTCGAAGGACAGGCACTCATCCTGACAGTCCCCAGAGCCTGAGGAGAGTCCAAAACTGCAGGCAGCTGTGTTGATCCACATCAGCAATCCAGTCCTAGTAGTTTTCGTCTCCACCAGGAGCAGGTGTTTTGTAAAGCTCATGGGTCTTAACTGGCCATTCAAGCCACCCCAAAATACTTTACATCACAAATAGGGATGTGCCGAAACAGGGAAATCTGGCTCTTTTGAGCGAGACGGACTTCCTGCCCACTTCCGATCCAAGGATTAGAAGCAGGCCAAGTTGGGTTTTTTTCCATGGACTTCCATCTCTAAGACGGGCCACAATTTGTACATTCTTTTAAAAAGCTGCTAAGGAAATTTGCACAAAATCTGCCAGATTGCACAAATCGCACTAGACCCATATGGTTTTTGGCCTCCAATTTGCACAAATTGGCTGATTTTGTGCAAATTTCCTTAGCGTTTTTCTTTAAAAATGCACAAATCGTGGCCCATCATAGAGACAGAAGTCCATGAGCTGGCTCTGCTCGCACCACAGTGAGTTGGCATTAGCACAGGGCTGACCAACCATATTCTGGGGGGGGGGGTGTCGTGAAAATCTGTTGGATTTTCACACCCCCCCCATTGGATTCCTCACACATCCCTAATTGTTGCTGGGGAAATCTATTTCACCCCTGCCTACTGCGAGTATTGCAACTACGCTCAGAGGGAGCAAGAAATTCTGAGGGGAGTGACCCTCAGTGTCCTGCTAATAAAGAAAGGACCAGCAAGCCGACTCCTGGTTACCCTGCCTGCCCCACGCCGCTCCCAGGTGAGAAGACTGCTGTGGAACGCTGTGGACTGCAGACCTCCGGCTTTCTTTCAAAAAGGCAACCATTGTAGCATTGAAAGCAAGAGACGAGTTAATGATCGGGCTTCTCAGTGTTTATTCTTCTTGGCATGTTGGTCACTAGGAATCTCTAGGTTAATCCCTTTCCATTTAGGTACAAATGTGAGGAATTTGAAGTCTCCAGTGCAGTGTCTGGGTAGCTAAATTGGAGCTGACAGGAGACCTAGTAACCCTGACCGCTCTCTTCTGGTTAGCAGCAGAGGGAAATTTCTGCTTTAGTTTGACAGAATTTTGATACTGCAGCCTTGCCTTTTGTGCATTTTACGTGTCAGTGCCTGAGAGAGAGAGAGAGAGAGAGAGAGAGAGAGAAGGGTTTCCTCTGGATTTCATTAAAAGAACACAAAACTTGGCAAGCTATTTTTCCTTCTCTTCCGCCTGTGATGAATTCAACAGCAGAAACTACTGAAGTAATATTATAAACCAGAGTGACTTTTTGAGTAATTCCTTTTTCATGCTGTTATCTGCACTTACACTACTTGTGGCATGTTCTTAGACACTCTGCAAGCGCCTTTGTGGAGGCCTGTGTCAAAGTAGGCGTGACAGGACCGCCATGTGTCTTTTATCCACAAATCTGCCTTTTCCCATATAAAGTGGGGGTGGGCCGGGATCTATTTTTTACACGCAGAGGACTACGTAGGGGAGGAGAGCAGCCCCCCCCCCCGGCCACTTCCCTTGCTTCACTCCGTGATTTTCATCCGTTTTCTCTCAGCCTGACTCACTTCCAGCATCAGAGCCAGGCTGGGAAAAAAGGGCTGAAGAACATAAGAAGAGCCATGCTGGATCAGTCGAAAGATCCATCTAGTCCAGCATTCTGTGCACACAGTAGCTGCCCAGCTGCCCACGGGAAACCCACAAGTAGAACTTAAGTGCAGCAACATCCTCCTCCTGTCCATGTCCCACAGCGACTGGAGTACACAGGCATACTGCCTCTGATCCTGCAGGAAGCATATAATCAGTACTAGTAGCCATTGATAGCCTTCTCCTCCACGAATTTGTCCAATCCCCTTCTAAAGCCCTCCAAATTGGTGACCGTCACTACATCTTGTGGCAGTGAGTTCCATAGTTTAACCATGCGCTGTGTGAAGAAGCACTTCCTTTTAAGGAAGAAGTATTTAGTTGCTGTGTCAAATGGCTTAAAGCAGCTTGACACAGCAAGGTAAGATGTGGGAGGGGAGAGGAGTGGATTTTGCTCCCGGATCCTGTGCATTCCCTTTTCATGTTAAGAGTAGATCCAAACACCCACTTCATCTATGAACAGGAAAGACATGTGGATGGCTTCCCTGTCACATCTACCAGGGAGTGATCGTAGTTCAGTGGTAGAGCACCTGAACAGAAGAAGAGCGGTGCTGGATCAGACCAAGGGTCCATCCAGTCCAGCATTCTGTTCACACAGTGGCCAACCAGATGCCCACGGAAAACCCACAAGCAGGACAGGAGTGCAAAAGCAAATGGTGTGCATAGGCATACTGCCTCTGATACTGGAGGTAGCATAGAGCCATCAGGACTAGAAGCCCTTGATAGCCTTCTCCTCCATGAATTTGCATGCAGAAGGTCCCAGGTTCAATCCCCAGCACCTCCAACTTAGATGATCAGGTAACAGGTGATGGGAATGACCTCTGCCTGAGACGTTGGGGAGCAGCTGCCAGGCACAGTCGCCCATCCTGCTGCCCTCCAGATGTTTTGTACTCCAACTCCCAGCATTCCTGGCCATTGGCCATGCCTACTGGTGGTGATGGCACTTGAAGCCCAAAACATCTAGAGTGCATCAGGTGGGGGAAGGTTGCAGTCGATCTGGAGTGTCAAATTTCAGGTCCGTGGCAAAATCCAGCCCAACTGGAGGTCCCAGATGGCCACAACCCTTTCCCCACTGCCGATCGTGTGGTGCTTTCCTGGCTTTTAGGCAGCCTCTCCCCCCTATTCTGAAAGATTGGAATGCTTCTCCTAAAGCTTAATGGCTGGCAGAAAGTGCTTTATCCCCAAATATGCTTTATCCCCTTGTTGGTACTTTTGTCCCCACCCGCCACTGGAATACCCCCCGCCCCTAAGAACTTCTCTTACATCCCCTGGGCTGAAAGAAGTTCAACACCCCTGCAGTCAATGATATTGGGTTAGACCAGTGTTCTCCAACCTTGGGTCCCCAGATGTTTTTGGCATAGCTGGCTGGGGCATGCTGGGAGTTGTAGGCCAAAAACATCTGGGGACCCAAGGTTGGAGAACACTGGGTTAGACAGACAAATCATCTGACCCAGTGGCTCAATTCAGGTAGAATGACAATGGCTGGGTTCAGACAACACAATAACCCACACTCAAGGGGGGTTGGGTTGTCGTTGGACCGTGAGTTGTTGTTGAGCTGTGGGTGATCGTGACCATGCTAACAAACCCTGGTTTGTTAACCGCGAACAACCCACAGTTCATAACCCAATAACAAAACCGTGGGTTTTCTTCATGGGTTGTTCATGGTTAACAAACCATGGTTTGTTAGTGTGGCTGGGTCCAGACAACACGAGAACCCATGGTTCAACGACAACCTACACTCAACCCTTGCGTGCAGGTTACTGTGTTGTCTGAACCCAGTCAGTGCAACAAATAGTCTGGTCTAAGTTCCTTGGCCCTGTACTGTGACAAAAAGGGGAAGATCTGATAGGGGCATTTCCTGATGTCAGTTTCTGTGGTGTCATGTCGGTAGCCACATAAACCCAAGTGCAAAACAAGGAGTACCCTTCAAAGACATAACTGGGATGGCAAGGGTCTGGAACTGCTGCAGTTGATGGTTTTGCTGCCCAGGTAGGGCTCCACACCGTGGACATCTGGATTGCCAAGGCCTGACAAGTGGGCAGGGGCCGGCCAGCTCCAAAACTGCGAGCGGTAAATGCCTTCTTGCTCTTCAGTCTCTGTGTGCATTCAAACTTCTAACAATGGAGCCTTTCATTTGCACACCACTTTAGCTGAAGTGTGTATTTATTATTACATTTACTCAGGGAGTGGCCGTAACTCAGTGGTAACACACACGCTTTGCATGCAGACGGTCGCAGGTCCAATCCCTGGCATCTCCGGGTAAATGGATATTAAGATATCCAAATGGATATCAGGTTGCAGGGCTTGGAAAAACCCATGCGAGAAACCCCATGGAGAGCAACTGCCAATAAAAAAAGTCAGTACTGGGCTAGACGGAGTAATGGTCCAACATTAGTATAAGGCAAGTTCATTATGTTCACTTCTCCACCTGTTAATTTCTATCCCACCCTAGCAGATCAGGACCGTATACATTAGGATTTTAGCCTCACAACAACCTTGTGAGGTAGACTGTGACAGAGTCCCGAGGGCACCCAATGAAATGTGTAGCTTTAAAAGCAGAGTTCACCAGCAGTGGTGCTCTGGAGGGGGAATGTGAGAGTGCAGCTCAAGACATTTTTCAGAGCAGGAGTGATGATGTCATCTGCCCAGGTGCCAGAGCAATCGAGGGACCCTCTGGCAAGGGAATGAAGTGATAACGAGGCTTTCAAGTTTTACTGTTGTTTGTCGCAGATTAACCATGAGGGAGCCACCAGAGAATGAGGAAAGTAATCCAAGATATAATTTCTTCTTTCCTTTTCTGTGATGGGGTTCAACTCAGCTCAGTCAACACAGCTGTCTGCCTTTTTGGACTCTCCTTGAGGGCTCTTCATGATGGGGTCCTGCGTGACGAAAAATGAGCACCAGAAAAGTACAAATTCCCATGTGGATTTTAAAAATAAATAAATAAAATTGCACGCCACAGTCAAATCTGCTCCTTTGAGGTTGCTGTTCGGTCTCTGGCCTCGGAAGAGGAGATCCACAGCATCTCAGATACAGCCTAGGGCAGTGTTCTCCAACCTTGGGTCCCCAGATGTTTTTGGCCTACAACTCCCAGCATGCCTCAGCCAGCGACTGGTCTAGGGGCCATAGGATTGCACTCTTTGCAAGACAACACACTTCTGAATATTCTCAATGCCAGATAAAGCCCTTTTAAAAACATCTAGTGCAGATTCCAGTCAGTGGAAGCTTTTACATTCTATTTAGGTGCAGAAATAGATGCAGAAAATGGCGGCAGCGGGGCAGGGGGACACACACAACCAATACGATTTAATTGCCACATGTAAAAATGTCATGGATTTTAGTATAAATAAAACTTAGCTTAATTGGTTTGTGAATCACAGCCTAAAGTCCAACACAGAGTTGGGTATAGTTAAGCCCGTTGAAATCAATGGGCTTAAGCATCCTTAATGCTGTGCTGGAACAGGGCCTAACTTTAATTGCTTTTCTCCAAGGTAAAAAATAAGGGTGGATTTCATAACAGATAATGGAAGATCTCTCTTGCGCACCTTGGCTTCTGCTGCTGAAAGACAGTGACTAATTGTTATTTTTTCCATCCCTGCTGGAGGAATTTATGCTGCTAACATGCAACACATTTTTTAATTTAGCCTTCACATCCAAATTATTACTATTTAAATGCCACACTGTAATCTACAGCGCTGTTTGACGTGTTTTTGACGAGGAAGGAGTCATACTCAAGCAGGATCAGATGTTAACTCCATATGGCACTGTTGTGCGAGGCACTGTTGTCTGCTGGTTAGCATTTAGAACATGGTATTAGATGCAAATAGATGATGATGCAATAGAACAGATACACACACACCCAACACACACACTCACTCACAAATGCAGGAGATAAGAGTGAACATCTCTTCAAATTCTACTCAGTCAATGCTGGGTGTTCCTGCAGGTACCAAGTTCACCCCAGAACCAGAGGCTGGTGAGACTGGATCTTGGGTAGGAAGGACACTGTGATGGAGCCTGGCTGAGGAAGAAATGTAGTTGGTTGAAATGGTGCCCCTCACCTGTGCTGGATTTCCTGGTGGAGCCTGCTCACTCCTGTGGCTTTTTGGACCTCGTTGGCCCTTTGGCTTCTGTTTTCCAAAACTGTGCTGGTCAACCAGGGTCCTTTTTTGACCTCTCAACCCATCCATTATTCCAGAATTATCATGTTATGCACCTCACTTTAAGACAGAGCAGATTCTGGATGTGACAATTAAAAAAAAAGCACGGTGCCTATATTTCATTCATATGTTTAGAATGAATACCTATCAGGGGACTCAGGGGGCTTGAACCTGCAACCTTGGGGTCTGAGGCTGGAACCTAGCCTAGTATGCTAGCATAAAAGGTAGGCTCTCATGCCTCAGAGTCCTTACCTGCACTATGAGCCATGTGTCCATTTGTCCTCGTTTCAACTTCTCAGGATTTCCCCCCTTGTTATCTAGCACTTTTAAAAATGATCTATTTATTGTTTTGCTTATTTCTTATAAAGTTTCTACCTATTTCCCACCCACCCCCTCTCCATTCAGTGCCCAAGTGTTCTGTTCAGCCTCCATTGTGGCAAGGGCTCCATTGTGTTGGGCACTGGTGTGGTCTGGGTTACAGGGTTCCTCTATGGATCAGGGATTTGCCGAGGTTTGGGGCAAGTCAGGTGTCCCCGAGTCCACTGCTTTATTTGCACTGTAGGAGTGAATGGTGGCCATGATTTTATATTGGGGAAAGGAAAGAAGTACACCAAGTAGATAACAATGAGTTGGGGGGCTAAGTGATCTCCCTGTCCCTGCCGCCCTCAGCCATTCCATATCAAACCAGGTCTTAATCTAGTTACCTTTGTTAGCATTGCCCAGCTGTCCTGCGTTTTCTTTCTTGGTCCCAGAGTTCAATGAAACGTTCCCTCTAGAGCAGGTCTCTTCAACCTTGGGTCCCCAGATGTTGCTGGCCAACAGCTCCCAGCATACCCAGCCAGCATGGCTAAGGCAAGGAATTCTGGGAGCTGTAGTCCAGGAACATCTGGGGACCCAAGGTTGGAAAGCCCTGCTCTAGAGTGTGATGGATCTGGCTTTTCTGTATGCAAGTGGGACCAAACTGTAGGTGTGGAGTAATCTTGCTCAGAGTTTCAGCCAGTCACCATCTTCCAGGATACTCCATTCACCCCACCTGCCCCCTGTTTTCAACTGCTACAGGCCATCGGTGATCGGTGTTCTGTGGCCACTGAGCATGCTATGTACCCATTGGGCTGTTCTTTGATTTGTTTGCCCCATTGGTTTTTCTTCCCCGTAAGGGTATTATACTTCTGCAAACCATGGGGTTCTCTGAGCATGCTGATCTCTCCTTCATGTTTCTCAGGTGTGATGCTCCCGTTTTGGTAACATCTCTGTTGGCACTCACCAGTTGAGTTCACGGTGAGAGGGAGCTAGGAGAAAATGAAATCTACACCAATATCCAGGGCTGTGCAAAAGAAGAAAAGAAAAAAAGATCAAGCATGTACTCTGTGCCAAGAAGACTTATGTTCTGTGATGTGTAGAAATCATGCAAATGTGACATTTACTTATTTATTTACAATCTAAAATTCAGTGGGGGAGAGAAGGAAGATGGAAGTGAGGATCAATTGGGAAATAATGGGTGTCCATTTCAGTCGCGTGAACTTAAGTTTAGTTTCATGAGGGGTTGACAATTGAGGAGTTGTTTTTTTTTTTAAAATTTGTTTATTTGAATTTTAACATATATAGAACAACCAAACAACAAACAAAATATCCAATCCATTACAGAAACTGTATTAGACCAGAATAAAGTAAACCACCCACCAAAAAATTAAACTTTCTAAGGAACAAATCTGGCTGGGCGCCTTTTCCAGAGTCTTTTTCATCCATAAAGTAGTCAGTTTTGTGATAGATAAGTATTTGTGAGTTTATTGCATCCATATATACTGGAAGGCTTGCGGTATTTTTGTTGTAGATGTTCTATATGAGAATTGGACAAAAGGCCACCATTCTGCTTCAAAAGAGTTTGTTTTCTTTTTTCCTTCTGCAGTTCTCAATTTTTGAGTTAATTTTTCAATTAATGCAATTTCCCATACCACATTGTACCAGTGATTGATAGTCAATTGAGGAGTTGTGCCGGAAGGCATCACGGAGAAAGTGAGATGAGATGTAATTGCTAATTGCATATAACATACTCTGTTTCTCTTCGTGATGGGAGTTACATGGTCTCTAAGCCATGTTCCTGACCACCAAAGATCATGCTCAGCCCTTTCTTGCAGCTTGCGAGATCTTGCTGGGCATTACTCATCCTCTGGGGCCTACAGTCTTGAGAATCAGAACCGGATTGTTTACATGCACACACAACGTAGGATAGAAATCTGAGCTTCATGGGATGGCTATTTCCATGCCCAGTGCCACATTTCACACTCAAACTGCAGATACTCACAGTCCCACCAACATCACACCTCAGGAGATACTAGCCATGTGGTGAATTCCCCTGCCCCAGCTTTGCAGGCTGTCAGGGAAGCCGGGGAACACAGATCACCTTGGGATGAACAGAGCCTTGCAAAGAAGTCCACAATAGTAGCCCACCTGCCCACACCGTCCTACTTTAGTCATTTTCCAGTTTATAAAACTGGAAAATTGGAGGCAAGTCTTAGTCGTCACATGATGGGAGTGGGCTTTGTGTGCAGGCACATGGCTATTGGCTAGCTTGGGGTAAACATCAGACCCTGTAGTTTGTGTGGTTCAGAACGAGTGCCTTCAGTCTCTGGTACAATGTGGTATGGGAAATTGCATTAATTGAAAAATTACCGTAACTCAAAAATTGAGAACTGCAGAAGGAAAAAAGAAGGAAAAAGTGGTCTTTGTGTGGGTGCGCTAACTGAGCAGCAAACAGTGTGCTCGGTATGTATCATTCGTGAATTAACCAAGAGACAAATGAGTGTCAGCATTCATTTGAAATTGCTCAGATACTCTAAACAGGGTTTTCTGAACAAACCCAGCAGCTCTGCGCAACCTAAAATGTCTCTGCTTGTGGGGGGAAAAAACAACTCTTGGCAAAATAAAGCAATATGTACCCTGAGTGTCTCATGCGCATGGCCGGGAGGGCTGCTGATTAGTTCATCCTGTTAGGCTGACTTATAAATGTCAATACAGATGGGTACAGTACTGATGACAGAGCAGCCCAAGCTGGCGAATGTGTCACTGCTTGGTTACTCAAGCTGCTATGAAATCAGGAAGACTAGAGAGAAGTAGGGAGGGATACCTTGGCTTGGACAAATATTAGTTCTTAGAAAAACAAGGTGGTTTTGTTCTTCAATTCAATAAATCCTTTACTGTAGAGGATGCGTGTCTTGGCTGACGTTTAAGTCTTTTAAAATTGGACACACACGCACCAACATTTGATGCACGTGGTTCCTATGATCTTTGAAAGCTCAATAGCTCGCAGAGTTGCAAGAGGGGAAAGGACCAACAATATAGGAACAGAACCCACGTTTGATACATAGCACCCAGTCATGCATCCTACACACACACACACACACACACACACACACCTCCTTCAGTTGCCCATATCTCTTTCTGCTATCACCAAAGCACTCCTTGCCAACGCCTGCATGTTCTGCAAAAATGTCAAGTTTCCAAATTATGAATGCAAATCGAACGAGCTGTTCCTAATGGAGAATAACATAAGGATTGCCTGTGCTGGTTCACATGAAGGGCTCTCCTAGTCTGGCATGGTGTCTTCAACTATGGCCAACCTGATGCCCATGGGAAGCTAGAGAGCATGTTTGAGAGCCAGTGTGGGTGTTGGACTGGGATGCCAGAGACCTGGGTTCCAGTCCCCACTCAGCCATGAAGCTCATTGGGTGACTTTGGGCCAGTCATAGATTCTCAGCCTAACCTACCTCACAGGATTGTTGTGGGGGTGAAATGGAGATGAGGAGGATATGTACGGTGCCTTGGAGGAAAGGTGGGATATAAATGTGACAGATTAAATAAAGAAATATGCTCATAAGTATGTGGTAATCAAAAGTAGGCTGCCTTTCTGAATATGCAGGTTGCCAATGGATGTTGGCGTCAGTAATACTGATTTGCATAGTTTGATCACCAGATTTACACTTCTTGGGGCAGAAGCACAGATGAGGAACTAACAGGTACGGATGTTCAAATGTCAATTTCAGGGGCTCTCAGTTGCTTCTTCTTCCAATCTTAAATCTGGTTCATCCCTAACTTTAGGGATGTACGGATGTTGTAAAATCCATTCCATCTATGTTTTGTTGATTGTCAAGGTGCCTTTCGTTTTGTTGTCGGTTCATTGATGGAACTGGATTTCATGCAAATGCATTCATACACTTTGCGGAAATTGGGAGTTGTGCAAATTTGCACTCCTGAAAACGCGCAAATTCCCCCCAAACACACAGATCCCCCCCAAAATGCATATTTTCACACTTTAGCCTATGGGGGAAATGCACATTCTTGGTGGCGGTTAAACATTTTTTTTAAAATCTATTTTTATGACTAAATTTGCATAAATTACAGAAAATAAAAAATGGTCTGCAAGTCTGTGGAATCCACATGACTCAGGAAAAGCCGGTTCGCTGCAGAATCTGTGGGTTGGATTCTTAGAAATTTGAATTCATTTGAATTCATTTGCATCCATTGCTGATTTTTCTGACACCCCTACTGACCTTTGAGAATTTTTCCAATCTTAAATTTGGTTTGTCCCAAACTTTGAGAATTTTTTGGTTAAAGTTTGCATGAAAGTTTGTATGCGCTTTTGTGCACATGTCTCCTAATCCATGTGTTTTTCTATGCAGTTTTGCCTAATGTACACATTTGTGTATGCAATTTTCCCAATATAATGCTTCATTAATATTTTCACTAATATACACGCATTTGTGTGCACATCCCTTAATATGCACATTTTTGTATGCATCTTTGAATTGTAGAATTCCATTGCAAAATTCTGAGAAGTGAACATTTCAAAGGATAACAGAGTTTCGGTTTGCGCAATGCTTCGAAAGTGCGAAATTAGCTAAAGTCGCATTAAAATGTAAACTGAACAAATTTCTCCCCTATATTCCTACTGAAAGATACCATCATGACTTCAGGGGGACTTGCACATGAGCAACTGGGACTTCTTTCCTCCGTAATTCATTCAGTGAAGTAGCCCTGTTAGTCTGTTGCAGCAACTGAATGATGGTGACCAGGGAATCCTCTCCTGCCACAGGTGTTCATTAACACAGCAAAGAGTGCCTCCTCCCATACCAACCTGCCCGGTCGCTGAGGTCATCAGATGGCATGCTCCTGGTGGTTCCTCGTGGACCTTTGGCCCGATTGGAGTCCACCAGGAGAAGGGCCTTCAGTGTGTCGGCTCCATTTCTATGGAACTCCCTGCCTCTGGAGGTCAGGCAGGCTCCGACATTGTGCTGCTTTCGGCGCCTGCTAAAGACCTCCTTGTTCTGGGAAGCCTCCTCTGCTCTCCAACCACCATTGTAATGTTACTTTGTTTTCAATGTATTGTTTTTGTTTCTTTTATCTGTTTTTGGCTTTTTGTTGTTCACCGCTCTGGAATCTGCTTGATGTGGAGTGGTATACAAATACTACTACTACTACTACTACTACTACTACTACTACTAATAATAATAATAATAGTGTTATCACCGAGTACTGCTTAGAAACACAGGAGGCCGTCTTATACCAGTCAGACAACTGATCCATCTTGTTTAGTATTGTCTACACTAGGAATGGGGAAGTAATAAGTTTGGTTCGCATTTTAATACAAACCAGTCTAATTTTGCATTTCCAAAACTGCTCTGTGAACTGGAATGCAATTATCCTTCACTTTTTGCACTTCTCTGAATTTTGCCATCCTGTTCTCCGATCAAAAAATACATA
Organism: Shinisaurus crocodilurus; assembly: GCA_021292165.1. Classification (NCBI taxonomy): domain Eukaryota; kingdom Metazoa; phylum Chordata; class Lepidosauria; order Squamata; family Shinisauridae; genus Shinisaurus; species Shinisaurus crocodilurus. The sequence continues at coordinate 19,293,884 of CM037879.1, forward strand.
CAAAAATACATACGTTAGGGGAAACAGTGCACAAAATTACATACGTTGGGAGAAATGCATACACAATTTCACTCATTAGGAGAAATGCACAGAAAAATGCATACATGGGGAGAAATGCACACAGAAACGTCACTGAATTTCTGTGCAAAAATTAAACCTCCCCCCTCAAATTCGCAAACTGATGCAGTAATGGGATGGGGCAGGCAAACTTGTGCTTCATAAAGTTTTTTAAGTTGTAGAAACCAAAACAGATTATTCCACCCCTAGCTCTAGACTGGCAGCAACTTGCCAGACAGGGGTCTTTCCCTGCCAGGAATTGAACTGGGGACCTTTTGGGTGCAAAGCACATGCTCTACCGCTTAGCTACAGCCCTTGCCTATTGAGAACAGTGATTGGGCTTCTCTTACATACCTTTCAGCTTTACATAGAATTGTTATTGGCTCTAATATTCCATGACCATTTGTCCCCAGTATTTACATTTTATTTTCTCTATATGCATGTATATGTGCTGGCTGGGGAATGCTGGGAGTTGTAGGACTTTTTTCTGTCTAAACCTGCTGCATAGGATTGTACCCTTAGTCTTTAAGGTGCCACAAGAATATTTGTCGTTTTAGCCTTAACTCTCTATTCTTTCCCATTCAAAGAGTTTGGAGACATCACAAGCTGAAACCAAGGTTGGTCTGCAGAAAAGCTGGGCCTGCATTTCTGTTCTGTCATCCCTTGGTAACCTTTGGAAAATGAGCCTTGCCTCAAGATGGAACACTCCCTTCAAAGCTGTAAATCTCTTTCTTCCGTGCAGAATTATTACTAGTGGCGTTTACAGAATGAAATGGATGTGCGAGTTAGCCATAGCTGCTTCTCAAGGTCACTGACCAAGCAGATACCAAGCTGTAGACATGCTGTACCTCAGGGGAAGGAACAATTTATATTTCATCTGCAGTAAATATTTCATCTCCAGGAATAAATCTTGAGAATAGGCTCTGGTCAACAGCCTGCCTTCTGCTTTGGGATAAACTCTTCGAACCACTTGTTTCTTGATCCAGTGTTTCTTGTGGAATGTTGAAATGTTTTCGTGTGGTATCATGTATGCATTAGTCACTGTGATTTTTAATTTTTCTGTGTAAAATGCTTGCTTAGAGATTTTACTATACCGGGCAGGACGTAAGTCGTACTGATATTTTAGATTGTAAGCCTGCGGGCAGGGACTGTCTTGTTAATTGTTGTAAACCATCCAGAGAGCTTCAGCTATTGGGCGGTATAAAAATGGAATAAATAAATAAAATAAAAATAAATATCTTACTAATACCTAATAAACAACAACGACAACAAAACACTTACACAAAGGGAGTCCAACTGGAGCCATTTCAAGAGGGGCAGCCGGCTTGGGAAGCACCTTAAAGGCTAACAAATTAATTAGGGCTATCAGTGTGGCGTAGTGGTGAGAGTGTTGGACTGGGACTCGGGAGATCCGGGTTCTGGTCCCCGCTCAGCCATGAAACTCACTGGGTGACTTTGGGCCAGTCACTGACTCTCAGCCTAACCTACCTCACAGGGTTGTTGTTAGGATAAAATGGAGAGGAGGAGGATTATGTAAGCCGCCTTGGGTTCCTTGCAGGAAAAAAGGCGGGGTATAAATATAATAAATAAATAAATAAATAAATAAATCAAAACTCATGCCAGAGTAACAGCACAATCCAAGGAGGCTGCTTTTAACTCTCCAAACTTGGAGGATTATGGGCATCCTAGGGGAGGCCTGGAAGTGAAGGTTGCCCTGCAAAAGATTTAGACGGCTAATTTCGGTCATCTAAATGTTTTGCCCTGGAGCATGAGGAGTGGAGGCTGAGGCACCACCAGGATACCACGTATGCTGCCAGAGCCTGTCTCCTCCCACAAAACTCCCATTTCCAAAGTCGCTCTTGTGACCTTGGAGCCGCAGCAGGCACGGTTCTTTCCGCGCCGGCTGCGAGGGTGGAGGGAAGGCGCTCTGAGTTCGGAGTTCCAGCTCCCACCTCAGAGCGACTCTCCAAGGTGGGAGCTGGGACTCCGAATTATCCTATGGCTGTCAAGACTCTGTCTAGCGGCCGTAGGATTGCCTCCTAAACGTGCTTGTCTTTTAAGCTGCCGTAAGACTTTTTTGTTGTTTTCAAGTGAAGCCAATTTGTGTGCTCCAAAGTATTGATTTATTTATATTGATTTTCAATATTTATATACTGCCTTTAAGGGCCATACCAAGGGCGTTGAGCCTCTTTCAGCCTGAAGACCAAATTTCATTTCGGAGAAGCTCTCGGGGGCCGCATCCCAGTGGTGCAAAAGCAGCAGGGCCAAAGTATCATAAATAGCAGCATATTTTAGCTTAAGGCTCTTACTGCCGGTAAGTAAGCCTTAGGAGAGGCATTTCAACCTTTTGAAATTAGGGGGAAATTCACATAAGCCAGGAAACCACCAAACGAGAGGCAGTTGGGGGAAAGACGGTGGGGCCAGGGAAGGAGGCGTGGTTATGGCCCTCTGGGGAATCCCAGAGGACCAGATTGGGTCCCCAGGTGGGCCAAATTTGGTCTCCAGGCCTGAGGAGCTACACTCCTATGGTATACAACCCTCTCAAGGAAGTTTATACACTTAAATCATAAAAAACAGTAAGGGAGCAATTCTGTGGCCCCTACACAGTGTCTGAGGGGCCATAGGATATTTCGGATTCCCATATCCGAGGTCGGAGATAGCACTCTGACCTCGGAGAGGGGAATCAGAGCTCTGACCACTGGACCGTAGACCAAATATTTCCACTCCCCAAAACAGAAGAAAGACTGGAAACAGAGTTCTATCTTTAATTTGATCTAGTTTGTGCCTTCTGTGGAATGGCAAATGGAATTACTTTTATGGTTTCTCTGGATGTAAAATATTAGAGGCTTCTTCAGGCATATTAATTTAGCTTAGTAGTAAATTTCATTAGGGTACCCAGCAGCTGCAGCATCTCCCAGGTCACAGTGGCTGGTCTGCATGGAGTATATGCGTAGATAGTAAGCTTAATGTAATATGCCACATTGCACTCCATTTTGGGCCTACATCTACACTTGGAAAGTGTATAGTGCATTTGGGAAAGGGTCAGAGTTTTTGTTGGTATCTCTTCCTGCAACATTGTTATGGAGGTATATTTACAGAAAGCACTTGAGAAGCTGCACCAGCTTGTCAGTTGCATGGATATGATGGGTTGGTGAAGGGTGACAAGAGACTCAAGTATTTTACAGTAATACCTTGGATTGCAAGCATAATTTGTTCCGGAACCGTGCTTGTAATCCAAAACACTCTTATATCAAAGCGAGTCTCTGGCGGGCTTGAGCGGGGCCGATTACAGCCCGCTACACCCGCTCGAGGCGATTACATCCCTACTTGTCTTGCAAGACCTTGCTTGTTTATCAAGTCAAAAATTAAAAAAATTTTTTGCTTGTCTTGCAAAACGCTCTCAGACCAAGTTACTTGCAATCCAAGGTACTACTGTATTTACTTATCTGAGGCATTTTTACAGCACTCTAGCCAAAAAAAGCTTCCAGAGTAGCTTACAAAGATCAGCAGTAAGAAAGTCCCTGCCCATCAGGCTTACAAACTAAAAGACATGATACACAAGGAAAAAGGGGTGGGGAGGGAGGAGGAAAAATGCAAATGCAGGCACCAGTTTTTGTTCTTATAAGGACCAGCTGGGATGGAAAGAGTTCAGGTAGACTGATGGAATGGCTGCCACTAGGTGACAGTTGGGAGAGGGCCAAGTGGAAAGGGCCGTAGCTCAGTGCTTTGCATGAAGAAAGTCCCAGGTTCAATCCCGGCATCTCCATGTAGGGCTAGGAAAACTCCTGCCTGAAACTCTGGAGAGTCGCTACCAGTCAGTGCCAACAATGCTGGGCTAGATGGACCAATTGTGTGACTCATTATAAGGCAGCTTCCTATGTTCCAATGGTGGCTGGTCTTTCAGCAGGAGCAATGAAATATCCCTGCTTCTTTTCTCTCTCTCTGCTCTGCAGCCTGATGGAATGACTGGTATGTGATCCAAACCATCTGCCCAGTGTTGATGTGTTAGGTTCATTTATACAAAATGTAAAGGTAACTTGAAAATGTATGTGCTGGATGATGCTACTGACAATTTGGTTATTGGAAACTAATCAGTCCCATGAAGCTGGCTTTCTCATCACAGCATGCTGGGAGAATTAAGGAACAAGCCATCTGTATTCTATTGTTTCTTGTGCCCAATTTATTCACTGGATTCCTGCTCTCAACAGTTCGGCTCTCTGTGATCACTGCGACGACCGAAGAAGATCCAAATGCACATCATAGCAGAAGGAACATCCACGAGAAATAGCATATTATCCGAAGGCCATGCCTTTGTTATCAAAGGTGTTTTGACAATGTAGAAAGCAAGTTAATGGACTCTCACAGCAGACCAATGAATGTAAATGCCCTAAATTCAGATCTTCATCCGGTGATGAGCAGAAGAATCAAGTTGATTTCATTAGTCCTATGTGTGGTGTGGTTGCAATCCTCTTGTCAGGTGCCAGTCTTGGTAGGAAGCCAGCACAGCAGGCAGGCTGAACACTCAAAGCTGAAATCATGCACGCTGAATTCTTAAGTACAAAATGCTGAAGGATAGCAGTCTGGTATCACAGAGAAAGGACCTGGTCTGGTGGTCTCCTCTGTGACAGGTTGCCCAAACTGAGGGAAAGCAGCAGCTCTGAAACCTTTATATAAGCTAGTGGCACCGGACTGGGCCTCTGGTGTCATGTGACTTCCTAGGCCAGGAGGATTGTGGGCTGTAATATGACTGGAACTGCCCAGCTGGAACTGTCTGTGGGTTGTGTTCAGCTTGGTGGGTTACATGCTGTATAGGCCTGGTTTAATGGGAAGTAGTGTTCTCCTGAAGAAGCAAGTAAGTCAAATTCCAGCATGGGAGGTAGCTTTGTGTAGCAATTAATATGTTTACATATGGACAATGCTCAAATTGCTGGCATGGGGGAAGGGGGTGCCCAGTCCCTTTATCTTGCGTGACTGCCCCCTAAGCTACTGTTTTAAGAAGGCTATGGGTGGGGTTTGTGGGTTTCCTTTCTCCCCCTAATTCAAGTTCTGTAGATGGGCTGTTTTTTTTAATGCATGTATGCTTAAGGAAATAAGAAAGCACTGGCCAATCACAGCTTCGCAGTGCATATGCGCAAGCTAAAAAATAAACATGGAAATCATGTGCAGTTGTCACGTGTGGTCATCTCCATTGGGTGGGGGGAGGTTCATGCAGATTCCAACTTGCCTGTTGTGCAGGGAGCCTCCCCCAATTTGGCACCCTCCAGATGTGCTGGACTACAATTCCCATCATCCCTGTCAGCATGGCCAATGTGCATGATGGGAGTTGTGGTCCCAAGACATCTGGAAGGTGTCTGGTTGGGGAAGGCGGGCATAGGGATTCTGTAACATAAATGAGGACTTTAGTTTAAAATACTGTGGACTGCCAAGGCCTGTGATACATGGTTGCTCAGCTGCATTTGGTTTGGTGGGTCACAAATTGTGCAGCTCTGCAATAAACTGTACCATAGATTATCTGAATGATTGGAGCATCCGGTGTGATGAGGAATTTGTCAGAGAGATAAGGTCATCTGAGCTCAGCTCTTGGGTCATAGAAGCATAATGATATCCTGTTAATGATGGGAGATAGTTACTACAGATCAGTTGCTGATCACACGCATACTATGGAACTAGTAATCCCTCTCCCACAATTAACATTGATTTTTGCATCCACCGTGCGGCAGGAGTCAAGAGGAACTAGTCCTTCCTATGGATTCAGTAGCCAACATCTCTTGAGCAAGCTATATTTTCCCAGCTTATGCTGTGCATAATGGCTGCAGAATATATTGCTCATTGAACCCGTTCCGGGGAGCTACTTCCACTTGATTTGTACCACATGGGCAACATGAAGAGTCAACTATCATGAGGGTGGGGGAGGGGGAGGATGCCTCAATCCAGATCCAGATGGTCCTTCAAACCATGGTCTGGAAGATTGGAAATGACCTCAGGCTCACATACTCTACCTTCCCCTTGTGTTCCAGTGCCTTCCCTCACTTCCAGGTTTAAGTAAACAATAGTTTGCCAGGATATCCAAATCAAGCAAATCATGGTTTCCGAAAATTATAATTTGCCTCCAAACCATGTTTCTGCCTTCTGTTGGAACTTTGGTTTCCATTTCTAGTTGAGAGGCAACTATGGTTTGTATGTGGCTGGGAGGGACTCAGGGTGCATGAGCCACAGGCTTGTTTTTGATCTTTTTGGAGGGTTTATTTATTTATTTATTTATTAGATTTATATCCTGCCTTTTTTCCTGCAAGGAACCCAAGGTGGCTTACATAATCTCCCTCCTTCTCTCCATTATCCTTACAACAACCTTGTGAGGTAGGTTAGGCTGAGAGTTATTGACTGGCCCAAATTCACCTAGTGAGCTTCATGGCTGAGTGGGGACTAGAACACGGATCTCCTGAGTCCCAGTCCAACACTTTAACCACTATGTCACACTGGCTCTCACTGAGTTGTCTGAATGCAATGTTGTGTCTACCAGTGGATATGTTTATCAGTTAGATCTACCAACTGAACTGATTGTATGAATAAACCTTTAGCATCGTGGAAAAGCTTTCTCTCTTTCCTCTCCTGTCCCTTCTTTCTTCAAGCTATCACTGCAATTCAAAAGTCGGGCCTCTTGACTTGACCCCCTTCCCTTGGACAGAACCTCATGCAAATTAACCTGCTGGCTGACTTTTACTTGGAGGTCCAGTGTAACCCCTGATATTAATCAGCCTGGTGCAGTGGGGATCTTGGACATGTTCCCTCCGGATTAGAGTGGTAATAGTCACAAGTTCAGTGGATGGCATAATTAAACTTTTTTAAAAGCAACTGTTGAATGTCATTCTCCAATTGGGGATCCTGTTACCTATGAATTCTGACATGGAGTCAGGTTTTGAGAAGTGTAAGCTGCTGTATCCTGAAATGTGAATAATTGGGCTCATGATTAAGCATGACAGATGGGAAGTCTTCCATATCAGAATTATGACAGAAAATATTAATGTGGTACTCAAATTGGCTAGCGAATGCTTTTTGAAAGCCAAGAACGGCGAGGGTCTAGGTTTCCAAGTTTGGCTTGCAAACAACATTGAACCATAAAAGCATACAACGAGACCTACCAGCTCAAAATTGGAGATTGTACATAGTGCTGGAGATTTTATTGTAATAGAAAAATCTGCTGAATCTCATAAATTTGGGGCAATAAATTCAAATGCATACTTTTGGGGGGGGGATCAGGGTTGGGAGGAATGTAGGATTGTAGAGAATAGGAAACAGATGTGAAAGATTTGGGTGCACTGGAAGAGTTGGAAGGATTCAAGAACTGATGGCTGGATTAGGACACAGAGAGTCTCACCGTCAGTGTCTAGAATCAAGGTTTCCTTGTATGGCTGTGCGCTGCATACCATGGTCTTGGCTGCTCTGTGTTAGCAGAAGGTGGCAGGTTTTTTTTTCTTCTAACGTGGGCAGACACTGGGCAAGCTGCCATCTTTCCTTGCAGATTGGAGGAAAAGGCATGGAGGTGGAGAGAGCAGAACTCAGAAATGAGGAAGAAATAGCAAGAGGGTTGTTTTTTGTGTAGAGCTGCTGGGCAGAATCAGCTCCTGTTCCAAGCAAACTGCAGGGACTCCATCCCTCTTCCTCAACCAATGGGCCAAACAAGATGAGAAGCCATTCATGCAATTAGCAATGGGTGTGTGTGTGTGTGTGTGTGTGTTGGTGGTGGTGTTATGGGACTTTAACCCTTTCACCTCCTGTGGTCCAGTTCGCCATCACATGAATGGGAGATTTCCCTTCGCCACCAGTGCAAATAGCAGGTGGGGGCCCTCAGTCAGGATCTGGGCCCCAGCCCTCCTGCCATGATCAGATGCCCCCTCCCTTACATTCACTGCTCACTTTAAAAAGTCACTGATGCAATTGCTAATTTCATGAATGTTCTTTTAACAAGGTTGGCCTTAAGTTTCTTAACGGAAGTGAGTTCTTCCTTTCCACTCTGACAGGCAGGTGTCCAAGAGATATGCAAATGGCAGTGCAAGGAAGAAGAAGCAAGTTCATCAAGATCCTGTTTACAGATTATCTCGGTGTGCTTTCATGTCCTAGCTGTACCCTCTGGAGTACCACATCAGGATGATATTGATTTACTTTACACGGTTGTTGTAAGGATTAGAGCAGGAGCAGGCAACTTGTAGGATGTTTGGCCTACAACACCCATCAGCCCTAGCCAGATTAGCCAATGGTGAAGGATGATGGGAGTTGTAGGCCAAAACATCTGGAGGCCACAAGTTGCCCACCCCTGGGTTAGAGCAAAATAATGTATGTGAAGCACTTTATAAATGCTAATTATTTCAGTGATTATTAGCATAATGGTTATAGTAAATTCCTGCTATAGTGATTATTAGCTTTAAAATAGCACATCACGTTGCATTATATCAGTGCTTCTCAATTATTTTCTGTCATGCCCCCCCTAGGAAGAAGAAAACATTTCGCGCCCCCCGCGCGACTGTAAATAGTATCATTTGTCTATAAAATTGTTATAAGTACACCTCTGCATAACACTGTATCCTTATTAACGTATAAGAGAATAAAAAAAGAAAGAAATGTGGATCAATTTACAACAAAGAATAGCTTTATTAACTGTAGCAGAAAAGATTTAAAGGAGCACAGGATTTAAAGGAACACAATATTAAAAAAAACTTTTAACTGTGGTCAAACGAGCCCCCCTTTACGGAGCCTCGCGCCCCCCCTGGGGGGCCCGCCCCACTATTTGAGAAGCACTGCATTATATAGTGATTGACATGAGAGGATCCCATTGCATGGACATAAAGATATAGATATAAATATCACCCCATTTTCCATATTATTCTGTTACAATGGATTGTTGTGAACTGAGTGACTGAACTAAAGGGATCTTTCCAGTCTCCTCCAAGTTCCTGCATTTTGTTTAAACCCAAGATCTCCCTGTCTGCAGATATCCATCCATGACTCCTTAGCAGACAGGCCTTGCCTCCTATAGCTCTGCTTTCCAAGTGGAGGATCATTGATAAAGAGTTTAAAATGGGAAGATTTGTCCTGCTTCTTACAGGGGTGGTCTTCAGATAACCTCACCAATTGGATAACGGCTAATGCTGACTCTCCTATTTTTAGAAGAGAACAAACACTAGTTAAATTCTGTGGTTATCAACTTGCATCTAGTGAAGTCGATGGCAAAATCCCCCAGTGGATACTCTTTTTCACTGTGCAGTTCATGAGGATGTCCATCGGTGGGAAAATAATACAGTCTTTCGCGAAACAGGTTGAAATGGTGTTATTTTGTTTACTTCCCAATCCAGCCAAAAGTAAGCAGTTTTAAGGCTGGGTACACCTGGCAGAATTCTAGGTACTTGAGGGGCGTACATAAAGCATGTCGCTGCCTGTGGGTACAGATGTTCTCCCCCCCCCTTCCATTTCCCACTGCAAGTTTTGTGAGTTTTCGAAGGGCTACAAAAACTTGTAATAAATAGCCAAATAAATTACTATTCCACACAATATATAATCAAGTTACGGAATTCACCGCTATTGGAAGTACTGACAGCCACTAGCTCGAGGCTGCAATCCTATGCCCACTTGGGACTAAGCCCCATTGAACTCCATGGGACTTCTGAACTCCATGGAGCTTACATCTGAGTAGATGTGTACAGGATTGCGCTGCAAATGGCTTTTTTAAAAGAATTACAGTCCCATTTTATATACATCTATTCAGAACTAACCCCCGCTGAGTTCAGTGGGACATACTCCCAGGTAAGTGTGTATATGATTGTGCCCGTAGTAGTCAATGTCACGGAGGGTAGTTCTTCTGCCAGTGGCCACGATGGGTGAGTGCCAAAGGCAGGGAGGCTGGCGGTGACGCCTATGTCAGTGGGGCTCCTTATCCATTGCAGCTTTTATTCTGAGCTCTATAGGAGCTGTCCATGGTGCTCCATGGTGGTGAAGCTATTTTGGGGATGGAGTACGGCACCATGGGTAGCTCCTATGAAGCTCAGGTTAAAAGCTGCGATGGATGAGGAGCCCCGCTGACATAAGAGTCCCCGGCTTCTCCTGGCAGTATGCCTCTGAATACCAAAAGCTGGGGGCAAAATGCAAGGGCGGGCTGCTGCCTTTGTATTCCACTTGTAAGGGCCAAGACAAGGCTTTTGCTCAGGACCGGTGCAGGGCAGTTTGGCGCCCTAGGCAAAATGATATTTAGCGCCCCCCCTCGTGCCGTGGGGGGGGCCTCCGGAGCAAAGCAGCCCTGCTCTGCAAACCCCCCCCCCACGCCGCCACCACCAAACTACCTTCCCCCCGCCCTGGCTGCCGCCTCCTCCTCCTCCGAGGAAGTGACGCGACGACGGGACCCCCGCGCTCTGTTTTTTGCTGGGGAAACCAGGGCAACAGGGCTGTTTAAGCCCTGTTGCCCTGGTTCCTCCCGCCAAAACAACGCGAGCGGGGCTCCGGAAGCGACGCGATGTGGAGAAGGTAGGTGGCGGGGGGGGCGGCAGGGGGGAGGGGCGGCGGCGGTGGGCGTGGGGAGGCGCGGCGGCAGGTGGGCGGGCGGGGAGGCGCGGCGGCGGGGGGGAGGTGGAGGCATGGCGGGGGCAGCGCGGCGGCAGCGAAGAGGAGCGCAGCGTTTCTGCGCCCTCTTCAGCCGCGCGCCCTAGGCAACCGCCTAGTTTGCCTAGCGGTAGCACCAGCCCTGCTTTTGCTATGCTGTTGCACAGCCTCTTCATGGATTTTTACAGGGGTCCAGGGAATGTCCTCTTCCAGTTGTAACCCTCCCAGGTTTTCCCACCTCTTCTTCCACCTTTTTTTCTTAAAACGGAAATTCAGCTGAGGAGTGTAAGATGGGATCTCTGCACAAATCTCTTTTGATTGGTAGCACAGTAGGAGTCATCCCTCCGGAAGCACCTTGGGCAGCATCCAATGCTGCACTACCTCGAACGTAAATTATGAGCGTAAACTACCTCTAGAGCAATGCCGACAACGCTTGCCCGCATGAGACGTTTCCTGGGGAAACCCGTTTGCACCAGTAAGTGCTATTGGCATTACACTAGGGATAGTTTATGATAGCACAATGTCATTGATGTTAGCAGTAGTACAACAGTTAGATGCTACATCTTCAGTCTTGCATAGCTTTTCCTTGAGGGTTTTTGCCCTCCCTACAAAAATGCAGCCATGCAGACGATCAGGAGAGGGGGAGGGGCTTTTTAAAAACTTAATCCTTGCACCTCCAGTGCTTTTCCCCACTGAAAATCACCCTTCACCTGCTCCCCCCCCTTACCCCTGTAGGTAAAGATGTGCCTATCTATATTTATGGGAATATGAACATAAATACAGTTTATGAAAAGTTATTGCATTCAAATGTGCAAATTCATGGATCTATTCTTTCTGTTTACAATAACATTTGAGGTTGGCCAACTAAAACAGAAAATATGGCTCTTCACAGATAGAACTTAAAAAAAAAATAATAATCCCCAACGCATTTGTCCTGTTTCTGCCAGTTGATCTCTGACTAGGTCACCAAATGGGAAACACTCTTGTCTAAGGGCTGTGCTGGAACATATCTGAATAACGCATTTCCCATCTGGCTACCATGTCACCATTTTCATCATCACGATCACCTACCACTTTTATTTGTGAAACAACTAACATTACTCAGAACTGTACGATTTAAAAGAAAACAACTGGAATCCCTTTTCACAGGCCTTGCAAATCCTGGTGTGTCTCCCCCACCAGCTTTCTTCTAACTCAAGGCACAATCCTATGCAAGTTTAGACAGAAAAAAGGCCTACAACTCCCAGCATGCCGCAGCCAGTATAGCAATCTACCTTCTGTCCAACCATTGCTTTAAAGTGAGAACAAGGCTTTTTTTTTTTTTTTTTTAATTGTCACTGGAAGAAACGGAACAAAGAGCAGACAGTTATAATCAACAGTGAATTGATCCAAATGTGACCTCTGACATCTTGTTGAAGTGGTGGGATATTTGCAAGAGGTGAGTTAGGATAAGCAAAGGCAACGTGGAGGGATTTCCATGGTAGCAGGGCTCAGCCGCATGTGGAGAAAGCACAGATTCCTCTACCCCCACCTCATCTGTCTTAACTAATGCGGATTTTCTTCACAGAAACCGATCTGGTGTACGGAAGCTCTTGCCTTCCGTCTTTTTTTCTTTTTCTTTTTTGCTTTTGCTGAGGAAAAGTCTTTTGTTCATCCTGAGGGAATGTAAATAATTTTGTCTTGGCAAACCCGCGTGCAGATTCTTCATTTCCATGGCTCACTTCATCCATTTGCCGGGCCAGTGAGCCTCTTCTGTTGAGCCACCCATCTTGTGGGTGACTCTTTCACCTCAGAAATGTTAATGCATCACATTAGCTCTGAGGATGAGCAGCCCACACACACACACACACACACACACACTACACACACGCACGCACAGAGACGCGCACACACACACTGGTGGTGACCTGATTGTATTGAACCACCATCAGCATTTACTGCTTTTCGCTACCTCAGCCAGATGTCCGTAAATGGAGCTGTACTAGTAGTTGTCCAGATCCAAAAATCTGAGTTCTTTCGCCATGTTGTGGCTCATGCTAACAGTCCGAATGTGCGCTCTCACCTTTAGGAGATGCTGCTGGTAGATGACCAGTTTAGGCACTCATTATTTGTTGGGAAGGCAACCTTGACAAGCTAGCCCCGTGGTGCCCATGGACACCTCTCTCTTGGCAGCCATCAGGCTCCCTGCCTCTCCAAATTTTTATACTACGGTATTTCTCTAAGATTATTTTTTTTTTAAATCAACAAAAAACATTAAACTGCGAGGCTGCAAAGCAAAGGGCAGTCCTCCCGCACCGTTTTTATTTGGGTTATTTGTGTTTTGGAGCTCAAGCCACAACTCCGCCTTGTACTTAGGCTCTTGGGCAAGTTATGTTTCAAATAGTCTCACCACTTTGTCTCCTGGAAAATGAATGTTTTGTGACTGGCCATGTCCACCATGGCAGGCATTTTACAAACCACGTTGCTTCAGTTCTCACACGAGAAACGTGTAATCTAAATCAGCCCACAAAGAAACCTTACAGGGCTTGTTCAGTTCAGTGGAGGTGGCAGTTATCAAGTTAAATTTATCTGTTGTTGTTGTTCTTGTTGCTGTCATCAATGTACAGAGGTTTTAAAAAAGAAGACAATCTCTCCCCACTGTCTTACGAGCTAACAGATCTAATAGGCACTACACGAAGTGGAAAGGAGATGGGGAGGTTAAAGGAAAGGAAATATATTCAATATACTCTTAAATTACATAATTGATCTTATAGTGACCTACTGAGGAGAGCGTTCTCATAGAAGACGAGCCAAAATGGCTGTTGGTCACAGAGGTGGAGTGTGCTTTACTGCAGGGGTGGTGCTAGGTACTGAAAAGATCTGGAGCTCCGGCCCACAGGACAACAAAATGCACAAAATTCATATATGCTAATTTACATATGCTCTAAAGTCTGTGTGTGTGTGTTTGTGTGTCTTTAAAGGACCCTGTCTCCTAAGGACCCCCCTATTTGCAAAAAGGGATGTATGGACAGGGAAGGGGAGGGCATTTGATTTCTGGAAAAAAACCTCAGGTAGAAAGATTCAAGGGAGGGGGCAACAGGAGGGGAGCCACATGTGGGCAAAAAGCCCGCTAATCCAGAGGGATCAGATGAAACAGAGAACATCAGGGCCCCTGGAACTTCAGCAAGTGCCCATGGACAGCAGGGTGGTGGGGCAGATGGCCTCCCAGAGATTTGGGGCTGCAAATGAAAGATTTGGGTCCCCAGCCCTAGTGGGCCAGCCCCTAACACCACCTCTGCTTTGCTATAAATCAGGAGTGGGCAACATATGGCCCACGGGCCACATATTGTCCCCTGGCCTTAAGTGCAGCCCCTACAACCCATGGATTTGTTGCTGCAATTGACAGGGGCCTACAAAGGCCAGATTTAGGTGTACCCCTTGTTTTAAAGCTAAATTTGGCCTTTGGTCATGGTTTGCTGCCACCAGTTATTTTTCTGCCATTCCCACCACAGTTCACCAGTGGCAGTGCGACCGCTGGGAGGTTCTGGGGGATTGAAGTTGGCCCTCGGAGCCCCCGTAGTTGCTCACCCCGGCCATACGTCCTCTCCCTCAGTTGACTAAGTCAGATGGAACTGGCTGCTAATGGAAATAGTTCTGGGAGAGGAGGAGCCAAGATGAATGGCAGTCAGGCCTAGCTGGCCCAATGGAGTTGGCTTTGCTGTTAGTCCGCTCCCTCTGATGCCTTTTGCAAACGTGCCTCTAGTGACAAGTCTTGCATTCATGCATTAGGAAGGCGTTGTCGATCATAAATCAACTTTCACCCAGCTGGTCTTTTACTACATAATTACTGTCATCTGATGAACATAGTCATGTGGCCGTTGCACTTCAGTCAGCAGCCCAGAATTCTGTCCATTGACAGGTGGTATGGCTTCCTTTGACACATTTCTCCCCTTTTATTCATCTTCATTTTCCACCGTCATTTTGACATTTTTCATCAATGTTGCTATTATATAGCCGTACTTGCAGTCTGGTTAGGTGACCAGCAATGCCATATGGTACACAAACAAATGTGGAGGCTCAATTCAGACATCACACCAAACCATGGTTATGCAAACTTAACCATGGTTCGGAGTGATGTCTAAATTGTCAAATGATGGTTTGCAATTCATCAGCAAACCTGAATACAAAACCATGGTTTAAAATGGGTGTGGAAGCCGTGGTTTGTACTATGTTTTGGTTTGATGTCTGAATTGACCACCCATAGTTTTGGCTGTTACTCTGCTTCCAGGGGGCCCTGTACTATAGAAATGGTGCACTGGAGGAAATGAAAGCAGACAAGCAGCCCTGAACCATGGTTCGTCTCTACATTTGGAAGTGCAAGCCATGGTTTGTGTTCTAAGTTATGGTTAATGCAAACCATAGTTTCATGTGACAGCAGAGCTGCACCTGCAAGTGTTTGCAGTAAAATACAGTTTTAGCTTGTGTCTTAATAAAGTGTTAGGAGTTTATAAAACAGGTCTATGTAAATAAAAAAATAGAATATGAAATTATTTGCAGCAAGTGATAACAGTAGATTCTATAGCTGCAGCTATGTTTGTCTTTCCATTCAGATTACAATGATGTTTGTATTTTCATCAGCTCGCCTGACTCTTATCTTTGCATGAAGGCTAGAAAATAAGTGTGATTATTTCAATCTGTTCTAAAGAGGTCGATACCTCTTTAAGGTATGAGAAGTCACCTTCCAAGTTCCAGTGAATGTAGCACTGGGGAGCAGATCAATTTTTCCTACAGTTGGAGGTAGGGCAATGTGCATATGTTTTAAATTCCTTGTCCTTCTGTTTGGTAAATTGCATTCTAAACAGGGCTGGCATCAGGTGGTAGGCATGATTGGGCACCTGCTGAGGGCCTACACCCCAGTAGGGGGCCACTTACAAGAGCTCCCTGCAGCTGCTGCTCCTCTTCACCACTGCAACCTGCTTGTTCACCTGCCTCTTGCTCCGGCCCAGACAGTAACTGGAGCCGGCACTGGTTCTAACAAATGGAAAATGAAATACGTGCATCAGAAGATAAGTCCCAAATGTAGGCCATATATGTAGCAAGAATATTGTACCCTGGTCCAGTCAGATCCAAATCTTAGCAGCAGCAGGAACAAATACCGCCTGTACAGCACCACCCAGTTCTGGCCCAAGGAAAACTGCAGGCAAGGAAAACCTTCTTACATCAGTAGGCCAGAGTAGGTCAGGCCAAGCAGTACTTCCTGACCCCTATAAAGGCTTCCGTTCAGGCTTTCTTGTAGGTCTGAGCAACTGGAAGACCCTGCTCTTTGTTGCCTTCACTCAGCAGTTGTGGTGTGTGTGTCTGTGTGTGAGAATGGCATGCTTTTGAACAGAGAACCCGTGGAAGCCCCTTCCAGCTGTCTCATTAATTGTTGTTGTTGTTGTTGTTGCTTGTTTGCAAAGTACATTGCAGTGGGGAAATCTTCCCCAGTGTCAAACCAGAGACATTTTCGACATGGCCATTCTGTGCCTGTATGGATTCCCAAATGTTTTCAGCTACATTGCAGGTCAGAATGATGTGTGTCATTACACAAGCCTCAACCTAGCAGTTATATGGAGGCAACTGATAAGGCATCACATGCCATGATTCAAAGGGCCTTTGCTGGCCTCCTGCAGTGATTTATTGCAATGGATCCACTTGTCTGCCTGCAAGATACCAGCTTGGGAAAGGGGCCATTGCTCAGTGGTAGAGAATACAAGTGGGATAGGGCAGCGAGTGCTTCAGGGTCCAAACAGTCCAGTCCATTCCCCTTCCTCCCACTTTTCTGCCCCCCCCGCAAGCAGTCGCTCAGCATTCCGTAGACTCTGAGCACACACAGTCCAGTTTCATTGTACGTCTGCAGACTTCAGGGTTCCCCCAAGCCTGCCGATACCTCCCTGTTGTGTGTAGGAGGTGCCGTTTGGGCTACATAAGCGATGGCACTCACCGCCTGATCATTGGAAATAGAGAGAATGTTTCTTTACAAGAACGAGGTGCTGGGCTTAATACAGTAATACCTTGGATTGCAAGTAACTTGGTCTGTGAGCGTTTTGCAAGACAAGCAATTTTTTAAAATAAATTTTGACTTGATAAACAAGCAACGTCTTGCAATATGGATTGTAGGGATGTAACCGCTCGCCTCGAGCGGGCGTAGCGGGCCGAAATCAGCCCCGCTCACGCCTGCCAGAGACTCGCTTTGATATAAGAGTGTTTTGGATTACAAGCACGGTTCCGGAACGAATTATGCTTGCAATCCAAGGTATTACTGTACTCCGCATCTGCAACCCAAAGGATCCCCGATCACAGCAATGTCAGAAGCGCTTGGGACAGAATCTGAAAGAAAGGTACTGAGCTGATGCACTTTCCTCCTCAAGTGCTGGAGATCCCATCTGTGCCCCCTTTTTAAATTGGGGTGCATAGTTGTCCCACTTGCAGCTCTGTAAAGTTCCCCGGAGCGTTGTAAATTCTGCTCCAGTATGTGGCTTAAAATCACTGTGAGATGCTGAAGAGTGAATCAAGCTAACACTTTCCTCCTGGAGTTTAACCTGCTGGTTAGATGGTGCTACCAGCACCTACTGACCTACTGTGGCAGGCTGAGCTAGGAGAGCTAGTAATACTACATCCAATTCCAATTACCAGCCTGCAAGGCTCTAGCACAATCCTATTTGACACTCTCCAATTTGCGTAATCTTCTGGATGGTTTGGACTAATTATACTTTAGCTCTTGGTTGTTATTGCTGGGACTTAAAGTTGAGGGGACTTTCTCATTGTTCCTTCAGAAAATGCTAAAGATCAATTTCCCTTTTCGTTTGACTTATTGATTATTGACAAACTGCTTTATTGTTTGTTGGTTTGTTTTGTTTTGTTTTTGTAAGCCTGCAAGAAAACAATACTGCCATCTAGTGGGAATGAAGATTTTGCCCTGTCATTTACCTCCCTCCCTCCCACCCACCCACCCCTTTCCCTTTGCCTATGAGTAAATATATTTTTAATTTTATTTTACTTTCAGCAGACAGTTGTAACTAAGCATTGCTGTATTCTGGTCAGACTTAAATATCTGTCCAACCACCACCACTGCTTCAGTTTTTTGAGAAAAAGCTTTCTACTTCAAAGGCATTTGAAGGCGCAATCCTATGCATGTTTAGACAGAAAAAAGGCCTACAACTTACAGCATGCCCCAGGCATTTGGGGCATGCTGGAAGTTGTAGGCCATTTTTCTGTCTAAACATGCATAGGATTGTGCCCTTAATGCTAAAGCTTCTGTCTGCAAGACCACACGATTTCTAGAGATGCTGCAATCGTGTTTTATTTGGCTGCATTAGGAGTTACCATATACAGGTTCAGACCAGGGCCAGATTAAGAGCATTATGGGCCTGGTGCTGAGGAGGGCGCGCGGCTGAAGAGGGCGCAGAAACGCTGCGCTCCTCTTCGCTGCCGCTGCGCCGCCCCCACCAGGCCTCTGCCTCCGCTGCGCCGCCGCCGCCATCACCCCCCCGACCCCCCCGCCACCTACCTTATCCGCGTCGTGTCGCTTCCGGAGCCCCGCCCACGTTGTTTTGGCGGGAGGAACCAGGGCAACAGGGCTTAAACAGCCCTGTTGCCATGGTTTCCCCGGCAAAAAACAGCACGGGGGTCCCGTCGCGTCACTTCCTCCTCCTCCTCAGCAGCAGCAGCAGCAGCAGCAGCAGCAGCCGCCAGGGCGGGGGGAGATAGGTTGGTGGTGGCGGCGCAGGGTTTTTTTTTTTTTGCACAGCAGGGCTGCTTTGGAGAGGGGGGGGCGCTAAATATTATTTTGCCTGGGGCGCCAAACTGCCCTGCACCGGTCCTGATTGTGGGCCTATTTTGGGGTAGGGGCCTGGGGCTGCAGCTCCAATAGCCCCTATCTTAATCCGGCCCTGGTTCAGACCTATGGAGAATCCTATTTCTGTACTCTCAGTGAGGATGGCAAGTTAATTTCAAAACTGTCCGCCCATTGTCTTAGGCAGAGTTCTTTTCTGGTCCTGCTACCATTCTGGAGACACCTGTAGGGTTAGTGTGGTGTAGTGGTTAGAGTGTTGGACTGGGACCCAGGAGATCCGGGTTCTAGCCCCTGCTCAGCCATGAAGCTCACTGGGTGACTTTGGGCCAGTCACTGACTTGCAGCCTAACCTACCTCACAGGGTTGTTGTGAGGATAAGATGGAGAGGAGGAGGAGGAGGATTATGTGAGCCGCCTTGGGTTTCTTGCAGGAAAAAAGGCGGGATATAAATATAATAAATAAATAAATAAATAAAAATAGGGTGCTGTGTTCCCAAATCAGGGTTCATAGCGGCCAGGTTTCACTGTCTTTCCCCTGCATGGCCACCACTGTTTCCAACTGGCAGACTGAACTCTGCGCTTCATGGGTGCCTGAACATTCTGTCAGCTGATCCTGAGGACCAATCCGTATCCAGAACTGGCTAAGGAACTTGTCTCTGGCATGAGGACACTGCCTAAATGCCTGCTCCCTTTTGCTGATGGCTGTCTCAGATCTTGGCGCATGCCTGGCTTTCACTATGCCCCTCCTTCTGGCCTTCTTGGCCTTACAGACAGCTCCTTTCCACTCCAGGTCCTGGAGCCTTTGCCAATGCCTAGCAACACCAAGGGGTTAAACCTGGCACGTCATACATAGAACACCTGTGGACATGGGGCCGCTTCCTTATACTGAGTCAGACCATTGGTCCATGTAGCCCGGGATAAAAATGTAATAGATAATCCTATTAAATGAATAGTGAACTAATTATCTTGGTGTCGGTCCTTATGTAGCCAAAACAGCACCATCCATTCACAAGAGGGGGGTGTCAGCAGGCTTGGGGGAACCCCAAAGGTTGCAGAAGTACAAAAAAAAACAACCTTTAAGAAAACCCCTAAGGGCATAATCCTATGCATATTTACACACACAAAAATTCCTACAACTCCTGCTGGAAGTCGTAGGCCTTTTTTCTGTCTAAACATGCATAGCATTGCTCCCTAAGGGGGGGGGAATCCCCAAAACACCCAATGAGGACTGAGCACACAGGTCCCATTTGTAATAATAATAAATGCTGTGCTTTTACTCTGAAGACTATAAAGTTTCCACATAGCTCCCTCCCCCCTTGTTTTTTTTAAACGTAAGAGTCAGTGCCGGGATAGCCGTTCTTACCACCAATGTATACTTGAAGAGCCTAATAGCTGTGAGCACAGAGTGGTATGCAAAAAAGCACAGGAACATACAAATGGGTTGTTTCCAAAGGGACCCTTCCACTTCCAGAAGGAGTCCTTCCGTGAATGGAACGACCTTTGGCTCCTTCCAACTCTATGAACTATGAAACTATGAAGCAGAGGCCCCTACTAATGGAAGAGTGGGAGGCAATTGTCAGAATTTCCCCCCTCCCTGCAACTCCCTGGGCCACCTCCCGTGCTGTTCTGGAGTGTCTCACGAGCAATCTGGAACAAACTTTCAGGGGACTGCAGGCGTAAGGTGGAATTGGCGAAAATCAGCTACCCCTTTCCATTAGTGGGTGCCAGGAGCACTGTTTCCTTGAGCGGAACTCTTTCCTTGAGTGGAGCTTTGGATCCAACCCAATATCTGGTAATTTGCACATACCGACGATCTAGAGCCAGGCACTGCCTGGTAGACAAAAATGAATTGCCCAGACCCTGAATCGGCTGATAAGAACATAACAGCCCTGCTGGATCAGACCGAAGGCCAGGGATGTTGAAGAGTCCTTGGTTTCGAGTCATGAGTCGAGTCACGAGTCTTTGGACTTGAGTCCGAGTCCTTGGTCCAAAATGGTGACTCACGAGTCACGAGTCACTCCCAAAGCTGACTCCACAAGTCCCTATTAAAATCAATGGGGGTTTTTCCCAACAAAATAAGGCTACTTCAGATGTGTGGCTTAAATAAATTCTAGGCACAAGTGTGCCTTTTTATCTCATAACTCTGCCACTGATTTTGACAAGAACAGACCAGGCAGACAAACCCAAAATAACCAGACAGGCAGAGGAGGCAGGGAACCCCAAAGCAGGCAGGCAGAGGCCTTTGTCTTGGACAATTCAAACTGTGGAACTGGTTAAGAAGAGACCAGGCAGGCAGAGGAGGCTGGGAACCCCAAACAGGCAGGCAGAGGCAGCCAAACCCAAAATGTCTGAAAGTTTGCATTTTAGGGAAATGATTTTAAAAAATAAACTTGCTGTACTTCCTAAAACCTATCCATGTTGCATTTGAGGAACACAATTTTGGAACACTGAGTCCTTGGTCTCCAGTCCCAAGTCGAGTCTCGAGTCCCATTAAAAATATTGGAACTCGAGTCTGTCTCGAGTCAGAGGGGGGACTCAGTCCGACTCACGAGTCGAGTCCTGGAGTCCGAGTCCCCATCCCTGCTGAAGGCCTACCTAGCCCAACATCTGTTCCTGTTTCCCAGATTAGCCAACCAGACGCCTTTGGGAAGCCCACAAGGAGGACATAGCACCCTCCTGCTTCTGTTCCCCATCGACTGGTATGGAGAGGCCTCTAATCCTGCAGGCAGCCCATAGCTGTCATGATAAGTAGCCACTGACGCTCAGCCAGCATTCTGTTTCTCTGTTAGCATGTGAAGAGTGCATTTATGTGGAGTCAGCAATGGGAACCACGGGGGATGATTCCTGTTGGTTTTTCTCTGCTGCGTTTTTGATTTGTTACTTCCCCCTTCCTTTGCTAGACTGCGGTAGTAGTAGCAAAAACAGCAAAGGGTCCCTGTGGCATCTTAATGACCCATCCTTTTATTGTGGTATAAGCTTTCAAGGACTAGGGCCTACTTTGTCAAGTGCATGAAGGGGGACTAGTTGGACGCAGTAGCCAATGACTGGCCACTCTGACTTGTAGTGGCTCCCTGAGGCGATGGTCCTGTGCACACTACCTGTGGAGTAAGGCCTAATGAACGCAATGGAGCTCAACACTGAAAATGTGTCTAGGACTGTACCCCCACCCTGATTCAGATCAGGGACACAGTGCTGGGAGAGGTGGTGGGATTGACCCTTTCCCCCTGGAGCACGTCCTTGATCCCAAACCTTCCCACTGAGCTGCACAACAGTCTTATACTTATTTATTTGTTCAAGATTGTTTTTAGGCTGCCTTTAAGGGCAGAAAACCCTCTCAAGGTGGCGATGTTATGATTCCCGGGTGCTTCCATGATCCATCACATCTCTACTTTGAATGAGCAGGGACATTTATTTAAAAAACTTGACTTCATTATATTATTACCTATCTATATATTCACTTTGCATTGTTGTGTGTCCTTGATTTCATTTCTAGTGAAGCCATTAGGACATGGCCCATCAATATTAAAAGCCTGGCAAGATACGAGTGTTTTTTCAATAATACAGATAAGCTGATTTTGGACAGTGGTGTGGTACTGCTTGAGCTGCCACCCAGACAGCTTCTGCCTCTCTCCATTTCTCCCCTCCTTCGTTCAGTGTTATCCTACCTGATACCCAGAATACCTGCCTCTTCTCCATCAGGTTTTGCTTTGCAGACCCCTCATACATTTAGCCAACTCTCCACAGAACTGAACAGCTGTTGGCCTTGTATGAAATCAAATCTTCAGAGGCTGTCTCTCTTTCTCTCTCGCCCTCCCTCCCTCCCTCTTTTAAAAAGGATTTTATAAATGATGTGGGAATCATTTAATTCTCCACAGAGGACAAGGCAGGGGTTGGCTGGAGTACAGGGCTAGCTTAAGTACCAGATGGGAGCTGAGCTTGTGCAGAAGGGTCCTTTCGATAAATTGATTTTTCTCCCCGTTTGACCCCAGCAGAGGAAATGCAAGGGGGATGTTTGTCCTATTAACACAACTGAAAAGCACTGGTGGGTTTGAAGTGATACAGAATTCTACCCATGGTTTTATATCCTTCTTGGCACATGTATTCATTAATTTACTTCCTTACTACATTTTTATGCTGCCCCATAATGGAAGTTCTCTGGACAGCTTACAAAAAAAAGTAAAGCAGTTCCATTAAAAAGGTAAAACCTACATACATCATAAAACAGCAGCGGAGGAGAAAACTAATCTAACAAAGCGAATAGTGGCACCTAACATTTTCACAGTTCTTTAAATTCCACAAATATCAAAAGCTTTATAGGTCACTAGGAAATATTTAAGATTCAAAAACATGGGGAAATAAAAAGGTGTTCGCCTAGCACCAAAAAGACCAAAGCATAGGCACCAGGAGAGCCTCTCTGGGTAGGGAATTCCATAACATGGGTGCCACTACTGAGAAGGCCCTTCCCCTATTCACCGACTACCACACTTCATTTGGTGGGGACACATGGAGAAAGGCCTCTGGAGGTCTAAATATCTCTTGAATGTTATGATGACAGATTCAACGTACAACTTGATTTGCAGGCTGCCAAGGACTGGTTCACACATCCAGTGATGGCTGAGTATGAGAGTCAAAGCTATAGCACCTCAGGTGGAACTTAAATCTTATTTCACTTTATAGTGCTTTTCAGTTGAATCCGTTCATACATTCAGCTGCCACTCATAAAATACGTGGTAATCAAGAGTAGAGAAGTGATGACCATGCGTGTGTGAACCAGTCCTTATACTTCCCAACCCACCAGAGAAAACCTCAGCTTTTGAACAAGTGAGATGCTATAATAAGTAGGTTGCACTATATTTCATTTCACATCCCCTGAGTTACACATGAGGACCATCTTCTTCCATATGTGCCTCTGTAGATGATGGGGTTGGAAATGGTAAGGCCTTGCTCTGGGTGGCATCGCTGGCAGACATCTACTAGGAGCAGGGCCTTTTTAGTAGTGGCAACAACTTTGTGGAGTGGCCTTCACAGCGAACTCCAACAAGCTCTCTTTCAGATACCAGGCCAAAACTTGTATCTTTCAACAGATCTTTGATTAGTTTGGCTGGTTTGGCTATGCTTTTGGTTAGAATACTGCTGCCTAACATATTGCAGCTGTGACTGTCCATGCACTGCTTTATCTGTCCAGAATCTCTCACAGTTCAGCTTCATGAGATGACTCTGGGGTCTAGTATTATGAGAGAGGGAGAAAAATGGATGTGACTTGGGGCTGCAATCCCTGATGGAGCGCCTCTCCTGGTATGAACCTGCAATCAATATCTGATGCCCTCCTCAAAATGCTGCCTCCAAGGGAGTTTTGGAGGATGGCAGCAAGGGAGAGGGTCTTCTCGGTGGTGCCCCCCTCCCCCAACTGTGGAATGCTCTCCATCGGGCACCAACATTGCCATCTTTTCAGTTCCAGGTTAAGACTTTTCCCTACTCCCAGACATTTGGCAGCATATGATGGGGCCTTTCATTTTATTTTAATCCGGTCCTGGCAGTTTATTGTGAATTGTTTTTGACTTGTTTATGAACAGTTATAAATTCTTGAATGTTAAAGGTCTGATATTATGTTTCATCGTGCTGTGAACCACCCAGAGTGCTTTGGCTATTGGGCTGTATAGAAACGGAATGAATGAATGAATGAATGAAAGAAATTATCTTTTACTATTCCACCTCAAGACAGGAAAATGTCTTGGGCCACTCCTGGAAGTTTGACTGATGTCCTGTTTCTTGATAGTATTTTATTACAGTTCATCATCTCGCCCCCCCTCCCCCCTGTGTGTGTGTGTGTGTGTGTGTGTGTATGGTTCCATGGACTTTGAAGAAGCCCGAATGCAAGGTGAAGGACCATCTTCTATCTGGTAACCTGTGTCCTCACTGTGGGAAGCTGTGTGGATCTAGAATTGGCCTCCACAGTCACTTACGGACCCATCGCTAGAGTCTACACAATCTTCTTTTAGAATTTCCTCCTTTTATCCCGGAAGACAATCTTACTCGGTCATGAGTGATCGCCTGATGATGATGATGATGTTTTAAATTATGTTTTATTATTACTGCTTTTATGAATATTGTTTGAATGCATAGTAAACCACCCTGATTCCAAGGAGGAGGACAGACTGGAAATATTTTAAATGTCTCCTCTTTTTCATTCCCCCTGTTCTTTATCACCAGCTTGCATTCCATTCATAGCCCTTTATGTATGCCTCTTGGCAGGCAAATAATTACTTTTCTTCCTTTAACCTTCGGCAGAATCAAATGGTTCCATGTAAAGGGTGCAAATTTGACAAGCCCCTCTTTGGCTTCCAGATTCTTCTGCCTCCAGCTCCTTCCTGCCCTGCCTTTTCACGCATTTCAGCATACAGTTCTGTGTGCCCTGGGCATTTCTGCTGCTTTATCACTTGTCTCCTTTATTCTTACTCCTTTTGATGCTGCAGTGCAGAAGGCATTTATAGTCATGGTGCCCATATGGTCCTTGTTGAGAATGTCCAGGGTCATAATATCAGCTCTTTTCCCCTACTCCAATCAGATCTCCCCCACTTTTTTCTTTTCTTTCTTTTCTTGAACGAGGCAAGTGACATAGTATTCTCATATTCTCGTCTCCCACACGGGGATTCTGCCCACACTGTACAAGCAACTAGATAATGGAAAGTCATGTTGCAAGGCAATTATGGTGCATCCATATGGAATGGCAAGAGGTTTGAGGGCTAGATGAGATTGAAGCAGGGAGGCGAATCTAGCATGAAATTGCTGGCAAGTGTAGCTCGAGGAGGGGGAGACGGGTAGATATGGGTAATGATGACATATAGGCAGCTGTTGCAGGGACAGAAAAGGTTCCCACTCTTCTCCAATACATTAATTAAAAGTTGGCTGAATTTTGTTTTCACCTAGTTCTCTTCACTTTTGTAAATTGTCAATAGGCACTCAGGAACCTGCCTTATAAAAGGTCAGACCCCTGGTCCATCTAGCCCAGCAGCAGCTCTCCAGGGCCTCAGGCAGAGAAAGTCTCTCCCCCCCGCCCCAAGGTGCCAGGAAATGTGTCCAGGGGTGCTCTGGTGCCTGTGGGCACTGTGCATACGAATGGCAATTTCAATTCTTTGAGGGCTGCTCTTTCTGCCACCAAAAACGATACCATACACAGACAGACATGACATCTCGGCAGACTGGGGAGAACTCCGAAGTTTCCAGAAGTACAATTTTTTTTTTTTTTAGAAAAATTCTTTGGGGGAGGGGGATGCTCCCCGCAAAGACAACCCCAAGAGGGCAGAGGGATGGAAGGGGGAAGGAAGCAGAAAACAGATGGGGGGAGGCACAGAAAAGGGGAATGGAATAGAGTATCCTGGAAAAGGGCAGAGTTTCAGGCTACCCTGCCAGCCATGAACAGAAGCACTTCAGAGTGCAACATTTTGTTGCAGTCCCACTTGTAGTTTTTAAGGGCAAAAACCAATCAGAAGCTAATTGCAGAGACATATGATGTTGCCTCAGACTAATTGGTCCCATTTTTTATTTATTTAGTCACACTATAATGATTGTTCCCAGGGAGAAAGAACAAAACAAACAAACAAAAAATAACACAAATACAATCCCAAAATCTACATATATGCATTCAAAAAGGAAAAAGGAAAAGAGCAGCTCGATAAAACAGTCAATTTAAAGCAAGCTGAGACTAAAAGCATAACAACAAAAAATCCAGAAAACGAAAAATTGTTCAGAGTTTAAAAAAAACCAAAACAACAACTTTAAAACACACTATGGCCACACAAATATACAGAGTTTTAAAAGCCTGTGAGAATAAAAAGGTCTTTGCCTGGCACCAAAATGATATGAAGGTAGGCACCAGCTGGACCACTGTGGGGAGGGCATTCCATAATGGGGGTTCCTGCTAAAAACGCCCTTTCTCAAAGTAGCCACGCACCATATCTCAGCCTGTAAGCGCACTTGCGGCAGGGCTTCTGTTGAGAATCCCAGGCCACAGTTAGGAATATATGGGAAGCAGGGCCAGCATCAGGGGTCAGTATAGCAGGGGCACTGCCCATTCTCTGGAGCCTCTGTCCTGTGTCCTGTTTTGTGGTCCCTTGAGGCTCACAGGTGAAGCTAGTAGCAAGATCCAAGTCAGTAAGGCAGGTAAAGGAAGGAACAAAATAGGACATGGGTGGGACGGCTCCAAGTGGTTCTTGCTGCCTGGACCTCTCTCCTACTAGGACAATAAGAGAATGTTATCTCAGCAGGTAGCTAAAGCCATCTGAAGCCTTATATAGGCTGACAAACCTGCAGTATGGTTAGCTCCACCCCCTGAGAGGAACTGACTGAATTGTTAAAGGGCCCTCACCTGTTTTTGCAGTCTTAGACTTCTACAAGGCTGGGCAGTGTTCTCTGGCCAGCGGGGCCTTGAGGAAGGCACTGACTGTCCTACCCCCAAGGAAGAAACCTGTGCCTGATCCACATCAGAATCCTCTGCTGCACGCAGGAAGGCCCAAGGTGTGAGGGTGATGGCGTCCTGGTCCTCCTCCTCCTTTTGCTGCTGCTGTTGCCTGTTCACTGCCTCTTCTCCCCCAGCATGCAAGCAATGACAAGAGTGACAAAATGGAGCATCCTCCTCCACCTGCCTTGTGATCTCCCTCTGGGCAGTTCTGCACAGAGGGAGAGGGCAAGTGAAGGCACAGAGAAGGAACAGAGGGAGAGGGCAGTGAAGGGGCAATGGTACTTTGGAAAGCAGGAATGGAGCCACAGAGAAGGGGCCCACCAAAACCTGGAGCCAGCACTGATGGGAAGAGGTGATCCTTATTTTTTGGTGATACAGGGGTGATGGGGGAGTGGTAAGTGGCCATTCTAGCAGCTGGACAATTTACGTGGCCTAAAATTTGCCCGTAAAGCCTCTTGTGTTGGACTAATTTTGTACCACAAGACAGCAGCCTTATTTTCATTGGTACAGCGATAATGAGATGAGCACAAATGGCAGGCTACGATTTTCACAAGCAGAGACTTTGAAGAAGATAAAAGCGTTCATGGGAGCATCACGTTTTGAACTCATGAAATTATAAGCCTGTTTGCGGTGTTATGGAGATAATGCACTAATGCATTTCTCTTCACCTTGGAAATAAATATTATCAGGAGGGCTTCAGATCTCAAACCACATGAAAAACATATTAAGCCTGATTCCATCAAAGGCTTCTACATTTAAAGTGTGTTTTCCTTGGGCTTTTATACAGTTGTGGACCATTTATTTTTGCATGCCTAGTGAGAGAGCAGTATAGCTTTTCAAAGCTTAGTGTGATGGCCTAAAACAGTGTTCTCCAACCTTGGGCCCCCAGATGTTTTTGCCAGCTATGCTGGCTGGGGCATGTTGGGAGTTGTAGGCCAAAAACATCTGGGGACCCAAGGTTGGAGAACACTGGTCTAAAATAACCTGTGTTATAGGGTGGCCATGCAGCTGGTTGCCCATTGACAGTGGTCAGCACCTGGTCAGCTGACTGAACAGGCAGGCACACAGGTCACCTGGTCACAGTCTTCATCACTAGGGTGAGATGTCCTGTATTGCTATTTCAATTATAATAATTATTTCTAAATTTGCACCTATACATATGAATTAGCATATGCACATTTTATGCAAACATGTGTCCTCTTTTTACCTCTTTCTTGGCAATGCATTTCCTCTCCTTTGCTGATTCATAAGTGGCCACTCTAGTTATCAAGTGACCACTCAGTACAGAAATTTTGTTTCCCTAAAGTACCATGGAATGAAGCTGGATAACAGGAAGTCTTCATTGTATCAGGAGATTCACTCTCTTTGAGTCAAACTGAGAATTCAGTGGAAATTTGCATAAATGCAATGGAACATGGTAGATTAACACTAGAACATCTCATAGTTTGGGAGTTCAGACATATTTATGGACACCACAACCTTTTCATTTCCTTGCAACTTCCTGAGTTCTCTACTGCCCCCTCCGAGAAGCCTCAATCCAGGTTACTGATTTTAGCTGATTGATCTTCCAATAAAATAATTTGGGGAGTTATGTAAAGAGGAGCCTTTGTCTGTTAATTATGCAAAAACTAAGATCATGTTTTTGGTAAGAGGACTCCGAGCACCAGATGGGTCCTTGATGGTTGCCAGCTAGAACAGGTCCACTTGTTTAAATATCTAGGCCTGTGCCTTAGCGTGAAACTGTCATGGAAAAACCACTTAGATGCATCAAAACTTGCCTGTGGAAGAGCGATAGGCCAACTCAGAAGGTTTTTCCATACGAGAGGGGGACAATTAATCAACCCAGCCCTTAAAGTTTTTGAGGCCAAAATAGTAGCTCAAATGCTGTATGGGGCAGAACGATGGGGGGAAGCTGGCAAATGTGCAATGGAAATATTGCAAAACAAATTTATGGAACAGATCCTGGGACTCCCCCCTGGGACCCCATCAGCCCATCTCAGGGCTGAACTGGGTTTACCGTCTATCTCAGCAAGAATAGATCTGTCCTATTTTAGATATTGGCGGAGGTTAAACAAGATGGGTGATGGCTCCTTTACTGGCTCGAACAGCTAAGGAGCAGGGGCTGGGCCTCCCAGTGCCAAGGGAAGTTAGAGATTTATAACCTTCCTATGGAAAAAAATTCATCCCTCAGTCCGCATGCACTTAGAAACTGGATTTTCGACCATGACGCGAATCAAGATAGGACAACAATTGTTGCCGCATCCTTTTCCGTCTGGTATCCCCAAATCAAAGTTAATCATGCAAGATCACACTATTTTGAGGGCCTGACACACCCACACCTGGGTAAGGCATTTACAGAATTGAGGTTGCCACTGATGCCTTCAGCACATATCAATGGGAGATATCTGGGAATCCCACTTAATGAACTGAGTTGTATATTTGGGTGCAATCAGATGGAAGATATATTACATTATGTGCTGTATTGCCACTTGTATGAGGATCCCAGAAGGAATTTTTTTGGGATAACTTATCCAGTTACATGCTGCTAGATCTCCTCAGGAGATGGTGCTGGAACTTCTTGCAGACAACTCCAATTATGTAACTGTCAGTGGCTACCTACACATTGGCAGCCAAGAAACTGTGGGCCACTGACATTAAGAACTAGAATGTTTTATCATTGTCTGGTAACTTTGATCATAAATGCTTATAAATTCAGTTTATAGATTATTTTAACTGTGATTTTAATATTCTGCTTTATTATGAGAGCCAGTGCGGCATAGTGATGAGAGTGTTGGACTGGGACCCAGGAGATCCGGGTTTTAGTCCCCGCTCGGCCATGAAACTCACTGGGTGACTTTGGGCCAGTCACTGACTCTCAGCCTAACCTACCTCACAGGGTTGTTGTGAGGATAAAATGGAGAGGTGGAGGAGGATTATGTAAGCTACCTTGGGTTTCTTGCAGGAAGAAAGGCGGGGTATAAAACATAATAAATAAATAAATAGTTATTTAAGGATTTTATTTTCCCTCGCAAAGGCCTATGCAAGGCCATAAACAATAAAAAGTTGTTCATTCGTTCGTAAAATTAATTAATTATATAAGCTTACTGTCAGTGCTGGCTCCAGGTTTTTGCAGGCGCTTGCGCAAGATACCCTCAATTTATTTATTTCTATTTATTTATTTCATTTCTATACCTCCCAATAGCTGAAGCTCTCTGGGCGGTTTGCCACAGCGCCTAAAACAAGGCCATGATACCATAAAACAGCCATACAATTATTCCACAATACGGAATTTAAAAATTTGGCAGCAAAAAAACCCAATATTTAATACAGAATAGACCTGTTAAAAACACCTGACGTGGGTGCCCCCATCAAGCCATTAAAATAACCCTAGATGTCCTTAAACGCCACAGCACAGAGGGCTGTCTTAAATTGGCGCCGAAAGGAAGACAAAGTTGGCGCCAGGCGGGCCTCAGTGGGCCCCCTCCCTCAGTGAGCCTACCTTCTTCTCAGTGCCAGCTGCCATTGCTTTTCATCCACTTTCTTGTCATGGCTCTGCTTCCCCTTGCTTGCCTGACAGTCAGATTGCCGGTGAACCTACTGCTTCTCTTTCTCACCACCACCGCTGTCTGGGCCAGAGCAAGAGCGGGGTGAACAAGCAGGCCGCAGTGGTGGAGAGGAGGAGCGACTCCAAGGAGGTCTTGTCAGCTGGGCTCAGGTGTGGGTTCTTGGCAGGTGCCTGATCATGCCCACCCTTGATGCTGGCCCGGCTTACGGTAAGAAAATCCCAAACCAGAAAGTGGCTCATGATTATGAGTGTCTAAACATGCATTGGATTGTGCCCTTACGGAAGGGAATTCTGTGCTCAGCATGAACACAGAATTCCCTTCCATAAGGGCACACAATCCAATGCATGTTTAGACAGAAAAAAGCTCTACAACTCCCAGCATGCCCCAGCCAGCCATGCTGGTTGGGAATGCTGGGAGTTTTGGATTTCCCCCCCCCCCTCTAAATAGGCACAGGATTGTGCCTGTAGGGTTTTTTGTTTTTTTAAACTAAAGCGTTTTTTAATTTATTTATTTTTACATCTGCAAACTTTGGGGTTCTCCCCAAGCCTGCCAACACCCCGCTCTTGTGAATGAATGGTGCTGTTTTGGCGACATAAGGACTGACACCAAGAGAATCGGTCCACTATTCATTTAATAGAATTATCTATTAAAGGTCTATAAAAAGGTTTATTAATTAAAGATTAATCTATTAAAGGTCCTTCCTATTAAAGGAAGGTCGGGTTTTATCCCGACCTTCCTGTCCTCTACGGAGCTCAGAGCCCTGTACATGCCCCCACATTATATTCTCACTCTATCTCTAGTGGCCTGTGCAGAGATTGTGTCATTTCTGCTCTCTGTACAGTGCCCTAGGTACTTCGGGTGCAATCCAGAACCCTTCATTGACTTCAGTAGGGCATGGCTTGTCTCCTGTGGGTGTAAACAGATAGAAGTTACAGAACTCTAACTCTCTCTCTCTCTCTCTCTCTCTCTCTCTCTCTCTCTCACACACACACACACACACACACACACACACACACACTGTTAGGCTGGCTTTGCAGTTTACGTCAAGGTTATACCAAACATGAGTTCAGCCAAGAGAATCACAGGCTAAGTGACACGAGCAACACTTCTGGGGCTCCTCTGGTCTTCATAATATTCCTGTCCTGCACAGGGCCACATTGAGTTGGGAACCTCGCTAGAGCTTCATTGAGACCCCTTGTACAAAACCCTGAGGATCGGGGGTAATGAGGAGGGGTTTGGACTGGCTCCAACCACAATTGGCTTCTACTCCTTGTTTCCTTGAAAGCTCAGCACTGGGGAGTGTGATTTAAACGCAGTGAGAGAACTTGCTATCCAAGCTTCGCTGCCTGTGTTATTCCTGTCTGCATCCTAAGCAAAGTGCAGGTGTCACGGGCTTAGAACTATAGGTCATGGTAAATATGGAGCTGCTGCCAAAAATGGCAGGCCCATGTTGAGTTCCTTCCATACGGTGCAGTCAAACTTAAAATGGAGAGGAGAAGGAGGATTATGTAAGCCGCCTTGGGTTCCTTGCAGGAAAAAAGGTGGGGTATAAATATAATAATAAATAAAAAATGAATAAATAATCTGTGTCTCAATGTTATCATGCTGTATGTTTCTTTGTTCCCTGATCAACACTACTGGTTGCTGCTGGCTTGGCCAGGAAATGTGACGATGTCAAAATATGAAGTATATTTTAGTACACTTTTGCTAGAAGCCATGTGTTCTACCTATATATTAATAAGCAACCTGAGCTCAGATGTTATAAATCCTTCCTCCACACTTAAGCTCTGAGGAAAGCAGATTTAAAATTGATTTCCCCTCCTCCCCTTCTTAATTTACACCCTAGTTAGCCAAAGCAAATGCACTGTTTCAAGCTGCTTCAGTGTATAATCAATAAGCAGACTTCTGCGTACAATGTAAAATCCAGTTTTATGTGCTGGTCCATCGTAAAAAGGAAAATTAATTCAAAGCTGTGGCAAGTTTGTAAGAATTGATTACACTCTCCTGAAGCCATGTTTATGTATTATTTTGTCGAAATTTTATTTACCTGGAAAGTGTTTATCAATGTAGAGAGCAATCCTATTGCCCCCAGAAAGCATCTGAAGGGCCACAGGATATTTCAGATTCCCAGATCCGAGGTTGGAGACAGCGCTCCACCAACGGATCTGGGAATCAGAGCTCCAACCCCCCCCCCTCCCTGGCAGCTGGCGAGGAGAGAACCACACCAGCCGCTGTCCAAGGTCGGGAAAGCGACCCCAGGGGAGGGGACTGGAGAGGCCAGGATCCTGAAACCTCTCCAGCCTCCTTCCCTCCCCTTCCGAAATGCTCCAGCTCCACGGGCAAAAAAGCCCATCTAGTAAAATATGAAGGGCTGGAGGACAGGGAGGCAGAGATTACCTCCAGCGCTCCTCCCACTCTATGTAGGACGACCATAAGACTCTTTGAGTTCAGGGGTTTATGGGCATCGCAATAGGATTGCACCCAAATCTGCTAAAGTTACTTGGAAGTGACTCATAGCCCAGCGAGGTGGCTTGGCCTGTAATTTAAATGCAGATTATCGTAACTCAGGGGTGTTGAACCTCTTTCAGCCTGAGAACCAAATTCAATTTTGGAGAAGCTCTCGGGTGCCGCATTCCAGTGAAGGCTGGGGCAAAAGGAAATGGGGCCCAAAATACCTGAACTACCAAAAACCTGCCTATTTTAGCTTAAAGCTCTTAACAGTTAAGTTATTAAAACTTAAGAGAGGCATTTCAACCTTTTAGAATGAGGAAAAAATCTGTGCGCTTAGTAGAAGGTGAAAAGGTCACTCTACACATGTCCCAACTCTACGTGCATAGGCTTATCTGTGTGATTGAGAACCACGCACATGGGGTTCCAGATTGTGCATAGTCCCTGAAAGTGTTCTGCATCTTCTGACTGGCCAGGCAGCGAGCACATGGAAATGGGATGACCTTCAAACCCTTGCCCCCTAGCTCTTGTGTACAACTGTCCGTGCAAATGCTTGTGCCAACTTAAGAAAAAGAATCACAATCGGATGCGTAAATGGGAAGGGATAAACCTAAACGTGGAAAAAAAAGAGAGAAGCCGTCCCTAGTAGGTATAAAACAGGGGTAGGCAACATGGTGCTCTCTAGATATTTAAGACTACAGACCCCATGATCCCTCATTGGCCATTCTGGTTGATGCTGATGGGAACTGTAGTCCAAAACATGTGGAAGACACCACATTGCCTACCCCTGATATAGGGTATCTAGGTGCCAAGTTTTGTTACCAGATTCTATGCAGTGCCGTGAACAGACGTTGCAGGTAGTAATCCTTGCCTCTATGCTCTGAAAAGTTCCACCTGCTGATTCCTTCATATCAGGAATTAAAGTCACAAAAGCAGACCCTGCTGGTTTTTCTTCTAGCCAGCTGGCAAGGTCAGCTGCAGGTTACAGGTGGGAAGTTGCATGATTGAATGCTTTGCAGTAGAACAAAAAAAAAATGTAGAGCATGTTCACATAAGGAAGAAGATTCAGCCGGACCTCCTCTTCCTTGTCATGCTCCTTTTCTGTGTGCACAGAGTTTGGTTGTGGTGGAGGATACAAATATGCCAGTCCTTACCTGCAGCCTGAAGTGGCATGCTCCAAGAAGAGGCAAGATATGTACCATTCGATTCATCTGGCTGCATAAACTAACCCAAATTCTTCCTCCTCTGAAACAGGCACTCTTTGGGACTGTTTACGCAGATTCTTTGACACGCACTTGCTTGACCTGTAGCATGATCCTTGTTTCCCGAGAGGAGAGTCTGACAAGGACTTTGAATGCATTATGAGCCTCCAGGTCAGTTCCCAAGAAGTGCCTCGGGCAAGTCAGCAAGAGAACGAATAAACAGTGAGCAATAAATATACCCGGCTCTAATATTACTTGGCCTGTGTAGTGACAGGAAGCCTGTGGAAAGAGCTAAAAGCATTTGAAAGGAGAAAAAGGAAGAGGTTATGGAAGAGAGCTGTGTAAATGCAGGCCATTCAAAGAGTACTAATTCCAAGGATGAATTTGAGCTAGTGTATATAGGATGTTATACGGGCTAAAGATGGGCTCTCTTTTGGGGTACCTTGGTAGTTTTTAAGAGGCAGCTTCCTATATGCCTCGGGCAGGGTTCAGTAACACATTTTTTTTTTTAGTTTAGAGTATTTCTGTGGGCTTCTTCAGTACCGACATTGCCTGGGACTGATGAAAGCTTCTGTCCTATAGAGGTTAAGATACGGAAGCAAGAGCCAACTAAGTTGGTTTCTTGCTGTCTTAACTTTTTGCAGTCCTCAGTTTCTCTCCCTCAGCGGTGCCGGGGGAGGCACAGAGCACCTGGTTTTCATGCAGAAGCACCTGGCAGGGCACCTGGTTAGTTTGTATGCGCAAGGTCCCAGCTTCAGTCCTTGGCATCGCCAATTCAGAGGACCAGGTGGCACGGGATGGGACCTCTCCAGTCTCCACCTGAGTGAGCTGCTGCCACCCAGAGTCAGCAGTACTGGGCTAGATGGACAACAAGAAGAAGGCTTCGTATGTTCCTAATGTTGTGTGCGCTTACCTGGAATTGAATTCTATTGAATTCAGTGGGGCTTACTTCTGAGTAAAGATGCATAGAATAAAGCTGCACAGTGATGTAGATGTCCTATTGAAGTCTGTGGGACTTACTGCTGAATAAGCATGCATAGGCTCAGTTTGCAATAAATATTTTTTTAAAAGTACATAAGAACCATGCTGGATCAGACCAAAAGCCTATCTAGACCAGTTTGGTGCAGTGGTTGGAGTTCTGGACTGGGACTAGGGAGATCCAGGTTCTAGTCCCCACTCAGCCATGAAGCTCACTGGGTGACTTTGGACCAGTCATTGACTCTCAGCCTAGGCTACCTCGCAGGGTTGTTTTGACGATAAAATGGAGAGGAGGGTTCCTTGCAAGAGGAAAAAAAGGCAGGATAGAAATGTGATAATAAAGTAAATAAATAAAATAGACCAGCTTGTCTAGACCATCTGTAAGCAGGACATGAAGGCAATAGCACCCTCCCACTCACATTCCCCAGCAACTGGTATTGAGACCTGTACTGCCTCCAGTATTAGAGGTAATATTTAGCCATCTTGATTAGTAACCATTGATAGCCTTATCCTCCATGAATTTGTCTAATCCTCTTTTAAAAGTTGGTGGGCATCAATCACTACATCTTGTACCGGTCAAATCCATAGTTTGTTTGTATGCACTTTGTGACAAGGTGCTTCCATTTATCTGTCTGGAGTCTACCACCATTCAGCTTCCTTGGATGACCCCAGCTTCTAGTATTATTAGAGAGGAAGCAAAACCTTCTTCACTATCCAATTACGCCGATCAAATAAGACTCATTAGATCAGGGGTCGGCAGATCTCCAGATGTTTTGGACTTCAACTCCCAGCATTCTTGACCATTGGCCAGTGCTGGCAGGGGTTTCTGGGGAGTTGAACTCCCAAATATCTGGAGATCTACCTTTTCCCACCCCATGCGCTAGCAGAGCTGGCTGGGAGGAGATGGGATTTGTAGTCCCAACACATTGGAGGGTACCAGGCTGGGGAAGGCCGTGCTTGATTAAGGAAGCCAGAGGAAGACTTTATGTGACAAGAATTCATTTAAAAAGTATATTTATACACCTTTTCATATCTATCTATCTATCTAGATATATGAAAAGCTGTATAAATACACATTTTAAACGAATTCTTATCACATAAAATCTTTCCTCTGGCTCCCTTAACCAAGCACAGCCTGATACACACACAACACACAACACGCACACACACACACACACACACACACACACACAGAGCTAAATTAAACCAGTTATTGTCATGTTATTCTAGCAAGGTGACTAGATGAACAGTGGTTAGGGTTCCTTTTCCTGTAATAGTTTTGTAGGAAGGGGAATTTCATCAGGCACACCTTGTACCTCTGGTGAAAGCTGTAATGCTGTATTGGTCCGAATTCCTTCCTTTAATATCACCATGTGTAACTGAGTAGATGAAAGCTTATGACACTGAGGAGAAATCGAAAAGTGTTAACATAGGGCGGACAGATGCACAAAAAAACACAAAAAAAACAAACAAAAAAAGGACCAGGCTCCTGCACCTTTAAGAGTTATCAAGAAGAGGCACTTTCAGCAGTCCTGGCTTGTCCCCTGCAGAAGTTTCCCTCTTCTGCAGGACTATTAAAGGTTCAGGACTATTCTGCAGGACTATTAAAGCCCTGCCCTCTTTTGCATCTGGCCACCCAGTGTTAACATGCTCCGGACTTAGACAGGGGTCAGAACATGTCCCTGTTCGCCCATTGCACCGCTGTTTGGCAAATTCGGAGTTAAAACTCTGTCCCTGGCAGCTGCACTGTTGGCAGTTGCTGCCAACAACCCCACAATTAGGGTTAATAAAACAGCAGGAGTTCCTTGTGGGGGAAGTTAACAAGTCTAATTGGCAGCACATCCTTCATTCCCAGACGACAGGAGGGTATAAGCTGACAAGGGGGCCGGCCGGCCGGCTGGCTGGCTTGCAAGTGGCGTGGAGATTAGGAGGTAGAAAAATGGGCAAATTTGGGTTGGAGGAGAGCACTAGGTTTGTCTCGAGGCCTTAGGACAGGGGTCCTCAAACTTTTTAAACAGGGGGCCAGTTCATTGTCCCTCAGACTGTTGGGGGGGGCGGACTATAGTTTGAAAAAAAATATGAACTGAATGGATCAAGTTGAAAAAATGGACCCTGGGTCCTTTTTTTTTACTTGATTAAATGGAAAGTTATTATAAATTAATTATAAATTAATTTGCTGTCTAAAATTGAAATACATTAAATTTTAAAAAGGTATAGAAAGGCTTGATTTGCACACTGCACATATCTTATTTGTAGTGCAAAAAAACAGGAAAAAACAATACAATATTTAAAATGAAGAACAATTTTAATCAACATACTAAGCTTATTAGTATTTCAATGGGAAGTATGGGCCTGCTTTTGGCTAATGAGATGGCCAATGTCCGGTTCCATATTTGTCACTGCTAGTCGTAACAAGTGATGTAATTGTGCATCAGTTAGTCTGGATCTGGTTGGAGATTTCAGATGTTTCATTCAGGAAAAAGTATGTTCACAGACATAGTTGCTGCCAAAGATGGTTGCCATTGATGAGCAGTATTTACCTGTATTTTTCCATCTATAAGACGCCCCCATGTATAAGACGCCCCTACTGGGCAGTTTCGCAACCTGCACGGTTCTCTCCTCGGCTTACTTCCGTGTATAAGACGACCCTCAATTTTTAGTCTAACAATTTTAGGAAAAAGTATAGTCCTTATACATGGAAAAATACTGTAGTATGAGTAATGAGCAGTATTTACCAGCCACAGAGCTGGCGGTCCACATCCTGCAACTTTGTTCCACATAAATGTGCATAAGATTGCAGCCTTACAGCCTCATCTTATGCATGTCTACTTGGAAGTAAGTTTCACTGAATTCAAGGAGACTTTTTCCCCAGGTAAGTTTACAAAGGATCACAGCCTTAAAAGTACAAACCCATTCCTTGGGGTAGGTCAGGAAGACCTGGTACCCAGAGAACATAGTGAGAGCCAGTGTGGCGTAGTGGTGAGAGTGTTGGACTGGGAGATCCGGGTTCTAGTCCCTACTCAGCCATGAAGCTCACTGGGTGACTTTGGGCCAGTCACTGACTCTCAGTTTAACCTACCTCACAGGGTTATTGTGAGGATAAAATGGAGAGAGGAAGATTATGTAAGCCACGGTTTAGCCACCTAGGGTTCCTTGCGGGAAAAAAGGCAGGATATAAATATAACAAACAAATCGGACTTCCCCTGGCCCCCCACCTTGGGGCTGGGGAGAAGATTTGCGCGTGGGGGAGGAGTGGGGAGCCAGGTGGCAGGACCTGTCGCGGCCAGCTGAGCCCATGGGCTTGGCTGGGGCGGGGAGATGGGGGGCTCATTTAAGCACCTGGATCCCTGCCCTTGTTCTCCTGCTTACCTGGAGGAGGGAGTGCCCGATTGAATCGTCGTCCCTCGTGGTATCATTCCGGTTGTGAGAGAGTTTGGTGTGTGTGTTTGATGTGGTTTAAATTTGCTACTTCGGTGTTGATTGTGTTGCTTGGCTGATTGTTGTTGTGGGTTGTGATAGAGGGCTCCCCCCCGTTGCTCATTGTTCTGACCCGTTGCGGGTCCTGGGCGCCCGGGTCACGCTGCTCGGTCATTTGGCGGCTGCCCGCCTGATTTTTTGACCGGGAGTTTGCTGCGGCTGGCTCACATGTTCCTTCCCGGCCCCTGCTTCCGGTGCGCCTCTCAGCTGTTCGGCGGCTGCACCAAACAGCTGT
This sequence comes from Shinisaurus crocodilurus, assembly GCA_021292165.1. NCBI lineage: Eukaryota > Metazoa > Chordata > Lepidosauria > Squamata > Shinisauridae > Shinisaurus > Shinisaurus crocodilurus. The sequence continues at coordinate 19,332,701 of CM037879.1, forward strand.
TTATTCCTCAGGGGGAGTGGGCGCAGGTGACCGCCTCAGCAGCTTGGCAGGCACGCCGCTCTGGGTTTCCCCCCCCCACGTCTCTCTTCTGAGCAGGCTCCTCCGGCGGGGGCGGCTTCCTTGAGCACGTCCGCTTGCTTCCCCGCCGCCGCTCGGTTGTTCCCGGGGAGCGGACGGGCGTGGGGACCTTGGCGGCTAGGCGGGCACGCCGCCTTGGTGCTTTCCCCCACGCCTTTCTTCCCGAGAAATACAGTTGGGGCTCCAGGATGTGGGAGAAAAATCTCAGAGTAGATGGAAGAGAAAGCAACGAAGATGGCCCTAAAATATAAGTGGGTGGTCGGGCCCAGGAAAGATTATGCAGGTCGTTCCTCCTCAGCCCCGGCTAGCCTGGGCTAATCTCAGTCCTCACCCGTGTTAAAAGCCACAGTCATCCCTTCTCCTGCTCCTCACCCAGAGCAGAGGGGCCTCTCATCGGCTGCTGCGGGGCAAGGGGCAGCTCCTTGCGGCACCTGCCCCATGGATGTACTGGCAGTGAGGCCGCCGACAACCGCGGGCGTCGAAGGGGCAGCAGAGGCTCCTGAAGTAACCCAAGGAACGGAGCATCTTTCCTCAACCCACTCCCGCCCTCAAGCCTCCAAGGGAAGGAGCTAAAAGGAAAAAAAGGTGCGCCGAGAATAGGCGGTGGGGGGGGGGAAGAGGAGCGCTGATAGAAGCTGCGAGAGCGGGAGGCAGCCGTTGAAAGAGGCGAGGCAGCGCCGAAAGCTCTCCTTCCTTCCCCCCATCTGCCTTTCTTCCCAGCGGCTTGCTCCGGTGGGGGCGGATTCCCAGAACGCAGGGAGCCTCTAGATCGGCCGCCGGGCCGGATGAAAATACCCGGCGGGCCGGATGTGTCCTGCGGGCCGTAGTTTGAGGACCCCTGCCTTAGGAAATATATACAATCTACTTTGGTGTAGAATCATAGTATCATAGAAAAGTAGAGTTGGAAGGGGCCTACAAAGTTATCGAGTCCAACCCCCTGCTCAATGCAGGAATCCAAGTCAAAGCATCCCTGACAGATGGCAGTCCAGCTGCATCTTGAATGCCTCCAGAGTGGGAGAGCCCACCACCTCCCTAGGTAGTTGCTTCCATTGTCTGACAGTCAGGAAATTTTTCCTGATGTTTAGGTGGAATCTAGGTTCCTGTAACTTGAGCCCATGATTCCATGTCCTGCAAACTGGGATGATCGAGAAGAGATCCTGGCCCTCCTCTGTGTGACATCCCTTCAAATACTGGAAGAGTGTGATCATATCTCCCCTCAGTCTCCTCTTCTGAAGGCTAAACATGCCCAGTTCTTTCAGTCTCTCCTCATAGGGCCTTGTTTCCAGTCCCTTTATCATCCTTGTTGCCCTCCTCTGAACCCTCTCCAGTTTGTCTACGTCCTTCTTAAAGTGTGGTGCCCAGAACTGGACGCAGTACTCAAGATGGGGCCTAACCAGTGCCGAGTAAAGGGGAATTATCACTTCCCGCGATTTGGAAGCTATACTTCTATTAATGCAGCCCAAAATAGCATTTCATAGAATCATAGAAAAGTAGAGTTGGAAGGGGCCTACAAGGCCATCGAGTCCAACCCCCTGCTCAATGCAGGAATCCAGGTCAAAGCATCTCTGACAGATGTCTGTCCAGCCGCACCTTGAATGCCTCCAGACTGGGAGAGCCCACCACCTCCCTAGGTAGTTGATTCCATTGTCTTATTGCTCTGACAGTCAGGAAATTTTTCCTGATGTTTAGGTGGAATCTAGGTTCCTGTAACTTGAGCCCATTATTCCGTGTCCTGCAAACTGGGATGAACGAGAAGAGATCTTTGCAGCCACATCGCATTGCTGGCTCATATTCACTTTGTGATCTACCACAATTCCAAGCTCCTTCTCACTTGTAGTATTGTTGAGCCAAGTGTCCCCCATTCTGTAACTCTGCATTTGGTTTCCTTTCCCTAGGTACAGCATTTGGCATTTATCCCTATTAAATTTCATTCTGTTGTGTTCGGCCCAGCGCTCCAGCCTATCAAGGTCACTTTGAATTTTGTTTCTGTCTTCCAGAGTATTAGCTGTTCCACCCAACTTTGTGTCATCTGCAAATTTGATAAGCATTCCCTGTACCTCCTGATCCAAGTCATTAATAAAAATGTTGAAGAGCACCGGGCCCAGGACCGAGCCCTGTGGTACCCCGCTCGTTACCTCTCCCCAGTTTGAGAAGGAACCATTGATAAGCACTCTTTGAGTCCGATTCTGTAGCCAATTGTGGATCCACCTGATAGTTGTTCCATCTAGCCCACTTTTAGCTAGCTTGCTAATCAGGATATCATGAGGCACTTTGTTGAAAGCTTTGCTGAAGTCCAGATATATGATGTCCACCGCATTCCTACAGTCCACAAGGGAGGTTACCCGATCAAAAAATGAGATCAGATTAGTCTGGCAAGATTTGTTCTTGACAAATCCATGCTGGCTTCTAGTAATCACTGCATTGTTTTCAAGGTGCTTGCAAACTGACTTTGGTGTGACCAAAGGAAGATCCTTTTCACTCAAGGCCTCCTTTGCAGTGTATGGACCATTTCTTAGCTCCTGCTTATTGTGATTTTTGTCCATTTAGATACCATCTCAAATATACAAATGAAATGTCCCTCCTGTCTTTATTTTGTTTGTTCTCCTGGTATCCTTGTGAGGGAGATGACTGTTGTCCTCACTCTCAGAGAGGGAGGACTGACAGAGAAACTGACTGCTCAAGGTAACAGTAAAGCGTGGTTTGCGAACCTCATTTTCTTTCATGCTCCTACGGTTGCTGCCTCTTCCGCTGATGCAGAGGAAGAGCCCTGCTGGATCAAGCTAAAGGCCTATCTAGACCAGCAGCTTGTTTCCCACAGGGACCAACCAGATGTCTATGAGAAGCCCAACAGCAGGACATGAGTGTGAAAGCACCCTCCCGCTTGTGTTCCGCAGCAACTGGTGTGCATAGGCATACTGCCTCCGATGCTGGAGATAGTATCTAATTCTCATGACTGGTAGCCATGGACAGCCTTCTCCTCCATGGATTTGTCCAATCCCCTTTTGAAGCCATCCAAGGAAGTGGCCATGGCCATCGCTACATCATGTAGCAAATTCCATAGTTTAACTACTATAGTTGATCGTCTTTTCTTCTTCTTCTGGCAGAGCTCCTGTGCTTTTGTCTGCTTCCCCAGAGAGCTTCGGCTGTTGGGCAGCATAGAAATGTAATTAATTAATAAATATCCCCAATACCATCTTTGTGGCAGGAAGAACACCCCCCCCCCCACACACACAGACTTGCTAAATTTCTGTTGGGCAGCTAATAAAGGCCCAGAAGCCCTGCTGGCACAAAAGATGACAACCTGTCAATGCTACAGTTTAGTATGTGACTGAGGGCCAAACTTCACGCACATTATGTTAAAAGCATCTTTGCATCTAAGGTGCAGGTTTCCAAAAATGTAGATTGCAGCAGCTGGGGGTGGGGCTGATAATTATAATGCAGGGGATGACACCTCTAGTCTGTGAGCCTAATCCAGCCTGCAGAGGGTTGTGCACCCTCCATGGGCTCTGCCCCCTGCACTCTCCAAGGGCCGCCCCCTGTCCTGGGGGTGGAATTCCCATGTTACCCCCCCATCTCTGATTGGAGATAACCAGGGGGATTCCCCTGTGTGCCTCTTGCCCTGCCAATGGCAAACCAGCACCTGGACCAAAAGAAGTTCCCTCCCCCTGTTCTAACGGGTTCTGAGCAGGCTTGAAAGGGGAATGTTTGCCCTTTCCTCCCCAGCTGAAGTGAGTATTTGCCATGCGGGAAAAGCAAAGGATGAGCGAAGCCAGGCAGCACACTTGTCCGGTGTATGGCCCCGCCCCTGATATTAAGGAAGATGGCCAGAGGCGGTGTTAGGGGCAACCCACTTGGGCTGGAGCTTTGAATCTTTCATTTGGAGCCCCCAATCTCTGGGATGCCCTCTGCCCCACCACCCTGCTCTCCATGGGCATTCGCTGAAATAAAGGTACAGGGGCCCTGATGATCCCTGTTGTGTTGCATCTGACCCTGGATTGGCTGGCTTTTTGCTCACAGGTGCTTCACCTCCTACTGCCTCCCCCACACACCTTGAATCTTTCTGCCTGAGGTTTCTTTCTGAACTCAAATGCCCTCCTCTCCCCTGTCCATACATTCCTTTATACAAATAGGGGTGTCCTTAGGAGACAGGGTCCTTTACAGACACACACAGACTTTCGAGCATATGTAAATTAGCATATGCTAATTTGTGCTCTCCTGAGCCCTGGATCTTTTCAGTACCTAGCACCTCTCCTGGGGGTGTCCATGCTCCTTTGACCTCATTTGGCGTGGGGAGGGCTGGGTGGAGGTCATCCGGTCTCCCATCGAATTTTGGTTGCCCACACCTGCTCTAAAGTTACACGGCAGGTAGAAACTTATATTCTGAAGCTTTTCCATCACTGTATTTGTGCAGAGGAAGTTTTTCACCAGTACAATTCCTGCTTGTCGTTTGCTCCCAGCTCTTTTATTAAGACATGGTTGAATAGAGGAAGGACCGTCGCCCAGTGGTAGTGCTTTGTATCCAAAAAGGTCCCAGATTCAAGCTGTAGCATCTCCAGGTAGGCTGAGAAAGGCTCCTGACGGAAATCATGGAGAGAGCCACTGACAACCAGTATAGTTGCCAGTACTGAATAGATAGACCGGTGGTCTGATTGGGTATAAGACAATCTCCTGTGTTGAGTGCTTCCAGTGTGCTTGAGTGCACTGTGCAGGTTCCCAAGATACCGCTGCATAGAAAACTGGAAATCTATAATTTCAACCCAGTTCCAACCAAATTGGACAGGAAAATAACATTTGCAAAATGGAAAGGTGTTTTCTTCTTCTTCTTCTTCTTCTTCTTCTTCTTCTTCTTCTTCTTCTTCTTCTTCTTCTTCTTCTTCTTCTTCTTCTTCTTCTTGCTAGTTCTAATAAGGATGAGTGGGTGAATGTGCAACATATCTTGTGGATAACCATATAATGGTCTGAGTGGGAATAGTTCTGTATGTGTAGAGACCCCCTTCTGCTTTTATCGGAGGCAGCAAGAAGCTGCAACTCAATAGATTATGACTACATAGAGATTTCCACTTAAAATAGGATGAATCACCCTCTGTTCCCCACTTGAATGGTTTAATTAAGTCTCTATATTTAGCATAGTAACTCTTGGTAGAATAATTGTGTCTTCTACCTAATATATTTAGTCAAATGTTTACCCCAAAGTTTTTTTTGTGGGTGAAAAAGACATTGGAAGAAGATCACCTCTTTCAGAGTAAAACAGTTTATTCTCCAATTATTTTGAGTTTAACTAAACAGCTATTGTTCTTATACACTGCTAATTTAATGATTAGGCTGCGTAGAGGTGTTCCTGCTTGAAAAGTAGTTTTAATACTCTTGACTGTTCCTGAAAATAACGCACGTATAAATACTTTTTGTTATATGTGAGTGGGTTTTTTAAAAAATTGATATGTTTGAATTAGTTTTTATAAGATAATGTGTCAGATGTCGTATCTAATACCTTATCTACTTTAGTAAGATTTATAGAAATAGAAACATACATTGGAACTGGGCACAACCCAAAGCTGGGTTTTTCATGTTTGGTGAATTTGACCAAAGATAGAGCATTTTGGAGGTAAAATAGATTATCCACTGGCTTTGCACCCACACTCAGTTTTTACTAGGCTATTTGGATGGTAGTATGGCTTAATTTGGAGGATCCTTTATATTCTTCAGCAAATCGTAGTTGTAAAGAAATGGCGCAATTTATCTATTCATCTAAAACAAAATTAACCTGGGGTGTAATCCTATGCAGGTTTAGACAGAAAAAAGTCCTACAACTCCCAGCATGCCCCAGCCAGCTATGGCTGGCTGGGGCATGATTGGAGTTGTAGGATTTTTTTTTCTGTCTAAACCTGCATAGGATTGCACCCTTAGAGAGCGATCCTATGGCCCCTAGACATCCGATCATTCAGATTCCCAGACATGAGGTCTGAGACAGAACTCCGACCTCAGAGCTGAGAATTTGTGCTCCGACCCCCCCCCCCCCGACTCCCTGCAGCCAGTGCGGAAAGAACTGTGCTGGCCGCCTCTTTGAGGTTGGAAATTCAACACTGGAGAGGAGGTAAAGTGGGATGGGAGGGGGCGGGAGGGGAGGAGACTGCGGCCACTAGGATACGAGACATCTTGACAGTGCTCCAGCCTCCTTCCCTCCCCCTCCTTTTGGCCGTCGAGCTAAAATGCAAACTGAGAGGAGCAGGGAGGCAGAGATCATCTCCACCACTCCTCCCGCTCCGTTGTGGAAGCTCGTACGCCTCCGAGTTTAGGGGCTTATATGAGCATCAAGGGCGCAACCAGTCAGAGTGCACCCTTAATTGAGTGTTCTTTGCATGACAATACTAGTATAGTTTTATCACCACTTGGATGGGGTCACTTGTTGGCAGCCTTATTCTGTCCTGCAATAATACACACTGACACAAAGGCCCTTTGTGATATAACACAGTGATAGAAAACAATTATTTGTCTGGCAAAGAAGGGAAGAGAGCAGTGGGAAATGAGATGTGTCAGTTCGTCATCTTCTGTTCAAGTCAATGCAAAAAAGAACCTATTCCTGTATAGTACTAACAACAATACATTTGTATAGTGCTTTCAAGTGTCCAGAGTGCTTCCCGTGCATTATATAGTTTCAATCCTTACAACAAACCCATAAGGCAAGTTAGTATTATCATCCTCCATATTGCAGATGGAGGGACTGAGGCCATGTGGTGAGTTCACGGCAGAAGGGAAATTTGAATCAGGGACTTTCTTTTTTCTTTTCTTCTCCTCCCCCCACATTTTAAATTTTATTTGAGAAAATTAAAACACAAACATTACAAGACACACAACAAAGGACAAACTAAACTAAAATGGACTTCCGATCCTCTCCACAGCAATTATAAGTAACAATATTTGCTCTTACTATACTCTATAGATACAAAAATACCTCACTTTTTTCTAATGTTCAACATTTTTCTTCTAGCTCTATTCAACTCACACATATACCCATCTTTATTTTCCAAAATTCTACAAAAAAAGTCTGTTAGAGGTTTCCACTTAACCCTAAACAATAATATTTTAAAGGTTTTTTAATCTTTGTAAACTGCCGAGAGAGCTTTGGCTTTTGGGTGGTATAGAAATGTAATAAATGAAATGAAAGGTATTCAGTGATTGCACAAGCAGAAGGCAGCTTGCTCAACCCATCTTTCTCTTCCACCTTCCCCATGCAGTCCCCTTTTACGCCCCAGGAACCTCTCTCCATAGGGTCAGGGACCTTCCTGAGCAGTGCGGGTTGTGTGATAGGGGGGCTGCAGTGCAAGGGAGGAGCTGCCCGAAACTGGGCAGAGAGATCTTGAATGGTGTTTTCTTCTGGAGCCTTTGGTGCATGACAATCCATAAACGAGTGCATACACGTTGGGGTTCCTGTTACGTTTTCCACTGACCTTGCCTTTGCTCTTGAAACTTCTGTTGCATTTTCCTACTATAAAAATGTCAATTAAAATTTGGGGCAGTGAGGAAAGCTGCTAGGGAACTATGATTCATTGTGGTCCATGACTTAATGTAGAAGGGAATTGGTTAATTAAAGCAATTTTGTCTGGGGTTGTGTTGTTTTTTTTAACTGAGGTGTAAATTTACACGGTATTGCCCTTCAGTTTCCGTGTTGCTGTCTCCTCCTAAACAGCGATAGCAACACAGGAAAGAGAGTATCACACTCTTCCCACCTTAATGTTAACTTAATGGCAGCTAATTGGAGCTGTTTCAACGTGATTGCATTTTAACTCTGTTTTTAAGAAATATACATTAAATGGGGGGAAACACGCAGATAGATTCATTGCATGTCCTTTAGTATGAAAACTGTATTTTTTTAGACATGCAACACTGGATATACATTCTATGGAATTCGTTATACATTATTTACCTATGTCATTCTGACCACGTGACTCAGATCCCTTCACTGGCTTCCTATCCACTCCCAGATCCCACACAAGCTTCCCGTCCCTGACCCTAAAAGCCCTCCAAGGTCGTGCCCCTTCTTATCTCTCTGCACTTAACATGCTGGCAGTGGCACATCCCTTCTTGTGAGCTTCACTCATCCAGCTTTACCTTCCTCACCTGTCCAAACATCTCATGCTGCTCCCTGAAACGACTGCCCGTTTTCTCCTGTTGCCCCTTATGCCTTGAACTACCTTCCTGAATGCCCCCATGTGACCACCTGCCTTATTTCCATTAAGTCCCTCCTCAAAACTCAGCTTTTCCAGGAAGCCTTTGGATCATCCCACTAGCCCCTATATGCAGGGATTGGCAATGTGGCACCCTCCAGATGTTTTGGGCTACAGTGCCCATAATCCCTGACCATAGATAGTTGTGGGAGCTGATGGGAGATGTAGTCCAAAACATCTGGAGAGTTCTGTGTGTTGCCTCTCCTGCCTTGTTGTAACTAAGCCGAAGTAAGCATAACTGAAGTAATCACATATTCTTCCTCTGCTTACCAAGGCCTCCCATTCCTCTGTTGTTTCCTTGTGTCTACTTAGACCAGGGCTCTCCAACCTTGGGTCCCCAGATGTTGCTGGGGCTGGCCTACAGCTCCTAGCATACCCAGCCAGCATGGCTAATGGCAAGGGATTCTGGGAGCTGTAGGCCAGCAACATCTGGGGACCCAAGGTTGGAGAGCCCTGACTTAGATTGTAAGCCCCTTGCGGTAAGGACTGGTCATACCTGTCCTCTGTAAAGCGCCATGGACATAATTGGCACTATATGAATATAAATGTGAGTTGTATTGTTACTGTTCCAAATTCAGTATAAAAACAAAATGCTCACTGAACTCCACCCACTTTTGACATATAAAAGTGCACCATGGGATATTTATGTACTTAATGCTATGGGTTCAGAGCAGCCAGTGTAACATTCATATATGATAACTATGCATTAATATATGAATAAGCTAATTCCCGGGGTTTGTCCACATTCCAGTCTAGCCTCCAGAAACAGCACTGGGGGCAGGGCTAGGCAAATGAAGGGGCGTGGCTCTATAGACAGGTACTGGCACTAAGTGGCACCCATTGAATTATGTGGGATGAAGTACGCAGGCTGTGATCCCAGACACATTCGAGAGGGGACTGAGGGGAGATATGATAGCACTCTTCCAGTACTTGAAGGGTTGTCACAAAGAGGAGGGCCAGGATTTATTTATTTATTTATTACATTTATACCCCGCCTTTTTTCCTGCAAGGAACTCAAGGCGGCTTACATAATCATCCTCCTCCTCTCCATTTTATCCTCACAACAACCCTGTGAGGTAGGTTAGGCTGAGAGTCAGTGACTGGCCCAAAGTCACCCAGTGAGTTTCATGGCCGAGCGGGGACTAGAACCCGGATCTCCCGAGTCCCAGTCCAACACTCTCACCACTACGCCACATTGGCTCTCTTCTCTTGAGATCTCTTCTCAATCATCCCAGTTTGCAGGACACGGAATAATGGGCTCAAGTTACAGGAACCCAGATTCCCACCTGAACATCAGGAAAAAATTCCTGACTGTCAGAGCAATAAGACAATGGAACCAACCACCTAGGGAACAAAACAAAAACCACATAGCCTTAGAGGTGAGGCAAGAGGTATTGGGTGCTTCAGAGTTTTATTTCTTTTATTTCAACCTTTGTCTGACCCCTTGAATGTCTTAAACAAAACAAAAAGAGAGAGGTTGAAGTGAGTTCAGGGATTGTTATCCTAGGATAACTGATAATGTAAGCAGACCTCTAAGCATCTTATTATGGCTTCTCAGGTTTCGCATATGCTGGGGGGGGGAAAATAAATTTTTACATTTTGGAGGGACTCTGTGGGAGGTTGGAGTGGGAAACTCTTTATGATTTGGAGTGTGTGTGTGTGTGTGTGTGTGTGTCTGTCTGTCTGTAAGCGGGGAGGGGGGGAGAAGGACCTTTGTCAATGTGTTGGAGGCATTTGGAAGCAGCTGGTTTGCTGAGGATGCAATTGGATCCAAGGCCAAAAAAGAAACTCTATAAACTCCTGGGGAAATTTCAGAATGCTGTGCATTGAATATAGCCACAAGCAGCAGCAGCAGCAGCAGCACGCCGTCAGTGAATCACAAGTGGAACTGGTCCAAAGCTCACGCTCAACTTAAATACACAGACTTCATGGAGATCTATAAGGTTCCCCTCTGAGAGCTTTATTCGAGGGGGTTTACCCTGACAGTGAGCAAGGTCGTGTGTGGGTCTGAGTCATTTTGATCTTTACAGCCGACCAGAAAGACCACTGTTTTGAATAATCAAATTGGAAATGGGGAGGAAAAAAGCCACCAACAGTGTGTGTTTCCTCTTTCCCTGTGCAAACTTTGTGGTGTAAAGGGAAAATTATTGCCAACACCTGTTCTAAGTTGGGGACCCGTTGTGACATCTTTCCCAGTCCATATAGGTTTTAAATGTTGGCCAAACAGAAACGAACAGTGCAGATGGCAAGGGTTTGTGGCACGTCTAGAGCAGAGTGGGGGAATTTGGCTTACAGCACAGTCAGTGATGTGCTAGTTCCTTGGTTAAAGTAGCGGGGAAGCCACTCTGAGACCAAGGTAAGGAGGCCTGCACATTTATGGTAATGCACACTAAAGTAGGGGTGCACAACCTTTTTGACCGTGAGGGCCACATGTGATGATGACTCGGGGGCTGCATGCATGCACATGCACATGCACACACACGTGCACATGCATGCATGCACATGCACATGCGCACACACGTGCACATGCATGCGCACATATATGCATGGGCCGCAGGTTGTGCACCCCTGCACTACAGTGACACTATTGGATTTTGGGCTTGTGGCACACTTGCCAAAAAGGTTGGCTACCATTGCTATAGTTCCCATTAGCACAGGCTGCTGTAGGACAAGACCTATTTAAGACTTTCACAGGCTGGCGGGGACGAATATTCATTTGAAGTGCCCATTCTTTCTTTTCTCTGTTGGAGTGTACCGTTTATGAATGCTGGTGTAGCGCTGGCCCCAGGTGACGCCTGTGGGCAACCCCAACACCCTCTCCTACAAAAGGGCTGAGTGTGTTCTGTTTCTGCTGTACATATCTGTGCAACTGAGATGTTTTATTGGTGAAGATCAACTGTGGTGGTAGTAGCTAGGCAGTGTTCTCCAACCTTGGGTCCCCAGGTGTTTTTGGCCTACAACTCCCAGCATGCCCCAGCCAGCTATGGGAGTTGTAGGCCAAAAACACCTGGGGACCCAAGGTTGGAGAACACTGGGCTAAAGTGTTGGATCTGGAGCGAGGAACTTCACACTGCCTCTCTGTTATAAATATAACTAGTCTCTCCTCCTGTCCTACCTTACAGGGTGGTGAGAAGGATAAAATGGGGTGGGGGTGGTCAGTAGAGGAAGGATGGGGTAGAAATAAAGAAGACTGGCACCTGGTGGGCTTTTTTTGAGCGGGAGGCTTAGAATCATAGAATGTTCAAGTTGGAAGGGACCTGGGAGTTCTTCTACCCGCACACCTACAGTGCACGATTCTTGCAACTAGTGTACAGCTTCCCTATAACTTGCTTGATAAGAAGGAAGCAAAATCAGGTTCAGCATCAAGACGCAGCCTGCGCGGGCAACTCCGGAGACTCCAGCGAACTGTGTTAGGGCTGCCACTTCCCCCTGCCCCAGCCCCAGCCCCTTTGAGGTGGTTGCTGTTGCTTTTGCTGGTGCTCTGATCAGTGTTGGGTGCTTCACGTGACATCATTTCATTTCTCACAAAGCTCCAGAGTGATGCTACATGTGGGTGGGGGGATTGTGGGAAATTCAAATGGCGTTGGTGCGGCCAGGGCCCACCGAGGTAGCAGGGTCCCATTAGAGGGCACTTGGATAGGCGTTCCTTCAAACCTGGATCTGCCCTGACTGAAATCAGGCAAAAGTAGCCAGAGGACCCCGTGCCGAAGGGATTAGAATAAGATTTGGCAAGCTGTTAAACTGTCAATACTGTATTCCAAACGTAGAAGGGGCATGGACTGACACTGGACCTGTTTCACGTTTCTACTGTGAATTTAAATATCCGAGGCAGGTCCAAATAAGGGACTGAAATGAAAAAACCATGCTGAGGCCGCTGCTGCCTCCCCCACTTCCTCTTCCTCTCCTCCTCCTCCTCCTCCTCCTCCTCCTCCTCCTCCTCCTCCTCCTCCATTTTCTTCGTGAAATGCCTTTTGCATTGGGTAGTTCGGAGCCATCTGTACACATTGCAGTTAGAACTACTGCTGTCTGATGCCAGATGGATTCAGGTTAAAGCCTACTGAAAAATGATAAAGGATATTTTGTGAAAGCTCCTGGCTTTTCAGGATAAAACTCTGTGTGTGTGTGTGTGTGTGTGTGTGTGTGTGTGTGTACATTCTGACGTTCTGACATTTGCAAATGAGATTTTTCTTTGGTGCCTGTATTTCTAGGTGGGCAACAACAACCTGCTGGATTTCTCTCCCACTAATCGTGCAATCCTGTGCACACTTACTTGGGCATAAGTCCCATCGAACCCTGTAGGGCTTACTTCTGAGTAGACATGGGAGAGGCTGCAGCTCAGTGCTAGAGCACCTGCTTTGCATGCAGAACAACAAGGTCACAGGTATGATCCGCGGCATCGCCAGATAAGGCTAGGAGAGGATCCTGCCTGGAACCCTGGAGAGCTGTCAGTGTGTCAGCAATACTGGGCTAGATGGACTAAGGGCCTGACTCTGTACAAGGCAGCTTCCTATGTGCAAGATTATACCTAGAACCAGGGGTGGACAACTTGTGGCCTTTCAGATGCTTTCTCCTACAACCAGCATAGTTAATGGTGAAGAATGATGGGAGTTGTAGGGCAAAATATCTGGAGGGCCACAAGTTGCCCACCTCTGCTGTAAATCAGTATTTTAAAAAACCCTATACTAAAAATTCTGTGCTTTTTTTCCCAGTGAAGTTTTGAAGAACCACATAACTGTTCTTACTTCTGTACCTTGCTTTTTTTATTTTTAGACCCGTCTCCTTTTTTCTTCCCCAACATCAAGAGAGCTTAGCCTCAATGTGATATAGCAATTAGAGCAGTGTTCTCCAGCCTTGGGTCCCCAGATGTTTTTGGCCTACAATTCCTAGCATTCCCCAGCCAGCATGCTGGGAGTTGTAGGCCAAAAACATCTGGGGACCCAAGGTTGGAGAACACTGAATTAGAGAGTTGGACTGGGACTGGGGAGACCCGGGTTCTAGTCCCCACTTGACCATGAAGCCCACTGGATGACTTTGAGCCAGTCACGAACTCTCAGCCTAACCCTACATCACAGGGTTGTTTTGAGTAGGGATGTATGGATTTTATTAAATCCATTCTGTCTGTGTTGCGCGAATTGCCAGGCGCCTTTCGGTCTGTCATCAGCTCAGTGACAGAATCGGATAATTCTTAACTAGAATTTTGCTGAACTTGTGCTAATGTACATTAGCGCTCATGCACATTTGCACATCAGCACTAATGTGCAGTTATGGTAATGTGAATTAGTGCAATCCGCCCCCCCCCCCCCAAGTGAAGAACCACTCTGCAAGTACATTAAGTCCGTGTAACTTGGAAAAAAACCGGCATGCTGCGGAATCTGCCGATCAGATTCATAGGAATCTGAACTCATTTGAATCTCTTGTGGATTTCTTCGACATATCTAATTGTGAGGATAAAATGGGGAGGAGGAGGAGGAGGAGGATCATATATACTGCCTTGGGCTCCTTGGAGTTAAAGCCGGGATACAAGGGATACAATTGTAACGAATAAAATAAAATCCTAGACAATGGAAATATATAATTTAAGGTTGCCACGTGTTTAAGGCTACAAGCCTCTGCCCCCTTACCTCAGAGTAAGTCCTATTGAAATCAGTAGGAGTGCACTGTTAGACAATTAAGGCACAATCCTATGCATGTTTAGACAGAAAAAAAGCCCTATAACTCTGTGCTGGCTGGGGCATGCTGGGAGTTGCCGGCCTTTTTTTCTGTCTAATCATACATAGGATTCTTCCCTTAACCATATGAGTTTTAGTCTATATGCAGTGTATGCATGAATACTCAGAAGCATTAAGCCCTACTAAGTTCAGTGGGACTTCGGGACTGGGGGAGAAATTCATTTCACACTTTCAGACCAATACATGGGCTAAAATGCTGTTATCCATCAACATTCCTTTTGAATGTTCGAAAAATGTGGATTCAATTTTTGCGATGCAATTCTCCAATATATATATATATATATATATATTAAAGGGTGTATATTAGGGAAGAATGCACACAAAAATGTGCATATTGGTGAAAATAACATACCAAAATACATTATTTTAGGGGAAATTCTTTGGAGAATGCATATATTAGTCAAAAATGCATACAAAATGCACATATAAGGAGACATGTGCACAAAAATGCGTACACATTTTTGTGAAAACTTCTTAATATTTTTTTTTTTCAAAATTGATGCAGAAACTGGGCAAACCAAACTTAAGACTGGGAAAATGAGAGAAAAAGTTAGATCCATCCCTTCTTACACTGTAGTCCCATGCATGGATGCTCAGACATTTGCCTGTCCAGCTATGGTATAGTACTGCCAGCCTCCTTCTGTTGTCTTTCATGGTCCCCTGACCTATGCTTCTTACTTCCTCTTCTCTTTGCTGTCTGAAACATCTGTTTATGGAGAGGAGAGTAAAAAAGGGGAAATCTGGGTTAGCAACTGGAGGTCAGGTGTCACCCCTCAGGTGAGCTTCACAGGTTCCAGTATCCCTGCATGGAAGGCACATCTGTTCCGTGTAGGTGTGGACATGAAGCCCACATACGGTTCATAACATATGCAATAATTATACATGTGGGTTTGTCATTGCGACCAACTCTTGCCGGTAGACATTTTGTAAAGTGGAAAATAGCCCTCTTCCAAGTCTGGATTTGGCCTTTTTCTAGAAGCTTGGCATACTTGGAGCCAGTGTGGCGTCGTGGTGAGAGTGTTGGACTGGGACTCGGGAGATCCGGGTTCTAGTCCCCACTCCACCATGGAGCTCACTGGGTGACCTTGGGCCAGTCACTGACTCTCAGCCTAACCTACCTCACAGGGTTGTCGTGAGGATAAAATGGAGAGGATGATTATGTAAACTGCCTTAGGTTTCTTGCAGTAAAAAAAAGGTGGGATATAGATATAATAAATAAATGAAATAAAACTTACATCTGCCTTGAAGATGGAATAGGTGCCGTCATCCTTCCCAAATCACATTTTAATGGCATGAGATCATGGGAAGGGACACTTCTTTTAAACCACTGAAATTCTGAAAGCAAAGGGACAGATTCCTGCAGTTTCCCAGGTAATTGGCTCTTGTTTCTCCTGGATGCCTAAATGATTTGCCTCCCTCCCACGCCTTCTAATCAGTCCTTATAGCCAAGCGAAAGGGTTGTGCTTCATTGAGCAAGTATAATTATCTGCATTTTGTAGTCACACCTAACAACCTGCCAAGGAGTACATTATTAGGTAATGATTACTGTAGTAAAAAAGGCAAAATCTGAAAGTCATGCAAGGAAGAATATTAATGAAGGATTATGTGCTAATCAAGCAGATATAGAGATGTGAAGTCCTGGAAAAAACCCAGAAAAAGCAAGGGGGCACTTAAAAAAAAATCTTTCTGTTTTTTTCCAGGGATTTTTGGAAATGGGGGGGGGGCAAAATGGGTTTTTCTGGAGGTTTTCTGTTTTGTCTCCCCAAGCCTTCGCATCTCTAAGCAAACATGGAAGCTGGGCAGACTGCAAAATGACTGCTTATGTGTGTTGGTATTAGAAGGGTACTGTAATGATTTGAGCCAATATAGCCTCTTGGATAGTGTATGTTGGACTGGAGAGAACAGAAAACAGAGACACTGGGCAGTTCATGGGACCAGGTGGCCAATGGACATTTACCAGTTGGTTACTCAACAGCTCACGAACACTGCTTGTTGAATGTAAGAACACAGAAAAAATGTTGCATTGGAAGTGATCTGAAAAGTTCTGCCTCCGGTGTTGGCTCAGTGGTGGCTCATTCATACCTGAAGGTCCTTGCTCATTCATCCCCTTAAGATGTTTCTCCATGCGTTCCAAGATCACATGGAAGAGAGAGCGGGGCTGTGCATACCACCCGCACCACTGCCCTCAATGTCCTCATTGGCTCTAGCCCCAAACCTTCATGCGTTGGGAGCAAGGGGGAACTCCTGCATATTCAGCTGAATGTGCAGCGACTCCTCCGGAGCCCTGGACGATCGGGATTCCCAGCTGCGTGAAGGAGTCTTCCCGCATTCAGCCAAATGCACGTAGGCCCCTCCTTCAGACATTAAGGCCAACAGACACTGGCTCTGAGAGTGGAGCCATTGGGGAGGTTGGGGGTGAGGCCAACACACATAGCCCTGTTCCCCCCTCTAGGCATTCTTGGAACATCTGGAAGGCAACTTCTGAAGGGGGCTGCTATTCTTATTCTTATTCTTACTATTTTATTCCATTTCTATACCACCCAATAGCCGAAGCTCTCTGGGTGGTTTACAGCAAGTATAACATTGCATAATAAAATACAATTATACAATAAAAATACAGTTTTACAATAAAATACAATATTAAAAAATTACAAACAATAAAATGTCAAAAAAATTACTCAAACATTTTAAAAGCACTTTTTAAATTACTTAAATAGCTAAGACAGATGTAAAAAAATAGACTGGATAAAAAGATGACATCACCACCACCACTGTTGAGTGTGGCACCCTAAGATTATCTTCAAAGGACCTCCTCTGTGCGCCCCACCAAATGAGACAACGTGGGCGGCTACTAAGGAAGGGCCTTTTCAGTGGTGGTGCTGTGGAATGTCCCCCGCAGAGAGGCTTGCCCGGCACCTCCATTGTGGTCTTTGGGGCATCAGGGGAAGACATTTTTTATTGTCCCAGGCTTTTTAGTCTTTCTGTTTTTCTTTTTAAATGTGTTCTGTCTTTAGATCTTTGCATTGCAGCTGGCTTTTACTCTGGTTTTTAACCCACCCCACCCCCACCCCCACCCCTTTTAAACTGTGAATGGTTTTCCGTTATGTTTTATCAGGTTGCATTTTATGGTTGCATTTTTTGTGAACCTCCCAGGGAGCTTTGGCTATTGGGTGGTATAGAAATGGAACGAATGAATGAATAAATAAAAAATAAACAGGCATGTATGTTTCAGCCCACAGTCTGTCTGTCTGTCTGTCTCTCTCTCTCTCTCTCTCTCTGCCTCAGTTGTTTTTTTAATCTCTAAGGGTGCAATCCTATGCATGTTTAGACAGGGGAAAAAAGCCCTACAGCTTCCATGCTGGCTGGGGAATGCTGGGAGTTGTAGGACTTCTTTTTCCCCTGTCTAAACATGCTTAGGATTGCACCCTCAAATGGAAACAAAATGTAACCCAGCTGTTGTTATGATGAATTTGTTAAGGGTGTTCTACAACCCTATTTAAAGGATTGTGGAATCTGATAGACTGATTATGAATGTATCAACTGACACTGTATTTGGGATGTTCAAAAGTTCCCCATCCCACACCAACGCATATACCCACGTGGAGGAGGAAGCCTCCCCCAATGGCTGCCATCCACCCTACCTCCAGCCTCTGGATTGTGAATGGGATGTTCGGCAGTTGGGGCTAGTAGGCGGAGCCCCGCTTCCCCTTCCACACCTGTACGTGCGGGACTGGCGCTTGCAAACTACCCTATTGCTAATTCGTTAGCTGCCCCGAGGGCCCCTGGTCCCACCGGGAGAGAAGGTTTGGGATAAAAATAAAATAAGAATCTTCATGTATAAGCTTGTTCTTCTATGATTTTAGCTGTGGAACAATGCCTGCTAATAGAAACTTATATTTATTTATTTGTATTTCTTTAAAATTGGGTGTGTGTTTTTTAGGCCACCTGTAAGGGTGGAACCCTCTCAAGGCGGTGTACAAGACTAAAAAAACCCCCCACACATACAAAGTGGATACAAGAAAGATCAATAACATCAGCCTAACCTACTTCACAGGGTTGTTGTGAGGATAAAATGGAGAGAAGGAGGACTATGTAAGCCGCCTTGGGTTCCTTGCAGGAAAAAAGGCGGGGTATAAATATAATAAATGAATAAATAAATATTCCATAAAAATCCATAAAAACAGAAATTAGCAATAAAACCAGAAACCCAAGACACTATCGGAAGGCCAGCGAAAACAGGTGGGTTTCCCGAGCTTTCCTGAAGACCCACAAAGAAGGGGCCTGCTGGACCCTCGATGGAAGCTGATTTCACAGGCATGGGGCCACCAATGAGAACCCCCCCTCTGCAGTCAAAGAATATAACAAATACTTTGTGTTTCCCCTGGACACGGACAGCCCTGGGGATAGGTAGATGGCAAAAAGCAGATGAGGTGAGAGAGCTGTTCTTGGATTGCACCACTTTAGACAGCAGATGCGGATTGCATAGTTGAATGCTTGCCTCCCTGTGTGGGTGGGTGGGGAGAATCCCTATCCACCACCCTGTCCACAAAAAAAACTAACAGATGAAAGAGAAAACTGGGACATTCTCCTTGACATCTGGTTCTCTACATGAAGGGAGCTTTGGTTTTTGGTTTTGTTTAACGTAGAGGAGCATGTGGATCACCACCTGCAGTCTGAAATGGTTCAGTCCCCAAACAGTTTTACTACCTCTTCTATTGTTGGGATGAACTAGGCCACACACAGGCACATGAAATGTATATCCTTGTAGGGTAGGGATTACCCGTGTCTGGAAAAGGCATTAGTGGAGATGAGAAGACATCGTCTTCTGAAGAAGGCTTGATAGATACCAGGTTGAGACTTGGTATTGAAAGCTGTTCCTAGTGCTGCCTGAGCTCAGAGTAAACGGTGTTTTAGTTGGAAGAAATAATGGTAGTAAAATATCTGGTGCCCTAGGCTTTATGGAACCCCTCCAAATCCAACCATTCCAGGAAACCATTTAGAACAGCGATATACTTTCTTTTGAGATTCCTGGCTGAATTTCCCCCCAACCTACATTTTACTGATCCCCCCACCCAAGAGCATAATATGTTCCATGCTGGGTGAGACCAAAGTCCTGTCCAGCTTTCTGTTTTGCACAGTGGCCAACCAGATGCCTATGGGAAGCCCACAAGCAGGACATGAGTGAAACAACACCTTCCCACACATGCTCCCCAGTAACTGGTATACAGAGGCATACTGCCTCTGATCCTGAAGGTAGCATAGAGCCATCACGACTAGTAGCCGTTGATAGCCTTCTCCTCTATGAATTTGTCTAATCCCCTTTTAAAACCATCTATGTTGGTGGCCATAACTACATCTTGTGGTAGAGAATTCCATAGTTGAAATATGCACTGTGCGAAGAAGTCCTGAATTTCCTATCATTCAGCTTCTTTTTGTGTGTTAACCCACTTACTCCATCAAAGCCTACTAGTTACAGTGCCCCTGTTGTCAAACCGTCCCATTCCTTTGTTTAAAACAACAACAACAAAACATTTAAAGGCGCAATCCTATGCATGTTTAGACAGAGAAAAGGCCTGCAACTCCCAGCATGCCCCAGCCAGCATGGCTGGCTGGGGCATGCTGGGAGCTGTAGGCCTTTTCTCTGTCTAATATGCATAGGATTGTGCCGTAACTCAGTCAAACACACGCCCAACCTGTTGGATTATATAACGAGAAGATGTCAACACTGCAGGGAGGGTTTTTTAAGTTGACTGCCCAGTAAAGGCCCAGGGTTACGATAGACTGTTATAGTCTAGTTAAAGGGCAAAGGAAGAAACCAAGCTTCTTTGAGAAGTCGGGGGTAGGGTTCAGTGGACTGAACCACTTGATTGTAGCAGGGGAGGGAATGCTGGATGTTGCCTAGCAACAGGTACCACTCCTTTGACAGTTAGACTATTCCTAAAGTTAATTGACTTAACTGACGCTTGCTTGGGTTTAGCAAAGGAACTTGACCTGTTTTTCCTTTCCTCACAGAATAAGTAACATTTAATTAACTGAACTTACAAAGTCTGTAACCATCACGCTTATAGAACACAAGAAATCATATGTTACTTCTGTTATTTACTTTTAAAGAATCTACTTAGAAACAAGTCCTGTGTGTGTGTGTGTGTGTGTATTTGTTGAGTGAAAGCTGCTGCTGCTTTTGTGCTCTGCCATCACAACCCGATAACATAAATCTTTTTATCTTTAATCTTTTCTTTTGGCTATCTAGCCCTGAAGAAGAGTGCTGTGTCATCTTGAAAGCTTGCTTCCAGAATTTTGAACATCAGCTAGTCCTACAATTGTATCATTCTGATTTTGCCCTCCTGCTGTTTTTCTTTTATTTTGTGAAACCAGAACAAGTTCAGACTCTTGAGTTGTTTCTGTATTTTCTCCCTCCTAATCTCTGCACTTGAGAAGGCAGCATTGACCTGTTTTTGCTCCATTTCCCCTCAGCGTGTGTGTTTTGAGTTGTTTATTTTGGGCTAGCTGGTCTCTGACAGGGCAGAGCCTTTTCCTGTCTGTTCTTAAATACAGGTAGCACTGATCTCTTTTTTTAGCCAAAATCAGTTGACATCGGGATTGCCTTGGTTTTGTTGTGGCTAAGGAACTGGAGAGGAAGCAGGAGTGAATCATAGGTAATTTGCAGTCTTCTGTAGAGATGGACATTTTAAGAGAATTGGCTTCATTAATCCCTTTCTAATCTTCTAAAGTAAACAGAGGCACAACACCATCTTCAGAGCAAGAGAAAAGCTGTGTAAATAAAGCAAACAATGAAGTGATCCACCAAGCCTTTCCAAGCATTTATCAAGGCACTGTCCTTGTGCTATATTTTGTTGTTGTTGGGGTATGTGTGTACTCCAAGGCGGTAGTGAGGGGGGATGGGGGGAAACAAAAATACACTTATTTCAGGGAGGAACAATATCCTCACTTACAGAACCAGTCATTTTAATGTTCTGGAAAGAAGACATGTGTTCCAGAAATTTGTGCTGCACGGTTAGAAGGCATTTGGAGGCATTTAACGTGGTATTTTCAGTTCTCCCGCACCAAATATAACATCTGAATACCGGTAACTGATGTTTTGATTTTGTGTAGCCTTGCAAATGAGTCCACAAAAATTACTAGTCTGCCTCCATTTACTTATACATTACTGTATGAGTGAATACAGCCAATGCCTGGCTGAGCACCATGCCTTTTCCTTCCAAGGAAACATTTGCAGCCCAGTTGGAAACTGACTATTTATTTATTGTTTGTTACCGAGATTTATATACTGCTTTCCACAGAGGCATCAAAGTAGTAAACATAAAATGAAATGCCATTAAAACAACAAGATACAACAGTAAAACAACACATTTACTGGGTTCAGACAACACGATAACCCACATGGGTTCATGGGTTCAGCATGGGTTGTTGTTGAACTGTGAGTTATTGTTGAAACATGGGTTATCATGTTGTCTGAACCCAACTGCACTAACCAGCCATGGCTTGTTAACCACAAACAACCCATGAACCCATGGTTTGTTGTTGGGGTCATGAACTGTGGGTTGTTCACCCTAGTTTGTTATCTTGGCTGGGTTCAGACAACACAATAACCCATGGTTCAACGACAACCCACACTCAGCCCATACTCAACCCTCGAGTGTGGATTCTCTTGTTTTATGAACCCAGTCAATAATAAAAATGTGAGCTCAGCAGTAAAACTGCACACTGTACTGTGTGTGACAGACCATAGCTGGCTGGGTCACACTTCAGGGAAAGTCTGTGTGAAGAGATGGGTGAGACTAGAGCCCCTTGCAAATATCGCAACCGTGCAGAACAAGCTTGCGAGACAGTTGTGAGGACATTGCAGCCGCCAGCTCTATCTCTGACCTACATGTGTTCGTTTGAACATCTGGAGCACTGCTACACGCAGACAGGTGTACTGTTATTCCTGCTCACCACCCCAACATATTAATTTTAATTAATCAAATGGAGAGGAGGAGGATTATGTAAGCTGCCTTGAGTTCCTTGCAGGAAAAAAGACGGGGTATAAATGTAATAAAATAAATAAATAAATAAAATTTTGCAAGGTTAGAAAATGTCTGTAAGGGGCTTAAGGGTAAGAAACATGTTTTGCCATGGCCAGGTGAGTAGCTCTGCCAAAGACCTGCGAAGGGTGGAACAGCGATGACAACGTCCAAACGGGGATCCCTTGCTTGTTGCTCTCCTAACAAGCCGGTATCATAAGCCAGGTTGTGTTCTTGGCTTATGATTCTGGACTGTTAGGAGAGCAACACGCCAGGGATCCTGGTTCAGACGTAATGCTAAACAACCCACAAACAGGAGTTTCCTGGTTTGTTTAGCTGCTTCTGCTGGTAGAAGGAGCCAAGCAGGTGCTATCGGGAAGCATGTACCAGCACGTTTGCTCGTTCCGGATAATTCTGGCTCATTGCAATGTCCCAACCGGCCCTGTTCCTGATCAGGAAAGAAGGGGTGGGGGTGGAATCCCAGAAACAAATCTAGTTTTACACTTTGCTTTGCTATTGTATGAAGAGCCCTGATATTTACACTGATTACAGATGTTTTTAAAAGCAGGTACTGTAGATCCATTAAATACTTGGCAAGCGGCAAGGGGCCAAAGTCAAAAGTATTTGCAAAGAGGCTACCTTGTTTAAACACTCCCTGCAAAGCTGTGTTCTGCCACTGCTGTGATTTGTGTATTGTTAGGTATTTATTTTAATATTATTAATATTTATTTTAGAGTGGACTTAAAAGCCTGCATCTCTCTTTAAGCTCCTGTTGTATATCAAAAAGCCGAGAGAGAGAGAGTTTGTGTGGAGTAAATGTCTTGCTTCCGCCTCCATATACACAAAGAGAGGTTTTGTATACAAATGCTTTGTGAAGCCTTCTTCTCCTTGCATTTTAACTCAGTTAGAGGTATTTCAGTAGCTCCTTCTTTTGTGAACTGCATTTCTTTCACCTGGATCCCAAAGGTATTCTTAACTGCCATGCTACGCTACGCGGAGAACAGTTTGTGTCAATGTAGCTGCAGATGCACGTGGGGTGAACAAGGCAAGATGTAATGTTTAAGGAAGTTTTAAGACAATATTAAAAAATGACCTCCCTGACTCTCAGATTGTGTTGTTGCTGTTCATATACAGGAAATGGTTTCACCTCCAACTCTGCCATCCGGATGAGTGTTGTCTTAACCAATGGGCCAGTTAAATCCTGGAGGCAAACTGGCTCTGTACATGAATATCAAAGATACGCAATCCCTTTCTGTGCCTTTCTTTGTTTCTCATTATGTTAATAGATGGCAATGGAAGGAATGTATTATGAAGGAACTTCAAAATAATCCAAAGGCCTTTTTCTAGAAGCTTGGCATACTTGGAGCCAGTGTGGCGTAGTGGTTAGAATGTTGGACTGGGACTTGGGAGATCCGGGTTCTAGTCTCCACTCAGCCATGAAGCTCACTGGGTGACTTTGGGACAGTCACTGACTCTCAGCCTAACCTACCTCTCAGGGTTGTTGTGAGGATAAAATGGAGAGGAGGAGGAGGACCATGTAAGCTGCCTTGGGTTCCTTGCAAGAGGAAAAAAGGTGGGATATAAATGTAATCATAAATAAATGAATAAATGATTGTATCCATACAGAAGATTGATCACAGTCTACCTTCCTTCCTTGGCTGGCTATCAAATGCTGAACAAGCTTGGTATCATTAAGAACATGTTCACAGGGAACAGAGGCACTTGGGGAGTTATCTGCTAATTCTGTGGCTCACAAAATCCAAAGCTTGGTCTTCCAACAACACTTTCCCATTAATTTTTTGTTAACATGCAATGAAGGGTCCTAACAGCCTTCTTCATTTTTAGTTTGGCCCAAAGTACCTTGCAGAAGCTTGGTATCATTAAGAACATGTTCACAGGGAACAGAGGCACTTGGGGAGTTATCTGCTAATTCTGTGGCTCACAAAATCCAAAGCTTGGTCTTCCAACAACACTTTCCCATTCATTTTTTGTTAACATGCAATGAGGGTCCTAACAGCCTTCTTCTGCAAGGTACTTTGGGCCAAACTAAAAATGAAGTTGGGAGATCCATAATTGAATCTCCTACTGTTTCCTTTCTTCAATGGTAAAAGAAGCCATGGGCATGGGGAATCGGATCAGGGCTGTGGCACTGGGAAGAGATGGCTAACTCTTCCTCCCTGGTGCTTGCTGTTAACCTTGGTCTGAATTCCCTGATCCCAAGTTGTTGTTTGCCCCATGGAGGAAAACATACAGCTGCCATATAAGTACAACTGACAGCCCACAAAGGCATGGTTTCCACTTCTGCTTTGGAGAGCAGACACAAACCATAGTCTGCCAATTTCAGATGTTACTGCAAACTATTGTTTGTACTAAACTGCAAACTAGATGTGAGAGCAGGGGGTTGGACTTGATAGCCTTGTAGGCTCCTTCCAACTCTATGATCTATGAAATCTGTGAACTGCACGTGAGAGGGGAGGAGGGAATGCCCGAGCCCGCAGCTCATTACCAATTAAACTGGCTTGTGGCCACTTAGCAGGTATCTACATTACAGACTAAAACTAATGTAAGGCTTTCGGTTCCTCTCCTCTGGGAACTGTAGGCCTGTGAGATGGACTGGGAATCTTGAATAACGAATTCCCAGCACCCTCAACAAACTACAATCCCCAGAATTCTTTAGAAGGAAGGCATGACAGGGGAAGAGCAATCCTAATGGGGATGGGAATTTCATGGAGGATCTACTGCCAAATTCAAATCCCTGCCAGCTCCTTCCAGCCAAAGCAGAAGGTGTGTTGGTGGTTGTGGTGGTGTTCGTGTGTGTGTGTGGGGGGGCAGGGTAGGTTCCTTACATTTTTCTCTATGGTCTTTCCCCCCCTTTCCTTCCTATTGCAGTCAGTGGGAGGAAATTAACTGTGCCAACTCCAGATGGAGGCAAGACAGAGGCACTCTGGGTTGGTGGTTTCTGGGTCCGGGAAGTGTGGTATACATCCTGTTCTGGGTGGTGTTGCACTCCCACTGAATGAGCAGGGGTGCAGTTTGGGGGGGGGGGTACTTGTTGATCCAACATTGTCACAAGTGACCCAAGTGGCCATGGAGGCCCGGAGCACCAATTAACAGCTTCATTTGGTCCATCGGCTGCAGCCCTTCCTGGGTAAGGGTAGTCTGACTATAGTGATCCATGCAGTAGTAACCTCCAGGCTGGATTACTGCTGTGCGTTATACATGGGGCTGCCCTTGAAAATGTCTGGAAGTTCCAACTAGTACTGAATTCAGCTGCTAAAATTCTGGCTGGTTTGCCTAGGTGGAGCCATATTACATCCTTCCTGAAGGAGTGATGTTGGCTGACGGTTCACTGCCAAGCCCAATTCAAGATGCATGTACTGACCTTTAAAGCTCTGAATGGCTTGGCACTCAAATACCTGAAGGAGCGCCTCCTCCCGTATCAACCTGCCTGTGCGTTAAGTTCATCAGAGGTGATAATCAGTCTAGTAGGACTGGAACCAGTGCAAAACAGTGCCCCCAAGTCCCATATCAGCCAAACGGCCCAGAAGGATACCATGACCGATGGTATCAAAATGATGGCAGGAGGTCCAGCCAAACCAACAGAGATGTACTCCCTCTGTCTAGTTCTTGGCATTACATTATATTTCAGTTTTAACATGACTTTTGAAAGGTACACCTGGGAGGAGGTGAGAGAAGGAATGGAATAACAAATAAAATATATCTGCTAATATTGTAACGTCTTTATAAAAATCTGTGGTGTGGCCACACCTGGAATACTGTGTAAAGTCCTGGTCGTCACATCTTAAAAGAAAAACATATTGAAAGATGGAAAAGGTGCAGAAAAAGGCAACCAAAATGATCGAGGGGCTGCAGCAACTCCCCTATGAGGAAAAGTTACACTGTTTGAGGTTTTTTAGCTTAGAAAAAGATGACTAAGTGGGGACATGATAGAGGTGTATAAAAGTATGCATGGTGTGGAGAAAGTGGATAGAGAAATGTTTTTTCCCCTCTCTCATAATACTAGAGGTCATCCAATGAAGCTGAATGATGGGAGATTCAGGACAGGTAAAAGGAAGTACTTCTTCATGCAGTGCATAAACGATGCAGTTACTGGTACCACAAGATGTAGTTATGGCTGCCAACACGAATGGTTTTAAAAGGGGATTAGACAAATTCATGGAGGAGAAGGCTATTAATGGCTACTAGTCATGATGACTATATACTACCTCCATTATCAGAGGCAGCGTGCCTCTTTATTCCAGTTGATCGGGAACACAAGAGGGTGCTGTTGCACTCATGTCCTGCTTGTGGGTTTCCCATAGGCATTTGGTTGGCCACAGTGGGAACAGAATGCTAGACTGATGGATCCAGATAGGTCTGGTCCAGCATGGCTCTTCTTATGTTCTTATCAAGAAGCCATTTAATTGTAAAAGAGGACAGAAACACACGTTTTTACAAGCGCGCACGCTCCACCATCTCTCATATTGAAAATCTTTTAATGCTTTGGAAACATATACTGTATGTGAAAAAAAAAGATCAGATCAAAGTTATATCCATGTGGCATTTCTGTTGAGCAGGCACTTAAGAAAAGCCTTGGAAAATTGAAATCATATTCCAAACTTATTCATAGATTCAGTATAGATCAAGGCCGCAATTGTGTGATCCCCTTCCAGAATGCTCCGGTTACCTCTAGCAAGAGGAAATGATACACCCGTTCGGGGTTAAAAGTAGTTCAGCCTTCTTTGAGTAATTGTTTCCATGTCCAGCTAATTTGCAGCCTCCCTGCTGAGACTGCCAAGAAGTGTGCCAATTAATGTCAGTTGTGGATGGGGATTTTATTATACGAACTTCAAGAGGCAGGGGCTCACGTCGTCGCAAAGCCTTCGAAAGCAGGCCCCCGCATGTCCAATTCATGCTCCTTTTCCCTCTCTCATCATTTCACTTGACCTGAATGTAGCCTCCAAATGTTACGAAGCTTAGACTGTCACAAGCCTAGAATGTTATGTCTGACTATGGGCCCTTTCTAATGTTACCTTCATGGTGTGGGACCAAGTGACTTTAGTGCAGTTCCTTACCATACCACAAAAGGTGTAAGGGTAAGATGAGGTGAAAACTAAGCTGGCCACTTACAAATCGCCAATAAAGAGGAAACTCACCACCAAAATAGAGGACCAAAGAGGGCAGCAATTTGCATAGCATTTGCGTATGCTAATGTAACGGTACAGATGCCAATTTAGAAATGATTATTATAATTTAAATAGAAATGCAGAATAGAAACATCTCTCATCAGGGGGCTATCTAGCTTTGCCTTGTTGTTTGCTTTAGCGCTGGGGCAGATGCTGTGATCTGGGCTACCAGAGAAGGCTTTGGGGGTGAGGAGTCAGGAGACTTGTTATTCCTCAGCTGTAAGGTGGATGTGGGCTCTTCAGCCAAGTCTGGTACACAATGTCACCACTTTACCGGCTGTAGAAGATAGACCTGCCATGGCTCATGAAAGGCCCCTGTGGCCTCAGTGGTGGTGGCTGGAGCCCAAGTGTCTCCTGCTTGAAAAATAGTGAAGATCAACACTGCAGACCTTCTTCTGGATTCTCTCTTATGGGGCAGCTGGATTAGCCACCACAAGGAGTAGTGCCTTTTTCTGTTGTAACCCCAATACTCGGGAGCTCAAACAGCTTCCTTTCTGCAGACAAGTTCAAACTTTCTTTGTTTCAGTTGGCTGTTGGGCATCACCACTGCTCTTCTCTTGTTGTTGCTGTGAAGTGTTTTTCACAGTTTTTCACAGTTCATACGATGTTACTGTGGCTTTATTCTTTTAATTGTTGTAAACTGCTTTGGAACATTGGTCAACAGCAGTATATACTTCTTTTTCATAAACAAATTAAAATCAGTGGCTGTATTCAGTCATGGCTTTGCACTCGCGGAAAGTGCCGTTGCTTGCACAAGGCCTGCCATGTGGTTTTCACCAACCAGCCTACCAACTGTTGTTCCCCCCACATTCCATAAAGCTGCTCCTCAGGGTTGGGACCCTCTGGAACACTATGGGAGATGGTGCAGAAAGCTTCAGTAGATGGGGGGTGGATCAGTGAAAATTGGATGTCTTGCCTTAGCACGCTTGTAAGTGCTTACTACTACTTACTCCTCAGCTGCTCCCTCATCCCCAAAGAGCATATAGTCCCTAAACTTGTGTCATGGGATCTATTCAGTCTCTCCCCCTCCCCCGATTAGCCCTTTTGATCAAGTGTTCTGAATGGTATAATCTCCCTTCCCATTTAGATTTTACAGATAAAATAAAATGGTTATTAGGAACATAGGAAGCTGCCTTTTATTGACTAGGTTCAGACAACATGATAACTCACACTCATGGGTTGAGTATGGGTTGAGTGTGGGTTGTTGTTGAACCATGGGTTGTTGTTGAAATGTGGGTTATCGTGTTGTCTGAACCCAGCTGAGCCATGGCTTGTTAGCCACAAACAACCCATGAAGAGAACCCATGGTTTGCTGTTGAGTTGTGAACTGTGGGTTGTTCACCATGGTTGGTTATCTCGGCTGGGTTCAGATAACACGATAACCCACATTTCAGCAAAAACCCACAGTTCAACGACAACCCACACTCAACCCTTGAGTGTGGATTATCATGTTGTCTAAACCAGGTCAGTGAGTCAGACCATGGGTCCAACTAGCCCAGTATTGTCAGAACTGACTGGCAGTGGCTCTCCGGGGCTTCAGGCAGGAGTT
Organism: Shinisaurus crocodilurus; assembly: GCA_021292165.1. Lineage (NCBI taxonomy): Eukaryota > Metazoa > Chordata > Lepidosauria > Squamata > Shinisauridae > Shinisaurus > Shinisaurus crocodilurus. The sequence goes on from CM037879.1 coordinate 19,361,489, forward strand.
TTTCCTGACCTACCTGGAGATGCCGGGGATTGAACCTGGGGCCTTCTGTGTGCAAAGCGTGCACTCTGCCACTGAGCTACGGTCCCTCCCTTCTGTGTCCAGTTCTTGATGCTTTGGTAGTGATTTTCAATATTTGCCCATTGGTCATGTGTTGCAGTATTGGAGGAGGATGTTAGCATGTATTGGTTTCCTGAATCCATGTGACCCATGGTTTAGGGACATCAGCTCTCAAGGTTGCAAGCTTCAACAAATAATTGATTTTGGAATTTTATTATTATCCTGTCTGTGAATTGTTTCCATTGGCTAGCTTTAAAAAAGAAAAGAAAAGAAAGAAGGTATGTCTGTACAGATAACCTTTGTGCAGCAGTGTTTGGAGTTTGTTTTTAATGTAGGCCAGTCATTTAGTAGATGACAGTTAATTTAGTAATGACACTTAAACTGACTTCAAATGGCCCCACCATTTGAAATAGTTTGGGATGGGGAATAGGGTGGCCACTTTGGAATCTCCAAAAAAAGGGGTAACGCATCACCCCAAAAAGTGGGCAGAAGTGGACCATGATTTGCTTATTTTATTTTCCCAGGCCTTTTAGCCCTTCAGGTTTGTTGTTGTGTGTTTTTCTTTTAATGCATTTGTGCATTTTTAGATATTTGCACTTCCGCTGGCTTTCATTTTGGTTCTTACTTTGGTTTTATTCTGTTTTAAACTTACGGTTTCTATATTTTGTGACCCTCCCAGAGAGCTCCAGCTAATGGGTAGTATAGAAATGTAATCGATCAATCAGTCAATGAAGCACAGGGCCCCCAGTCCAGATCAGGACCCTAGTGTGGGGGTAGGGGGCTTTAATCCTTCCTCCCCACCCAGCAGTGACTGGTGGCTCCAATGTCAGTGGGGCAGTGTATCTGCTCTGGGTTTCAGTCTGAACTTTAAAGGAGCTACCCATGGTGCTGAACCTAAAAATGGGGGTCTCCAGCACCATGGATAGCTCCTGAAAAGTTCAGTCTGAAATCCAGAGTGGATACACCTCCCCGCTGATAATGGTGCCACCAGGCTCCACTGCCCCCACCCCCACGCTGTGGTCCCAATCCAGATCAGGGGCCCATATTTGTAATTTTCATTGTCAAAGAAGTGATATTCTTGTTTTAATTGTGGAATTCCCACATCACATCTTGTTTGTCCCTAAGGTTTGATTGAGGCGAGCTGAGAGAGGGGGCAGTTCAGTATTTTGAAGTGTTTTCATATGCGTTGCTTAAATCCGCTTTGAGTTTCTCTCATGCAATTATGTTTTGTCTCTCTGATCATTGTCAGAAGCCGTATGGAGGCATTTGCAGTGCAGGTAAGCGTTCTGGCCCATGTAGGGTTGACATCTGCACGGCAAAACAATTGAAGCAAGACTGAGGTCTCCTGTGTGAGACAGAAGCCTTATAAGACAGAAGCTTCTTCGTGCAGGAAGAAGGGAGAGGAAAGCAAATTTTGAGTTGATTGTAATTGCTTTTGGTGTATTCTAAGTTTTCAGCATCCCATTCAATTAGTGGCTTGTGTATTATTCATGCAAACACTTTGACGATGAAAAATGCTAGCAAAGTGTTTTGGCGATGATTGACTCTCTGCATAGCCGTAGGGTAAAGATGAGGATTCAGTTTCAGAAATGCAGTATCAAAATGTCATCACGTTGTATCATTACAAACCGGAAACCCTCACATCAATGTGACAACTAATCTTGTCCTGCCTCTGACAAAGCGTAAGGTGAAAACTTCATGTCTCGCTTTCAGTGCTTTACTTTCTCTTTAATGCCTCCTGCTGGCTCAGTTGGAATTCGGAGTGAGGCTTCTAAAAGTTTCTGAGTACAACATGTACGTTGAGCCTCATGTCTGTTTGCTCTTAAATACCGTAGGAACTGGATAATTTCAGTGTTGATTACCCAAAATGTTTAGTTATCCACCATTCCTGAGGATGCAATAGGAATGGCCCCATGAGTCTCTGGGGAGTTGATCAACAACGTAACTGGTTCACCATCCTCATGCAGCTAGAAAGCTTACATAACTCCATTTTCTTATCTTTGACCGCAAGGAATGTATTTTCTCAGCAGATGCTATCATCAGAGCATTAGGACTGTACAAAACATCCAATCCAGTAAAAAAACAATATCATATACTAAGCTCATCACGCCACAATAAATTCTGTTAGTCCCCTTCCAAATGGGTCAGCAAAAATAAGAAGGCGTATTGCAGCTAACATGCTAGGAATCTAATCTATTGTGCATTTTATCACATGTGCAAGATATCTTATCATCTGGAGAGACCTGGGGTTGCCATAGAGCAGTAGTTCCCAACTTTCCATCCCAGATGTTGTTGGGCTACAACTCACATCATTCCCAGCCTGCATGGCCAATGGTCAGGGGTGATGGAAGTTCTAGTCTAGGTAGTTCTTGTTTTATTGTTGCAAGGTTTTATTGTTTTAAATTGTGGTGCACTGCCTTGATGGTTTTTTAGCACACCAGGCAGTATGTAAATGTTAATTAAGAAATATTCCAACAAGATTCATTAATCAATTACAATATTTAGGAATCAGCATTCTGAACAGGGCCCCTAAGGCAATATACAACTAAGTATACAGCTTCTGAGGAGCCGAAGTTGGAAACCACTGCCATAGGGACTAAACAGTCCTTGACCTGAAAGCCAACTGGTCATGTCTAGGGCGATTGGATTGCAACCCAGAGATCATAGACCCGTAGAGTTGGAGAGTGCCTTGAAGGCCATCTAGTCCAACCCCCTGCTTAATGCAAGAAATCCAGAGCTAGCGCATTCTCAGCAGGTAACATGTGCCTCTGGCTGAAGACTTGCCCATCCCACCTGTTCTTTCCTATCCCATCTCCTGCCATCCTCCACACTTGCTGTGTCTCACACACTGAGGATCCTATTCCTTATGATAGGTGGATAGGGAATGGGGGGGGGACGGGTGGAAGATGTCGCATCTCCCTCTCTCCTGACCCATCAAGGGATTTGATGGTTACAGGGCAGATCTCCAGGTTGTGACCTGGCAACCCGAGTCAGATCTAGGATAGCCTCAATGCTGGCTCAGCTTGTCTGAGCGTGGAAAGCTAAGCAGGGTCAGGCCTGGTTGTGACTTGGATGAGAGACCCCCTCCTCTAGTTTCCTGCACTGAGCAGGGGGTTGGACTCGATAGCCTTGTAGGCTCCTTCCAACTCTATGATCTATGAAAGTCAATGAACCCCCACTTCCAAAACCGTCTTTGCAGATTCCATCAGAGAGTCCAGTCTGCAGGGAGTACGTCAGCAGGATCCATGATGAGTCTTACCCATCTTCAGAAATGCATATTCCAAGTGGCACGGCTGCTTCTGTAGAGCAGGGTGGCCAAAAAATGTGCCACTCCCTGCCTCTACGTTCTCAAGTAATTTCAGGAGGAACACGTTGACGTGGTTGATCTCACACTTCCTAACAGGAGATGGTGCCTGCAGGGAGAGTGGCCCTGAGGTGTGAGAGTCAATAGCAGCGACAGCAAAAGAAGTATATGTTGAGAAGGGCACACTTTATTCTCTGGTGCAGAATCCAGTTCTTTGCACATGCACACACACAGCCCTCCACATAACAACAGTGTCCTTCTGTTAAACATGTATTCTGTAAAACAAAATAAAAAATGATTAAGGGCACAATCCTATTCATGGCTGGCTGGAGCATGCTGGGAGTTGTAGGGCTTTTTCCCCCCTGTCTAAACATGCTATAGGGTTGCACCCTAAATGGCTTAAAAGAAAGCAGAGCACCAGTGTACGAGCAGAGATTATATGAAAATGTTATCTGTATAAATATGGAATTCTCATGAGAACCTAGACTACAAACTCATGGTCAATTCCAGTTAAGATTCTTAATACAGGCCTTTTAATATATAACATGATAACAGCATCACTTTTGGTCCAGAACGAAGCCATCTTGCTTTTTTCATACATTCAATCAAGAGTATTCTGACTGGTTGCCATCCAACAATACTCATGTGATCATCTGCAGTGCTCCAGAATTTATCTTTCCAGACATTGCATAATGCATGAATGTCACAAGGAGTAGGTGCTTTTATGGATAGAAAGCAGATTGTATTCCTTGGGGAGGCGATGGGGGGAGTATTTTGTGTTCGCTGCTACTGTGGTGTTCAGGTTCATTTAACTTTATGACTTCAGATAGATCATGAATCCCAGAGACGGTCACAAACACAGTCACAAAGCGTCTTTTATTAGCAAGCGTGGGTTTTATTTTAGGTTGCAAGCTTTCATCGGTAGTTTATTTGACTACAATGCTAATTCCAGATTGCAACCCCCCCCCATTATTTGATGGGACTGAGATTGCAAAATATGGGGGGGGGTATTAATGATAGTCGTTACACCATTTGATTCTCCTCTGAAATACTTATTTTAATCTCAGATCTTTCAATTTAACAAGTTAGATTGTGAAGGTTTAAAAGAGTCCAGATCTGAAATTATATGATGATGATGATGATGATGATGATGATGATGATGATGATGATGATGATGATGATTTTAAAATTCAGGGGTGGGAAGACTTCAGGCTTGCAAGATATTCCTTTGTGTTATTTCATAGAACCCAGATAGCCAGCAACTGGAACCTGGTGGAAAAGACATACACTCTGAATTAGGGCCAAAATAAACACTAGTTTAAATCCATATTTAGCAGGTTGGGTTTACAGCTGGGTCCTGAGTCCAAAATATTTGAGCACTACTAGCTTAGAATTAGGCCTGCACTCTTTTTCTTGTGTTGCCCAGCTGTCTGCTCCCTAGCTCAGTAGACCAGAGACAATGTACACCCACAGTCCGGGCTACTAGTGCTGATGGGCATATGCTACCCCCAGTATCAGAGGCAGTATGGCGATGTATGTGTATACCGGTTGCTGGGGAACACGAGTGGGAGGGTGCTATTGTATTCATGTCTTGCTTGAGTATTGCATGTGGGTATTCATGTCTCACTTTAGGATGCTGTGATGCTCATATTCTGCTTGTGGGTTTCCACAAAAGGAATTGAAAATAAAACTGCCAAGGTCACACTGCCCTTATACAAATCTATGGTGCGACCGCACTTGGAATACTGTGAACGGTTCTGGTTGCCGCCCGCACCTAAAAAAGGACCCTGTAGAGTTGGAGAAAGTGCAGAAAAGGGCAATGAAATTGATCAAGGGGCTGGAGCAACTCCCCTACTAGGAAAGGTCACAGCAGCTGCGATTGTTTAGCTTAGAATAAAGGCGAGTAAGGAGACATGAGAGAGGTGTACAAAATTATGCACGGTGTGGACAAAGTAGAGAGGGAGACATTTTCTCCCTCTCATATAATAATAGAACCCCGGGGTCATCCCATAAAGCTGATTGGTGGGAGATTTCAGACTGATAAAAGGAAGTATTAAACTATGGAATTCACTTCCACAAGATGTCATGATGGCCACCAATTTGGAGGAGGGCTTTAAAAGAGGATTGGACAAATTCATGGAGAATAAGGCTATCAGCGGCTACTAGTCCTGATGGCTATATGCTACCTTCAGTATCAGAGGCAGTATGCCCATGTACACCAGTTGCTGGGGAACATGGGCGGGAGGTGCTGTTGCACTCGTGTCCTGCATGTTGGCCTCCCGTGGGCAGCTGGTTGGCCACTGTGTGAACAGAATGCTGGACTAGATGGACCCTTGGTCTGATTCAGCAGGGCTCTTATGTTCTTACAGGCATGTGAGCTAGAGTTGTGTTCTTTCATTCTTTGCACTGGGCATCCTCACCAAAAAGGGTTGAGCATCACTGCTGTAAACCAAGCTGTTCAGAAGAAGTTCTGGCTGACTCAGAGGCACTTCTGTAGTTTGGCCCACTATTCGTCGTATGTTACACTGCAACCATGTGTGACGTTAGCCTGGAGTCCCTTCTCCTTTGCAATGCATCTCCAAAATAGAAAACAGAAGAGGGCAGTGATTTGCATAAAAATTGCATATGCTAATTTATAGGAATAGATGCAAATTTAGCAATAGTTATTATAATTTAAAGAGAAACATGACACATCTCACTGTAGTGTGGAAGACTGTGACCAGGTAAGCTGCCTGCCTGCCTGTTGAGTCTGCTGTTCAGGTGCTGGTGAGAAACTGTTCTTATGGTTATCTATCTTTAAGGGCACAGTCCAGTGGGGATGCCCGGAGCCCTCTGAACTCAGAGAATTACGGGCATCCTGTGCAGAGCGGGAGGAGCGTGGAGGCGAAGGTCGCCTCCGTGCTCCTCCTGTTCTGCAAAGCGCTTCGATGGCCGGTGTCGGCCGTCTAACTGCGGCACTTTGGAGGGGGAGGGAAGGAGGTTGAGGAACCACCAGAATACACCATATCTTGGTGGCGCCAGTATCCGCCCCGCCCCGCCCCCCGCCCCACCCCCAAAAGTCCTTCTCCAAGGTCTCTCTTACAACCTTGGAGAAGCAGCCAGTGTGATTCTTTCCAGGCTGACTGTGATGGGGGGAGGGGGATCCGAGTGCAGATCCAAGATCAGAACTGTTTTCTGACCTGGGATCTGGGAATCCGAAAAATCCTATGGAATGTCGTCTTGGGGCCATAGGATTGCTCTTCCCAACGGCATTGGACAGGGCAACCCTTCAAATCGTAGGCTATCCTATGTAAAAGAGACTACATAGGCACCTTAAGTAGGAGGTTGTTTGTAGTACAGAAGGGGGAGGAGAGGTGCAGAAGGGGAGGGGGGAAGGTGCTGTCACCTTTCTCCCTCCAGCTGCTTTTCTCTGAAATGCCTCTTTAGTTGCTTAAACACATACACAAACGCACAGCCCCGTTATTCTGCACCCTTTTTTTAAAATCTCGAGTAAACACAAGTCTGGAACCCTATCGAGGGGAGGGAGAGATCCAGACCCATGCTTATGGGGTAAATACCTGTGTAGTGCATTGAACTAAAAAGCAACTGAGGGGGAGCTTGGCTCGGGGGGGGGGCGGTTAGCAGCAAGCTTCTCCCCCCTCCGCCCACTTCTCTGCTGCAAAACACCTCCTCCCAAAGGAAAAAAAGGGCCCTTTGCATGTGGCTGCAGTGTAATATGTAGGCTGGCTTTATCTGAGGGATCTGGAATTGCATAAAGAACTCAAGAGTAAGCACTGTGTGTGAGTGGTATAAATTGGGTAACTGGGGAGCACTGCTTCTTTTCCTTTTAGGAGGCCATCTGCAGAATATTACAGACATGGTTCAAAGGCTGCCATCCTCTCTGACTTCAAAACATTTACCTAGCACCCTGTTCTTCTGATGTCCTAATAGACTGCACTTAAAACATTTACAAGAGAGAGAGGGAGGGAGGGAGGGAGGGCATTTCAACATGATCAGTGCTTGTTTTTATTTTACAGAAAATGCCAATATTTTACTGAATTTCATCAGGGCGGGGACAATGGCTCACTAATACAGCTGTCATCGTTTTCTATAAATATATTTGCAACCCTGTCCCGCTCATCTGCACTGACCGCTTCTTTTTACTGAGAAAAAGGACTGTTGGTCTCATAATACCCTCCTTGTTCACTGGTACCGCTTTACCTTCTTAAGTAGAATAGCGCACAGGTAGAGTATGGCTTTGAAAATGACTCCGTGCAGTCAAAGTTCAGAATTCAGGATTTCAGAGTAAGGATTTCTCCAATTTGGAGCTTCTGGGATAATTATGAGTTGAACCCGAAACCCTCTGATTGTTTGGGTTCAGCTCGTAACTTCCCTAATCCTCCTGTTGCAGCCACCCCTGTCCCTTTCCAGCTGAACTTACATATTTATTTATTTATTTAATACATTTTTATAGCTGAAGCTCTCTTGAAGGTAGTAGCAATAAGAAGGATTATTGCTGAAGCCTTCGTTAGGCACTTAGGCACTACCAGCACTGTGTGTGCCAGGACCCTACTGGAATTGTAGTTTTCCAGGGTTTATAAGTCCTTCTTACTTTGGGCCTTGACGACAGCGGAGGCTGGCAACTCCAATGTCAGTGGAGGGGTGTCTCCACTCCACGCCGAGTCTTAGCTTGAACTTTTAAGGAGCTATCCCTGGTGCTAAACTCTAGGGCCCCCCGGTTCAGCACCATGGATAGCTGCTTTAAAGTTCAGGCTGCAACTCAGAGTGGACACATTGCCCCACTGACATTGGAGCCACCAGCCTCAACTGCTTGAAGACTCGAGAAGCTAAATTTCCCAAGGGTCTTGGCACCCACAATGCTGCTGCAGCTTAAGGAAAGCCACAGTGGTAGCAATCACATTGCTACTGCCACTGTTGGACATGTTTTGGGGGAACGAGGCAACTGCAGGGACTTCTGAGGGTGTTTTGGAGGCCACCAATCCTCCTCATGTTCTTGGTTACAACATCGATCGCACAACAAAATATGGAGCTTGGGATGAACCTAGACTTAAAATGAGCTCAGTCCAGCCTGATCTGAATGATTCTAAAATTAGCTGGTCCTTTCCCAGTAAGGTCCAGGGAAGCTCACCGTCACTAAAAATGAGTAAAGTTGTGCCTCCACCCCTAAAATTAACTTACTTTACAGCTTTATGGCAGCAGTACACAATGTGCCGTCAGCATCAGCATCCCCATGTTAAGTGGGGGAGGGCCAGTGTTACGTAGTGGTGAGAGTGTTGGACTGGGACTCGGGAGATCCGGGTTCTCGTCCCCACTCAGCCATGAAGCTCACTGGGTGACTTTGTGCCAGTCACTGACCCTCAGCCTAACCTACCTCACGGGGTTGTTGTGAGGATAAAATGGAGAGGAGGAGGAGGAGGAGGAGGAGGATTAGGTAAGCCGCCTTGGATTCCTTGCAGGAAAATGGCGGGATATAAATATAATTAATAAATAAGTAAAAGGTCTTCATCATAACATGTATGATCATTTACCACTTATCATCACGTTGTGCACTTCCCCATCCCCAATCATCATCATCTTTGGTGGGTGGGTGTGGGGAACTGCAAGCATGATAACATGGGGTGGGAAATGATGCTGCACATTACAGAGGAGATACGGCAGTGTTCTCCAACCTTGGGTCCGCAGATGTTTTTGGCCTACAACTCCCAGCATGCTCCAGCCAGCGTAGCTGACTGGGGCATGCTGGGAGTTGTAGGTCAAAAACATCTGGGGACCCAAGGTTGGAGAACACTGAGATACGGAGAGCCTGACAAGGGATGCTGGTTTTGGCTATAGCCCCTACAGTGTTTAGTTCTGGTCTAGCATATGTTTTGTTTTGTGTGTGTGTGTGTGTGCGCACTTACTAAAATGCCTTATCTAGTTTATCTTCCTTTTTCATTTCCAAAGATGATTTTAGCCTGAAAACTTAGTGTGAAACTTTCAAATCCTCTCTGTGCTATTTCATATTATGGAGCAGTGAGCATCGCTTACATCTTTTTGACAACTATGCATTGATCACTGGGATTTAATTTAGTTATTTAGTGATTTATGAAAGGCCTAATAAAATAGATTTCTCTAGGCATTGTAAAATAAATTTAAAACCATAATAAATACAATAAAATCAGTATAAAACCAACATAAAACCAATAAATATATCAACACACATACTACAGATATTACTATACTATACTATACTATACTATAGATGCAACTATACTACAGATGCAAAAACTAAAACCACCATTAGGTACAAGAGGTAAAACCACACCACAGGGACTAAGGGCTTTTATACATGAGGCTGTTAACCTGCTGCATCTGCTTTTGGTTTCATCACAGAATTGAGATCTGAGCACTACACAAGGAGTGTTTCCTTTCCTGCTACATAACCTCTAGGTGGCACTGTGGTATAATGGAATAGCACAAACATGCAAGAAGAAACATGTTTTCTTTCGCCATCAGAAATAATACCCCATTTTCCCTGCTCTAAAAAAACTCACAGAAAGTGCTGTTTAAAAACAGAAGTGAAACTGGAGGGTCACAATGTCATCTAAAGAACCCTTAAGCAACTGTGAGTAGGGAATGATGAGCACACGGTAAACACTTCAGGTAGCAAAGCTCTAGAGTAGTCCATTGAACCTCTGCAGAGTTAGGACCTCTTGGGGTCAGGAAGGATCTGGATCCTAGCAATGTTGGGGCCCTTTGGACACACTAGTCAAGGTGAGCTTTCTGACCAAAAGGAGTAAAACAAAATCAGAGGTCAGAGAGGCAAGTTGAGTTCAGTTCCTTAAAGGCACCCAAGCAGATAAATAAGATAGATGCGGCAAGAGACGTAGTAAATAGACTGGGGAGGCTGAAGAATTGGCGGCGGGGGTGGGGGGCTTTCTGCAAGTTCAACAGGAACTGGGAGGAGCAAAGTAAGGAGCGGTGTCCGTGAAGTACATGCAGTAGCTGCTGTGATGCTCAGACGAAGTCTGCGAATTGGAAAGGGGGGTTTATATAGCAGACTGAAAAAGCCATGACAAAATTACATGAGGGAGGGAGGGGTGGACCAAGGCAAAGAGCCAGAAAAGCCATTTGAACCCAAGGAGGCTCATGCTTCTCTACAAAAGCACAGCGACTCAAAGCAGAGGATTCCAGCCCAGATGATGTGGTTCAAGTCCTCCTGCGCTTAATGACCCTGAAAAATTAGGACACTAAACCTTAATTTTAGCCAGTGTGGGATAGTGGTTAGAGTGTTGGACTGGGACTTGGGAGATCCGGGTTCTGGTCCCCACTCGGCCATGAAGCTCACTGGGTAACTTTGGGCCAGCCACTGACTCTCAGCCTAACCTACCTCGCAGGGATGTTGTGAGGCTAAAATGGAGAGGAGTAGGAGGATTATGTAAGCCGCCTTGCATTCCTTGCAGGGAAAAAGGCGGGATATAAATATAATAAAATTAATAAATATATTAGTGATCAACTTAAGCGTTCTTGTAGGTTAAAAATGGTCCACCAAGTAATGTGGGGGCCAGTATGAAGGACTTGCTGCCACACTGACAGCTCATATCTTCCTCTACCGAATTTGATGGGCAGAACCTCTCACACTGGCTCAGCTTGTCTGAGTATGGAAAGCTAAGCAGGGTCAGGCCTGGTTATTACTTGGATGGGAGACCCCTCCTCCAGTTTCCTGCATTGAGCAGGGGGTTGGACATGACTCGATAGCCTTGTAGGCTCCTTCCAACACTATGATTGATGAAATCTATGAAACCCCCCACCCCATAATTGCTACACTTTGTATACAAAAGGGTAATCAGAGAATTTGCACTTGATTTATTTAAATCAAGGCCACTGTGTTGTGTCTTTACATCCCTTCTAATTTTCACCTTTCAAAATGTGTGCTTTTAATGTTTTCAGTGTTTTAGGTTGCAATCCTTTGCATGTTCAGAGAGAAAAAAGCCCTACAACGTGAGTGCAATAGCACCCTCTGCCCATGTTCCCCAGCAACTGGTGTACCTATACATACTACTGCCTCTGATACTGGAGGTAGCATAGAGCTGTCAGGACTAGTAGCCATTGATTAGACACATCAATGGAGGATAAGGCTAACAGTGGCTGCTACTCACTCGTGATGGTTATATATTACCTCCAGTATCAGAGGCAATATGCCTCCGTATACCAGTTGCTGGGCTTCCAGCATGGCTCTTCTTATGTCCTTATGCTCAAGTCCACCAAAGGTAGTGATCAAAATATGTATCAAAATAACAATACAGTACAATCTTATGATAAACCTTTAAAACTGAAAAAATACAAAAAAGCCAACAATACAATAAAATATAGCCAGTCTTTAAGGGGGGGACGGCGACATTCTGAGAAGAACGTCAGTAAAACATCAGTAAAACAGCAGCATATAACCAATAAAACACATCCATTCAAAGCCAGTTTTAAATGTGGGGGGGGGGGGGATTCAAAGCCTTCTTAAATGCCACAACCACACTTCTAAGTGGGCATGAAAGTTTCATGCCAGAATAAATTTGTTCGTCTTTAAGGTGTCACAGGGCTCTTTGTTGTTAGATTTAAAGCAAGTACTGTGTCTCCCCCCCACCCACCCACCCCCAGACAGTCATAAATGAAGAACATCTATCAAGATGTGATGCAGAATTATACTAACACATTCCCTAAAAGGACAGTTCTTCTCTTCTTCCCAGCAATGATGTAATGCTGGCATTACTGAGCCGTTATCATTAATAATGTAAAAGTAAACGCTACTCGTCGAAACTAAGGACCAAAGTGCAGCTTGCGAGACGTTTATGCTCAATTTCGTGTGTGTCTATGTGTGTGCGCGCGTGTGCGTTCACTTCCTTTAATAACTGGCATAGACTACATGGACTGGCGGTAGATCCCCAGGGTTTCAGGCAGGATTCTTTCCAAGCACTACCTGGAGATGCTGGGGATTAAACCTTCTGCACGCAATGCAGGAGCTGTACCTCTGAGCTGCACCACCTCCTCCTAAATCATCTTCTAGCTAACAGTGTATAGGATCGATGCAAAGCGTTTGCTCCTCATGTTTCCTTCTGTACTCCCAAATTCACTAGCTAAGCTAGGGGTGGGGAACGCATGCCCCTCCAGATGTTTGGGGACTGCCATCAACCCTAGCCAGCATAGCCAATGGTGAGGGATGATGGGAGTTGAAATTCAGCAACGTTTGGAGGGACACATGTTCCCCATCCCTGAGCTAAGCTATTACATTTTGCACAAGCTGAGGCTTTGAAAAATGCCTTTGTAGATTACAGGGCCCACCAAATACATTTTTGCTGCCTGAGCCACCCACCAAAGTCAAAGAGCATGGCACCCAAGGCTGATCTAGGGCTTCTCTACATGAGGCATGGATTGTGCACTCATGATTCCTCGCTCACGGTAGTTTGCGGGCACTTTACACGACGTTGTCATCCTCCAGGGCCTCTCCCATGCTTTCCAAGCATTTCCGCAGCTTTTTGTTTTTTTAGATCGAGGAAAGTGTGCTATTACCTGGAAATGGTGAAGCTAACCGGAATGAGAAGAAGATGATGATGATGATGATGATGATGATGATGATGATGATTTACATTTATTTATCGCCCATCTGGCCGGCAAACCAGCCACCCTGGGCGATGTACACAAGATAAAAACAGGATAAAATACATTTAAAACAGTATAAAATTTTAAAATCTTAGCCCACCCCATATTCCCGCCTGAACAGCCAAGTTTTTAGAAGCTTGTGTAGTTTTGCAATTCCACTATACTGCAGCGCCACCTTGTGTTTGCGTAATGGAACATATAGAAAGGCCGAGAAAGAAAGAAAAAAAAAAAAACCAGTAAAAAAATATGTATAAAGGAGCCGATCTTAATCCCGCAAAGAATCCAGAAGCTGAAGCCTCGGTAAAGTGACAGGTTAAAAGCCTCATATATGGAAGCCTCAAGTTAAAAGCTCTCAAATAGAGAAGCCCCATGTTAAAAGCCCTATGTTAAAAGCCTCGTGCAGAGAAGCCCCAAGTTATTTTGTTTCCCGGTGCAGTAAATCCCACAAGCACCTCTCCCCTTCCCTGCCACTTAAAATACAACAACGATACATTAAATAACCAACAATTTGCTGTCCTTTTCAGGACACCCAAAATCAGCTGTCTGGGGATGCTACCTCACTCTACCTAATGGTAGGGCCAGCCCTATTAACAGTAGCTCCAAGTAGAGCAAATGATAGCTTTTCATGGTTGAAGATGTGTGTTTGGCCTGTGTAATTTCAGTAGAATGTCATTCTTCCTGAAGGTGTAGATCTTGTGAAGAAAAACAATGTGTACCCAACTGGCATTGTATGGAGCAACGTTGTTAAGGATATTATTTAGCAGTGATTTTCAAACTGTGTTCCTAGGAAACATCGATTTCCTCGGAAGGTTATCAGGAAATTCATCGATGAAAAGATCAGTAATGGCAGACAGTCTGGACCACATCCACCATTTAAGCATCTTTCTCTACAATGAGCAGCTGTAAGCAAGGAAACCTAACTTTGAGAGAGAGATCATGGCACCATTTATTTTCTGTGCTGAAGCCCTTCAAACCTTTGATCAAATTCCAACCAAGTACAGTTGTGTGCATGATTTGCTGTCTGAACTCTTTTCTTCAGTACCACCTTTCCCTACCTACTCTATTAACCTTCCACTCCCTCTCTCACTCCAACCCACTCTCTCCCCAACTGACAACCGACTCCCTTTAACTGCCAACTCCCTGGGGTTCTATGCTCTGCTTCAACCAATCAGAGCCTCTGGAATGTTCAGGTTGGCCCCTCCCCGGGCTTCTGCCTGTCGCTCCGCCACACCTACCTCTCAGGGTTGTTGTGAGGATGAATGGAGAGAGGGGGATCGTGTACACCACCTTGGGTTCCTTGCAAGAGGAAATGTAACAAATAAAAAGGGAGCTTTTTGGCTGATGGGCGGTGAATAAATATATTAAATAAATAAATAAATTACATACACTTGAGTACTGTTTTTTGGTAGAAAGGCGGGGAATAAATCAAATAAATAAATGCCTTTCAGCTCAACCAAGAGAGGCAGTTACCTTTCACATGCCCATGACATATTAATGTGATATCTTAACTTTTAGCAGAGTTAAATAAAATGGGGATGCATAGAAAATAGGCCAGGATTTTCTGATAGATCACTGGGTTGTTTGCAGAAGATTTGCAAAGTTTTCTGACTGGCAATAACAAATATTCTTTTCCTTCTTTCTTTTTTTTAAAAAAAGACTTCATTATCGGTAGTAACCTGGATGTAGATTTGTACTTGCCTATGCAGGTTATTCCAGTCTATGGTGTCCCATCGTATGGTCTGAAGGCAGATGGTGGATTTGGCCTTTTTTTAGAAGCTTGGCATACTTGGAGCCAGTGTGGCGTAGTGGTTAGAATGTTGGACTAGTACTCGGGAGATCCAGGTTCTAGTCCCTGCTTAGCCATGAAGCTCACTCGGTGACTGGGCCAGTCACTGACTCTCAGCCTAACCTGGGCATGGTCCCAGGGCATGGTCTGAAGGCACGTGAGGCAGTCACCATGCTGAAGCTATGCAGGTCTGGGTCTGGTCAGTGCTTGGAGGGGAGACCACAGGTAGCCACCTTGAGTTTCATGATACTACTACTACTACTACTACTACTACTACTAATAATAATAATAATAATAATAATAATAATACAACATCTCATAGTTGAGAGCTCTTACTGCCAGTAATTAAGCCTCAGAAGAGGCATCTCAGCCTTTGAGGATCTGGGGAAGATGTGTAAAAGCCAGGAAACCTCCAAATGAGCAGTGGTCAGGGGGAAGGGGTGGGCCCAGGGGAAGAGGCGTGGCCACCTAGAGAACCCTGGGGGACCCCAGTGGGACCCCAGGTAGGCTGGAGGTTCAACATTCCTGCAGAAAGCAACAGGCTCTGGCCCTGGGGCCATGTGTGCACTTGGTTCCCGTTGGTGGGTCTTGAGGTTCTAGTGAAAAAAGAAAAAGGTCGATCAGATAAGGCTGCAATTTCCCAATTCCTGGTATAAAAGACAGTCACAAAATTATTTTCAAGACATTGGCCGCACACAGTAGACACTTTGTATTGGTACCAAATATGCACATGTATCACATTAACAGCCTGAAATACAGCCACGGCATATGTAAGAGATCATCTCCTCCCCCATGGTCCATCGTAGTCACCAAGGTCAACCAAGAATACCATTTTGAAACTCCCATCCATGTGTCAACGCAAGGCGGATAAGAGACGTGATGTCCTTGGCTGCTCCATGCCTATGGAACGTCCTGGAGACTTGCTATAGCCTGAGCATCTCTCATCTTTGCATGTGAAAAGTAGTGGTGTAAAGAGGATGCGCCAGTGACACATCCTTCTGGATTTCACTTCTGGTATAACATCTGAAGGGGGCGCCTGCACCGTCTCCTGGGTGAAAAGGTGCAGGATTTCCGAAGTGGTATCTGTATTTCTCACCATCGCAAATGAGTCCCTCTTTGTAGGTTATACCAGTTGACAGTGGACAAATGAGTCAGCTGCACATCCATTTTTCTGTGATGTCCAATGCATGAAGCTACCCCTTTCAGCATTTCTAAAATCTTATTTTGTCAGACATTGGGAAACACTGAAGCTGCCAGAGCTTTGAAGGTTTTAAACATCTGTTATGTTTTAGTTGTTTTAATATATTGTTAACAAGATAGTTTATAGTTGGTTTTAACCTCTATTTACTTACCCCAAGCTTTTGGAACAGGCAGAGTTGTAAATTCAAGAATTAGACAGAGTGCTGTCCTTACTTGTTCTCTGCTAATTAAGTAAAGGGCCCTGTGAGGTTCAAATCCAGGAGTGTCACCAAAAATTTACGAGAAAACTTCCCACTTAATCTGAGCCTGGGTTGAGATGATGCATCCGAAGCTGCCAGCCTTTTCAAGTCCTTAAAACCATTTATTGCCAATGAGCGCAATTGAGCATGCTGTAAGGATTCGGAAGATGACATTTAGCAAAATAAATAAAAAATAAAACACGCCCTATGAAAAGAACACAATGGAATTCTAATAATAAATATTTGCTTCCTTCAACTGCAGATTGATTTGGAGCCAGAAGGAAGAGTGTATGTCATCATAGATCTTTCAGGCTCATCAGGTGAAGGTAAGACGGCTATATTTTATTGCCTTCCCATATAAATAACAGATTTTTAGTACATCCAGAACCCTTTCATCTGAATATATGAGTCTCTGCATGTATGATGTGCCAAAGGGATCCCAGGCCAATCAGGACCTCCCTGTGATGAGTACATGGATCAAACACATATTTGCAACTACCACATGCTAAGTATGCACCTTCATCTTTTTGTCTCCCCTACAGTACATTTTGAATGATGCACCATCACGATGTAGTGTAGCCTTCCCCAACATGGTGCCCTCCAGTTGTGTTGGACAACAACCCCCATCATCCCCAGATGTTGATGGAAGTTGGAGATGATGGGAGTTGTTGTCACAACACATCTGGAAAGCACCAAGTTGGGGAAGGCTGATTTATGATGAGTGTTAACAAACTAGAAAGCAACTACCACAGATCTACAGAGAGAGAACTCAAGATGCTGGAAAATATACCTTTATTTTCAATGCAGCCCAACGCGTTTCGGCCCTGTTGTTTATTGCTCTGTCTTGCTTATTGTTCATTTTAAGAAATTTGATTTTGTGTATTGTCTCTTTTCCAACACCCGAAGAAGGCCCCTAAAAACAATAGGGCTGAAATGTGTTGGGCTTTATTGAAAATAGAGAGTTCTCTTTTCTATTTTTCTTGAGATGTGTTCTCTCTTTGTAGATTGAAGGTTGATTTACAGCACAATCCTATGCATGTCTGCTCAGAGGTAAGTCCCTTTGAGCTCACTGAGACTTACTCTCCGTCCGTACAGAGTAAGGATTGAGTACAGGATTTCAGCCTTAGTGTCATTCAAACAGGCAATTGGGGGGGGGGGGGATTGCAGCCTTCAGTCCCAATGATTGCTGCTCCATGACCTCATGCAGCAATGGAGCAATGATGTTTAGGAATAGAAGAAAAGGGGGGAAACAGCCAACACCATTGGTTGTCCCCCAGGAAGGCCCCCACCACCATCTTCTGAAAATTTGTAGAATTTCTTCCTGCCACTAACCAAAAGTGGGCAGGTGAAAGCTTTGGCCCTCTTCTAGTGTGAAGAAAAGCTGGACATTAAAAAATGGAAGAGTGGCCGATGATTTGTACTTGTACATCAGTGCTGCTCCAGAACCAAGGTCAAGTAATTTAGAAAGTCTGGGAGAAAGTTGAACGGAGAAAATTTTATAAGCATTTCCACCTGCAACTAGGCACTTGGCAGTTTGCTCGTATGGCTGGCACTTGAGTATATTCATAGATACATTTGTTTTAATTAATTTAAACAACAGTGGATAACATTTGTATTTTAGCTTGTTTGATATCTATGAAATTGAATGTTTAGAGGTCCAGAGATCTGAAGGATTTGTTAACATTATTGTCGACGTAAAGCTTCCATAGTTGTTGAACATCAGGCATTTGCATTCCTTTACTGCAAATATATCTGTGTATGAGCTGCAAAGCAACAGGCTCCACCTAGGCGTTCTGCAAATCTTGAACCTTTGAAAATGGAATGTATTGCATTTGGAAACAGATTGGGGACTTTCTATTTTTGAACACCGTGGTACGTACACACAGCAAGAAATCACAAGGGCTGAGCATCTATAAGAACATATGACATTTCTTTTCTTTTTTTCCGAATGAAAGCTGCAATTTTCAGAATTCCAGCGAGACTCCACAGGTTGCAAATAATAGGCAGCTCCTGTAAGCATTTTTTAATGTGCACAATTTACCCTAATTATCTTTTAATCTTGGAATTCTCAAACAACCTTTTTTGAATCGTAGGGGCAGATTGTCTGAATCTGACATAGGGGTTGTAATATAAATGCAGAGACCATATCAGAAGCAGAACGGTAATAATGTCTGCAGTGGATCTGCGCAAACTGCGATCCACCACGCCCACCGGCCGTATCTTCTACCAGTTGCTTGATCACCCACCCACTCCTGTTTTTGCTGTAAAAGGGAGGCCGCAAACCCCCAAAGTTTACTGAGCGTCACCCCAAACTAGCACGTTTAGCTTGAGGATTGCAAGGCGTGCAGGTCTGATCAGCAGTGGGGGGCTATAACAGCAGCTAAGCTTTTGTGAAGCTGCATTTGCTAAGCTAGCTAATGGATTTCTTGGACATTTAACTATGTGATCCTCCTGTACCCCAAGTGTATTGCTGCTCTCAATATATTAAGGAAAACCATGCACAGGATTATACACCTCAGTTGTAATTGACAGTTTACTATGTTCCGCAATGATAGGGTCAGTTCAGGTTATGGCAGGAAAGAGTAATACTCTTCTTTCTAGCAGAATCAAATGAAACTAGACCCCCAATTTTTAATTCTGACGGGTGGCCCTAATCCTTCGCATTTTCAAAGCTTTGAGCAGGCTTTGAATTGAAGCCTTGCAATGTCAGGGGAATGGGAGTTGTACAGTCAATTTTTCTCTTGCTGTTCTGTAAATTAGAGAGAGGCCAATCACAATGGGGAAGTGGGGTGAAAAATCAACTGAATACATCATGTGAAAATGAAATGCGATCTGACTTCTACATATTTATTCTGAACCAGAGCCCTGTGTATTCTCAAAGCAGGTACAGAGTTGTCTAGAACAAAGGTGGGCAGAAAGTAGATAACGTTTCTAGGTGTGTACGTGTGTGTACATACACATGTGAGTAGAGATTGAATAGGGGAAGAAATTTTACCCAATGTCACTAACAGACAACAAAGGAATAGTAGCAGGTATCTTTTTTCTTTGACTATTTGCCCATTCTTTGGAAGTAATCCAGTGGATGACATCCAGTCCATCCGCTGAACTGTATTACAATCTACATTGTAATTCATCTATATGAATCACAGCCACAAACAGCCACACCAATCATATACAGAACTTCCTCTATTCCATGTAACTATAAACAAGTATCTGATCCAGGGGTTGGCCAAGACAGTGGTCTTTAGGCATGGTGCTATTCAGCATTTGTAATGTAATTGAGAAGAACAGGTGTCCTTAGGGATGTACAGATTTAGTTAAATCCGTTCAGTCTGTGTTTTGCAGATTGTCAAGCATCTTTCATTCCATTATCCACTCATTGACAGAATCGGATTTTTTATAGAGCGGTACGAGAATTTTGTTCCACTTGCGCAAAAATGCATTAGTGCTAATGAGCATTAGCACAAATGTGCATTTGTGGAAAACCCCCCCCCCCAAGTTAAAAACCAGTCTGCATGTCTGCTGAATCCACACAACTCAGGAAAAGGCAGCCCGCTGTGGAATCTGCAAGTCAGATTCATAGGACTCTGAACTCATTTGAATCCATTGTGGATTTCTGCAACATCTCTAAACTGTCCGTACTGTTCTTATGGAGCACCATGAATGATCAAGGAACTCCATATGCTGAAGCACTGCTGGGGCTGAAAAGGTATGGAGCTGATCAGTAGTCTGGGTGAGAGCCCATAGGGTGAGAGCCACAGTGGAATAGGATCTTCAAGAAGCACGTCTTCCCATATCAGCCTGCTCATGTCTTGAGATCTTCTGGTGAGGCTCAACTCCAAGTGCCTTCCTTAGTGGAAGTCCATGATGTATTTACAGATTCTCTGGCAGCGCCTTGACTTTGGAATACCCTCCCTAGGGAGGCATGACTGGCATGGCCATTACAGTCTTTTTGGAGCCAGATTAAGACATTCCTATTTGCTCAGGCATTTTAATAGTCAGAATGCCTCAGTCGGCCTCATAGTTTTGTTTGCTGTCTCTCATTTTGTTTTAATTGTTGTAAACTGCCCAGAGAGCTTCGGCTATTGGGCAGTATAGAAATAATAATAATAATAATAATAATAATAATAATAATAATAATAATAGTCGTGTAGTCGTAGTCGTCGTCATGAATGTTGTTGTTTTGTTCTGTCGTGTTGTGGCATAAATATTTTTTTTAATTTGTACTTGCTGTACACCCAGCATGAAATCCCGATTGGATGAACAGAGGGATAGAAATAGTTTAAATAAAATAAAATTCATTTATTAAATAAATTGAATATATAATACTAATTAGATTGAATAATCCTCAATAGAAAATGAATGTTGGGAACTGGGCTGGTCAACATGAACTCAAAGATTTGTTTAGCAAAGAATTAACTCTGTGGTCTTAGGAGAGTCCCTGTAAACATCTGTTTTCAATCTTTAAAGAAATAGGTGGGGGGGGGGAATAATGATAAGAGCCTACATTTGAAGCTGAGATATTTTTTTTAAAAAAGGAAACAAAAAGGAGCTGTTTCATATGTAAGTACTATATGTATGATTAATTATATGAGCTTGCCTTTGAGACACCTTTATAACAGCCTTCCTCGGATCTTTATAACAGCCTTATCCAAGTTGGACTGAAACTCCCATCATCCCCAGCCAGCATGGTCAGTGGGGTCGTGATGGTTGGGGATGTTGGGAGTTGTATATCTGGAAAGTGTCAGGTTGTGGAAGGCTGGCTTACGAAGTCCTATACTGATGTCTCTGGATGTTGGACCTTGTCCTCCTCCATTGATCAAGTTGGCAAGTGATGAAAACTACTAGAACAGTTACGAAGGAAACTCAGAATTTCCAAGTTGCTGTCTATGCATTCTTGTTACTACGCACTCAAGAAAGTGGGGAAGCGAAAAGAGGAGTATAGAAACGGTTCCAACAGTTCCATTATCTGTTCTAGCAATGCTGTCATCCTTTTTTTCATTGCCTCTAAGTTCTGGCATTCGTGTCTTGTCATATTTCATCTCAACATCTTGCTGTGGAAGCTGCTTTCGTGTGTGTGTGTGTGTGTGTGTGTGTGTGTGTGTGTGCGTGCACCCTGCTGACATTGGCTTGGACCAGAACAGCTTATTTCATAATCCTCAACTCTGATTATCACTGAGTCAGCAGTTTGGAGGAGAAAGCATTTCTCCATTCTCTTCTTTTTGATGGAAGGCGATAGTCTTAACAGTATGACATTCCTGCTTCTTTGGCTCCTTTTTTGTGTTGGCAGTTGTCCCAAGAGCACATTGGTTTTCCATAGTAAGCTGACTTTCCTGTTCAGTAAGCATTATTTCTAGAATGAAGTGCATCGGTGGACTGTTTTTTCCGCTTGCTTTCTTATAGCAGAGACTTTTGAGCCACCTCCTATGTTTATGGAAGTTAAGTTGGAACTTTATTTTTAAACAGGGCGTCCAAAACCTTGTTCTGCCATCACAATGAGCCCTCTTTGGCCATTCTATCGCTCACACAGTCATAAATGTGTGAGGAGGAGAGTGGTGGGGCCTTTTGCCACATGGCCCTGCCGTCCCCCATGCTTTGGTCAGGAAAGGTCTGAAACAAGAAACCTGCTGTGTGCATGGAGGATCCCTGAAAGATCACATAGGGTTCTAAATTGCCGTGGAGCCTCCATTTCTATAGCAGGTTCCTGCTTCAGACCTTCACCATCCAACATGTCAAAAGCCAGGCATCAGGGGTGCAGCAGAGGGGGCAAGACCAGCGAGTGCAGACAGACCCATTCTCCCCCTCACGTGATGAGCTACGGTTTTCAAACATTCTATCTTCTGGGAAGCCTCCCCACCTCATATTGCTTTAGATTCTTGGGAGGGTTGACCAAGACGGCACCCTAGGACTCAACCCTCCCCTGTGTCTTTGTGTTGCAAGAAAGGATCCATGCTGTTGGTGACCCAGCTGTCTATTTCATTGGGATGCTTCATCCCGCCTTTCCGTTCCAATAAGGAGCCCCCAAGCCATCTTACAACACAATTTAAAAAGAATTCAAGAAAAAACAACACTGAAATACCGGTAATAATCAAACAACAGCAGAACACATCAGCCCACGGAAGACTAATAAAACAAGCAAAGAGAAGCCAAGACAAATCCTTGCCTAAACCAAGTAATGGTAATGGAAGACCATCCATGAAAGTGAATATCTCAGAGCAAGGCGAGTATCTCAGGACAGGCTGTGCTTCATCTTGGGTGCTTCCCTTGTTCCCATACCAACTGCGTCTCAGTCAGTAGTGGGACACACAAAAGGGCCTCTGCAGCTAAATGCAGGGAATAGGTAGGACCATACAGGAAGATCCTAATCCTGACCCTAAGCCATTTAGAGCTTTGAAGGGGATAATAAGCCTCTCAAATTTTATTTATTTATTTATTTATTTATTATATTTATTATATTCATACCCCGCCTTTTTTCCTGCAAGGAACCCAAGGCGGCTTACATAATCCTCCTCCTCCTCTCCATTTTATCCTCACAACAACCCTGTGAGGTAGGTTAGGCTGAGAGTCAGTGACTGGCCCAAAGTCACCCAGTGAGTTTCATGGCCGAGCGGGGACTAGAACCCGGATCTCCCGAGTCCCAGTCCGACACTCTCACCACTACGCCACAACTGGAATTGCACCCAGAAATCAACCAGCAGCCAGCGAAGCTGGTACAGGAGTGGAGTGACAAGCTCCCTAAACACAGAGGTTCCTCAGAACTCAGATTGAAGAAACCATTATGCTAACACAGCGCTACACATGTGAAAAGTGTTTCCAATGTGCCCAGCCTCCACCCTGTTGCAAGCTGTTCTTGGGAAGATGCTGCTACACTGGGACATGCCTTTACTTTTCAGACTTTTTCTTCTCAAATACAGATGCTCAAATTTCATGACAGTGAGCTTCCTCAAGTCAAGAAAATGATCACAAGGTACATCAGGAGCGGCAGGGGCTGCTTTTGGGAACTGGAACATGATGGGATATGTAGGACCACATTATGTGGGATATCTAAAAACAACAACAGTACATTGCCACAAGTGGGAAGCATTCAGTATCATGGTCTGCCTGCCACTATGGATCAGGGGTTGCTCTATTGACTGAGACTCCCAGGTGCTAACCCCACTGCCAGTTGATTTGGTTGGTTTCCCCCATTGTCACCATGTGTGAAACATTTGGTGGAGCAGCTATAACTCACTGGTAGCATACATATACTTTCCCTGTTGAAAAGGACCCAGGTTCAATTCCAGCATATCTGGCTAAAGCAGGGGTGTCAAAACTCAGACACGTGGACCAAATCCAGTCCACCTGGGATCCCAAGTTAGCCCTCTGGGGTTGCCCAAATGGCCGTGCCCCCTTTCCACACATCACCAGGTAGTTCTCACTTCCCCCCTCCCGACTGCTCATCACTTGGTAGATTTCCAGCTTTTGCATCCCCCCCCCCCCATTCTAAAAGGTAGAAATTCATCTGCCATGGTTTAGTTACTAGCAGTAAGAGCTTTAAGCTAAAATATGCTGGTAGGTAGTTTGGGCAGTTTTTGAATTCTGTCCCTGCCCCTTTTTGCCTTTGGCCCTGCCCACCACTGGGATGCAGCCTCTGAGAGCATCTCTGAAACTGAATTCAGCCCCTGGGCTGGAAGAGGTTGGACATATCTGGGCTAAAGGGTCTCAGGAAGCACTGCTGAACGGCCTCTGCCTGAGACCTAGGAGAGCCAGAGGCACTTCTAGGCAGAATAGACGGCACTGGGCAAAATGGACCAGTGGTCTCACTCAGTATAAAGCAGCTGCATATATCTACATGCATCATGACCTGAAGATGGTCAGCTAACAGCGCTTAATTCCTAAGTGGAGAAGTCCTCAGGATCTCAACCCTAATCCCAAATGTGTGACGTGGGTTGCATTTTCTCACTGTTGTGCACACACACACACACACACACACACACACACACACTGCTCTCTTTAATCTTTCTTAGCAAGGCTAAACTCAGGGATGCTGAGTCTTGGATCTGGAATGGTCAGATGATGAGAGCTACCTGGGACTGGATGTGGTCATGTCTTAGTACCTTCTTCAGGCACAAAAGGAAATATGGGGAACATCCATCTCTGTGATTGGCCTCTAGATTGGCTAGGCCTAGGATAAATGCTAGGGAGCTGGCCTTCTGCCATCTCCTGGGCAGCAGAACAGTACCTTTGCTGCACTTTGGCCTCTACCTGCTTCTGCTTCCAGCTTCTCTGGACTCTTCGAGCTTAGATTAATGTAGAGCAGAGGCAGGCAACTTGTAGTCCTCCAGATGTTTTGGCCTACAACTCCCATCATCCCTCACCATTGGCTGTGCTGGCTAAGGCTGATGGGAATTGTAGGCCAAAATGTCTGGAGGGCCACAAGTTGCCCATCCCTGATGTAGTCACCCAC
Organism: Shinisaurus crocodilurus; assembly: GCA_021292165.1. Classification (NCBI taxonomy): domain Eukaryota; kingdom Metazoa; phylum Chordata; class Lepidosauria; order Squamata; family Shinisauridae; genus Shinisaurus; species Shinisaurus crocodilurus. The sequence continues at coordinate 19,386,151 of CM037879.1, forward strand.
AATGTCGAACATGTTCTGAAACTTCACCTACTATTAAAAAACCACAAAAACTTTCCAGTTCAAACCTGGAGCAAATTTAGCTCCTGTCACCAGTTTGTCTTCTGGTTCTCCTCTCTAAAGACTGGCCAGGCAGTAGTCAAGAGGAATTCTTGCTTCTCATATCTCTTAGGGATGGGTGTGCCTCCGGCTGTGATGGCTGTGAGTTCTGGCTAAGAACTCTTGACATTCTTGAATCCAGCCTTCCCCAACTTGGCACCCTCCAGATGTATTGGACTGCAACTCCCATGCAGTCCAAGTTGTCCAACACATCTGGAGGGTGCCAGGTTGCGCTACTGCTCATTCATAGGTTCTCATTGATCCCTTTCCAGTTGCAACCATACTTCTCTGTTTCCCTGGGAAATGCACTTGACGCATGTTGACAGACGCATACCAGCAGACGAGTAATTCCTTTTATTTTAGGGCCACCACCATTTTCTTCCCTTGCCATGTTTGGTCAAAAACCCAGATCGTGATTCACAATCGCACCCTCCTTCTTCCCATCTCCTTTTGCCATGCCTTCTAGAGCCACATGTCTCTTTGCATTAAGGCAAGGTGATTAATTATGTTTGTCTAGTTGCCTGCACTTCACTGAAAAATGCAGGTTCGGATTTCAGAACAAGAGTGGGAAGATTAAGCTTCAATAAAATATTACAGCTCATGGGTGTAGGTGGGATATGCATGTGTCACCAAGAGCAGCACATTGAAATCTTCTGTTTTCCATGCTTGCAAATCATGCCTTCACACAACCAATTCATTTCAGCCTGCACTCATTGAACCATTGCCCACCACCGCCATAGGATGTGGGCTCTCCACCCTTGGGTCCCCAGATGTTGCTGGACTACAGCTCCCAGAATCCCTTGCCATTAGCCATGCTGGCTAGGTATGCTGGGAGCTGTAGGCCAGCAACATCTGGGGACCCAAGGGTGGAGAGCCCTGATAGACTATCTACGTCATCTCATAGTACAGATCAGCTTCTAGTGCTGGCTTTTAGGGACAACCCTCTTAAGAGTTCATATTAACAGAAATCCATTTGAATGGGTTTCGTGCATCCCTATGTTCATTTCCTTTATTGCGAGTGTCTCCTGACTGATCTTTTTTCACCACACTGCACTTAGCACAATTGTTATATTCTGTGGTTTTGATAAAGGCTGCCCACTTGTTGAGAGCCCATGCAGCTAACATCCGATTGCCGAACAATAGGCCTAAACATCACATAAGTGCTATTTTTTTTAATGCATAATGGAAAGAGTAAACATAAAATATGTAAGGTCTGAGGTTTATTGTAAGTTCTGTAGCAGGAAACAAATTTTTGCATAATATAAATTTCCCCGTCAAGCCAGTGGGGGAAAATAGATTGTTTATTGCCAGGCTGATGTTACCCAGTTGTGTCCGCTTTCAGAATAAAGTGTGGTTTAACATCAGGCTAATCAAAGCATTGATGATCCCAGCACCCACGATCATGTGCGCCCACCTACTCACATGGGAAACATAATGTGGCCAAGGAATATCTGCATATGGCTTGTGCCGGCAGGAGTCTGGAGACGCCTATGTCAGTGGGGCTCCTTATCCATTGCGGCTTTTATTGTGAGCGTCATAGGATTGGATAAGGAGCCCCACTGACACAGGAGTCACCGGCCTCCCTGCCTTGTGCATATACTTCTCCATTATTTTATTTATTTATTTATTTATTTATTTATTCCATTTCTATACCGCCCAATAGCCAAAGCTTTCCAGTAGGGATGGCAAGAAAGAGGGATGCAGCATTCAGGAACATCGGAAGCTGCCTTATACCAGGTCAGACCATTTGTCCTTCCAGTCCAGTATTGTCTATTCCAGGGGTAGGCAGCCTGATACCAGTGGAGGCTGGTGGCGTGGCACCGATGTCAGTGGGGCAGTGTATCCACTCTGGGTTGCAGTCTGAACTTTTAAGGAGCTATCCGTGGCGCTGAAGCAATTTTGGGGCTGGGGTTCAGCACCACGGAGAGCTCCTTTAAAGTTCAGACTACAGCCCAGAGTAGATTCACTGCCCCACTGACATTGGAGCCACCTGCCTCCACTGCCTGATACCCTCCAGACGTTGTAGTGTAGAGCTCCCCCATAAGCCCCAGGCAGCATGGCCAGTGGTCAGGGATTGTGGGAGTTGTAGTCCAAAACATCTGGAGGACACCAGGTTGCCTATTCTTGGTCTGCTCTGACTGGCAGTGGCTTCCCAGGGTCGCAGGTGGAGGTCTTTCCACCATCTGTTGCCTAATCCTTTTTTAAACTGGAGATGCCAGGGATTGAACTTGGAGCCTTGAGCATGGGAAACATGTGCTCTACCGCCAGTATGAGCAATGGTCCCTCCCAATATAACTTCTCATTGTAGTGGAGTTGCCAGTATGTGAGGACACGCACACGTGCATGTCTTTTTAATGTGCATTTTGTTCAGTGAGTGTGGCCATTTCCGGAGCTGCCAAGAGATGAGGTATCCTGGCGGCGCCTCAGCTCAGCCTCCTTCCCTCCCCTTCCAAAGTGCCACAGTTAGACAGCCTGAAATTGGCCACCCAGCTGCTTCGCAGGGCAGGAGGAGGACCTTCGCCTCCCCGCTCCTCCCACCCTGCGTAAGCTGCCTGTAATCCTCCGAGTTTATAGGTTTATGGGCATCCCCATGGGACTGTGCCCTAACTTTGTTTTGTTGCTGCTGTTTTAGTTGTGTGTGTGGTTGTTTTTAAATTAATTGTATTGACATGATTCTTAGCCTGATTCTTTTCTCTCCTGTTAGCTGCCATTAGTTTTTTTGTTTTGATTTGTTTTTTAAATATTTCAGATAAGTCAACAAGATGAAATATACTGCTCACTCTCCGTGTGCATTTCATGGCTTAGATACTTCCTGCACGTGTATTCTGTAGAGCAGTGTTCTCCAACCTTGGGTCTCCAGACGTTTTTGGCCTACAACTCCCAGCATGCTGGGAGTTGTAGGCCAAAAACATCTGGAGACCCAAGGTTGGAGAACACTGCTGTAGAGCATTTGGGAGCCATTTAGTTGAACCTCTGATATATGCCATACCTCCTTTACTTGTTGCAGCTGCTAAGAAGCCATGCATTGCAGGGGACCATGCATTGAACGAGGAAACAATCAACAACGAACCTGATCCCACAGTTGTCTGATTCCTATTCAGAGTATTTCGCTAGTGGTTACCTAAAATCTTTGTCTCCCTTTTCAAACCGAGCCACTTCACCACTCCACCGCGTGGGAAGCCATCTCTTTCCCTCACGTACCATTTCTAAGATTAAGGCACCGCTAATTACTGATTTTTAAAATCTATTCATAAAATCAGTTTTGAGACTGGTTTATTTTCCCTTGGGTATTGGATGTTAAGTGTGCTAAGTTACTCTCTTAGGTAAAGCTTTATTCATACAGTACTGGAGAGAGGCGTGGCGTGTCTCCATCCCACACTGCTTCAGTTATGACTGTAGAAAAGGAACATTTTGAAGTGGCTCTTTCCCAGAGGGGTGGCTCCAAGGTGGGAAGGACCCACCATGTTTTGGCCAACCCGTGTGATCACCCTGTATTCTAATTCTGATTCAATTCTGTGAGTGCTCTGTAGCCAAAATGAAAACAGCCATTCACAAGGGGGGAGGCATCAGGGCAACGCTGGGGTTTGCACAAGTAAAAAAAAATATTTAGAAAAAAAGAGGAAGGTGGGACCCCAAAAACAGCCTATGGTCTTCAGCACCTGTAGAATGCTGAGTGCGAGTTGAGAGGGAAGAACCTGAAAACCAGGTAATGGAACTGGAGTTGCTGGAAAAGTAGAATGGAGGAAGAGACACATTGATTTAAAAGTGCCTGCGCATTCACTCAATTTGGGCAGCGCCCTGCCTTTGAAGGGAGAGCGTCGACGCTTCCACACACAATATTTTGTTGTGTCCGCCCCCGCCCCCCTGCCGCCCCACCAGTGTGTTTCCTCTATTTCTGATGTTCCGGCATCACATGAGGGGTGATGCTTATGTAGGCGAAGTGGCACCGGCCCCTCACAAACAAGGGGTGTCAACAAGCTCGATGGAGCCCTGAGGTGTGCAGAAGTACCAAAAATCTTTTGGGTTAACCTCCAAAAGAGCCCAATGAGGACTGAACATGCTCATTGGCCCGGAAACAGGAAGATGCCTTTTATCAAGTCAGATGATTAGCCCTGTATTGTCATTACCATTAACACCGACCTGCAGCAGCTCTCCAGGGTTTAAGGCAGGAATTTTTCCAGCCCTGCCTGGAGGTGCCGGGGATCAAACCTGGGACCTTCTGCATGCAAAGCAGGTGCTCTACTGCTTAGCCACAGCCACTCCCGAATGCTTGACTGACCCTTGGAGGAAAATGGAATAGAGTAGCTGCGGAATAGAATGGAGTATTGTTGAGGAAGGCAGGAAGAAGAATGAACATCACGTTTGTAACACTGCAGCATTACGTTTCAGGTGCCACTTGTTCCTCTCTATAGACCAGCCTTCCCCAAACTGGCGCCCTGCAAATATTTTGGACTACAACTCCCAGCATTCCTGACCACTGGCCATGCTGGTTGGGGCTGATGGGAGTTGTCTGTCCACTGAGTTTCCGAGAGGTGTTAAAATACAAGTTCGTGTGTGTGTGGCGGCTGGTGGTGAACTCTTGAAGGCAATGCTGATTTGGAGTGGGCTTTATGGACACAGTGACCAGAAGCAAAGGGAAAATAGCTTTGAATAGTTCGGTAAATGGGAGAAATGTGGGCACGTGTCACTTCTACCATTCCTACTTGACAAGCTGCTGAAATTTCCTTTTCAACATGACTGTTAAAAGTACAGGGACTCTGTCCTCCTTTGCATTTGATCACGTTGCTTGTGAACTTGTGGGCTTGCTTCGAAAAATTTAAGGGCAAATTCCAGTCAACGGATGATGGTAGAGTTAAGCATGTGCAGCTCTCTCCCCGCCTCTGAAACCAGTGGGACTTACAGTGCAATTCTTTGCATGTTATTTTGGAATTAAGTCCTACTGAGTACAGTGGGGCTTACTCCTAAGCAAGCATGCATAGGATTGCAGCCTGAAGCACTTTAGCATTGGCTGGATTTTACTCTTAACTGATTTGTATTGACAAAGGATTGGATCCAGACTTGGGGCACAATCGTATGGGAATGCCTGTAAGCCTCTGAACTCAGAGGGTCATGGGCATCCTATGCAGAGTGGAAGGAGAGCAAAGGCGAAGGTTGCCTCCGCGCTCCTCCTGCTGTGCAAAGCAGCTAGACAGCTGATTTTGGCTGTCTCACTGGCTGCAGCGTGTTGGAGGGGGAGGGAAAGAAGGGCTAAGGATCGGTATATCTTAATGGCACCAGTCTCCTCCCCTCCCTGCCCCTCTGGAACACCCTCTGAACCTCTTCTCCAAGGTCACTTTTGCGAAGCAGCCGGTGTGGTTCTTTCCGTGCCAGCCGCGAGGGGCAGAGGGGGATCTGAGCGCAGATTCCGAACTCTGAGGTCAAAGTGATTTTCCAACCTCGGAGCTGGGAATCTGAACAATTCTATGCCACCCCCCCCCCAGGGCACTGTCTAGGGGCCATAGGATTGTTCTGCCCATCATACTTAGAGCAGACCAATTAAAATAATGACACTTAAGTTAGTTATCAGTAAACAAGAACCACTGATTTCAATAGCTCTTAAGTATGACCAAGTCTGGATCCAACCCAAAGTATCCAACACTGTTCTGCTTCTTGCAAACAAACAAAACAAAGAACATTTATTTCTGTTACAAACACACACAACAAAGAACAGTTTGTTTCTGTTTTACATTGTGAAAAGCAGCCGTTGAAAAAGTACAACATGCAGGTTGGCTTAATTTAATTCAGACACATGTGGTGTGGTGTGGTGGTGGTGGTGGTGGTGGTGGTGGTGAAAACACAGAAGTATAGAGGGAATGTAGAGTTGTCAAACTACCAGTTAAAATATAAAACACTCCTGTAGATGAGAGATCAGAAACAAACAAGTTTGCCAAAGACAGTAGGGCATGAACCAGCCAAAGTTAAGCGTTTTAAACATTTTCCTTAACATCAGTTGAAAACACTTAATAGAAATGGGATGGGGGTGAAAGAGATGAATATATTTCTTTTGTGTCATAATTTTATTTATTTATTTATTTAAACCGCCCAATAACCAAAGTTCTCTGGGCGATGTACAATACATTAAAAACATAAAATGCAAACATTAAAACAAAGAATAAAAAGAGTGCAGGATAACTTCCTAACATCAAAGGCTTTTGTACCTGTAATATATATTGAAATTGGTGGTGGGTCGGTGGGGAGCATTTCTTCAATTTTAAAGGGGGAATGTTTAAAATTTGGTCCCATCGTGTAGGGGAGCAGCCACGGATCAGGGGTAGAGCCCCTGCTTTGCATGCAGAAGTTCTCAGGTTCAATTCCTGGCATCACCAGGTAGAGCTGGGGAAAACTCCTGCCTGGAACCCCGGAGGGCCTCTGCCAGTCAGTGTTGATGATACTGGGCTAAATGGACCAATGGTGTGACTCGGTATAAAGCAGCTTCCTGTTTTCCTGGGTGGGGGTGGGGGGGGTGGGACTACCTTAGCAGTGGCAGCCGCCGCCGCAGCTTCTTTGCTCTTTTTTAAAAAAAATACCTTTTTTTGCTGCTGCCACAGACAGTGACCCAGTTTGACATTTGTTTATGCTGTCATGTCATGCCAGGTGTCTGCATCCGCTGTCTTTGCATGGCGCCCACGGGCGTCCTTGCTTGTCGTAGTTTGCCGTGTCTTGCAAACCCGGCGTCATGGGTAGACAACCCTCAAATAACCCTAAAACAAGCTGTGGGCTATTTGAGGGTGGTCTATCCTCTCAAACAACCCACGACACCGGGTCGCATGACGCTGCAAGCTACGAGCGCACTGCCACTTGCATATTCAAAATGGCAGCCAGCACGCTCCGCTACGCCTCTCAGGGAAATCACACAGTGGCTTCATGTTACATGTGAACATGCCCAGCAACAGTAGCATAGGTCCTCTCTCTGGCCCAGCCGTCCAAAATGCCCTGAATGCAGCATTGTTCTGGGGAGTTGCCGTAGGAATGTCAGCCACCACTGAATGGCCCTCCTTCTGGCAGAATGCATCCTTAGTAAGGATGAGGTGAGCTTTTGAAAAGGAGAAGTTTGAAATTCAAACTCCTCCCACACAGGCTGGCTCCATTTTGAGTTGGGTCTAGTCCCCTTTTGAGCAGAGGAGTCAAAAGAGAGAAAAATAGTTCCTTCTTATGTTCTGGTGCTGCCCTCTTTTTTTCTTTCTTTCTGCCATGCTCATCTTGAGTGGGACTTAGGAATGGACAGACCTGCCCATTTTGGTTTCTCTCGGTTCCTTATTTTCTCAATCTTACATTTGGTTCATCCTGAACTTGGGATAAAATTTTGTTTTTAAAGTTTGCATGAAAATCCATTCACATTTGTGTGTGCATTTCTCCCAATACACATATTTTTGTACACAATTTTACCTAAGGTACATATTTTTAAGAGGTTTAGGGGGTGATATTGTGACTGTACTGCTCCCTTCCAGCCCCCAACTCTCTCCACCAAAAAAATTAGGACTGTCAAGAACGGAGATGGTAACAGATGGTGAAGGCTTCCAGACAGGAGAGGAAGGGTTTTTCAAATACTTGCCCGCGACACTCAAAAGCCCAATTAATTTGGGGGGTGAGCAGGGGTGTGTGTCTCACACATTTCAAATTATTAGGAAGAATTTTCAGACAGAGTGATCTATGGGTACACTACGGTCACACCTATGATTACACTTTTTAAAAATTACGGCTGCATCCAATACATTTTTTTACTCAGAAATCAACCTCGCTGTTTTTCCTGGTAAGTGTGCATCGGGCTGAAACATTTGGCAGATAAACCTCGCAGATGGTTTAGGGGAAATAATGCATGTTTCAGTGCAGGTATCCCTGAAATTCTAACCCATGTGATGGATTCCACCTGCACCCCTTGAGGTTGCTGTGGGGGGTGGTGGACCACTTTATTAGAACAATTTAACCCTTAGGGCACAATCCTATGGTGGCTAGACATAGTTTAGATGTCCATAGGAGAATTTGGAGTCCCAGCTCTGACCTTGGAAACATATTCCGAGGACGGAGCTGGGACTGCAAACTTGAAGTGCCCTCCCTCTGCCCTCACAGCCGGCACGGAAAGAACCATGCCAGCTGCAGCTCCGAGGTCGTAAGAGCTGGAGTTCTGAGGGCATCCCCGAGGGCAGGGGCGGGAGGAGTAAGGCTCCGCCAGCATTCATAGTATCGTGGCAGGGCTTCAGCCTCTTCTCCTTGTGCAAAAGACTTAGATGGCCAAAATGTTTTGCAGGGCAGGAGGAGCGCAGAGGAGACCTTTGCCTCCACACTCCTTCTGCCCTCCATAGGATGTCCGTAATCCTCCGAGTTTGGAGGGTTCTGGGCAGCCTCATTGGATTGCGCTGTTAATGAATGAACATTCTAGTGTTCGGAAAGCATTATCACAGGTAAACCTTTAAAGTTCTTCGGACTGCCTTTGTTATTTTTTTTTCCATTCCACTGTGGCAGAGAACAGCCATTGTTTGCAAAATCTGGAAGGAATTAGAGGGTTGTGATTACTTGCAGGCCTTCAGCTTTAATGAAGAAAAATAAGGCTCAGTGCAGTATCTCCATGCAATATTGCAATAAAACACAGGTGGTTTCCATTTCCTACTCCCCCCCTTCCCTCAACATTGTAGCCAATGGCAAAGCTCCGAGTAATTTCAATGAGAAAAAGACCTTGACCTCCAATTTCTTACTATTACCTTCTAATGGTTAAGTTCTGCTTGCAGCAAGAATCCTTTGGATGGCTGGGTAGTTGGCTTCTGTTTCCTGTTTTATAGATGGAAAAATATTACCTGTAATGCAGTGCAATGCAAGACTCCCCCACCCCATTACTGGGAAAAGTAATGTAATGAGTAGTTGGCCAACCCAAGTGAGCTTGACATATATGAAGCTACCGCTTTATATTGAGCCAGCCCATCATCCATCGAGTCCAGTGTTGGTTTGGAGCCAGACTTAGCCAGACTTGAGTGGGCCCTTTGAAATCAGTAGGACTGCTCTAAGTCTGATTTAGAATCAAAGTCTTAGATTAGGCGTCCCCAACGCGGTGCCCGCGGGGTCCTCCAATAGCACCCATGAAGCTTTCCCTTCCCTGCCCCCTGGAAAAAAATGTTTTAAGGAGGAGGGCCAGGATCTCTTCTCGATCATCCCAGTTTGCAGGACACGGAATAATGGGCTCAAGCTACAGGAACCCAGATTCCACCTGAACATCAGGAAAAATTTCCTGACTGTCAGAGCAATAAGGCAATGGAACCAACTACCTAGGGAGGTGGTGGGCTGTCCCACTCTGGAGGCATTCAAGGTGCAGCTGGACAGCCATCTGTCAGGGATGCTTTGACCTGGATTCCTGCATTGAGCAGGGGGTTGGACTCGATGGCCTGGTAGGCCCCTTCCAACTCTACGTATTCTATGATTCTATGAAAACATTGGTAAATGTTAGGGCAGTCTTCTTTCTCTCCCTTTCTAGCTTCTAGCCTTGCTCTTTCTCTCCCCTCTACCCCTTTGCCTTGCCATTCCCCCTCCCTCCCAGCCTTGCTCTTTCTCCCCCACCCCCACCCCAGCTCACTTTTGACTAGCCAGACCCCCACGGCAGCCATTATGTGACAAGCGGAAAGCACGTCAAACGAATCCCTTACAGGACCATCTTCCATCGGGTAACCTGTGTCCTCACTGTGGGAAGCTGTGTGGATCTAGAATTGGCCTCCACAGTCACTTACGGACCCATCGCTAGAGTCTACACAATCCCCTTTAGAATTTCCTCTTTTTATAATTTTCTTTTGGTTATTTTATCCTGGAAGACAATCCTACTCGGTCACAAGTGATTGCCTACTACTAGCCACATCCATTTTGTGGTGGCATCCACAGCAGTTTCTGAAATTCCCAAATGTGCCCACGGGTCCAAAAAAGTTGGGGACCCCCATCTTAGACGATGCCAGGGATTTCACCTGTGGCATTCGGTACATGAAGCATCTGCTCTTACCGCTAAGTTGTGACCTCTCCCCATTTGTTTGTTGGCAATGCAACAAAGGTAAAGTGTTTGTTGCTGCTGCTGTTGTTGTTTTTTAAATCAGCTTAATTTTGCATTTAGTATAAATATAAGTTTCTCCATTTGGATTCTGTGCAATTCAAAGGTGTGTGTGTGTGTGTATTCACAGTCACACACACACACACACACACCGCTTTCAGTCGCACAAAATGGAGTTGTGATCTGGTACTGTAGATGTGTCAAATAGCACTGCGTGCAGTTGCAAGGAGGAAAACACATACCTGGGTGGTTTGTCTTTTAGATTTTATTAATTCTCCAAATGCAGCAAAGACAAAACATACAAACAAATAAAAAGAAACGAAAATTACATCAATGTTCAATCTAGTTCAGTGTTCTCCAATCTTGGGTCCCCAGATGTTTTTGGCCTACAACTCCCAGCATGCCCCAGCCAGCGTGGCATGCTGGGAGTTGTAGGCCAAAAAACATCTGGGGACCCAAGGTTGGAGAACACTGAGCTAGTTGGTAGCAGGGGATAGTATGTTTAACATACCTATTTCCCCCCTTTACTTTACGGGCAGCAATATTGGTGGAAGAACCCGTGACTGCCTCGAGTTTTTCCTGTATGATTCTTCATAATAGCAAATTATATTCAGGGCGCAAGCCTACGGACTGTGCCCTCACTGCTCAGAAGCCCCCGAATCGATCCTGGAGGCTTCCGAAGGTCCTGTGCCCGGCTGCGCTGAAGCCGGCAGGGTGGGAGGAGCAGCGGAGGTGATCTTTGCCTCCCCATCCTCCCATCTTACTACCTTTAAAGCCCTACATGGTTTGGGTCCAGGCTACCTACAGAATCGCCTGCTCCCGGACAATCCGCCCCGCACACTCAGGTCCTCTGGGAAGAATCTACTTCAGTCATCCAAAACTAAGCTGACGGGTATTACCCAGAGGACCTTCTCTTCTGCTGCTCCCAGATTATGGAATGGCCTGCCGGAGGAGATTCGTCAACTTAGCAGTCTCTTGGAATTTTAAAAAGCCATAAAGACTGATCTCTTCCGGCAGGCCTATCCGGCGGAATTTTAGGGTGCTTTTAAGATGTTTTAAAGATGTTTTAAAGATGTTTTAAGATGTTTTATAATGTTTTTAAGTTGTTTTAAGATGTTTTAATAGCATGTGTTGTGTTTTGATTAGTTTATGTATTTTATATGTTTGTTGTTCCCCGCCTCGATCTAGACGGAGAGGCGGGTAAGAAATAATTTTTTAAATAATAATAATAATAATAATAATAATTATCATCATCATCATCATCATCATCATCATCATCTCCTTTCTTTTCACTAGATGGGCTTTTGAGACCGTCTATCCAGGGCACTTTGGAGGGGGAGGGAAGGAGGCTGGAGGAAGCTCAGGATCTCATATCCCTCCCCACCCACTGGAACACTCCTGTTCCCCCCTCTCCGAGGTCAGTTTTCCAACCTCAGAGAGGCGGCCAATGCTCCCTGCATGACAGCCCCCCCCCAAAGAACCGAACATGCTTGCTCACCACCCCTTTATGTCAGACATGTTTGCAATTTAGCAGGTTACCTTTGTCCAGTAAGCAAAATAATTAATTCCACCCCAATAAAATGGGGGAAGACCAAATGTTATCTGCTGAAGCAGCCTTGTAAATGGGATTGAAGAATTTATTTGCCCACTAAAAATTGTGCAGTTGCTGAAGTTCCCAGCGACCCATATGAATAGTGGTGATAGCTGCTACGCAGCTTCAAATCCTGTCTTGTCAACCGCATCCCCGATATGTCCTTCACCACCCACTACTGCCTTTTGAATTGTCCAGCCTTCGAAACCCAAGGGCCCGTGTGCCTTTATCTCCTTTCCTCCTTTCCTGTACACCTCAGCATAGAACAAAACCTCGGTCCATTCAGTCCTATAAAAGCTTGCACATATATTCACACACAAACAGTTAATGCTCCACTTTCCCTTTTCTACTCCTCTGTTACAGCAAACAACCTTGGGTCATCTTCCATTTGTATGGCAGTTTAGGGGGATGAATAATATTCTAAACAATGAACATTAATACATCCTTGTATAAGAGTCCACAACAGTTAGTAACTCACTTTTCTTTTCTTTCTTTCTTTTGTTACTTGCATACGTTATCATTTATCTCCTAAAGGCATCTTTTGTAAAGGTTCCCAGCATGCTTACCTCGACACAATTCTTACTCACCATAGGCGAGTGGCTTACCATCCAACAGCATGATTTTTTTTATTTTTAAAGGCTTCAGTTGTCTGCCAAGACAATGGAGGATAATATCCAAAAGGTATCTGCTAGAGCAGCTTTGTAAACAAGGAAATTTACACACTGGGAATCACAGCGACAGAGATGCATCATACCGTTTCAGACACACTAGCCTCATTCAGGTGTTCATGTGAACCCGCAAGGACTAAAAGTGTGTGTGTGTGGGGGGGGCAGGGACGCACATGCTCTTAGAATCCTCTGCACCAGTGGAAACCCATGCTGTACAAGCGTAAAGGTCCCTCATGCAAATGAGAATGCTGATTGGCCCAGGATTCCCCCTCGATTGCAGGAGTTCTACACACTCCCACTGGTATGCACATAGAACCCCTTCTCACAGTTGATAAACATGCCACCTGGAGGCATGTCGGTAGCGGGAGATGTGTGGTGCTAGCTCGTGCAGTTCCACAACCCCCCTCATGTGTGCTTTATATGCGCCAGAGTGCCCCTTTGAACTGTTTCAGTCACCGCTGCTGCTGGGAAGAGCCAGGAATCCAAATAAGTACTTCTGCTGATGGAACTGCTTCCATCGGGGGAATGGGGAGGGAGGTGATGGCCTCTTCCGGCTGCAGCCCCTTCGTGCACCCTCAAAATCTGCTCCAGGGGGGTAGGGGAACCTCCAGAGCAGATTTTAGGAGGGTGCAGGGCATTGCTGGGGCCGGGTGGCAGGAGGAGGAGAAAGTCCCATTGGGCGAGAGGAATGTCTGCTCATCAGACACTGATGTCTGCTCATACGACATTGTCTGCTCATGCAACATTGATGTAGTCTGCTCATGGGACATTGCTGATGCGACACTGATGTCTGCTCATGCGACATGGATGACTGCTCATGCAACAGTCATTGATGTCTGCTCGTGTAACATTGTCTGCTCATGTAACACTGATGCCTGCTCATGAGACCTTGGATTCTGCCCAAGGTATGCTTCCCCCTACGGATGAAATCTTGCTCTCGATGGAGGCAATTTTCCTCTGTCAGCCTTCCCCAACTTGGTGCCCTCCAGATGTTTTGGATGACAACTCCCAGCATTCCTGACCATTGGCCATGGTGGCTGGGGTTGCTGGGAGTTGTCGTCCAAAACATCTGGAGGGCAGCAGGTTGGGGAAGGCTGTCCCATGTGGTCACTGTACCACCTTTAAAAAGCAGAAGTTGGAGAGTACAGTCCCTTTTTCAGTGACTACTGCCTTCTTATTTTCTTTTCAATCTTGTCTTTATTGCAATGTTCTCCAACCTTGGGTCCCCAGATGTTTTTGGCCTACAACTCCCAGCATCTGGGGACCCAAGGTTGGAGAACACTGCTTTATTGTGTGTTCACTTTGTGTCCTAAGTCACATCGGGCCTGCAATCAGGCAGGATATAAATATTTTAAATAAATAAAACAATATAATAACTAAGATTATTCATGTCAGCATGGCAAAAACTTGTGCCTTCTAAAATACTACTGCTCTTTGTAGAAAAGCACACAGTGCAAGTCTTTGTATCCCAAAGCCTCTTTTTTTCTTTTAAAGGCCATATTTTAGAATTAGGGCAGGAGGTTTCAAATCCGCTTTCTCTTTCTCTCTCTCTTTTTTTTGTCAGAAGTGTCTGGCCGGTGCCTCAGCATTCTCCCCAGACAGAAGCGTTCTGTAACTGTGATAAAAGAGATGGGCTGTTTTCATAGGTGCCATATCCTCTCAGAAGACAGAGAGTCACAGCAGAACGAAAGTGCTCCTGCTAAGTAATTTTACCCCTGAGTGCTTTTGGAAAAAGGCCAGCTCACCTTCGCATCTCATCATTGCACCAGCTTGCCTCGTGAGAAATCCTGATTTGCATTTAGAAAACTTACAAGGAAAGAAAGAGCTTAGGAAAGCTGAAGAAATATCATATGTTTTAGCAGGGTTTTGTTTTTTTAAAAAACTGTTTGCTTATTATATTTCTTGATTTTCATTGCTTGCCTTTAGCCCTAAAGGTTAGAGCAGGGATCCCCAGTGGGCAAATTTGGAATTTTGAAAATGTCATGGGCAGTCTCACAAAATGGCTACCATGGGGGCGCTTTGCCCATTCAAATTGCTGGCATGGTGAGCATGACTGGTCACAAAACATCAGTTTCTCAGAAGGCAAACCAGTGAGACTAAAAACCAAACAAAACAGTAACTCGCCCAAGAATCTAAGTGCAAGACAGAGGTTGGGTCTGAGCTCCAAAACACAAAACCACTGTATTGAAACCATACAAAGATGGAACTGGCGGGCAGCACTTTGCTTTGCAGCATGCCAGTCTCCCAGTTAGGAAAAAAAAATTTTTTTAAAGTATTTTAAGAAATAAAATTAAAATGACAAGGTGGAGGGAGCCTGGTGGGTGCCAAGAGAGGTGCCTGCAAACATATTGGTGGCCACGGGCACCACGTTGGAGACCCCAGGGTTATTTATTTATTTATTTATTATTTTTATTAATCGCCCATCTGGCCGGCCACCCGACCACCCTGGGCGATATACAATTAAAATACAATAAAACAATACAATAAAATATAATAATTAAAACAATATAAAAAATTCTTTTAAAAACCTAACCCACCCCATATTCCCGCCTGAACAGCCATGTTTTTAATGCACGGCAGGAAGCTCATCACGGAGGGGGCATGGCGAAGGTCACTAGGGAGGGAGTTCCATAATGTGGGGGCCGCCACAGAAAAGGCCCTCTTCCTAGTCCCCATCAGCCTGGCTGCTCTGGCTGATGGGATAAGGAGAAGGCCGTCTGTGGCAGACCTTGTTGAGCGGCCTACTTGATGTTGTTGGAGGCGCTCCTTGAGATAAACTGGGCCGGAGCCATGTAGGGTTTTAAAGGTCAAAACCAACACCTTGAATTCGGCTCGGCAAGCAACTGGTAGCCAGTGCAACTAATTAAGCACTGGCGTGATGTGATCACGCCGGCGGCTGCCCTTAATCAGGCGAGCCGCCGCGTTCTGTACCAGCTGAAGCTTCCGAACGGTCTTCAAGGGTAACCCCACGTAGAGCGCATTACAGTAGTCTAGGCGAGAGGAGACCAAGGCATGAACCACTGATGGGAGCAGGTGATTAGGAAGGTAGGGGCGCAGCTGCCGTATCAGATGGAGTTGATACAGCGCCGCCCGGCTCACAGCTGCCACCTGAGCCTCCATGGACAGCTGGGAGTCTAGAATGACCCCCAAGCTGCAGACCTGGTCCTTCAGGGGTAGATGTATCCTATTCAGCACCAGGACAACATCCCCTAACCTCCCCTTGTGCCCCACCAGAAGTACCTCGGTCTTGTCGGGGTTCAGTTTCAGCATGTTCCTTCCCATACTTATAACAAGTATCAGTGATAAGATGGATGATCGTTAATGAACTCTCTCTTTAAGAGTTCGTGGTTTACCCAAACATGGGACAGAAAAGGAAAGGGTACACATTTCATCACAAAATTAGAGGAGTATATGCATGGGCAGTTGAATTATTACTCTAGCTACACACTGGGCATGGATTGTTGAAATTAGAGGAGTATATGCATGGGCAGTTGAATTATTACTCTAGCTACACACTGGGCATGGACAACAATCCAAAAGAGGGACTTCTACAAAGGAAGAGATAGAAGAAGGGTGTTCATTAGATTCTAACAAATGAGACCTGCAACAAAATGTTGCAGCGTGGAATGCTCCTTTTCAAGATTCTTGTCAGCTAGCCAGCCATGCCCTTTTCCAGGATACTCAATTCCATCCCCCATGCTCCCAACAGACATTCAGCATTCTGTGCTGCTGAGAATACTCACTCCTTATTTGTGCGTGTGTTACTCCCCTAGTTTCCCCCCCTAATTTGTTGTTGTTGTTCTGCAAACCTTCAGTTCACCCCCCCCCAAGAATGACGGGACCTCACTCTTGTTTTTTTGTGGCCCCATTTTGATTACAATGCTGTCAGCATTCACTAATTGAGTTCATGCGAGAGGGAACGTAGTATTGTGCTACATATTTATTTCTCACATTGTTGCACGTATTTTCTGCCAATGCACTCAAGGCAGTTTATAATTTAAAATACTGTCATACAATCTAAAAGGGAGGGAAGAGGAAAATTGTGTATTTACTTATTTAAGGCAGAAATTTTATACACACTAAACTTGGAAGAAGTCCCATTGCGTTTAGATTGTCCTCTCCCCTAAATAGAAAATTTTCCCATTGCTGAGCTTCTTCTTGTTGTTGTTCTCCTACTGGAGGTTGGACATCATCATGGCGAAACAGTCTTTAGATATGGCCGCTTTAAACAATGATGTCGTATTGCCCATAAATCTTTCCACAAGGCTTTTCAGCCAAGACATTCTTCTTCCTACACTTCTTTTCCCATTTATTTTCTCTTGTATAATCAGCTGCAACTGTCTATATTTTTCATTTCTCATTACATGACAAAAATATTCTAGTTTTCTGCATTTGATGTGTTTTATAATTTCTTGATCTTTATACATTCTCTTTAATTCTTCTCTGATGGTCACCCTCTCGGTCTCTGAAATTCGTAACATCCTGCGATAAATCCACATTTCAAATGCTTCTATCTTTTTTATGGTAGTCTGTATTAAAGTCCACGATTCCATCCTATACAGTAGAACTAAAAATACATAACACTGTACAATGCACATTCTCAAGACTAATTTTAAGTTTTTGTTACATATTAAATTTTTCTTTTTAAAAAAGCTACTCCAGGCCATCTCTATTCTAACTTTTATTGCATTATTAGGATCCTACTGCTCCCTCAACCAAATTCCAAGGTATTTATATTTATCAACCCACTCCACATTTTCATTTTGAATTTTTAATGTATTTCTTGGACTATTTGCTTTTTACTAATTACCATGCACTTGGTTTTCTTAACACTCATTTTTAGACCATATTCACTATTTACTTCACTGACTTTATCAAGTAATCTTTGTAGACCATCTAAATTGTCAGCTAGCATACTGTATCATCTGCATATCCAATGTTAATTGATAATCTTTTCATTAACAGTGATACCATCTTTTAAATTAGCAAGTGCTTCTTTATGATCTATGAAATCTATGGAATCTATGAAAGATGTTCTCGGAGTACAAATTAAAAAGCAATGGTGAAAGTATACATCCTTGTCTTATTCCTCTTCATATTTCTATATTCTCTGTCATCTGATCGTAAACTTTAACAGCAGCTTTTTGTTGCCAGTACAAGTTTTGTTGCTGAGCTACAAGCTTTTAAATTCACACACACACACACACACACACACACACACACAATGTGGATGCTCCCATCCACCAAAAATAAAATAAAATAGCAGTTTACCACCAGCACCATCCATCTACTCCCCAAATTATTCATTAACAGTACAGTGGCTGTGTATTTTGATACGTAATTGATTAACTGTCTTAATGGGTTTGCATCATTTGAAAAACAACCCTAGAATCAGGGAAATGTGCAATATTGCTCCAAGTGATTTTCCAGGCCTTTGTCGCTACAGTGGTTGATACCCATGCTTACAATGTAATGGGGAGTGTGATTTTCATCCTACGTTGCTCGGCAGGAACTAACAGAATTGGCAATAGGCAGTTGAGCATTTGCCCCAGGCATGGAAAGCTGGCTCTGGAGTGTGAGCTCTGCCGTGATGTCAACATGGTTTGTAACGCATGGATTCTGACATAGATTAACACCGCCTGCTCTCCAGATTGCAAGTCCTTTGAGTTTGGGATATTTCTGTAATGCTAGTTGGCCAGCGGAGAAGCAAGCTCATCTGGCCTGCCTTATCTCTGAGTAAAGCATGCACCCCAAGTCGGTCTTTGTAAAACACTGGGGATGATGGGAATATTTTGGGTAGCCCGGGCATCATCTGATGGGGGAGTGATTCAGATTCCATAGGGATTCATCACAAAGCTGCAGTAGAGCCTTGTTAATATTGCCAACGTAAAGAACAAGAGCTTGGTGGCTTTGGGAGTTGTGAGGGAAGGTTAACACTTGATCCCATGGATCTAATGGGTGGGATTTTCAGAGTTAAGCTCTAAATGCCTTTTGATCCCCCCCCTCTCTAAACCCATATCCTTCTAAGATCTTTTGAAAGTGGCCAAACTGATTCCTTCTTGATAGTGAGCCATTTAGATAGAATGAAAGGAAGAATAGTAAAGACAGTGCTTGGTTTGTTTCTCATTGTCCCACAATCCTTTCTCAAACTTTGTCCCTCTCCCTTGGTTTTCTTTGTCACTAGGACAATGTAGCATAGTGCCTGTGTCATATTGAGAAGACCATGAACACTGAGGCTTGGTGTTCATGGTCTTTTCAGACCTTCTGGTCCCAGTTATTAATTTGGCTGCTGCAGCTTCCGAATTGTCTTCAAGGGCAGCCCTATGTAGAGTGCAGATTTATTAATTTGTTTAATCAATAAATTGGAATGTCATTTTGCAGTCTCATTTTATTGTGTGCAACGTTTGAAGAAGGAGAAAAATCTTTCTGCCAGGCTTCTGGGTCAGTGAATCCACTGTTCCCAGGGACCCAAAATGTTACCCTTTCTAGTCATAAGCCATGTTGCTTGTGGCCCCTGGCTCTTGGGTAGGTGGGCCGAAGTTATGGTAGCAACTTCGTTTTAGAGGATTGTGTGCTGTGGTGGCATTTACAGTTAGTTTTTTTTCCCACAGCTGCATCTTTGGCAGCCTCCGAAAGTGTTGTTTAAAATCCATCACCCCTGGGGGCCCTTCAGTGTCTCATTCAGAAGAAGGTGTGTTTTACAGTTCTCAGGGCAGCTGTTTCAAACTGTTTAAAAATACCCCAGTTCACTTGGGGCATGCGCACGTTCACGTATATGTGTGTGTGTGTGTGTGTGTTTGTATGTGTTAGAGGTAGATGCCCTCAGAGAACCAAATCATGTTCTTATGTAGGTCAGAAAACGTTTTTAAAAAAACCAGACAGACAGTTTTATAGAGCCGGTGCACAGCATGCTGAGAAAACGATCCATTTAGCGAGCTGAATTCTGTTATTTTGAGGGTGTGTGTCCAGCCATACACTGGTGCTGTTTTGGGATTTATAATGAGGCTTTTGTTGTTGTTGCTTTCAAGTGTTTTCATAGCAAATTGAACTAAAAGAAAGCCAACACTGCTCTGTGACAGCCTTAGGGTATGATCCTATGCATGTCCAGACAGAAAAGAGTCCTACAACTCCCAGCATTCCCCAGTCAGATTTTTTCCTGTCTAAACATGCATAGGATTATGCCCTTAATTCACAAAATCTCACCATGTGTGAGGTCCAGGGTGTGGGCAGCTGATACCTAGGATGGGAATGCCAGGGCCACAGATGGTGGAATTAGATGGAGACCCAGGACTGAGACATGCAAACATGGGAGCAGCTACAAAGCATGGCAGAGCCAGAAGCAAGGCAGCTCTGAGCACAAGCAAGTAGTCAGAGACCAGCAAGGCATAGGCAGGACAAGAGGCAATAGTAGCATTGAGGGCAAGCAAAGAGTCAGAGACCAGCAAGGCATAGCAAGACAAGCATGAAGGTGAGCACCCAAACATACAGCAACCACCACAATGACTTGTGTTGCTGTGGCAAAAGTGAGCAGAAAAGGAAGCCTCTTATAGGGCTTCCTGTGGCTCCCAGCTGGTCTTCATGAGTGGCTGGCTCCAACCCTTCCAACACCTACAACTCCGGTACTACCCCTGCGAGTATTTGCAGGTGGACTTGCCTGCCTTCTCCATCGGGCCACCAGATGGAGCTGCGGCGCTGTGCAGGCTGAGCAGATCCTGACACCATGGGAAGCGGCCAAAAAACCATCCTCATTTGGCCATGCTCCACAAGGAGATAAGAGTGTCATGCTTGCCAAACCGGCCAATTTTCACCTCCTGTTGGTGCTCACATCTGCCTCCTCCTTGGCCTCTTGTGCCCAAGACTGTTCAGACTTGGAAGTGGACAAGGGCCGTCAGGAGGGCCAGGGCTAGAAGGGCATTGCCGTTGCGGACGATGGATGTCTTCTCAGTGTCCTAGGGCTGCAGTGTGTGTGAGGGACAGGGCCGGCCCAAGACATTTTGCTGTCCGAGGCAAAGAACAAGATGGCACCCACTCCCATTCCATGTATGAAAGCCTGCTGGGCTGGCAGATGAATGTGATGATGGGACCTCATCCTCCACTATAGACAGCCCTGACTTAGGAGGCACAGAGCAGGCCACATGGCACAGGCACACAGGTCTCCCCTCCAACACCATGCTGCCACCCCCCCAGCATCTGCCACCTGAGGCAACCGCTTCATTCTGCCTAATGGTAGGGCGGGCCCTGGTGTGGAGTATAGCTGGTGGCAGAGGAGATGGAAAAGATCCCATGCTCTTGTCCTGGCAAGAGAGAAAGGGCTTGGAGGGAGGGAGATGATGGAGTCATCCAGTGAAGGCTGGTGGCTCCAAAGTCAGTGGGGCTGTGCATCCACTCCAGGTTGCAGTCTGAACTTTTAAGAAGCTACCCGTGGTGCTGAACCCCATCCCAAAAATAGGTTGAGTACCATGGATAGCTGCTTAAAAGTTCAGACTGAAGGCCATAACTCATAGTTTGGTGTTAAGAGTCTACATGCAAAAGGTCCCAGGATCAATCCCTGGCATGTCCAAGATAGGGCCGGGAAAGGCTCCTGTCTGAACCCTTGGACAGCTGCTGCTCACTCAGTCCAAGATTCAGAGGCAGGGCCGGCGCTACCGCTAGGCGAACTAGGCTGTTGCCTAGGGCGCGTAGCGGAAGAGGGCGCAGAACGCTGCGCTCCTCTTCGCTGCCGGCGTGCTCCTGCCTTGCCCGCCCACCCGCCTCACCGAGAAAGCCAGGTCAGTGCGGGGGATTGCGCCCGGAGTAGTGGTGGGGCCGAGCCTGGGCACCTCCCCCCCACCTTGCCTCGCCTTGCCTCTGTGCCGCCTCCCCCCCGACACCTACCTTCTCCGCGCTGTTTCCGGAGCCCCGCCCGTGCTCTGTTTTGGCGGGAGGAACCAGGGCAACAGGGCTTAAACAGCCCTGTTGCTCTGGTTTCCCCCGACCAAAAACAGAGCGCGAGGGTCCCTTTTCGGAGAAGGCATGGGAAGGTAGGGGGGGGCGGCAGCGGCAGCGTGTGGGGGGGGTCCGGTGGCGGCGGCGGCGGGAGGTTGCAGAGCAGGGCTGCTTTCCGGAGCCCCCCCCCCACGGCACGAGAAGGGGGGCGCTAAATATAATTTAGCCTAGGGCGCCAAACTGCCCTGCACCGGTCCTGTTCAGAGGTGTTGTCAAATAACGAGCCACACTTTGGGAGAGTGCAGCGTTCTGCACTGAGTGCAACTAGCAGCATGCCACGCCACGGTGAACTGGGTCGACTGCTATCACAGCGGGTGAGCACAGAGGGATCGCTTTACAATGATGGCCATTGACCTTGACCTCTTTGCCTGCTGCCTTGCCACACCGCTCTGGGTTCTTGTTGGTTTTCGTACCATGTGATCAGTTGTGCTCGTCGGAATGCTGCTCTCCAACCCCTTTCTTCCTCTGGGTTGGGTTGGTAATGGGGAAGGGGGTAGATGGTAACCCTCAGAGGGCTGCATTTGGCTTATGTGCCTCTAGTTGCTGATTCTTAGGGCCAAAACAGTCCTTACTTTATATCTAGCAGTTGCATCAGAGGTTTCCCCCCCCCCCACTCTTACTCAGATGTAAGCACGGGAGCCCTGCACTTATGCTACAGTAAACATGAAAAAAGATGTAGCTTCTAGATACAGATTTAAAGTCATTTCTGTTTTGACCCTCTGCCTGCTGTTTCATGAGAGCCAGTGTAGTTTACCAGGCGGGGCCTCTTTCCCATACATGGCACCCTTGAGCTGTGTTGGACTGGAACTTCCATCATCCCCCACCAGCGTGGCCAGTGAGCATTCTGCCTGATGGGAGTTGCAGTCCAACACAGGTATAGGGCGCCAGGTTGAGGAAGACTGGAAACATGTACAGGCCTGTGGCTCATGCTGGCTCAGCTTGCCTGAGTGTGGAAAGCTAAGCCGGGTCAGGCCTGGTTATTACTTGGATGGGACACCCCGTCCTCTGGTTTCCTGCACTGAGCAGGGGGTTGGACTCGATGACCTTGTAGGCTCCTTCCAACTCCATGATCTATGAAATCTATGTTCTGGAGTTAGATCAGGGAGATCCAGGTTCAATTCCCAGCTCAGCCATAAAGCCCACTCCATGATCATCTTTCAGCCTAAGCTACCTCACAGGACTGTTGTGAAGGAAAAAGAGAGAGAGATTCATGTGTGCTGCCCTGAGCTTATTGGATGGTGTGATAAAAATGCAGTAGTAATAATGTTTTCTGCATGACTGGAAAATCATTGATCCCTTCACTGCATGACTTATTAAGCTGGGGGGGGTGTATTTTATTGGGGGAGGGACCAATCCTCAGTGGCAGAGCACATGCTTTGCATGCAGAAGGTCCTGGGTTCAGGTCCCAGGCATCTCCAGTCAAAAAAGACCAGGTAGCAGCAGGTGATAGGGAAAGCCCTTTCTCTGTGTGACACCCTGGAGAACTGTTGCATGTCACAGGAGACAACACTGGCTAGGCTGACGAATAGATTGACCTGGGATAAGAGATGGGGGAGACATTTGTTCAGGTCACAGTTTAACAAATTTCACACTTTCAAACCAATATGCAAACTGAAACTCCTTCGAAATTTGCACTTTGCTAAATTTTGCAACAGTGTTCTCCAATTTAAAAAAAGATGCATACAAAAATGAGTAGATTAGGAAAGTGGCCACAAAAACGTGCGTATTGGTGAAAATGACTTTTAAAGATGCGCTGCATTAGAAAAATCGCTTGGAAAGAGTGTGTATATGAGGCAGAATTGTGTACAAAAGTGCATGCACTGGGAGAAATGCACACAAAGATGTGTACAAATGTTCATGTGAACCTTTTAAAAAATTCTCAAAGGTTGGGACAACCTGAACATTAGAATGCAAATATTCTGAAGGTTCAGGACGAACCAAATTTAAGATGGGACACATGAGAAACTGAGAGAAATAAAAACTGACAGGTTTGTCTATCCCTAGTATAAAGCAGCTTCTACTGTTTTTGCTTTTCTCTTCCTGGCCCATGATTTTAAAACTGTGCATTTGCATATTGGTCTGGGTGAACTTTCTGTGCAGAATTGCAGAGGTCGCCATGAACTCCCTGTAATGAGTCCATTAGAGACGGCAGCAATCAATAGAGGGCTTCTGACTCTTTATATATATTGATGAGCTGATGGCTCTTAGATGGTCGTCGGGGAATCTGGGATTCATTTTGATACAGTCAGGATGGCTGCTGATGGCTTCTGTAATCAAATTAGAACATCAGGAGACGTGGTGAGACTCGTCCGTAAGCACAGCAGAACCATTTGCAGAAATGCTGCAACCAAAGGACTGATGGTATTAAACGAATTAAGGACACTGATGCAACTGCCATAATAAAGACAGAACACAGGGCCAGCATAAAAGGTTGGCATGGTTCGGGCACCTGCTGAGGGTCCCCATCCCAGCAGGGGGCCTCCTGACAAGAGCTCCTCCTCTTCACCGTTGCAACCTGCTTGTTCACCCTCCTCTCGCACTGGCTCAGACAACAGTGGTGGTGTGATGGAAGGAGGAGAAGTAGATGTCACTGTCTATTTCAGTGTTCTCCAACCGTGGGTCCCCAGATGTTTTTGGCCTACAACTGGTCTGTTTGCCCATTGGCTGTCTGCCTGGCAAGCAAGCAGGTGATAGCAATGGGGAGGAGCTGGTGTCAATGGTGGCAAGATGGTAATTACTGAGAGAAGGGACCCCACTGAGGGTGTCTTGCCCAAGGGCCCTCCAAAACTAGAAGCTGGCACTGACTGAACAGCATCTAACTCCGCAGCTAGAATGCAAAAGACTCAAAACGGCAGGAAATAGCCCTTTGAAAGGACAAACAGTTCCAAGGATGTGTTGTTCTGTTAATCAATCCTCTTCAGCAGGGGTGAGCAACTTGGAACCCTCCAGATGCTTTGGCCTACAACTCCCATCAGCCCCAGCCAACATGGCCAATGGTGAGGTAAAATGAGGTTAATCCTCCCATCACCACATGTTCTGATCCCTTTGGAAATTGCACATGCATTGTGCCTAGGGTTACATTAAAAAACACACACCCAAAAACTGACATGACTGCAAGTCGTAGCATTAACGTGACATGCAGTTAGGCCCTTAGACATCTCTATAATAAGCTTGTGCCTCACCCACATATAAAGGTATCAGCACTGTTAAGTTACTTTTATCTCAGATTCAAAGTGGAAAGTCAGTGCTTATCTGTGCCTGCAGAATGCAAGCTGTGCTTACTAGCATATAACATAGCTATTCATAAGAGACGGCTATTAGAAGTGAACATTGCAAAATGCTATGAAAAAGATCAGCCTTCAGGATGGTAATAATTTGTTTTCCAATGACCAAAGTTCATTTCCAAAAATAATTTGCCTATAAATAATTGTAGTACTGGGACCAAATTTGTCTGCTGTTTATAGAAAAGTGGCAGTGCCCCAATGTGGAAATTGTGACTAACTCTCCATTCAGTGGCTGATGCTTACTCCACTGACTCGTTAAGAAAAAGAAGGGCAGTTATTTCAACGTGAGTTGGACTTGTTGTACGTTTGCTAAGCAGTTCGGGGAAAGACAAGAGATGCAATAGGAAAGATTACTGGGATGAATTTCAATTTGGCTTTTTTATTATTCATGTAGATATTTACCTTTTTTTAAAAAACCACCTACCAAAACATCAACAAGAAATGCTTTCCTACATGACCATGGCGGCAAGATTGGGTTAGGAAAGATCTTGGAACATTGCTGAGTGAGAAGGCAACCTGTACGATGCATGATGACAAAAACTAGTATTTATGTTGACAGTAGATTCTCTTAAATTTGGAAACCATTTATTGACTATTGGCAAAATAAGGCACTCTCTTCAACTGATGTAACTGGTTTATTTAACATGTTGCACCAGCGAGCGAAGAGGTGGGGAATGTACATTTCCTGGTGTGGTTTTGTGTGTGTATGTGTGTGTTTTTGCTTTTTAAAATCCACCCCCATTTATTTATTTATTATTACATTTATATCCCACCTTTTTTTTGTCTTGCAAGGAACCCA
This sequence comes from Shinisaurus crocodilurus, assembly GCA_021292165.1. Lineage (NCBI taxonomy): Eukaryota > Metazoa > Chordata > Lepidosauria > Squamata > Shinisauridae > Shinisaurus > Shinisaurus crocodilurus. The sequence continues at coordinate 19,411,631 of CM037879.1, forward strand.
AGGCAGTTTACATGGTCTTCCTCCTCTTCCTCTCCATTTTATCCTCACAACAGCCCTGTGAGATAGGTTAGGCTGAGAGTCAGTGACTGGCCCAAAGTCACCCAGTGAGCTTCATGGCCGAGTGGGGACCAGAACCCGGATCTCCCGAGTCCCAGTCCAACACCCTAACCACTGTGCCACACTGGCTTCTCTAATAGGATTGGCACTAATTGAAGGAAACATAAGTATGCCAGTTACCGGGCAGGTGTAATTTTTCACCCTTGTCAGAGAGATGGGAAGAATTTGGATCCTACAGATCCAAGTCCTCTCTTGACCTGACCCCAACACACACCCCTCCCCACCCAGCATCAGAGCACCAACGGTGAAGGAATTATCACGGCGGTGGTTTCCACTGCCACAAGGAGGCCTCCAGTGGCATACTTCCCTCTTTGTGGGCAGAGAGCAACCTCCGCAGTATTTATTTATTTATTTTATTTATTTATTTATTTATTATATTTATACCCCGCCTTTTTTCCTGCAAGGAACCCAAGGCGGCTTACATAATCGTCCTCCTCTCCATCTTATCCTCACAACAACCCTGTGAGGTAGGTTAGGACCCTAAGGCCCCTGGGATGTCTTCCCAGGAACAATAGGATTGCATTCTAACTTACTTTATTTTAAAAATGGAAATTAAATTGAAATTAAAAAATAAATAAAAGGCCGGATTTTTGTTCCCTATCCTTTATAAATCCTTTCATTTGAGTTGATCCCTCCCCGCCTAGGATTATGTTGTTTTCCATTTTCTTTTCTGTTCCAGAAACTTCTTTTCAAATGTGGAGCTTTGGAGTATCAGATGGCTTGAAATTCCTGTATAGATCCTTTCATCCCTGCCCTAGTGATACTTTGATGTGATTCTTTTAACAGTTCCATTAAAAGGTCCATTATTTATGTTGGATTGCAGCTCCCATTAGCATTTGAGAAAGGAGATATCACACACCCAGAAAATGCTTCAATTGTATTCCTTCCCCAAGTGTTCCCCACCCCATTTTCGGTAATAACATTTTTGATCATTAGATTTATACGTTTAGAGTTCCTGTGGATTCCCAAATGAGTTTTGAAGTGTTGCCCCCCACCTTTCCTAAAAAGGGTATATGTAATGGATGGAATCATCTGTCCATCTAATTGTGCAAGGGAAAGAATCCATCTAATCAGACTCAAACCACTGCAAAAGACGAGCCTTCTGGACCAGATGAAGCCAGTGTGTTGTAGTGGTTAGTGTGTAGGACTGGGACTCGGGAGATCTAGGTTCTAGTCCCCGCTCAGCCAGGAAGCTTACTCAGTGACTTTGGGGACAGTCACTGACTCTCAGACTAACCTGGGCATGGTCCCAGGGCATGGTCTGAAGGCACATGAGGCAGCCACCTTGCTGAAGCTAAGCAGGTCTGGGTCTGGCCAGTGCTTGGAGGGGAGACCACCTGGAACCCACAGGTAGCCACCTTGAGTTCCACAATGGAAGAAAGGTGGGATATAAACGTAATAAACAAACCTGCCTCAGAGGGTTGTTGTGAGGGTAAAATGGAGAGGGGGAGGAGGATTATGTAAACCACCTTGGGTTCCTTTCAGGAAAAAGGAGGAATATAAATATAATATATTCATCTAATCCAGGTGAGGCAGTGGCTGTTCTGAATCAGTGCCTGGGCACGGTAATGGACTGGATGAGGGCTAATAAACTGAGACTCAATCCAGATAAGACGGAGGTACTGTTAGTGGGTGGTTCGTCTGCCCGGCCAGGTGATATTCAACCAGTTCTGGATGGGGTTGCACTCCCCCTGAAGGATCAGGTTCGTAGTTTGGGGGTGCTTTTGGACCCACAACTGTAACTCGAGGCACAAGTGAACTCGGTGGCACGGAGCACCTTTTATCAGCTTAGGCTGATATACCAACTACATCCTTATCTGGACAGAGATAGCCTAGCTACAGTTGGCCATGCTCTCGTAACCTCTTGTTTGGATTACTGTAATGCGTTATACGTGGGGCTGCCTTTAAAAACGGTCCGGAAATGTTATCTTGTCCAAAATAGGGCAGCGAGATTATTAATGGGGACTGGCCAATGTGAACATGTTATGCCAGTGCTTTCTCATCTGCACTGGCTGCCAATCTGTTTCTGGGCCCGATTCAAAGTGCTGGTACTAACATTCAAAGCCCTAAACGGCTTGGGGCCAGGGTATCTGAAGGATCATCTCCTCCCATATGTACCTGCCTGGACACTAAGGTCTTCTTCAGCGGTCCTTCTCCGAGACCGAGAGCCCCTGCCAAAGGAAGTGAGGCAGGTGGCTACCAGGAGGAGGGCCTTTTCTGCTGTGGCACCCCGGTTGTGGAATGAGCTCCCCAAAGAGGCTCACCTGGCACCTACATTGTACTCTTTTTGGCGCCAGGTGAAGACATTTCTATTCTCTCAGGCATTTTAATAATTTTGATCTTGTAGTTGTTTTAACTCTGTTATTGTAATTTGAGCTGCTGCTGCTAGCTTTGCTGTTTGTTTTTAATCTGTGCTTTTAAATCTTATAATTATATTATATTGTATTTTATGGTTTTAACTGTTGTAAACCGCCCAGAGAGTTTCGGCTATTGGGCGGTATAAAAATGTATTAATTAAATAAATAATAAATAATAGTGTCGCCGGCTTCACGCGACACTGCAACCCCCAAGCGGGGGTTGAAGATACAAAATGGCGCATGTGGGCACCACAGCTCACTGTGGGTTAAATAACCCAGGACGAGTCATGCTGTGTTGTGTGACCCAGGTCACCTGTTCCCCCAGGTGAAGTAGTAGTAGTGGCGGTGGTAAATTTTGAAGTCATCATGACAGCGCCCATAAACCAAGGAGAGTTCAAGGATTCAGGCAGCTGTGTTGCTCCTTATCAACAAACCAGTTCCACCAGTTTTCATCTCCACCAGAAGCAGGTCTTTTATAAGGCTAATGGGTCTTAACTGCCATTCAAGACCAAGCCCCCCACCCCCTACAGGGAACAATGTATTGTTACCAGGGCTGTGGAGTCGGTAGATAAATGTTCCGACTCCGACTCCTCAGTTTTTTGTACTTCCGACTCCGACTCCGACTCCCCGACTCCGACTCCTCTGTATTAATATGCTAATTAATTAATTAATATGCGAGGTAGTTGGGCAGAAGCTGCTGCCTTCTCCTTTTTGTGTGCTGATCTGCTGCTGAATATAGGGCAGTGAGGAGGATCCAGGAGGGGCATTTATTATAAAACAGAAGTCATTAATTATAACTGTTTGTGAATTGGGACATTTAAACTTGCTTTTTTTAAAATTCCAATCTAAATTCAGTAGGAGTCGGAGTCGGAGTCGGTGCATTGTTTGCCGACTCCGACTCCAGGTACCCAAAATTTCCTCCGACTCCGACTCCACAGCCTTGATTGTTACCAGGAAAATTCATCCCTCCCCCCCCAGCTACTGTGGGGATTGCAGCTAGGCTCAGAGGGAGCAGGGAATTCTCAGCGGGGTGGCAGATGACATCAGTGCTCCAACTAACCAAAAAGTGCCGGTGCTGCATCCCTACAGGGCCCGGCTGCGGGGAGGCTGGTGACTCCTGTGCCAGCGGGGCTCCTTATCCACTGCAGCTTTTATTCTGAGCTTTATAGGAGCTAACCGTGGTGATGTACTCCACCCCCAAAATAGGTTCACCACCATGGAGCACCATGGATAGCTCCAGAGTCGTAGCAACAGAAGCAGCGCTCTTCCCAGAAGCTGGCATAAGACTCTGGAATCCCTTTGCAGAATGGAGCAGCATCGTTCCTGGGAGGCTTCTAGGAATAAAAAATGGCAGACACTGAAAATCACCAAAATGGCTCCCCTATTTTGCCACCCACAAATTACGCGGTGGGGGTGTGCAACCGAATTTCAGCTTAGCCCTGGTTTGTGGGCTTCCTTGAGGCATCTGCCTGATTGCTGATGGGAATCAGCAAAGTACCACTAGGGCAGGGATGAATAGCATCGTGGTTAGGTTACATGTGTACTGAGCCAAAACGAGAGTGGGGTTGGGGGAGAAGGAAAGAGTACAGATGCAGCAACCAGAATTGTCTCCTGGCTGAGTGTTGCCAGCATTAGTATGCATTCTTTCAGTGGCGTAGTGGTAAATTTTGAAGTGCGAGTGCCCATCGTGTCAGTCCGTGTAGCCACACCCCCACGGAGAGCCCAAAAATTCCAGCAGCTGTGTTGATCCATATCAACAAACCACTTCCAGCAGTTTTCACCTCCACCAGGAGCAGGTCTTTTGTAAAGCTAATGGGTCTTAATTGCCCGTTCAAGACCAGGCCACCCCAGAATAGTTTGCAACAGGAAACAATATATTGTTGTTGGGATAATTCATTTCTCCCCAGCTCCTGTGAGGATTGCAGCTAAGCTCATAGGGAACAGGAAAGTCTGAGGTAGCGATGCATCCAAAGCTGGGTCGCGCCCCCGACCTGATTCTCCGTGGGGGCGGCCGCCCGACCCGATCTTCTGAGCGGCGCGGAGAGGTTCTCCGCGCCGCTTGATCGGACTTCTCCAGCCCCGTCCGTCATTTCCGGTCCCGGAAGTGACAGGATGGAACAGGCCGCGCGGGCGGCTCGCCGCGGAGAGGCGAGCCGCCCCAAAGAAAAAAGGTAAGGCCTCGCCGGGCGTGAGCAGGGCCAATTTCGGCCTCGTTTTGCCCGGCGAGGCTCGATTTTACATCTCTAGTCTGAGGGGCAGGTGGCAGATGACATCAGCATCCCTGCTAATAAAAAGGTGCCATTGCTGCATCCCTGTGAGCCCCGGTTCCACCACACCACCGTATTCTTTTCCAAAGAGAAAGAGATGTAGCAGCCTGAGTACTCCACTCTATTTGACCAGATGGAAAATGGTTAAATTATTCTGAAGATACTGATCTGCTTGTGTCTCAGATACTCTTTGGCTTCCCAGCACTTCCCTTCTTTGCTAAACATTGGAATAATGCTTTGGTTGTTTGACTTCTGACTGCAAACCACAGTAAGGGATCTTTAGCCCCTTCAAAAAATTGGAAAAATTACATGGATCCTCCCGGGGCAAAGTGTTCTGTAAATGCACCTTAAGCACATTCAAGTTTATTCATCACACACAGAGCCCATGTGAGGAATGAAATCGATCCCAAGCTCTCATGGGCATTAACTCTGTAGCCGTCAGTGTGGTGGGATATGGCTTTGAAACTGTTGATTTTCCATGGGAAAAGGGACGATGAGATCCCAAGTGTCTGCTTCTGAACTCTGTCCCAGTGACTTTCTAACCTTCCCATTCCCCTATGGTTATTAACATGTGCCATCAACCTCTCATTCGTTTCCCTAAGGTTAGAAGAAGCCTTGCTTTTGCCTACACTGACTAGCCTTCGCTCTCCTGGGTTTTCAGACAAGGGTATTTCCCAGCCCTACCTGGAGATGCCGGGCGGGGACTGAACCTGGGACCTTCTGCGTGCAAAGCCTGTGCTTTGCCGCTGAGCTATGGCCCCTCGACCGCAACACAAAGAGGTGGAGATGATGAATTGTCAGGCCACTGCCAAAGCTGAGCATCATCAGGCTCCTGCCACGGCCCCGCATTTGAGCAGGTGGCCCATGGCTGACCACCAAAGCCCTCTGGCCCCGCTGCTGCTTATCTTGCTGTTGCTGCCTGCTTGCCTGCTCCCTCTCTCTCCCTCACTCCCTCTCTATGGCCTAGGGCACGGGTGGGCTACTTGTGGGCCTCTAGGTGTTTTGGCCGACAACTCCAACCAGCCCTGGCCAACACAGCCGGTGGTGAGGGGTGAAGGGAGTTGTGGGTCAAAACACCTGGTCTAGAGGGAGAGTGTGAGTGAGTAACAACTGCAAAGAGAAGCAGCAGCTGCACCTGCTGCCGGCTCACGCACTCGCCCCTTTCCCCCTAAGATGCAGCGGGAACTGGGCAGAGGTAGAATAAAGAGGTGATGGCAAGGAGGAGGAGGAAGGCCCCGCTGAGGGCATCTTACCTGAGGTCCCCACAAAACCTGGAGCCGGCACTGGCGATCTGATAGAATGGACTATAGCACCGCATGCTGCAGATGGGGTAATCAAATCCTTGAATGCAGAACACTCCCCGCAAGTCGCGAATTAGTGCAATTGGGAAGAAGGGTTGGTGGTGGAGCCTCTGTGCTCGTTTCTGTGTTTTTATTCATTCATTTTAACTTGTAGCGTGTTTCTGGGTTGTTGTTTTTTAATGAGGAGGAGCATGCAAAAACGGCATCCCACACATGCACCCAAAGCGGCCCGGCTCACTCTCCACCATCTCATGAGTCCGCCATTCCATTCACACAGGGAAATGTCACCACAAGGTGAGAAAGCACTGGGATTCTGTACTGGTTCATTGTTCTTTTAAATACAGCCCCATTTGGGCAAAGGGGTAACATGAAACCCTTCCCTTGGAAATCAAACCATGCCTTGCTCCCGTGGTGGTATCTTGTCTCATCGTGTGGTGTATCTGCAGCCGTACACACCGCTTGTGCAGGTGTCTCACTTTTGGGCAGGTTAACAAATCTTTCTCGGTACACGTGAGGTTGTGGCAAATGTGGGGAAACTCTCTTTCGGAAGAATAATGAGCTAAAGCAAATTTCACTTGGCAAGTGCCTATTAAGGTGCAATCCTATGCCAGTTTAGACAGAAAAAAGGCCTACAACTCCTAGCATTCGGCATGCTGGGAGTTGCAGGCCTTTTTTCTGTCTAAACATGCATAGAATTGCGCCCTTAGATGCTGAAATGCAGTGTCTCAAAACTAGGGCTTATTTGCCGGTTGCATATGACAAAAATAGCATGGTCTAGCCCTTGTGAGCACTCAGCCTGTCGGTGCCCCAACATGAACTAAATTTAACAGCAGGCTATTGAGATATAAATATACTTGAAATGCAGAATAACAAGATCAAAGCAGTTTTTCAGGGTTTCAGCATCAGGATTGTTAAGCGGTTCGGAAGCAGATGATGATTTTAATAATACCATGGTTTCGATACGTTCGGCCACTGTCAATAGCTTCTTCTTTTTTAAAAAAAAAAAGCAGCAAACACCAGGAAAATCGCAACGGGGTTTGTGAAGTATCAAACAGTTGCTATAGCAATGGCATAATCAATATGAGAAGAGCCAGGCGCATCCCATCACAATATTATATATTTGCCAACAAATTGAACGATCTTTATGGAGCTCACTCTTCTCTTCAAGGACCAACAACTGGAAACATTTGGAAAGAGGAAGAGATCAAAGTAAAAGACAAGCAGAAGGATTAGATAATAATGGTATAACCAAAGGAGAAATCCAGATGTTACAGCCAACAGTGGTGAATCCAGCACGACCAGCAGCAAATCGAGTAGAGGGATGGTTGTTTGGGGATGGGCTTGCAGGGCTCGAGGGGTTACGTCAGATTGGTTTGGAAATAAGCAAAGCAATTTCCCAATTTTTGGGAAAGTAGCTCAACATATTTCCAAGTTTGGCGGGGGCAGGACTCACCCATCACTAATTGAGGCGGATGTGGCCTTTGTTCATTGATTATTTCTTTGCTGTTGATCTTCCTGACTGCCTTTAAGGGTAATGTAGGGATTGGGCCCATTCTTCCTACAGCGGAGGGTCTGGGAACAGATTCTGAGGAAGAGGGGGAGGAGGTAGAGTTGGAAGCGGGGGAGAGGCACCTGGATCTCTACAGGCAGGGAGGAACAGTCGGTGTCAAATTCTGTGGCAAAGCAGTCTGAGCTCTCTGATCCGGAGGAAGGTGAATCAAGCATCACTAACCCCCGGGTCAGAGGTCAGCGAAGGAGGAGGGAACAGTTGACAAATGTCAGGCGCTCTAAGAGATTGGCTGTTAAGAATAAGGACCCGCCTTAGAGGGCGTGGGTGTGGGTAGTTTGAGTCTGGAAGGGAGGAGAGGTTCCCAGTTTAGAATCAACTGCTCAACAATAGGGCCATCTTCCTTAATGGCTATTATTCTAACTAAGCTTGTCGCCTTGTGGTGGACTCTGCTAATCACTTCTTTGTAATTCAAGGCCAGTTTGCTAGGCTGGCCTCTGTACTAATAAAGCTTTTCAGTTAGAAGCCAGCATGTGGGTCTTCTTCGAAGGAGGAGGGGAAGTACAGCCCCGAAAGGTAAAACCCATTGAAGGTGGCATAAAGGATTTTTTTTTTAAAAAAACATACAAAAGTATACAAATAGGTAATAAATATACAATAAAATACTATAAAGCAGTATAAGAACAATAAAACCTGTAGCCCACAGATTATGGGGAAGGTAGGGAAAACAGGTGGGTTTTCAGAGCCTTCCTAAAGACCTGCAAAGAAAGGGCTTAACAAACCCCTAATGGATGCTGATTCCAGTGGTTTATGTAATTTATCTGTCTCAGAAAGACGGGGAACAATCACGCCTGCACACAATCAAACAATCACCTAGAGCAACCTTTTGCTCATCCAGCCAGCTCATCCAGCGGGATCAGATACAACAGAGATAACCAGGGCCCCTGTCCCTTTATTTCAGAAAGTGCCCATGGACTGCAGGGTGGTGAGGCAGATGGCCTCCCAGAGATTCGGGGCTCCAAATGAAGGATTCAGGGCTCCAGCCCTAGTGGGCCATCCCCTAACACCCCCTCTGCCTTCTTTCCATACAGGCAAGGTTTGTCTGGAGGGTACAGTCCATCTCAGTCCTTGCTTATCCCAGCTCAGGCACCAAGAAGGCATTATTTACCACCACCAGAAAGCTTTAGGAGGAAAAGAAAAGGAAATAGCCATTAGGAAGAATATATGGCATTATATCTGGGAAGATAAGAAATTGATGCTTGCACCTTCTAATAGAAAACAAAGAAATAGTGGCTTGCATTTGATTTATAGCAATAAATTAGTGATGCAATCATAGATTCGGTACTTTCAAAGGGATTTAGTTCCTATCTGCAAAAGCTGTTTTTCAGCAGTCTCCGTTCTTTCTCTTTTGCCTCCTCCCTCTAGGGATATGAAGGCTCTGCACAGGTTGCTGTCTTACATGTTGTTGTTGGTTTTTCGACAAGTCCCTGGCACTAATATTATCACCCTGTCTCCCTCCTTGTCAGGCTTGATCTATATCTGAGGATTCACAAAGGAGATTTTACTGGAAAGCTGATTCTTAGAAAACCACTTTGAATATTACAGCATAAAATCTGATCCAGGACCTGTTCAGGTTAATTGCCTTGATTGCATAGTGTGAAGTCTTCCTCCCTGCTCCCATTGAATCATAACTAAAATTTCAGTAATCAATGAATCTTCTAGAAGGGCAGGTGGCCGAGGAGAAGTTGCAAATGGAGCAGAGTGAGGTATCATTTACTAATAAAAATATTGGACTCTTTCATGGATGCCCTAGGAAAATGGGAATTACAGAAACTTTCAGTGGGTGGGTGGGTGGGTGGGATGGCTCTGCTGATGGCTATTAGGACCTGTAAGAAGCCTTCTAATTTATGTGACTTAATTAACTTTTCACAGTTAGATTTAGCAGGAGAACTGAATGTACTTTTGAATTAAAAGGCAAGGGTAATATCAGGCAGAAGTAGTGATGAATACATACGCTGCAACATGTGACTGGGGGAAATAAGTACATTTCTTTTATATTAAGTTTTTTTTAAATTAAAAAAACATAGTATGAAGGACTGCCTCCTCCCATATATATAGCCCTTCATGCTCAAATCAACATCAGAGGTCTGTTCCAGACTGCCACCCCTGTGATCTGAAGTTTGATGGGTGGGTACAAGAAACAGGGCCTTTTTGGCTGTGGCACCTGTACTGTGACATAATGGAATGTCTTCTCTGGGGAGGCCCACCTGACTTCTTCATTGCTTAGTTCCCACTGCTTGGCAAAAGATATAGCTCTTTTAAGAAGGCCTTTGGGGAGTTGGCAACTTGAATATCGGTGGTCTTTACTATTATCTTTTTTGGTGTTGTTGCTTTGGTTCTTTTGTGGGCTGTGATTTTATGTTTGGTTTATTCACGGGACGCCTACCCACCATGGAGGAACTTCTTGCCCTAAGGGTTCTCTGTGTGTGCGTGCGCGGGGGGGGGGGGCTTCCCTTCTGCCTCAGTTTTATGCCCCCCTCTAAACTTGGACTGTAAAAGGCAGTCATTAGGCCTTGTCTTTTCCTTGGCAATGTGAAACCCTTGACAGCCAGGGAACATGGTGGGGGCTTCCAGAACTCCACATTCACTGGGTTTGCACAGCTGGGAGAGAGAGCTATGTTCAATTTGGCTTGGCTTGGAAATGAGTTGAGCCATTCTGTGATTCCGGGGGGGGAGTTAAAAACCCGACTTATTTTAGAGCTAATCCAAGTTTAGCCACAAGTGCCTGGAACGTAGGAACATAGGAAGCCGCCTTATACCGAGTCAGAGCCTTGATCCGTCTAGCCTAGTATTGCCGACACTGACTGGCAGCGGCTCTCCAGGGTTGCAGGCAGGAGTTTTTCCATCCCTACCAGGAGATGCCGGGGATCGAACCCGGGACCTTCTGCGTGCACAGCAGGTGTTCTTCCACTGAGCCATGGCTCCTCCCTGTCTCTACATAGCACCTTACATGGGGTGGTTCTGATCTAGTCAGAGCTGTCCGCAACAGGAGTCCTTGCCACGTGCAATGAAAAGGTAACTCTTGAGCTGTGAAATTCACACGTAGAGGAGGCCCTGGTACCGTATCTAAGAAGCAGGAAGCCTATGGTGAATCACGCCTGGCCTTCTGCTGTTCCATTTGGTAGAGAAGTGTGTCAGATGTACAAGAACCCTGTAAAGTGGGCTGCTTACCGCACTCCTTCTTTCTTAAACTCTTTCACCACCCTCTTTTCCACTCTTACTCCTGAGTGGGCGGAAACCCCAAGAGCTTCAAGTTTCAACTGGGAGAGCCTGCCACCAGCTAACCTTCACAGATGCCTTTGTGCCAATTTCCACCCATGGTCCCTTTACCTCTCCTTTCAGGAGTAGGTGACCTGTGGTACCTTCTAGGTGTTTTGCACTACAACTCCCATAATACCTTACCATTGGCCATGCCGGCTGGGTTTTATGGGAGTTGCAGTCCCAAACATCTGGATGGCAACAGGTTGCCTGCCCTTGGAACAGGCGTAAAACCTGGGCAAGCGGAAGATTATTCTTTGGGTTTCTAGAGCAGGCAGTTGAATATCCCAAATAGAACTTTTAAATTAAACTTAGAATAAAAAGGGATTCAGAGAAAAATAAACCAAGGCATAATTTTAAAGGAATAATTAAACAAAGAATCTTGTATATTGCCCATGCCAAGTCACTATAAGCTAAGTATTGTCTTATTCTGTATTGTCAGAGGCTTCTTGATTGACAGGTGGAGGGAAACCCTCCTAATAGTTAGGTCTGACATGTGCACATGGAGAATAGCGCTTAGCTCATTTTTAGCCCAGAAACTCAGAAAGCTATTGAGTGAAGGGATGTTCCTCTTCCCTTTCTCCTAGACAAGCCTTGTGTATTTGAGGGAGATGCTTCCTGGATATACGAGAATTTCATTTTTGCTCCTAAAAACACGCAAGCAGTATGCCCTGTTCAAAGCCCCAAATGCGATTGCGAGCTTGTGTCCACCGAAAATGTTCACAAATTGCCGAACATGTGCTCATGTTCGATTTGTGCAATTTTCCCAGTTCAATTTGCACAAATTTCCCACGTAGACTGAATCAGCCATGCTTTGGTCTATAAAGGCAAGTTGGCAAATTAGGAAATGTGCACAATTTTCCCGTTCGATCACTGCTCAATTTGCACAATTTTCTCGTCCACGCTGAGCAAGCAGCGCTTGCAAACATGAACGTGTATTGGGCATGAGACACGCGGCGGGATGATGTTCAGAGAATCCCGGCAATCTCAGAACATCACTCATTTGCCCCTCTCTACTTCCTGTGTGATTGTTCTGTAATTGAGAAATGGAGAAGCTCAGCCTTCCCCCACCTGGTGCCCTCCAAATGTGTTGGACTACATTCTGTCTGGGGGATCCTGGGAGTTGTGGTCCAACACATCTGGAGCGCACCAGGTTGGGGACAGCTGGAGCAGCTGGTCCAGTGATTTTTCATGCACTGTTTGTTCAGCTTGGCTTGACATGAATTGCTAGTGCATTGGGCTAGACAGGGAGATTCTTACAGTGGCAGGCACTGTCTTCTTCATCTATCATGGCAGCCAGTTTTGAAATGCTTCAGTGTGGGAGTTTTCTGCCACCTAGATTGTACACCGTGCTACTTTTCTAACATGCTCTCCAACTCAACAATGGGATGAATAGACATGAAAGGGATGGTGCAATAAAAACCAAAATGTGGACCTAATTTTAGTGTTTGCCTTGTCCGTGTCCTTTAATTGAATGGGAAGTGCGTGTGGGTGGGCGGGTGTGTGTGTGTGTGTTTGCCTAGGACCATAGTCTATGAGAACAATGACAGCATGCCCAGATTTTGCTCTTCGGACTCGGTGGCATATGAAATCTTTTCCAGGCATATCGACCAAGTGCAATTTATATTCTATTATTAGATTTACATTTTATACAGAACAAAAGTATGCACTGAAAGGTGTTCCCAGCCCGCCTACTAATTTAATAATCTCCCTCTCTTTTCCTTCCACTGTGATCCTCCTGAAAAACCATAAGGCAGAAATGGGAGGAGTGAGAAGGTGCAGAGATGCTGCAAGGAGGAAAAAACCACAAGGAATACTAGATCAGATACCTTGAGTTTCTGTCATACTTTTGGTGCTGCATAAATTATACAAGTAGCAATCAGCCTGCACATTTCAGAAACCATCTCCTTTCCTGAGTCCCACCTCTGGTTCAATGGAGAGCTAATATTGCCTCTTGGCCAGCCAGGCTACCTCACACACACACACACACACACACTCCCAAACAGCAGCAGAATGTTCCCTAGCAGAACTGCGTAAATTGCAACCCACCAAGTCAAACGTGCACCACCAATCACCACTGTGCTTGGAAGACCCCCCCCCTCTTTTCATCTCAGCCAGGCAGCAAAAATAGCAAGTTGATCAAGCCTTCTTGAGAGAGTGAAGCGGTGGATCCCATTGTCACCAATGGGAACTTTCTTTCCTATGATGCCCAGCCGCTCCAGAGGGAAACAATTTTCATTCCGATTGTGGTGGAGTGAAGAGATAAGCTTCCCTTCCCTGCATGGGTAGGAGAGGGGGCTCACACCTGTAATTATCTAAGAAAAACAACGTAGTTGCATGCTACAGATTAAGCAAGCATCTAGTTTGACCCTAACATATTCCATGGGTTTCAGTGGAACTTACAGTGCAATCCTAAGCATATTTACTTAGGATTGCAGCATCCTTAGGATTGCAACTAACTTCAGCTGGATGGGGCCTTTGTCCCAGGTAAGTAAGCATGCTGCTTTAGTGTTTCCCCTTCTGCTCCATAGATTTGGCTTCTGTCTTTGCAGGCTCAAGACCTTTCTCTCTCTCCTTTTATCCCCTTTGAGAATCACTTTGGAAATTGATTTCTCATCCCACTGCTGTTGCTATGGAAACTCTATTAAGAGCTCAAATGCACAGAGGTGGGAATATCACATGCTGGTAATGTTCTTTGGTGGAAATGGCAAAAGCGGCATTTTCTATTCATGGTTCTTCAGAATCGGCCGCTTTTATTCATCTCTCGTGAAGGTACGATGGAGCGAGCAGTGCTGAGAAGGGCTTCCCCCTCTGTTTTTAAATATGCTGCATAATTTCCATGTACATCTATGCAACAGAAGAACCCAAAACATAATACATGAATTCGACATCATGGAACTTCTAGAAGAGGCCTCCGCAGCTTGCCACCCACCATCCAAGAATGGCAGCCCAACGGGAGCTCAGTACACTTCCTGATTTTGCCATCTGCATTTGGACTAGAACAAGAAGGCCGGTTATTAAGCACTTGGCAGGTCACACAATACATTTCTGGCAAAGCTGTAGTCAACTTAGTAGGTCACAAGCAGTGCAGGCCTGATTTAGAAAATTAGTTTCCAGTAGTACTTTGTTTTATTTCTACCAATCGTACCATTTTATTACGATCCTCTACCTTATTTAATCTAAAGAGTAAACATCAGCCACATCTTTTGAAAAATCTCAGTATAAAGCTCTTAATCATATAGGAACATAGGAAGCTGCCTTATACTAAGTCAGACCATGGTTCCATCTTGCCCAGTATTGCCAACATTGATTGGCAGCAGCTGTCCAAGGTTTCAGGCAGGAATTTTTCCAGCCCTACCTAGAGATGCTGCTGGGGGTTGAACCTGGGACCTCCTGCATACAAAGCAGGTGCTCCACCACTGAGCTATGGCCCCCTCTCTATTGAAGAGAGGGGGCCACACTATTGAAGAGACTGCATATATTATTGAAAGCTTGACAGGTGAGTAAGGGGAGACATGATAGAGGTATGCAGAATTATGCAGGGTGTGGAGAAAGTGGAGAGGGAGACATTTTTCTCCCTCTCTCATAATACTAGAACCCAAAGGGGTCATCCCATGAAGCTGATTGGTGGGAGATTCAGGGCAGACACAAAGGAAGGACTTCTTCACACAGCACATGGTTAGACTATGGAATTTGCTACCACAAGATGTGATGATGGCCACCAACTTGGAGGGCTTAAAAAGGGTATCGGACAAATTCATGGAGGAGAAGGCTAGCAATGGCTACTGGTCCTGATGGCTATATGCTACCTCCAGCATCAGAGGCAGTATGCCTATGTCCACCAGTTGCCGGGGAACATGGGAGGGTGCTGTTGCACTCATGTGCTGCTTGTGGGATCCCATGGGCAGCTGGTTGGCCACTGTGTGAACAGAATGCTGGACTAGATGGACCCTTGGTCTGATCCAGCATGGCTCTTATGTTCTTATGACAATCTCTGTTTTTGTTTTAAAACAGGCTTCCTAGTTACATGCAGTTCAGTCGTAGACATTCTGCCCATCATGACAAAAAGAAAGTTAAATGTAGGGACTGGGAGAGTTTTTAAAGGGAATAGTTCAAAATGTGAACTACTTTTGAGCTGAGTCTAGCCCCATTCAGGCTGGGCTTACTCAAAATGGGGCTCACACACCCCACCTCCTCCACTTTCCTGATAGTTTCACCTTTTCAACTTGGGAAAGGGGAGTATCAGGAGATGGAGGACAAGAGAACAAGCCAGGATTGGCATCCTTGCATCATTTTCTGCCAGCGATCATGGGCAATTCAGATAGTTTATTGAGCTACTGGTGGCTACTTTTGCTGCCTGTTACTCCTTTCTTCTTAGCAGTTGCTTGGGGAACAGCAGTGGGAGAGGGCTATTGCTCTCATGTCCTGCTTGCGAGCTTCAAATGGGCATCTTGTTGACCACTGTTGGACACTGTATACTGAACTAGATAGGTCTTTGGCCTGATCCAGCAGGGCTGCTCTTATGTGCTTTCCACTAAAATAAAGTAAGCTGTGTGGTTTTTTCCTTGTATGGTTGCAGAATTTCAACACCCCTCAAAAAAAAGAAAACCTGAACAGAAATCATGAAAGCGATGCTTTCATTTAAAAAATGAAACCAAACATTTTAAGTTCCATCATGTTTTGCAAAATTCTGGAGAAAGATCTCTGGAGACCTTCGTTATTCTGACTTCAACTCTGGTAAACATATTTAATAAAGCAGAATCTCAACATCTAGACCCATTTCAAACTGGCTTCAGAGCAGGATACCGAGTTGAGACTGCTATGGTCGCCTTAGTAGATGATCTGCGCCTGAGTACCGACAGGGGGAGTGTGTCCCTGTTGGTGCTTCTGGACCTCTCAGCGGCTTTCGATACCATCGACCATGGTATCCTTCTGGAACGCCTGAGGGGACTGGGAATCGGGGGCACTGTGCTTCAGTGGTTCCGGTCCTACCTCTCGGGTAGGTTCCAGATGGTGATGCTTGGGGATAGCTGCTCCTCCAAAAAGGAGCTGCTATGTGGCGTGCCACAAGGAGCTATTCTTTCCCCAATGCTATTTAATATCTACATGAAACCGCTGGGAGAGATCATCCGGAGGCATGGGGCGGGGTGCTATCAGTATGCTGATGACACCCAAATATATTTCTCTATGCCTTCGTCAACAGCATCAGCTAAGGATAGTGTGTCTCCTCTGAATAAATGCCTGGAGGCAGTAATGGGCTGGATGAGGGAAAACAAACTGAAATTGAATCCAGACAAGACGGAGGTGCTTGCTGTCAAAGGCCACAACCTGGGTTTGGAGGTATGTCAACCAGTTCTGGATGGGGTTACACTCCCCCTGAAAGACTGTGTTCGCAGCTTAGGGGTGCTCCTGGATCCGTCGCTCCAAATGACATCCCAGATAGATGCGACGGCTAGGAGTGCCTATTATCAGCTTCGGCTGATACGCCAGCTGCGCCCCTTCCTAGAGTTGGAAGACCTAAAGACGGTAGTGCACGCACTGGTAACTTCGAGGCTCGACTTCTGTAATGCGCTGTACATAGGGCTACCTTTATACCTAGTCCGGAAACTTCAATTAGTGCAAAATATGGCAGCCAGACTGGTTGCTGGTACACCTAGGGGTGCCCATATCACACCAGTTTTAAAAGCACTCCACTGGCTGCCAATCAGTTTCCGGGTGAAGTATAAAGTGTTGGTTATTACCTTTAAAGCCCTACATGGTTTGGGTCCAGGCTACCTACGGGATCGCCTTCTCCCGTGCAATCCACCCCGCACACTTAGGTCCTCTGGGAAGAATCTGCTTCAGTCAGCCAAAACTAGGCTGACTAGCATTACCCAGAGGACCTTTTCTTCTGCTGCTCCCAGATTATGGAATGGCCTGCCGGAGGAGATACGTCAACTTGTCAGTCTTTTGGACTTTAAAAAAGCCATAAAGACTGAACTCTTCCGGCAGGCCTATCCGGCGGAATTTTAGGATGTTTTAAAGATGTTTTTAAGATGTTTTTAAAGATGTTTTTAAGATGTTTTTAGGATGTTTTAAGATGTTTAATAGTATATATTGTGTTGTTTTAGTTTAGGTATTTTATATTTTCTGTTGTTCCCCGCCTCGATCTAGATGGAGAGGCAGGTAATAAATAAAATATTATTATTATTATTATTATTATTATTATTATTATTATTATTATTATTATTATTATTATTATTATTATCTGGGGCAGAATCTGTCAGAGACAGATTCCATAAGCATCCCTACCTAATAGAGACAAGGCTCTCAAAATGTGAACAGTCCATAAAACTATGAGCAGGAGGGAAACCAAACCAGCAGAGATCATCAAAGACTCTTCCATCTCTCCATCCAGCTTCTTCTGCAGCGTGGAGGCTCAGAAATGATGCTTTTGCAGGCATATTCCCAGATGATTCCAGTAATCATTGGTGGAATATAATGGGAAAGCTTCATTTTTGGCCTGTTCAGGACCAAGGCCTAGAAAGAGACACCTGTGGGAAGAGGGCTACAAAAAGTACATGAAGCCCTAGCAAAGGAGGATTCAAGGTTCAGCAGGGACACCACTGTGGATGAAGACATTGTTCACATAAGGAACTGGAGATGACACTGCAGGCATTAGGACCCTGGACCCTGGGTTGGATGCAGGGCTGGCCCAGGACATTTTACTGCCTCAGACGAAGGACAAGATGGCACCTCTCCCCGTTTCATGTACAAAAGCCACTGGCACTTGAATCTTACTTCAGTGCTGGAGATGATACAATGTCCTCCACCACACCTGAGGGCAGCAGGCTAACTTGAGGGCGGGGGGGGTCCCTCATGTCCCAGGGCTGCTCCTCCCATCCAGATCGAGGCCAGCCCTACCATTAGGTAGACTGAGGCAGCCACCTCAGACAGCAGATGCTGAGGGTCTGGGAGTGGTGGCGGGGCATTGGAGGACAGGCCTGTGTGTGCCACACAGCCTAATCTACACCCCCCTAAACTAATCTGCTGCCTTCAGGAGTGGTTGAGGATGCTATCCGATCACCATATTGCAGTAAGGTTCACCTGTCTGTCTGGTCATTTTCTGTATGTGAAATGGGAAGGGGGCTCCATCTTGTCCTTTGCCACAGGCAGCATAGTGTCTTGGGCAGGCCCTGCAGAGGTGTTTTGCCACAGGTTCCCCAAGAGGGATTGGCAAAGGTTCTTTAAGGAATTTTCATGCTACAAATACTCCTCTGGGAGGTCAAAGCCAAACATTTTTATTGTAAAGCTGAGCATGAGATACAGCAATGCTATCAGCCTTCCCCCATGTTCCCTGGTGGCAGTCCCACCCCTTAGCAATACAGTCACTGTACTCTTTCTAACCAACCAAAATGCAAGTTCCAGCCATTCTCCGCCTGGGTGTCAGCTTCCAGCACTGGGCTTCAGCCGGACTCTTCAAACAGCTTCTTCTGCTCCTTTTTGCTCCTTCCAACTTCAGCACACCACCAGGAACTGCACAACACCCATCCACCACTACTCACACCACCACATTATATATCATGAGAGCAGGCAGCTACGCGAGCAGCAGATGGTGCACTTGAATGATTACAGCTGTGCTTCTTTTTTGCAGTGTCATTCTACTTGGCCAGCAGCCAACTCACAGGCTAGCAATTAAAGCAACATCGTGCCTTGCTACTGCAGAGCAAGATACAAAGTATACAGAGCATCATACAGAGCATCGAGGCAGCACTGCTGTGCAACACACTACACTCCTTGCCATCTTCCGCGACTCCCATTACAAGAGGATGTTGAGCTTGCTTCCTCAAACACATTCAGCACATTGCATCAAATTCAGAAGTTGAAAGAGACAGTAGCAAATCACAGAATGCCCCCTTTGGGAAGCACAACAAAAGTTGCTGCTGTTCTTGATGCTCTCATTTTTCATGTCTCGGTCAACTAGACATTCTCCAGTGCAGAAAACTTTCCATTGGAAAGGGATTATATATTCCTGGGAAAAGAATTATTCCTTAACCAATAAAATTTAGGATTATGTTGTCGTTTGTAAATCAACACAAGCTGTTTTTGGTTTGCTTGCATGCTGACAGGAAAGGCTTTTAATATTCACATATTATGTTTGATTTATCATTGGGAGAATGAATGCAAGAGTCAACATTAATTCTCAGGTTAAGCAAGCTTATTTGGAAGTCAGTAGGGGGTGGGATTACACACATGGATGATTCCTCCACATTAAAGATGGAGCAACCCAAGCTTGAGATGCAACTACATGCGCTCAGCTGAGCCACTTGGCCGGTGTGTTTACATTTCAATGCAGCAGAGAAAATGAGCCATTGCTGAACTGTGCCGAGACTCTTTCATATGAAGCTGATATGTGTAGGAGCTTGACTGGAGCTTTTGCACAATTCTCTTTCATTTCAATGGAGGCAGATGCAGGAGAGATTACCAATATATGGATATAGTTTGTTTATTTTCTATTCGTAATCTATGAATCCAGAAACCTGTTTATAGCCCACTTTTTAATTTTGGCTCCCTTATTCAAATTCATAGACCATAGAGTTGGAAGGAGCCTACAAGGCCATCGAGTCCAACCCCCTGCTCAATGCAGGAAACTAGAGGAGGGGTCTCTCCCATCCAAGTAATAGCCAGGCCTGACCCGGCTTAGCTTTCCATGCTCAGACAAGCTGAGCCAGCGTGAGCCACAGGCCTCAAATTGTGTTATTTGGACCTGCACATAAGCTGGGAAACCACTGAACAATGGTTGGTTGGTGGGGGAAAGGGGATGGGGCCATCCAGGGAACCCTAGAGGGCCAAACTGGGACACCAGGAGGGCTGGATTTGGCCCCTGGGCCGGAGGTTCCCCACCCCTGCTGTAAGTGCTGTAATGCATCGTGTTGCTCTTGACTGCTGCTGGCGCTACCCTGTGGTCAGGACTGTGTACGTGTATTAATATATGGGGGCGTTTGCCTGGAGGCCTCTCCCCTGCAATGGGTGATTGCACACCCTTGATGGTGGTTCCGTGAAAGGAAAGCATTGTTTGTGGCAATCTGGAGCATCCCTGCTTTCTCGCACAGCAGCAACAATAGCCACTCGGTGAGGATGGATTACATAAA
Source organism: Shinisaurus crocodilurus (assembly GCA_021292165.1). Classification (NCBI taxonomy): domain Eukaryota; kingdom Metazoa; phylum Chordata; class Lepidosauria; order Squamata; family Shinisauridae; genus Shinisaurus; species Shinisaurus crocodilurus. Next base: position 19,431,629 of record CM037879.1, read on the forward strand.
CACAGTAATGTGTGTATTCCCATTGCTGGCCCTCCAGCTTTCATTTAGCTAATAAATGCTATTCTGAGAACTGTGTTGCTGACGTTACCTGTGATGCTGGTGCAACAGCTAAGATGCTGTTAAATGGAAGGTGCTGCTGTTGGTGTTAAACAGAAAGAGGTGCATTGATTGCGGTTTAATGAGAGCACTGGGAAAATATTGCCTGGAGAAATGATATAGCTGACAGGTGGGGCAGGACCTTTGCTTTGAACGGGATGATGGTGACCGTGGAAGAGGGAGAAAGCCCACAGCATGAATAGAAAGGACAGGTGGATGACAGGGGAAGGCAGTAGCTCAGCAGAAGAGCACCTGCTTTGCATGCAGAAGGTCCCAGGTTCAATCCCCGGCAGCCCCAGGTAGGGCTAGGAAAGAATCCTGCCTGAAATTCCTAGAGGACCGTTGCCAGTCAGTGTCGGCAATAGTGAGCTAGATGAACCAATGTTCTCATTCTGTATGAGGCAGCTTCCTGTGTTCCAATTTATTTGAGAAAATACTGTATTATTTTGTACGTTATCTGCATTCTTGGGGCTGCTTTAGACATCGCATGTTTTAACACGTATACCTAAAATTTTTATGTGCCACAGTGATACAGCCACTAGTAACTGCAAGACTGGATTACTGCAATACACTCTATGTAGGGCTGCCCTTAAGCCTGCTCCAGAAGCTGGAGCTAATGCAGCAACTTGCTGTTGTTGGGAGCTGCCCCTTTTCAGCATGCAACTCGTTTGCTGAAGGAACTGCACTGGCTGCCTATTTGCTACCCGGCCAGGTTTAAGGTTGTGGTATAAAGCCCTAGACAACTTGGGACCAGGATACCTGAGAGAGCACCTTCTGTCCCTTACAACCTGTCCGGTCACTGAGGTCATTGGAGGACATTCTCCTGGTGGTTCCAGAAGGACCTACGGCCTGACTGGAGTATCAGGAGAAGCTCCATTTTTATGGAACTTCCTGCCTCTGGAGGTCAGGCAGGCTCCAACACTATGTTGTTCTCGGTGCCTGCTGAAGATGTCTTTGCTCCCAGAAGCCTTCCTTGCTGACCAACCACAGTTTTAATATTATCCTGTTTTTGATACATTGTTTTTATTCTTTTATCTGTGTTTATCTTTTTATTGTTCACTGCTCTGGAATGTGTCTAGATATGGAGCAGTATACAAATGCTGTAAATAAATAAAAGTGTACAATACATAAAAGTATAGTGCATGCACATATTTATTTATTATTATATTTATACCCCACCTTTTTTCCTGCAAGTAACCCAAGGTGGCTTACATAATCCTCCTCTCCATTTTTATCCTCACAACTTGTGAGGTAGGTTAGGCTGAGAGTCAGTGACTGGCCCAAAGTTACCCAGTGAGTTTCATGGCCGAGCGGGGACTGGAACCCGGATCTCCTGAGTCCCAGTCCGACACTCTCACCACTACACCACACTGGCTCTCATGACAAATACATGCCTTATACAGGTGCATACTCCAGGGAATTGGGCATCATCATACCTTTCAGCTATGTGTGCATGATGTGAGATATAAGGCATGCTTTGGATGCTGCATAATTTGTGAAGGAGCTCTGAAGTGGCTTTGAATGCTTATTGGTAGAAACACTGAATATAAATAGGATGAATGAATGAGTTTGAATCAGTTTTGAATGGTGATTCATTTGTAGGGACATAATCTCCACACTTAAATTGGCATCACCCATTACAGTTTCTCAGGTCACTACTTGAGTCTTTCAGCTTTCCTATTATTTTATTTAGTACATTGATATTCCGCCTTGCTTCAAAGCATCCGAAGGCAGCATACATATCCCCTTACCATGGTTCTCCCCTCTCAACAGCCCTGTGAGGTAGGTCAGACTGAGAGATACTAACTGGCTGTAGGTCTCCCAGTGAGCTTCATGGCTGAATGGGGATTTGAACCTGGGTCTCCCCAGGCCTACGCCAAACTGCTGTACCGCACTGGCTCTCTGAGGCAGCATACACAGGGTTCCCAGGCAGCCTCCCATACAGTCACTGACCAGGTCATACTTGCTTAGCTTCCGTAAGGTGGCTGATCCACGTGCCTTTTGACTATGCTCCGGCATCAGTGCAGGTGGCTCCTTGGTTGTCAGCCGGGAGCATCCTGTTGAACAGAACGCTAAGCCATTGGCAGTCTGATCTGTGTAAACTAAATGAATAGCTCTACAGCAAAGATGAATGGATATACCTAACTTGTCTGAGTATACATAGAGCATGTTTGAGCATACAGGATGTTTAGCAATGATCAGGGATGGTGGAAGTTGTAGGCCATCGGTAGCTGGAAGGCCACAGGCTCGCCCCCCAAGTCCCAAGAGCTTGGACATACTCAGTGGGATATTTTTGAATAGCATGCACTGCTTGCCCCACTGTTGTATCACAAACTACTTTTGAAAATGTCTTCAGCTCCAAAAGAGGTTTACCATGTAATATGGGATACTTACTATTCTGAAAATGCAATCCCAGACTCCTCCTAGGTGTGTGGAACTGGCTGCATGGTTCTTTGGATCCTGGCCAACATGGGGAATGCTAGACTGAAAGATGGTTACTTGCGTTAGAGAGTAATGCTATAGTATAGTATAGTATAGTAATGCTATAGTAATGCTATAGAGCCAGTGTGGCGTAGTGGTGAGAGTGTTGGACTGGGACTCAGGAGATCTGGGTTCTAGTCCCCGCTCAGCCATGAAACTCACTGGGTGACTTTGGGCCAGTCACTGACTCCCAGCCTAGCCTACCTCACAGGGTTGTTGTGAGGATAAAGTGGAGAGGAGGAGGAGGAGAATTCTGTAAGCCGCCTTGGGTTCCTTGCAGGAAAAAAGGCGGGGTATAAATGTAATAAATAAAATAAAATAAATAGTCCCTAGGGGAGCGTGCCAGGAAACATAGGATTGTTCGGAGTCCCCCTGCCAAGGCTGTAGACACTGCTACAACCTCAGGAGAGCCAGTGTGGTCGTAGTGTTGGACTGGGACTCAGGAGATCCGGGTTCTAGTCCCCACTCAGCCATGAAGCTCACTGGATGACTTTGGGCCAGTCACTGACTCTCAGACTGCCCTACCTCATAGGGTTGTTGTGAGGATAAAATGGAGAGGAGGAGGAGGATTATGTAAGCCAACTTGGGTTCCTTGAAGGAAAAAAGGTGGGATATAAATATAATACATAAACAGTAATAAATAAGAAGGTACTCTAAGTTCTGATCCCCTGCCCCCTCACAGCTGCCACAGGAAGAGCTGCACCACTGCTTCCTGAGGTCACAAATGTGGCCTCAGAGGGAGAGAAGAGGGGGCGTTCCAGGGGGAGGGGGGAGGCCAGGATGCGAGGAATTCTATGGCCTCTTCAGCCCCGGCCCAGCCTCTGGCAGTGCACTGTCTCTGGAAGGGCTCCGAGACCCATCTAGAGGATTAATTTGTAAAAGGAGGACAGAGAGGTGAAAATCGCCTCCATTGCTCCTCCCACCCTGCCAGCAACAGCCCAGCAGGACACTGGATACCTGGAAGCCTCCAAGATCAGAGGCTTCCTTCTAAGGGAAGAACAATCCTAAGGTCTCTCAGTGAATTTTATGCCTAAATATAGGAGACCTTGCTTGGTCTCTGTATCCAATCCCATGACCCTAGTCTTTGTCCTACATTGGTCTCCTGAAGGCAGCTGTTGAGCCACTCTCACCACTACGCCACACTGGCTCTCTAGAATATAATAATGTAATAATTACATTATACATGCATTACATTATATTATTACAATGTAATAATAATGTAATAATGTAATGTAATAATGTAATAATTATAATATATCAGATTTTGTGTGTTTCCTCTAATAACTTTTGTACTTGACCATGCCCTTTGGTTGCCTGGCCATACCCTTGGCCACGCCCTCATGTTGCCTGGCCACGCCCTCTTGATCACACCTTTATGTTGCTTAACCATACCTCTTACAGATTCTCATGTGTCCCTATTTTCATCTGTGAAATGTTCGAGGATATGGGGGTAAAGAGGCTCAGGAGGAGTTGTTGGGAGGAGGACCAGGCACAAAAAGGGGTAGCAGGAAGGAAATGGGACCAGCGAGCCTATTAGAAAGCCAAGGAGATGAATCAGAAGACTAGCTGCTTGGAACAGACAGTAAAAGAGACCTTCCAGTACAGACAGCAGCAGGCAAGAAAATACAAGGACAATACAATACAAGTTTCCACAGCAAACTTAGTACCAGAACATCCTGACTGCACAACTGCTTACTTATGGCCTGCACTGCTATTCTGCCCTGCCCTGCACTGCTAGGCATTATTTTTGATCCTGCAGCTACTTACTGATATTACTCCATGGATATCCACCTTGGTCCTGCAGCTATTTATCTGCTCTTTGGGCATTCCTTCTGATCCTGAAGATGTTTAGCCATATTGTCCCAAAAGCATTCATCCTGGTCTTTATCAGTACTGCTACAGGGGCATTCTGTCTTATCCTGCAGCTACTTACTTTGGACCCTAAGAAGGGAGTGTGCTCCTACAACTACTGACTTGAATGATCCTTTGCTGTAACAAGAATTAATAAAGTCTAGAGTTGCTGTAATTGTATTGTCATGTTGTTCCTTTTGGTGGAAAGAGGGGAAGTGACATGTGCCCCGATGGAGGGGGCACCCCTTGTGACAGTAGCTCATGAATACAGCCACTGTGCAGTTAGAGACAGTGGTCTTTTTCAAATGTAACTACTAAATTATGGTTTGGCCATTATGAACAGGCTCTGGGCTCATACACTCCCATCTCCACTCATGTGCTCAGATTCTAACTGTCTATTAAATATATCAGATTCCCAAGATTCTCTGGACCAAGAGTCTAGATGCTGAACAAAACAAGTCATGTTAATTTCCTGATTTACAATAACCATAACCAGTCTGCTTTCTCCCACTTTAAAAAATCATTTTTTTTCTTATTTAAAAACAAAATATCAATTCTGATCCATCTTGTGATAGACTGGTGTTTTCTTTGTGTTTACATCTCTGTGCAAATGCTATTTGAACTGAAAAGTGTTTCAAATTCCAGTCTGAATTACATTCTGCAAGCTGATAGCTGCTAAAAGCCTGTCCCAATCAAGCAAGATTCCCTTTCTGGTTAACAAACCATGTGCACCAAATGGATGGGGATGCATATTTGCATTGCAATGTTCGCTCCTATGTGAGGCATCCGGTGTTGCCCCACAAGGTGAAGTGTGAGTGGAGGTGTCAGCTTCCATCTGCATTGCAATTCAGATGGGAAAGTGTGTGCACCAAATGCCATCTTGGGCTACCTGTGTATTGTTGCTTGTTCCGTGCAACTATATCTAGATTAGGCACATTGTTCCCGGTCCGCAAATGGACTATAGGAGGTAATTTTGCAATATTTCAATAAATGTTCATTATACATTTTGGTTTAAAACAAAAAAAAAAAAAAAAACTGGCCCAGGACATCCATAATGACTAATCCAGATATTGTTTTATGGCCATGGTACATAGAACAGCATGACCCTGTCATTTCCTTTCTCTTTATTCAAATTTATAAAACCATTTAGGGTTTTCAGACAGCATCTCTGCCTGTTCTGGATTTGTTCGACAGTACACTCCGTTAGATTTCTTTTGTCTGGGTAGCATGGAGGATAAGAAATGGGGATTTCTTTCTTCCCTCATCATTTCCAATGGAAATAGCTTTCTAATACTGTAGCAGAACTGAGGCTAACTAATCCTGCCTGGACCTCTGTTGCTTAGCAGCATGTTTGTGGCCATATTTGTTTTGTAGGCCTTTCTTTTTCTTTTACAAAATTAATTTAAATGTGGGATGTACATGAACATGATAGTTGTGGTTCCCTATAGCCTTCTTAAATTTTATTTTAATCTGCTCCATTATGTCTTAGCATATGCTGTCCAAGTTACTTGGAAATCAAAAGTAATAAACAGACTGCCTTTGACTCATCTTTCACCTATGCTTGCTAATGGAACACAAAATACCACATGTATACATCAGTCCACCTCACCTCTGGAAATGCATCTTCCAAAAGGGACACCCTATTTATTAGTATTAGTAGTATTATTTAAATGTCTTGTATACTTTTCTAAAATGAAAAAGGGAAAAAAAGACTCAAGGTGACTTACAATAAAATTAAAACGTACAACATTTAAAACAGCTACAACAATTAACCATTAAAATACCACCACCCTATAAAACAACTAAAACATTGGTGACAACCATAAACAATTCAACTGAGACATTAAACAACCCATCATGTGCCATCAAATGCCTGGGAATAAAGGAATATCTTAACCTGGTGCTGATGTGGGTTTCAGGCAGGCCTCAATGGAAAAAGCATTCCATAATCAGGGGGCCACCACCTAAGAAGGCCCTCTCCCTAGTTGCCATCCTCCGAACCTCCCTCGGAGGAGGGCCTTGGATGTTGATTGTAGGGTACTGGTAGGTTCACACACTCAACTCTTCCTGTTGTTGGAATTTTTAAAATTTAATTTCTGTCCCACATATCTACTAAAAATAGTGCTTAGAATTATTGTTTTATTGCAATATTTATATTCTGCCTTTCTTCTCTGATGGTGGGACTGGCATCAGCACTGGGCAACCTTCAGCCTCCTATTGATGACTGACCCACCACACCCCTTTATTTTTTTCTGACCAAGCACTCTGAACAGTGTCAGGCAGCTGGATCTAGCCACTTTTTAATTTCCCACAGTGCACCCAATGTAACATCAAGTGACTAGAGAGACCCTGACACCCTCTAATTATTTCTACATTTGCATCTCTCTATAAATTAGCATATGCAGATTTAGTGGAAATGTGTATCCTTTTTTTGGTGATGCTCCCTCAAACCTGGAGCTGGCCCTGCCTGATGGGACCCTCAGAGAACAACCTGTTCTATAAAGTTGCTGATTCTCACCCTTTTCTTCATTGTGAACTATTTCTTATTTAGGAACGGTGCAAGCTGCCTGCTTGACTGCCTACCTTTCCGCAGCCCTCCATGTGTGTGCATGTGTGTTAGCCTTGTGTGAGCAGCTATCAAAACCGCATCTGGGAATGTCTCCCTGGCAGTGACGCATTCTCAGTTTTTGGACTGGCCCAGTCCATCTATGCTGGGCACTGGCTCTCCTGGACAGGAATTGAGATAGGGGAGAATTTCTTTCAGTTCACATTTTGATACAGACTTGCCAAATTCACTCTTCCTGAATCAATTTGCGAACCGGAACACAGTTGTCCTTCGATATTCACACTTCTCCAGACTTTGTGATATAAAGTCCCAAAGTATGAACAAAAAGAAATGCATGCAAAAATGTGTATATTAGGGGAAAGTGCACACAAAAATGCTTATCAGCCGATTTTACACAAAGTGCACTAAATCCACATGCTTTTTGGGTGCTTAGTTGCACAAAACAGACAAAATATCCTGATTTACGCGAATTGCATAAAGTTACACAATTTACGCACATTTCCTTAGTGTTTTTTTAAAATTGTGCAAACTGTGGCCCGTCTCAGAGACGGAAGTCTGCGGGAACCCCCCCCCCCAACTCAACCCACTTCTGATCATAGGATCAGAAGCGTGCAGGAAGTCTGTCGAGCTCAAACAAGACAGACTTCTGTTTTGCCACAGGATCCCCAAAAGGGATTGGCAAAGGTTCTTTGAGGGATTTTCTGACCATTATAAATACTCCTCCAGGAAGTCAAAGCCAAACATGTTTATTGTAAAGTTAAGCCTGAAGTACAACAATGCTACTCCCAGTTCCCTGATGGAGATCCCACCCCTTAGCTGCACAGACACTGTTCAACCAACCCAAATGCTAGGTCCAGCAGCTCTCCGCCTGGGTTGGGCTTCTGCAAGGCTCTCTGCACAGCGTCCTCTGCTCCTCCTCGCTCCTTCCAGTTCTTCAGTACTTCCACACGCAACCGACTAACAACCACCGCACTCCCACCAACAACAACCACCTCACTCTGCACTTGCTCTTCTTAAATAGCACCAAGCTTCTTGGATTGCAGACCTCGTGCTTAACTGTCAGCACCTGTGCTGTTTGCAGTGTCATCCTTCTGGCCAGCAGCCAGGTCACTTGCCGGTGAGTTGCTCTTGATTGCATCAGGCTGGCAAGCAGCCAAGGCCGTTTGCTGATTAGCACAGCGCAGTCAGCTGTAGCTTTTGGCTGTTTGCTTTCTTAAAGCAAACCTAGCACATAGAGGCAAAACTCTGTACAACACTCCTGTACTCCTCGCCATCTTGCGCGACTCCCAGTACAACTTCCCAGCGTCAGCACATCCTTACTATTTACCACTGCTCTTTCCCCCTGTATAGAAGACAAATAGGTGCAACTATTTCATTTGAGAAGAAAAGAAGCAACACATTATTTATTTATTATTTATTTTATTTACAGCATTTGTATACCGCTGCATATCTAAGTAGATTCCGGAGCGGTGAACAATAAAAAGATAAAAACAGATAAAAGAAACAAAAACAATACAGTAATACCTTGGATTGCAAGCATAATTCGTTCCGGAACCGTGCTTGTAATTCAAAACACTCTTATAAGTATTTTAATGTAGTTTAGTTAAATTGTAATGATTATTGTTTGAGTTATTTTGTATATTGTACTGCGCTCTGGTGTAGAGCGCAATATTATTATTATTATTATTATTATTATTATTATTATTATTATTATTATATCATCATCATCATCATCATCAAAGCGAGTCTCTGGCGGGTGTGAGCCTGCTACGCCCGCTCGAAACATCCCTACGTTGTCTTTCAAGACCTTGCTCGTTTATCAAGTCAATTTTTTTAAAAAAAATTTGCTTGTCTTACAAAGCACTCTCAGACCAAGTTACTTGCAATCCAAGGTATTACTGTACATTGAAAACAAGGTATCATTAATCTGGTGGTTGGAAGGCAGAGAAGACTTCCCGGAACAAGGAGGTCTTCAGCAGGCACCGAAAGCAACACAATGTTGGAGCCTGCCTGACCTCCAGAGGCAGGGAGTTCCACAGAAATGGAGCCACCACACTGAAGGCCCTTCTCCTGGTGGCCTCCAGTCGGGCCACAGGTCCATGAGGAACCACCAGGAGAATGTCCTCCAATGACCTCAGTGACCGGACAGGGGAAATCTCTGGGTATTTCATGTAGATTGTGGGTGTTGAGCTATCTCACATGCATTCTGGAAAGGCAAAGGACCACTGCTTCCCTGCTTTTTCATGGTACCTTTAGGAAGCATAATTGTTCCTCAGTAGATGTGTGCCCGCAGACGCTCTGCCCATTCTGTGGCCATTTTCCAGCTTGGCTCTGCCAGGTCTGTCCTCCTGGTTCATCCCAGCTTTGGCCTATGCTGGCTCTGCGTACTGGTCCCACATGGGACCCCCCCTTTTTAAAATTAATTCTGGTGACCCGTTGTTTACTAGATTATGTATTTTGATATATGCAATTCAGAATAGAACATAAGGTAAACTATTTGGAGTATTCAAGCAGCACTTTGGCATGTAAGCTGGTCTGTTGGGTTAAGTGTTGTTTTTATTCTTTTACTGCTGTGTTTTTTAATTGTGTTTTTAATGTATTCATTTTATGATTGTTTTAACTACGTTTTTCTTTTTCTTTTAAATGTTGGTTCTTATTATTGTTCTCCAGGGATGTTGAAGAGTCCTTGGTTTCGAGTCACGAGTCTTTGGACTCGAGTCCAAGTCCGAGTCCTTGGTCCAAAATGGTGACTCACGAGTCACAAGTCATGAGCCACTCCCAAAGCTGACTCCACGAGTCCCTATTAAAATCAATGGGGGTTTTTCCCAACAAAATAAGGCTATTTCAGATGTGTGGCTTAAATAAATTCTAGGCACAAGTGTGCCTTTTTATTTCAAAACTCTGCAACTGATTTTGGGAAGAACAGACCAGGCAGACAAACCCAAAATAACCAGACAGGCAGAGGAGGCAGGGAACCCCAAAACAGGCAGGCAGAGGCCTTTGTCTTGGACAATTCAAACTGTGGAACTGGTTAAGAAGAGACCAGGCAGGCAGAGGAAGCTGGGAACCCCAAACAGGCAGGCAGAGGCAGCCAAACCCAAAATGTCTGAAAGGTTGCATTTTAGGAAAATGATTCAAAAAATAAACTTGCTGTACTTCCTAAAACCTATCCATGTTGCATTTGAAGAACACGATTTTGGAACATGAGTCTCGAGTCGAGTCCTTGGTCTCGAGTCCCAAGTCGAGTCTCGAGTCCCATTAAAAATATTGGGACTCGAGTCTGACTCGAGTCAGAGGGGGGACTCAGTCCGACTCACGAGTCGAGTCCTGGAGTCCGAGTCCCCATCCCTGTTGTTCTCATTACCGTTAGCTGTCTCTCGAGCACCATTTCCTTGTTGGAAAGACAGGGTAGAAATCACATAAATAAATATATTTTCAAAATTATTTTTATTTTTTTATATAGGTGCAGTAAGAACAGAAGTGTTTGTGCTGATCTGACAAATATGGGATATTCTTGGTGTTTAGTGGCTATGTAAAACATCAGAATTGTGGTCTCATTATAAGCCCTCAGTACTCTCATGGTCCCACTCAACCACATCACATTCCTCCGACTCTAGCGCCCCATCCTTAATAAGCTCTGTCATGTCTTCAAACTACTGGTTAGAGCTGAGGAATAATATTTGGCCTTTGTTTCTCTCATGTGGTTCACGTTTTCTATAAAAGATGATCCCATTAAAAAGGCAGAAATTGTACTTATATCCAGTTTTTTCCCCCCCTGTAAGCCTGGAATCCTTGGGAAACCACATGTTGGTGAATGGCACATGTTTGCAGTTCACAGAAAGGTTAGGCCTGTTTTCTCCCTCACACGGAGGCGGAAATTATATGGAACTCCTCTTGTGGAGGGCTCTTATTGTTGATATTCAGTGAAAGATGGCCTGTGCTGTTGCTCTTTAGATTCTTGTTTCATCCTCCCTTGAGGGTTCAAGGTTAGTTGTAATACTACAGTTCTCCCACCCTGATGATCATTTCAGGCTTCCACATCTGCGGAGTGGAGCTAGCAAAGTTGTGAGGTGGCAACAGGCACCCGCTCTGCGCTTATGCTCTGTTGTGAACGAAGCTTCAGACTGCACCAGCAAGGGTGTTTGGTGAGCTTTAGGGGTCAGGAATGGGAGGCCCAGCTCTAAAAATCAGAATTATGGGTTGGCGAGAATGGTATTTCTATTCTGTCCTCATCCCATATTTCAAAGAGGGATAATGCAGGTGGTTAATGCTCTCAGTTGAAATTCGCCTCAGATGGGATTTGGCTTATCACTTTGAAGAAAATGTCATTCTGTAAAACAATACAGTAAATCCTTAGTTGAAAAGAATTCTTGTATGGTGTGATACAGGATTTAAAATAACCAAATTATTAAGGTATTCAAGCTGATGAGGTAAAAGGGGGAGAGCTGCCACAAGGCTCTGGGAGAGGTACGGAGGCCCACCAAACAGCAAACGACCATTCCAACTGAATTTTAACAGTAGCCTATGTATGTTCAGCATGTAGAACAGCGGTGGGCAACTTTGAGCAGTCTATGGGGCCAATTCCACACACCCCCAACCCACCACGGGCCACACTACCACTGCTGCACTGCTAAAGAAGATGGAAAAAGGTTTTTTTTTGTTTTTTTTTAAGGCACAGTTTGCCACTAACAGAAACTTTGCATGGACAATCTTAGCTCATTGGGCCTCCCAACTTGGAAGAGGGGGCTGCACTGGGGGACAGTAGGGGCCATGTGTGACCCGTGTATTGCCCATCCGTGATGTTGAGCTTTTCTCGCCCCTAAAAGACAAGCAGCACCTGTCGAAACTCCCTCTTCTACACAGCCACGGGAGATTGAGGATGGACAAGAGGAAATACGTCTTCACACAGCATGTAGTTAAACTATGGAAGTTGCTGCCACATGATGTGTGTGAAGGCCACCAACTTAGATGGCTTCAAAAGGGGATCAGACAAATTTATGGAGGAGAAGGCTATCAATGGCCGCTAATCCTGATGGCTATATGCTGCCTCCAGTGTCAGAGGCAGTATGCCTAAGTACACCCGTTGCTGGGGAGCAATCATGGGCTTTGTGGGCTTCCCATAAGCATCTAGTTGGCCACTGCGGAAACAGGATGACGGGCTTAGATAAGCCTCTGGTCTGATCCAGCAGGTCCCTTCTGTCTGGGTTACTCAGCTGGAAGCGAGGATTTAGAGCTGTTTATAGTGTGTGCCTGGTGGGTGCTTCTAATCATATTGGATCTGAAGAAGTTAAAGATCTCAATTTAACGGTGAGCAGTTACTTCTGTCCTGAGGAGTGGTTTATTTTTTATATATATATAACCACAAAACAAAAAGCACATTTCACAGGAAGGTTGTTGCGAGTTTTATATATATATATATATATATATATATATATAAAATCTCCTAAGCAACTTTTATCTTGTCTGGAGATTCTTGGGTGGCGCAACCTCAAGGGAACTTTGGCCACGCATATACAAACTCGCAACAACCTTCCTGTGAAATGTGGTTTTTGTTTTGTTTTAGATGAGAGGAGGGGGAAGAAACACAGTCTTAAGTCCTGGGTGTTGCCTGGTGAACTGTAAATTCTAGATGTTTAAGGGAGTTCCCCAGGGAGGTACCAGACCACATAACATTAAACATCCAGCTCTGGAATTATGTAAGCATTTTCAATGCCAAAAATTTACATAGTTGATAAGCAGGACTTCTGGGGCTGAAATGTGGAAGTGTATGTGTGTATGTGTGTGTGTTAAAAACAAATAAGCATAAAACTGAAATGATTCTACTAAAGAATAGCATCCAAGGAGCTGGGGAAAGAGGTCAGAAACTTCCTGTATTCCAGCCTTGCTCCGAGTGCCTCCTCTAGGGGTGTATTTACGCAAGGGATGGATGAGAAATTTGCTCCGTCAAGTTCTTTTTATGGGTAGGGGTCCTTCGTACGGCAGCCTCAGTAGGCCCCACTCTCCTGGATTTGGCAGGGCATGCAGATTGAGAATTTCTTAGGCTGCATCTGATCTCCTTGGATATTCTGTGCAAAGTTGAAATGGTAGACCTGTTGGGTCACTGGGCCCTCTACTGATCTTGGGCCCCTGGCAAATGCCCAACCATGCCACCCTCTGGAACTGGCCTTGCAGACAGGAGAGTGGCTTCCATTCCTCCCCAGGGCCTGAGAGTTTTCGCCTTGCTAGAGGGGAACTGAAGAGGAAATTCTGTTGTTATTTCATCCCACCTCTGATCACCCACATACCCCCAAGGATGGTCAGTTGGCAACCACCTTCCCACAGCTGCCACTCTCCTCCAGATTTCTCCCTTGCCTATGGGTTGGCAACTTGGGAAGATACCAGATGCCACCACCTTGGGGGAGGACAGATTTGGCTCAGCTGCTGGCCTCAAGTGCAGCTGAGTGTGACTGAGCACTGTAGGAATGTAACACATGTTAAACAGCGGTAGATAAGCTTATGTTGTTGTATCACACTAAGCATTTAGTGTTGGTGAGTTCAAAAGCTTTACTTGCATTCTTCAAAGTGTATTTAATTCTGTTGCGCGGTGGCTTCAACTGTCCGGGGTCTGTGGTTTAGTCTTCTCCAAGGGGCTGGCTGGGCTTTTAAAGTTTCATTGATTTTGATACAGGACTGAGCCTGAGCCTGTGATACTTAATTCCTTTTGCTCTGCTTAAAAATAAATTAAGTTTATCTTCACAGACAGGGTTCACCTCTGACATTGACCATCATGCACTTTTAAATTCCTCTTATTAAATAGCAGAAATGCTGGAGGAAGCCCTGATTAATGGGGGATCCTTTGGCTGCAGAAACTTGTAATAATGTATTAAACCAAAGAGTTATATACTATGAGGAGAGAAAGAAAGAAAGAAAGAAAGGGTTTTGCAATTGATAATGGAGCTGTGTGCAAATGGCTTCTCGAAATTATCCACCCTGTTTGTGGGCAGAGCAATTGGAAGGGGGGGGGGTCATTTTACCAAATTTCTGCAGCGGGAGGAGACATTCTCCAACCATAGTAATGGCAGTAGCACAGCTTTTTTCTCTCCCCCCCCCCCCGCTCCAAGGTATTGTTTTGCTGCCACTAAAAGTGGCAGCAGGAACAGCAACTATGTTTGTAGCCTGGCCACCATTTTTCATCTTCCACAATGCCCCAGAACTAGCTAGCATCGTTCCCGGGCATTGTGGGAGGGAAATGGTGGCCATTATCAAAAGAAAGAAAGAAAGTTGGAGAATTTTCAGGAAAAAAGCCGCATCGTGGCTTTCTTTTTCTAGGAGGGCAGAGGTGAGAAAAAGGAAATCTCGGGGGGGGGGGGAATCAGAGAAATCGTGGCTCTAGTTGATCATGATTACTATGATCTGCCTTATCAGTTTGCTGCCTTCCAAGGATTCTGAATGGTACTTAGAATGACCAGAAGTAATAGAGCCGGGAGCTGGGGGGACAGTAAATTAGGGATGTGTGAGAATTCCATTGGGGGGGTGAAAATCTGATGAATTTTTCCAGTTTGGCCCCCTGGATTTTGTTTGGTTCCCCCCCCCCCCACTGGTGTTGATTCAGTTAGTACCAAGTCAAGCCAGCGTGCAGATCTCCAGGTTTTTAATGGCAGCAATTTTTTAAAAAAAATGGTCTTGAAGTTTGCACAAATTGTAATTTGCAGAAATTGCAGTTGTTTTTAATCAGTGCATCTCTGCACATACAGGGGTCTGAAATGAAAAGCCTTATCTCGTCAATGTTCTGGAAAGTGTCTCCTGTCAAAGTGTGGGAGGCACCATCCAGGAACATTGAGAAAACAAGGCTACAAATAGGTTAAATGGTTGATTTGCTTTCCCTGACAGCTGTCAAAAGGTGAGCTTTCAAGTGAAAGCAAAACTGTGAATGGATCTTTGCTCAAGAAAGGGGGTGGCCAGTAGATCACCCCCTCTTCACAGTGAAATCCTCTAGTTTTTATATGTGGGCCTGATAGTTCTCAGTGTCTTGCACCTTTTCCATCATCTTCCGAGCCTCTAGGTGCTCAGGAAAGTGTAAAAGTGTGAGTCACCCCATTTACGGGAGCTGTCAGTTTTGACAGAAGCTGTCAAAACTCAGGCTCCCTTTTAAAATTGGGTTTTTTGCATGGCTAAGCAGGTTTTTTTTCACAGGGACATATACATATGTGTATGCATATGTCCCTGTGGAAAACCGCTGCTCAGTTCTGCTTAGTGTAGAATGCAGCAGCTAGGATATTGGTGCTCCTAGCTATATAGGTACATATTACACCTGTATTAAAATTACTGCACTCACTGCCGATTAGCTACCAAGCCATGTTCACGGTTCTGTTGTTGTCAACAACTCAGGACCAGGATACATAGCAGACAGCCTTCCCCTGTAGACACCCAGTTGATCTTTGAGAACTTCTGAGGAGGACTTATTGGTTGTCCCACAACCAACAGAATGTTGCCATGTAATATCACAAAAGCAGACCTTCTCGGTAGTGGCACCCTCCCTCTGGAACACCCTCCTATGTGCAGTTCAAGAGGTAGGAACTGTGGTAAGTTTGAAATGCTTTTTTAAAACATATTTGTTTATATAGGCTTTCACTGGTTTGTAATTGACTACTGTTTACTGTTCCTTGCTGTAAGTTGTTAATTGCTTATTATTTTTTAACTGTTTTTATATTGTATTATGTAAGTATTTTAGTTGTGTTTTTATAGTATTTGGTGCATAAACCGCTTAGAGGTTTTATGATATTAAGTGGTATACAGCTATTATAAAATAAATGAATAAATAAATGTACATGAGTTCTTGACTTGCTGTGTTAATGCTGCTTCAGCCTCTGGACCGGATACAGCTCACGCGGGTTCCCCATCCATCCAGCTTCTTCTCTAGGTCCTGCCCCCTCTTCCCAGTCAAAAGGCCTTATCTCTGATCAGCAGGTAATCAGAGATAAGACCTTTTCCCCAATGAAAAGGCCTTATTTCCTTTTCCTGCCCAGTGCTGAGAAAGGGAGCCTGTCTCAGTACTGAGCAGGAAAAACAACCCCTCAGCGGATTTGTATGGATCAGCTGAGGAGTGAGGCTGGGAAGGGTGTGTGTGTGTGTGTGTGTGTGTGTAGTGCATGCATGTGTATGTATGTATGGATGAAGCATGTGTGTATGTGTGCTTATCTGTGTGAATGGTGTGTGTGAGAGAGTGGGTTGGCCATGCCCACCTCTGGCATGTGGCCCCTGGGAGGTTTCCTGAGTGGAAATGTGGCCCTTAGGCTGAAAAAGTTTCCCAACCCCTGCTTTTAAATCCTGCCCAATGTTTTATTATTGTAAGCTGCCTTAAGATAATATTTTTAAGTAAGGGAAGGTATGTCTTTTAAATATTCACACAGCCATAAGTAGTATAATCAGTTGGACTGCCCAGCCTGGTGCCAGCACCCAGCATACTGGGGCATATGTTGAGGCCCATCCATCCATCCATCCATCCATCATTATTTTTTAGATGCACACCTGCAGAGCCCACCTGGGCTGACAGCTTGGCCCCCAAGGTGGCTGCTCTGCTCCTGCTGCCAGCCTCCCCTCATGCTCAGGACTGGAGTGAGCTTACCCAGTGGTGGAGGAAGTACAGTGGGCCAGGGAGCCGGGCGAGCACAAGGGTGAGGCTGGCTGCTTCCCCGCGCTCATGAGCGGATTCATCTAGTGGCTGTTGTGCAGTAATGCACCAGGGAGTCTGGGAGCTCTGGCACATTCACTGCAACAGTGCTGCTGCTGGGTAAGCCCACTCAGTGTGAAGGGCAGTCTGAGGCTGGCATGTCCAGCAGCGTCACCAGGGGTCTTGAGTGTTAGGGGGTGCTGGGGGTGCTGGGGGGGCATCAAGGGCAGCCTGCCCAGAGCCCCCAAAGGTCTGGAGCCAGGCTCACACACTGCAGAGTCGGTATCATCCTGGTGTTGGTATATTTGGGGAAAGAAAGACTGAAGTTGCAATTAAATCTGCAGATGATGCAGTTACTGTACATAAAAACTGGCCAGAACTACTTCAGTGACAGCTGCAGTGCTTGAGAAAACTAGGCAAGGAACAAAACAAAGGCAGAATCAATCTTTGACAAATCATTAAAGGACAAAATTGATCCTGAAAGAAATACTGCTTTTCAAGGTTTCAGGTGGGAGTTATGAAAAGTACAAGTACAGAGTTGCACTGCAAACATACTGAAAAAGAAAAGAGAGAGAGCAACTTATTGACAAGTGAGTAAGCCTAAGCTCTGCTCAATCCCAATCACCTATGAATGAAAATGGAAATCAGGATAGAGGAGACAGACAGCTTCCTGTGGACTCCAACGGGAGTCAAGATGGAGAGAAAGAGCATGACCACCAATTATAATTTTTACGGACAAGCTCCAAAGAAATTGGGGCGGGCAATGTGAGATCAGGGCAGGCACCTCAGCGAGTGGGGAGGCCAATCCACCGGCTTCTCCTTAAGCTGACTGGTTTAATCTATATATATAAAAGAAGGTGTCCTGACTGGCTCATCAATGCCCAGCTCAAACCGTTTAATCTAGGAACGTGAAATTTTGAAGGGACATTGCTTTTATGACGTAGACCCCCACTAAGGAAGGATTTTGGGAAATTCTGTCCCTAAGGGGGTGAAAAAAGGGGGCAAAATCGCCCCACTCTCATATCTGCAGTTCTGCAAATAGGCCTCACCTCATAATTGCTGCAGGAGCCAATAGCAGCAGTTATGCAAATAGCCCATATGGCACTTAGAATGTTTGTATGAATTCCTGCAAGGGCCAATAGGGCTGGGTATGCAAATCTCCCCTAGGCCATTTAGAATGTTCTCTGAGGGGGTGAAAAGGGAGGGAAACTTTTTACATGACTGACTGACTGTTGTGTGGGGGGCATCGTTGCATAGGCTCCATCACGTTTAGACGGATCTACCCCAAACTTGGCATGCTCACTCTTCATCACCTGTAGACTCTCAGGATTAACCTGATTTTTCTTTACGAACAGATATTTCTGTCACAAAAGATTTCTGCTGCCAGCACCCAGCCTAATACGTTACACTTTCAGTCAGAGACACTGCATCTTTTCCATACATGTTTCTTTTAAAAACAATTATACCAAATCCTAAAATCCATGCGAGCGCAGCCGCAGGGAACAGCTAGTATCTTATATATGTTTCTGCGTTGGTAAAGTAAGCATAGCTCTTTAAGGTTTGCAGGCTCCATGCAGAGTTTTTAATTTAAAGAGGAAAATGTAAGGGATATTGAATCACTCCCTGTATGTTCAGGCTTGAGTGCTGTTGCTTAGCTAGCCAAAATGGAACTACCCACATACAAGAGGAAAGTATCAACAGGCTTGCGTGAACAGAATGCTGGACTAGATGGTCCCTTGGTCTGCTCCAGCAGGGCTTTTCTTATGTTCCTAAGGCCTGAGCTTGCTTGGTGGCCACAGAATGCTGATTGAGTTGGGATTTTTAAAAAATGGAAAACTGAGGAGGTGGAATGGAATTGAGTGGCGGGACTGGAATCCTAAATCGCGGCACTGCATACTTTGTTGCAGGTCCTACTTGTAAGATGTCCTAATTCAGGATTCTCTGGGGAATCAGGAGAGATGTCTCAAATTAAATCTGGTTATTCTAATCTGCTTTTTATCAGCTATGGAGCTGTGCACCTGAGCAAAACAGGAAAACACTGCTAGATCAAAGAAGGCTCGTTAACAATACATGTGAATTCACACGTATTTCCTACAAGGGGAAGAGCATTTTTGTGGAATTCTCTGCCTAAGGAGGCCCATCAGACTATCTTGATAAAGATTCTCCAGAGACTTTGGAAGATTGTTTTAGTTCAAATGAGCCTTTGCAGCATAAAGTGCTTGCTCGCTCTGCAGACTGCCACGGATTGTTTTCATTCTGTTGATGTTGACTGCGGGCTAGCTTTGATTGTTTTCCGTTGATCCTTTTGTGTGTTTTGATCTTATGTAAGCCTGCTTGAAAAACCCATGCTTTTGTACACTAGAAAGCAGGGATGAAGATTTTTAAGTAAGTAAATCCCAATCACCTATGAATGAAAATGGAAATCAGGATAGCAAAAATAAAAATCTAATACAATCAAGGGCTCCTTATTTATTTATTTAATTAATTAATTTCATTTCTATACCGCCCAATAGCCAAAGCTCCCTGGGCAGTTTACACCAGTTCCTAAAACAGGACCATAATACAATAAAAACAACCATAAAATTTTAACCAAATAATACAAGATTTAAAAACAATTTAGCAGCTAAAGCAATATTTAATGCAGAGTAGACCTGCTGAAAACACCTGGCATTGATGCCCCCGTCAAGCCATTAAATAACCTTGGATGTCTTTAAATGCCTCAGCTGACTTACCCTGACACCGAAAAGATGACAAAGTTATCTTTATTTAACTGTGGCCTGGAAACCACTGAAACGGTGGTGATTTAGAACAACCAGATTTAATTAATCCAGGCCTAGGTTGCACATTCAGGCCAGCTCTAGGTTCGAGGGGGCCCTCAGCAAAATGCCCACCGATGCCCACTCCTACATTAGTGCCTGCCCAGCCGGCTTACCTGGCAGCCAGCAACTGTGCTGGGCAGCCCCCAATGGGAGGCCTGGGAGCCTGAATTTTAATTTCCCATAGTGGCACCCAGGTAGTGTTGCTTCAAGGCATTGTGGGAAATTTCAATGGCTCCCTCAGAACTCCTCAGGGGAGCCTAGGCAGGCATCAGCACTGCAGTCCACAACAGATACCCAAGGTTGCCTTGTGCCAATTCTCTACCTGCACATATTAATAATACAGTGTGGTTGCATCCCCTCCAATATTTTACAGATGAAAACAGGAACCTTATTGTGTTCTTGGAACACTCCTATCCTCACACCAAATGCCACAGCTTGAGCTACTGACTGTTACTTGTTACTGAAAATGAATATGGGAAGCTCTGGTTTGTACAAACCATAATTAGCTAACAAACCAGGGCATCAAACCTCAGTTTGATCCTAATTTGTGAACTTTGGTTTGCACAATTTCCAATATTAGGATGAAACCAGAAATTGCAGAATTTGTTACAACCGTGGGCTAAATGCAATGTTACATAAGTGCAACGGGACTTTGGCTCACACAGTCAGAATTTTTCTTCCTCCTACCCCTAAAATCTGCTCGAAAGGGTTCCGCAACACTTCACAACAGATTTGGGGTGGGGGGTATGCAGGGGGGAGATGGAATTTTATCCAAAGGGGGAGTCCATTCCAAAGGCAAAAAAATACAAAGTTGGTTTGATACAACCCCGTGACTAGATGCTTTTGATTTCCTCCCCTCATGCGTAAAGGAGAGAAGAAGAGGAAGTTGCATCTCTCATGAGCTTTTGTCATTACATCTGAATCAGGTCATTGTCTGCATGTCTACAGGATTGTAGACATTACAGCTTCTGTAGACCCAGCGTCAGATGTAGTGTCAAACATGTGAAGGTCAGGCATGCCAAAGGAGTGGGGACAGGTCCTTCTCACAGTCCAGTGGGATGATGACAACTACTACTACTGAGTCATTGTCTCCTCCTCCTCCTCATTTTTATTTATTTCATTTCATTTCTATTCTGCCCAATGGCCTAAGCTCTATGAGCGGTTCACAACAATTCAAAAAGAACACAAACCACAAATACAATAAAAGCAGCATAAAATTCCAATATACAAAATTTAAAACAGAATTTAAAACAATTTGAGTAGCTAAAAAGTTTTTCCAGTACAACTAAGCCGACATAAATGCCCTGCATATGCCATTAAGTGCCATTGAATGCCTTGGAGAAAAGGAAAGTCTTAACCTGGTGCCAAAGGGATAACAGAGTTGGCACCAGACAGACCTACGGTAAGTGGGAAGATCATTCCATAATTGGGGGGGTCACAACTGAGAAGGCCCTCCCCCTTGTTGCCACCCTTTGAGCCTCCCTCAGAGTTGGCACTCGAGGAAGGCTTCAGATGTTGATCGTAGTGTCTGGGTAGATTCAGGCCGGGAGAGGTGTTCCGTCATCATTTGCGGTCTCGAGCCATGTAAGGCTTTATAGGTCAAAACCAGCACCTTGAATTGGGCTCAGAAGCATGCAGGCAGCCAGTGCAAGCGGGCCAGAATTGGCTTAAGACCT
Organism: Shinisaurus crocodilurus; assembly: GCA_021292165.1. Lineage (NCBI taxonomy): Eukaryota > Metazoa > Chordata > Lepidosauria > Squamata > Shinisauridae > Shinisaurus > Shinisaurus crocodilurus. Next base: position 19,452,767 of record CM037879.1, read on the forward strand.
ATTCCCTTGCTTTCAATGGGACTTGGTCACACAGCAACATTTTTGTGAATTGTGGCCATGAACAAAACTTTCATTTGCTTTTTGCATCTCATGCTTTCTAATGATAGGAAATTGCCAAAATCCAGTGACAATGTATTTGTCCTAACAAAGTAATGAAATACAATATTAGGTTCTTCATAGGAAGATACTGTTGTTATTTTTTTTAAATGCACCCTATATATATATATATATATATATATATGTAACCAATGTAGTATATATTTCTGTTGAAAAGTTTATCATTTGGAGAAATGTTAGAAGTAGGTCCCTGTCCCCCCCCACATACATTGATTGATTCTTCCACAGAGTTTTCACATACTTTGTGTGAAAGTCAACTCCTTAGTGAATGCTGTTGGGGAAATGGCTTTTAAGGCCTCAGTACTTCAATAATTAAAAAGGAAAACATCTGATATTGTTTTAATTGCCAGGCTAGAGTGACCTCCAGTGGTGTGCAAGAATAACTTAGATTGCTGACCTGGAGGGAAGTGAATCACTCATGTGGGCTTGAAGTAACAATTGTATAATTTGACTCCACTATGAAGAGTTTGCTATAAATAAGCATACTTTTGGTGCCTATGGGGCTCATACGTTTGCATAACTAGAGATAGGAATACATTTTTAGCAACACTTTTTTTTCAGTACAAAAAACAGCCTGATCTGGATTGTAAGAAGCAACGTTGAACATTTGTCCAGCTTCTGCCATTTTACAGCTGCTTCATAGTCTCCAGCTGTCGCTTTCTCAGTACCTGTCTAACAGGCACATTGCCCAGCCTGTTTTCTGGGTAATATTCACTGTACTTTCTCCAGGTCTACATATGATGCCATTTCTAGGGTGCAATCCTATGGCTAGTAGATGCTGTCCAGCCAGTCATAGGAAAAGTCGGAGCCTCTGCTCCAACCTCATAAAAGCCCTCCGAGGTCGCAGCAGGAACTCCACCTTTTGGAGGGCCCTCCTGCCCCCCTCGCAGCCAGCATGGTTCTTTCTGCGCCAGCTGTGGCTCCAAAGATGGAAGACCATCTTCGGAGCAGGCGCTGGGGGGTGCTCCGGGGGGCAGGGTGGGGAGGAGTGAGGCACTGCTGTCCTCCGAAAAATTCAAGCAGTGCCTCATCCCATCCTCCTCACAAGCGGGGGGGGGGACATTTAGATAGCCAAAATTGGCTGTCTAAATGTTTTGGAGTGGGAGGGAAGCACTGAGGCAATCCTAGCCCCTGCATTTCTCCCGCCTTCCATTGGATGTTCGTAATCCTCAGAGTTTGGAGGGTTATGGGCAGCCACATTGGATGGCACCCCTACTGTCCTTCAGAGATGTTTATTATTCCCATCTCAGTTCATTTTCCACATCTCTTTACCTTTGTTATCCAATCAGGTTCTTCTATTATCCTGCCTTACAGGCACCTCCACTGCCCCCAGCTGAACAGCTGCATCTGACAGTGAGATTTTTGTTGCTGTTGTTCCAGCATATTGCTTAATCTTTAATGGGATCCTGAAAAACAAAGTTAAAAGACCAGAGAGGCCAAATGCCATGTCCCTCCCAGGATGGGTTCACATTTGTTCCACACATAAATCACACAAAATAGCTTAGATCCAGCCACTTTACTCACAGAAGCACAGAGTGAGCCATGGGCTGTCAAGCTTCCATTACTTAATTGTGTTGGTAGTCACAGTGTAATGATAAATCTTGTTCTTGATGTATAGTCTAGAAAGTGCTTTACACTTTGGGCACAATCCAGCCAAAATTAAGCACCTGCAAAATTTTGGGCAAAAAATGAAGCGTCTTGCTTTGAATGGGAGAGATTTCTTTGGAAGAAATGGAACTTGAAAACGCTTCACTTTGTCTGGATTGTGCTCCTCGTGTTTATATAGAATACACACCCATCCACCACGTATAGGGATATATGCAAATATATATTTTCATTTCTCCCAGTCTTTGAACTGCAAGCTGGATTGAAAAGCATTGCAGTTCATATGTTCATCAAAAAATTGCTTACCACTGGTTCTGTTGACAAGGGTTTATTGGAGTTGGAGGCCAAAACATCTAGAGGGCCACAAGTTGTCCATCCCTGTCCTATATGAATCCTCTCTGTTTATTGGAGACATTTCAATTGCAGATTCCACTCTGGGTGGAATCTCATGTGATGAAGGGCAAGGCAATATAGAAATATTATAAATAAATAATGCTACCTGTAAAAGTGACTTGGTTGGTAACCAGATACTGGTGGGGAGGATCCAGAATAGACCCACTGAAATCAGTGAGACTAATGTTATTCATGAATTATTTGAACATAATTCCTTGGAGGGACACTGGGGCACAAATTTGAACATAAAAGCCTATTCAGTCAGGCCTATCTTTTTACACCAATTGAGCCAGTCCCTCTTGAAACAGGAAAGGGAGGAGGGAATTCTTTAGAATGATGCCTTTCCTTCCTCATATGGTAATTGGTTCCTATATGGTTCTGCCCTAATAGGGAAAAGTAAGCCAGTTGGAGGGAAGTGTTATCCCAAGGGGCTGGCTCCACACAAGGCTCACTGGATTTATGCTATTGGCTGAAAATTGCCTTATAACTCCTGGCAGCCTCAGCAGCAATTTGCTGAAGGCTTTGCCAATTTCCTGAGGAGAGGCACCCAAAACTGAAACCCTGCTTGTACTGAAAAGACTGGAGCAAGAAAGCCTTGGCACATGGGTCTCTCATCTGCAGGCCTTTGCTCTGCCAGCTGTAAGAGACATCTGAATGAAAAGCCAGCTTGAGACTAGATACTCAGACATAAGAGAGAAGCAATGGGACTGGACAACAAAAAGAAAACCAGGATTAATTAGTCAGTGACTGGCTGAGTCACACAGGAATCTTTAGTTGGTTAATTTAATGCAATTAAAAATTTAATTATATTTTTCTTGGGCAGGGGATCCCATTTGCCCATAAAGAGGAACCTCCGGTGACCTAATTCGCATGTAATGACAGCACAGATTATGGGTCGTTGCTTTATGAGTTTGCCCATTATTTGGGTGCCAGCTGATCGCACAATGCACAAGTTTTCACTGATGCTTGCCAGCAGCTGGTTAAAAGAAGTTACAGTGCTGCCAGCATTAATACAAAAGTGCTGATAATGTTGCCTGGTGACACCTGACTCAGTATTCCTCATCTGTAAAATTGTAGTATTCATTGGTTGCTTGGTTGCTATAATCATGCATTTGTGCAGCTCTCTTGATGCATTTTTAGGGTTTTTAGGATTCCTGATATGTAGTAACCCAGAGGTGAATTTGTACTTTTATTATTTTTACTTTAAATATAAATATTATCCTTTTCTACAACAAAATGGTGCTTATTATTCCCAAATAAATGTGTTTAGGATCGGAGCAGCAGAAGCAAACTCCGTGCTGGTCTTAAGGTTTTGATAGTTCAAAATGCAGAACTGTGCATGATCGGAGTATGTCTTTTTTTCTCAGAGTTAGCAAACTGTTTTGTTTAGGTTTTAATTTTGTTTTCTGGTCTAACATAATCAGGATTATAGAAGCAATTGTGAAGCACAGAATAGTGGTTGCAGATGGGGAGAAGAGAAAATGTTAGCTGTGTAATGCACATGGCCATCTGAAGGGGGGAAGATCGTAAGACCACTTAAGTCCAGGGCCTAAAATTACCTAGCTGAGCCACTGTCTGTTGCACCTATGTGCAGATTCAAGTATACTATACATTGCTTTAATGTAATTTTTTTTTAATGGGTTGGATGTAATTTTTTAATCCTATGGAGCAGTGTTCTCCAACCTTGGGTCCCCAGATGTTTTTGGCCCACAACTCCCAGCATGCCCTAGCCAGTGCTGGCTAGGGCATGCTGGGAGTTGTAGGCCAAAAACATCTGGGGACCCAAGGTTGGAGAACACTGCTATGGAACACTTTGGTGGTTTTTTTAATAACATCCAAGAGCAGATACTGCCGTTCATTACCCTGTGTCAAAGCAGAATGCTCTGTCATAACTTATTTTTATGCTGTCATCCTAAATAATTCTGTTCAATCGAAACCGTGAAGCTCCTGTTCTTTCCATTCTCTTTTCTAAAAGAACCAAAAGTCATGCATGTGCATAGAGATTCTCCCTGGCACTTGCAGAACTTACCCTGCCCATAAAACATCAATGTGCACTTTGGAGCCACTCATTTGCACACACATACTGTAGAATTACATCCCCCTTTACATGTGCCTGAGATAGGGATGTATAAATTCAGTCCGTGTCAGTTTCCCATGTATTCCGCCATCTGTCTGTTCTGTTCAATTTCCACAGTATTCTGCAATTTTTTTTAAAGTTATGAAAATTTGCATTTGTTTTCATACGTAACTTTCTCCAACATACACATTATGTATGCATCTTTCCCTTATCTATGTATTTTGTACATATCTTTCCATAATATACTCAGTTGTGTATGCAATTTTTTTTTTTTGCTGAGAACTGCATCGCGGAATTTGGAGGTGTGGAATCCGAAAGATAACTGTGTTCTGATCCGCATATTAGTCCAGAAAGTGCAAATTAGGAGAGGTCACTTAAAAATGTGTACCAAACAAAATTCTCCAGCATCTGTACCTGAGTTCTAGCATAGTGTCCTGTCCACATCCTGTACAATTGCTCCTGCACCGATACAACTACGTGTAAAGTCTTCAAGTCTGTGTGAGTCTTCTTAATGGTGTGGTTACATAAAATGCAAGTGAGGCACCTCCTGGGAGCATAGGCATTGCTTGCAATGCCTTGCATTTTATGTAGACCTATTGTCAGCAAAAACTGTATGTGCAGACATCAGTCTGCTTGCGCATCAGACTGATGTGCAAGCAGCCCTGGAGGTGGCAGCAACCATTAGCATATATGAAGCCGTCTTATACTGCATCAAACATTGGTCTATTTAGGCCAATGTTGTCTATTTGGACTGGCTACTGGATCCTTTTAACTAGAGATACCAGGGATTGAATCTGGGATCTTGTGCATAAAAAATATGTGCTGTACTACTATGCTATACCACCTTCATACCGGTAAGCGTATGTGTAATGGGAGGATAAGTTCTATTTAAACGAGTGCCACTTAATTTCATGAGAGGTTTATGGGATAGAAGTTACAAGAAAACGGTCTCTTTTCCTCCTCTATTTCCAAGCAATTTGTCCTCCTCAGCAGCTATACTGGAATAGTGCTTTCACAGCCGGGCAAGCTAGATACCGTATACTGCTTTAGCCTCAAAATTAGAGGAAGGTGGGTTGTTGTTGTTCTGCCAAAAGTGTTTTTCAATGAGTACAAAATAAAATTGCAGGAGCTATCGGAAGACATGTTGATAGATAAAAGGAAATGCATTGCTGTGGTTTTGCATGAGTATCTGCTTCAGAGAATCGTTGGGCAGCAAGGCAAAATTCCTAAAAGATGGGCAGCCTCAAAATGTATACAGATGATGCCCCTCATTGAATGGCACACACAATACTCTCCCAGCATGCTGGGAGTTGTTTTCCAACACATCTGGAGGGCACCAGATTGGGGAAGGCCTCCCACACTTTTCAGTGTAGGGATCACTGTGCAATTGTTTCCTTGGCCGTTGCCATTCTAGCTGGGCATGCGTGCCCCTGCTCAACTCAGAAATAAATCTAGTTAATGTCTGCAAAGGCTTTTTGAGTTGATTTTCTGAGCCAATCCATCCTTGTAGAAAAATGTCCCTTAGTACGAATGATGTTTCCTATTCTGCTTCGCTGAGGTATGAACACCTGGTGGAGTGTTTGCCAGTGTTAAGTGAAGCCAGGGAAGTGAAAAACAATGGCCCGTTATTTGGGAAGAGCAGAAGGGAGCGTGACGAGGATTACTGGGTCAGTGCTGGTTGGATGCAGCACAGGGCCTAGCACGGTGGCCCAGCTTGGTAGCCGAGACGTAGTAGAACATCATGTTAATGCTCGGAGCATATGATCACTGTTAGAGAAGACATGAACTGCAACAGATTTGACCTACATTAAGCAGGCAAAACCAATGTTTCCAGCACTTTGTCCAGTGATAATTAGCTTTCTGTTCTAAATTACTTAATTTGCGCCCAGTTAGTTTATCTAGATTTGAGCTGATGTGCTTTGGCACTCCTCTGCTGGATCAAACCTCATAACTAAATTTCTTCCTAAATTCCGCTGAGCATGTACAATAAATTAAGTTTAAGTAATGATTTTTCATTCCATCATTGATTTTGCTGCGCTACAAGTGACTATTTCAGAGTCCCAGGAAATGGAAATTGGAAAATTATATTACTGTGTATTTCTGCTGCTGTTTAATATAAAAAAATTACAGCATGCCTATTCCAAGACTGGCACCAATATAGAACAACCCACGTGCCTTTTAAAATCCTGGGAACACAGGTGGAGGAGGAAGTAATTCACGGACATAGGAATATTTGAAGCTGCCTGCTACTGAGCCAGCCCATTGATCTGCCTATCCCCAAGCATTCTCTCTTCTGACTGGCTGCAGCTTTCCAGCATTCTTTCCGGAGTGCCTTTGAATTGGAATTGCTGTGAGAAATTCACTTCAGTTTGTGATCCGTTGATCATGCTACCTTCCATGGGTTCAAAGTAAAGGTTGTCAAGAAAATGGATCTCAAGATGAGAAGGATTAAGGTTTTACAGCAGGGATGGGGAACCTCTGGTCCTCAAGCCTGATATGGCCTGCATGGGGTCCCCACCCAGCCTGCCAGCTTCTCTCCTGTCTTCTCCCCTGCCCCACCCCCAGAGCAAAATCTCTTATCTCTGATAAGGAGCTGATCAGAGGAAAATATTTTCCCAGCTGAAAATCTGTTATCTCCAATCACTGCAGGGATCAGAGATAACAGATCTCCCCCTGCTTCCCGCTGCATCCAGGCTTCTAAAATTCAGGTTTTAAACCCTAATTACAGTGTGAGACATTTTTGGAGGAGGGGCACTGCTAGGGAGGGTAGGGCTGTGACTGTACGTGTGTGTGTGTGAGAGAGAGAGGGAGAGGGAGAGGGAGAGAGAGAGAGAGAGAGAGAGAGAGAGAGAGAGAGAGAGAATTGCATCTAGGCAAGCACATTGGGGGCACGTGCCAGCAGAGTGGTGGCCCCACCCACTTTGAGTGTGGTCCGCCTACTGCCAGCATGCAGCCCCCGATGTGCTTGCCTGGAGCCAATCTGGCCCTTGGGCCAAAAAAACTTCCCCACCCCTGATTTACATTAAGTAACTACCCTAGGAGACCGAAAGTAACTGGCAGAGATTATCTACAGGTGTGTGTGTGTGTGTGTGTGTGTGTACACCAATATCACAATTGAAGGATTCCAAAAACCTCTGGAATGTGATGTGCAACTCCCACATCAATGAGGTTTCTTGCAATCTTTCCTTATGTATCAGTACCCTGAACATAAATAGCCACAGCAACTGAGGAGCTGCTTCCGCAACCATGGAAATTGTTGCCAGCTGCATCTGTGTATTACTCAGGTTCAAGCGAATTCTTCCCCCGCATGATTGAGGGCATGTGCATAGCTGAGCAAGCCCCCTGGCTACCTGTGTGTAGGAGAAATTGACTGAATGAACCATCCATTAGGGATTCTGTTTGCAGGAATGGGTGCTACCAGAAATTTCTGGTATGAAGCGATCGCCCATATATTTCTGTGTAGCAAAAATTCATGTTGCGTGAACCAGCTTCTTGTTTTCTGTGTTGATATGCATAAGGCATGCCAGCAAACATTCTGTGCACAAATCGCCTCGGCTGGGGCCAGGCCAGCGCTAGGACCA